>OX465597.1:214521015-215771015 GCA_950022295.1 Bromus sterilis
AAAAAATGATAAGGTAAACTAACAAGACTAAAAAGAAAAAATAAAAGATAGTGTGCAACTTCCCTATCTTGAAGAGTGGAGTTCCCGGCAATGGTGCCAGAAATTACTTGATGGCACTGAAGTAGTGCTCCTCGTTGGCTACCCCAAGTAGAAGGTTGAGATGTAGCTAGCAGCAAATTTCCCTCGGCAAAGATACCAAGGTTTGTCTCCGGCGAACTCCGAATTCTGCAAGTAGGTGTCAACGACGCCAGATATTAAGTTGCCTGAAGGAGATAAGTTGACGTGGACCTGCACACACAACAGATAGATTTGCTCCCAACGAGTTCAGAAAGGTTGTCTATATCTCTATCCTTGTTTTTTTACAAAGGATTAAACACAAGGGTAGATAGTAGTGATAATTGCAACTTAAAGTAAAAGCAGTAAATAAAATGGAGGTGTAAACAATGGTGGAAATATGGAACGGGGTCCCATGATGTTCAGTAGTGATGTCTCTCTCCCAAAAGACGATAAACAACTAAGTTGGGTGAACAAATTACAGTTGGGAAATTGACAAAATTATAACCGCACTGCAATGCAAATTATGCTACTTGAAAGTAAGAGGCTCAAAAGTATGGGCAGTACGCCAAGACAAGTAGACCGAAATCCATCTGCATCTACTCACAAATCATACACCTTAAGATATCTATCCAGAACATCTCGCTGGTATTAAGTTGTGAGCCCCACCCAGAGTGTATTCTCAAAGCAACAGACAATTTCGTTAACAATCTATGCGTAAGGTAAACAATCCTTGCAACCGCGGTTACAAGCACCGTTGTTTTGTCCCTGGTGGCAACAACACATCCTCTAGTCTCATGTTTCTGTCACTCAAGCTATTCATTGGGGGGCATGAACCCACAATCATGCATAACGCTCCCTCTTGGAGTTACTATCTACTACTTGGCCAAAGCATTAAAAATCAACGGAGAATATGCAAGAATTACTCAAGAACAAAATATAAAAGTTAAACCAAATATATAACTCATCATGATCTGAACATAACCTCATAATCCATCGGATCCTAGCAAGCACAGCATAGCAACAACAGGAAAATTACATAGGTGCCTTGATCATGTAGGGAAGCTCACAAGGTCTAAACATTGAAGAACAAAGATGGAGAGAAGAAAACACATAGCTACTGGTCATGGACCGATGGTGCAAGGGAGACACGGCACATCCGGGAAGCGTCCATGGTGGTGGAGAAGCTCCCGGAGGTCAATCCTCCCTCTAGCAGTGTGCCGGGAAGAGGTCTTCTGGTGCTCTCGATCTTGGAAGTGCGGTGGCGGCGGAACAGAGAGGTATTTCACGATGCGGGATTCTCCTCGAGGATTTCCTGGACGAGGGGTAAAAATAGGATGCAGGGGGGCACCTGGGGGTGTCCCCACCTCCCAGGTGCCCTGGTGGCGCGGACAGGATGTCGGTCACACCACCTGACCGCCTGGGAGGGGGGTGGCTCCCCTCCGGCACTTGTTTGATGGTTCCGGAAGTTTCCGTGACGCTAATTTTAATTCTGATTTTTCTGGAATTTTTGGAGCATTTTAAATTGGTGAAAAATCACTGCAACTAAAGACATCAGCAGACAGAAACTAGCACTGGGTGCACTGAGTTAGTAGGTTAGTCCAAATATGTTTAAAATTTTATAAAAGTGTAACAAAACATGTAGCAATGTCACATAAAAGTGCATAGAACAAGCAGAAATTATAGATATGTTTGGGACGTATCATGTGCTCCCGCGATCACTCTCGGAGATGATGCGAGCTTGCGATCGACTACACCTACGGAATCCAACTTATCAACAGGCAAGGACTATACATTACTTATGATCCATTCTATTATAACCAGCGTTTTGCATGCTAGTCTAGGTTAGGTTTGATGTTTGATCCTACCACATGTTTACAACCTCTCTTAAACCGATACAGCCATGTCCCCTCCCGGCAAACCATGTACTGCTATGTTACTATTGCTCGTTGATCAGCCCCTGCCTATATATTCGACGAATGTTACCCTGTTAGTCCTTGGATTGGGCTATCACATTTTTATATTTTTTTGGATGATATGATTACTATAATGTTGACTATATTCGACGAAGTATGGAAGGTCTAGTCTATCCCTCCTTGATGCTTTATTCCATTCGAGTCACCTAGGATCCGAGTTCTGGGTATTGGTTCTAAGACGGAGCGTGCCTAACCACGTGTGGGATTTTATGGGGTCCCTTTTTCATACCTACCTAGCTTCAAATGTTTCTAGTGGTGGCCTAAGCTGATTCATCATTTGTAAACCATGCATGTGTCTATCGGGTCGCTCCTAGAAGATATTCTTTAAAATAACTTGGGCTAGCGGAGACATGGTTTCTTTGTTGGTCCACACTGGTGAGCTAGGGGGCTGCCCACATGTGAGGGGATCAGTTACTTCGACCTTAGACAGACGGAAGAGTCCGATCCGAGAGCGTGGTCGGCTTTGAGATTGGGTGTCGACTCCCCGGGGGCCACCCAGATTTGTTCATTGTTAGTTAGAGGGATTATGAAGTCCGGATCTCTTGGAACAACTCTTCAATGAGTCTCTTTAATTTGCCCAACTGAGAGAGCTTGGCGTGCGTGTGGAGCCTTGTAATGGGAAGTTGGTACACCCCTGCAGGGTTAAATCTTTTCGACAAGCCGTGTCCACGCTTATGGACGACTTGGAACCTACGTCTTGTTCATAGATAACATCAACTGAATCATGATTAAAACTTGATCAATGTGTGTGTGCCTTTACCGATTCTTCTTCATCGGGTGATGAAGGGGAGGACAAGGATAGGATAGGTGTTATTTTTGCATAAGTGGATCATAACAGACTTGATGGAGGCGATTCCTCATCGAATGCTTGGCTTCTCATCTCACTCTAAACAGATCGTTAGCCACATCATATAATGCTACTGCAGTAGCAACCTCACCTACTACCCCATCCTTACCGTGAACTACTTGTTATCCTAGAATGACGAGTGATGAAGTCCTTGATGGGTTAGTTCACCACTACAGTTGGATGCTTAACACTTCTGTACTCATGATACTACCCCCAAACTTTTTTCAGGGTTCTTGATTGACAACAGGTATAGTGATCGACATTTCACATGGATACTCGACGACAACTAGTTAGGCGGATCCCGGCGGTGATCCTGGACCCGTGTGGTTATGGGGATCAATGATTTTCTCTTTGCCACTAGGCATTTGATTGTAGTCTGTACTCAGATAATATCTTCCGCTGATGTATTGTATTAAGGAAGTTGTATGCTGATACGTACCAAATGTATCTATAATTTCTGCTTCTTCCATACATGTTTTGATGATATTGCTATGCTTTTGATACACTTTCATACACTTTTGATCATATTTGGACTAACCTATTAACTCAGTGCACCATAGCGCCAGTTTCTGTTTTCTGTAGTTTTTATATTTCAGGTTTTCGCATTACTTAAAGTGCGAGAAAAATTCCGGGAAATATATCAAAAATCAGCAACACAGAAGCTTCCAGACGCCCGAAGGGGGGCCAGAGCAGCCCCACCAGGAGTCTAGGCAGACAAGGGCACGGCCTAGGGTGGGGCCGTGCCGGGAGGCCGCCTACACTCCTTGGTGTCCCCCTGGCTGCCCCCCTTGGCCTATATATTCCTCTCATCACGAAACCCCCGAGTACATAACCTTTTTTCACGATCTCCCCTCTGTTCCGCCACCGCCACGCTTCCATGATCGAGAGCGTTAGAAGACCTCTTCCCGGCACCCTTCCGTAGGGAGGATTGACCTTCGGCAGATTCTCCACCACCATGGACGCTTCCTGGATGATCCGTCAGTAGCTATGTGATGTCCTCTCCCCCTTTTGTTCTTCATTGATTAAACCTTGTGAGCTGCGCTACATGATCAAGTCACATATGTAATTCTTTCTGCTATTGCTACGTTGAGTTTGCTGGGGTCTGATGGATTATGAGACTATGTTCAGATTGTGATGAGTAATATATTTAGTTCTTCTCCTTTCATTTTTAAGTTCTTATGTAATTCTTGCATGTTCTGCGTTTCTTTTTATTACTTTGGCCATGTGATGGATTGTAACTCCAAGAGGGAGCATTATGCAAGATTGTGGGTTCATGCCCCTTACTGACTAGCTTGAGTGACAGAAACATGAGTTTTGGGGATGTGCTGTTGCCACAAGGGGGAAAACAACGGTGCTTTTAACCGCGGTTCTAAGGATTGTTTACTTTACGCAAAGTTCTTTTAATGCAGTTCTCTGTTGCTTTGGATTTACACTTTGGTGGGCTCGCAACTTAATACTAGAGAGATGTTGTGGATAGATATCTCAAGTTCGATGATTAGTGATTAGATTCATATGGATTTCGGTCTACTTGTCTTCGCATATTGCCCATGCTTTTGAGCCTCTTCCTTTCTTTTGTAGCATAGTTAGCATTGCAATGCGTTTTTAATCCTGTCAATTTCCCATCTTTACTTTGTTTACATCGCATAGATGTTTATCGTCTTTTGGGAGAGAGACATCACTAGTGAACTTCATGGGACACCGGTCCATATTTCCACCACTGTTTACACCTTCAATTTACTTCCTGTTTTACTTTATAGTCGTAGTTATCATTATCTTTTATCTCTTGCATTTGATCCTTTGTAAACGGAAAGGCCAGAGAGATTGACAACCTCTCTATACTCGTTGGGAGAAGCTTTATTTGTATCTGTGTGCAGGTCCAGGCGAAGCAAGTGATTATCATAAACGGCGCGTCACTTGCCGAACCACCTTCTTGTCGTTGTTGGAGTCCTACTGGAGACAAACCTTGGTATCTTCACCGAGGAAAATTACCGCTATTCTACATCTCAACCTTCCACTTGGGGTAGCCAACGAGGAGGACTACTTCAGTGCCATCAAGAGTAATTTCTGGCGCCGTTGCCGGGTACTCCGCTCTTCAAGAAATGGGAGTTGCACGCTATCTTTTACTTTGCTTTTTAGTTTTGTTAATTTACCTTTTAGCTTTTATCTTTGTGTCCTTTATCAAAAACCACAAAAAAATTATTTATCTTGCTTTTAGTAGTCCTTCTTGTTTAGTCAAGCATGTTAGGACTTGGTGCTTTGAGGGAATCGGAAGTTTTAGATTTCCATCAAAGGGATGGAGAAAATATGAAGAAGGCATTGGACAGAATTTCTGATGAACATAGGATAATTATGCCTTGGATATCTGTAGAAATTGTGCTCATAAACTTTTACCATGGCCTATTTAAATGGTGTAAACACTCTCTTGATATTATAGCTGAAGGAGATTTCTTAGAGTGTGATGAAGCTAGAGCTCTTGATATTATACATGGTCTATCCAGTTTTTTTTATGATCATAGTTTTGATACTGTTATAGATAGACTTGCTACTATTGAGAGGAGAATGGATGCTCTAGATTTGAGAAAAGTAGAGAAAACCAAACCCAACAAGAAAGATATGTTGGAGATAGATGGTGATTGGGAACCTTTTGTTAGAATTAGCATCTGTAACCAAGACTTCCTTGTGTTTTTGTGATATTGGATCCATGGTTTGTACAATGGAAAAATTAGTTTATGATTCTTTAAAATTAAACATGGACAGTTTGTCATTTATCATGAACATGCTAATGGAGATGTTTCTGAGATCCAGGGAAAGGTAAAATACGTTCAAGTTACATTTCTTCAAAGGATTGCAACGGTTGATTTCTTCATCATGGACCCAAACCAAGGTAACATAGTGCTTGGAAGGGACTTCCTCCGAGCTGTGAAAGGCTTCATTGATATAGGTAAGGGGCACATACGCTTACGTGGAAAAGAGAAAGTTATGTACCTCTTTACTAGGAAAAAGAAGAATGAACTCGTTGGCGATCAATTTGAAGGTTTTTATGATTCCGATGACTTCGGTGAGTTTTGATTCCTCTTTTCTCTTTGTGTCTAGCTCAAAGGCGTAAAAGAAAGCGCTTGTTGGGAGGCAGCCCAAGATGTTTTTCCTTCTGTTTTTAATGGTCTTGATGATTGTTACTACTGTAGAAACATCATTGTATCTTTACTTTCAAGCTTTGTGCCAAGTTTAGCCTCTGATTACAAGAAAGTTCAAAAGTTGTGACGTGCTGTCCAGAAACAGATTTTGTCCCCTTGACGGAAAAAATCGGCTAAAATCACCAGATCATCTTTTTGATCTGAATTTTTCTGGAAAGAATGCTCTATACAATTAGCTTTCATGCATCTGTTCTGAGTTTTTTGGTTTGAGCTGCAAAAGTACCCGAAAATAATTATTTACTACCTGCTGGTCTGTTTCTCACAGATTCTGCCACGTTTTGCCTTTTCTTCGTTTTGCAAGTTTTGCGCTAGCTTTTTCTTTTCAAAAACTTTTTGGCAATCTTGAGAAACAGTAGATTCAAGAATATATTTATTTCCAGTGGAGGCAAGTTATTTTATTATGGTACTAACCTCTGTAATCAGCTTATGATGAGTTATGTATGAATGGAGTTTTCAAGTGTACGAGGGAAGATGATGAAAGAATATCCGGGAGTGTCAAACGCTCAAGCTTGGGGATGCCCCCATGCAACCCCAAGAAATATCCAAGAAGACTCAAGCATCGAAGCTTGTGGATGCCCCCATGCATCCCCTTCTCCATCAACAATTATCAGTTCGTCCTTGGTTCCACAATATTTTTATCACTTCATGCGTTATTTAATATGCTTGGAGCGTCTTGCTCTTTATTTTAGTTTTCTTTACCTGTGTTTTCTGTTCATAACAAGTTAGAAACTAGCTTTATTTATGTGGGAGAGAAACACGCTCCACTTCAACCTAGAACACATCATAGGATTTTCATGCTTATCCTTCTTTGTTGTGTGTGTGTTTTTATCCTTTCGTAGCTTCTGTCATGCTTAGCTCTTAGTTTTCATGCTTATATTTATAAGAGCTTTTTTTAGTTTGTTGCTGGACTCTCTTGAGTTTTGAAGCTTATCTTGTTTAGAGAGTTGGCTTGTTGCACTGAGTTGTGTGTCTTGACTTAAAGTAGGTAATTGAGGTTGCTATTCAATTGTAGTAATAACTTGCAATAGTTTTGAGGTATTGCTTTGAGTAATGTTTGAACTTTTTGTCTCAAGAGCTTTAGCCTATTAGTGATAGATGTCGTATTTTGGGCAATCCATGTTTATTTTCGAAAAACTACAAAAACTAGTTGAGAACTCTAGCTACTAGATGGATCACTAATCTTTGGAGGGATCAGATATTAGAGTACACTCACGTACCATGATTAGAGGATGCGCAAGGATAACCAAACCCCCAAACACTCCTCCTCGGGGTACTTGTCTCTTTGTGAACCTCCTGATTAGAGTTACCGATAATAAGTGCATGAGTTCTTTAGATTAATGTAAGTATTCGAAAGTTAACACTTCCACCTCCTCATATTTATCTAGCCTCTTCAGTACCGTGCGTTGCATTTTCTCACTCCGAGAGTTGGCGCATACCTCGTCGTTGCATCCAAACCCTTCGCATGATACGCTCTGTCATCATAAACCTCCTTATATCCTTCCTCAAAACATCCACCATACCTACCTATCAAGGCATTTCCATAGCCTTTCCGAGATATATTGCCATGCAACATCCACCTTCTCATGACTTGATCTTCATGTCATAACTTCTTTTGCTAGATCGATGAGCCGCATGCTAGTTGGGCCTTTCCCTAATCATTGCTACATGACGCACTAGTATCTTTGCATATCCTGCTAAACTGGCAGAGGCATACATTTGCATACATAATGATGGCTTCATCTTCTTTATGCTGAGTACTTTTGTAAAGTGTGAAAGATTTTCTATACTTCTTGTAAAATAGAGTGTTGCCCCTAAAGTGAGGAAAATATTCCAAAGAGGAAAAATTAAAAAGATCACAAAGAGGACAAATGAGAGATAAATAGAAGGAGCCATTGAGGTCATCAAAAAATAGAAAAAAGAGAAAAATAAAATAAAAAGAGAGAAGGGGGAACACTACTATTCCTTTTGAGAGATCCACACTCGTACTCCCTCTTATATCTTGTACTCCATAGAGATGATCATATATGCATATAGCTATGTGGGGACCCTTACACTATAGAACTTGGCTTGTATATTCCAATGATGAGCCTCCTCAAATGAGCTCTAGGTCTTCTTGAACAAGCAAGTTGGATGCACCCCCACTAGTTCCATTGGAGAGTGTTCTATAGCTCATATGTGCATCCATTGCATGGCAATCCCTACTAATCACATGATATATATCATTTGGATTTCTCTCTCCTATGATTGTCCTCATTGATGTGAGCGTTTCACACGTTTTTTGTCTTCCTCCTCCACCATCTCTCTCTTTGCCATCCTAAGTGTCAACTTTCTTCCTTACGCTTACCCAGTGCATGAGTGCTCAAAATATCGAAAGGGAGTGGATCAGTTTGACTTGTACTTGGCTAGTAGTCTGGGGATGAGTCAGATAAGATTCCATCTCCCACTTCTTGCACGCAAACACCATTTGGAGACATTCGAGTCACGGAAAGTGAGAGCTCTTGCACCTTTAAGTTCTTATGGTTCTTTTTTCAATGCTAAGATAGACTCTTGCTTGTTAAGACTTGAGTTGAATTACATGCCTTGCTTGATTTTCTTAAAAGTTCTTTTATGGTTGGTAGCATGTCACCACAGAAATTATGCTTGTTATCATTTACCTACTCGAGGATGAGCATGAATTAAGCTTGGGGATGTTGATATGTCCCAAACGTATATATAATTCTGCTTGCTCCATGCATGTTTTGGGTGATATTTCTATGCTTTTGATACACTTTTGATCATATTTGGACTAACCTATTAACTCAGTGTACCAAAGTGCCAGTTTCTGTTTTCTGTTGTTTTTGTATTTCAGGTTTTCCCATTACTTAAAGTGCGAGTAAAAATCTGGGAAAAACAATCAGCAACACGGAAGCTTCCAGACACCCGAAGGGGGGCCATAGGGGCCCCACCAGGAGTATAGGAAACTAGGTGGCGCGGCCTAGGGTGGGGCCACGCCGGGAGGCCGCATGCACTCCTTCGTGGCCCCCTGGCTGCCCCCCTTCGCCTATATATCCCTCTCGTCCCGAAACCCCCGACGACAGAACCCTTTTTCGTGATCTCCCCTTTGTTTCGCAGTCGCCGCGCTTCCAAGATCAGGAGCGTCAAAAGACCTCTTCCCGGTACCATTCCAGAGGGAGGATTGACCTCCGGGAGCTTCTCCACCACCATGGACGCTTCCTAGATGAGCCGTGAGTAGTCCACCTTGGACCATGGGTCCATGATCAGTAGCTATGTGATGTCCTCTCCATGTAACGACCCAATTCACATAGAATTGAAGTCTCTGTGCTCAAGTGCCAGTCCCTGGATCGAACTCGCTTGCACACACAGTATCATAGATGTATATCAAAGTACAAGTGCATCATTATTACAACGTATGATCCAGAGTAAAACAAATAACAAGTTGCATAGCTCAAGGCTAGCTTATTCAACATCAATATAGTGGAAGCAAAAGCAAGTAACGTGGAGTCCCATCAACAACCACATGCGAATGTTGCTGAGTGTAGACCCGCAACCCTAAACGCAACTTACTGGTCGTCTGGAAAACCTGCAACACCGAAGGTTACAGCCCGACAACGGGTCAGTACATCGGATTTGTACGGAAAGTGACACGGAAAAGTTTATATAAAGGACCTACATCTACATGCAAGGTGAGTCAAAGTAAAGGCTTATGGTTTTTTTTTGCAGAATGCCGATTTTCTCCTGAACTAAACTAGTCAAAATTTTAAGTTGAATTCTACCTGAAACACACAGCAACCCATGCTACTCTTTCCCACCAAAATTATTATTAAGTGTGCATCTGTCGAGATCATTCATCAACAGTACTGACTAGTTGCTCAAAGTTCGTCCGTAACCGTGGACACGGCTAATCATGATCAGTTTATACGCTCTGTAGAGGTTCTACACGTTACCCACTGGACTCAACCCGAAGATTAAGAAAAAGACTTTCCGAAGAGGTTGCCTCCACCCTTTGGTAGCCGGTACACCTAACACACATCTACATCAGCTAGCTACCAGGGCCAGGTTCCCCACAACGTATTCATGCTAAGCCAGAGCCCATATAGCCAGTGGCTGTACACGGAAGCTACTAGTAATATTGCCTGTTTGATCTTTTTGAGCCTGGACGGCGCCCACTGCGTTTTGAGGGTAGACACCATGTCGCACCCGGTTCACCACCATAACAACCATTGGGTGCATTTAACCCCGGCACTGTCCTTAGACAAGGCACATCCACCAGGATGCAACCCGCCCGTCCAGAAGTGATTTCTATTTAATATAAAGTTGACACACAAATTATTAAATATCTCACATGCACTCCATGAATTCTCACAACCAAAACCACGTCTATAAAGCATAGAAATAAAGTAACAACACGTGCTAGGTTGATCTACAAATACAAGTCAAGATATGTGGCTATCCTAACTTGTTTTGCAGCAACAGTAAAGTAAACTACATATCATGCAATAGGGTGATATTCTTAACATAATGCATATAGAAAATATAGGTATGAGTATGGTCAAACAATCAATTGCCTTCTTCCTGTTCCTGAAGATCACAATCCTAACAAAACGAGGCGGCACACTCCGGACAATCTTACGAGCAAACATAGCACCAATCAACATATATTCCACACAATTATGCACAAACAGTAATAAACTTTCAAAGAACAGTAGGAAAACTTGCCTAAAAGTAGCTACACTTAAAGTACTTGTCAAAATAAACCAACGCAAAAAGAAACGGCGCAAACGGGCGCACCGTTAAAAAGATACGGCTACCGGAAGTTCAAATATGGCTCCGCTTGGGATTCAAAATTGAAAACGTCAAACTTCTGTAAAACTTAGTCCACTAGCTAGAAAATTTCACCACGGTCGCAACGCAACTGGAATCACTCGATTCCGAGTTATGGTTAAAAAGTACTCGCAAAAACGGTACCGTGCGAAATCGGGGTCTATACTGCGAAAAGGACCCATATGTAAATATAATAACTTAAAAAAAGTGATCGGGTCCCTGGCGGATTTGAATCCGGATCTGGCCGGAGTTCCGGCGGCGGCTGCGGCCAGCGGCCCAGCGGCGCGGGACGGCGGTGAGGAGCGGCGGACGGCGGACGGCGCGGCGGCGAGCGCCTCGACGGCAACGGCGCGGCGAGTTCGGCGACGGCGCGGCGGTTCAGGCGGCGGCGCGGGTTCCGGGTCGGCCGGCGCTGTCGCGGGTTCGGGTGAAACCCTAATCGCCCGCGGGTCCGCAGGCATTTATAATCCGACCCGCGCGTTTTTTTTAAATCCAAATTAAACACAAATTCGTTCAGGCGAAAAAAAAACAGAACAGCCCATTAGGCCCAAAACAATTTTAGAAAAATCACGGATAATTATTTTGAATTTCCGTCTTCACCAACATTTTTAAAATAATAAAATTGAATTTTTGGCTTTACCAAAATATTAAATAAGAATAAAAACTTTGCAACTTATTTTTAAATATTTTAAAATACTTTTCTGGCATTTTTAAAATACCGAAAAACTCCGAAATTGATTTTAAAACTTTTCCGGAGCATAAATAAATTCCCAAAATATTTTTAGAACTTATTTATAACCCCAAGGTAAATTTAAAAAGTCTCCCAAAAATATTTTAAACTATTTTCCAACAATTTAAAAATGGGAATAAGTCCGTTTATATCCTCTCCATCGAACTGCCATGTGTTGAAAAATGTTTATAATATTTTTAAAACTCCAGAAAAATGCGGAAGCAGCATGAGATGCATAGGATGATCTATTAACATCCGAATTTAGAAAATTGGGATGTTACAAACCTACCCCCCTTAAGATGAATCTCGTCCTCGAGATTCGAGCTAGCTAGCAAAGAGGTGTGGGTGGTCTTGCTTTAGATCTTGTTCACGCTCCAAGTTGCTTCCTCTTCGGTATGATGATCCCACTGAACCTTGCATAGCCTGATCGTCTTGGTGTGGGTAACTCTCTCTGCAGTCTCCAGAATCTTCACAGGTTTCTCCTCATAAGTCAGGTCACTCTCCAACTGAATTGCCTCAAGTGGCACTGTATCTCTCAAAGGAATATCTGCCATCTCTGCATGACACTTCTTTAGGTGGGATACGTGAAACACATCATGAACTCCTGACAAAGATTCTGGCAACTCCAACTGATAAGCTACCTCTCCTCTACGCTCCAAGATCTTGTAAGGCCCCACAAAACGTGGTGCTAACTTGCCCTTGATTCCAAACCTCTTGATTCTGCGAATTGGTGAAACTCTGAGATACGCACGGTCTCCCTCATAGGTTAAATCCTTGCGCTTAGCATCTGCATAACTCTTCTGCCTGGACTGTGCTATCTTCAATCTATCACAGATCAACTTGACTTTCTCCTCAGCATCTCTGATCAGGTCAGGTCCGAAAAACTGACGCTCTCCTACCTCATCCCACATCAACGGAGTCCTGCACTTCCAGCCATACAGTAACTCGAATGGTGCCATCTGAAGACTAGCCTGGTAACTGTTGTTGAATGAGAACTCAGCATACGGTAAGTTGTCATCCCAACTCGAACCATAATCCAACGCACAAGCTCTCAACATATCTTCCAAGATCTGATTGACTCTCTCGGTCTTCCCATCTGTCTGAGGATGGAACGCTGTACTAAATTCCATCCTAGTGCCCAAGGTCTTATGCAACTGACGCCAAAACTTTGAAGTAAACTGAGTACCTCTATCAGACACAACCATGCTTGGAACTCCATGCAAACAAAAGATCCTGGACATATAAATCTTGGCTAGCTTGGCACTGTTGTAAGTTGTCTTTACTGGAATGAAGTGAGCCACCTTGGTCAAACGATCAACAATCACCCAAATATAATCATATCCTGACCGAGTCCTGGGTAAACCAGTAATAAAGTCCATACCTATCTGATCCCACTTCCAATCTGGTATAGGCAAAGGCTGCAACAATCCTGCTGGCTTCTGATACTCAGCTTTGACTCTCTGGCAAACATCACACAATGCAATATACTGGGCTATCTCTCGCTTCAGGCCAGGCCACCAAAATCTCTCCCTCAATTCCAAATACATCTTGGTATTCCCGGGATGAATAAAATAAGGTGAATCATGTGCCTCCTGAAGAATCAATTTCCTGATCTCTGCATCTTGCGGTACACAAATGAGCTTCTCAAACCAAATGGCTCCATGCTCATCCTCACGGAAACCCTCTGCTTTCCCCTTGGTCATATTCACATTTATGTCATCAATTTCTGCATCACCCTTCTAAGCCTCTCTGATTCTTTCCAACAGATTTGGCTTCACCTCCAATGTTGCCACATATCCCTTAGGAACTATCTCCAACCTGAGATTCTTGAACTGCTCACATAACTCACATGGCATATCCTCAACATTGGCAACATTGACATGACTCTTACGGCTCAATGCATCAGCAACCACATTTTCTTTACCAGGATGATACTGCACATTCAAATCATAATCCTTAATAAGCTCCAGCCATCTACTCTGCCTGAGATTCAACTCCTTCCGAGTAAAGATATACTACAAACTCTTATGATCAGTAAAAACATCACAATGATTTCCAACAAGATATTGCCTCCATGTTTTCAATGCATGAACGACTGCAGCTAACTCCAAATCATGTGTAGGATAGTTCTGCTCATGGTTCTTAAGCTGACGGGAAGCATAAGCAACAACTCTACCCCCTTGCATCAAAACACAACCAAGTCCTTGACGAGATTCATCACAATACACTTGGAAATCCTTATGTATATCAGGAAAACATAAAACAGGTGCAGTTACTAACCATTTCTTAACCTCCTGAAAGCTGGTTTCACAGGCCTCACTCCAAAAAAACTTATTCTCTTTCTTCAGAAGCTCAGTCATTGGTTTTGCAAGCTTGGAGAAATTCTCAATGAACCTCCTATAATATCCTGCAAGACCCAAGAAATTGCGAATGTCTCCAACTGTCGTGGGTGTCCCCCATTCTGTAACTGTCGAAACCTTGGATGGGTCCACAGCTACTCCTTCTCCTGACACAACATGTCCAAGGAATCCTACCTCCTTCAACCAAAACTCGCACTTGCTGAACTTGGCATACAACTTGTGCTCCCTGAGCTTCTCCAATACCAAACGCCGGTGTGCCTCGTGCTCTTTCTCATTCTTGGAATACACCAATATATCATCAATGAACACCACAACGAATTTATCCAAGCACTCCATAAACACCTTGTTCATCATATTAATGAAGTATGTAGGAGCATTAGTCAATCCAAATGACATAACAGTATACTCATACAACCCATACCTTGTAGTAAAAGCAGTCTTCGGAATATCCTTCTCCCGAATCTTCACTTGATGATAACCAGAACGAAGATCAATCTTAGAGAATACACAAGCTCCCTAAAGCTGGTCAAATAGATCATTAATCACAGGTAAAGGATACTTGTTCTTGATAGTAACATCATTCAGAGAACGGTAATCAACACACATCCTCTGGGTTCCATCCTTCTTCTCAACAAACAACACTGGAGATCCCCAAGGTGACGAGCTTGGGCGAATGAACGCCTTTGCTTGCAACTCTCTAATCTGTTCCTTCAACTCTGCAAGTTCCTTAGCGGGCATCCTATACGGTCTCTTAGCAATAGGCCCAGTGCCTGGTATTAAATCAATAAGGAACTCAATCTCCCTATCCGGTGGCATACCTGGCAACTCCTCCGGAAACACATCCGGATAATCCCTCACAACACGCACATCATCCAGGCTACCCCACTTAAGAGAATTCACCTGAGCGTGCTGATGCTTATACTTGGACACATATCTGATCTTCTGCCCATTCGGTGTACGGAGAGTGATAGACCGACTGGCACAATCAATAACCCCTTGGTACTTAGCTAGCCAATCCATGCCCAATATAACATCCAAACCTTGGGACTTCAACACAATCAAATATGTAGGAAAAACATGCTTCCCTATGGCTAGGCTTAACTGATAGCATCCCAAATTAGCTGACATCTCCGCTCCCAGTGAACTTATGAGCATAGATTACTTAAGAACTACGGTAGGTAACTCATGCTTATCCACAAATACCCTCGATATGAAAGAATGCGATGCACCAGAATCAAAAAGAACAAGTGCGGGTACTGAATTGATAAATAACTTACCAATCACAGCATCAGGCTCATCATAGACCTCCTCCATGTTGACATGGTTCACATGCCCCTTGTTGAAAGGATTGGGCTTGCTGACTCCAGAATTCCCATTGTTGTCCTTGTTCTCCTGGCACATGTTGGATTAGTGTCCCATCTTCCTGCACTTGAAACACTGAACTCGACTAAGGTGCTTCTGAGCATTCACCACTTGACGGTTCTGGTTGTAGTTCTCTCCATTTCCATTTCCTTTCCCATTGCCATTGCCATTGCCATTCTTATGCCCATTGTGATGATTGTGTCCATTATGGTTGTGACCATTCCCACCATGATGGTTGTGTCCTCCACTGTGAGCATGGCCATTTCCACCATTGTGGTTATGTCCATGGTTATGTACTCCATTGCCAGCATAAGAATTGCGTGGCTTCTAATGCGGTCCAGAGTTATACTTGCCACCATTGTTGTTGTTGTTGTTGTACTTCCTCTTGCGGTTCTCAATGGCCTGCTGCTTGGCTACCAACACAATAGCTTTGTCTATGAGACCCTGGCAGTTAGCAAAGGTAGCCACTATCAACTGGACTCCCAACTCATCATTCAGCCCCTCCAAGAACTTCTCCTGCCTTGCCGCATTATTCCTGACATCATCTGGAGCATATCTTGCAAGCTTGTTGAACACCTCAACATACTCGGCCACTGAACGGCCCCCCTGACATAAACTGCGGAACTCCTTCTTCTTCAAGCTCATGGCGCCTGCTGAAACATGTGTGGCGCGAAAGGCAGACTGGAACTGCGCCCAAGTGATGGTGTCGAAGGGGTAAGTCACCAAGTAGTTGTCCCACCAAGCTGCGGTAGGACCCTCCAGCAAATGTGAGGCAAACCTCACTCTCTCTGCCTCAGTACAGCCAACTGTCTCCAAGTTCCGGCCCACTGAACGAAGCCAGTCATCCACCACTATGGGCTCAGGAGTGCTAGAGAACCTCTGAGGATTCAACCTCAGGAACCTTGCAAGTGTGTCCACCGGTGATGGTGGTGGCGCATTGTTGTTGTTGCCCATGTTCTGAGTGAGAAACTGTATCAACTGAGCTTGTCCTTGAAGTAGCTGCTGCATGTAAGCTGGCACTCCATTGTTGTTGTTCTCATTCCCCGTGGGATCACGTCTCGGCGGCATCTGTTGGGCAAGAATAGATAAGTTGTACACAGAAAGTAGCTAGGGAAATATATCCTTCCCCATATGCTTATGATGATCATGGCAAGCATTATATATACAATACATATATCACCAATCAACTTCACCAAACAATATCACCATAGAATCAAACATATAAAAATCATCAACCAATGCACTCATACGGAAAACCATCACATATCACACCATAGTTTAAAATATATTGTATAACTGATATAAGATCCTCAAGCTGACCACTGGTAATATAAGATCCTCAACACAACCACGAATAACATAAGAGTATATCAAGCAACCTAGTATTGCCATACCGAATAAGTCGACATGGTCAAATACGCTAACACGATAACGGTAGTAAACTAATTGCCGGTGAAGTAATTCCGAATGCTGTCTTTGCTAAACTGCATGCGGTATTCGCGCCCGCTAATGCGGTTGCGCCTTTTGGGACTCGGCTCCTCTTCTTCTGCCGAGGTCTCTACTTCTGGCTCCTCTTTTGGTTCTTCAATCCCATTGGCCTTCATCTTCTCCTTCAGCCTCGTTATCTCTGCTTGCATCTCCAACCTCTCCTTCTTCATCTTGTTTTTGTCCCTCTTAAGCCTGGTGTTCTTCTGCTGCAACTCAGTGATGGTGTAGAGGTCTGACTGAGTGTCCTTCTCCAGGAAGTGGATGTGCTTCTCCAGGCTCTGGATGATGTAGCTGGTTTTACCTGGTAAAATGGCCCCAGGCACATACCTGAACTTCTTTGGCCATATGTTCCCCGATGGAATGATCTTGGCCATCTCCGCGTACACCGTACCCTTTAACTGGGCGGCATACGTCTCAACGATGCGTCCAAGAGCTATTTGAGCGGCTATGCGCACACACTGCTCCTTCTCCTGGGCATGCACCTCGAATGACTCTGTGATCACCCTTTCCTCATTCGTCATGCTTCCTAGGATAAAAGTCTCCACTTGCCAGTAGTCATCAGCTCCCCTTGTCTCCACGATGTCCGGCTGAAAGACTGGCGCGTAGATGTTCAGGTAGTGGCAAATCCCCCTGAGCTCAGGTCCAAACGTCATGGCACGGTATGACAAAGTGGTCATCTATCATCAAAGAGAGATAAGGCAAGATTAGAACAAGTATGAATAGGAGATAGAGAAGGTAAGTAAGTACAAGACAGAGTGATATAAAGTAATATTTTTATTCCTATGACTTTTCTAATCCATTTTCTAGGGTCACGTCCTACAGTCAACACACTACTCTGATACCATCTGTAACGACCCAATTCACATAGAATTGAAGTCTCTGTGCTCAAGTGCCAGTCCCTGGATCGAACTCGCTGGCACACACAGTATCATAGATGTATATCAAAGTACAAGTGCATCATTATTACAATGTATGATCCAGAGTAAAACAA
Source organism: Bromus sterilis (assembly GCA_950022295.1). Taxonomy (NCBI): domain Eukaryota; kingdom Viridiplantae; phylum Streptophyta; class Magnoliopsida; order Poales; family Poaceae; genus Bromus; species Bromus sterilis. The sequence continues at coordinate 214,538,839 of OX465597.1, forward strand.
ATAACAAGTTGCATAGCTCAAGGCTAGCTTATTCAACATAAATATAGCGGAAGCAAAAGCAAGTAACGTGGAGTCCAATCAACAGCCACATGCGGACATGCTGAGTGTAGACCCGCAACCCTAAACACACCTTACTGGTCGTCTGGAAAACCTGCAACACCGAAGGTTACAGCCCGACAACGGGTCAGTACATCGGATTTGTACGGCAAGTAACACGGAAAAGTTTATATAAAGGACCTACATCTACATGCAAGGTGAGTCAAAGGAAAGGCTTATGGTTTTGTTTTGCAGAAAGCCAATTTTCTCCTGAACTAAACTAGTCAAAATTTTAAGTTGAATTCTACCTGAAACACACAGCAACCCATGCTACTCTTTCCCACCAAAATTATTATTAAGTGTGCATCTGTCGAGATCATTCATCAACAGTACTGACTAGTTTCTCAAAGTTTGTCCGTAACCGTGGACACGGCTAATCATGATCAGTTTATACGCTCTGCAGAGGTTGTACACGTTCCCCACTGGACTCAACCCGAAGATTGAGACAAAGACTTTCCGAAGAGGTTGCCTCCACCCTTTGGTAGCTGGTACACCTAACACACATCTACATCATCTAGCTACCAGGGCCAGGTTCCCCACAACGTACTCATGCTAAGCTAGAGCCCATATATCCAGTGGATGTACACGAAAGCTACTAGTAATATTGCTTGTTTGATCTTTTTGAGCCTCGACGGCGCCCACTGCATTCAGGGGGTAGACACCATGTCGCACCTGGTTCACCACCATAACAACCATTGGGTGCATTTAACCCCGGCACTGTCCTTAGACAAGGCACAGCCACCAGGATGCAACCCGCCCGTCCAGAAGTGATTTCTATTTATTATAAAGTTGCTACACAAATTATTAAATAGCTCACATGCACTCCATGAATTCTCACAACCCAAACCACGTCTATAAAGCATAGCAATAAAGTAACAACACGTGCTACGTTGATCTACAAATACAAGTCAAGACATGTGGCTATCCTAACTGGTTTTGCAGCAACAGTAAAGTAAACTACCTATCATGCAATAGGGTGATATTCTTAACATAATGCATATAAAAAATATAGGTATGAGTATGGTCAAAGCATCACTTGCCTTCTTCCTGTTCCTGACGATCACAATCCTCACAAAACGAGGCGGCGCACTCCGGACAATCTATATGAGCAAACATAGCACCAATCAACATATATTCCACACAATTATGCACAAACAGTAATAAACATTCAAAGAACAATAGTAAAACTTGCCTAACAGTATCTAAAATTAAAGTACTTGTCAAAATAAAACCAACGCAAAAAGAAACGGCACAAACGGGCGCACCATTTAAAAGATACGGCTACCGGAAGTTCAAATTTGAATCCGCTTGGGATTCAAATTTGAAAACATTAAACTTCTGTAAAACTTAGTCCCCTGGCTAGAAAATTTCACCACGGTCGCAACGCAACTGGAATCACTCGATTCCGATTTACTGTTAAAAAGTACTCGCGAAAATGGTACCGTGCGAAATCGGGGTCTATACTGCGAAAAGCACCCATATGTAAATATAATAACTTAAAAAAAGCGATCGGGTCCCCAGCGGATTTGAATCCGGATCTGGCCGGAGTTCCAGCGGCGGGCCGGCGGCGGCGGCTGCGGCCAGCGGCCTGGCGGCGCGCGGCGGTCTGCGGGGAGGAGGTGGGGCGGTGCGGGACGACGGCGAGGAGCGGCGGCGGCGCTTACCACGGCGGACGGCGGACGGAGCTGCGGCGAGCGTCTCGACAGCGGCGGCACAGCGAGCTCGGCGGCGGCGGCGCGACGGTTCCGGCGGCGGCGCGGGTTTCGGGTCGGGCGGCGCTGTCGCGGGTTCGGGCGAAACCCTAATCGCCTGCGGGTCCGCGGACATTTATAACCTGACTCGTGCGTTTTTTTTAAATCCGAATTAAACACAAATTCGGTCAGGCGGAAAAAAAAACAGAACGACCCATTAGGCCCAAAATAATTTTAGAAAAATCACGGATAATTATTTTTAATTTCCTTCTTCACCAACATTTTTAAAATAATAAAATTGAATTTTTGGTTTTTCCTAAATATTAAATAAAAATAAAAACTATGCGACTTATTTTTAAATATTTTAAAATACTTTTCTGGCATTTTAAAAATACCGACAAACTCCGAAATTTATTTTAAAACTTTTCCGGAGCATAAATAAATTCCTAAAATATTTTTAGAACTTATTTATAACCCCAAGGTAAATTTAAAAAGTCTCCCAAAAATATTTTAAACTATTTTCCAAGAACTTAAAAATGGGGATAAGTCCTTTTATATCCTCTCCAGCGAACTGCCATGTGTTGAAAAATGTCTAAAATATTTTTAAAACTCCAGAAAAATGCGGAAGCAGCATGAGATGCATATGATGATCTAATAACATTCGAATTTAGAAAATTGGGATGTTACACTCCCCCTCTTTGTTCTTCATTGATTAGACCTTGTGAGCTGCCCAACATGATCAAGGCACATATGTAATTCTTTCTACTGTTTCTATGTTGAGTTTGTTGGGATCTGATGGATTATGATACTATGTTCAGATTGTGATGAGTAATATATTTGGTTCTTCTCCTTTTATATTTATGTTTTTGAGTAATTCTTGCATATTATTGAGTAATACTTGCATGTTCTCCTTTTCTTTTTATTACTTTGGCAAAGTGAATTATTGTAACTCCAAGAGGGAGCGTTATGCATCATTGTGGGTTCATGCCCCCTGATGACTAGCTTGTGTGACAGAAACATGAGTCTAGGGGATGTTTTTTTTCCACAAGGGGGAAACAATTCTGCTTTTAACCACGGTTGCAAGGATTGTTTACTTTACACATTGTTTCTATAATGAAGTTGTTCGTTGCTTTGGGTTTACACTTTGGGTGGGGCTCACAACTTAATACCAGCGAGATGTTCTGAATAGATATCTCAAGGTGGATGATTAGTGAGAAGATGTAGATGGATTTCGTTTTATTTGTCTTGGTGTACTGCCCATGCTTTTGAGCCTCTCACTTTCTTTTGTAGCATAGTTAGCATTTTGGTGTGTTTTTAATCCTGTCAATTGCCCAACTGTAATTCGTTTACCTCGCATATATGTTTATCGTCTTTTGGGAGAGAGACATCACTAGTGAACTTCATGGGACCCCGGTCCATATTTCCACCACTGTTTATACCTTCAATTTACTTCCTGTTTTACTTTCTAGTCGCAGTTATCATTATATTTTATCTCTTGCGTTTTATCCTTTGTAAACGCCAAGGCCGGAGAGATTCACAACCTCTATGTACTCGTTGGGAGCAAAGTTATTTGTATCTGTGTGCAGGTCCAGTCGAAGCAAGTGATTATCACAAACGGTGCATCACTTGCCGAACTACCTTCTTGTCGTCGTTGGAGTGCTACTAGAGGCAAACCTTGGTATCTTCACCGAGGGAAATTACCGCTCGCTACATCTCAACCTTCCACTCGGGGTAGCCAACGAGGAGCACTAGTTAAGTGCCATCACATGCCGATTGTATGAGATGTTGTATCCTCGTAGCTGTAATGTTGTGATATCATGTTGAAATCCGAGACATATGGCTTTGTTATATGTCGCGGTGGGTCCGATATGTGCTTCCTCGTTGGGTTTGGATGGAAACGTCCAGATCTGAAACAGTACCGCATATCGGGTCTTACAACTTGATATCAGAGCCTTACCGACCGTAGGGTCCCTTCTCTAGCCGAAGTCGAGTCTAAACAAAAACTCTTTTGTAGTTATTAAATTAGTTATCGGAGAGTAGGATTCTTTTTACTCCTTACCCTTTCTCTAGTCAGGACAAGTGTCGTAAATGCTTAAATTCTCGCCTTATGCCCTTTCAAACTTTAGGATCTCGAGTGTTGGAGTTTCGGAATCGCTACAATGCCTTGCTTGCAGCGTATTGTCTCGATTTTGATCTTAGGTTTGGGAATTCATGTAGTACCTTTACCTTCTCCGACTTCGGATAACATCATGGTCATTCCTTGCCCTCCATCCTCTTTCCTTGTGTCTTCATGATTTTGTGTGGGAAAACTATCATCTTGATCCGGTTCTCGCTCTCGTTCCTCCTCTTGACACCTAATGGTTTCGTTCTCCGATGTTTTCATCTCTCTGCGGAAAGTTTCTCGATGGAGGTTCGTCGCTCGACATGGAGCAGATCCCTTGTTGGTGGTGTTGAAGATCGTCATCTCTCTTTCCTTCCCCGTCCTGACCGTGGATCGTCCAAGATCTCGGGACGAAATCCCTTGTTTGTGGTGTTGTATTGTAACATCCCGGAAATTCCACCCTAATTAAAAAAATTGTTTGCTATATTATTTTGTTGATTGCTTGAATTTCTTGCAGTATTTTTTCTCCAATTTAGTAATTGGTGAATATATTTCCCCCTCCTTCTTGTATCGACATGTGTGACTGAACCTTTCCACAATGGAAAACGATATTTTGCGACACTGGGTTTCACCCGGTCGGATCGCGACGCGTTCTAAATTAAACTTGCTTAGTTTTCTATGTAGATTAATAAAATGTGCTCCTTTACCATGTTTTCAATTGTTCACATGTTGTTTTACTGTTATTTAGATTCCATTCCACTATAAATTTAATAGGCCGAAGCTTTTTAACTGTTGCTCTGATTAAAATGTACTTTATATGTAACTTTACGAGAATTTCGTGTAGGTTGTGATTGTGCTATTTGTTGCTATTGTTAACCAATAGTATAAAATATGATTTAGGGCAGAACAGTAGTAAAACTAAAAATTATCATGGGGTACTTAGTGATATGCCATGTCTAGGATCTTGCCTCACTTAAATTGACTAGCATAGATATTTTACTTTATGATTCACCTCTTGACATGATTGTGTGACATGCCATGCTTGTATGAGATGCCATGTAAACCACCTTTGATCATATTGTGTAGCTAATCAACTTGAACCATTCTAAATGTGCGGTATCGTCGTGTGTGGACGATACTTCACTTAACCTGTTAGTAACCACTCTCGACGATAGATGCAATACCGTATTCTCGTGTCTTGTGTGTCCTTCTTGTTGATGCTTGCTCGTGATTGCTTCTTAGTAATAGATGCTATCTCGTCGATTGCCTTTCTAGTGTTTCATTCTTATGTGCTCCCTCGATTACTCTCGGAGACGATGCGAGCTTGCGATCGACTACACCTACAGATCCCGACTTATCAACAGGCAAGGACTATACATTACTTATCATTCATTCTATTATAACAATCGGTTTGCATGCTAGTCTAGTTTAGGTTCGATGTTTGATCCTACCACATGTTTACAGCCTCTTAAACTGATACAGCAATGTCCCCTCCCAGCAAACCATGCACTGCTATGTTACTATTGCTTGTTGCTCAGCCCCTGCTTAGTATGCATGCTTAGGATGCTACGAATATTACCTTATTACTCCTTGGATTGGGCTATCACATTATTATATTATTTTAGATGATATGATTACTATAATGTTGACTATATTCGTCGAAGGATGGAAGGTGTAGGCTATCCCGCCTCAATGCTTTGTTCCATTCGAGTCACCTAGGATCCCAGTTCCGGTTATTGGTTCTAAGACTGAGCGTGCCTAACCGCGTCTAGGATTTTATGGGGTCCCCTTTTCTTACCTACCTAGTTTCAGATGTTTCTAGTGGTGGCCCAAGCTGATATATCATTTGCAAACCATGCATGTGTCTGTCGGGTTGTGATACTCTATCCTCGTTGGTTACCCAAAGTGGAAGGTTGAGATGTAGCGTAACGGCAAATTTCCCTCGGTGAAGATACTGAGGTTTTAAGATTGTCTCCCGTAGGACTCCTGATAATGATAAGTAGGTGGTTTGGCAAGTGAGGCACCGAATCACTTGCTTCGCCTGGACCTGCACACGACACAAATAACTTTATTTCCCAACGAGTACAGAGAGGTTGTCAGTCTCTCCGGCCTTGTTGTTCACAAAGGATCAAACGCAAGGGATAATGATAATGGTGATAGAAGCTAGAAAGTAAAGGCTAGAAAGGAAAAGAGTGTGTAAACACTGATGAGAATATGGACCGGGGTCCCGTGATGTTCACTAGTGATGTCTCTCTCCCAAAAGACGATAAAACTTCTATGCGAAGTAAAAAAATCACAGCTGGGCAATTGACAAGATTAGAAACGCACCGCAATGCTAACTATGCTACAAAGAAAGGACGAGGCTCAAAAGCATGGGCGGTACGCCAAAATAAGTAGACCGAAATCCAACTGCATCTACTACTAATCATCCACCTTGAGATATCTATCCAGAACATCTCGCTGGTATTAAGTTTCGAGCCCCACCCAAACTGTAAACCCAAAGTAACAGACAACTTCATTAAAAAGCACTTTTCGTAAAGTAAACAATCCTTGCAACCGCAGTTACAAGCACCGTTGTTTTACCCCTTGTGGCAACAACACATCCCCTAGACTCATGTTTCTGTCACTGAAGCGTGTCATCAAGGGGCATGAACCCAAAACCGAGTATAACGTTCCCTCTTGGAGTCACTACCTACTACTTGGCCAAAGAAATAAAAAACAATGGATAACATGCAAGAATTACTTAGGAAAATAAAATAAAAAATAAAAACCAAATATATTACTCAATCAAGATCTGAACATAGTCTCATAATCCATCAAATCCCAGCAAACTCAGCATAGCAACAACAGAAAATTACATATGTGCCTCGATCATGTAGGGCAGCTCACGAGGTCTAAACCATGAAGAACAAAGAGGGGAGGAGAACATCACATAGCTACTGATCACAGACCCATGGTCTAAGGGAGACTCCTCATGGCACATCCGGGAAGAGTCCATGGTGGAGGGGAAGCTCCCGGGGGTCAATCTTCCCTCCGCCAGGGTGCCGAGAAGAGGGCTGCTGGCGCTCCCGATCTTGGAAGCGCGGTGGCGGTGGAACAGAGGCGAGATTGAGAAAAAGGGTTCTGTCCTAGGACGTTTCGCTTCACGAAGATTATATAGGCGACTAGGGGTCCACGCGCCCCCTGGTGCGGCTAGACCCTAGGCCGCGCCAGGTGTCCGCCTGGGTCCTGGTGGTGGCTTTTTGGCCCCACCCAGGTGATTCTGGAAGCTTCCTTCATGCTGATTTTTTATCTATTTTTTCCTGAATTTTTGGAGCATTTATAATATGGGGGAAACCTAAAATAAAAAAAGCAGAAAATAGGAATTGGCACTGTGGTGCACTGAGTTAATAAGTTAGTCCAAATATGATAAGAAGTGTATGAAAGTGTATCTAGATCATAGCAATATCACACAAAACATGCATGGAGCAAGAAGAAATTATAGATACATTTGGGACGTATCAACATGCCCAAGATTAATTCCTGCTCGTCCTCGAGTAGGCAAATGATAACAAGCATAATTTCTGTGGTGACATGCTAGCAACCATATAAGAACTTTGAAAGTAAAGCAATCAAGGTATGTGATTCAATTCAATTCATAACAGGCAAGAGTTTATATTGGCATTGAAATAAGCAATGAAAGAACATTAGGTGAAAGAGCTCTCGCTGTCCGTTACTCGAATGTCTCCAAATGGTGTTTGCGTGCAAGAAGGGGGATATGGGAATACGAGAGAAAAATATATTTGTTGAGAACTCAATCTACTAAAGTTTCACACTTGGTCTTCTTTGGAATCTTATCTTGACTTGTCCCAGACCACTAGCCAGGTACAAGTAAATTTGATCCACTCCTTTTTGACATTTTGAGCACTCATGCAATGGATGAGCGTAAGCACGAGAGTTGACACTTAGGATGGAAAAGAGAGAAATATGGTGGAGGAGGAAGAAAAAAAAGGGTGTGAAAGGCTCACATGAATAAGGACAATCATAGGAGAGAGAGCCAAATGATAGATATGATGTGAGGAGTAGGGATTACAATGCAACGGATGCATGTATGAGCTAAGAAAATCTCTCCAATGGAACTAGTGGGGGTGCATGCAAGTTGCTCGCTCATGAAGACCTACAGCTCGTTTGAGGAGGCTCATCCTTGGAATATGCAATCCAAGTTCTATAGTGTGAAGGGTCCCCACATAGCTATATGCATGAATAATCATCTCGATGGAGCACAAATATATAGAGGGAGTACGAGGGTGGATCTTTCAAAAGGAATAGTAGTGTTGCCCCTTTCTCTCTTTTTATTTCTTCTTGTCTTTTTTCGATTTTTTTGTATTTTTTTGGTGGCCTCAATGGCTCTTTCTATTTAACTCTCATTTGTCCTCTTCGGGATCTTTTATTTTGTCCACTTTGGGATCTTTTCCTCACTTAAGGGCAACAGTCTATTTTACAAGAAGGTATAGATGATCTTTCACACTTTACAAGGTACTCAAACATAAAGAACATGTAGCTATCATGATGTATGAAAATGTATGCCTCTTCCAATGTAGCAGGAACATGTATGACATGAAGATCAAGTCATGAGAAGGTGGATGTTGCATGGCAATATATCTCGGAAAGGGTATGGAAATGCCTTCATAGGTAGGTATGGTGGCTATTTTGATGAAAGATATAGGGAGGTTTATGATGAAATAGTGTATCATGCGAAGGGTTTGGATTCACTGGCGAAGGTGAACGCCAACTCTCGGAGTGAGCAGAGGGAAATGCACGATACAGAAGAGGCTAGCAAATATGAGGAGGTGGAAGCGTCAACTTTCAATACTTACATTAGTCTGAAGAAGTCATGCACTTATTATCGCTAACTCTCAATCTAATAAGGAGGTTCACAAAGAGACAAGTACCCCGAGGAGGATTGCATGGGGGTTTAGTTATCCTTGCGCATCCTCGACTCATGGTAAGTGACTGTGCTCTAATATCCGATCCCTCCAAAGATTAGTGATCCATCTAGTAGCTAGAGTTCTCAACTAGTTTTGTAGGTTTTTTTAAAATAAACACGGATTGCCCAAAATACGACACATATCACTAATAGGCTAGAGCTCTTGACACCAAAATTTCAAACATTACTCACAATAATACATCAAAACTATTACAAGTTACTACTACAACTGAATATCAACCTCAATTTGCTACTTCAAGACAAGACACAACTCAGTGCAACAACCGACTCCCTTAACAAGATCAACATGAAAACTAAAGAGAGTTTCAACAACAAACTAAACAAAATCCAAGTCTCTTGATAAGGACAAAAACTAAAAGTAAACCTAAACATGGCAGCAGCTACGAAAAGACAAAGAACACACAACACAAAAAGATAGGCATGAAAATCCTATGATGTGTTCTAGATTGGAGTGGAGCGTGTTTCTCTCCCACACAAAGTAAGCTGGGGTATAGCTTGTTATGAACATAAAGCAAAACTAAAGAAAGCTAAAAAGGAACCTAAGAGCGAGACGCTCCAAGCATAGCACATAACGCATGAAGTGATAAAAATATAGTGAGACGAAAGACGAACTGATGATTGTTGATGGAGAAGGGGATGCACGGGGGCATCCCCAATCTTAGACTCTTGATTCTACTTGAATATTTATTGGGGATGCATGGGGGCATCCCCAAGCTTGATCGTTTGACACTCCCGAATCTTCTTTCACCATCTCCCCTCGCACACTTGAAAACTCCCTTCATACATAACTCATCATAAGCTGATTAGAGAGGTTAGTACCCTTAATCAAATAATTTTTCCCCACTGCATATAAATAAATTCTTGAAGATCTACTGTTTCTCAAGATTTCCAAAAAGTTTTTGAAAAGAAAAAGCAAGCTTAAGGTTTGCAAAAGTGAAGAAAGGAAAAACGTGGCAGAATCTGTGAAAAATAGAAAAATAGGTAGTAGAGAATTTTTTCGGGGAACTTCTGCAACTCAAATAAAAAAACTCAGAACATACGAAAGTTTCAAAATTGTATAGAGAATGTTGTGTAAAAAATTCAGCTCAAAAAGATGAACTAGTGAGTTTTTTTGATTTTTTCCGTCATGCAGACAGAATCTGTTTTCTGGACAGCATGTCACAACTCTTGCTTCCCTTATCATAAGAGGCTATAACTTGGCACAAAGCTTGAAAATAAAGATAAAATGATGTTGTTACAGTAGTAACAATCATCAAGACCACTAAAAATAGAAGTAAAAACATCTTGGGTTGCCTCCCAACAAGCGCTTTCTTTTACGCCTTTAAGCTAGGCATAAAGCAAAAGAAGAATCAAGTTTTATGAAGAGAGGGAGAATAGCTAGACCGTGTAACGGACTCAAAAGGTAACTTGATTTTCTCTCTAGGGAAGTTTTTCATCCCCTTTTTAAGAGGGAATTGAAATTTTATATTCCCCTCCTTCATGTCATTAACAGAACCAACGGTGCAAAGAAAAGGATGTCCCAAAATAATTGGGCATAAAGGTTCAAACTCTATATCCATAATAGTGAAATCAACGGGAACATAATTTTCATTGACAATGATAAGAACATCGTTGATCTTCCCCAAAGGTTTCTTTACGGAAGAGTCAACGAGACGAACACCAAAAAACAAGGATCAAAAGGTTTCAATTCAAACATGTCATACATTCTTTTGGGCATGACGGAGGTACTAGCTCCAACGTCACGTAAAGCATAGCAAGAGAAGTTATTCAATTTAATTTTTATCATAGGGTCCCAACCATCATCTAGCTTCCTACGTATGGAGGTTTATATTCTAAGCTTATCCTCCCTAGCTTTAATGAGAGAACTAGTGATATTCTCCGTGAAGGCAAGATTTAGTGTGCTAGCGTGGGGGTCTCTAGAAATTTTGTGCAATAAGCTAATAAGTTCTGAGAGGGTACAGCTATCAAAATCAATATCACTACTATCAAAGGTGGTATTAGTGTCATCTAGGCTCACTTGTTTGAAACCCTCTATGTTCATAGGAGTTTCTTCTTCTACGGTTGAGGTATTAGCATCACCATTAATAGGTCCAATGGGACTAGGAGTGTGTTGGGTGCTAATTGTTTCGGTGTCCTCAACAATTTGGATAGTAGCAACTGTGTGGTGTGTAGGAAGGCTCTTAATTCTATCCTCTTCCTCTTTTTCTCTAGCCCATCTTTCTTTAAGTTTAGCCATCACCCTAATATTTTTATTGATTTGTAATTGGATAGCATTAATAGGAGTGGCCTTCCTCTCCTCAAGGGGAGAGGTTCTAATTTCAAGCATCTCAACATCTAGGGCTAAGTAATCTACCTTCAAAGAGAGATTATCTAATTTGGCTAATTTCTCTTATATACTCTTGTTTAAGGATTTTTGGGTAGTGATAAAGTCTCTAAGCAAGCTTTCTAGTTCAGAAACGGGGTTCTTGTTACTAGGATAAGTGTTGTTGTTCCCATAGTTGGATGGAAACGGTCTAGGATTCCTAGCAAAATTACCCCTATAAGCATTATTGTTGAGATTTTTTCTAGCAATAAAGTTCACATCTACTTGTTCCTGAGTAACCAAAGAATTTAAAGGAACATCATGAGGATCAATAAAGGGTTGCCTGGTAAGTAGAGACATAATCAAGTCAACTTTTTCATTTAGGGAGGTAATCTCCTCGACAGAGTTTACCTTCCTACTTGTTGGAGCGCGTTCGGTGTGCCATTGGGAATACTTGGTCATCATCTCATCGAGAAGTTTCGTGGCAGCACCAAGTGTAGTTGACATAATGGTTCCTCCCGCGGCCGAATCTAACAGGTTCCGCGAGGTAAAGTTCAAGCCTGCATAAAAAGTCTGGATAACCATTCAAGTAGTCAAACCATGTGTAGGGAATTTCTTAACAAGAGATTTCATTCGTTCCCAAGCTTGGGCAACGTGTTCATTATCCAATTGCTTAAAATTCATAATGTTACTTCTCAACTGGATAATTTTAGCAGGTGGGTAGTACTTCCCAATAAAAGCATCTTTGCACTTATCCCAATAATTTATGCTTTTCCTAGGCAAAGATTGAAACCAGATTTTAGCTCCTTCCCTCAAGGAGAAAGGAAAAAGCTTAAGATTAACAACATCACCTTCTACTTCTTTATACTTTTTCATATCACATAACTCAACAAAAATTTCAAGTGTAAAGCAGCATCATCTCCTGCACCACAGAATTGATCTCTCATAACAAGGTTTAGCAAAGCAGGTTTAATTGCATAAGATGTAGCTGAAGTGGCAGGTGTGGCAATAGGAGTGCAGATAAAGTCTTTGTTGTTGTGACTAGTGAAATCACACAACTTGGTGTTTTCAGTGGAACCAATAGTAGCAGCAAGTGTGGCAGATTTTTTTGTGATTTTTTATATGGGACACAAAGATAAATACTGAAAGGTAAAGTAACAAGACTAAAAAGCAAAGGTAAAAGATAGTGTGCAACTCCCCTATCTTCGCACTCGTAGTCCCCCCAACGGCGCCAAAAAATTTCTTGATACTCTATCCTCGTTGGTTACCCCAAGTGGAAGGTTGAGATATAGTGTAGCGGCAAATTTCCCTCGGTGAAGATACAAAGGTTTTAAGATTGTCTCCCGTAAGACTCCAGATAATGATAAGCAGGTGGTTTGGCAAGTGAGGCACCGAATCACTTGCTTCGCCTGGACCTGCACACGCCACAAATAACTTTGCTTCCCAACGAGTACAGAGAGGTTGTCAATCTCTCCGGCCTTGTTGTTCACAAAGGATCAAACGCAAGGGATAATGATAATGGTGATATCAGCTAGAAAGTAAAAGCAGGAAAATAAAAGAGCGTTTCAACATTGATGAGAATATGGACCGGGGTCCCGTGATGTTCACTAGTGATGTCTCTCTCCCAAAAGACGATAAAACTTCTATGTGAGGTAAACAAAACACTGCTAGGCAATTGACAGGATTAAAAAGGCGCCGCAATTCTAACTACGCTACAAAGAAAGGACGAGGCTCAAAAGCATGGGCGGTACGCCAAAATAAGTAGACCGAGATCCAACTGCATCTACTACTAATAATCCACCTTGAGATATCTATCCAGAACATCTCGCTTGTATTAAGTTGCGAGTCCCACCCAAAGTGTAAACTGAAAGCAACAGGCAAATGCATTAAAAATCACTTTGCGTAAAGTAAACAATCCTTGCAACCGCGGTTACAAGCACCGTTGTTTTGCCCCTTGTGGCAACAACACATCCCCTAGCCTCATGTTTCTGTCACTCAAGCGTGCCATCAGGGGGCATGAACCGACAATCGAGCATAATGTTCCCTCTTGGAATCACTGCCTACTGCTTGGCCAAAGCAATAATCAACAAAGGAGAACATCCAAGAATTACTTAGGAACAAAAATATAAAAGATAAGGACCAAATATATTACTCAATCACAATCTGAACATAGTCTCACAATCCATCAGCTTCCAGCAAACTCAGCATAGAAACAGCAGAAAATTACATATGTGCCTCGATCATGTACGGAAGCTCACGAGGTCTAAACCATGAAGAACAAAGAGGGGAGGAGAACATCACATAGCTACTGATCACGGACCCATGGTCCAAGGTGACTACTCACGGCACATCCTGGAAGCGTCCATGGTGGAGGGGAAACTCCCGGAGGTCAATCCTCCCTCCGGCAGGGTGCCGGGAAGAGGGCTGCAGGCGGTCCCGATCTTGGAAGCGCGGCGGCGGTGGAACAGAGGCGAGATCACGAAAAAGGGTTCTGTCCTTGAAGGTTTCGCGTCACAGAGAATATATAGGCGAAGGGGGGCAGCCAGGTAGGCCACCAGGGATCCAGGCGCCCCCCTGGCGCAGCCAGACCCTAGGCCGCGCCAGGTGGCCGCCTGGGTCCCTGGTGGTGGCCCTCTGGCCCCACCCAGATGACTCCGGAAGGTTCCTTCACGCTGATTTTTTATCAGATTTTTCCTGAAATTTTGGAGAATTTTTAATATGGGGGAAACCTGAAATAGAAAAACAGCAGAAAACAGGAACTGGCACTGTGGTGCACTGAGTTAATAAGTTAGTGAAAATATGATAAAAAGTGTATGAATGTGTATCTAGATGATAGCAATATCACACAAAACATGCATGGAGCAAGTAGTAATTATATATACGTTTGGGACTTATCAGGTCGCTACTAGCAGATATTCTTTAAAATAACTTGGGCCAGCGAAGACATGGTTTCTTTCGTGGTCCAATCTGGTGAGCTAGGGGGCTGCCCACATGTGAGGGGATCAGTTACCTCGACCTTAGTCTCACATGTGACGAAAGAGTCCGATCCGAGAGCTCAACTTTGGATCGTGTGGGTAACTGGTTACACCATGTTGGGTCGATCCTTGTACTGTGTAACGCCTAGTGCACTATTTATTTATCTCGCGCCCACTTGCTTAGGCCCAGTTGCAGTGAATTCGGCCCAGTATCAGTTTAGCTCGTTTTCTATATATTTTTGGCAGATTGCATTAGTGTTTTGCGAGGCTTATATCTTTTTAACCGTAGGTCGGATCGCGACGCGTTCTACATTAAACTTGTTTAGTTTTCTGTGTAGATTAATAAAATGTGCTCCTTTGCCATGTTTTCAATTGTTCACATGTTGTTTTACTGTTATTTACATTCCATGTCACTATAAATGTTATAGGCCATAACTTTTTAACCGTATCTCTGATAAAAATGTTCTTTATATGTAACTTGACTAGAATTTCGTGTAGGTTGTGATTGTGCTATTGATTGCTGTTGTTAACCAATCTAAAATATTATTTAGGGCACAAAAGTAGTAAAACTAATAATTATCATGGGGTACTTAGTGATATGCCATGTTTAGGAGTCCACGACCAGTATGGAGGTCAAGACTTGGCGTCCAAGCCGAAGCTAGTTTAGGAATCATCCTTGTAACCGGAGATGAACTCCCCGAGACCCAGCCTAGTATATAAAGGCTGGGAGGGGTGACGTCTCAGGGCATCTAATCTACAATCGACACATCCGGTCTTGAGCGAACTCGCCTATACTTCCACTGTAATCGCCCCCTCGCATAATACAATCGAGCAGGCAGTGCTTCTCCTTTTAGCCGACGAGTATCACCAACATGTTCCTTCTTTACGATCTAAACCACGGTCCCTGTCCATTGGATTTTCCGAGGCTAATCCTCGTCAATTGGCGCCGTCTGTGGGAACTACACAGGTTGGAATCACGATCTCTGCGGCCCCATCACCAGCAATCAACAAGTCCACGACTCCATCAACACTCGACGTACCCATGACTCGAGCAGGTTCCGATCTGCTCGGGTCCCTCGGCTTCATAGCACACCTTCCGATCCGGCGACCATCCTTCGCAGACCTGCGCACTGGCTTTAACCTGACCTTCGGAGAGTACCGGATCTACGTCAACCAGTGGGGCACTCTCCGCCTCACAGATCGTGCTCGAGCACCCGCAGCAACAACTGTTACGACAGTAGCGGCCGAAGACGAAGCACCCGCCCACGCGGCGACTCCGCGAGTCAGCTGCGACTCCCACCTCAACATAAAACATCGTACCTCTCGCAATCGCACGAGTGGGTCGCTAACATGGAAGAAACAAAGCACAGACGCAACCAGGCTATCAACTGAGGCACCGTTCTAGGTATTCATGCAGACACCCGCGAGCTAACTTCGGACGACAGAGGCAAAGATGATGACCCAAGAAGTCATAGAGACGCACGCTCAAACAGCAAAAGCAGTGATCCTGACAACACTGGACAGACTACTGTCACCCTCAGTGAACCAAGAACCATACCAAGGAAAGAATTTAAAAGACAGGAGCACAACAACCGCAAGAACGACGAGCCGGAGAGCAGCAGGCGCCAGATCTCGGAAGCGGCAAGAGAGGACCAACCCACCGAGAAAATCTACCTATCTAAAGAAGAAATCGCCAGAGTAAAAGACACAGTAAAGCATGGAAAATTACTCCCAAAAGATGCAACTCGCGATGAGCTTAGAGCAACAAAAAGATGGCGAGTGACATCACCTAGAAAACAAGACGAATGCGACTCGAATTGGAGAAACAAGGAAAAACCATTATCGACCCGTGAACCAACCGCAAAGCACTGCCCGAACAACCGAGCGAATCTTTCGATCACGGCTCTCCCCCTCGAGGCAAATACAGACAAGAGGAAAGTCGCTCCCAAACTAGACGACGACTTCAGGCTCATAGAAGACGTCGAAGAAGAAGAACAACTCACACCAGCAGAAGCCCTTATAACTTCCCAAGCATATCTCCATCATGCTCAGAAGGGCAATAAGGAAAAAGCAGATCGCAAAATCGAAATAGCGCTCAAAGTAATGAGCGATGCCATTTCCGCTTCGGCACCTAAAAAAGCAAGCACAAGGCGAGTGCCCCACGAGCAGACACCAGACATGGGCACATTCAGCGGTGGACCATACTCGAAAACTCGGGCGAGGACATATCAGATGAAAGTGCGATCGACGCATTCAGAAGAGGCTTACAACGCATAGACTTCAAAGAGCAACTCAGACAGATGAAGGTCCGAACACTCGTACGGTTATTGGAACAAGCCAACAACTGGGCGGACGGAGAAGAATTCATATGGAATGAATCAGACATCCAGACGGCGCGCTCAGAACGCGACTACGACTACTACACCGGAGACAGAAGTTTTGACAGAAGAAGAAAGTGCCCCAGGCGTAACTTCTATGACGAGTGAGGACCCGACATGGTCGCGGCCGGTTTCCCATACAACAGAGACGGCAGACATCACGACGACAACAGAATGCAGCGCAGGGACAACTTAGAAGAACCACCGCACGCCCAGAAGCGAGATTGGAGATCAAGGCAGCCACGAGACGACACCCGAGCATATTGCTCGGCCAAGGAACAACTCGATGGGCCCTGCACACTACATGGGTTCAAAAACGAACGCGGAGAAATCAGATCGGTACACACCCTAAGAAATTGCAGACGCTTCACAGATCTCTCAGAAGAAAAAAGCCGGTCGACGGCACCAACAGCACAACCTCTCGCAAGTATAGCAGTTGGGACAATCGCCCACAATGCACCACCTGCACCCGCCGCACCAGCAAGACAGGTGGCAGCCATCCAGGAGCGATGCTCGACACCCGGCGAAGAAGAAAGGTACCAAGAGGCGCATGGTAGAATCTACATGATCCAAGAAGGAAGACCATCAAATAGGTAGCAGAAGCAGGTCACCAGACAAGTTTTCCTCGCAATCTCCTCGCACCCTGCCATCCTAGAATACCTGTGTTGGTCTGAGACTGACATTACCTTCTCCCGAGAAGACCAATCGCCAGCCATCCCGCGTCCAGGACACGCCGCGCTGGTACTCGAAGCAAGAATTGGAAATTACGACATGTCACGAGTCTTCTTGGATGGCGGCAGCGGAATCAACATCATATTCACCAAAATTCTGGAAGAAATGCTCATACAAAATTCAGCACTTCACTACTAGGGAATACCCTTATGGTGGCGCCCTTTTTTTGAGTTTAGTGGCGCATTAGGGATGCGCCACTAACTACAAGCCACTAATAAGGGCTTAGAGGTGGCGCATTCTGGATGCGCCACCCCTAAGGCCCTTAGGCGTGGCGCATCACTGAATACGCCACCTCTAAGCTCTTAGGGGAGGTGCATTCTGGTATGCGCCACGCCTAAGGGCCTTAGGGGTGGCGCATTCACAGTGCGCCACTAAATCCTGATAATATGCGCCACTAAATAATTACAGAAAACAAAAAAAAGAATTACAGAAAAGAATAAAAGCATTACAGATATTTTTGTTATATTACAGAAATGCAAAATACAATATAACAATGAGGCCAACAATTATTGATACAAAAGAATTGCATTATAATTTTTATTACAAAGGTTTAGAGGCCAACAAGATTCACAAGATTACATCCATCAAAAAATTACAATGAGTCCAACAATTATTGAAAACCAAAACCTACTTTCGTCATCATATCTTGTTTGCTCTTCAACCTGCACAAAACAAAGCTTTAGAGGTCACATCCATATGAATCATACCAAAGGAGAACAAAGCAATCTAGCATCTATTCTTATCAACAACTTAAAGCAATTCGATCAATGGTGAGAAGCATGCACATATGCATAAAAATGCATATGCAGTGACCTTTATACACAAAGAGCACCAAGAGTATTTGACACTATACCATCTACTACACAAAGAGTACATCCAAATTACATCCAAATTACACAAAGAGTACATTCAATTGTTCTGACTCGGCTCGGGGAAAGGGCGGCATCCTTCTTTCGTCATGAAATGCCTTGTGTCACGCAGGGCCTTAAGGCGGACTTCTATCTCCCCATTGGATGGTGCAATGTTCGAGTGGAATATCGACCCCCTCAT
This sequence comes from Bromus sterilis, assembly GCA_950022295.1. Taxonomy (NCBI): domain Eukaryota; kingdom Viridiplantae; phylum Streptophyta; class Magnoliopsida; order Poales; family Poaceae; genus Bromus; species Bromus sterilis. The sequence goes on from OX465597.1 coordinate 214,557,151, forward strand.
ATGTACTTCATGACGGATGATAGTCGCCATCTGCGCTTGGATGTGAAAAAACTCCTCCTTCAGATTTGCATCGGCGATTTCCGCCTTCCTTTCGGCCCACGCTCTGAGATGACTTGGCAGCGTAAGGTTGCGTTGTTCCTGTACAATCGCCCTCATGTGATGAAGGGCATAGTACGCATCCCTCACACTGCCAGCCGGCTGCTTGATGCACGGGAACTGTGTTACGTGGTTGAACACGTTCACGCCAGGATGATTTTTCCTGAACTTGTGCTTCATGATCTTGCCTCCGGCTTTTATGTAGCCGACGAGAGCATCATCCAAAACTCTCATGATATACTTGTAATCTTTCTTCTTCACACTCCCCGAGTCTAAATACACGGCATGCGAGTGTTGCGGTGAAAAGCAGATGAGCACGCAGTCTTGATCCTCACTGCATAATTAAAACAATCCAAAAGGAATGTTGGAAGAGGACAATGGAAAGCTAAGAAAGCATATATGTTTCGGAGGCGAGCTAATGACTTACTTGGGAGAGTAGGTCATAAGAAATGAATCCTTGTCGGCGTTCCGTAGCATGAAGTCTGTGATGTACCCCGCCGCGAGAGCCGCATCCTCGTCGTCCATCAAGATGCTTTCACGCATGTAGAAGGGGTCCAATATCGTGACGCTCGGGGTCGTATCTCTCCTGATACTCATAGAAAGGCTGAGCGAGAACAGACGGATAAGGCTATGGTCCAGCCGCTTGAGATGGTACAAATTAAAGATCTCCGAAAATCGCAGGATTATCATATCCGCGGGGATAGTGTTGATGAAGCCCATGTTGAGTGGCACCTTGGCCATGAAAACCGGGTACGAGGGATTCTTTTCTTTAAGAAGAATCTTCTCTAATGCCATAATACTATGATGCACACTGTGCATATCCGAAGTTGCAAGGTCCAACATGTCCTTAGGTAGCATAGCCCTACCAGCCACATGGATTTCATACGAGAGATCTTTGGGTCTTGGTGGCCCGTCCTGAGCACGGATCGGCATCGAAGGTTGGCTACTAGAAGTGATGCTCTTCTTTCTTTTCCGTCCCTTCTTCTTTTCTGATTTTGAGCAGTCACCGGCCTTTATCTGCTTAGTGGCTGCCTAATGGAGTGTGGACGGCCTGAGAATAGATCTTGTGGCATCTGCTTGAGGCTCGGTGAAGGCGCAAGCCGCTGGAGACATGTCCTCAGAAGCAGCAAAGAGACGCGTGGAGCAAGCAGGCTTCGCCGCAGGATCAGCTTGACCGCGAGCTTCCTCGTCATGCTGATAGGCTCCTTCAGCAGGAGGCATGAATAAGTCATCAGCATCATACAAAGTATTGATGAACTGGTTGGCGTTGATATCATCATCAAGATCATCGTCTTCTTGTTGTGCGCCGATGGGATCATGTGGCGCCGACACGATGACTAGCGGTGTTGTCCTAGGTGTGGTGCCCCTTTCCCCCGTCAGTAACCGCATTTGGCTCTTTGGCCATAGGCATATTTGGTTGAAATAGTCACTGAGGACTGCCGGCTCGTCCTCATCGTATCCGGGGGGTTGAATGGGAGGTTCAACTCTCTCGTAGCCCGAAATCACGAGAGAGATTTGAACCCTATGCATCTCCGGTGCCATCGGTATATTATGCATGATTCGATTTTGTGGTTGAATGATTTTACCTTTGGCAACATCCTTCAACTCGCCGTCGACGACTTGTAATAGAATGCATGGAGTGTCCTCCTGCGAAAGAGATATATATATGCATGTACGGCATCAGAGAGATTCCACTAAAAAAGGCAAGGAGATGAAGTCCTCGTTTGAGTTGCACACGCTTATAGTTAACTTGAGGGCGTCGAGGTCGGCTAGTGAAGAGACCCCGCCGACGACGGCGGGCATGCAAGAGACGGAGGGCGCGCTGCCTCCCGTGGCGCCGGTCGCCCTATTTGCGCTGCCGCCGGGTGCATTATTGTTATGCCCCGGTTGCTCGATCGTGGCCGGAGGAGTTACCATCACGTCCGGCGTCGCCGCCGCGGTGTTGCCGGCCGGAGTCACCAATAAGCCGGGAGTCGGTGCGGGAGCCACCACTACGGCCGGAGTCGGGACTGCAGGCGCCGCGGTGCCCGAGTTGCTGCCGACCATGCTGGGGACTGGTATGGGCCCTTGTCCACCACGCGCTTGCCAATTCGCGAGCGACTGCATCATATCTGGAAGGAGAGCGTTCATCGTCTTCGCCACTTCGTCCTGGACAAGCTGCGGAAGCATGCTCACCTTCTCCTCCAGTCCACGAACATAAGCGGCATCTTCTTCGGTCCTTCTCGCCTTGCGCCCCCTCGAACCGGACTGCTCCGCCGATTTTCCATAATATTCGGACCAATTTAGGTCCGCACCAAAGCCGACCACACGGCCGGCTGACGATGGCTTCGCCGTCACGTCGTCAACCTTCTTGACCTTGTTCAACGCCCTGTTAAAGGCGTTGTCCCACGGGCCAGCCGGCTTAACCGACGACTCCTGCGATGAGGCGATTTTCATTTCCGCTTGCTGCAAAAAGAATGTGAAACGTTAAGAAATTGTGAACTTCACTCAAGAATTCAATCGACAAGGTCGCGTGGTAAACTACTTACCACGGCAGTCGTAAACTCCTGAATCTTAGGATCGATAATTATTTTCGAGGTTGCTTTGTCCTTATAGCTCCGGGCCCTCACAAAGAATTCGGTCTGCGGATCATCTTTGTATTGCTGGAAGGGGTTAGGTATGCCCGCAGCGGCGTACTCGGCATCCTCCTTGTCCCATTTAGGCTTGAAACTTTTGTAACCACCGGCTCCGAGACGGTGGTTACCTATGACCTGCGACCGCATGGGCTTGCCCTTTGCACTCGCGGCCTTGGCTTGGTCGGACTCACACCTAGCCTTGAAAAGGTTGTAGGTAGCTTCGTCGATGAACGGCTCTTTCTCCTTGATCTCCTCCCAGGTTTTGTTCTTTTAAAATATTGCCCTTTTCACCCGGGTTTTCCAACTGGACAAGGCCTTGCTCATCTTCATGAGGGCCCATGTGTTTACTTTATTCCGTCTGAGTTTGGTGTTATCGTACGGCTCCGGAAACTTGTATCGTCCGTGCAGCTTGTTGATAAGAAGCTGACAATAATGAATATTCTCACGACTCCTGAGGTCAATCGTGGTGATCGGCACGGTATTGCGGAGGATCGCCGCGACACGATGGTCGTACCCTTCCGAAAAACGTTCGGGCTCTTTAGGAATCCCGACGGCGGTCACAACAGTAAACTCTTGCCTGATGACGCCGACCTTGGTCGGTTTCCGATTCCTCTTCTTCGACTGGGTACCATCTGTGTTGGAGCCACCGGTCCCATCATCCTCGCCGATGTTCCTCTCGCCGTCTGTCTTACCGGCCTCCTCCTCTAGGTCATCATCCGATGAGTCGGACTCCGACTCTATCTCCTCCTCATACTCCTCCTCGCCCGGAGGTACTTCCTCTTCTCTCTGCTCCTCGACCTCCTCCTGGGAGTATTCCCAAAATTGCTTCCTTTTTTCTCCCGGCTGAGAAGAAGGACCGGCGTTGGCTCCGGTCGACATGTTTGCACTAGTACAATATTAAGAAATGCAACTACTTAATTAATTAGCACAATAAATAAATGCAAATACTCTCATGTTAAGAAAAACAACAAAGGTCATGCACGAATTCACGGAAAAATTCGGCATGACCTTTGCTCTTTTTCTTAACATGAGAGTGCCCCATTCTCAACCGAAATGGACGTTAATCAACATTTCGGGAGAAAGGGGATAATGAGAGTCCTGCACAACATATATATAGGCTAGAAAATTTGATGCAAAATATAAAATAACATGTATGTGAAAATAACCAGCAAGCAATGGCAGCAAGCAACAAAAATATTTAATAAGAACATATGCTATGCTTGCTAAGCAATGGCAGCAAGCAACAAAAATATTTAATAAAGCATGAACTTAAGATGTTCATGGTCAGTAGCACACACACAGGACACACACACACACCTCTCACACACACATAGGACACACACACACATAGAAAGTGCTCAGTTTGGGCCAAAAAATGGCTTGTTCTATATGCATCAAATAATCCTAGCATTTTTCTGTCATGAAAAGCAAAAGGAGAGTAACTACACATTTATCAAAAGCATATTTCTGTCATATCAAATTGCTTTACTAGTTAGTTTTAAATAACATTTATCAAATTGCTCTCTTTGTTAACTAAGAGATTGTTTTCCACTTGATGCAATTGCATCACACAAGTAACCACTTGATACAAATATTCTTATCAAATTCTAAATATTATTATCTCTCTATATATCTATCTATCTATCTATCTTTGTTAAAACAGTGACCCTAGGTCTTTGTAGGAGTTTGTAGGCTACTTTCATCAGGAGATAATTATTTTGTGTGCTCAGATGTTTAATGCCTAAACCACCATAGTCTTTAGGTAAGTGCACTTGCCCATCATTTTAATTTTTGCTACACATAGTCATCAGGAGACAGGCTACACAGGTGTTTTGCTCTACATATGTAGTTTTGAAATGTAAATCATTTTAATTTCAAATTTCCATCACAGCATTGTAAATGTAAATCATTTTAACAATTCGGTACTTGCACTTGCATGGATAAGAAAAAAAATAGAGTTGCAACTACACATGTAAGTGTACTTGCCCATCAATCATGCACTAGTCCTAGGCCTTCTGTTGAAACTACACATGTAAGTGCAAGCAATTAAGGAATGAAATTCAGTAATCCACATGTAAGTGCAAGCACTAGCACAATCAGGCTCAATATGAACTTGCGAAGTGCAACCCGAGCCATGGATCAGACGAGGGAGTAGGGGGGTCGATGGAGAAGGATGGAGATGGACGGAAATGGAGCTCACCTCAAGGGCGTCGGGGTGGCGGCTCCGGTGGGCGTTGGGGGGGATCCGGGGTGGCGGCTTCGGTTGGTGTCGGGGGGGGGGGGGGCTCCGGGGTGGCGGCTCCGGTGGGCGTCGGGGTGGCGGCGGCTCCAGCGTTGAGGGGCACCGATGCGTCGAGGGGCACCGACGTCGAGGGGCTCTAGGGTGTCGACTCCGGTGGGGTGTCGGGGCGGTGGCGAGGGATCAAGAGGGGGTGGGGTCGAATGGCTACTGTGACGGGAAGGGGAAGGGGCGATAGAGGTTAACTCTTAGGGGTGGCGCATTTTGCCAAAATGCGCCACGCATAAGGATCTACTTGGTGGCGCATTTCGGTAAAATGCGCCACCCCTAAGACTTGCCTATTTTTTGTTTAATATGAGCTAATTAACTAGCTCTATTAAAAACTATAAATGAACATGTAAGGGTACTTATTTTTTTTTTCAAATTCCATTCTGCCATATGCAATTGTACTAGTACTTTCATTTTTTAGCATGATATATATGATCTCGTGGGAAACCAAATACTTCGATAAATTATGAAGTGCATATTAAATCCATGCATACACAAAGTGATCATAAATTACAAAAGATTTTCTTAAATTTGGAGCTAGCTATCTAGCTATCGTTTCCTCACGATCTTCTTCTTGCCCTTCTTTGTCGTGGTTGAATAATTTAGGCCTGGGACGCCTTCACTTTTCCTCTTGAACGGGAGGAGACCTTTCTTCGGTAGGGTTGTGGTGTATGTATCCTGAGCGGCGTAGTCATCCTCCATCTTCGGGTCGCCGTACTTGTCAAAGTCTTTCTCGTTGGCGACTCCATCCATTCCGATGATGTTTCTTTTGCCTCTCCTCACTACAACGCGGCTCGGCTTTGATGGGTCGTTAATGAAGAAGCATTGGTCCACTTGGCTAGCCAGTACCCATGGCTCATTTTTCGCGGTGACGTTTGCGCCCGCAGACTTGGATTTGCCTTCGGGTATAACCATGGTGGTGAAGTACCGGTCTTCTTTTAAGACGCTCTTTGCCCATCTCACACGGAACATCGGCACCTTCTCTCCACAGTAGTCGAGCTCCGATATGTCCTCGATCCTTCCATAGAATCTTTCCTTGACGTCATCGGTGTAGAATATCCCCGTTACCCCTGAGTTCTGGTAATCGCAGTTATTGTCCTTTTCCTCCGTGTAAAATGTGTAGCCGTTGATATCATACGCTTGATAGGTCATCAGGTTGCATGAGGCACCCTGTGACAAGGTGAATATCATCTTTTCGTCCTCGGAAGAGTTCCTTCGCGGGGGATTAGCCCGAAGCTTGTCCCAGAACCAAGTCATGAAACCGGAGTTGTGCTCTTTTATTAGCCGTGGATCTCGGTCCGTTATCTGCAGGCCCTGGTCACTGTACTTCTTCTTGATTAAATCCTTGTGCTTTACTATCCAAGGATCGACCAACTGGATGTGTTGTAGCTCGACTAGGCTTTCTCTTTCAAAGTCGATGTCTCGGCCGTCAAAGTTGACATGCATTGCGCGGCTTCCCTCGTGGTGACCACACCCATCGGTCCTGCCCAAGTGCTTGTTCACGGCCAGACCAACAGGGTTCTCGGTGTTGAGATAATTCGTGCAAAAAGAGATGCACTCTTCGGTTAGAAAGCCCTTCGCTATGCTTGCATCTGGACGGGACCTGTTACGAACGTATTTTTTAATGTGCCCATTCATCCTGTCGAACGGCATCATGCTGCGCAGAAACGCAGGCCCGAGTTGGACGATATCCTCCACGACGTGGATCAGCAGATGCACCATAATGTGGAAGAACGCGGGCGGGAAATATATCTCAAGCTCGCATAGTATGAGCACGATCTCCTCCTGTAGCCTTTTGAGTTGCGTAGCGCAAATCGACTTCCAGGAGATGACGTCAAAAAAGTTGCAAAGGCCAAACAACGTTTTACGGACGTGCTCGTCCATTATCCCTCGCATGGCACAGTCGTGAGATTTCATCCCGCTGAAACGCTGCTTCGCCTCGTCTAGGTATCTGCTTATCTTCCCCGCGTAGCCATTCGGAAATTTTACTCCTATGAGGCAGTGGATAAACTGCTTGATCTCCTCCTCGCACAGAGTGAAGCATGCCGGGGGGCAGTGATCAATACCGGTCTTCTTCTTGGTCGTCCTTTTTCGTTTGCGAGAGTTTTGCGTTTCCGTATCCTCTTCCTCCTCCGGCTCATCATCGTCGTCACTAGGGGGGTGAAGTTCCCTCCTGATGCCCATAAATTTCAAGTCATTCCTTGCTTTTGGCCCATCCTCGGTCTTCTCCGGCATGTTGAGCAGCGTGGCAAACAAGCTCTCGCACATGTTCTTTGTGATATTCATTAGATCAAGGCTATGAGGACTGCGGAGTAGACTCCAGTATTCCAAATCCCAGAAAACAGACCTCGCTTTCAATATCCTCATCAACGGCAGAGTCTTCTTTTTTTTCTTTCCCGGCACGGGGCACTCTTTCCAAGTTTTCAGCAAGTTGTCGATTTCTTTGCCGCTCCTTCAAGCTGGGGGTGCTCGGAGCTCCTCGCTTCCATCGAACAGATGTCCCTATTTTCTCCACGCGTGTTTCTTGGGAAGCCACCTCCGAGACCCCTGGAACACGGTTTTTGAAGATCCGGGATCTTTTGTTAGCTGGCGGTACGTTGTATTATCCATGCACCTAACGCATGCACAGAATCCTTGGACCACCTGCCCTGAGAAATATCCGTATCCGAGATAGTCGTGCACCGTCGTGATCACCGCGGCTTTGATTGGGAAATATTCTTTTGCCGCGGCGTCCCACGTATTGACTCCGTGTTTCCATAACGTTTCTAGCTCCTCTTTCAACAGATGCAGATATAGATTGAGGTTCGTACCTGGTTGTTTCGGCCCTTGAACTAGCATACACATTGTTATGTACTTTTTCTTCATGCACTTCCAGGGGGGAAGGTTGTATATGCATACAAACACGGGCCAGGTACTGTGTGTGCTGCTCTGGCCGCCAAACGGATTGACTCCATCGGCGCTCACACCAATCCTGAGGTTCCTTGGTTCTTTCCCAAAATCTGGGTATTCGAGGTCCAACGCAGTCCATTGGCTACCATCTGAAGGGTGCCTCAGCATGTCCTCCTTTTCCAAATCCGGGTTCGGGTCATCCTCTTTTAGCTTCTTTCTATCCGCGTGCCAGGTCATGAGCTTTGCTTCCTCGGGATCTATGAAATACCTCTGCAGACGAGAAGTGATCGGAAAGTACCATACCACTTTTCTAGGAACTTTCTTCCCTCTCTTGTATCAACTAACACCGCACACCGAACATGTGGTTTTATCTTCGTCCTCACCACGATAGATCGTGCAATCATTTATGCAGACGTGGTATTTAACGTGCGGAAGATCGAGAGGGCAAAGGACTTTCTTGGCCTCGGCGATAGTAGTTGGGCACGTGTTGCCATTCGGAACACGATCGTGCCAGAATGCCATGTTATCATCGAAGCTTTCGTCGGTCCATTTGTGTTTTGCCTACATCTTCATATCCCCAAGTGTTACATTCAAGCGGGTATCCCCTTCGTTGCATCCTTCGTACAACATTGTAATCGCGTCTTTCTCGAGTTGCGCCATCTTGGCTTTCTCTCTAGCTGCACCTCTTGCGTTCAACGCCTCTTTGACAAGCAGCTCTTGAACATGAGGGTCCCGCAACCAGCTTGAATCCTCATCATGTCCGACATCTTGATCTTCATGTCCGGCATCTTAATCTACATGATCCGCTTCGGTATCTTCTTCATGATCACGTACGGGATGCTCTTCGTCATCTCGCCCGCCGCTGTTTTCTGGTTGCCCTTCCTCATTTACTGGCGCCCCACCATTGACGTCCTCCTCCTCACCAGCTTCATCACTTATCCATCGTGTGTAGCCATCCATCAAACCATTACGCTTCAGGTGTCTTTGCAATATTCCGGAATCAGGATCGGTCACGCACTGCAGTTTGCATCTCCGACACGGACATCTTATATCCGACCTATTATTCCTTAGCATGTCGTTTGTCGCACATTGCATCCACCTAGCCACGGTGATATCGCTCAGCATCTCGCGGACCATGGTCGATCACCTGCGTGCACGGAGAGAGCAACACAATTATATATCACAGTCGTCGCCGGAAAAATTCGGCATGACCTTCCCTAATAATGCATGGGAGCATGCGGAGAGTGCGCCAGAAATTTGCCGAAACGGAAATGAATCGACATTTCGGCAAAACATTTGCCAGTCAAGATACACATATACATCAAACCACCATAAGCTTCACATATACATCAAACCACCACAAGCTTCACATATACATCAAACCCAAGCTTCACATATACAACAAACCCCAAGCTAATAAAGGCAAGTATATGGGTCATAAATGGAACATAAGAGTTTGGGAGGAGGTCCACTTACTTCAATATGAAACAAAATAGATGTAATGCCAAGTATCGATGGATAAATGGAAGAAATGAGGTGGGGAGGAGGAGAAAACAGAATAGATCTAGGGTGAGAAGAGTGGATCTAGTTTGAGAATTGTGTGGAGTGAATGAGAGGTGGTAGGTGGGGTGGAGTAGATAAGGGCAGCTCTAGGCATTTAGTGGCGCATATAGAAAGTCAGTGATGCGCAACCCCTAAGCTCTTATGGGTGGCGCATTAGAGCAATGCGCCACCCCTAAGGACCTTATGGTTGGCGCATCTATGCGCCACCCCTAAGCTCTTAGGGGTGGCGCATTCTGTATATGCGCCACCTATAAGGTTCTTAGGGGTGGCGCATATTGCTAGATGCGCCTATAAGATCATCAAGGCTGGCCCACTCTTAGGGGTGGCGCACTGTAAAGTAATGCGCCACCCATAAGAGCTTATGGGTGGCGCATTATTTTCCAGTGCGCCACCCCTAACAGATGGTGGCGCATGGCTTTCTATATGCGCCACTAATAAGCTTTCCATGTATAGCTATTTCCCTAGTAGTGCTTAAAACCTCAGGCACGACTTTCCATGGAATCGTGCCAGCCAAAGCAGTTTATCCCCTCGTAAAGATAAGCTTGGAAGTGGTCTTTGGCAACGTGAGTAACTTCCACAAGGAAGTGTTGCACTTCGAAGTGGTCGACTGGAAATCGCAGTATCATGCCATCCTCGGCCGACCAGCCTTCGCGCACTTCATGGCAATACCGCACTACGCCTACCTCAAACTAAAAATTCCAGGCCCACGAGGAGTCATCACAGTTAGCGACAGCTTCATTAGATATGACCATTGCGATAGAGAATTCCACGAGATATCAGAAACCTTTGGAGCACACCAAACCCGCAGAGCCGCGACACAAGAAGAAGAAGCGCTCCAATAGAAGTCAAGGCACACCCAGAAGACTCGCCGGCATCACATGCCAAGGACTCAAGTTATCTTAGCAACAACTTTACATTCCTAGGGCTACCAAGCCATCGATACAAATAAAGGGTTGTCTTCAAACAGCCCCCTCATGTAAAAACAGCAGGAAAGATGCTGGGAATATTTTTCCAAAAAGATTTTACGCGACTCGAAAATTGGCACTTGGGGGCTCGATCGCAGCAGCCACCCCCCGAGGCGTTATTCGCTTACGCGACTTGAAAATTGGCACTTGGGGGCTCGCTCGCAGCAGCCACCCCGAGGCATTATTCGCTTACGCGACTTGAAAATTGGCACTCGGGGGCTCGCTCGTAGTAGCCACCCCCCGAGGCGTTATTCGCTTACGCGACTTGACAATTTGTACTCGGGGGCTCGCTCGCAGCAGCCACCCCCCGAGGCATTAATCGCTGACGCGACATGAAAATTGGCACTCGGGGGCTCGCTCGCAGCATCCACCCCCCGAGGCATTATTATCTTACGCGACTCAAAAATTGGCACTCGGGGGTCGCTAACACCAGCCACCCCCGAGGCGTTATTCGCTGACGCGACTCCAAAACAGAAACTCGGGGGCTCGCCCACATCAGCCACCCTCTAAGACGATATCCGACCATGCGACTCAACTCTACAACACTCGGGGGCATCATTCATAGCAATGGCTCACCAAAATAATACAACAAAACCCCACGGGATTCCACAGAAACTGCAGCACACGCCATCCAGAAGAAGAACTCCTACAAAGAATACACACACGCAAGGGAGAATTTACAAAACCAAGCAAAGCCTAAACTCCAGGCTCCGATTTCACTTTACAAAGAGCACCTAGAAGACGGTCATTTTCTTCACACTCCCACTTCACAACTAGACTCGCAGGCTCGTCCGCCACCGCGTAGTGCTCATCTAGCGGCTGATCTCGACCGCCAGAAGAACCCCGAGCTGCCAGCATAATATCTACCCCATGCCAATGAGTATGGAAAAAAGCAAACGCACAGTGAGCACCTGCATGAATCTGATGATTCACTATGCGGCGAAGCTCCGTAGGTTGAGAGAACACCCGGCAAAGCCTCTCAAGTGACGATGGAACAGGACTCAGTGGATAAAATTCGGAGAAGATTCCACCAAACACTCTGCAGCAGTACTCAAGAGCTCGAGGCACCCTATTAACCCGTAGCCAAAGAACGGAAAATACTCGTGCACGCACCCTATCCATCCAAAAGGGATTTTTCGCCTATACGACTGGATCATCCATTCGCAACAGCTTCGACTGCATGGCCTCCTCCTCCTCGCGAGATTGACCAGCCAACACTTTGTAAGAAGAGCGAGAGTCAGTAGAAAGCACAAGGGAAAAGCTCTCGCGCAACCGAACAGTCGAAGAAGGACAAACTCACCCTTCAGAAGATCAGACAATTTCGCCATCCAAGCAACTAAACTATCCACAACAGCCGCAGCGCGTTCATGTTTTGAGCGTTGGATCGCAAAAAAACCCTTGAGGTGGATAATCTCATGCTCCGCGTCTAACTCTCAAACAGATAGGCTCGTAGGCACCCTCGCGAGCATCCTCCTTCAACAAATTCCAAGCCTGAGAAATGCCTGGGGTGGCCTACCGCAAAAGGAGAACAAGTCAAAGAAAAAGGAAAAAAACGAGCAGCACAAAAAGGACAAATCAGTTTCACCGATAAAAAGATCCAATATCCCACACCACAAAGGAGGTCCATTAAAAAACTAAGGAGTCAGTCAAGTCCAAAGAGAAGCACAAATCTCAATTCACCTAATTCGCACCGTGAGAATTATGGATATCAGCCTCTACAACTAGCTGCAGCTGACGGGCAAGCCGAGTGGCCCGGATACTCTGTTCGTCTGTATAACTAGGCAGGCTATCCACCCTGGAATCCTCAATAGCAACACCATGCCCCAGAAGAACAACAAAAGATGTCGCAATCCCACTCACCAACTGATCGCCATTCGGCCCTCCAACTGATCGCCATTCGTCCCTCCAACTGATCGCCATTCGGCCCAAACGCAGCAACCTGCAAATCAAGACCCTCCGGCCTTTTCTCCTCATCCGGGAACATATGTTCGTGAAGAAGCTTAAGAAGATTCGAAGATCGACCACCGACATCCTTCACGGCTCCAGCAGCACCCGCCACAGCATCCACAACACCGCGGAGAGTGCTCGACTCCGTTGCAGCAGCCTCCGCCACCTCAATACCCACGGAGCCTTCACCAAGTGAAAATAACAGTGCTCAGAAACTCAAGATAAGAACCACACCAAAAGGGAAGAGAACAGTCTCCTCACCTGCTAAACATCTCGCCAAATCGCGAAGGCGTTTGCACTCAGCCTTTCCCATCTGCTGGAACCGTTCCTCCACCTGCTGCAGCCGTTCGAGCTCACCACGTTGTGCCTGCAGATCATGTACCTTGGACTCCAACGCGGCTCGGAGCAACAAGAGTTCTTCTTCCACAACCTCATCCCGCTTATCAGTATCCTTTCTACGGCCTACAGCAAAGGGTATCATTCAGGAGACCAATCAACAACTAAACAAGAACAAAAGGAGGAAGCATTCTTACGCCTCATGGTGGTCAAGCTCCCCTGGGCTGCATCATGAGCACGTCGCCACCGATCAGTATCGGTAAGCACACGGTCGCACATTCGGAACAAAGGCTGGAACCAAACAAGTATGAAGAAGTCAGAGCCACGCAAAGGACAATTCGAGTCCAAGACTGCAACCAACCACAAGTGATTGCTTGAGCCTCGGGGGCTACTCCCATCGGGAGCACTGCCGGGCCCCCAATGTTGCACAAAACGAATAGTGTCAAGTCTCGGACTGCAACCAATCACAAATGATTGCTCGCAGCCTCGGGGGCTACTCCCATCGGGAGCACAGCCACGCCCCAATACAGATCAAAAGGACAAAGAACTCCATACCTTCTCAGCCATGCGATAAAAAAACTTGGCCTTATCCTCAATAGGAAGACTCCGCCTCTCCAAATAGTACCCTTTAGAAATCACAGGTTTTGCGTCCGGGGGGAGTCTCCTTCAGTGGACGCAGAAGATCCCCCAGATAGAGCAGTCATGGGGGTCGTCCCTGCAACCGAAGCTACAGGAGTCGCGGAAGGAGCCGACTGACAAGCCGCCAGTCCGGAGTCAGTCGAATGAAGATCAACAGCAGCAGTACTTGTGGAGGAGGCAACCGGAACAGGAACAGTACTGAAAATTTCATATCATCAAAATAGGAAGACAAAACAATAGCAAAATCACCCAACACAAGAAATACGAACCCAACAGGCGCGGCGCCTGGCCAAAGAAGCACCCCAAACCCGCGCCTCTTTGGAGCAGCCAGGGGTGGACACGGCGCAACAGAAGGTGCGACTGGTGGAAGTTCATCACCACCACCCGCTGCATCACGCTCACTCGCACTCGAGGAGCGATTGCGTTTGATGCGCAAGGGACTCAAGTCTTCACCGTCATCAGCAGATGACGGCTTCCCACTCGCGGACTCGCTAGCATCAGCACACGAAGCGCCTCCATCAACCACGGGCGCAGGATCAACATTGGCTGCATCAGGCTCATCCAGTATCTCCGCATCCTCAGGTTATTGCGGATTGTTTAGCAGGGGAGAATGATTCTGCAAGCAAGAGAATAATCAATAATCAACAGATATCAGCCAAATCACAAAAAGCTCAAGTAAATACCTCAGGAAGGGGCATATCAGTAGCATACAGACGAATGGAGCTCTCAAAACCAGTACTCATGCATTTGGTAACCTGCTGGACCCGAAACAAAAAGTCACCATCAGAGAAGTCCTTGGATGAACACCTGGTCGGGTCCTCGGGTCCTCTATACCGCCACATGGGGTGCGCCCGATGCTGAAGTGGCTGGATACGCCTCCTAACGAACACAGAGATAAGTTGGCCACCAGTTAACGCCTTCTTCGAATTAGAAATTTTCTGCACCAACGGCTCGACAGCAGATATCTCACCAGCAGACAGAGAATGTGCCCATGAGGACCTCTTAGCCACTCGCGCAACCGGATTGAAAGGAGCAAGACCAAATTGCTTTCCATCAACGTGTCGGTCCTTCAGATAAAACAAGCTCTTCCGCCACGAATAGACAAAATCCAGCTTCTCCAGATCAACGTAGGCATTTTTATCCATAATGGAAATGCCAACTCCTCCAATGGCGTACTCAGAGTTCGTCCTCTTCACATTGAAGAGGCGTTTCCAGAGCCCCCAATGGGGATACGTCCCCAAGAATCCCTCACAGAGCATGATGAAGTAGGCAATATGCAATATCCCATTAGGGGTCAAATCATGCAGTTGAAATTGATATGCAAAAATCAATCCCCGTAAAAAAGGATGAACTGGAAGCGCAAACCCACGAGGAAAAAAGCTTTGGAAGCATACCCGTTCGTCACGATGAGGTACGGGAACCTCTTCATCTCCAGGAATCCGAGCGGCACCATCTACCACAACGCCGTCTACCACCAGCGCATCTAGATCTGCAGCTCCAAAAGAAGACCGCTCCCATCTACCGGACATCCTTGCTGAGTCCTGCGCTGCACTTCAAGGATGCTTGGACATGGATCTCGCCGCATCGAGTAGAGAGGCAAAAAGGAAAAGAGCAGAGGAAGAAGAACAAGAAGACAAGGGCTAGGTAAAACCTAAATCCACCCAACCCCCCGGTATTTAACCAAAAGCCGAGGAACATCCAACCACCGTTGATTTCGGAACCCCGCAGATGTGGTGCGATCCCACGATACCCGTGCAACATGGAAAACCCAACCAGCGCAATAACCATACCGCCCACCCCACGCGAAAAACGAGGGCCATATTCACACAGCGCGATATTTTCGGGCAGCATTGTGTCACGTCAGTTCCATTCACAAGGTACGTCCATCCAACTTGTCAGGCAGCCCGGCAACGTCACATCTCAGCAAGGCGTGCTGAGTACGCGTCATTTCCATCTGTCAGTGTTTTGTTTCTAAATTTTTTGACCGTATTTCAAAAAAATACTCCCATCGGGAGCACCTTGCCTTTCCTAAATGCAGATCAAGGTCCAAACCTCGAGGGCGCGGGAACCCCCTATCAAGACGTGCTCGAGTGACCACTCGCACCAACAGTAATTGCTGCATCTAGAGAGTTTCGGGTGCTCCCTTACCCATAGAGCAATGATATTCTCGAGTGAAAAATCGCACCAACAAAACAATGCATCTACAGAGTTTGGGTGCTCCCTCACCCAGGAGATGACGAAGCATTCGAGTGGCGACTCGCAGGACTCAACTAATACCTGACAAGACAATTCGCCCACGCACTCGATGATTTTCCGAGTGGGTGCTTTCTTATCGACTCCTCGCCCGAGCTCGCAAAAGTTCCGCTAGTGATTACTAATAGTCCACTTGATCTGTTTATTCCAAGTGGGTGCATCTCTAATTAGGGTCCGCGCCTCTATAAAAAATGATGCCTGGGCTGCGACTCGCCGTGCCTGGTCCATTTTCCCGGAATTTTTCTGGTACTTTAATTAATGGGAAAACTTGAAATACAAAAACAACAGAAAACAGGAACTGGTACTGGGGAACACTGAGTTAAATATGATCAAAAGTGTATGGAAGTGCATCAATATCATAGCAATATCACACAAAATAAGCATGGAGCAAGCATAAATTATAGATACGTTTTGGACGTATCAATGAGCGATACCAAGATTAGTTGGCACTGAGAATGGCAAAGAGAATAAATGATGGGGATTGGAAGTCAAAAAGTGAGAAAGGCTCATATCAATTGGTACCATCATAGTCGAGAGAAAGGAAAATAGTAGATATGATGTGAGGAGTAGGGATTTCCATGCACCAGATGCATGATGACCCCCAAGTGTAGGGGATCTATCGTAGCCTTTTCGATAAGTAAGAGTGTCGAACCCCAATGAGGAGCAGAAGGAAATGACAATTGATCTTGAGCAAGGAATAACTGCAAGTACTGAAAGTTAACTCTTTATGGGTTCTCTGGAATAAACAACAAGTAAATAAAAGCAAGTAACGTAAATTATGGCAAGGTGCAACAAGTGGCCCAATCCTTTTGAACACAAAGGATAAGCCAAAAGATTAAACTTATAAAGACTAAAGCGTTCCTGAGGACACATGGGAGAGGTAGTCGAGTTACTTTGGCCATACTCCGTCTAGTACAATGGTTTGTTTGGATAAGTGTTGTGTGGGTGGACCTAAGCTAGCACATCGCCTAGACTAAGACAAGTGCACTCTTACAATTAAACCTCTTGCAATCATCCGCAAATACAAGAGAGAAATGAAGGCAAAGCCTAACCTTAGTAATAAACTCTAGGATCCAACACTCCCTTGTGCGAAAGTGTGCAAACTGGTCAGGTTTCTGTTACACCGGCAACCCGTCGTAAGGATCCTTTATACACAATGAATTCCCCTAGGTCCTTAGAAAGGTCATCTGCTATAAAGTCGATGTTCACATAGCACCCTAGAAGAATAGCACCACAACTTAAACATCAAATCAACATTACGTCAACATCATATGACTACTAACAACACGACTTCTGCCATGGTCATAAGAATAATCCTCCACCAAAAATTAATAACATTCACCACAAAAGAGTAATCAACAACGGTAAGTAGAGGGGATGAATAGTGCGAGATACAACACATTGCAATAGTAAAGTGATATGTGATCAAGATGGAGATGGTGTTGGTGATGGTGATGATGGTGATGATGATCTCGATGATGCTCGTGACGATGGTGATGATAATGAGGTCCCTCTCCGGGTGGAGTTCTCCCGAGCGGAATCTGCACACCGGAAAGGTCTTTTCTTCTCTGGTGGTTTCCGCCTCGGAGCGGCGGCAGAACTCTCGGTCTGACTTGCCCCCCGAAATAATTAGGTCACGAGGGATATATGTGCCAAAGGAGAGCCTCGGGGGTGGCCCCCCTCACCAGGCGGCCACTTGGCACGGCCTAGGGGGCGGCCGCGCCACCAGGCCACCTGGTGGCCCCCTCTGGAAGCTATTTTCCGTGTCTTCGTTAATTCCCCGAAAATATCTTCCCTGAAATTTTTAGGTCATTAGGAGTTGTGTTCATTTGTCCACTTTGCGTGCACTTTTCCCCGCTGATTCCTGAGTCTGTCATTTCAGCACCAGAAAGTAGTGTCAAAAAGCCAAAACACTATGAGAACAACATCATAATATGAAATATAACAATGAATAGTGATGAGTGATGATACAAAATAGTGGTGCATTTTGGACGTATCAACTCCCCAATCTTAGACCTCGCTTGTCCCCAAGAGAAAACTTCGCTCGGTAACCTGTCCACAAGTTTAGAGAGTATGGACAAGAAGCATCACATTCTCTCTACTAAACTCAAGTATTCTCAACAACAATCTAAATTCATAAGGTCCTCATGAAAGAGTAATATCAATTATAACCGAAAGTAAAGCGAATGAAAACACATTAAATCATGGAAAACATGTTCTTGGTCAGAGAACAACTAATAACTTTTAAACTTTTGCTCTTCCTCTTATATTTTGATGAGATCCTTTGAAGCTTTTGAAAGAAGATGTTATCAATCATGAAGTGAAAATGCTAACACAAAGGAAGATGTAATATGTAGCCAAGCTTAACAAACAACTTATTTATCCTAATTGATAATGTCAACAAAGATGTGAGCTGGCAATTCTCAATGAGACAATATATATGAATGCATCCTTGTCAACATAAAGTGTCTGCCCTTTTAATAGATAGAAAGAAGTAGGCTTACTGACTCAACATAAAAGTAAAGGCTAGACCCTTCGCAGAGGTAAGTAGAGAAAATGTGACACCCGGGTTTTCACAACTTTTTCTTTTCGGAGTTTTTCTGGATTTTTACCCACTAGTTTGGATTTTGAGAACCTCTTTGGTCATGGCCTTGAGCATATTTTCTTTCCATGCTCAAGTATCCCTTGATTCCTAGACCTTCCTATGCCATGTCATTGATCCACCTCATCCAAGCCACCCTTTTATTCAAGCCACATATTCCTTTTCCAATAAAAAGGAATATTCCCTTTATTTTAGGATTGTGGGGCAACCCCTATTTATATTACTCCATAAATCCCAAAATAATTCCCTCATAGCCTTGATGTTATATCTTCCCAAATTCTCCAAAAACATTGCATGGCCCAAGTGGATGATTCCTCTAGAAAAATTCATTTGTCTGTGGGGCCAGAATGGCACTTTGTGAAGGAGGTATCATTTCTCTTGATCCATTGCCGGTTAAACTTTTTGTGCAATCTCTTGTGATCATATCATTGGCCTACACAAAATTACACCATCAATTGCTTAGCCAAATTCCCACAATAAATTCCCAAGTTCTTATTCGGAAAGGGGCATTGTGAAGGAAGTGCAAGCTAGGGACTTCATTTTCCTTGAAACTTTTTGTGCTTGATAGCACCACCAAATAAGTCCACCAAATCAAGTTTGATCCAAACCCCATCATCCATGTGAGTGCATCATCAACCCAAAGTTTCTAACCAGTGGGACACCTTGTGAAGCAAGTACTAGCTAGGTGTATCCAATGGCCATGAAATTTTACACACGTATGCACATCCCCAAATAACCCCATGACACCAAATTTGAGCCCATTCCATCAAGGAGAAAGGATGCCAGCTTTAACAATGTGTTTCTGGTCCATTTGGGCATTTGCAAAGGAAGTACATTTTTCCTTCTCCATTTGGTCTGCAAATCTCGAGATCACTAGTTCTTCCAAGCCCAGAGACAACTGACAACCTCTCACTACTCCAACCCCCACCATTTGAGCTCAGCTTCTGCCCCAAGTTTGCAACAACAAAATTGTCCTTGAAGATAAGATCATCACAGACCTCCCTTTGGCCAACCAAGCATACAATAGTGTCAGCTGTTGAAGGAGCATGTGCTAGACATGTTGGGCCAGGTGAAAACCTACTGTGTGCGCCAGACCATTTGGTGGCCATGCCCTTGGCTGCAACCGGCGTGCTCTGGCCATGCCCAGCACGCGTTGCAGCCCGTCTGTGTCGCCTTGCTCTTGTCTAGACGCGCCGCACGCCTTTCCCCCTCACACGCGTCCACCTCCCCGTCTTCGCCTCGCAGAATTCGCGCTGCAGCTTGCCACCACACAGAGCACGGCGGCACAGAGATCCTCGACCCGTCGCCATCGCCCCCTGCTGCACTCGCTTCCCCCTCTCGCCCCATGTGCCCACACGTTCTCCACGCCACCCCTAGAACCCCCTCGAAGCCTCCTGAGCACCGCCACCTCACCACTCCGCCGCAGCTCTCTATTTGTCGCCGCCCGAGCCCCAGTATCGCCGCCCCGCTATAAAAGGGCACCCCTGCCTTGCAGCTCGACACCAGTAGCACCACCTCCCCTTCAATTGACCCCTTGCGCAAGCAATCGAAGCCCCCCCCTTCTTCCTCGTCTCCGGCCACCAGCACCGCCGTGGTGACCCCACCGCCGCCTGGCCCCTCCAGTGCCTCCCCAGCCTCGATCTCACCGCCAGCCGACTCCCCTGTGTCTCCTGGTGATCCCCCAACCAAGCCCCGGCCGAGTGGTTGCCGAAATCGTCACCGGCATCAACCTCCTTGTCAGAGCCGAGACTCGCGCCACGGCGACACGTTTCCCCCCTCCAAACGGCCATCACTTGGAGCGCGACGGGTACGGGCGTGTCCGCCGGGACCTCCTCCGTCCTTTTCCCTTGGTCCCAGCTCTAGATGTGGCCTCCTCGCTGGAGTTCGTCGTCGGTGAGCCTCGCCTTCCTCTGTTTCCCTCTCCCCCTTGGTTTATATGACACCTTGGGCCCTCATGTCAGCCACCCTAGCCGCCTGAACCATTTTATTAAGTGGAGGCGCCCGTCCTATTTAGGCCTTCGACGTCACCCCGGTCCATTTTCAGAGAAAAATGATTTAAATCATTTTAAATAATTTTAATTTGACCCAACTTTGACCACCTATACCTCCTAAACCCTAAGTCCAATTGAGTTGAAACTTTTTGCATTGGATTACTCTTGTTCCACTCTTCACTTTGGCATAGGTTTTTTGCCATGTCTTTCTATTGTTAATTGCTGGTCAAATAAAAGTGTATTTGACCCCTTTTTCCCCATTTCTTTATTTTGAAATATTTTTCAGGGTTTTTCTTGTTGAAGACCTGGAGCTTTCCCCTACACCTTGTTGGTGAAAGGCAAGCCACAATTTCTATTTCACCTTTATAAAGCTTTGACGT
The DNA here is from genome assembly GCA_950022295.1 of Bromus sterilis. NCBI lineage: Eukaryota > Viridiplantae > Streptophyta > Magnoliopsida > Poales > Poaceae > Bromus > Bromus sterilis. The sequence continues at coordinate 214,577,714 of OX465597.1, forward strand.
GCTTTAAAATCTTTCTTTCACCTTCGATAATGTGATCATGTTATCACTATGTTATGCTTGCATGCATCACAATCACTAGTGGTATTTTTGATCTCGATATGTTGCATGTTATCACCTTGCTCATCTGGACATGGCTCTGTTACTTGTTGATATCATGTTGATCCTCTCAATATGACCAAGTTAATCATCTAAATATAATCTGATTAATGACACAAACGATAACCGTATCTTGGATTGTTCTGCATTATGTTGCTATGGACTGATATTACCATGTTGCACCTGATACTTGATGTGTATGCTATTGGAGACATGTTTGTGCCAAGTTGATCAGGTGCCACCGAACCGAACTTATCAAGTGCAGCCACACTCGCCTGTATGGGAAGGCCTTGGCTTGGTCTATCGGTGTGCTCTCTTATTCATATCACCAACGAGGGGAGGCTATGCGCGTGCGGTTACCCTGTCCCGGTAAGCGGCGATAGTCTCGAGAGACAGTTTGGTTATTACGCGCAGTCCCCGTTTGGGACAAATTTTATGGACCATGATATGGTCAGTTGCCATGCGATGGTAGGTGTGTTTGGAGGACATGGGGCTACCGAGGGCATGACTTGCAAAGCATGCCAGGTGATACGTTAAGGGAGGCATGCGGTAGAGAGGTCTTGTTGGAGAAGTCCTAGTCCACTCCTACGTTACGAGTTCCGAGGTTCCTGTGGGACAAGTTCTGAGGTACTGGACGGAGGAAAAACTCCATAGTGTGGGTAAAGTGCACCAACTCTGCAGAGTATGACAAATCTACTCGAATAACCGAGTCCACGGTATTGGACACAGTTCGTACTAGGTCACACCATGGGATCAACATGAATTCGGTGGGATGATTGTACTAAGTTGGTGGTCATGCGACGACCCATTGATCATGCGATGATCGGATTGGTTGGGTGGTAACAGAAGGACACCTAACCCGTTGAAGGATCGTGCGATGATCCATGTAAGTTGATGGTCATGCAATGACCGGTGCTTGAGTCTGCAATGGCTCCGAGGTAAGCCACATGATCATGCGATGATCATGTGGGGTCCATGCGACCTTAAACAATGGTTGTTTGTGCATTAGTCTTAATGCGGATATTATGCTTGATGATTATTTGTTTACATGATGTTGATGATCATATGGTTAATTCATTAATATACTTTAACATGTTTTCCATGTTATTGTTCTGCCTTAGTGCATTGGTTGTTGTGAGCTTGCAAGTACATTCGATGTACTGACCTAATGTGCCATGCCAGATTTGCAGGCAACTCTTTGGATGCATAGGACGACATTCCCGGTGTTTGCGATCTAGGAGGTGTCCCATCCAGTGTACCTATGGAGTGGAGTTCATCACCGTCGCCATTGTTCTGCTGCTAGAAAGTTAGGTTGCTGCTTGATGTAGATCCGTGGATAGCTTGAGGAGCAAGCTTCTCATTCGTCTCGCTCTGCCATCCTTGTAATAAACCCCTTGTACCCGTATCTTTGGTAATAGAAAGTTGTTCAGTTCTATATCAAGAAGTCTCGTGTTCCAGAAGACTTGATCTCTGGGATGGAGCACGGGGCGTTCCGGTACTCCGATCCGGGGTGCCACAAGGCTTGGTAACAGAGCAGGTCTGGCTGTAGGACACCCTAGTCCTTGTGAGCGTTAGGAGGACGTTAGATTGACGTTAGAGCTAGAAGTTATAGCCTGCTTCTGTTATGCATGTGATTGTTGTAGTTGATTGCTGCATATAGATAGTATTCTTTCGCTAACAAGCTGTCTGATGAGTGTAGATGGCGGAGTATCCACTCGACCACCTATCCTCCCCCTCACCAACCAGCTTTGCCCATCTGCTTGCCGATGTTTGGTGGACTCTCTACCCCAATGGAAAGATTCCGTGGCACCAAGTGCTTCCGAGGACAATCGAAGGATCGATGTTGTAGTACCGTGCCAAGGTCCTCATAGCATTCAACCTCCCCATTGGCATGCGCTCCTACAACTTCCAAGGTGAATTCGCCCCAACCCCAGATCATGCCGTCCAGCTAGCAACTTTTGCAGGACTCACATGTCTTCGCCAGTAGGACAACGCGATGTATCAAGATTGTGCCTTCCATTTCTATCCCACCTTGACCTCCAATCCTCAGGAAATAGGATTCCCTCGGCCTCTTTCGGAAGCCAACGCAGCGGTGACCTATATGTCTCGCTACATGGTCGCCGAGTACGCCCTCCTCATCGAGCTTGTCAGTGATGAAAGGTAAGCAAGAAGGTCGCTTGCCGCAGCCTTGGCTTCGGCAACTCCTCCGCCAGATCCCCCTGCTTTCGGCAATCCGTTGATGGATCGTAGCGCCTAAGTTTCGCGTAGTTCTTGTTGTATGTTGCTTGATGCATGTTGTTGCGCTAGAAATAAGTTGAGATCCTGCGTGCTATCTCAGTACTTGTTCAGTGTTGTTGTTATTAAATGGATCTCGCTGTTGGTTCCTATTTCGGTTCTTCGACGACTAACAACTCTGTTTTGGCAGGTGGTATATGAATCTGACAGACCCTTACTCGTTGTTCTTCGATATTGGCACCACGCCTGGTTCTGAGTTAATGCGCTTTCGGCCATCCAGGGTGGATCCCTATTTTATACTTCTCTTTTCAACAATCGATCCGTGTTCTGAGCTGCTTTCGGGCCGTCTCGGGCATTTGTTGAGTTTCTTTTCGCAGTGGAGACCCTATGCTCTGAGCTGTTTTCTCGTCCGTCTTAGGGGACCTCTGCATTCTTTTTATCAACGCTGTTGCGTGCACTGATCTGATTCTTGGTCGGCCGCCTTGAGCAGAGCTTTAGCTATTCCAGTAAACGTCCCAGATCTTTGTTGTAAAGACCGTTCTGGTGGCTACTGGGTTATTCGCTGGCTTTTGCAAGGGATCCAGATGATCATCGACTATCGCCAAAACTGGTAAAGTAACGGGTTTTCTCTTGTTTGCTTTTGCTCCATGGTTTTCTTTGTTGGTTCTTTGGTGTCTCCTTATCCACCCCGATGGAAAGTTGCGCATAGCCCCTTCATACCTCGAGGAGTCAGTGAAAGACCGCAGATCACCATGAAGTCACCCAACCAAGAAGGACCCGCACAGGTTGCATTGGGAATATTTGGCTCCAGTATGATTTCTTCCTGAATAAATCATTCGGAGCAAGCCCGCATCACTCCAGTAACCATTACTACCATGAAGTTCTCATCAGTGGAAGACCGCAATGAATCGGGAAATCAGCAAGTCAAAAGGGCTCGTACCCGATTTCATTGTAAGTATGTGGCTCCCGTATGGATTCTACCGAAGCCATCATCTGAATTAGGTCAGCATTAACTACGACAACCGTGAAGATTCAAGCAAAGGAAAAATATAAATTTTGACCCTGTACAGATGAATCAAAGGCATGACTTACACCAGCAACAATCTTATCCAATGCAAGTCATTGCGGTATATTCCGGAAGACGGCCAGAACGTATCACGAAGTCCAGATCCAGCAAAGAAATGATTGGAAGGATGTTTTCCTCTAACAAGCCAGTAGCCAACAATTTTCTCAGTTTTGTACACATGCTGCCATGGGAAAATTGCGGCCATAAGGAACCTCAGTCCTTCGTGAAGATACCGAGCACAACCGACATGTACAATGTATCATTCTCCCTTAGTATGCTATCAGGATATCTTCTTGGCCAAGACACTCAGCCTTCCACCCCAAGCCACCGGGTGAAGCTTACGGTGCAAGACACCCAATCTTGCTCAATACGCCCATGGATGGATTCCAGCAGAAGCTACCCAGCTGTCTACAGCGATCGGTCGCATAAACTTCCAGTGCAAGGAACTGGTATCTCCACAGTGCAAAGAGGCAAACTTCCGGGGTAAGACAACCCAGTCTTCTCCAGCAAGCCATCAAGGAAGATTCTCGTGTATGACACCCCACCATCCTCGATACGCAACCGGAGAAAGCTTCTGATTATGACACCCAACCTTCCCCAGCAAGCTACCCGGCCAAGCTTCTCAGACAAACTACCCAGTCTCCCTCGACACGTCATCATGCCTGCAACAGTATTGTCAGAAATCCAGTGGTTCAAAGCAGTAATGGCTTGAGCATCATCAGGACCCGCACATGTTAGGGGCATTCTTCCCAAGTTTGTGAACTACTCCGGTATGGATACAGCCATGCTCGTAATGAATAAAGGGTATACACATGTTAGGGGCATTCTTCCCAAGTTTGTGAGCTACTCCGGTATGGAAGCGATAAAGGACCGCAACTCTCGGGAGACAAGTTAGCGGAAGAATCAGATACACATCTCAGCCTAGAAGAAAGACTGCCAAATTCATGAAAAAACACCCTGAGGAAAGGAAGCAATGAAGCATTGGATCTTGCCCCAATCACGAGGGTCAGCTCCTCACGCCTGACAAGGCCCCAAAGAAGGATAATCTTGAGGCCCCAATTATTGCAACCAATATTATCATGATGAGCCAAGAGACAAAAGGTGAAGGTAACCCGTCTGTCTCAGAGGAAGATGCCGATAGAATAATAAGCCGTTATGCATGAAAAGGATTTTGACGAAAGCGAAGCCGGTACAGGAAGATGATTGTCGCAGTAACAAGAACTAGGAAAGATGGCCATGGCGTATGTCGAATCTTGCTGCAATATAGGCTACCAGAGTAAGCGTGCACCTGGCAAGATGTCAAAAGTATGCAACTCTTGCGAGTTCGACGTGTAAGACAAAAGGATGAATCATATGGTCCTCAAGGTCAAATTTTGCTCGATCAGTTGAAGCCAGGTGGACCACCATAGATACCTACAACGGAGAAATCTCACTCTGTGGGCAAAGGATCGCGTACCCAGCCTGTCAGCCCAAGCATTTACTCAAGTTCGGAATTGTCCGTATTGCCGGCATACTCCAATGTGCTTCGCTGAAGACCACCTACCCAGCTCAGCATTTTGATTATAATAACTGTGTCAGAGCGTAACATGGTCTATCACCACCCATGGATATGGCAGCATGACAAATGAATCTCAGCATGAGGAAACATTCGGAATTCGTGCCCCGTTCAGGATTAATTCTCGAGATAGACGAGCTAAGGACAAAACAGTGCAACCCCAGGTGCAGACATCCAAGTCCCGCACAATAAACACCACGACGATAAGCATTCTGAGATACCGGCTATCCATGAATGCCGAGCCTTTTATCTAAGAATCCAATACAAAGGATTCAAGATCGTGCGGCGGATAAAGCTCGAGATACCCCGGGTATAGTATGGGTATCATCAGCATTCAGCCCATGACAAGAAATTCCATTATCATACAAGCCAGCGGACACGAGGATGAATGCCAACAGGAAAGGATCTGATATAGCCAGGAAGAACATTGATTCAGAGATATGGGTTGGGTGAAGCAAGCTCTCTGAGCCAAAGATATTGGATGCTACTGAGGGAACGATATGCAGTAAAAAGGAAACCAAAGAAGTAATAAGTTTCCTAAGGATGGTAAGTTTGTAATGGTTCCCTGAGCAACCAAATCTCGAGGAAGAGATTTTTTCTACGGGTAGTAGGTTTGTGACACCCGGGTTTTCGCAGCTTTTTCTGTTCGGAGTTTTTCTGGATTTTTACCCGCTGGTTTGGATTTTGAGCAGCTCTTTGGACTTGGACTTGAGCATATTTTCTTTCCTTTCTCAAGTATCCCTTGATTCCTAGACCTTCCCATTCCATGTCATTGATCCACCTCATCCAAGCCACCCTTTTATTCAAGCCACATATTCCTTTTCCAATAAAAAGGAATATTCCCTATATTCGAGGATTGTTGGGCAACCCCTATTTATATTACTCCATAAATCCCCAAATAATTCCCTCATAGCCTTTATGTTATATCTTGCCAAATTCTCCGAAAACATTGCATGGCCTAAGTGAATTTTCCTCTAGAAAAATTCATTTGTCTGCGGGGGCAGAATGGCAATTTGTGAAGGAGGTATCATTTCTCTTGATCCATTGCTGGTGAATTTTTTTGTACAATCTCTTGTGATCATATCATTGGCCTACACCAAATTCCACCATATTTTGCTTAGGAAAACTCCCACAATAAATTCCCAAAGTTCTTATTCAGAAAGGGGCATTGTGAAGGAAGTGCAAGCTAGGGGACCACATTTGCCTTGAAACTTTTTGTACTTGATACCACCACCAAATAACTCCATCAAACCAAGTTTGAGCCAAACCCCATCATACATATGAGTGAATCATCCACCCAAAGTTTCTGACCAGTGGGACACCTTGTGAAGCAGTAAGGATGCCAATGGCCATGAAATTTTTCACACGTATGCACACCCCCCAAAATAAACCCATGATACCAAATTTGAGCCCATTCCATCAAGTAGAAAGGATGCCAGCTTTAAGAATGTGATCTGGTCCATTTGGGCTTTTGCAAAGGAAGTACATTTTTCCTTTGTCCATTTGGTCTGTAAATCTCCAAATCACTAGTCCTTCCAAGCCCAAAGACAATTGACAATCTGGCACTACTCCAACCCCTCCATTTGAGCTCAGCTTATGCCCCAAGTATGCAACAACAAACTTATCCTTGAATATAAGATCATCTCAGACCTTCCTTTGGCCAAAAAAGCGTACCACATTGATCAGAAGTCGAAGGAGCATGTGCTAGACATGTTAAGCCATGTGAAAACCTACTATTTGCGCCAGAGAATTTGGTGTCCATGCCCTTGGCTACAACCAGCGTTCTCTGTCCACGCCCGATGCCGTTGGCCATGCCCAACACGCACTGCAGCCCATCCGCGTCGCCTTGCTCTTGTCTAGCCGCTCCGCACGCCTTTCCCTCTCACACGGATCCACCTTCCCGTCTTCCCCTCGCCGGATTCGTGCTGCAGCTCGCCGCCACACAGAGCACGACGGGACAGTGATCCTAGACCCGTCGCCATCGCCCCTTCGTGCCCTCGCTTCCCCATCTCGCCCCCTATGCCAACGCGTGCTCCACGCCACCCCTAGAACCCCCTCGAAGCCCCCCGAGCACCGCCACCTCACCGCTCCCCCCCAGCTCTCTGTTTGTCGCCGCCCGAGCCCTAGTATCGCTGCCTCGCTATTAAAGGGCTCCCCCGCCTTGTAGCTCGACACCACTAGCACCACCTCCCCTTAAATTGACCCCTAGTGCAAGCAATTGAAACCCCGCTTCTTCAACCTCTCCGGCCACCAGCGCCGCCTTGGTCCCCCCACCGCCGCCTGGCGCCTCAGTGCCCCCCCAACCTCGAACTCACCGCCAGCTGACTCCCCTGCTCCTCTTGGTGCTCCCTTGAACAAGCCCCGGCCGAGTGGTTGCCGGAATCGTCACCGACGTCAACCTCCTAGTCGGAGCCGAGACCCGCGCCGCCGCGACATGTTTCCCCCCTCCAAACGGCCATCATTTTGAGCACGGCGGGTACGGGCGTGACCGCCGGGACCTGCTCCGTCATTTTCCCCTGGTCCCAGCTCCAGTCGTGGCCTCCTCGCCGAAGTTCGTCGCTGGTGAGCCTCGCCTTCCACTGTTTCCCTCTCCCCCTCGGTTATATGACACCTTGGGCCCGCATGTCAGCCACCCTAGCCGCCGAACCATTTTATTAAGTGGAGGCGCCCGTGCTGTTTACGCCTTTGACATCACTCCAGACATTTTTCAGAGAAAAATGATTTAAATCATTTTAAATCATTTAAATTTGACCCAACTTTGACCACCTATAACTCCTAAACCCTTATTCCAAATGAGTTGAAACTTTTTGCATTGGATTGCTCTTGTTCCCTCTTCATTTTGGCATAGGTTTCACGCCATGTATTTCTGTTGTTAATTGCTGGTCAAATAAAAGTGTATTTGACCCCTTTTTTTCCCCATTTCTTTATTTTGAAATATTTTTCAGGGTTTTTCTTGTTGAAGACCAGGAGATTTTCCCTACACCTTGTTGGTGAAAGGCAAGCCACAATTTCTCTTGCACCCTTTCAAAGCTTTGACGTGCTTTAAAATATTTCTTTCACCTTCGATGATGTGATGACTACATTCGACCCTCATGCTATGCTTTGATTACATTATACGCTGGAAACCATTGTGATCATGATATGCCATTGCCATATTATGTTCATGCTTTGATTATGTTATCACTATTTTATGCTTGCATGCATCATAATCACTAGTGGTATTCATGATCTCGATATGCTGCATGTTATCACCTTGCTCATCTGGACATGGCTATATTACTTATTGATATCATGTTGATCCTCTCAATATGACCAAGTTAATCATCTAAATATAATCTGATTAATGATACAACTATAACCGTATCTTGGATTGTTCTGCATTATGTTGCTATGGACTGATATTGCCATGTAGCACCTGATACTTGTTGTGTATGTTGTTGGAGACATGTTTGTGCCAAGTTGATCAGGTGCCACCGAACCGAACTTATCAAGTGCAGCCACACTCGCCTGTATGGGAAGGCCTTGGCTTGGTCTATCGGTGTGCTCTCTTATTCGTATCACCAACGAGGGGAGGCTATGCGCGTGTGGTTACCCTGTCCAGGTAAGCGGCAATAGTCTCGAGAGACAGTTTTGTTATTGCGCGCAGTCCCCATTTGGGACAAAGATTATGGACCATCCGATGGTCAGTTGCCATGCGATGGAAGGTGTGTCTGGAGGACACGGGCTACCGAGGGCATGACTTTCGAAGCATGCCAGGTGATACGTTAAGGGAGGCATGCGGTAGAGAGGTCTCATTGGAGAAGTCCTATTCCACTCCTGCGGTACGAGTTCCGAGGTTCCTGTGGGACAAGTTCTGAGGTACTGGACAGAGGAATAACTCCATAGTGTGGGTAAAGTGCACAAACTCTGCAGAGTATCAAAAATCTATTCGAATAGCCGAGTCCATGGTATTGGACATAGTTCGTACTAGGTCACACCATGGGATCAACATGACTTCGATGGGATGATTGTTCGGTGGGATGATTGTGCTAAGTTGGTGGTCATGCGAGGACCCGTTGATCATGCGTTGATCAGATTGGTTGGGTGGTAGCAGAAGTACACCTAACCCGTTGAAGGATCGTCAACGATCCATGTAAGTTGATGGTCATGCAATGACTGGAGCTTGAGTCTAGAAGGGCTCTGAGGTAAGCCACATGATCATGCAATGATCATGTAGGTTCCATGCGACCTTAAACGATGGTTGTTTGTGCATTAGTCTTAATGCAGATATTATGCTTGATGATTATCTGTTTACATGATGTTGATGATCATATTGTTAATTTATTAATAGACTTTAACATGCTTGCCATGTTATTGTTCTGCCTTGGTGCATTGGTTGTTGTGAGCTTCCAAGTACATTCGATGTACTGACCTGGCGTCTCATGCCAGATTTGCAGGCAACTCTTTGGATGCGTAGGATGACGTTCCCGGTGTTTGCGAGCTAGGAGGTGTCCCATCCAGTATCCCTGTGGAGTGGAGTTCATCACCGTCGCCGTTGTTCCGGTGCCGAGTTATATTACGCTGCTAGAAAGTTAGGATGTTACTTGATGTAGATCCGTAGATAGATTGAGGAGCAAGCTTGTCCTTCGTCTCGCTCCGCCAGCCTTGTAATAAACCCGTTGTACCCGTATCTTTGGTAATAAATAGTTGTTCAGTTCTATATCAAGCAGTGTCGTGTTCCAGAAGACTTGATCTCTGGGCTGGAGCACAGGGCGTTCCGGTCCTCTTAGTCGGGGTGCCACAGAAAACAGGTGCTAGAGCTAATAGTGTTTTTGAAAACAATAAGATTGTAACATAAGTTGTTGGGAGGTGCATAATTCGTCAACGAATGCTAGCATATAGCCCAATACTTCTCAAACTTGACAAGTTTTGAGGAACGACTCCCAAGGAGGGACGGTCACATCCTATCCTTTTACGAGCTGGGCGCATGCATGCCAGTCCCTCCTCGTATTAGGGCTTCCACTACTAGGGAATACCCTTATACTGACGCCCTTTTTTTGTGTTTAGTGGCGCATTATAGATGCGCCACTAACTACAAGCCACTAATAAGGGCTTAGAGGTGGCGCATTTTGGATGCTCTACCCCTAAGGCCCTTAGGCGTGGCGTGTTTCAGAATGCGCCACCTATAAGCTCTTAGAGGTGGCGCATTCTGAAATGCGCCACGCCTAAGGGTTGGGGTGGCGCATTCCTAGTGCGCCACTAAAGCTAGACATAATGCGCCACTAAATGGGTTACAGAAAACAAAAAAAAAAGAATTACAGAAAAGAATAAAACAGTAGAGAATTACAAACATTACATATATTTTTATCATATTACAGAAATTCAAAAGACAAAATTACAATGAGCCCAACAATTATTGATACAAAAGAATTGCATTATAATTCTTATAACAAAGATTTACAATATTACATCCATCATCGTCTAAGGTTTAGTGGCCAACAAGATTCACAAGATTACATCCATCACAATATGACAATGAGCCCAACAATTATTGAAAACAGAAAGCTACTTTCTTCATCATCTCTTTTTTGCTCTTCAACCTGCACAAAACAAAGATTTAGAGGTCACATCCATATGAATTTATAGAAAAGGAGAACAACGCAATATAGCATCTATTCTTATCAACAACATAAAGCAAGTCGATCAATGACCAGGAGCATGCACATATGCATAAAAATGCATATGCATATACACAAAGAGCAGCAAGAGTAGTTGTCACTAGCATCTACTACAGAAAGAGTACATCCAAATTACATGTAGGGCACACATTCATCAAACGACTGCCATATATAACATAAATTGTTCACTTGTTCTGACTCGGCTCGGGGAATGGGCGGCATCCTTCTTTCGTCATGAAAGGCCTTGTGTCATGCAAGGCCTTTAAGCGGACTTCTATCTCCCCATTGGATGGTGAAATGTGTAACATCCCAAAATTCTCCGAATTTTGCAATGTTAATAAAATTAAATAGATGATGATTGTTTGCTTGATGTGTTTGATTTTCTCTGGGATTTAAATTTTTTGGAGTTTATTGAATATTAAAAAGAGAGGGAATAAAAGGACTTTCCCTAATATTCATAGTTGGTGTTTTGGAATTTATTATTTTAAAACAAAATCAACAAACAAATGAGAGAAGGTAATATGACTCCTTCACCATATTAAAAGGTTGAAAAATGTTTTAAATCATTATTGGAATTCTTTTGAATATTCAAAACATTTTTCAACTCGAGGAAATTCATTTGAGAGGATATAAAATGACTTATTCCCTTTTAATAATGTTGGAAAATATTTAGAGTATTACTTTAAAGTTTTTAAAATTTAATTTGAGTGTTATAAATAACTCTAAAATGTTTTTAGAGATTTTATAATGCTAAGAGAGTTTTTATTTCATTGAAATTATTTATTAAATATTTCAAAAGAGTTGAAAAAGTATTCGAATGGGATATTTTTATTTTACCAAATTATTTATTGGTGTAACAATTTTAAAATTTATATTTTATTATTTAGAAATGGTTTGTCAATGCTTTTGACCAAATAAAAATACTTTTAATAATTTATCGGACTTTACTTGATTTATGAAAAGTATTTTATATTTAAATAAAGTATTTAGAAAATGTTTTTATTTTTTTTAATTTTTTGAAAATGTATTCATTAAATAAATTTCTTTGTATTATTTGATCAATTTAGAAATTTATTTCATATTTTTCTGATGAGTATTTATTTTTCTACAATTGTTTGAAGTTTCGGTTTTTAAAGAAAAAGAAAATGCGTACGAGCCGGCCCAATAGCCTTTTCCCCCCACGAGCGCAATTTGAGCCCGAAACGGATTTAAAAAAAAAATTCGGGCTATATAAGATTTCGAAATTTTTCTTTTTCGTTTTTTTAGAAACCCTAAAGCGCCTCGATTTCCATGCCGCCGCCGCCTCGATTTCTGTGCCGCCTAATCTCGGTCCCTGTACCGCCGCCGCCTCGACTTTCGTGCAGGCGAACCTCGATTTTCGTGCCGACGCCGCCTCGATTTCTGTGCCGGCGAACCTCGGTTTCCGTGCTGCCGCCGCCTCGATTTCCGTGCCCAGCGAACCTCGGTTTCTGCGCGCATCGCCACGTCATCGGTACGTCAGCAATTTTGTCCTATAGTGAAAAGGATCTGTCTGCGACATAAACTTTTATTTTATTCACGAATAGGTCCTTTTTCACAGTTTGCACCCTATAATCTTCGTAGCCGTATCTTTTAAACCGTGTATCGGAATTAGGTGATTCTTTTTCCTACACGCTCGTAGTGATCTGTACTTTATCAAATTGTAAACTTTTCACACCTTTGCACAGTTTAGAATTTGAATTTTTTTCAAATTAAAATTCAAATTCCAAAGGCCGTATCTTTTATACCGTTGATCCATATCGAGTGATTCTTTTTGCGTTCGATCACTCGTTCCATCTACTTTCTGTTCATAGCATGTGTACACAAAAATTCACAAGTTTCTTGATCTATTTAAATTCCAATTCAGTTCAAATTTGAACTTGCTATGACCTGCGTTGTAGTATTCCGTTTCACGTGATTCTTTTTGCATATCGGATCATTTGAGGCATGTTGTCGGTAAGGTTCATACACTTTTCAAGTGGGCATGATATTCACCTTGAATTCATAAATGTCCATGATCACAATTCCTTACCGATGAATCTTTAACTGTTGACTCTCTCGAGTTCACTTCCACCGATCACCTTCGAACACATCGACAATTGTACCGTGTCAAGCCTTTTGTTTTGTTGCTAAAACCTTTGTGTTTGTTTGTTGATCTTTTGTTTGTGTTGTTGGTGTGATTGCCTATTCGAGTTCATTCGTTTGCGATAGATTGCTCGGAGTGTGACGAGTAGAGTTGACTGGTATGTGAGAGCGAAGATCTTCATCGAATGTATAAGGCAAGTTACACTTTGACCATACCTCAACCTATATTTTCTATTATGCATGTAGAAAATTATCATTCTATGCATGTGTAGGACTATATATTAGTTATGATTTAAACCTAGTAAGATAGCCATATGCTCTGACCTTGTATTTCATTGTCGCCCTAGGATCGTGGTTGTTATGTACTGCTATTGCTTTGTAGACGGGGATTGGTTGAGTTATCATTGAGCTATGTGAGGAGTAATGACTTGATTAGCAAACTTAAATAGAAATCACCTCTGGACGGGCAGGGAATGCATCCTGGTGCTCATGCCTTGGATAAGGAGGGACCAGGACTGAATGCTTCCCAAATGGTTGTTTTGGTGGTGAACCGGGTGCGTCATGGCGAGTACCCTCTGACGCAGTGAGCGCCGTCCAGGCTCAAAAGGATCGGACAGACAGTGTGACTAGTAGCTTCCATGTACAACCACTGGCTATATGGGCTCTGGCTTAGATGAGTAAGTTGTGGGGAACCTGGCCCTGGTAGCTAGCTGATGTAGATATGATAGGTGTACCGGCTACCAAAGGGTGGAGGATCCTCTTCTGAAACATTATGTCTCAATCTTCGGGTTGAGTCTAGTGGGGAAACTGTACAAACCTCTGCAGAGTGTAAAAACTGATCATGATTAGCGGTGGCCACGGTTACGGACAACTTTGAGCAACTGGGCATTATTGTTGTTGGTTGGTCTTGACAGATATTTCACCTTAATAAGAATTTGAGTGGGAACTTCTAATAAAGGGATGGTTGGAATTGGTGTAGCCCGATTCAACCATACTTAGGACTAGCAAGATAAATTAAAATTTGATTAGTTGTAGTATGTGAGGGAAAAACTGGCTTTCTGCAAAACTAAACCATAAACCTTTCCTTTGACTTACCTTGCATGTAGATGTAGGTCTGTTATATACCTTTTCGTGTGACTTGCCGTACAAATTAGATGTACTGACCCGTTGTCGGGCTGTAACCTTCGGTGTTGCAGGATTGTATACGACGAGTAAGTGATGCGATGTTGGGTTACGATGTCTATAGTCAACTATGCCGGTGGAGTTGATGGATGCCACGAAGCTTATATTCTTTTCCGCTTTATTTTACTTTTAAGCTAGCCTTGAGCTATGCAGGTATGTTTATTTGTAATACTGGATCTTCGATGTAATATATATATGACATGTGGTTTATTCTTGATATTACATCGTGTACTGTGTGTGCTAGCTATTGATCCAGGGATTGGCACAGAATGCACAGAGACTTGGATTCTTAGTGAATCGGGTCGTTACAAAGGAAAAACTGGCTTTCTGCAAAACTAAACCATAAACCTTTCCTTTGACTTACCTTGCATGTAGATGTAGGTCTGTTATATACCTTTTCGTGTGACTTGCCATACAAATCAGATGTACTGACCTGTTGTCGGGCTGTAACCTTCGGTGTTGCAGGATTGTATACGACGAGTAAGTGATGCGATGTAGGGTTACAATGTCTATACTCAACTATGCCGGTGGAGTTGATGGACACCACGAAGCTTATATTGTTTTCCGCTGTATTTTATTTGTAAGCTAGCCTTCAGCTATGCAGGTATGCTTTATTGCAATACTGGACCTTCTATGTAATATTTATGACATGTGGTTTATGCTTGATATTACATCGTGTACTGTGTGTGCTAGCTATTGATCCAGGGACTATTTAGAAATGGTTTGTCAATGCTTTTGACCAAATAAAAATACTTTTAATAATTTATCAGACTTTACTTGATTTATGAAAAGTATTTTATATTTAAATAAAGTATTTAGAATATTTTTTTATTTTACTTTTTGGAAAATGTATTCATTAAATAAATTTCTTTCTATTATTTGATGAATTTCGAAATTTATTTCATATTTTTCTGATGAGTATTTATTTTTCTACAATTGTTTGAAGTTTCGGTTTTTAAAGAAAAAGAAAATGTGTACCGAGCCGACCCAATAGCCTTTTCCGCCCACGAGCGCAATTTGAGCCCGAGACGGATTTCAATTTTTTTTTTCGGGCTTTATAAGATTTCGAAATCTTTCTTTTTCGTTTTTTAGAAACCCTAAAGCGCCTCAGTTTCCGTGCCGCCACCGCCTTGATTTCCGTGCCGGCGAACCTCGGTTCCCGTGCCGCCGCAGCCTCGATTTTCCGCGCGGCAAAACTTGATTTCCGTGCCGACGAACCTCGATTTCTGCGCCGACGCTGCCTCGATTTCTGTGCCGGCGAACCTCGGTTTCCGTGCCGCCGCCGCCTCGATTTCCGTGCTCGGCGAACCTCGGTTTCCACGCCATCGCCACGTCATCGGTATTTCAGCAATTTTGTCCTGTAGTGAAAAGGATCTGACTGCGACAGAAACTTTTATTTTATTCACGAATAGGTCCTTTTTCACAGTTTGCACCCTATAATCTTCGTAGCCGTAACTTTTAAACCGTGTATCAGAATTAGGTGATTCTTTTTCCTACAAGCTCATAGTGATCTGTACTTTATAAAATTGTAAACTTTTCACACCTTTGCACACTTTAGAATTTGAATTTATTTCAAATTAAAATTCAAATTCCAGAGGTCGTATCTTTTATACCGTTGATACAAATCGAGTGATTCTTTTTCCGTTGGATCACTCGTTCCATCTAGTTTCTGTTCATAGCATGTGTACAAAAAAATTCACAAGTTTCTTGATCTGTTTAAATTCAAATTTAGTTCAAATTTGAACTTGCTATGATCTGCGTTGTAGTATTCCGTTTCACGTGATTCTTTTTGCATATCGGATCATTTGAGGCATGTTGTCTGTAAGGTTCATACACTTTTCAAGTGGGCATGATATTCACCTTGAATTCATAAATGTCCATGATCACAATTCCTTACCGATGAATCTTTAACTGTTGACTCTCTCGAGTTCACTTCCACCGATCACCTTCGAGCACATCGACAGTTGTACCGTGTCAAGCCTTTTGTTTTGTTGCTAAAACCTTTGTGTTTGTTTGTTGATCTTTTGTTTGTGTTGTTAGTGTGATTGCTTATTCGAGTTCATTCGTTTGCGATAGATTGCTCGGAGTGTGACGAGTAGAGTTTCCTGGTATGTGTGAGCGAATATCTTCATCGAATGTATAAGGCAAGTTACACTTTGACCATACCTCAACCTATATTTTCTATTATGCATGTAGCAAATTATCACTCTATGCATGTGTAGGACTATATATTAGTTATGATATAAACCTAGTAGGATAGCCATATGCTCTGACCTTGTATTTCATTGTCGCCCTAGGATCGTGGTTGTTATATACTGCTATTGCTTTGTAGACGAGGATTGGTTGAGTTATCATTGAGCTATGTGAGGAGTAATGACTTGATTAGCAAACTTAAATAGAAATCACCTCTGGACGGGCAGGGAATGCATCCTCGTGCTCATGCCTTGGATAAGGAGGGACCAGGACTGAATGCTTCCCGAATGGTTGTTTTGGTGGTGAACCGGGTGCGTCATGGAGAGTACCCTCTGACGCAGTGGGCGCCGTCCAGGCTCAAAAGGATCAGACAGACAGTTTGACTAGTAGCTTCCATGTACAACCACTGGCTATATGGGCTCTGGCTTAGATGAGTAAGTTGTGGGGAACCTGGCCCTGGTAGCTAGCTGATGTAGATATGATAGGTGTACCGTCTACCAAAGGGTGGAGGCAACCTCTTCTGAAAGACTATGTCTCAATGTTCGGGTTGAGTCCAGTGGGGAAAGTGTACAAACCTCTGCAGAGTGTAAAAACTGATCATGATTAGCCGTGTCCACGGTTACGGACAACTTTGAGCAACTGGGCATTATTGTTGTTGGTTGGTCTTGACAGATTTTTCACCTTAATAAGAATTTGAGTGGGAACTTCTAATAAAGGGATGGTTGGAATTGGTGTAGCCCGATTCAACCATACTTAGGACTAGCAAGATAAATTAAAATTTGATTAGTTGTAGTATGTGATGGAAAAACTGGCTTTCTGCAAAACTAAACCATAAACCTTTCCTTTGACTTACCTTGCATGTAGATGTAGGTCTGTTATATACCTTTTCCTGTGACTTGCCGTACAAATTAGATGTACTGACCCGTTGTCGGGCTGTAACCTTCGGTGTTGCAGGATTGTATACGACGAGTAAGTGATGCGATGTAGGGTTACGATGTCTATACTCAACTATGCCGGTGGAGTTGATGGACGCCACGAAGCTTATATTGTTTTCTGCTGTATTTTATTTGTAAGCTAGCCTTGAGCTATGCAGGTATGCTTTATTGTAATACTGGATCTTCGATGTAATATTTATGACATGTGGTTTATTCTTGATATTACATCGTGTACTGTGTGTGCTAGCTATTGATCCAGGGACTAGCACAGAATGCACAGAGACTCCGGTTTGTGAGGAACCGGGTCGTTACAAAATGTTGGAGTGGAAGATCGACCCCCACATTTGTACTTCATGACGGATGATAGTCGCCATCTGCGCTTGGATGTGAAAGAACTCCTCCTTAAGATTTGCATCGGCGATTTCCGCCTTCCTTTCCGCCCACGCTTTGAGATGACTTGTTAGCGTAAGGTTGCGTTGTTCCTGTACAATTTCCCTCATGTGATGAAGGGCGTAGTATGCATCCCTCACACTGCCAGCCGGCTGCTTGACGCACGGGAACTGCGTTACGTGGTTGAACACGCTCATGCTAGGCTGATTCTTCCTGAAATTGTGCTTCACGATCTTGCCTCCAGCTTTTATGTAGCCGGCGAGAGCATCATCCAAAACTCTCATGATATACTTGTAATCTTTCTTCTTCACACTCCCCGAGTCTAAATACACGGCATGCGAGTGTTGCGGTGAAAAGAAGATGAGCACGCAGTCTTGATCCTCACTGCATTAAAACAATCCAAAAGGAATCTTGGAAGAGGACAATGGAAAGCTAAGAAAGCATATATGCTACGGCGCCGAGCGAATGACTTACTTGAGAGAGTTGGTGATAAGAAATGAATCCTTGTCGGCGTTCTCTAGCATGAAGTCTCTGATGTACCCCGCTGTGAGAGTCGCGTCCCCGTCGTCCATCAAGATGCTTTCACGCATGTAGAAGGGGTCCAATATCGCGACGCTTGGGGTCTTATCTCTCCTGATACTCATAGAAAGGCTGAGCAAGAACAGACGGATAAGGCTATGGTCCAGCCCCTTGAGATGGTACAAATTGAAGATCTCCGAAAACCGCAGGATTATCATGTCCGCGGGGATAGTGTTGATGAAGCCCATGTTGAGTGGCACCTTGGCGATGAAAATCGGGTAAGAGGGATTCTGTTCTCGAAGAAGAATCTTCTCTAATGCCATAATACTGTGATGCACACTCTTCATATCCGAAGTTGCAAGGTCGAGCATGTCCTTAGGTAGCATCGCCCTACCCTCCACATGGATTTAAAACGAGAGATCCTTGGGTCTTGGTGGCTCATCCTGAGCACGGATCGGCATCGAACATTGGCTACTCGAAGTGATGCTCTTCTTTCTTTTCCTTCCCTTCTTATTTTCTGATTACGAGCAGTCACTGGCCTTTATCTGCTTAGTGGCCGCCTTATGGAGTGTGGAAGGGCTGAGAATAGATCTCCTTGTGGCATCTGCTTGAGGCTCGGTGAAGGCGCAAGCTGCTGGAGACATCTCCTGAGAAGCAGCAAAGAAACGCGTGGAGCAAGCAGGTTTCGCCGCAGGATCATCTAGACCGCGAGCTTCCTCGTCATGCTGGTAGGCTCCTTCAATAGGAGACATGAATAAGTAATCACCTTCAAACGAAGTGTTGATGAGCTGGTCGGCGTTGATATCATCATAATCAAGATCATCGTCTTCTTGTTGTGCGCCGATGGGATCATGTGGCCTCGGCACGATGACTACCGGTGTTGTCCTAGGTGTGGTGCCCCTTTCCCCCGTCATTAAAATCATTTGGGTCTTCGTCCATAGGCATATTTGGGCAGAATAATCACTGAGGACTGCCGGCTCGTCCTCATCGTATCCGGGGGGTTGAATGGGAGGTTCAACTCTCCCGTAGCCCAAAATCATGAGATAGGTTTGAACCCTATGCATCTCTGGTGCCATCAGCATATTGTGCATGATTCGATTTTTTGGTTGAAGGATTTCACCTTTGGCAACATACTTCAACTCGCCGTCCACGACTTCTAATAGAATGCATGGAGTGTCCTCTTGCGAAAGAGATATGCATGTAGTGTTGGATATGTGCCCTAGAGACAAATTAATAAAGATATTTGTCACATATCCGTTTTGTTCATTATACGTTTTATACTGTGCTATAATGTATTACTTGGAAATACTAATACAGGTGTAGTATAAAACATGGTCCGTAGTTTAACTCGGGTAAACTATCTCATTGGGCAATTGGTTGATCAAGCTTTCCTGATCATGGCGACACTTAAGTCCATTGACAATGAGGTCATATCGTTAAGGAGAATGATGTGATGGACGTACACCCACCTAAAGTATTGCAATGTGATCGAGTCACATAGTTCAGCGTTGCTATGACTTTGTAACGTATGGCTTAGTCCTTAGACCGTAACGATCATACGTAATTGTCATCTATGAGGAGACTTTGATATGTATCCCACCGCCTGACTGAAATATGCTGGCTATAACGGTGCACTTTGGGTATTCCGAAATAGATGGTTGATGAGTATGTTTATAGATCAGAGCGGGATTTGTGAGCCTTGTGACAGGACAGGTACTCTGGGCCCACTCGGTGATATTGCATCAACACCTTGCAAGGACGTGACTAGGTCACAAGAGATGCAATGATCATGGACGAGAGAAGTTGTTTGTTGTGAACGAGATTTGAACACGGTATGTAGGATACCGACGATCAAACCTCGGACCAACAAAGTACCACAGCACAAAGGGATTACGTCGTATCGTTAACGGTTTCCAAAAGCGATCGAAGTTCAGTTGATGGAAGCGTAGTGGCTGTCAAGGATTGTAACCAGGTCCAACTGACTAGTCATTGGTCAATGAGAAGAGTCTCGACCATGTCTGCTGTTTCCCGGACCGTTAGGGTCTTACACTTAAGGACAATCGATGCATAGGACAGTTACGGGATCAATCGGTGAAATAGGAGGAATCACCGGAATAGTTGCGGAGGAGGATGGAATGGTTTCCGGACATTTTGAATAGTTAAAAATAAAGTTTAATTGTTTTAATAATGTTTTAATATTTAATTATCTGAATTAAATATTTAAGACATATTAAATAAATAAATAAAATGGGAAAAAGGCTAATTGGGCCCATGGGGCCCATTAAGGGAGGAGGGGGTCTCCCCCCTTGGGCTTGGCGCCAAGGGTGGGGCCCACCACCCCCCTTGGCCGGCGCACTCCCCCCCCCCTTGGGAGTTTAGTCCCACATGGGGGAGGGGAGGAGGATGGCACCCCCCCTTGGCCTATATAAGGAGGGGTAGACCCCCCTTTTTCCTACACACCAATATCTCCTTCTTCCTCCTTCTCCTTCCCGGAAGTGGACTCCCCTTGTTTGGAGTCTGCACCTGGATTGGAGTTCTCCACCATAAGGCAGTCCGTCGTTCTTCTGGATTCGCGATCCGTAGCCGTCTTGCTTCCGCTGCTCGCCTGGTTCGGGGCCCGGGAGGAACATCGATTGTACCGTACGTGTATAATCTCTTCGAGGCACTACACCTGTGGTGCTACTTCATCGCTGGAGGTTTACCGGGAGTCATCCTCGCCGGTGGTGGTCTTCTACATGATAGGGAGGTCGTAGTTCCGAGTCTACGCTAGCCATGTTCGCAAGAACGTTTCCCTCTTTCGGTCCTCAAAGTTATGAACACCAATTCCCTCCGTTACTTTACATCGCCATAGCATAGATCTTGGGTTCGGGTACCGTAGGTATGATAAATTTGTGTTTTCTGCCCCGTATCCCAACAGTGGTATCAGAGCTAGCTATGCGTAGATGTATTGTACGGGTAGAACACATCTAGGATGTGGGCATCGAATCTTCATTCGTTACCCTCCCACGTGTACTCATTTAGCGTTGCGGCAATGTTTGATGAAGCGGCCCCCGACCGACCTTACGTGTTTACGCGAGACTGGTTCTACGCGTGACATATGGCTTGTACCATATAAAGTGGCTGGGGGTGTCTGTCTCTCTGCATTAGCGATGCGAAGATGTTTGCAACGGAGGGCCCCGACAGGGGTGTAATAGAGACGGATGGGAGACGGTGTTGTGGCATGTTTTTCGCAGGATAGAAACGGTTCTCTTTCTCGAAACCCCTAGCAGCCACATAAAACTTGGACAAGCCAAAGTAGAAAGGCGTTTAACTTTGCTTTGCATGAAGGGGGGTCATAGGTTGTATGATTTACAGTTTTACTTCCTGTTTTATGCTAGTATGCTAGATATATCGACGGTAGCACGAAACAGGACCATCTCTCACAATACCAACATTGTGTCTCCCTTGGTGGGAACCGCTTGGAAGGTTCTCCCATATGGCTTGATGCTCCGTACATACCGGAGTTGTCCTACATATTCAACGGAGTTCGCATGAGGTTGGGTTTGGAAAGCCTGGCATATGCAGATATGGCCTTGCTGAACAGCTAACATCAAGGTTCGATTGGCAGGCTTGACGTATGTAGATGCGGGCCTGGAACACAGGAGACCGAAAGGTCCAGCACGAGTCACATGCCTGATGTGATTGGCTTAGAGGCCTACCTGGTTCGCATACTGATGGCCGTGACGATTGGGGGAGGTATGGGGGCTGGGATTGTGTAATCACTTAGTTAAATTGAGAGGTGTTTTTCTAAGTGGGAGCTTTCTAGAATTTTGAGATTAAATTGAAACTCCACATTATGAACAAAAGTCTAAATATCTATCCTTGTGAATCAACCTTGTAGATGGCAACACCTCACCCCTCGTTCAACTTAGGATCATTCCTAGAGAAAGATAAGCTAAAAACAGATGGGACAAACTTCACCAACTGGTTCCGCACCCTGAGGATTCTCCTCGTTCCCCTCAAGATGGCATACGTACTAGAGGGCGCGTTAGGTGACGCACCAGAAGATGATGCCAGTCAGGACGAGAAGAATGTATATCTCTCCAGGACTGATGATCACAACCTTGTCCAGAGTGGCATGCTCTACTCCATGGAGGCTGAGCTGCAGAAACGTTTTGAGAGGATGGGTGCATATGAGATTATCACCGACCTCAAGGCGGTCTTCGCACCTCAAGCCAGGGCTGAAAGGTACGAGGCTTATGAAGCCTTCTTCTTAGCAAAGATGGACGAGCACGGCAGCGTGAGTGAGCACGTAGTCAAAATGTCTGGCTACGTTCAGCGCTTGAATGCTCTGGAATGCCAGATTCCAGATGAACTTGCTGTTGCTAGGGTGTTGCAGTCGCTTCCCCCTAGCTACAAAGGCTTTGTGCTAAACTACAACATGCAGGGGATGACCAAAACCCCTTCTGAGTTGTTCGCCATGCTGAAGAGCGCCGAGGTTGAGATCAAGAAGGAGCACGCCGTCTTCATGGTCAACAAGACCACTGACTTCAAGAAGTCAAGAATGCGGGAGAAGGCCAAGAGAGGTGGCCCCAAGAGGGACGGAAAGTCAGTTGCCGCTCCTCCCAAGGCACCCAAGCCTAAACCCGGAGTGGAGTGCTTCTACTGCAAGGGTGAAGGTCACTGGAAATGCAACTGCCCCAAGTACCTAAAGGACAAGAAGGCTGGCAAGGTCGCCAAGAGAGACGAAGGTATATTTGATATACATATTGTTGATCTTCTCTTGACAAGCGCCGGGAACACATCCTGGATACTTGATACAGGATCTGTCGCTCATATTTCTAATTCCATTCAGGGACTAAGGAATAGGAGACGCTTGCTCAAGGATGAAGTGACGATGCGCGTGGGGAATGGCTGTCAAATTGAAGTCTTGGCGGTCGGCACGAAGCATCTTAGTCTCCCTTCGGGATTGGTTTTAGTTCTGAATAATTGCTACTATGTACCCGCGTTGAGTGTGAACATCGTTAGTGGCTCTTGCTTGAAGCGAGACCGCTATTCTTTTAAGTCTGATACAATTGGTTGTTCGATTTATAAGGATGAAATGTTTTATGTTCACGCACCAGAGTTGCTTGGTTTATTCGTACTTGATCTCGATGGTGACGTGTGTCACATTAACAATATTGAGGCAAAAAGATTGAAGAATGATGAAGATCACATGAAGATGTGGCATTGCCGACTTGATCATATTGGTATAAAGCGCATGGAGAAGCTCCATAAGGATGGACTTCTTGAGTCATTGGATTTTGGATCCCTTGATACATGTGAACCATGCCTCATGGGAAAAATGACAAGGACTCCATTCAATGGGATAATGGAGCGTGCGGATGACTTATTGGGGATCATACACACGGATGTATGTGGACCCATGAACGTCCCCACTCGCAATGGTCTTCGTTACTTCGTGACCTTTACTGATGACTTGAGCAGATATGGGTATATTTACTTGATGAAGCGCAAGTCTAAAACCTTTGAAAAGTTCAGGGAATTTCAGAATGAGGTCGAAAATCAACTCGGAAAGAAAATCAAGCACCTTCGATCGGAACGAGGTGGAGAGTATTTGAGTCATGAGTTTGGCAATGATCTGAAGTCTTGTGGCATAGTACCACAGCTTACGCCGGACGGCACACCTCAGAGAAATGGTGCGGCTGAGCGACGTAATCGAACCCTATTGGATAGCATACGATCGATGATGTCTCATACTGATTTTCCTGTGTCATTCTGGGGGTATGCATTAGAAACTGTCGCTCATATTCTTAATAGGGCACGATCCAAATCCGTAAAGACAACACCATTTGAAGAATGGCATGGCACAAAACCTAAGTTGTCTCACGTGAAGATTTGGGGTTGTGAGGCTTATGTTAGGAAACTACAGCCTGACAAACTTGAATCCAAGGAGGATAAGTGCATCTTTGTGGGCTATCCCAAGGAAACTTGTGGATACACCTTCTACAACAAGTCCGACAGCAAAACTTTTGTTGCCAAGACGGGACACTTTCTTGAGAAGGAGTTTCTCGCGAAAGAGTTGAGTGCGAGGAAAATAGACCTCGATGAAGTGACTGACCAATCACTCCAATTGGAAGAAACGGCTACGGAAATTTTTCTGGAACCATCTTCCACAGTGGGAGCTGAAGAGAATGGTCAGAACGACATTCATAACGATCATGACATTGATGATGAGCATGATGAGAATGAAGAGGAACCTTTTATGCCCCGTAGGTCATCAAGAGTCCGTCCACCTACTGAGTTTTACGGACAGCTTGTGAATGCAATCTCGGCTGATGAGTCGGATGAACCTACAAGTTACAAAGAAGCAATGGAGGGACTCGAGTCCGAGAAATGGCTTGAAGCCATGAAATCTCTAATAGACTCCATGTACACCAACAAAGTATGGACTTTGGTGGATATTCTCGAGGACCGCAAGGCCGTCGAGAATAAATGGATTTTCAAGAAAAAGACTAACGCAGATGGAAACGTATCTGTCTAGAAAGATCGACTTGTCGCGAAGGGGTTCCGATAAATTCAAGGAGTTGACTACGAGGAGACGTTCTCTCCTGTAGCGATGATAAATTCTATTCGGATCCTACTAGAAATAGCTTCATATCATGATTACGAGATATGGCAGATGGATGTGAAAACTGCATTCCTAAATGGCAACATTGAGGAAGAGTTGTATATGATGCAACCTGAGGGGTTTGTCGATCCAAGGAACGCTGGTAAGGTGTGCAAGCTTCAACGGTCCATCTATGGGTTGAAGCAAGCATCTCGGAGCTGGAATCTTAGATTTGATGAGGTCATTAATGCTTTTGGATTTTTCCAAAACGTCGAAGAGTTCTGCGTCTATAAGAAACTGAGTGGGAGCTCTGTAGAATTCCTTGTGTTATATGTAGATGACATATTAGTAATAGGGAATGATAAGAAATTCTTAGAGGAAGTGAAGGAATATCTGAATGGACAATTTTCCATGAAGGACCTAGGTGGGGCTGCGTACATATTGGGGATTAAGATCTATAGAAATAGACCTAATCGACGGTTGGCCTTGAGTCAGAGCACTTATATTGACAAGATATTGAAGAGGTTCAGTATGGGTAACTCCAAGAGAGGCCTCTTGCCAGTTATAAAAGGTGTCAAATTAAGCGTGACTCAATGCCCAACCACAGCAAAAGAGAAGGAGGAGATGTCCATAAAGCCCTATGCCTCAGCCATAGGTTCTCTCATGTATGATATGTTATGTACCAGACCGGATTTAGCGCTAGCCATTAGTATGACTAATCGCTACCAGAGTAACCCGGGAATGGCTCACTGGACAGCAGTAAAGAACATCCTTAAGTACTTGAGAAGAACCAAGGATCTCTTTCTCGGTTATGGAGGAGTTGATCAGGAGCTCACCGTAAAGGGTTACGTTGACGCAAGCCTCGGCTCAGATCTAGATGACTCAAAATCCCAGAAGGGATATGTTTTCATGTTGAACGGTGGCGCAATTAGCTGGAGGAGCGGCAAACAGTCAGTCGTCGCCCAATCTAAAATGGAGTCGGAGTATATTGTCGCTTGCGAAGCGTCAAACGAGGCGCTGTGGCTGAAGAAGTTCGTGATCGAGCTTCGCGTCTTTCCCAGCTGCACTGACCCCGTGGGAATCTTCTGCGACAACACGGGTGCCATTGCTAACGCGAAGGAGCCAAGAACTCACTCTACAGCCAAGCACATCCTCCGAAAGTTCCATGTGACGCGAGACTACGTTAGGGATGGACACACTAGGATTCACAAGATACATACGGATCTGAACGCAACAGACCCGATGACTAAACCTCTTCCACAGGGCAAGTTTGAAGAACACCGAGAGACCATTGGTGTTAGATACATACCTGATGTAAACTAGTGTAATTTGTACTCTGGTGCAAGTGGGAGACTGTTGGATATGTGCCCTAGATACAAATTAATAAAGATATTTGTCACATATCCATTTTGTTCACAATACGTTTTATACTGTGCTATAACTGTATTACATGGAAATACTAATATAGTTGTAGTAGAAAACATGGTCCGTAGTTTAACTCGGGTAAACTATCTCATTGGGCAATTGATTGATCAAGCTTTTCTGATCATGGCGACATTTAAGTCCATTGAAAATGAGGTCATATCGTTAAGGGGAATGATTTGATGGACGTACACCCACCTAAAGTATTGCAATGTGATCGAGTCACATAGTTCAGCGTTGCTATGACTTTGTAACGTATGGCTTAGTCCTTAAACCGTAACGATCATACGTAATTGTCATCTATGAGGAGACTTTGATTTGTATCCCACCGCCTGACTAAAATATGCTGGCTATAACGGTGCACTTTGGGTATTCCGAAATAGATGGTTGATGAGTATGTTTATAGATCAGAGCGGGATTTGTCAGTCCTTGTGACAGGACAGGTACTCTGGGCCCACTCGGTGATATTGCATCAACACCTTGCAAGGACGTGACTAGGTCACAAGAGATGCAATGATCATGGACGATAGAAGTTATTTGTTGTTAACAAGATGTGAACACGGTATGTAGGATACCGACGATCAAACCTCGGACAAACAAAGTACCGCAGCACAGAGGGATTACATCGTATCGTTAACGGTTTCCAAAAGCGATCGAAGTTCATTCGATGGAAGCGCAGTGGCTGTCAAGGATTGTAACCAAGTCCAACTGACTAGTCATTGGTCAATGAGAAGAGTCTCGACCATGTCTGTTGTTTCCCGGACCGTTAGGGTGTTACACTTAAGGACAATCGATGCATAGGACAGTTACGGGATCAATCGGTGAAATAGGAGGAATCACCGGAATAGTTCCGGAGGAGGACGCAATGGTTTCCGAACATTTTCAATAGTTCAAAATAAAGATTAATTTTTTTAATAATTTTTTATTATTTAATTATCTGAATTAAATATTTTAAAAATATTAAATAAATTAAAAAAATGGGAAAAAGGCTAATTGGGCCCATGGGGCCCATTGAGGGAGGAGGGGGTCTCCCCCCTTGGGCTTGGCGCCAAGGGTGGGGCCCACCACCCCCCTTGGCCGGCGCACTCCCTCCCCTTGGGAGTTTAGTCCCACATGGGGGAGGGGAGGAGGATGGCACCCCCCCTTGGCCTATATAAGGAGGGGTAGACCCCCCTTTTTCCTACACACCAATATCTCCTTCTTCCTCCTTCTCCTTCCCGGAAGTGGACTCCCCTTGTTTGGAGTCTGCACCTGGATTGGAGTTCTCCACCATAAGGCAGGCCTTCGTTCTGCTGGAGTCGGGATCCGTAGCGGTCTTTCTACCGCTGCTCGCCTGGTTCAGGGCCCAGGAGGAACATCGATTGTACCGTACGTGTATAATCTCTTCGAGGCACTACACCTGTGGTGCTACTTCGTCGCTGGAGGTTTACCGGGAGTGATCCTCGCCGGTGGTGGTCTTCTACACGACAGGGAGGTCGTAGTTCCGAGTCTATGCTAGCCACGTTTGCAAGAACGTTTCCCTCTTTCGGTCTTCAAAGGTATGAACACCGATTCCCTCCGTTACTTTACATCGCCATAGCATAGATCTTGGGTTCGGGTACCGTAGGTATGAAAAATTTGTGGTTTCTGCCCCGTATCCCAACATGTAGGGCATCAGAGAGATTCCACTAAAAAAAGGCAAGGAGATGAAGTCCTCGTTTGAGTTGCAGACGCTTATAGTTACCTTGAGGGCGTCTAGGTCGGCAAATGAAGAGACCCCGCCGATGACCGCGGGCATACAAGAGACGGATGGAACGCTGCCTCCCGTGGCGTCGGTCGCCCTATTTTCGCTGCCGCCGGGTGCATTATTGTTATGCCTCGGTTGCTTGATCGTGGCTGGAGGAGTTACCATCACGTCCGGCGCCGCGGCCGCGGTGTGGGCGGCCGAAGTCACCAATAAGCCGGGTGTTGTTGTGGGAGCCACCAATACGGCGGGAGTCGGGACTGCAGGCACCGCGGTGCCCGCGTTGCTGCCGACCATGTGGGGACAAGTATGGGCCCTTTTCCACCACGCGCTTGCCAATTCGCGAGTGACTGCATCATATCTGGAAGGAGGGAGTTCATCATCTTTGCCACTTCGTCCTGGACAAGCTGCGGAATCATGTTCACGTTCTTCTCCAGTCCACGAACATAAGCGGCGTCTTCTTCGGTCCTTCTCGCTTTGCGCCCCCTCGAACCCGACTGCTCCACCGGTTTTCCATAATATTTGTACCAATTTAGGTCCGCACCAAAGCCGACCACACGACCGGCTGACGATGGCTGCGCCGCCACATCGTCAACCTTCTTGACCTTGTTCATCGCCCATTTAAAAGAGGTGTCCCATGGGCCGGCCGGCTTAACCGACGACTCCTACGATGAGGCGATTTTCATTTCCTCTTGCTGCAGAAAGAATGTGAAACATTAAGAAATTGTGAACTTCGCTAGAGAAAACAATCGACAAGGTCGCGTGGTAAAGTACTTACCACGGCAGCCGTAAACTCCTGAATCTTAGGATCGACAACTATTTTCAAGGTTGCTTTGTCCTTATAACTCCGGGATCTCACCAATAATTCGGTCTGCGGATCACCTTTGTATTGCTCGAAGGGGTTAGGTATGCCCGCAAAAGCGTACTCGGCATCCTCCTTGTCCCATTTAGGCTTGGAAATTTTTTAACCACTGGCTCCGAGACGGTGGTTACCTATGACCTGCGACCGCATTGCCTTGCCCTTTGCACTCGCGGCCTTGGCTGGCTCCGACTCACACCTAGCCTTCAAAAGGATGTAGGTAGCTTCGTCGATCAACGACTCTTTCTCCTTGAGCTCCTCCCAGGTTTTGTTCTTTTCAATAATTGCCTCCTTCACCCGGGTTTTCCAACGGGACAAGGCCTTGCTCATCTTCCTGAGGGCCCATGTGTTTACTTTGTTCGCTTTGAGTTTGTTATTATTGTACGTCTCCGGAACTAGTATCGTCCGTGCAGCTTGTTGATAAGAAGCTGATAATAATGAATATTCTCACGACTCCTAAGGTTAATCGTGGTGATCGGCACGGTGTTGCGGAGGATAACCGCGAATTTATGGCCGTACCCTTCCGAAAAACGTTTGGGCTGTTTAGGAATCCCAACGGCGGTCACGACAGTAAACTCTTAACTGATGGTGCCAACCTGGGTCGGTTCTTATTCCGCTTCTTCGACTGGGTACCATCTGTGTTGGAGCCACCGGTCGCATCATCCTCGCTGGAGTTCCTCTCGCCATCTGTCGTAACAGCCTCCTCCTCCATGTCATCATCCGATGAGTCGGACTTCGACTCTATCTCCTCCTCATACTCCTCCTCGCCCGGACGTACTTCCTCTTCTCTGTGCTCATCGACCTCCTCCTGGGAGTATTCCCAAAATTTCTTCCTTTTTCCCCGACTGAGAAGAAGGATCGGCATCGGCTCCGGTCGAGATTGCACTAGTACAATAAATAAATGAAACTACTCTCATGTTAAGAAAAATAGCAAAGGTCCTGCACGAATTCACGAAAAAATTCGGCATGACCTTTGCTATTTTTCTTAACATGAGAGTGCCCCATTCCCAATCGAAACGGAAGTTAATCAACATTTCGGGAGAAACGGGATAATGACAGTCCCTACACAACATATATATAGGCTAGAAAAATATTTAATAAGAACATATGCTATGCTTCCTAAGCAATGGCAGCAAGCAACAAAAATATTTAATAAGCATGAACTTAAGATGTAGGACACACACACACATGACACACACACACACATCACACACACACAGGACACACACACACCTCACACACACACAACACACACACAGAGCACACACATACACACAGGACACACACACACCTCACACACGCACACACACACACACACACACACACAGGACACACATACACAACACACACACACACACACACACACAGCACAGCACAGCACAGCACACACACACACAACTCCCATTCCCACGGTCCCTTCTTGTTGCTCCCACCATCGACAACCACAACCTGGCAGCACCAAAACCATCCCAGGACTTCCTATTGCCATTTCCAACATATATACTTCAGCCTCCCTAGCAGCATTGGCCGGTGAGAGCTCCCATCATCGATAGTTTCAAGAATTGAACACGTTATACCTTATATAGAATAAATACCCCTAAAGTTCTGTGATGATTCTCGAAAGTCATTTCCTCTAGGTTCACTGTCTATATCTCACATTTTAGGCTTGCGATGAAGAAATTGGTAGTCCTGGACTGAGCGCTCTCTGTTCACGATGTTTCTTCTATAAAAATACACCTCTAATTGCTAATCCTGCTAGGTCACATTAATAAATGGATCAAAAAATAGTAGAAGATAATATATACATAAGCTTAGGTAAACTCAAAACTATCGATAAAAACACTTATTTTTCCATGTTTTTCCTTCTCTCCTATGTGAATATCCTTTTTTTATTACTTCTTTGTTTTTATATAAAATCACAGTGGAACTTTTTCCTACAATTTTCCGGTCAAAAATCCCATTCTCTCTACATAATGATGAACACAGTGGGACTTAGAATCCCATTCTCTCGGCATAATGATGAACACAACATCTAAGGCTAAATTAAGAACAGGAAAAGATGGAGGGGAGGGGGAGTTGGGGAGGGGGAGCAGGGGAGGGGGGAGTTCCTGGGCTCCGGTTGCGGGACGGCGGGGAGGGGTCGCCGGACGATGGACGGCAGCGATGGCTCGAACGGTGGGGGCGGGGGTGGCTCCGGTGGCGGTCGTCGGCGAGGAGAAGGGGGCCTCCTCCGGTGGCGCGGGGCAGCTCCGGTGGTGCTGGGGGGGGGGCTCCGGTGCGGCGGCTAGGGCTCCAGTGCGGCGAGGGCTCCGGTGCGACAGCGCTAGGGCTCAGGTGCGGCTCCATCAAATGGGGATCAAGAGAATGGTTAATATGCACGAGCAAGGAGAGGGGGCGTTGGACGTTTAGGCCTAGGGGTGGCGCATTTTTCCAGAATGCGCCACCAAGAGGTTTCTTATGCGTGGCGCATTCCGGCAGAATGCGCCACACATAAGAAACCTCCTAAGCACACTTAGTGGCGCATTTATACAGAATGCGCCACCCCTAAGAGTTTTATATTTTTTTGTTGAATTAATTGGCCTAGCTATCTATCTGGATTTTTTATCGCTACTAGTTTTTTATCGCTACTAAATATCTGGGTTTTTAGCGAGGCCATGGCCTTCCTTCCCATCGGTGTGTTACTCATCCTCTCGATCCACGTACCATGCCTTAACATTGTCGTTGCTGAACCAAGATCCACAAACACAAGGTGTAGCGGCATTTGGAAACATAAGAATGGGATCATAAATTACAAGGTGTACCTGGCCATTTCATCTTTTTTGCGGGCTAACCATTCCATTCCTTCGAACTATTTGTAATAAATACAAAGACGGAACCGATCCATGCATTCTAGTTGAATGGAATCATGACACTCCATCCGTTATGCGAACCAAATACCCCCTAAGATAGATAAATAGCAAAGAATCATTTTTAAGGAGTTAGGCATGATGCTTCTATTGTGTATCTTCGACGTTCATACACTTCAAACTATATGATCCAAACCTAAGAATGTGATCATCAATTACAAAGTGCAGATTAAATCCATGCATACACAAAGTGATCTTGAATTACAAAATATTTTCTTAAATTTGGAGCTAGCTATCTAGCTAGCGTTTCCTCACGATCTTCTTCTTGCCCTTCTTTGTCGTGGTTGAATAATTTAGGCCCAGGACGCCTTCACTTTTCCTCTTGAACGGGAGACCTTTCTTTGATAGGGTTGTGGTGTATGTATCCTAAGCGGCGTATTCATCTTCCATCTTCGTGTCGCCGTACTTGTCAAAATGTTTCTTTTGCCTCTCCTCACTACAACGCGGCTCGTCTTTGATGGGTCGGTAATGAAGAAGCATTGGTCCACTTGGCTGGCCAATACCCATGGCTCATTTTTCGCGGTGAAATTTGCGCTCGCAGACTTGGATTTGGCTTCGGGTATAACCATGGTGGTGAAGTACCGGTCTTCTTTTACGACGCGCTTGGCCCATCTCACACGGAACATCGGCACCTTCTCTCCACAGTAGTCGAGCTCCCATATGTCCTCGATTCTTTCGTAGAATCTTTCCTTGACGTCATCAGTGTAGAATATCCCCGTTACCCCTGAGTTCTGGTAATCGTACTTATTGTCCTTTTCCTCTATGTAGAATGTGTAGCCATTGATATCATACACTTGATAGGTCATCAGGTTGCGTGTGGCACCCTGTGACAAGGTGAATACCATATTTTCATCCTCGAAAGCGTTCCTTCGCGGGGGATTAGCATGAAGCTCGTCCCTGAACCAAGTGATGAAACTGGAGTTGTGCTCTTTGATTAGCCGTGGATCTCTGTCCCTTATCTCCAGGTCCTGGTCACTTTACTTCTTCCTGATTACATCCTTGTGCTTTACAATCCATGGATCGACCAGCTGGATGTGGTGTAGCGCGACTATGCTTGCTCTTTCAAAGTCTATGTCTCGACACATCAAAGTTGACATGCATTGCGCGGCTTCCCTCGTGGTGACCACACCTATCGGACCTGCCAAAGTGCTTGTTGAAGGCCAGACCAACAGGGTTCTCGGTGTTGAGATAATTTGTGCAAAAAGAGATGCGCTCTTCGGTTAGAAAGCCCTTCGCTATGCTTGCATCTGGAAGGGACCTGTTACGAACTTTTTTTTTGATGTGTCCATTCATACTTTCGAACGACATCATGTTGCGTAGAAACGCATGGCTGAGTTGGACGATATCCTCCACGACAAGGATCAGCAGATGCACCATAATCTCAAAGAACGCGGGCGTGAAATAGATCTCAAGCTCACATAGTATAATCACGATCTCCTCCTGTAGCCTTTTGAGTTGCGTAGCGCAAATCGACTTCCGGGAGATGACGTCAAAAAAGTTGCAAAGGCCAAACAACGTTTTACGGACGTGCTCGTCCAGTATCCCTCGGATCGCAACCAGGAGAATCTGCGTCATCAGCACGGCATAGTCGTGAGATTTTATCCCGCTGAAATGCTGCTTCGCCTCGTCTAGGTATCTACTTATCTTCCCCGCGTAGCCGTTCAGAAATTTTGCTCCTATGAGGCAGTGGATAAACCGCTTGATCTCCTCCTC
Organism: Bromus sterilis; assembly: GCA_950022295.1. Lineage (NCBI taxonomy): Eukaryota > Viridiplantae > Streptophyta > Magnoliopsida > Poales > Poaceae > Bromus > Bromus sterilis. The sequence goes on from OX465597.1 coordinate 214,610,857, forward strand.
GCACAGAGTGAAGCATGCCGGGGGGAAGTGATCAATACCGGTCTTCTTCTTGGTCTCCCTTTTTCGTTTGCGAGAGTTTTGCGTTTCCATATCCTCCTCCTCCTCCGGATCATCATCGTCGTCACTAGTGGGGTCAAGTTCCCTCCCGATGCCCATAAATTTCAAGTCATTCCTTGCTTTTGGCCCGTCCTTGGTCTTCTCCAGCATGTTGAGCAGCGTGCCAAACAAGCTCTCACACATGTTCTTTGTGATATGCATGAGATGAAGGCTATGAGGACTGCGGAGGAGACTCCAGTATTCCAAATCGTAGAAAACAAACCTCGCTTTCCATACCCTCATCAACGGTTGAGTCTTCTTTTTTCTCTTTCCTGGCGCGGGGCACTCTTTCCAAGTTTTCAACAAGTTGTCGATTTCTTTGCCGCTCCTTCGAGCTGGGGGTGCTCGAAGTTCCTCGTCGCCATCTAACAGATGTCCCTGTTTTCTCCACGCGTGTTTCTTGGGAAGCCACCTCCGAGACCCATGGAACACCGTTTTTGAAGATCCGCGATCTTTCGCTAGCTGGCGGTACGTTGTAGTATCCATGCACCTAACGCATGCACAGAATCCTTGGACCACCTGCCCTGAGAAATATCCATATCCGAGATAGTCCTGCACCATCGTGATCACCGCGACTTTCATTGGGAAATATTATTTTGCGGCGGCGTCCCACGTATTGACTCCGTCTTTCCATAACGTTTCTAGCTCCTCTTTCAACAGCTGGAGATACAGATATAGGTCCGTACCTGGTTGTTTCGGCCCTTGAACTAGCAGACACATTGTTATGTACTTTTTCTTCATGCACTTCCAGGGGGGAAGGTTTTATATGCATACAAACACGGGCCAGGTACTGTGTGTGCTTCTCTGGCTGCCAAACGGATTGAATCCATCGGCGCTCACACCAATCCTGAGGTTTCTTGGTTCTTCCCCAAAATCTGGGTATTCGAGGTCCAACGCAGTCCATTGGCTACCATCTTAAGGGTGCCTCAGCATGTCCTCCTTTTTCGGATTCGGGTTCAGGTCATCTTCTTTTAGCTTCTTTCTATCTGCGTGCCAGGTCATGAGCTTTTCTTCCTTGGGATCTACGAAATACCTCAGCAGACGAGGAGTGATCGGAAAGTACCATACCACTTTTCTAGGAACTTTCTTCCCTCTCTTGTATCGACTAACACCGCACACCGACCATGTGGTTTTCTCTTCGTCCTCACCCCGATATATCATGCAATCATTTATGCAGGCGTGGTATTTAACGTGCGGAAGATCGAGAGGGCACAAGACTTTCTTGGCCTCAACGACACTAGTTGGGCATGTGTTGCCCTTCGGAAGACGATCGTGCCTGAATGGCATGTTATCATCGAAGCTTTCGTCGGTCCATTTGTGTTTTTCCTTCATCTCCATATCCCAAAGTGTTACATTCAAGTGGGTATCCCCGTCGTTGCATCCTTCATACAACTTCATAACCGAATCTTTCTCGAGTTGGGCCATCTTGGCTTTCTCTCTAGCTGCACCTCTGTAACAGCCCACATGTGATAAGCTATCAAACACCATGTAATTGTAATTCCTCTGTTGGACTTGTAACTTGTCATGGTGAATGTTATTGAGATTTCATGTGATGATCTTAATTGGCTTTGGGATTGGAGCATTTTGGGTTGGTTTCCTTTGCATCCAAAATGGTTCAAGGACATTGATGGAATTTTCCTTGTTTCATGCTCACTCCTCTTGACACCTAGGTTGGCCTAGCCTTTTCAAATGCTATTGCAAGGGTTTTAAAATCCTCAAGGTATTTTTGACTTCATCAAAAACAGAAGCTCTAGTTCAAAGTGATTTTGAAATTCAAAATGAGCTCACACTTTTGTTGTTGTCAAAAATGCCCAAACCATTTTTAGAAATTGACGAATAAAGGAAGGATGATTTTACATATTTTTGTGTATTTTTATCACTTGTATTTAATCTAGAAAAACCCTGTACACTTTTCTGTTTATATTAAATGGAAAAGGGATCCAGCAGGCTGTTTTTCTCCTTTTCTCCACGACTTGCTGGAGGCCCAGCCCGGCAACCCTCAACGCCGCAGCCCACTTGGAGGTCCGTCCAGCGAAGCGGTACGCGGGATCTTTCCTGGCTGCCCGATCTCGATCGCTCGTCCCTCCGTCGTCTCCTTTCCACGCTGGAGAGGTCCCCGCCGGAGTTCCTCTCACAGCCGGACGGGGCGTCGACGTCGATGACGGCCAGCGTGGCTGGGGGCATCCCCCCTTTATAAGCCGGCCCCTAGCGCGTCCAGGAACCCTAGGAGCCCCTTTCCTCCCCCCAATTTCCGCCGCCGCCGCCGGGTTCGTTCTCCAGGACCTCCCCTGTTTCGCCGGAGTCGAGTTCAATTCGCCGGCGTATTCGCGTGTTCGTGACTGCGCAGGCTTTCCTATCCGTCTCCAGCGACTCACCGTTCCGTTCCCGTCGTGCAGGAGGAGCAGGACATCTCGAATCGGACCCACAGCGTTGCACACCTGCGTCGGGACGTCATCTTCCCCGACGACGGTGCCGTGGGCTTCTTCTGTTCGAGCGGTGCGCGTCGTCGTCGAGCTCCCCGAGGTGAGCCTCTGGTGCCGCCCCCATCCCTTGCGAGTGTGCGAGTAGCATGGTCGTCGTGTCTCGTAGTTGCGGCCGCTGTGCCACGGACCCCGGCCGTGTTGGGTGCTCGTCATGGCCTGGCGATGCTGAGGCGCATGCGGACGTGCACTGAGCACGTCCAGGGCGTGCGTATAGCTTCAAGGAGGAGTCTTTGCGCGTGTTGGGGTTTGCGGGTCTCGGAGTCTGAAGCACGCACTGGAACTGGTCGCCGCAGTGAAGTTCAGGTCGTCGTCTCGTCGCCGTCGTACGCCTAGGACCTCGATCTGGAGTTGGGTTGCGAAGAGGAGTGTGCCAGCTCCGCGTTGCACCTCAGGGTGTGGCCGGAGTTGAACTGTACGCGACGCTAGCCTCACCGGTTTGTCGCCGAAGTGGAGCAGCGTCAGGGTCTTCAGGCTGCGCCGCCGCGGCTCTGAACCCGTGCAGTTTCCGGTGCGGGCAGAAGAGGAGCTCGAGCCTGGAGTGCTCAGAGACGTAGTGGGGACTCCCCTCTCGCGGTTACCCTTGGTGGCACGGCCGGAGTTGGCCGGAGCTCGACGCTAGGGTTGCTGGAGTAGCCAGGACTGCGGGGCACTGACGGCTGTTTGCCGGGTTCAGTTAACAGGACAAGGTACGTGTTACCTTTGTTTTAGCCCTATGAGGTTCAGAACTCGCGTCGTAGCGCAGTGGTAGCGAGGCGTGAGAGGCAATGGGAGGCGCGGGTTCGAGTCCCGCAGGGAGCACCTTGCCCCCCTTTTTTTTTGAGTTTAATCCGGAGGCTGACAGCTGGGGCCCTCACGTCAGTGAGTGGGCTGCCCAGTGGCCAGCAGGCCGAGTCCAGCCGGGACGGGGAATGGAGTTGGGCCCCGAGCGCCCGAGGATGGCCCATGCGGCCAAGTCCTCTCTCTTTTCTTTATTTTATTTTATTTTCTTTTCTGTTTAAATTCAAATTTGAATTTGCTTGAAATTCAAATCTGATTTGAACATCTTTTACTTTCATGGGCATGCCTTATATGATTTTGGGGTAGCTTGAGCTACTGACCAACCTGGTGAGGTCCACTTTTGCATTTGACCCTTTCTAATAATTGAAGTGTGGTTATTTTGCAAATAAGCCCTTTTTCATTTCTTTGTTTTTGCCAAGTTTGTTCAAAACTTCAATTGCCCATGCCATATATGGTTTTTGGGTAGTTTTGCACAAGGAGTTGCATGGTGATGATGATTTAGTCATTTGAACCTTTTTCAAAATTCATGTGGTGCAATTTTGCACTCAGCCCCCTGAACTTCAGTTGAATTTGCAACTGCCCTTGAAAATTCAAATGGGGACATATCATATATGTTTTTGGGGTGCTTTTCTGCAAGGATTTCAGTGGTGAAGTTTTCATGGTGTTTTGTTCAAACTCATGAGGTCAAGGTGTGATCACCTGATCCAGGAGCTTTCCAATTCTTCTGCATGCAACATTTCAACTTCAGTGCATTTGAAATGTTGATCATCTGATCTTTTCACTCTTGTTTCACGTCATCTTCTTCTTCCATTCAGCCCCTAACATATTGTCATATGTAATGTGGTTGGGTTCCAACCTTTGTTGCACCTTCCTTGTGTCAAGTTCACCGACACTACTCCGTCTCCGGAATCATTATTTTAATTTCATGTTATTTAAATTCCTGTAATGCTTTGTTGATCATGTCATGCTACTTACACCTAAATTAAGGCTTGGACCAAAGCCATTACCATGTAAAAATAATGCATGTGAAAGTGATGACTTGTCGTCATCACCTTCATTTAAACTTGACTAGACAGGGTCATATCATGTAAATAAACCCTGAACGTGCCATCCTTGTTTGAGTCTGCATCAGTTCCTTACTTGTGTGTTTTCCTTGCCGGTATCGTACGTTAGCACCCGAGACTGATGAGGAGACTTACGTGGAGCTGTCCGACACCGAGCCCGAGGGTACCGTGGGTGCTGCTTCGACTACATTATCAATATGCTCCACCCATAAGAGCTTAGGGGTGACGCATTTCCAAAATGCGCCACCTATAAGTTTCTTAGGGGTGGCGCATTTCTCAAAATGCGCCACGTATAAGCTCATCCAGACTGGCCCACTCTTAGGGGTGGCGCATTGGAAATAATGCGCCACCCCTAAGGGCTTATGGGTGGCGCATTATTTACCAGTGCGCCACCCCTAACAGATGGTGGCGCATGGCTTAATATATGCGCCACTAATAAGGTTTCCATGTATAGCTATTTCCCTAGTAGTGTTCGCAGATTAGACATCCAAACCAAAGGTAACGCTTGTCCAGTATGAGAAGATTATCAACTATTGATGGCTTCTCACCCCTCGTTGGTTACCCCAAGTGGAAGGTTAAGAAGTAGATAGCAGCAAATTTCCCTCGGTGAAGATACCAAGCTCATCAATCCAGTAGGACACCAAGTTCTGCAAGAAGGTGGCAACGTCGCCAACAATTACTTCTAGCTAGGGAGTTATCGTGGACATGCACACAACAACAAATAACTTTGCTCCCAATGAGTTCAGAGAGATTGTAAATCTCTCTGGTCTTGTTGCTCACAAAGGATCAAACACGAGACGGAAATGGTCGTGGTGATTGCAACGAAAAGGAAATGAAAGCATTAAATGATGGAGGTGTAAACAATGGTGGAAATATGGACCCGGGTTCCAAGATGTTCACTACTGATGTCTCTCTCCAAAAATAAGATAACACAACTATGCTGGGTGAAAAAATTACAGCTGGGTAATTGACAGAATTATAAACGCACCGCAATGTTAATTATGCTACAAGAAAGTTAGAGGTTCAATCGTATGGGTAGTACACCAAGACAAGTAGACCGTTTATTCATCAACATCTACTCACTAATCATCCACATTGAGATATCTATCCGGAAGATCTCTCTGGTATTAAGTTGCGAGCCCCGCCCACAGTGTAAACCCAAAGCAACGGACAATTGCATTAACAAACTTTTCCTAAGGTAAACAATCCTTGTAATCGCGGCTACAAGCACCGTTGTTTTCTCCCTGGTGGCAACAGCACATCCCCTAGTCTCATGTTTCTGTCACTCAAGCTAAACATCGGGGGGGGGCATGAACCCTCAATCAAGCATAATGCTCGCTCTTGGATTTACTATCTACTACTTGGCCAAAGCACTAAAAAGCAACGGAGAACATGCAAGAATTACTCAAGAACAAAATATAAAAAGAAAAACAAATATATAACTAATCACGATCTAAACATAATCTCATAATCCATCGGAGGCCAGCAAATGCAGCATAGCAACATCAGAAAATTACATAGGTGCCTTGATCATGTAGGGCAGCTCACAAGGGCTAAGAATTGAAGTACAAGATTGGAGAGAAGACATCACATAGCTACTGGTCATGGACCCATGGTCCTAGGGGGAGTACTCACGGCACATCCGGGAAGCGCTCATGGTGGTGGGGAAGCTCCCGAAGATCAATCATCCCTCTGGCAGAGTGCCGGGACGAGGTCTTCTGACGATCCCGATCTCGGGATCGTGCCGGTGGCGGAACATTGGTATTTTTTTAGGGTTTCTATACCGAGGACTAAATATAGGAGAAAGGAGGGCTAGAGGGGAGGCCCCACCCCTCTAGGAACCTCCTGGCGCAGCCAGGGGTGGGGTCGCGACCACTGTCCAACTGGGAGGGGGTGTGGCCCCTCCGACTCCCCTCCGGTCTTCCAAAGTATTCTGGAATGCTGATTTTTTATAAGTTTTTCTTGGAATTTTTTGGGCACTTTAAATATGGGTATAAACCTGTAATTCACAGACATCAGCAGACAGAAACAAGCATTGGGTGCACTGAGTTAGTAGGTTAGTCCAAATATGTGTAAAAATGTATGAAAGTGTAGCAAAAAACATAGCAATGTTACCCAAATGAGCATGGAACAAGTAGAAATTATAGATACGTTTGGGAAGTATCAACATCCCCAAGCTTAATTCCTTCTCATCCTTGAGTAGGTAAATGATAACACAGAAAATTTATGTGGTGACATGCTATCACACATATCAGAAATTCACATTAAAGCAAGTAAGATATGCAATTCAAGTCAAGAAAATAATAAGCAAGAGTATATATATAGTATTGAAACTAGCAAAGTAAGAACATAAAGGTGCAAGAGCTCTCGATGTCCGTGACTCGAATGTCTCCAAATGGTGTTTGCGTGCAAGAAGTAGGAGATGGATTTAGAGCATAAAAAATACTATATAGTTTAATTGAGAACTCAATATAGTAAAACTTCACACTTGCTGTCCTTCGTAATCTTATTTTGACTCGTCCCCAGAGCACTAGTCAGGCATAAGTCAAACTGATCCTCTCCCTTTCGACTTTGAGCACTCATGCAATGGATGAGCGCAAGCAAGATATGTTGGCACTTAGGATGGCAAAGAGAATAATGATGGGGAAGGAAGACAAAGGTATGAAAGACTCACATCAATGAGGACAATCATAGGCAATAGAAAGCCAAATGATAGATATGATGTGAGGAGTAGGGGTTGTCATGCAATGGATGCACATATGAGCTAAGGTAATCTCTCCAATGGAACTAGTAGGGGTGCATCAAACTTTCTTACTCATGAAGACGTAGAGATCTTTTGAGGAGGCTCATCCTTGGAATATGCAAGCCATGTTCTATAGTGTAAGGATCCCCACATAGTTATGCATGAATGATATGAAAATATCTATGGAGTACAAATACTATATGGAGCACAAGTGTGCATATTTCAAAAGGAATATTAGTGTTGCCCCATTCTCTCTTTTTATTTATTTTTTCTTTCTTTTTTCTATTTTTTATATTTTGTGGCCTCATGGGCTCTTTCTATTTCTCTCTCATTTGTCCTCTTTGGGATCTTTTAATTTGTCCTCTTTGGGATCTATTAATTTGTCCTCGTTGGGATCTTTTCCTCACTTTAAGGGCAACACTCTATATTTTACAAGTGTATAGAAGATCACACACTTTACAAGTACTCAACATAAAGAAAACTAATGTAACGACCCAATTCACACAGAATTGAAGTCTCTGTGCTCAAGTGCCAGTCCCTGGATCGAACTCGCTGGCACACATAGTATTATAGATGTATATCAAAGTACAAGTGCATCATTATTACAACGTATGATCCAGAGTAAATAAATAACAAGTTGCATAGCTCAAGGCTAGCTTATTCAATATAAATATAGCGGAAGTCAAAGGAAAGGCTTATGGTTTAGTTTTGCAGAAAGCCAATTTTCTCCTGAACTAAACTAGTCAAAGTTTTAACTTGAAAACTACCTGTAACACACAGCAACCCATGCTACTCTTGTCTCAACCAAATTATTATTAAGTGTTTATCTGTCAAGATCATTCATCAACAGTACTGACTAGTTGCTCAAAGTTCGTCCGTAACCGTGGACACGGCTAATCATGATCAGTTTATACACTCTGCAGAGGTTGTACACGTTCCCCACTGGACTCAACCCAAAGATTGAGACAAAGACTTTCTGAAGAGGTTGCCTCCACCCTTTGGTAGCCAGTACACCTAACCACACATCTACATCAGCTAGCTACCAGGGCCAGGTTCCCCGCAACGTACTCGTGCTAAGCCAGAGCCCATATAGCCAGTGGCTGTACACGGAAGCTACTAGTAATATTGCATGTCTGATCTTTTTGAGCCTGGACGGCGCCCACTACGTTAGAGGATACTCTCCATGACGCACCCGGTTCACCACCAAAACAACCATTGGGTGCATTTAACCCCGGCACTGTCCTCAACCGAGGCACAACTACCGGGTTGCAACCCGCCCGTCCAGAAGTGATTTCTATTATATTAAAGTTGCTACACAGATTATTAGAAATAGCTCACATGCACTCCATGAATTCTCACAACCCAACCACGTCTACAAAGCATAGCAATAAAGTAACAACACGGCTAGGTTGATCTACGGTAGACAAGTCAAAACATGTGGCTATCCTAACTGGTTTTGCAGCAACAGTAAAATAAACTACCTATCATGCAATAGGGTGATATTTCTTAACATAATGCATATAGAAAATATAGGTATGAGTATGGTCAAAGCATCACTTGCCTTATACATTTGATGAAGATCTTCGCTCTCACGTTCCAGTCAACTCTACTCGTCACACTCCGAGCAATCTATCGCAACAAAGGAACTCAAATAAGCAAACACATCACAACGAGACAAACAAAAGATCAATAACACAAACACAAAGGTTTAGCAACAAAACAAAAACCTTAAAGTGCAAAGGTGTGGATGTGCTCGAAGGTGATCGGTGGAAGTGACCTCGAGATAGTCAACGGGTAAGGAATTGCCGACAAAGAAAACAATGACTACAGATACTGAGAACTAAAGATACATAACATGGAAATATGAATGGTGTGTGGATATTGCCGATAGGATGTTACATGTGATCCAATATGCAAAAAGTATCACGTGAAACGGAATACTGCAACACAAGTTAAAGTAAAGTGAAGTTTGAACTAAATTTAAATTCAAACAGATCAAAACATAATTGAATATGGTGGAAAAATGATCTGGACAAAGAGTATAGGACATGAGTGATCCTATGAAAAAAGAATCAATTGACTTGGATCAATGGTAGAAAAGATATAGCCTCCGGGAGTTTGAATTTGAATTTGAACAAATTCAAATTCAAAAGTTTCAAAAGGTTGAGTTGATAGGTTTACTGGTTAGAGGAGCTCAAAAGATGAATCTAGGATTTGGAATCAACTAAATTGGATCTACAATTTAAAAGATATAACTAAACAAATTTTGATCAAAAATCTGCCCAAAATTAGCTGGGCTAATATGACGATTGTCACTTAGCAAAACCTCATAAACAGATACGCAATCAAAGGAAAGCAATTCGATCAAGTGATAATGGATGACTAAGTATAGGCCACGTTGAAAGTTGACGGTAGATGAAAAGGAAAAAAAAGAATAAAAACGTGAGGCTCACCTCGTACACGAAAAGGTCAGTACAGAACTAGGACAAGTGTGCCTTCGGATGTAGATGGCGACGGCTCCGGTAACTATCCGGCAAAGAAAAGATGTCTAGCGCATGTGCCGTACGTAGGGAAACGCGATGGTGCTGTCGGAATCGAGGGAGGAGTCTTTGATGGATGGCAGTGACGACGTCAATTGTGTGCTCCCGGTGAACTCCACGTGCTCTCCGATGACATTGGCTCACCTGCGGAGCGCACAAATTGGCGAACTGGAAAAAAAGATGTCAACCGCGTGAAGCGTACAAAGGGCAAAGCGATGGAGTTGTTGGAAGCGATGGCCGGATTTTAGTTCGACCGCGGCAATGGCGTCAACCAATGCTCTCGGTGAACTCCGTCGACCTACGAAGTTGCGACGTAGCCATCGAAACCTTGTCAAACAGATGAAGCACTGAGGAAAGGTTCAAGAGGAGTAGATGGGGGCATCGGATAGGCACTTACGGCGAAGAAATTGACAAGCAAAGACGACAACAGATGAGAACTTGGCGAGATCTGAACTTGTGCGCCGTCGTCTCGGTTTGGGGAAAAAGAAAGAAAAGAGGGCTAGGTGATGCGGTATGGGTTTATAAGGACCGAGGACAAGGAGAGAATTACGGGAATAGACTAATCCGTTGTTAGAATCAGGTTTGATTTGGTTTAGATTCAGTTTCGGTTGTTTCACCGTGTTCCTGTAGAACACGTAACGTGAAGGAAAGAAAAAAAAAGAACAAAGGGATGTGCAGGGTTGCCTCTCCTGCTGACTGAGACAGCCCAGGTGGATGCTGGCTGCGGAGCGCGCACGCACAAGCGAGAAAAGCAACTGGGCCGCTGCTAGGCTGCTAGTCGTTTATTTGTGTGTTTTTTACACGAAACAAATTAGACTAAAAGAAAACTAAATAAATTCTAAAAATCACCAATGCATACAGAAAATTATTACTAATAATATAGATCACAAAAAAAATTATTTGCAATGCCAAATAAATTATTTTCAAAGAATAGTTTAAAATATTATTTTGGGCTTTATAAATACTCCCTAAAATTAACTTAGGGTTATAGATAATTGCCAAAATATTTAAAAAATCCAAATATAACCCAAATAATTTTTTTTAAAACATTTACCAACTCTTTTAATGTATTGAAGGAGTCATATTACCTTCTCTCATTTTAATTTATTGGATTTGTCTTAAATAATAAATTCCAAAACACCAAAAATGAATATTAGGGAAAGTCCTTTTATTCCCTCTCATTTCAATATTCATTTAAACTCCAAAAGTTTTAGCTCCAAGTGAAATCAAACACATCAAACAAACAATCATTATCTATTTAATTTTATTAACATTCCAAAATTCGGAGAATTTTGGGATGTTACACACTACCACCCTTAAAAGGAATCTCGTCCTCGAGATTCGAGAAGGCTAGAAAGAAAGGCTAGGGTTCGGGTCTTCATGATAGTCCGTTGATCCTCCGATGAGCTAGGGTGCTACCACCCTTAATAGGAAAGCGACATGGTCTTCAACAGCTTGCTCCCTCAGCGAGCTCCTCACACATACTCTTCATACTCCATTGGGGCATGGAATTCTTCATCAGAAGTGTGGGCTTCCAGTATCTTAATCCATCGATGACATTCTGTGTACAGGTTTCACCTGCGGTCTTCGAGGTTTCACGAATTCCTCCTTTGAGGTTTCCATTCCTTAGCCAGAGAGTGGTTTTCCAAGTATTGAGACTTCATGGATGACAGCTCAGACGCCACTACTAAACAACTATCGATACTCTCTTGGTGGTCATCAATAATACTTCCACGGGATACCTGCAGCAGACGGTCTTGGTCCATACTCACCGTATAATACAAACAGAAATCTCCTACAGGGGTCACACATCGTACCATTCTATGGTTCATGCTTAACATCGTCGTCTCTCTGCTATAGGTAAGTCACTCAAGATTTACTATCCCGCATAGCAAGAGCGAATAATAAGGGTAGTCGTCATGGGGGCCAATCCATTCCGCACCCATATCATTACCTTGTATATGGTTTAGTGAATCTCGCAATTTAACACTCGGTCATTCTCACAAGCGTTGCAGAAATTCCGTTGATCCTGAACTAGGTTCAGATAAATCCATGGTTCTGCAAGCCAAACAAACATCTATCGTTTCTTCACTACACTCAGGTTTACGTAGCCTGCTATAAAACGTGTACTGATGGACTACAACTTCTTTGGAGGTTATTCCTTCAGCAAGATTGTGCTTGCTTCTCGTAAGATCTTGGCACAAGAGGTTAACTTTGAACTCAGCATTAACTTGCATCCATCTTTATCCTCGTCTTGGCATTAGCAGCCATTGTAGTAGCTTCTTCAGTGTAGGGTTTGAGGTGAGAGGGAACAGAAAGTAGAGAGATATGGATACCCATACAAACATCACACTAGTTTTGGAAAATATAAGTTTTGATGTGTAGCTATCAGTAAAACAAGAAATGACATCCCACATAATTGATCTAACGATAGAAACTTTTAATCTTCCAGGTCTTCAAGTCTTCAATGCCGGTAGCTTCAGTTTTGAAATGTCGAAACAATCTTCATATCGTTGAGTCATCTGTCAAGTTATTCTTCTTGTTGTTGTGTTTTCTTTAGTCTTGAAGCATACTAAATAGATGAGGGTCTAATGAAACGTAAACTTATTCTACTCGCATAGAAGAAACACAAAGGACAACACATCACATCAATCAAATACATATCAAGGCCACAGGGTACAAGACAAAACATAACAAAACAATCACGACATAAAACATCTAGTCAATCCATAGCAAACACGCATCGATACACATCTCCAACTATCATTAAAAAGTTCCACCGTACACTTAGTGCACACCACGAATATTCTATTCTCCAGTTGCCAAACATAAGCTTCTTCGAGTCAGCATCCTTGCTTCCCCGTTCACAACTTCTCCTTCCCCTTCAGTTCTGGACACGTATTGCTGTAGTGTCCCATGTTCCTGCACCGATAGCACTCAATTTGGCTAAGGTCCTTTATCTTCTTCATCATGAGAGCTTTCTTTAATTCTGGACACAGGTTGGCGTAATGTCCCATATTCCTGCACCGGAAACACTGAATGTGGCTAATGTCCTTCTTTTTCTCCTTCACGGGTGCTTTCCTGAATTCTTGGATAATTTTCTCCATTCCTTCCTTTTGATGCTGAGAAAATTGTTGTGTCATGATGAAAAATTGACACTGAGCCGGGTAATGATTATTTCCTTCACACACGAAACATGTGACTTGTGCAGTGATGCATTCTTCATCCGAGTGAATTTCTTCACAATAGGGACATCCATCTTGGTGTCCTTCATGGGAGTGTCCTACTTCCCCGCAAATTGTACAGGCACGGATCCTCTTAAGGGTTACCGTCCTTTGCATCAGGGTGACAAGGCGGGATCCCAACAAAACCTTAGTGAACTCCTTCCAAGAAATCTTCCTTCGTGATTCTTCAATCGCTTGGTGCATTCTCCACCAAGTAGTAGCCTCTTCTACCAAGTACTTAACAGCATAGGGGACCATGTCCTCACTTCCAACCTTGTTACGCTCCAAAAGCTCCTCCCTATTACGAATCCATTGCTCCACCTTCAGTCTCGACATCGCCCCAGAAAAGGCGAGTCCTACTTCATACTCCATCTATTAATCCCATACGACAAGGGTTAGGGAAAAACTATAGCACCGACAAGACAACAACTAAGGATAACACCAAACATATGCACTCAAACAAGAGAGCGGCAAAAACACCTACGTTCGACAGTAACACATAACAACAAACAATACAGTCACAAAAGTCAAAACACACAAACAACACCTAGAGTAAGGTCATATGTGCAAGACATACGATCTCATCATACTATGCGAAATTCGTTCATCTAACTTCACCTAAAAGGTGGTGGTCTGAATCTAAACTTCATCCTTCTCAGCTAAGCTGATCTTAAAGATCCTCTCGTAGTGTAAACACTAATCCTTATTAAAATCCATAGGATACTCCTCCTAATTCTGGCAGCTGTAACTTCAATTGATCCACGAGGTTGATGATGTACTTCTCAAATGTCTTATCTTCCAAGGTATAAACAACTGAAGGGGTATTCAGAGTAAAACAAGATGAGAAGTTTTAGAAAATGAATAATAGATGAGAAATACTAGTGAGAGAGTAAGTAATCAAAGAGTGATAAAATATTTTTGTTCCTATGGCTTTTTCTATCCATTTTCTAGGGTCACGAACCTACAGTCAACACACTGCTCTGATACCATCTGTAATGACCCAATTCACACAGAACTGAAGTCTCTGTGCTCAAGTGCTAGTCCCTGGATCGAAATCGCTGGCACACACAGTATTATAGATGTATATCAAAGTACAAGTGCATAATTATTACAACGTATGATCCAGAGTAAATAAATAACAAGTTGCATAGCTCAAGGCTAGCTTATTCAATATAAATATAGCGGAAGAAAAAGAAAATAACGTGGAGTCCATCAACAGCCACATGCGAACATGCTGAGTGTAGACTCGCAACCCCTAAACACACCTTACTGATTGTCTGAAAAACCTGCAACACCGAAGGTTACAGCCCGACAACGGGTCAGTACATCTGATTTGTACGGCAAGTGACACGGAAAAGTTTATATAAAGGACCTACTTCTACATGCAAGGTAAGTCAAAGGAAAGGCTTATGGTTTAGTTTTGCAGAAAGCCAATTTTCTCCAGAACTAAACTAGTCAAAGTTTTAAGTTGAAAACTACCTGTAACACACAGCAACCCATGCTACTCTTGTCCCAACCAAATTATTATTAAGTGTTCATCTGTCAAGATCATTCATCAACAGTACTGACTAGTTGCCCAAAGTTCGTCCGTAACCGTGGACACGGCTAATCATGATCAGTTTATACACTCTGCAGAGGTTGTACACGTTCCCCACTGGACTCAAGCCGAAGATTGAGACAAAGACTTTCTGAAGAGGTTGCCTCCACCCTTTGGTAGCCGGTACACCTAACCACACATCTACATCAGCTAGCTACCAGGGCCAGGTTCCCCGCAACGTACTCGTGCTAAGCCAGAGCCCATATAGCCAGTGGCTGTACACGGAAGCTACTAGTAATATTGCATGTCTGATCTTTTTGAGCCTGGACGGCGCCCACTGCGTCAGAGGGTACTCGCCATGACGCACCCGGTTCACCACCAAAACAACCATTGGGTGAATTTAACCCCGGCACTGTCCTCAACCGAGGCACAACTACCGGGATGCAACCCGCCCGTCCAGAAGTGATTTCTATTATATTAAAGTTGCTACACAGCTTATTAAATAGCTCACATGCACTCCATGAATTCTCACAACCCAACCACGTCTACAAAGCATAGCAATAAAGTAACAACACGGCTAGGTTGATCTACGGTAGACAAGTCAAAACATGTGGCTATCCTAACTGGTTTTGCAGCAACAGTAAAATAAACTACCTATCATGCAATAGGGTGATATTTCTTAACATAATGCATATAGAAAGTATAGGTATGAGTATGGTCAAAGCATCACTTGCCTTATATATTCGATGAAGATCTTCGCTCTCACGTTCCAGTCAACTCTACTCGTCACACTCCGAGCAATCTATCGCAACGAAGGAACTCAAATAAGCAAACACATCACAACGAGACAAACAAAAGATCAATAACACAAACACAAAGGTTTAGCAACAAAACAAAAACCTTAAAGTGCAAAGGTGTGGATGTGCTCGAAGGTGATCGGTGGAAGTGACCTCGAGAGAGTCAACGGGTAAGGAATTGCCGACAAAGAAAACAATGACTAAAGATACTGAGAACTAAAGATACATAACATGGCAATATGAATGGTGTGTGGATATTGCCGATAGGATGTTACATGTGATCCAATATGCAAAAAGTATCACGTGAAACGGAATACTACAACACAAGTTAAAGTAAAGTGAAGTTTGAACTAAATTTAAATTCAAACAGATCAAAACATAATTGAATATGGTGGACAAATGATCTGGACAAAGAGTATAGGACATGAGTGATCCTATGAAAAAAGAATCAATTGAATTGGCTCAACGGTATAAAAGATATAGCCTCCGGGAGTTTGAATTTGAATTTAAACAAATTCAAATTCAAAATTTTCAAAAGGTTGAATTGATAGGTTTACTGGTTAGAGGAGCTCAAAATATGAATCTAGGATTTGGAATCAACTAAATTGGATCTACAATTTAAAAGATATAACTAAACAAATTTTGATCAAAAATCTGCCCAAAATTAGCTGGGCTAATATGACGTTGTCACTTAGCAAAACCTCATAAACAGATACGCAATCAGAGGAAAGCAATTCGATAAAGTGATAATGGATGACTAAGTATAGGCCACGTTGAAAGTTGACAGTAGATGAAAAGGAAAAAAAAGAATAAAAACGTGAGGCTCACCTCGTACAGGAAAAGGTCAGTACAGAACTAGGACAAGTGTGCCTTCGGATGTAGATGGCGACGGCTCCGGTGACTATCCGGCGAAGAAAAGATGTCTAGCGCATGTGCCGTACGTAGGGGAACGCGATGGTGCTGTCGGAATCGAGGGAGGAGTCTTTGATGGACGGCAGTGACGACGTCAATTGTGTGCTCCCGGTGAACTCCACGTGCTCTCCGATGACATCGGCTCACCCGCGGAGCGCACAAATTGGCGAACTGGAAAAAAAGATGTCAACCGCGTGAAGCGTACAAAGGGCAAAGCGATGGAGTTGTTGGAAGCGATGGCCGGATTTTAGTTCGACCGCGGCAATGGCGTCAACCCAGTGCTCTCGGTGAACTCCGTCGACCTACGAAGTTGCGACGTAGCCATCGAAACCTTGTCAAACAGATGAAGCACTGAGGAAAGGTTCAAGAGGAGTAGATGGGGGCATCGGATAGGCACTTACGACGACGAAATCGACAAGCAAAGATGACAACAGATGAGAACTTGGCGAGATCTGAACTTGTGCGCCGTCGTCTCGGTTTGGGGAAAAAGAAAGAAAAGAGGGCTAGGTGATGTGGTATGGGTTTATAAGGACCGAGGACAAGGAGAGCAATACGGGAATAGACTAATCCATCATTAGAATCAGCTTTGATTTGGTTTAGATTCAGTTTCGGTTGTTTCACCGTGTTCCTGTAGAACACGTAACGTGAAGGAAAGAAAAAAGAGAACAAAGGGATGTGTAGGGTTGCCTCTGCTGCTGACTGAGACGGCCCAGGTGGATGCTGGCTGCGGAGCGCGCACGCACAAGCGAGAAAAGCTACTGGGCCGCTGCTAGGCTGCTAGTCGTTTATTTGTGTTTTCTTTACACGAAACAAATTAGACTAAAAGAAAAGTAAATAAATTCTAAAAATCACCAATGCATACAGAAAATTATTACTAATAATATAGATCACAAAAAAAAATTATTCGCAATGCCAAATAAATTATTTTCAAACAATAGTTTAAAATATTATTTTGGGCTTTATAAATACTCCCTAATATTAACTTAGGGTTATAGATAATTGCCAAAATATTTAAAAAGTCCAAATATAACCCAAATAATTTTTTTAAAAACATTTACCAACTCTTTTAATGTATTGAAGGAGTCATATTACCTTCTCTCATTTTAATTTATTAGATTTGTCTTAAATAATAAATTCCAAAACACCAAAAATGAATATTAGGGAAAGTCTTTTTATTCCCTCTCATTTCAATATTCATTTAAACTCCAAAAGTTTAAGATCCAAGTGAAATCAAACACATCAAGCAAGCAATCATTATCTATTTAATTTTATTAACATTCCAAAATTCGGAGAATTTTGGGATGTTACAACTAAAAACTATCATGATTTATGCAAATGTATGCCTCTACAAGTGTAGCAGGAGATGCAATGATACTATCGCGTCATGTAGAAATGATAAGGGCAAGGCCCAACTAGAATGCGTCTCTACGGTCAATAAAAATCATGTATGAGATGAAGATCAATTAATTAGATGATGGATGTTGCATGGCAATGTATCTCGGAAACGCTATGCAAACGGGTTTTTTTGGTACTGTTATTATTTATTTAACTTATCTACACATTTTAATAAATCCCTATTCCTATTTTAACACGACCTTTTGATTATTAGATATTTTATAAATATTTTTCCATAAATTTTCCTACAACTTTTATACATCAGTTTTATTTAATTTTCTCGGGACAATTTAGTAATGCTAACATATTGATTTAAATTCTATAATAGCATATGGATTATTTGTAAGGTTATGGAGCTTTCAGTTTTATCGTCTTTAAAAGTTTGATTTAGACATTGTTTTGGAATTTTTATTCGTGGAATTTTTTTATTCGGGTTGAATCTGAACAAGGCATGATCAAGGGTGATCATCACATGCCTAATCCTGACTTGGCGTTAATCAAAAGTAATTACTGTAGTGTGATAACCAGAGAATTACAAATCTCCCCCACTACAAGAATTCTCGTCCCTAGAATTAAAAGGTAGTGGAAGGGGTAAAGCTTTGGTTTCGTATTCTAACGAATCTTCTCGTTCCTGTTCCCCTTCTCGAAGAAGCTGGTCCTTAATGATGTTGTCTTCATTTCTCTGTATCGGTGCATCTTGACGAGTTGTCATCCTTCCATCGGGGTCTTCATCGTACTTACAGATAGGGTAGGAGGGGAAACTTAAGGGGGTCGGAACAGTACTAGGTTAATCAACCGAGGTTGTTCAATGGAAGGGGGTACAAAGTATCATCCGAGTTTAAACTCAGGGGAATACATCGAGATAGACAAAAGAAGGTATGAGAAGTTTCAAGCGGATATGCAAGAATTTAGTGTCGATGACGGATGATGGAAAGGGGTCCAGAGCATCAGGCATAAGCAATGAGTCTGATATTCGACTGAAGATCACAAGGTATATGACTCGTGAATTGTATTCGAGGACAAGCAAGAGGAATACGCTCGAGAACAGAAAGGTACAAGAGAGTCAGGTTTCGATCCTGTGGAACTGTGGGTTATGGGTCCACATTGAATAAAAAGGGTGGTGACAATCAATGCGATCAAGTTGCAAGGTAAGCCAGAGAACAACTTGTTAGCTATGTCGGAAACAACGTCGATACCAAGGGAGGGGGACAAAGAGAACCGTTTTCCTGCTCGTTAAGACGAGGCAGACCAATTGGCAAATTTCTTATCCATCGGTGGTCACTGCTTAGATAAGATACATAACAATAAAGGTTAAACAGACCAATGGAAGGGGAAATGTGATTATACACAAGTATTAGGTGTATATCCTTCCCAAGGGAAAGCAGAGCACGGTATACATGACCAAGTTTGTATTGGCAGGGAGTCAAAGGAGGTTGTCAATGATAACACAAATCATCGAGGGGAAAGGATGGTATTTCACACGATGAATCCAATAAACACTTGGAAGAGAGAAAAATGCAGATGATGACCACGACACTTTATGTCGAGAGATTTTAAGAGAATGCAATCAAGTAGCAACATCACCAAACAAAAGGGGTGGTGGAACAAAAGGTAAGCGATGTTCTCGGTTGACGACAACCCAGAACCCACGGAGTGGCCAAAAATCGATGAGAAGTATTCCTTCTGCAAAATTTGTTAACAAGTGGTGCAACGACATGATATCCTCGAGATACCAGGGGGTAATACTCGAAGGTAGAACGAAGATCACAGACGCCAGAAGAATTTCTACCAAGGAAACAATTACTTTTACGAGAAGCTTTCATGATAAGTTCTACATAGTATCCATGGGCATGAACACAAAGGTTCAAGGTCGACTCCCACTTATTCAATGCATAGCCTCTCATTCACTTCTCGCTGTCGATGAATTTGTAGCGTTCAAAAGTTTATCTGGCATAACACTAGTAGAGTAAGACCCGTAGAAGTTGCTGGGTTCACACAGACGGCTGAAGCACAGATACAACCCATAGGCACATTTTATGAATCATTACAAAAAACAACAGAAATAAGGGAACCAGTTTGAAAGCAGAAGGCTGATGACACGGAGCAGATGATACCGTTCTCCAAAGGCATTTCGTATCAGGGGAAACTCGTCAATGACTTAGAACACAAGGGGACGGTATGTAGTAATCCACCAAAAGGTCAGGTGACGTACAGAGAATTTGGTGTGAGCATCAGTACTCAACCATAAAATATGGAATACAAAGGCATTAGATGATAAAAGCATCGAATAATTCGATGATTGAATTAAAAGGAATTATGATTTCTTGAATGTAGGATCGAAAGCAAACGCTCCAATGAAAATATGAGTAAGTTGAATGGAATTAGACGGGCAATCAATCAAGGTTTGATTTACCGATATCCAGCTCATGTCCACAATGACGTCTGAGCCGGAAGAATGAATTCATAGGGATCAACTGATGATTGTGTGCACTAGCACACACGATGATTCAACAGATCGGAATGGCAATGCCAAGTGAGGTCATCAAAGACTAAAAGACAAACGGGGTTAATCAGAGCGCAATTAGGTAAGAAGAATCCCCAAAGCAGTAGGCAGTATTTCAAAGTATTTTGGGAATCACGGGAACAACTCAGGATGAATAAATCCCCGATAAATGTGAAGAGTTATCCTTAGGGTGAAATAGTTGCAAGGTAGTAGGAACAAACGATTTTAGAAACAACGGAGAATATTACTGGGTATCGTGTATTAACAAGAGCAACTGGGATCGAATGGACAAACGGAAGGTGTATGTAATTACCCACACTGACTTATCGGTGGCGGGGAATCGCAAAGAAGTGGGCATAAGGGTCTCGGGAATTTATCGGGGAGTATCTTCAACATCTTCTGGCGAAGTAAGCGATCATCTGAAATGTAGGGCTCTCCGAAAGGAAGGAGGTACGAGAACCTAAAGTTAGTGTTAGAAAAATCATTTACCCGAAAGAGGAGAGAAATCAGAGTCCTAGAGTAAAGGTGCGGAGAAAAAAATCCTAATACCACCCAATTTGCAACGTGGGCCGATAAGCCACACGACACTGTTAGTAAAGTAGTTTTGCAACGACTAGACTCGACTTCGACCAAGGAGTTGGAAGGGGGTGTCCAACAGGCAGTCGGCTCTGATACCAACTTGTGACGACCCCAAAATCAAGTTGTGTACAGTAATCATACACGCAAGGTACATGATCGAGATCAGGCACTCACGATAAGATATCACAACACAACTGTAGAAATAAAATAATATAAGCTGTTTAATACAAGCCAAGGGCCACGAGGAATCGAATACACAGCTCGAGAACACAAAGTTAGCGGAAGCAATAGTATCTGAGTACAGACACAAGGTACACAAGATCTGCCTTAAGAAGGCGAGGCCTCCTCCCTAGGAACCTCCAAACTACTCCTGGTCAACGAGGAACTCAACGTCGTAGAAGGCATCGGGGATCTCCTGCTCATGGACTCCAAGGCTCCAACGTCGACTGCAGCGGCCGATCAGCCAAAACAAAAAGGGGGAAATAAAGCCAGAGTGAGTATGTAGCATACCCGCGAGTCTTACGTCCGCTACTAAGCATTTATGCATTTGTATCAATGGAAAGGGGAGGCTATATATAATGGATTGAATGGCAGAAAATCAGAATAAGGAAGAGAAGTTAGGCCTATGGAAGACTAGCATCTTTCGACGGTTCTTGCAGCATGAGAAGAGAATAGCCAACAATTTGTATAAAGCATAAAGTAACAATGCAGTAGAAGTTGATGCAGCATTGTATAATAGTAAGTTGTAATAATTAACAAATATAAATGCCTCCGAGTTCCCTTCCACGACTACCCTGCGAGGAAGAAAACCCGGAACCAATCAGTTTAGTAGTAGCAGTTTGTAATAGTAGAGTCTGGCTTTAGCATAAATCGTCCTGTTACCGTGGAAACGGCTATTCGAATAGATAAATCTTCCCTACAAGGGTGCACTTGTGTTACACTACGACGCACGGATCTCCAGGGTGGCGTACACTTGGTTAGGGAGTGCCCCACCGAGGCTATCCGACACTATGCCCATCTTGCAAACTCAACAGAGAGGTCATCCACCGGACTAAATCCTATGTACGCAGGGCTTTGGACCCTAACCATGACGTACTCCTACACGGTGCGAGGCTCGCGGGTGAAGCAAAAGAACATAAAAATCACACTGCTCGAGCAAAGAAGTCAACACCACTTCCCGGCACAGGCCGCGGTACTGCTGACGTCTGAAGAGTCCTCGAACGAGACTATGAAGAAGAGGAGCCCATAACTCATTATCCCACGTGTAGGCAGCGCATATAAGCCAAAAAGGCTACTCAAGTCATCCGCCAAACCCTTAGTCATTTTATTATCTCGTGGAAAACCGTTATCGTTGACCGACTAATTAACACAACAGACAACGAACAACAGCAAGGACCACCAGTACATCGGTTCCCGCCCTGTCGTCCGTCAAAGCGCGTTGTTACCAACAAGGTGAACCGACTCCTTACCTTATCTCGCGTGTGCTCCTGGAGGAGCTCGACTTTCGTGGTTTGGTAACTCTCGCGACCAATGATCAGGGTCCAAGCACACCTGTACACTGGTCATACCCTCCCTGTCTTCCCATCTTAATACCACTCGCGGGCACCGTTGGGTCACCCGACTTCTTACCTTAAGGACAACCGTGGTTCAGGACCCTAGGACGGCTATACAGAGTCAACAACGAGTGGAGTACGAGGATTACTCCTCGATGGCTCACACTTATGGTGGCTCGGCAGAGCCGAGGTAGGGGCCTTAGGCGGTGTCTGCATTGTATCGTACCTATGGAAGTTATATATATCTTATATCCGCGTTCACTCCCCAGAGCGATAACAGCCCGCTATCTAATCCTAGTTGACTAATAATGCGTAGGGCTCACTGCTGAATATCATATATATAATTATTGGCAGCATAGGATAATGAAGGTACATCAAGGGGCAACAAAGACAAGCTATGCAATTGAATAAGATTGTAACATAGCAGCAGCAATGCCTAGTGCAAGAAATGTACGGTAAAGATAGGTGATATCTGGGGAAGGAAAATGGATGTGCTTTCCTGGAAGTTTGACGGTATGGGTACGGTCGTCGACGACGTAGTCGTACTCAGCAGCGGTGTAGTCGGCGGCAGCAGCGGGGTCTACCGGAGAATAAGGGGGCAAGAAAAAGTAAATACAAAGCAAACATATGAAAACATATGCATGGCATAACATATGCAACATTAACGGTGTTCCTAATGCAGTACTGGGTGATTGCTTTGAGAGGGAATTCATCCGGGGATGAACTCCTAGCTCCGGGTGATTATCGATAGACAGCCCGGAGGGGGAATGTCTCGTGTTCGTTATGTTAGAGGGGGGTGGTTGATATACGGGTAGAATATTCATATTCGCTATATTTTTCTGATCAATTTTCATGTATAAAGTTTTTTTAATCTGACTTACGGTTTAAAAGATATTAAATTTCAAAGTTTAAATCATTTAAAAACATTTATTGGATTTATTTATTTTTATTAATAAATCAACATTATCCAGAATAGTGATCTTTGACTAGTCAAACCTGGCCAGTGGGTCCCACTGGTCAGCCTCACATTTTCATAAATCAATTTAACAAATTTAAATAACAGTGAGGTCCCACATGTCATACACATAGTGATTAAAAACAATTTACTTAACTTATCTAGGGGCTGCCCCACATATCATTCAAAAGGGGGGGGGTTCTCTGGTTTAATTAGACTAACTAGTAGAAGGGCACTACGTGTCATAGTATTAGCAATTTAACAGAGAGGGTTATTAACTTAATCAATTGAATATGGCTAATCTAGAGAGGGGGTGGCCCACGGGTCAGTGGCACAGCCATGCTTTGCGGCTGGCCAGGCACGGGCTCATGCCACCGGCAGCCATGGTCGGCGAGCACGCAAGGGGGCGGCTGCAGGGGCGAGGGGTGCGTGGCCAGGATGTGACCTGGGCGCGGCCAGGAGGTGCACTAGGCGCGACCATAGGGGCCAAGGGCGTGGGGAGCGTGGGCTTGGGTCATGGTGGCCACGGCGGCGACGGAGTGGGAGGGCATACGACGGCTATTCCATGCGCTAGAGGGCGAGATCGAACAGGGGCTCACAGTGGAGTGTAATGGTGGGGGCGCGGTGGCAGGGGAGTCGCCGGAGTAGGACGAATCGGGGCGGCGACACGGCGGCCGTGGTGGGAGAAGACGTCTTGATTCCGCTGATGCAATGGCCAGCGGCTCGAGCGCGATGTTGGGGAATACCAGGACCTCCATGGAGCTCCGCCTGGACACACCGGCGTGGCGCTGGGAGCATTGTGTCCGCTAGGAACAAGATAGAGGGAGGGAGACGATGGGGGTGGAGGCTAGGGTTTGCAAAGTCAGGGAGGTCTCGAGGCTCGGGGGGCTTATCCCCTCCCGCAACCGGCGGATGCCCGCCACGGCATGGCTGGTGCCATCGATGGCCACCACGGCCTCCCCCCGTGAACAAGAGGTAGGGGGTGAGGTGGGGATAGGCTGGGCTGGGCCACATTGCGGAGGGAGGGGGCCTTTCCCCCAGGCGTAGGTTAGGTTGTTTCAAAATAAAATTGTTTTCTTTAAGATTTTCGGTTTATATTTTATTTGCCTGTAATTTGGTTTCTATAAAATGTGCCACTTCACCTAATATTCATGTTACATAATAACACACTAATATAAAAAGTTTGGACCTCAACTAAATTCATTTGAACTTTGCTAAATTATTTAAATGGAATAAATGGAGTTGTTTGGCACTATTATTATTTATTTAACTTATCTAAACATTTTAATAAATTCCTATTCCTATTTTAACACGACCTATTGATTATTAGATATTTTATAAATATTTTCCCATAAATTTTCCTGTAACTTTTATACATCAGTTTTAGTTAATTTTCTTGGGACAATTTAGTAATGCTAAAAAATTTATTTAAATTCTATAATAGCATATGTTTTATTTGTAAGGTTATGGACCTTTCAGTTTTATCATCTTTAAAAGTTTTATTTTCACATTTTTTTGGAATTTTTATTCGGGGAATTTTTTTATTCGGGTGGAATTTGAACAAGTCATGATCAAGAAGGATCATCACATGCCTAATCATGACTTGCCGTTAATCATATGTAATTACTGTAGTTTGATACCCGGGGTGTTACAGGAAGAAAACAAAACTACACCCCTCAAGTCTCGCGCCATTAGTCTACCGCAACCACGAGGTGAGTATTTCCACACTTGGATCGCCTAAAAGGCCCTACCATATCAAGCCCCCTGACTGCAAAAGGCCAAGTGATTAGAATCATCCTGAATTCTTGAGTCAGCACGTGATCTTTCTTGGCATACCGCTGGAAACCATCGCATTTTTTAACTATATCCTCTGCATTTGCATGAGCCGTGGGCAAGTAGAATCCATGGCGATAAGCTTTGGCTACTAATGATCGGGAGCCGGCATGATGACCACAGTGTCCAGAATGTATCTCGTTTAATATTTCTCATCCTTCTTCTAGCGAAACACATCTCTGGAAGACTTGGGTAGGACTGAGCCTGTGTAGTTCTCCATTGATGATCACAAAAGATTTGCTTCACCTGATGATTTTTCTGGCCAATAACTCATCAATGGGCTGGATGCCCTGAGTCTTGTAGTACAAATACGGCACGACCCATGAGGGAGTGGCATGTATTGCGGCTACTAGAGCCGACTCTGCGTCCGGTACTGCAATATCATGTTCCGTGGGTAGCCACACAGATGGATGTGATAGGATGTCAAGGAAAACATTTGGCGGGACCGGCTTCCGCTGAGAACCGAGTCTATACAATGCGTCGGCTGCCTAATTTTTTCTACGATCCACATGATCTGCTTGGTAGCCGGTGAAGAATCCAGCCTTCCTTGAGACTTCTCGCCTGTAAGCTGCCATAAGGGGGTCCTTGGAATCCCATGTCCCTGATACTTGTTGGGAAACAAGGTCAGAGTCACCAAAACATTGGATCCGGCTTATGTTCATCTCACGTGCCAATCGGAGGCCATGGAGTAGGGCTTCGTATTCAGCTGCATTATTGGTGCAGGTGAATTGCAGTTGTAAGACATAAGAAAATTTCTCCCCCCTTGGCGAAGTGAGGATGACTCCGGCTCCTGAGCCCTGAAGCTGTCGACTTCCATCAAAGTGCATTGTCTAGTAGTTGGTGGTCGGCTGTTCAGGAAGTGCCTGGAGTTCCGTCCAGTCATTGGTAAAGACGACTAGTGCCTAGGACTTGCTTGTTGTTCGCGGCTCGTACTTGATGTGATAGGCTACTAGTTCGATGGCCCACTTGGCTATTCTCCCAATAGCCTCTCAACTATGGATAATGTCGGAGAGAGGTGCTGACCTGACTACTGTGATCGGATGCTCCTGAAAATAGTGCTTCAGCTTCCGACTTGCCATAAAAACTCCCAGGACCATCTTCTGCCATTGAGGATATCTTTGTGTAACGACCCAATTCACATAGAATTGAAGTCTCTGTGATCAAGTGCCAGTCCCTGGATCGAACTCGCTGGCACACACAGTATCATAGATGTATATCAAAGTACAAGTGCATCATTATTACAACGTATGATCCAGAATAAAATAAATAACAAGTTGCATAGCTCAAGGCTAGATTATTCAACATAAATATAGCGGAAGCAAAAGCAAATAACGAGGAGTCCCATCAACAGCCACAAGCGAACATGCTGAGTGTAGACCCGCAACCCTAAACGCACCTTACTGGTCGTCTGAAAAACCTGCATCACCGAAGGTTACAGCCCGACAACGGGTCAGTACATTTGATTTTTACGGCAAGTGACACGGAAGAGGTATATATAAAGGACCTACAACTACATGCAAGGTGAGCCAAAGGAAAGACTTATGGTTTTGTTTTGCTGAAAGCCAATTTTCTCCTGAACTAAACTAGTCAAAATTTTAAGTTGAATTCTACCTAAAACACACAGCAACATCTTTCCCACCAAATTATTATTAAGTGTTCATCTGTCAAGATCATTCATCAATAGTACTGACTAGTTGCTCAAAGTTCGTCCGTAACCGTGGACACGGCTAATCATGATCAGTTTATACGCTCTGCAGAGGTTGTACACGTTCCCCAGTTGACTCAACCCGAAGATTGAGACGAAGACTTTCCGAAGAGGTTGCCTCCACCCTTTGGTAGCCGGTACACCTAACACACATCTACATCAACTAGCTACCTGGGCCAGGTTCCCCACAACGTACTCATGCTAAGCCAGAGCCCATATAGCTAGTGGCTGTACACATAAGCTACTAGTAATATTGCTTGTCTGATCTATTTGAGCCTAGACGGCGCCCACTTCGTTCAGAGGGTAGACAACATGTCGCACCCGGTTCACCACCAAAACAACCATTGGGTGCATTTAACCCCGGCACTGTCCTTAAACAAGGCACAACCACCAGGATGCAACCCGCCCGTCCAGAAGTGATTTCTATTTATTATAAAGTTGCTACACAAATTATTAAATAGCTGACATGAACTCCATGAATTCTCACAAACCAAACCATGTCTACAAAGCATAGCAATAAAGTAACAACACGTGCTAGGTTGATCTACAAATACAAGTCAAGACATGTGGCTATCCTAACTGGTTTTGCAGCAACAGTAAAGTAAACTACCTAACATGCAGTAAGGTGATATTCTTAACATAATGCATATATAAAATAATAGGTATGAGTATGATCAAAGCATCACTTGCCTTCTTCCTATTACAGACGATCACAATCCTCACAAAACGATGCGGCGCACTCCGGACAATCTATACGAGAAAACATAGCACCAATCAACATATATTCAACACAAATATGCACAAACAGTAATAAACATACAAAAAACAGTAGAAAAACTTTCCTAACAGAAGCTAAACTTAATGTACTCGACAAAATAAAACTAACGCAAAAAGAAACGGCGCAAACGGGCGCACCGTTTAAAAGATACGGCTACCGGAACTTCAAAATTGAATCTTCTTAGGATTCAAATTTGAAAACTTCAAATTTCTGCAAAACTTTTCGACACGGTCGCAACGCAGCTGGAATTACTTAATTCCGAGCTACGGTTAAAAAGTAACTGCGAAAATGGTACCGGGGTCTTTCTGCCAAAAGGGCTAATCCGCAAATAAAATAACTTTTCTAACGCAAACAGGCCCTCGGCTACGGAGCGAACGGCGTCCACTCGGGTAAATAGTCCGACGAACGTCCGCTAAATAAAAACCACGGTTAAGAGGAATAAACCGGAGTCAACGCCGGTTAACTGAAAAAAACGAAACCCTAGATCGGGTTCGATCTGGGCCGCTCCCTGCGCATCCAACGGCTGGGGCGGATCCGGCCGAATTCCGGCGAACCGGCGGTGGCGGCGCCCGGCGGCGCGGTTGCGCGCGAGGCGCGCGACCTGGCGGGGCCGGCCCGTCGCGGCAGGGCGGCGACGAGGAGGCGCGGGGTGACGGCGGGTGCTCACCGGCGTCGGGCGGTGGCGGTCGGGGCTCTGGCGGCGGCGCGCGAGATAGGGCGACGGAGGATCGGGCGGCGGCTATCGGGTCGGGCGAAACCCTAGCCCGCGGGTCCGTGGGCGAATTTATAACCCGATCCATGAAATTTTTTTAATCCGAAACCAATTCGAAAACGGCTGGGCGTAAACAAAACAGTACAGGCCCATTAGGCCCAAAACAATTTTAGAAAAATAACGGATAATTATTTTTAATTTCAGTTTTCACCAAAACTTTTAAAATTGTCAGAACCCCAACTAGGGTAAGTGCTAGGGTTTGTTTGTGCTTTGCATCATGTCAAAATTTCAAAAAGAAATTCAAAAATGGGGAACAGAAAAGCCCTGAGGAATTTAAATAAATGGCTAGATAAAAATCTTTTTCCAAAAATCATTTGAATATTTGGAAAACTCCTATAAATGATGCTGATCATTGAAAAAGTGGTTTGGGGATTTTCCCATGCCCATGGAATATTCAAAAATTCAAAAGGTGCCCTGGAAATTAAATTAAACTCCAATTTGAATTTAAATTCAAATTGTTTGATTTTCAAAAGTCACCAAAACTTATGAGTGGCTAGCTGTTTATGTTATAAGCCCACATAAAAGTTTTCATGATTTTATAAAATGCCTTGCTATTTTATTCAGGGCAAAACATATTTACAGAAAAGGAGAAACAGAAAGAAAAAGAAAAAGGGCAAAGCAATCCACCCCAGCCAGGCCGCAGGCCCAACTAGCCGAACCCCGGCCCAAGCCCACGAGGGGCTTGTCGTCTACACCAAGCAGCTCGCTGTCGAGCATGCCGGGGGCCGACGACCGCCACCTCGACGGCGAGCACCTTCTAGGCCCCCCCGAGGCTTCTCCTCGCGCCACCACACCCTCCAGGAGCCGCCACACCTTTTTCCCCCATCGCTGCTTCCTCCCCGTCGCTCCTCGTCGAGTTTTCGCACGGATCCGTAGCCGGGCGGAGCACGCCGCCGTAGAAATCGCGGCCACCGTGCCCCACTCGCCGCCGCAAGCTGTCCAGAAGACTCGTCGTGCTCGTCTTCGTCTCCCAAGCGCGTAATCGAGCCCAGAAGAACCGAGGTCGTCGCCATCTTCAACGAGACGCCGCCGGCCGCCGTGGAGCTCGTCGACGAATTCGTCGTCTCCAGCCCTTCCCCGGCCTCCCCGTCGGCTCCGTTCGCATCACGGTGAGCTCGCGCCGTTTTCCCCTCAAGTTTTGGCGCCCCTCCTTTCTCCTAGCCCGATTTGCCATGAACGCCGAGAGGAACCGCCGCCATGGACGACGGCGACGCTGCTCCCCTTCTTTTCTGCTTCGCCCGTGACGCGCATCGTGATCCCCAGCTCCACAGCTTCGCAACGCCCCACTCCCCGGTCAAAAGCGCACTCCAGAGCATCCTCCCGACATCTCCAGAGCCACGGCCTCCGCCTCCCTCGACGTCGGCGACGCTCCGGTGACCCCCGAGCTCGCCTGTTGGTCCAGGGTGACGCGCGGGAGCTTCCTGGTTCGAATGGAGGTCACAACCTCCTTTTTGGTGCAGGGAATCGTCCTCCCGAGCTCGCCGGTCTCTCTGACCTCGCCGGCGACTCGCCGGAGTTGACCACGGCGACGTGGCAGTGATTAGGGTCCTAAACCTCTGGGTTAGTTGACCCAGGTCACTGACCAGTGGGTCCCTGGCCCCCTTAATACCTCTGTTAGATTAATCTAACAGGGATTTAACCCAGAGAGGCTGACCAGTGGGGCCCCTTGTCAGTTTGACTCGGGTCAAACCCCCCTGACGCCAGCATGACACCACAGTGACGCGTTAATCCCTTTTTCCAATTTAAAGAAATTCCAGAAATTACAGAAATTAGCCAAAACTTCAATAAATCATAGAAAATTCATATTAACTCCAAATTTAATAAATAATATGTCTAAAAATATCAGAAAAATCCAAGGATTATGAATATGGACTCTGTTTTCATGTTTGACCATTTTAAAATGGGTGAACAGTGCAAAACATCCATATGGCTTTATTTCAAATTCAAATTTGAAGCACATTTGCAAATGACTTTGCATTTGACTTCTTTTAAATGGAATTGTACCCACATTGTGACCAAGAACATCACCATTTCAATATTGATCATGTGTTTGAGCATTACAAATAAATTTATACCTTGTTTGATTGTTTGCTCGATAGACGTGCAACCGGAACCGGAGGCCACCCCCTTCGTTGAAGACCCCGATATTGAACCTTGTCAGCAAGGCAAGCAAACCCCATTGATCATGTCTATAAAATCCCATTTCCCTCTTAGTCTCGCTTATGCATGTTTAGGAGATCATCTTGTATCGATTCTACCGCATAGTTGAACCCATATCCGATGCATGACCTATCATCTTGTCACAGTAGTAAACAAACCACAATCCTAGCTGACATAGGAGTTGATTGATATCATGTGGCCCCTGCAACTGTTACAGCTTATTGCATGCTTAGTGTTACAGTGAGGTTGCTTTTGATGTGAGTCGGGATGATGGTGAACATGGTGTTGATGAAAGCGAAACTGTGTCGGTGAATCCACCCTAATACAAGGTGAACGATGAGAGGCTGTGTAGGAGTACACAGTGGGTTGTCTCGTTGAACACCGCCTTAAGCATCGAGTTCTTGTATGCTAATCCAAGACAAAGAGTACAACCACACATTGGGCTCACTGACCCCTCTCGGCCTAGTACCTTGATCCGTGTCGACGTCCAGGAGTCACATTAGTTCGGGCTTTCCATTTGACATATGCATGGAAAAAGAGTGAGTGGAAATGTTGCATCATCCTAGATATGTGGGTGGATCTGTGAGACAGTGAAACCATCTGTCAGAGGTGGCGTCTCGGTTGCCTACATTGTCTGGGTCCGTTTCGTTGATCCGGCCGAACTCTCGAGCGGTGACAAACTCAGATAGTCGACTCCTGGAATAGACCGGTTGTGAGCGAAGTGTCGTGGTGAACATCCTCGCTGTCACCTCTTGAACGGTGGCGAGACCTGGCGGTAACCGATGGTCATGTGTGTGTAGTTTACACCCTTACAAGGTTAACAAAACTATTCGAATAGCCGCGTCCGCGGTTAAGGACTACTTGGAACCTGTACCTGATTATTAGACAACTTGAACTGGATTCTTCTAAAACTCGCAAGATAAGCGTGAGTGCTATGGTGTGCTTCCTCGTGGGGAAGTCGAGGAAGTAACCATAGTGGTGTATTGGTTGGAGATGTAGTGGACTCGTGTACGCTTCTTACCTCAAGTCTGGTATTCGTAGTTCAGGAATAGACAAGTCAAAGCTGGCACTTCTGCATGATGAAACCCCACCTCCTTTACCTTGATACTTGAGCATGAGTAGTATAGTTCTGATGTAAGCCTTGCTGAGTACGACTTTGTACTCACGTTTTCTTATTCTATGTTTTAGATGAGAACCCGGACCCCAATGGAGTCACCTTCGTGAAGCTCGACGTTGACTAAGTTAGCATAGTCCCAGACAGCAGTCTGGTCCCTCGTGGAAGGGCATGTTTATTGTACAAGGCTTCTCTAAGCCATTTGTTAAACTTGTCTGTACTCAGACCTAATTTGCTTCCGTTGTATTGATGTAATGTTGATCACAGACATGTGATTTTTTATGCTCTATGTGTATATCAATAAAGAATACTTTGTAGAGTTATGTGATGATACCTGCTGTTCATACTAGGCATGTGTGCTGCGTGTATGTTTATAACATGCATGTCTTAGTATGGGTTTTCGAGACCTTAGTTGTGATCTGGCTGGCGGTCTTTTTTACACCAAGTGGCCCTTAGATGTGCGCAGCTTGGGGCATCGCAATGTGATTGCTCATGACTCTGTCACGTGCACACTTTGTTGTATGATCGAGCCCGCCCTAGACCCCGACTAAGTGATCGGGCTGGAGTAAGTCTATGTAAGAGTTAGGATCCAATCGATAACATGGTTGAGGCGACTTGTCTATGAGTATGGGATTCACCACCCATAAGCATTTAGACTTGTGAGCGGACGATGAGGACCCATCTCAGATGATCATCCGGCCTGAATGGGATGCCCCTCACGTTCGATGCTTACCGAGAACGTTCTGTGCTTGGCCTTGTCTGCTTAGACAAGTGGGTACGGTTCTCGGCTCTCCATGTGATTGTATCGTGACTGGAATTACATATGCTAACCCCGGGTCCCGACAAAAATAATATAATAACTTATTTTTAAGTAATTTTAAACACTTTTCCGACCATTTCAAAATACCGAAAAAAACTCCAAAAGGATTTTAAAATTCCCCGGAGCATAAATAAATCCCCAAAATAAATTTAGAAATTATTTATAACCCCAAAGTAAATTTAAAATGCCTCCAAAAATATTTTAAACTATTTTCCAACAATTTAAAAATGGGGATAAGTCATATTATATCCTCTCCAATAAATTGCCTTAAGTTGAAAAATGTTTAAAATATTCATTAAATCGAAATAATGCAAAACTTCAGCATGACATGCATATGATGATCTATTAACATCCAAAATTAGAAAATTGGGATGTTACAAACCTACCCCACTTAAGATGAATCTCGTCCTCGAGATTCGGGCTGGCTAGCAAAAAGGTGTGGATGATCTTGCTTCAAAACTTCTTCTCGCTCCCAAGTGGCTTCTTCCTCGGTATGATGATCCCACTGAACTTTGCATAGCTTGATTGTCTTGGTGCGGGTAACTATTTCTGCAATCTCCAGAATCTTCACAGGTTTCTCCTCATAAGTCAGGTCACTCTCCAACTGAATTGCCTCAAGTGGCACTGTATCTCTCAAAGGAATATCTGCCATCTCTGCATGACACTTCTTCAGCTGGGATACGTGAAACACATCATGAACTCCTGACAAGGCTTCTGGCAACTCCAACTGATAATCTACCTCTCCTCTGCGCTCCAAGATCTTGTAAGGCCCCACAAAACGTGGTTCTAACTTACCCTTGATTCCAAACCTCTTGATTCCGCGAATTGGTGAAACTCTGAGATACGCACGGTCTCCAACCTCATAGGTTACGTCCTTGCGCTTCGCATCCGCATAACTCTTCTTCCTGGACTGTGCTATCTTCAGTCTATCACGAATCAACTTGACTTTTTCTTCAGCATCTCTGATCAGGTCAGGTCCAAAAAACTAACGCTCTCCTACCTCATCCCACATCAATGGAGTCCTGCACTTCCTGCCATACAGTAACTCGAATGGTGCCATCTGAAGACTAGCCTGGTAACTGTTGTTGTAAGAGAACTCAGCATACGGTAAGTTGTCATCCCAACTCGAACCATAATCCAACGCACAAGCTCTCAACATATCTTCCAAGATCTGATTGACTCTCTCGGTCTGCCCATCTGTCTGAGGATGGAACGCTGTACTGAACTCCAGCCTAGTGCCCAAAGTCTCATGCAACTAACACCAAAACTTCGAAGTAAACTGAGTACCTCTATCAGACACTACCTTGCTCGGAACTCCATGCAGACAAACGATCCTGGTCATATAAATCTTGGCTAGATTAGCACTTGTATAAGTTGTCTTTACTGGAATGAAGTGAGCAACCTTGGTTAACCGATCAACAATCACCCAAATAGAATCATATCCCGACCGAGTCCTGGGTAAACCAGTAATAAAGTACATACCTATCTGATCCCACTTCCAATCTGGTATAGGAAAAGGCTGCAACAATCCTACTGGCTTCTGATGCTCCGCTTTGACTCTCTGGCAAACATCACACAATGCAATATACTGGGCTATCTCTCGCTTCAGGCTAGGCCACCAAAATCTCTCCCTCAAGTCCAAATACATCTTGGTATTCCCGGGATGAATAGAATAAGGTGAATCATGTGCCTCCTGAAGAATCAACTTCCTGATCTCTGCATCTTGCGGTACGCAAATGCGCTTCTCAAACGAAATGGCTCCATGCTCATCCTCGCGGAAACCCTGTGCTTTCCCTTTGGTCATATTCTCCTTTATCTCCTTAATTTCTGCATCACACTTCTGAGCTTCTCTGATTCTTTCCAACAGATTTGGCTTCACCTCCAATGTTGCCACATATCCCTTAGGGACTATATCCAACCTGAGATTCTTGAACTGCTCACATAACTCAAGTGGCATATCCTCAACATTAGCAACATTGATATGACTCTTACGACTCAATGCATCAACAACCACATTCGCTTTACCAGGATGATACTGCACATTCAAATCATAATCCTTAATAAGCTCCAGCCATCTACTCTGCCTGAGATTAAACTCCTTATGAGTAAAGATATACTTCAAACTCTTATGATCAGTAAAAACATCACAATGATTACCAACAAGATATTGCCTCCATGTTTTCAATGCATGAACAACTGCAACTAACTCCAAATCATGTGTAGGATAGTTCTTCTCATGGTTCTTAAGCTGACGTGAAGCATAAGCAACAACTCTATCCCCTTGCATCAAAACACAACAAAGTCCTCGGCGAGATGCATCACAATATACTTGGAAATCCTGATGTATATCCGGCAAACATAAAATATGTGCAGTCACTAACCGTTTCTTCAATTCCTGAAAGCTGGTTTCACATTCCACGCTCCAATCAAACTTATTCTCTTTCTTCAATAGCTCAGTCATTGGTTTTGCAAGCTTGGAGAAATTCTGAATGAACCTCCTATAATATCCTGCAAGCCCCAAGAAACTGCGAATGTCTCCAATTGTCGTGGGTATCTCCCATTCTGTAACTGTGGAAACCTTGGATGGGTCCACAGCTACTTCTTCTCCTAACACAACATGTCCAAGGAATCCTACCTCCTTCAACCAAAACTCGCACTTGCTCAACTTGGCATACAATTTTTGCTCCCTGAGCTTCTCCAATACCAAACGCAGATGTGCCTCATGCTCTTGCTCATTCTTGGAATACACCAATATATCATCAATGAACACCACAATGAATTTATCCAAGAACTCCATAAACACCTTATTCATCATATTCATGAAGTATGTAGGAGCATTAGTCAATCCAAATGACATAACGGTATACTCATACAATCCATACCTTGTAGTAAAAGCAGTCTTCGGAATATCCTTCTCCCGAATCTTCACTTGATGATAACCATAACGAAGATCAATCTTAGAGAATACACAAGCTCCCTCCAACTGGTCAAATAGATCATTAATCACAGGTAGAGGATACTTGTTCTTGACAGTAGCATCATTCATAGAATGGTAATCCACACACATCCTCTGGGTTCCATCCTTCTTCTCAACAAGCAACACTGGAGATCCCCAAAGTGACGAGCTTGGGCGAATGAATCCCTTTGCCTTCAACTCTCTAATCTTCTCCTTCAACTCTGCAAGTTCATTAGCGGGCATCCTATACGGTCTCTTAGCAATAGGCCCCATGCCTGGTATTAAATCAATAAGGAACTCAATCTCCCTATCTGGTGGCATACCTGGCAACTCATCTGGAAACACATCCGGATAATCCCTCACAACACGCACATCATCCAGGCTACCCCACTTAAGAGAATTCACCTGAGCGTGCTGATGTTTATACTTGGACACATATCTGATATTCTGCCCATTCGGTGTACGGAGAGTAATGGACCGACTGGCACAATCAAGAACCGCTTGGTACTTGGCTAGCCAATCCATGCCCAATATAATATCCAAACCTTGTGACTTCAATATAATCAAATCTGTAGGAAAAACATGCTTCCCTACGGCTAGGCTTATCTGATAGCATCCCAAACTAGCTGACATATCCGCTCCCGGTGAACTTATGAGCATAGATGACTTAAGAACTACGGTAGGTAACTCATGCTTATCCACAAATAGCCTCGATATGAAAGAATGCGATGCACCAGAATCAAAAAGAACAAGTGCGGGTACTGAATTGATAAGGAACTTACCAATCACAGCATCAGGCTCATCATAAATCTCATCCACGTTGACATGGTTCACATGCCCCTTGTTGAAAGGATTGGGCTTGATGACTCCATCCTCATTGGGCTTCGACTCTGGTTAGTCTGTGGCATAGTGTCCCATGTTCTTGCACTTGAAACACTTGATGTGACTCAAGTCCTTTGGTGCCTGGAAATTCTGACGGTTGTTTCCATTGCCTCCATTTGCTCCATTGCTTCTCCCATTCCCATTGTTCCTTCCATTGCCATTGCCATTCCTGTTGCCATTGTGGTGGTTGTGGCCATTATGGTTGTGACCATTTCCACCATGATGGTTGTGTCCTCCACTGTGAACATGGGCATTCCCACCATGATGGATCTGTCCATGGTTATGTCCTCCATTGCCACCATAAGAATTGCGTGGCTTTTGATGCGGTCCAGAGTTATACTTGCCACCATTGTTTTTGTTGTACTTCCTCTTGTGATTCTTAATGGCCTGCTGCTTTCCTTCCAACACAATAGCTTTGTCTATGAGCCCCTGGCAGTTAGCAAAGGTAGGCACTGTCAACTGGACTCCCAACTCATCATTCAGCCCCTCCAAGAACTTCTCCTGCCTTGCTGCATTATTGCTGACATCATCTGGAGCATATCTTGCAAGCTTGTTGAACACCTCAACATACTCGGCCACTGAACGGCCTCCCTGACGCAAGCAGCGGAACTCCTTCTTCTTTAAGATCATGGCGCCTGCTGAAACATGTGCAGCGCAAAAAGCAGACTAACTGCGCCCAAGTGATGGTGTCGATGGGATAAGTCACCAAGTAGTTGTCCCACTAGGCAGCGGCAGGACCCTCCAGCAAATGTGAGGCAAACCTCACGCTCTCTGCCTGAATACAGCCAACTGTCTCCATGTTCCGGCCCACTGAACGAAGCCAGTCATCCGCCACTATGGGTTCAGGAGTGCTAGAGAACCTCTGAGGATTCAGCCTTAGGAACCTCGCAAGCGTGTCCACAGGTGCTGGTGGTGGTGGTGGTGCATTGTTGTTTTGCCCATATTCTGAGTGAGCAACTGGATCAACTGAGCTTGTCCTTGAAATAGCTGCTGCATGTAAGATGGCACCTCATTGTTGTTGTTCCCATTTCCCGTGGGATCACGTCTCGGCGACATCTGTTGGGTAAGAATAGGTAAGTTGTAGACAGAAAGTAGCTAGGGAAATATATCCTACCCCATATGCTTATGATGATCATGGCAAGCATTATATATACAATACATATATCACCAATCAACTTCACCAAACCATATCACCATAGCATCAAACATATAACAATCATCAACCAATGCACTCATACCAAAATCATCACATATCACACCATATAGTTTAAAATATCGATTTGCAACTAAAGACAAGATCCTCAACACAACCACGAATAGTATAAGAGTATATCAAGCAACCTAGTATTGCCATACCGAATAAGTCGACATGGTCAAATACGCTAACACGATAATGATAGCAAACTAAGTGCCAGTGTAATAATTCCGAATGTTGTCTTTGCTAAACAGCATACGGTATTCGCGCCCGCTAATACGGTTGCGCCTCTTGGGACTCGGTTCATCTTCTTCTGCCGAAGTCTCCAGTTTTGGTTCCTCTTCTTGTTCTTCGACTCCATTGGCCTTCATCTTCTCCTTCAGCCTCTTGATCTCCGCTTGCATCTCCATCCTTTAGCTGGCCAGCATAATGCTCAACGATGCGTCCAAGAGCCATGTAGCGGCTATGCGCACACACTGCTCCTTCTCCGGGGCATGCACCTCGAATGACTCCGTGATCACCATTTCTTCCTTCATGCTTATTAGGAGAAATTTCTCCACTTGCCAGTAGTCATCAGCTCCCCTTGTCTCAACTATGTCCGGCTGAAAGACTGGCGCGTAGATGTTCAGGTAATGGCAAATTCCCCTGAGCTTAGGTCCAAACGCCATAGCGCGGTATGACAAAGTGGTCATCTATAATCAAAGAGAGGAAAGGCAAGATTAGAACAGGTATGAATACGATATAGAGAAGGTAAGTAAGTACAAGACAGAGTGATGTAAAGTAATATATTCATTCCTATGGCTTTTCTAATACATTTTCTAGGGTCACGTCCTACAGTGAACACACTGCTCTGATACCATCTGTAATGACCCAATTCACATAGAATTGAAGTCTCTGTGATCAAGTGCCTGTCCCTGGATCGAACTCGCTCGCACACACAGTATCTTAGATGTATATCAAAGTACAAGTGCATCATTATTACAACGTATGATCCAGAGTAAAACAAATAACAAGTTGCATAGCTCAAGGCTATCTTATTCGACATAAATATAGCGGAAGAAAAAGAAACTAACGAGGAGTCCCATCAACATCCACAAGCAAACATGCTGAGTGTAGACCCGCAACCCTAAACGCACCTTACTGGTCGTCTGAAAAACCTGCAACACCGAAGGTTACAGCCCGACAATGGGTCAGTACATCTAATTTGTACGGCAAGTGACACGGACGAGGTATATATAAAGGACCTACAACTACATGCAAGGTGATCCAAAGGAAAGGCTTATGGTTTTGTTTTGCTGAAAGACAATTTTCTCCTGAACTAAACTAGTCAAAAATTTAAGTTGAATTCTACCTGAAACACACAGCAAACCGTGCTAATCTTTCCCACCAAATTATTATTAAGTGTTCATCTGTCAAGATCATTCATCAACAGTACTGACTAGTTTCTCAAAGTTCGTCCGTAACCGTGGACACGGCTAATCATGATCAGTTTATACGCTCTGCAGAGGTTGTACACGTTCCCCACTGGACTCAACCCAAAGATTGAGAAGAAGACTTTCCGAAGAGGTTGCACTACTGGAGAAAAGGTCTTTAATGGCGCATCTATTTTGGCTACTAAAGGCGCACATTAAGTGCGCCATTACTATCCTAGACAATAATGGCGCACTATAGGTGCGCCATTACTAGGCCCAGAAGTGCGTCATTACTATCTGACTTAGTAATGGCGCACCTATAGAAGTGCGCCATTACTATCTGACTTAGTAATGGCGCACCTATAGAAGTGCGCCATTACTATCTGACTTAGTAATGGCGCACCTATAGAAGTGCGCCATTACTAACAAAAAAATCAATTTTTTTTTCAATTTTTTTCAATTTTTTTTCAACTTTTTTCTTAATCTACGTTCAATATGCTTAATCTCAGGTCACATATACTTAATCCCAAGTCAAATGGAGCTCCGTGGTCAAATTTCCAAATGGTCACCCATCCTCACACTACTCCAGCCCCAGCACGCTTAACTTCTCAGTTCTATCTAATCCCAACACCAGATCACTTAACACGCATTTCTTGATATATGTATCATATCAATCTTATTAAACCTTACTGATGTCCAAAATTTGAAAATAAAATTCAAAAAATTTGAAAAAGAATATATTTTTTTGAAAACTTTCAAAAAAATGAAAAAAAATCAAAACTTTTGATAAAATTTAAAAGTAAAAAAGTTAAAAAATTTCAAAAGAAAACTTTCGATTTTTTTTATTTTCCCGCCTTCAAAATTCAAAACAAAAGTTAGTAATGGCGCACTTTGTATAGGTGCGCCATTAATAACCCAACTTACTAATGGTGCAGCTATACAAAGTGCGCCATTACTATGTCGAGGAATGGGTCAAACCTTGGTCAAACATAGTAATGGCGTACTTTTCTAAAGGTGCACCATTACTAACCAAACTTACTAATGGCACACTTCATTACTAACCAAACTTACTAATGGCGCACCTGTAAAAAGTGCGCCATTACTATGTTCAGGATTGGGTCAAATCTTGGTCAAACATCGTAATGGCGTACTTTTCACCAGGTGCGCCACTGCTATTTATGTTACTAATGGCGCACTGTGTAATGGTGCGCCATTACTATTTAGTAATGGCGCACCACATGTATAGTGCGCCATTAGTGTCCATATTATCTATAGCCATTTTTCCAGTAGTGTTGCCTCCACCCTTTGGTAGCCGGTACACCTAACACACATCTACATCAGCTACCTACCAGGACCAGGTTCCCCACAACGTACTCATGCTAAGCCAGAGCCCATATAGCCAGTGGATGTACACGGAAGCTACTAGTAATATTGCATGTCTGATATTTTTGTGCCTGGACGGCGCCCACTGCGTTCAGAGGGTAGACACCATGTCGCACCCGGTTCCCCACCAAAACAAGCATTGGATGCATTTAACCCCAGCACTGTCCTTAGACAAGGCACAACCACCAGGATGCAACCCGCCCGTCCAGAAGTGATTTCTATTTATTATAAAGTTGCTCCACAAATTATTAAATAGCTCACATGCACTCCATGAATTCTCACAACCCAAACCACATCTACAAAACATAGCAATAAAGTAACAACACGTGCTAGGTTGATCTACTAATACAAGTCAAGACATGTGGCTATCCTAACTGGTTCTGCAGCAACAGTAAAGTAAACTACCTAACATGCAGTAAGGTGATATTCTTAACATAATGCATATAGAAAATTATAAGTATGAGTATGATCAAAGCATCACTTGCCTTCTTCCTGTTCCAGACGATCACAATCCTCACAAAACGATGCGGCACACTCCGGACAATCTATACGAGCAAACATAGCACCAATCAACATATATTCAACACAAATATGCACAAATATGCACAAACAGTAATAAACATACAAATAACAGTAGAAAAACTTTCCTAACAGAAGCTCAACTTAAAGTACTCAAAAAAATAAAACTAACACAAAAAGAAACGGCGCAAACGGTCGCACCGTTTAAAAGATACGGCTACCGGAAGTTCAAATTTTAATCTCCTTGGGATTCAAATTTGAAAACTTTAAACTTCTGAAAAACTTAGTCAACTGGCTATAACTTTTCGACACGGTCGCAACGCAACTGGAATCACTTAATTCCGAGCTACGGTTAAAAAGTAACCGCGAAAACGGTACCGGGGTCTTTCTGCCAAATAAAGGGCTAATCCGCAAATAAAACAACTTTTCTACCGCGAACAGGCCCTAGGCTACGGACCGAACGACGTCCACTCGGGTAAACAGTCCGGCGAACGTCCGCTAAATAAAAACCACGGTTAACCGGAATAATCTGGAGTCTACGCCGGTTAACCGGTAAACTGGAAAAAAACGAAACCCTAGATCGGGTTCCATCTGGGCCGCTCCCTGCGCATCCGACGACCGGGGCGGATCCGGCCGAATTCCGGCGAATCGGCGGCGGCAGTGGCGGCCCGCGGCGGAGGCGGTGCCTGGCTGACGGCGGCGGCGCCCGGGGGCGCGGCTGCGCGCGAGGTGTGGGACCTGGCGGGGCCGGCCCGTAGCAGTTGGGCGGCGACGAGGAGGCGCGGGGTGGCGGCGGATGCTCACCGGCGTCGGGGCGGCGGCGGTCGGTGTTCCAGCGGCGGCGCGCGAGATCGGGCGGCGGCTATCCGGTCAGGCGAAACCCTAGCCCGCAGGTCCGGGGGCGAATTTATAACACGATCTGCGAATTTTTTTTAATCCGAAACCAATTCAAAAACGGTTGGGCATAAAAAAAAGTACATGCTCATTAGGCCCAAAACAATTTTAGAAAAATAACGGATAATTATTTTTAATTTCCGTTTTCACCAAAACTTTTAAAATAATAGAATTGAATTTTTGGCATTACCAAAATATTCAATAAAAATAAAAACTTTGCAACTTATTTTTAAGTTCTTTTAAATACTTTTCCGGGCATTTAAAAATACCGAAAAAAACTCCAAAAGGATTTTAAAATTCCCCGGAGCATAAATAAATCCCCAAAATAAATTTAGAAATTATTTATAGCCCCAAAGTAAATTTAAAATGCCTCCAAAAATATTTTAAACTATTTTCCAACAATTTAAAAATGGGGATAAGTCATATTATATCCTCTCCAATAAATTGCCTTAAGTTGAAAAATGTTTAAAATATTCATTAAATCCAAATAATGCAAAACTTCAGCATGACATCCATGTGATGATCTATTAACATCCGAAATTAGAAATTGGGATGTTACACTTTGCTTAGATGATGTCAAGACCTCGCTGACATAGTAGACATGTCTATGGAGGGGATGCTCCTTGCCCTCTTCTTTACGTTCAACCACGAGTGCAGCGATGACCGCTCGATTGTTGGCTGATATGTAAAGGAGCATAGGTTCCTTGGGTTTGGGAGCCGCCAAGATAGGTGCTTGGGATAATTGCTTCTTTGGTAATTCAAGCGCCTTCCTCTGCATCCCAGACGAACTTCTCAATATTTCTCAGAAGCCGATATAATGGGATGGCTTTTTCTCCAGCAGGCTTATGAACTGGCTTAAGGAGGCCACACACCCCGTGAGTCACTAAACCCCTTTGACGGAAGTCGGCTTATGAAGTGCAATGGTAGCACTTATTTTTTGTGGTTTTGCCTCAATCCCTCTCTCAGATACAATGTATCCGAGGAGTTTCCCAACTGGGACTCGAAAAGTGCACTTGGCCAGGTTCAACTTCATCTGATAAGTACGTAGATTCTTAAAAGTCTCCCGTAAGTCATCGATCAAAGAGTCGGGTAGCAGGGATTTTATCACTATGTCATCCACATAAGCGTGCACATTACGTCCTATTTGGTATTTGAGGCAGTTCTGCACCATCCGTTGGTAGGTGCCTCCAGCATTCTTCAAACCAAAAGGCATTGAAGTATAGCAAAAATCTCCAAAGGGGGTGATGAAAGATGTTTTCTCCTGGTCCTCAACGGCTATCTTGATTTGATGATATCCACAGTAGGCATCGAGAAAGCATAGGAGCTCGCATCCTGCGGTTGAATCTATAATCTGATCAATACGGGGCAGAGGAAAAGGATCCTTCGGGCAGGCTTTGTTTATATCCGTGTAATCGATACACTTACTCCAAGTCTCGTTCTTTTTCAATACGAGGACCGAATGAAAAACTTCCGTGATGAACCCGACAGCTAGGAGACGGGCTATCTCTTCTCCAATAGCATATCTTCTCTCTTCATTGAATCGACGGAGAAACTGTTTTATCGGCTTCAGATTGGGATTTGTTTTAAGGTGGTGCTCAGCGAATTCCCTCGGGACGCCTGGCATGTCAGAAGGATTCAATGCAAAGATGTCCCGATTCTCACGGAGGAACTCGATGAGCGCGCTTTCCTATTTATCAAAGATCCATGTCCCAATGATGAACTGTTGTGAGATGACACCAGGGACAAAGTCGACTTTCTTGGTATCTTGAGCCGGCAGAAATTTCGGGTTGGTATCTAGAGTTGGCTTTTTCAAGATCGTAGGATCCTCTGGATCTACCTTCTCCTTATAAGCCGTCAATTCCTCCTTGGCACAGGCCGACTTATCATATTTAACATGATGTTCCTCGCATTCAGTGGCCCATGAATGACTTCCTTCTACCGTGATTGTTCCATTGGGGCCCAGCATCTTGAGACTCAAATAGACATAGCAGGGACGAGCCATGAAGCGGACGTAGGCTGGCCTTCCCAGGATGTCATGATATGGACTCTCGAGTTTAACGACTTCAAAGGGTATGATTTCCAAACGAAAGTTCTTAGAATTCCCAAAGGCCGTCTTGAAGTATATCTTGCCTATGGGTCGCGCCGACTTGCCGCGAACGATTCCATGAAAAATGTGTTGGATGGTTGTAGCAGTTTGTGGGTTAAACCCATCCTGCGGAAAGTCTCATAATATAGGATGTTGATGCTACTCCGTCCATCCATGAGTACCTTATGCAAGGTGTATCCTCCAACTTGCGGCGCTACTACCAAGGCTAAGGCCCACGGGTCATTCACCGCTGGGGGTGATTCTCCCTTGTCCAGGTTATTAGTTGTTCAGACCAGTTGAGCATTTTGGGTATCGCCGACTCCTTTGCTACAGAAAAGGCTGCGCTTTGCTAGAGTTCACTATCCCTTCAGCAACTGCTGGTGGTGAAAACGTGATATGCTTCATGGTCATCAAGCTGCTTTGGGTTTCCTTGAAATCCAACAAGACCCAACTGCATCTGTCTTCCTGCTCCGGCTCCTTGATATTGGGATCCCGAGCCGGCTCCCGTATTGCCTGATTGTTGATTGTTATTGTTGTAGCCGGCTCCCTGATGGCCGGTTTGTTGGTTGCTATTATTGTAACCAGCTCCTGAACCTGGCCCGGGGGGGTCCTTGGTGTCCTCACTGTTGCCTCCTCGCCGTTTGAACTCCTGCATGATGTTGCAGTTCTCCCAAGAATGATTAGTCGGACAACGGGGTCTGCTATGTCTTGGGCATGGCCCCTTGATGGCGGACTCGTAACTATTCGGGTGAAAGCTTTCCCTCGTCTTCCGGTAGTTCCCCCTTGCCTCTGTCTTTTGGAGCCAACATTTGTGTTGGCTACCAAGTTAGATGCATTCTGGTCGAGCCGGCGCTTGTTCTGCTGACTCTGATTTCCGTCGTTCAGCTGCCCTTTGCCGTCACCTTTCTTTCCTTGGCCGGATTTGTCCTCATCGGATTCACCGTCTTTGGTTTTGTCAGACTCGGTGTAAGGCCCGATATGCGGTACTGTTCCAGATCTAGATGTTTCCATCCAGATCCGGGGACGAAGCACATATCGGTCCCACCGCGACATATGACATTGCCATATGCCCCGGATTTCCAACATGATATCACAACATTACAGATACAAGGATACAACATCTCATACAATCGGCATACAACTGCCTTAAATACAATACATCAGCGGAAGATACATGTCTGGGTACAGACTACAAGCAAATGCCTAGTGGCAAAGAGAAAAACATCGACCCCATAACCACACGGGTCCAGGCCCCCCGCCGGGATCCGTCTAACTAGTCGTCGTCG
Source organism: Bromus sterilis (assembly GCA_950022295.1). Taxonomy (NCBI): domain Eukaryota; kingdom Viridiplantae; phylum Streptophyta; class Magnoliopsida; order Poales; family Poaceae; genus Bromus; species Bromus sterilis. The sequence continues at coordinate 214,655,810 of OX465597.1, forward strand.
AGTCTCCACGTGAAACGTCGGGCACCATACCTGTTGTCGATCAAGAACCCTGAAAAGAGTTTGGGGGTAGTATCATAAGTACAGAAGTACTCAGCATCCAACTGTAGTGGTCAACTTACCCAGCAAGGACTTCATCACTCGTCATTCTAGGACAACTAGTAGTTTACGGTAAGAATGGGGTAAGTGGTGAGGTTGCTGCCGCACTAGCATTTATGAAGTGGCGAACGATCTAGAGAGTAAGATAAGAAGCCAAGCATTCGATGAGGAATCGCCTCCAGCAAGTCTTGCTATCAACTACTTACGCAATCATAACACCTATCCTATCCTTGTCCTCCTCTTCGCATCCCGACGAAGAAGAAGTAGTCAAGGCACACACACGCGTTGATCAAGTTGTATTAAGATTATCTCAGTTGTTGTTGTCTATGAACAAGGACTAGGTCTCAAATCGTCCATAACCGTGGACACGGCTTCTTGAAAAGATTTATCCCTGCAGGGGTGTACCAACTGCCCATTACAAGGCTCCGCACGCACGCCCATCTCTCTCAGTTGCTACCCATCACAGGCAACCATTTTATGATTTAGTTCCAAGAGATCCGAAACGGCAGGTCCCTCTAGCTAACAACGAACAAATCCGGGTGGCCCCCGGGGAGTCGACACCCAATCCAAAAGCTGGCCACGCTCTCGGATCGGACTCTTCCGTCTCAACAGGGTTTGGGTTACCGAGACGCCTCACGTGAGGCCTCGGGCCCTCGCCTGTCAAAGGTGGACCAATAGGGAAACAAAGTCCTCACTGGTCCGGGTTGTTTAAAGGATGTCTGCCAGGAGCTACCCGACAGGCATATATGCATGGTTTTCAAATGGTTAAACAGCTTGGGCCACCTCTAGAAATGTTGAAGCTAGATAGGTAAGATAAGGGGACCCCATAAAATCCCACACGCGATTAGGCACGCTCAATCTTAAAACCAATACCCGGAACTCGGATCCTAGGTGACTCGAATGGAACAAAGCGTCGGGGCGGGATAGCCTAGACCTTCCATCCTTCGTCGAATATAGTCAACATTATAATAAAAATATCATCAACAACAATATAATAATGTGATATCCCAAACCAAGGAGTAACAGGGTAACATCGTAGCATCCTAAGCATGCATACTAAGCAGGGGCTGAGCAACGAGCAATAGTAACATAGTAGTACAAGGTTTGCTGGGAAGGGCCATGGCTATATCGGTTTGAAAGAGGCTATAAACATGTGGTAGGATCAAACATCGAACCTAACCTAGACTAGCATGCAAACCGCTGGTTGAAATAGAATGGATTATAAGTAATGTATAGTCCTTTCCTATTGATAAGTCGGGTTCCGAAGGTGTAGTTGATCGCAAGCTCGAATCGTCTCCGAGAGGTACCCGTGGAAGCACACAAGATGATAAACACTGGAAAGAAATCAACGAGCAAGCAATCTATTACTACGGGGCAACACAAGATCAAGAAGACAACGCACGACACGGCAACGCGATTCGGATCTATCGCCGAGAACGGTTACTAACAGTTTAAGTGGGGTATCGGTCACACACGACGAATATCGCACGTTTACGGTGGTTCAAGTTGCTTAGCTACAGGTGATCAACCCATGGTTATTAACATGGAAACTCAAGCAAGCATGGCATAGCACACAAACATTTCAAGAGGTGAAGCACAAAGTAAACTATCTATGCTAGTCAATTTAAGTGAGGCACAATCCTAAACATGGCATACACTAAGTGCCACACGATGATTAAAACATTTGGTACTGTTCTGTCCTAAACCATATTTTAGGTTGGTTAACAACAGAAAACAATAGCATAAACACAAAGTACATGAAAAACTAATCAAGTTACATATAAAGCACACTCCAAACGGAGTTACGGTTAAAAAGATACAAGCAAAACAAGTTACGGGCACAATCTGCCAACATCACGAAGCACATTTTAGAGCAATGCACAAACAGGATAATCAATGCAAACATGCTCACAAATGATATGGAACTAAAGTAGACATGACAGGGAAGGCATGGCAAAAAGAATCATGAAAATAGGCATCATAGATCAAAAGATATTAAGCAAACAACATGGCATCGGAACGTTACAGACTTAGAGAAAAACAGAGGTGGCTGTCAAAAACAGCAGCATAGAAACTTTGGTGCTCAATAACTATATGACCAGCAAGCATATCATTGCAATGCGATACATATAATGTAAGTAGACATGATGCTTAACAATATGCAATAGCAATCACTCAATTCCGATAAACGGTCGCGACACACTCGTCGACTGAAGTTGCAACAAAATAACAGTTTCAGCAACAGCAGCACATTAACATCAGGATCATCACTTTGGAGCAAGATTTAATATAGCTAGAGCACCCAAATATGACAAGTTAAAGCATGGAAATGAAGTACACATGATGCTTAACACATAGGAAAAAGAATCAATGCAATATGCCTCATGGATTTGTCACAATCACCATGCAAAGTTGCAATAAAATAATAACAACAACACTAAACAGGAATTAAAAGGAGTTAACGGGCTGATGCCCTGTTCAGCACACAATTACACAATCAAGATGACCTCAAATCAAAATGCTCACAAAAGATGAATTAAAGTACACGCAATTCTAAGCAACTTTCATTTTGGGCGCATTGCGATCCGAGCTACGGTTCTCTCGCTATCGTCACCGCGAAATCGAATCAGCAACAAAAATACATAAAGACTCAGAAAAATAACAGGGTGCTAGGAAAAAAAATAACAGACGCAAAAAAGGGGGGGGGCGGCCTGGCTCACCCCTATCGGGCCGAAGCCCACTTGGCGTGGAGGAGGAGGTGGGCCGCGCTGGGCGAGCTGGCCCACGTGGGCGCGCTGGGAGCCGGCCCAGCCACGGTGGCGGTTGGCTGGTGCTGGCCTATCCGGTCCCGACCGGGGCCTCGTCCAGGCGGCGGCCGTTCCGGCGCGGCGGCGCAGCGGACCTCGCCGGCGAGCCGCGCGGTGAGGCGGAGGCGGCTGGGGTCGCGGGTACGGGGGATCCGGCCGGCGGGAGCGCGGGCGCCCGGCGCGGCGAGGGTCAGGGGCCGGCGGCGAGCTTCGGGGCGCCATGGCGGCTCGGCGAGCTCCCAGCTCGAGACCTGCGCGGGAGAGAGGAAGAGAGGGGAGCAGCGGGTGAGATAGGGAGAAGGAGAGGAGAGGGAACGAGGAGAGGGAGAGGAGGTTGGCCGGCGGCCTGCTGCGGCGGCTGCGCGCGGCCGGAGTGGAGGCGGCGGCGGCTGCGTTTGGGTGAGGAGCACTCCACGGGCGTGGACAGGAGGAGCTGGCTACATGGCGCGATCCTGTTCGTCTGATCCAGATCCGATGGATCAGACTGGGAGACCAGATCTGGCAATTTTTCAGGGGGTGGCTGCGAATTTTGGACTAGGGAAACCCTAGAAATGGGTGGGAGTGTGGTGGTCTTTATATAGCCCAGGTTGCTGGCAGTTTGCAAAAACATCCCCGGTTTTTCTCTCGCACGCGCGGTGCTCACGTTTCTGAACGCCGGGGGTCCGCAGTACCTCCGATTCGGGTAAAACTTCAAACTGCGCGATCAGCGCGTCGAGTCGGCGGCGTTCACCTCGTGCTGGAACTGTTCCGAGAACACTTTCCGGCGCGCTATAAAAATAACCCGTTTAATTTTTAAACTGGGTTTTCGTTCCGTTGGCTGCGGCTGGTCTCGTGCGGTTTTCCCGACGGTGATCGGGTGAAACCCGGTGTCGCAAAGGTCGAGTGTCAGGGTGGCAATGGTCGGTCTCCATCCGGTACAAGATAAGAGGGGGGAAAATAATCGCCGATCGATAAATCGGGGATGCAAACTCCGCGAACAAATCAGACAATCAAACAATCCACACCGAAAACAAAATTTTTTAATTTTTGTGAAAACTGGGCTGTTACACTCGGCATACTTGGTGACTGCATCCATGAGTTCCACCATATCTCTGACCATTCTCTTAATACGACTGAGTTTATGGATCAAGGGCTCAAATTTGCAGTTCTTCTCTAGGACTAAAACGGTTGTCTGGGCGGTGATGTTGTGTGAGGAGTGCATTATTTCGGATATCCGTCGAGCCTAATTATGGGCCGACTCTCCTTCCTTCTGAACACAGTGCTCCAGATCAATGATTGTGGTAGCGCGTCGGCATGTACGTTGGAAATTATTGATGAACTTCTCCTTCAACTCTGACCAGGAGCGGATGGAGTTTTCAGGGAGGTTTTTGAGCCAGGTACGAGCCGGTCCTTCCAACATCATCGTGAGGTATCGGTGATACGTCCCAAACGTATATATAATTTCTGCTTGCTCCATGCATGTGTTTGTGTGATATTGCTATGATCTAGATACACTTTCATACACTTTTGATCATATTTGGACTAACTTATTAACTCAGTGCACCACAGTGTCAGTTCCTGTTTTTAGCAGTTTTTCTATTTCAGGTTTCCCCCATATTAAAAGTGCTCCAAAAATTCGGGAAAAATCAGATAAAAAATCAGCATGAAGGAACCATCCGGAATCACCTGGGTGAGACAGAGGGCCACCACCACAAAGGGTCTGGCCGTGCCAGGGGGCGCCTGGACCCCTGGTGGCCCCCCTGGCTGCCCCCTTCGCCTATATATTCTCCGTGACGCGAAACCTCAAAAGAAAGAACCATTTTTCACGATCTCGTGTCTGTTCCGCCGCCGCCGCGCTTCCAAGATCGGGAGCGCCAGTAGCCCTCTTCCCAGCACCCTGCCGGAGGGAGGGTTGACCTCAGGGAGCTTCCCCTCCACCGTGGACGCTTCCTGGATGTGCCGTAAGTAGTCTCCCTTGGACCATGGTTCTGTGATCAGTAGCCATGTGATGTTCTCCTCCCCTCTTTGTTCTTCATGGTTTATACCTCGTGATCTGCCCTACATGATCGAGCCACATATGTAATTTTCTGTTGTTGATATGCTGAGTTTGCTGGGATCTGATGGATGAGACTATGTTCATATTGTGATTGAGTAATATATTTGGTTCTTATGTTTTATATTTTTGTTCCTAAGTAATTCTTGCATGTTCTCCATTGTTGTTTATTGCTTTGGCCAAGTAGTAGGTAGTGACTCCAAGAGGGAATGTTATGCTCGATTGTGGGTTCATGCCCCCTGATGACACACTTGAGTGAAAGAAACATGAGTCTCGGGGGTGTGTTGTTGCCACAAGGGGGAAAATAATGGTGCTTGTAACCGCAGTTGCAAGGATTGTTTACTTTACACAAAGTGCTTTTTAATGCAGTTGTCTGTTGCTTTGGGTTTACACTTTGGGTAGGGCTCGCAACTTAATACCAGCGAGATTTTCTGGATAGATATCTCAAGGTGGATGATTAGTAGTAGATACAATTGGATTTCGGTTTACTTATTTTGGTGTACCGCCCATGCTTTTGAGCCTCGTCCTTTCTTTGTAGCATAGTTAGCATTGCGGTGCGTTTTTAATCCTGTCAATTGCCCACCTATGATTTGTTTACCTCGCACAGCAGTTTTATCGTCTTTTGGGAGAGAGACATCACTAGTGAACATCACGGGACCCCGGTCCATATTCTCATCACTGTTTACACGCTATTTTATTTTCCTGCTTTTACTTTCTAGCTGCAATCACCATTATCATTATCCCTTGCGTTTGATCCTTTGTGAACAACAAGGCCGGAGAGATTGACAACCTCTCTGTACTCGTTGGGAAGCAAAGTTATTTGTGTCGTGTGCAGGTCCAGGCGAAGCAAGTGATTCGGTGCCTCACTTGCCAAACCACCTACTTATCATTATCAGGGGTCCTACGGGAGACAATCTTAAAACCTCGGTATCTTCACCGAGGGAAATTTGCCGCTACACTACATCTCAACCTTCCACTTGGGGTAACCAACGAGGATAGAGTATCAAGAAAATTTCTGGCGCCGTTGTCGGGGACTTCGAGTGCTAAGATAGGGGAGTTGCACACTATATATCTTTTACCTTTGCTTTATAGCCTTGTTCTTTTCGCGTTCGTCTCGTTGATTCTTCCGTAAAGAAACCTTTTGGGAAGATCGGCGATGTTCTTATCATTTTCAATGACAATAATGTTCCCGTTGATTTCACTATTATGGATATAGAGTGTGAACCTTTATGTCCAATTATTTTGGGACATCCTTTTCTTGGCACCGTTGGTGCTGTTATTGAAATGAAAGAGGGGAATATAAAATTTCAATTCCCTCTCAAAAAGGGGATGGAACACTTCCCTAGAAAGAGAATCAAGTTACTTTTTGAGTCCGTTACATGGCCTAGCTATTCTCTCTCTCTTGATAAAACTTGATTCTTCTTTTTCTTTATGCCTATCTTAGAGGCATTTGTTGGGAGGCAAACCAAGATGTTTTTACTTCTGTTTTTAGTGGTCTTGATGATTTTTACTACTGTAGCAACATCATTGTATCTTTATTTTCAAGCTTTGTGCCAAGTTATAGCCTCTTATGATAAGGGAAGAAAATAGATTCTGTCTGCTGGACGGAAAAAATCAAAACAAATCGCCAGTTCATCTTTTTGAGCTGAAGTTTTTACACAGGGTGCTCTATAAATTTGTGAAACTCTCGTATGTTCTGAGTTTTTTAATTTGAGTTGCATAAGTGCCCCGAAAAAATTCTCTACTACCTGTTATTCTGTTTTTCACAGATTCTGCCATGTTTTGCCTTTCCTTACTTTTGCAAACCTTAAGCTTGCTTTTTCTATGCAAAAAAACTTTTGGAAATCTTGAGAAACAGTAGCTCTTCAAGAATATCTTTATATCCAGTGCGGTAAAATTATTTTATTAAGGGTACTAACCTCTCTAATCAGCTTATGATGAGTTATGTATGAAGGGAGTTTTCAAGTGTGCAAGGGAAGATGATGAAAGAAGACCCGGGAGTGTCAAACGCTCAACCTTGGGGATGACCCCATGCATCCCCAAGAAATATTCAAGGAGACTCAAGCGTCTAAGCTTGGGGATGCCCCCGTGCATCCCCTTCTCCATCAACAATCATCAGTTCGTCCTTCGTATCACTATATTTTTATCACTACATGCGTTATGTGCTATGCTTGGAGCGTCTCGCTCTTCAGTTTCCTTTTTAGTGTTCTTTAGTTTTGCTTTCTATTCATAACAAGTTAGACCCCAGCTTACTTTGTGTGGGAGAGAAACATGCTCCACTTCAATCTAGAACACATCATAGGCTTTTCATGCCTATCTTTTCTCTGTTGTGTGTTCTTTATCTTTTCGTAGCTGCTGCCATGTTTAGGTTTAGTTTTAGTTTTTGTCTTTAGCAAGAGCCTTGGATTTTGTTTAGTTTGTTGGTGGAACTCTCTTTGATTTTCATGTTTATCTTGTTAAGAGAGTTGGTTGTTGCACTGAGTTGTGTCTTGTCTTAAAGTAGGTAATTGAGGTTGCTATTCAATTGTAGTAGTAACTTGCAATAGTTTTGAGGTATTGTTGTGAGTAATGTTTGAACTTTTGGTGTCAAGAGCTCTAGCCTATTATTGATCGGTGTCCTATTTTGGGCAATCCATGTTTATTTTCAAAAACCTACATAACTAGTTAGGAACTTTAGCTACTAGATGGATCACTAATCTTTGGAGGGATCGGATATTAGAGTACACTCACGTACCATGAGTCGAGGATGCGCAAGGATAACCAAACGCCCATACACTCCTCCTCGGGGTACTTGTCTCTTTGTGAACCTCCTTATTAGATTGAGAGTTACGGATAATAAGGGCATGAGTTCTTAGGACTAATGTAAGTATTGAAAGTTGACACTTCCACCTCCTCATATTTGCTAGCCTCTTCCGAACCGAGCATTGCCCTCTTCTCACTCCGAGAGTTGGTGTCCACCTTCGCCGGTGCATCCAAACCCTTGGCATGATACGCTCTGTCATCATAAACCTTCTTATATCTTTCCTGAAAACAGCCACCATACCTACCTATCAAGGCATTTCCATAGCCTTTCCGAGATCTATTGCCATGCAACATCCACCTCTTCATTACTTGTTCTTCATGTCATACATGTTCCTGCTACACTACCAGAGGCATACATTTGCATACATCATGATAGCTACATCTTCTTTATGTTTGAGTACCTTGTAAAGTGTGAGAGATCTTCTATACCTTCTTCTAAAATAGAGTGTTGCCCTTAAGTGAGGAAAAGATCCCAAAGTGGACAAAATAGAAGATCCCAAAGAGGACAAATGAGAGTTAAATAGAAAGAGCCATTGAGGCCACAAAAAAAATACAAAAAAATACAAAAAAGAGAAAAATAAATAAAAAGATAGAAAGGGGAACAGTAGAATTCCTTTTGAAAGATCCACACTCGTACTCCCTCTTATCTTTGTGCTCCATAGAGATGATCATTTATGCATATAGCTATGTGGGGACCTTCACACTATAAAACTTCGCTTGCATATTCCAAGGATGAGCCTCCTCAAACGAGCTCTAGGTCTTCATGAGCGAGAAAGTGGGATGCACCCCCACTAGTTCCATTGGAGAGCTTTTCTTAGATCATATGTGCATCCGTTGCATGGAAATCCCTACTCCTCACATCATATCTATCATTTGGCCTTCTCGCCTATGATTGTTCTTATTGATGTGAGCCTTTCTCATCCTTTTTGTCTTCCTCCTCACCCATATTTCTCTCTTTTCCATCCTAAGTGTCAACTCTTGTGCTCACGCTCATCCATTGCATGAGTGCTCAAAATATAGAAAAGGATTCGATCAAATTGACTTGTACCTGGCTAGTGGTCTGGGGACGAGTCAAGATAAGATTCCAAAGAAGACCAAGTGTGAAACTTTAGTATACTGAATTCTCAATGAATATATTTTCTCTCGTATTCCCATATCCCCCTTCTTGCACGCAAACACCATTTGGAGACATTCGAGTCAAGGACAATGAGAGCTCTTGCACCTAATGTTCTTTCGTTGCTTGTTTCAATGCTAATATAGACTCTTGCCTGTTATGACTTGAATTGAATCACATACCTTGATTGCTTTACTTTCAAAGTTCTTATATGGTTGCTAGCATGTCACCACAGAAATTATGCTTGTTATCATTTACCTACTCAAGGACGAGTAGGAATTAAGCTTGGGCATGTTGATACGTCCCAAACGTATCTATAATTTTTGCTTTCTGCATGCATGTTTTGTGTGATATTTCTATGATCTAGATACACTTTCATACACTTTTGATCATATTTGGAATAACTTATTAACTCAGTGCACCATAGTGCCAGTTCCTGTTTTCTGCTGTTTTTCTATTCAAGTTTCCCCCATATTAAAAGTGCTCCAAAAATTTGGGAAAAATCAAATAAAAAATCAGCGTGAAGGAACCTTCCGGAATCACCTGGGTGGGGCCAGAGGGCCACCACCAGGGACCCAGGCGGCCACCTGGTGCGGCCTAGGGTCTGGTCGTGCCAAGGGGCGCCTGGACCCCTGGTGGCCCCCCTGGCTGCCCCCCCCCTCGCCTATATATTCTCCGTAACGCGAAACCTCCAAACACATAACCCTTTTTCGCGATCTCACCTATGTTCCACCACCGCCGCGCTTCCAAGATCGGGAGCGCCAACAGCCCTCTTCCCGGCACCCTGCCGAAGGGATGATTGACCTCCGGGAGATTCCCCTCCACCATGGACGCTTCCCGGATGTGCCGTGAGTAGTCTCCCTTGGACCATGGTTCCATGATCAGTAGCTATGTGATGTTCTCCTCCCCTCTTTGTTCTTCATGGTTTAGACCTCGTGAGCTGCCTTACATGATCGAGGAACATCTGTAATTTTTTTCTGTTGTTATGCTGAGTTTGCTGGGATCTGATGGATTATGAGACTATGTTCAGATTGTGATTAAGTAATATATTTGGTTCTTATCTTTTATATTTTTGTTCCTAAGTAATTCTTGCATGTTTTCCATTGATGTTTATTGCTTTGGCCAAGTAGTAGGTAGTGACTCCAAGAGGGAACGTTATGCTCGATTGTGGGTTCATGCCCCCTGATGACACGCTTGAGTGACAGAAACATGAGTCTAGGGGATGTGTTGTTGCCACAACGGGGAAAACAATGGTGTTTGTAACCGCGGTTGCAAGGATTGTTTACTTTACATAAAGTGCTTTATAATGCAGTTGTCTATTGCTTTGGGTTTACACTTTGGGTGGGGCTCGCAACTTAATACCAACGAGATGTTCTGGATAGATATCTCAATGTGGATGATTAGTAGTAGATGCAGTTGGATTTCGGTCTACTTATTTTGGCGTACGACCCATGCTTTTGAGCCTTGTCCTTTCTTTGTAGCATAATTAGCATTGCGGTGCATTTAATCATGTCAATTGCCAAGCTGTGATTTGTTTACCTCGCATAGTAGTTTTATCATCTTTTGGGAGAGAGACATCACTAGTGAACATCACGGGACCCCAGTCCATATTCTCATCACTGTTTACACGCTCTTTTATTTTCCTGCTTTTACTTTCTAGCTGCTATCACCATTATCATTATCCCTTGCGTTTGATCCTTTGTGAACAACAAGGCCGGAGAGATTGACAACCTCTTTGTACTCGTTGGGAAGCAAAGTTATTTGTGTCGTGTGCAGGTCCAGGCGAAGCAAGTGATTCAGTGGCTCACTTGCCAAAGCACCTAGTTATCATTATCAGGAGTCCTACGGGAGACAATCTTAAAACCTCGGTATCTTCACCGAGGAAAATTTTCCGCTACACTACATCTTAACCTGGTCTGCAGGAGTGTTCCCACGGATGGGTGAATTAGCCAGATACCGCGTCACATCCATAACGTTCGCCACGGGGTTGTTATAATGGCTAGGCGGCGTATGGAATCGGGTCGGCTCTCATGGCGGGGTGAACCCCGACGGGGTAGCTCCCTGCTGCGGGCTTTGGAAAAGTGCCTGCTCTACCATGCCGTGCAGGATTGGACTCACCTGCCTGGTCTGGTGGGCGTTTGTATAGTTCGCCATCTGAGCGTTTAGCTGCTCAGATTTCTCATGTACTCACGTGGCTTCTTGTGCAAGTCGGGATGCTTCCTGCACCATCTGCTCTTTTTCCACTTGGATTTCCCCGCGGATCCTGGTCACTTGCTTCGCGAGCTCTTCGATCTCCGCTTTGCGATCCTCCTGATTTTCCAGAGTGATCGGGGTAGCGAGAGTCGTTCGCAATGCGTTTAGGGTTGCCGCGAGGGCGTTTGTTCTGGTCAAGGACGGTTCTGGGTCACGGGCAGCCGATCCCTCAATCGGGTTTGTGACTTTATTCTACTGGTCCTAGGGGCCTGCCATATAAATAGTGTCGTAGTACGGTGGTTGGAAATAGGGGGAATTTGGATCGTAACCCTCTACTCCCGACCCCAAGCTTGTCGCTTCCAGCGGAACTGATCGACCCGGAATCAAAGTCCCTTCCTTCGTTCGGGTATGATTCGGCTTCGGAGAGCTCCGACGAGTTGTCCTTTTCTCCCAACGAGTACAGAGGGATTGAAAATCCCTCTGGCCTTGGCATTTACAAAGGATCAAACGCAAGAGATAATGGTAGTGATAATGATAAATGCAAAGTAAAGTAAAGGCAGTAAAAGAAAGTGAGGGTGTAAACAGTGGTGGAAATATACTCGGGCCCCATGAAGTTCACTAGTGATTTCTCTCTCCCAAAAGACGATAAACAGCTATGTGAGGTGAACAAATTACAGCTGGGCAATTGACAGGATTAAAAACACACTGCAATGCTAAATATGCTACAAAAGAAAGGAAGAGGCTCAAAAGCATGGGCAGTACGCCAAGACAAGTAGACCGAAATCCATCTGAATCTACTCACTAATCATCCACCTTGAGATATCTATCCAGAACATCTCACTGGTATTAAGTTGCGAGCCCCACAAAAAGTGTAAACCCAAAGCAACAGACAACTTCATTAAAAGAACTTTCCGTAAAGTAAACAATCTTTGCACCCACAAGTACAAGAACCGTTATTTCCCCCTGGTGGCAACAGCACATCCCCTAGACTCATGTTTCTGTCACTCAATCTAGTCATTAGGGGTCATGAACCCACAATCATGCATAACGCTCCCACTTGGAGTCACTACCTACTACTTTGCCAAAGCAATAAACAGCAACGGACAACATGCAAGAATTACTCAGGAACATAAATATAAAAGGAGAAGAACCAAATATATTACTCATCACAATCTGAAGATAATCTCATAATCCATCAGATCCCAGCAAACTCAACATAGCAACAACAGGAAAATTACATATGTGCCTTGATCATGTAGGGCATCTCACAAGGTCTAAAAATTGAAGAACAAAGGTGGAGATAAGACATCACATAAGTACTGATCATGGACCCATGGTCCAAGGTGGACTTCTCACAGCTCATCCGGGAAGTGTCCATGGTGGTGGAGGAGCTCCCGGAGGTCAACCCTCCCTCCGGGAGGGTGCCGGGGCAGGGTCTCCTGGCAGCCCCAATCTTGGAAGCGCGGCGGCGACTGAACAGAGGGGAGATCGCAAAAAATGGTTCTGTCCTCAGGGGTTTCGGGACGAGAGGTAAATATAGGCGAAGGGGGCAGCCAGGGTGGACCAAGGAGTCCAGGCGGCCCACTGGCGCGGTCTAGGGTGCGGTCGCGCCCCCTGGCCGCTTGGGCGCCAGGTGGGGCCCCCTTGGACCCCCTTCGGGCGTCTGGAAGCTTCCGTATCGCTGATTTTTTTATATTCTTCCTGGATTTTTTGGGCACTTTAAGTAATTGGAAAACCTAAAATACAAAAACAACAGAAAACATAAACTGGCACTAGGGTGCACTGAGTTAATAGGTTAGTCCAAATATGATCAAAAGTGTATGAAAGTGCATCAAAAGCATAGCAATATCATCCAAAACATGCATGGAGCAAGAAGAAATTATAGATACGTTTGGGACGTATCAACATCCCCAAGCTTAATTCCTGCTCGTCCTCGAGTAGGTAAATGATAACAAGCATAATTTCTGTGGTGACATGCTACCAATCACAAAAGAACTTTTAAGTAATGCAAGCAAGGCATATAATTCAATCCAAGTCATAACAAGAAAGAGTCTATATTAGCATTGAAACAAGCAACATAAGAACATAAAGGTGCAAGAGCTCTCGCTGTCCGTGACTCGAATGTCTTCAAATGGTGTTTGCGTGCAAGAATTGGGAAATGGGTTTAGAGAAAAAAAACATACGATTTATTTTAGTTGAGAACTCAATCTACTAAAGTTTCACACTTGGTCTCCTTTGGAATCTTATCTTGAGTCTTCCCCAGACCACTAGCGAGGTACAAGTCAAACTGATCCACTCCCTTTCGAATTTTTGAGCACTCATGCAATGGATGAGCGTAGGCAAGAAAGTTGTCACTTAGGATGGAAAAGAGAGAAATGATGGGGAAGGAAGACAAAAAGGTGTGAAAGGCTCACATCAATGAGGACAATCATACGCGACAGGAAGCCAAATTATAGATATGATGTGAGGAGTAGGGGTTGCCATGCAACGGATGCACATATGAGCTATGGAAACCTCTCCAAAGGAACTAGTGGGGGTGCATCCAACTTGCTTGCTTGTGAAGACCTAGAGCTCATTTGATGAAGCTCGTCACTTGAATATACAAGCCACATAGCCATATGCATGTATGAGGATCTCTATGGAGTACAAGATATAATAGGGAGTACGAGTGTGGATCTCTCAAAAGTAATAGTAGTGTGCCCCTTCTCTCATTTTATTTTATTTTTCTCTTTTTTGTATTTTTTTGTATTTTTGTGTGGCCTCAATAGCTCTTTCTATTTATCTCTCATTTGTCCTTTTTGGGATCTTTTAATTTGTCCTCTTTGGCATATTTTCTTCACTTTAGGGGCAACAATCTATATATTACAAGAAGTATAGAAGATCTTTCACACTTTACAAAAGTACTCATCATAAAGAAGATGAAGCTAGCATGGTGTATCCAAATGGATGCATCTGCCAGTGTAGCAGGATATGCAATGATACTAGCACATCATGTAGCAATTATTAGGGAAAGGCCCAACTAGCATGCGGCTCCTCGATCAAGAAAAAGCATGTTTGACATGAAGATCAAATCATGAGAAGGTGGATGTTGCATGGCAATGTATCTCGGAAAGACTATGGAAATGCCTTGATAGGTAGAGGATATTTTGAGGAAGGATATAAGGAAGTTTATGATGACAGAGCGTATCATGCCAAGGGTTTGTATGCACCGGCAAAGTATGCGCTAACTCTCCAGGAGAGAAAAGGGCAATGTACAGTACTGAAGAGGCTAGAAAAATATGGGTGGTGGAAGTGTCAACTTTCGAATACTTACATTAGTCCGAAAAACTCATGCACTTATTATCGGTAAATCTCAATCTAGTCAGGAGGTTCACAAATACACAAGTACCCCGAGGAGGAGTGTATGGGGCTTTGGTTATCCTTGCGCATCCTCGACTCATGGTACGTGAGTGTACTCTAATATCCGATCCCTCCAAAGATTAGTGATCCATCTAGTAGCTAGAGTTTTCAACTAGTTTTTTGTAGTTTTTCAAAAATAAACATGGATTGCCCAAAATACGACATCTATCACTAATAGGCTAAATCTCTTGACACCAAAAGTTCAAACATTATGCAAAACAATACCTCAAAACTATTGAAAGTTACTACTACAATTGAATAGCAAACTCAATTACCTACTTCAAGTCAAGATACACAACTAAGTGCAATAGAACAACTCTCTAAACAAGATAAACATGAATACTCAAGAGAGTTCCAGCAATAAACTAAACAAAAGCTCTTAAACAGATAAGCATGAAAACTTAGAGCTAAGCATGACAGCAACTATGAAAAGATAAAGAACACACACAACAAAGATAAGCATGAAAATCCTATGAAGTGTTCTAGGTTAAAGTGGAGTGTGTTTCTCTTCCACACAAAGAAATATGGGTTCTAACTTGTTATGAACAACAACCAAAGCTAAATAAAACTAAAAAGTAAAGATCAAGACGCTTCAAGCATAGTAGATAACGCATGAAGTGATAAAAATATAGTGGAACGAAGGACGAACTGATAATTTTTGATGGAGAAGGGGATGCATGGGGGCATCCCCAAGCTTAGATGCTTGAGTCTCCTTGGATATTTCTTGGGGCGCATGGGGGCATCCCCATGTTTGAGCGTTTGACTCTCCCGGATCTTCTTTCATCATCTTCCTTCGCACACTTGAAAACTCCCTTCATACATAACTCATCATAAGCTGATTCGAGTGGTTAGTATCCATAATAAAGTATATTCTATCTACTGGAAATAAAGATATCCTTGAAGAGTTACTGTTTCTCAAGATTTCCAAAAAGTTTTTGCAAAGAAAAAGCAAGCTTAAGGTTTAAAAAACGAAGAAAAGGAAAAACATGACAGAATCTGTGAAAAACAGACCAGCAGGTAGTCAATAATTTTTTTGGGGTACTTCTGCAACTCAAATAAAAAAACTCAGAACAAACGCATGAAAGATAATTGTATAGAGCACGCTGTCAAAAAAATTCAGATCAAAAACATGAACTGGTGGTTTTAGCCGAATTTTTCCGTCAAGGGCACAGAATCTTTTTCTGGAGAGCACGTCACAACTTTTGAACATTCTTGCAATCAGAGGCTAAACTTGGCACAAAGCTTGAAAATAAAGATACAATGATGTTGTAAGAGCAAAGTTATACCCCCATGAGTTTTAGATATTGTTGGGAAAACCAATAGAGGAACTAACAAGTTTTCTAGTGTAAAACAGATGGTTGGGTTCCTGAAGTTATAGGTTGGTGATAAAGCTTCAACGAAGATTTACACTTTTACTGAAGCATATCCTCTGGAGTGAAGCTCATCACGGATGTCGACCCCTAAAAAGATAAGGAATCCTGAAGCACGTCTCATCGAAGGAGATGACCAAGATGGCGCAAGACTTAGTTGTTTTTGCGTAGTTCTTTTTCTCTTCTTTGAGTCATAGGAAAAACCGTACTATCAAGAGGGGTTTAGTAAATGTACTCCGAAGGTTTTGGTGAAAAGACTCAGATCGAATCCAAACCTGTGAGAAGCCAGAGTTGAGAAATCTCATGTGCGCTAGGTAATGCTTCACCAGCGAAGAGTTAGTTCTTTCGGCTCCTGAAGCAGAACCAAGCCCGTGAGTCAGCTTTACTTGGACCGCAAGTAAAGTTGCGCTTTGATTGGAAATACGACCGTTGGGGACAGGTGTCAAGCTGTCACATCGGGTCACTTCATTCATTTCGCACCTAGGGATTTCCACCTTTAAATAGCCCACCCTCACCCTCATTGGCCGGTGGCTGCTCCGAGATTATTTTCCTTACAGTGAAGGAAAGAGAGCAACCCCACCGAAGCAAACCAAAAACCCATCCACCGAAGCATAAGTCCTATTGATCTGAGTTGATTCATTATGACTTAGGAAGAAGTTTGCTAGCCTTTTTATCTTGGAGAACTGCAATTCTCCTAGAAGGTTAGAGAGTTGTTCTTCAGAGAGCGAAGAGTTATTGTCGCCTCGAAGTCCTGTTTGTCAAAGGTTTCGGTGATTTCCTCAATAATCAACCACGAGTGAAGAACTGACCAAGCTCAAGGAGATTGGTGCAGTGGAGATACGGACGGAGACAGGTTAGCTCCTGTGTTCAATCACAAGTCCCTCCAACCAGACGTAGCACTTTGCAGAGTGTCAACTGGTCGAACAAACATCACCGAGTCAAGAGTTCGTTTTACTTTCCGCACTTACATTCAGTTTATCAATTGCTTCAGTGATATGCTTCAATGCAATTGATTCGATGCTTTTGATTCGCTATGTTATGCTTGAATCATGTTCTGCTTCAACGTTTACCTTTCTGTTGAATCTCTTCTACTGTTAAGTTATGCTTCACTTCATAGTTTCATGCGAAAATTTGAAGTGATCATTCACCCCCTCCCCCTCTGATCACATACTTGGACTTACAATTGGTATCAGAGCTAGGCACTCTTTATTTGGATTAACCTCCTGGAGTGTTTTCAAGTATGTCTTCTAGTATGTCTTTCGCAGCTATTCGCTCTGGCGAACCTATTCCTATTTTCAATGGGAAGGACTACCCGTACTGGAAGGACAAGATGAAAAGAAATATCATGGCTATCAACTCAACTGCCTGGCAAGTTGTCTTGTATGGAGTCACTGTTGCCGATGAGAAGGACATCACCCCTGAAGAAGAAACACTGATTTATCTTGATTCTGTAGCTTGGGTTTTCA
Source organism: Bromus sterilis (assembly GCA_950022295.1). Classification (NCBI taxonomy): domain Eukaryota; kingdom Viridiplantae; phylum Streptophyta; class Magnoliopsida; order Poales; family Poaceae; genus Bromus; species Bromus sterilis. The sequence goes on from OX465597.1 coordinate 214,673,089, forward strand.
TCACCAATCACTTGACACCTGAAAAGTATCATGAAGTGAAGAATATTCCAACTGCCAAAGGTGTCTGGGACTATCTTGAAAAGATTGGTGAAGGTGTTTCTACCCAGAAGGATGCCATAATTGACACACTCCGAAGCAAATTCTATCGCTTCAAGAGAAACGAGGGTGAAAAAGTCAGCTCCATTTACAGCAGACTCACAACTCTTGCTAATGAATTGATTTCACTCGGTGCTGATGACATTACTCCTCACTCTGTTGTGAGAACTTTGCTTCGCTCATTGGATGACTCGTTTGACCACATCGTGCTGATGATCAAGGAAAGGACTGATTTCAGACGTCTTGTTGCTGCTGATGTTCTTGAGAGACTCACTACCTTTGAGATGGAAGAAGAAGAGAAACGTGACATAAATAGTTCTCGAAGGAGATCTCATGCCTTGAAAGCAAAAGCTTCGCGTCATTCTTCACCCGAAGTCAGTTCTGCTTCAGGTGTCGAATCAGATGATCCTGCAGGCATTGGAAAAGATTTAGCACTGATCATGAGACGCTTCAATCGCTTTCAGAGAAAAGGTTTTTCTTCACCCAAGAAGAGTTATTCTTCAAGAAGCTCAAGTCATTCTTCTCACCGTTCATCCTCAAGAAGCTCTCCATCAAAGGACAATTGCTGCTACAAGTGCAAGAAGCCAGGTCACTACATTGCTGATTGCCCTCTGTGGGAAACTGAGAACAAATCGAAGCATTCACTCAAAGACTTTTCATCGAAGACTCACAGATCCTCCAGAAGTCATGAGTCAAAAAGATATGATTCCAGTTCAAGAAGAGAAAAGAAGAAAGATTCTGATGATGATAAGAGGAAGAAGTATCATAAGAAGCGTGAGGGTTCTTCATCGAAGACTCACTCGTCTCATCGAAGCAGCTCTCACCGTGCCAAGGCCTATCTGGGAAAGGAGATGAACTCAGAAGACGAAGCCTCTGGTTCCGAAGCTGAACAAGATTCAAGGTCTGTGTCTGGGTCCGAAACAGATGGTGTTGCTGGTTTGGCTTTCGCTTCGGCAGATGCTTCAATCAATGCTTCGAGCTCATTCTTCACCAACAACAGTAGTGAAGATGAAACTCCTGCATATTGCTTCATGGCCAAGGCAAAGGTATCTTCATCAAAGTCAAACTATGACTCTTCTGATTGTTCTTCATATGAAAGTGACTCAAAGGTAAGCTATGCTAAACTCGCTAAAATTGCTTCAATCCAACAAGATGAACTTGATTCTCTAAGAAAAACCATTAAGAAATCAGAAACGTTGTTGATCGATGAGATTGAGACAGGTCAAACTTTAACTAATGAGCATGCTGCTCTGAAGGAGAAGTTTGAAGAATTATCCTCTCGGCATGATCTTCTTTCAGTTGATTATGAGAAGCTCACCTATGAATTTCTTCAGAGGAAAGTGGCTCTCGAAAAACTGAAAGAGGATCATGAAGAATTGGAAAATGTCAATCTCTCTTTCATGGCTCAACAAGGTTCTGAAGCAAATCATAAAACTGAATCACCTTGTTTGGATTGTTTGGAACGAAGCAAAACTTATTCCAAAGGGAAAGCTCCTATTGTTTTTGATAATACTAATGCCTCCGATGAGGAAAATCCTGCTGTTACCGAGGAACTCCTCAGGTTGAAAAACTTATTTGAAACAGGCATGTTCAAAAGTGTGCAAGGACACCAATATCTCTGTGATATCCTGAGGAAGGCTCTCCTTCACAGGAATCCCAGGAATGAAGGTGTTGGTTTCGAGAGAAAGATAAATCCTGATGGCACATATTGGGAGCCTGAACAGTATCCTAAGACTGTTTGGGTTCTAGCGAAGGAGAAACCCATTGATGTTGCTAACCTTTCAGGTTTCGACTGAAAAATGAACAAAGTCATTGTGGATGAATCACTTGATTCAGACTACAAACTCATGAAAGATGAACAGGGAAAAGTTTCAGCTGAGTATGTAGGTACTCCACCAAAGAATGGATTCTATAAGAGGCAGATATGGGTGCAGAAAGCACTTGTGGAAAAACTGCCTGCTAACCATTCTATGCAGGGAAAGTCTTCGGTACCACCGAATCATTTCTACTCTCTTGAGACGAGAAATGATCCATTGGTGACCGAATCAAATGTTCCGCATAAGCAATACTATCGTACTCGTCGTCATACGTATCGTCCTCATAATAATCATACTAAGATTGCATATGCTCATTCTTATGCTAACCATTCGCAGAGGACTTACATTTATGGTGTGCTTGATGGTACACCGAAGCAATACACTCCTGTTCGATTCAATATTGCTTCAACCAGTGCTTCAATTCCTTCTCAGTCACCTGCTCGTTTGTGGGTGGTTAAGAAGAACTAATTCTTCTGCAGGGCTATGTCTCCGGTGGATCCGAATGGGTCATGGATAGTGGTTGTACAAATCATATGACCGGAGACAAGGAGTTATTCACCGAAGAAAAACTATCTCAATCTTCTCTGAACTACATTACCTTCGTTGATAACAACAAAGGTAAAGTGTTAGGTTTGGGTAAGATTGCCATATCGAAGGATAAGCACATTGACAAGGTTATGCTAGTCCAATCTCTTGGATATAATCTTATTTCTATTTCAAAGTTATGCGATATGGGTATGCTTGTTCTGTTTTCTGCTTCGCGTTGTGTTGTCTTTTCACAGGATGACTATACGTTTGTCTTCGAGGGTTACCGAAAGGGAGATCTATACATTGTTGATTTTTCTTCGGGCCCTGCTGTATCCACTTGCTTAATGGCAAAAGCTTCATCTGGATGGTTATGGCATCGAAGACTTGGTCATGCAGGGATGAGAAATCTTCATAGATTAGTGAAGAAGAATCATGTTATCGGCCTTAGCGAAGTAAAATTCGATAAGGATCGTCTCTGCAGTTCTTGCGAAGCTGGTAAAATTACGAAGAAACATCATTCAGCGAAGACCATCATGACTACCACTCGTCCTCTTGAATTGCTTCATATGGATCTTTTTGGTCCTCAAAATTATGCAAGCCTGGGAGGAAACAAATATGGTCTAGTTATTGTTGATGACTTCTCTCGTTATACTTGGGTTTTCTTTTTGGATGACAAGAGCAAAGTGGTTGAAATCTTCAAGTCATTCGCAAAGAGAGCTCAAACAGAATATGAATTATCTCTGAAGCATATCCGAAGTGATAATGGAACTGAGTTAAAAAATACTCATATTGAAGATTTTCTTGATGATCATGGTTTTACTCATGAGTTCTCTGCTGCCTATACACCACAACAAAATGGTGTAGTTGAAAGGAAGAATACAACTCTTATTGAAATGGTCAGAACTATGCTAGCTGAATACAAGACTCCTATTAGGTTCTGGGCCGAAGCAATCAACACTGCATGTCACATCATCAACAAGGTTTACCTTCACAAATTCTTGAAGAAAACTTCACATGAGCTTATCACTGGTAACAAACCAAATGTCTCATATCTTAGGGTATTTGGTGCTCCATGCTTTATTAGAGATATGAATCATAGCTCCAAATTTTCCCCTAAGGCACATGAAGGTTTTCTTTTAGGTTATGGCTCAAACTCTCACACTTACAGAGTCTATAACTCTCACTTTGGGAAAGTTATGGAAACTGTGAATGTAAGGTTTCATGAAACTAATGGCTCTCAAAAGGAGCATTTGCCTCATGATCTAGATGAACCTCCACTTGATGAAGTGATAAGGTCCATGGCTATTGGTGAGATTCGCCCTGTTGAAGCCAATCAACGTCAAGCTGTTAGGGATGATGATGGTCCAATGTTCCCACACATAGCCCGGGGCGCTGGAGATCAACATCCTGAAGCTAATGATGAACAGGACGAAGAAGGTCAAGGGAACGAAGGAAATGCTAATCCTGAAGGAAATGCTGAAGCTGAAGGTGAAGCTGATCCCGAAGCTGATGCAGATCCTGAAGCAGAAGCTAAGCCTGAAGCAAATGATACTACGTTATCACGAGTTCGAAGAAGAGTTGATGTGGATTCGATCCTTGAAGATATCAATCAACCAGGTCGTCCCACTACTCGATCTCGTACTCGTTTGGCTAACTTCTGTGGAAACTTTTCTTTTGTCTCCATGCTAGAGCCTTCAAAATATGATGAAGCCATGAAGGACCCTGATTGGTTATTGGCTATGATGGAAGAACTTCACCAATTTGAAAGGAACAAGGTCTGGTCACTTGTTGAAAGGCCAAATCCCATGAAGCACAATGTTATTGGCACAAAGTGGATATTTCGCAACAAGCAAGATGAAGATGGTATTGTGGTAAGAAATAAGGCTAGATTGGTAGCACAAGGTTATACCCAAATCGAAGGCATTGACTTTGGTGAAACCTATGCTCCAGTAGCCCGTCTCGAATCCATTCATGTCATGCTTGCTTTTGCTAACCGCAAAAATATATTGCTATATCAAATGGATGTCAAGAGTGCTTTTCTTAATGGTGAAATAGAAGAAGAAGTGTATGTTATGCAGCCTCCAGGTTTTGAAGACTCGAAGAATCCTGATATGGTGTACAGGCTTCACAAAGCTTTGTACGGACTGAAGCAAGCACCACGTGCGTGGTATGAAACATTGAAGGATTTCCTCCTGAAGAAAGGCTTCAAACCAGGAACCTCTGACCCCACTCTTTTCACTCGATCATATAACAATGATCTATTTGTGTGTGAGATATATGTAGATGATATTAATTTTGGCTGTACTAACACTGAAATCAGAGAAGAATTTGCAAGAATGATGTCGAAGAAATATGAGATGTCTATGATGGGTGAATTGAAGTTTTTCCTTGGACTTCAGATTCGACAACAGAAGAATGGCACCTTTATTTCACAAGAGAAATACTTGAAGGATTGCCTGAAGAAGTTTGATCTTGCTGAATGCAAGACCATTAGAACTCCCATGCCTACAAATGGTTTTCTTGATGCAGATGAGAAAGGGAAACCCTTCGATCAGAAGAAGTTTCGGTCTATGATAGGTTCACTCTTATACTTATGCGCATCTAGACCTGACATCATGCTATCAGTTTGTATTTGTGCTCGTTTTCATGCAAATCCAAAGGAATCGCATCATATTGCTGTGAAGCGAATTCTTCGATATCTAGCACATACTCCTTCTTTGGGACTTTGGTATCCCAAGGGTACTCAGTTTGATTTGATTGGATATTCTGATTCAGACTGGGCTGGTGATAGGGTTGACAGGAAATCTACCTGAGGCACTTGTCATTTTCTTGGTAGATCTCTTGTGTGTTGGGCTTCAAAGAAACAGAACTGTGTCTCAATATCTACTGTTGAAGCTGAATACATTGCTGCTGGCTCATGCTGCACTCAAATACTTTGGCTTAAGCAGACGCTGAAAGATTATGGTATATTTGTGAAGAAAATTCCTCTGCTTTGTGACAATGAGAGTGCCATAAAGATTGCTCACAATCCTGTGCAACACTCTCGAACGAAGCATATTGATATTCGTTCTCATTTTCTTCGAGATCATGTTCAGCGCGAAGACATTGAGATTAGCCATGTAAGAACTGAAGATCAATTGGAAGATATATTCACGAAGCCATTGGAGGAGAAAAGGTTTTGTGCATTGAGATGTGAGCTAAACATCTTAGACTCACACAATGTTCAGTAAGATCGAAACTCTTCATTGTATATATTCACCTTCGTTGTGTATTTATTTGTTTAGTTTCATTTAAGTTTTCCTTCGTCCAAGTTTAGTTTCGTTTGCCTTTTTGCTTTCTGTTCTGTGTTTTGTTTTATTTTCTTTGTTCGTTTCTTTTTGTCCCCTATACTTATCACTTTTAGCTTCGTTGTTGTTCTTCGAAGTGATAAGTTTCGGACCCTACCTCTCCATTGTGATTCGCTCCCAATCTTCTCTATCTTGAATGATAAGCACAATTGAAACGGAAAGCATATTGCTTCGAACAACATTGAGTTCCGAATCAAATGCATCCAACTTAATCGAAGTTTTTGCTCTCGGTCAAGACTTATTCTTCGGCCGTTGAGTCCCCGTCTTTTTCGGGTCGTTGAGATTCGCTCGCGATACGCCACTTCATCTGAGCCATTGAATCGGAAGAGACACTCGCTGAGAACCGTTCGATACGATCTGGCAACCGTTTCAGATCGGGCCTATTTAAGGCGTTCCCCCCAGCGAACCGTTTCTCCCACGATTCATTCTCTCCCAGATTCCCCGTCTTCCACTTCGAGCACTCCGCAGAGCTCCCGTCCCCGACGTCACCGTAGCCGCTTCACTGCCGGACCGCCGCCGCCGTGGACATTCCCCGTCGACGAAGAGCTCGTCTTCGCACTCCGTCGCCGTAGCGCTTCGCATCACCAAGTTAGGGTATGCTGAGCTACTTGGATCCAATCTTTTTCTCCGTGTTCTTCATCTAGGGCTTGGATTTGAGTGTTGTTAGGTTTTTGTTTTCTATTTATAGGACTGTTTGATCCGTGCTGGTCTTTACTCCCTGGGAAAACTGTTCTTGGAATCAAAAGTGATCCCATCTTCTCAGGTCAGTATTTGAGACTCGATCTAGTCTGTGTATTGGATTAGGTTAGGTCTTGTTTTTGAGAACTGGTTCTAGCCAAATCCATTAACAGAGTTGCATCCAATCTTAGATTGATCTGGGCTCCTTTCAAAATTCTTTTGGTTTTTGTTGAAACTTTTGTCTGGGCTTATTCATTCCCTCTCTTGGTTTCCCTCTTGTCTATAATTCTGGTCACAGGATGTCTGACGAAGAGGCTGCTATGGGGAATGAGTCTCCCATTGTTGAAGGGCTCGAAAACTATCCAGAGCCACCGAAGCAAAAAGGCAAAGGAGGCAAAACGAAGGAAGTCAATAATGCCCGAGGCATACCTGAAGCCATTCGCCTCAAGATGGGCTATGACACTCCTCCTGAAGAATCAGATCATGACAGAAAGATTCGATTGCAAACTATTCGATGCTATTGGGCTATCAGGTGGTACAAGTACAAGAGTATCCCAACTTGGAAGTGGGCAATGCAGTTTGCCTTCAGCCCACCTTATCGGTACACCACCGCTATGTGTGCTCAATACACAGCTGCAAACAGAAAGAAGTACTACCCGAAGCCTCCGGCTGTTCCGCACCCGAATACCCTCAAGACTCCGGATGACTATCCTGATGAGCAAGAGAGACTTGCCATTTTAGCTGAAAAGAAGAGGATTAGAGAAGAAAAGAAGGCAAAAGATCTAGCTGCTGCAGGGCTTGATGAAGCTGAAGCATCGAAGCCTAAGAAGAGGCGAAAGCTTCGCAAGCTGAGTGATTCACCCCCTCCTGCTCTGAAGAGGAGGCTGATCACGAAGCTGATGACGAAGCTGATGCTGCTGCACAGCTTGAAGATTCAATTGATGAAGATCCTGCTGACGAAGAAGATGATGGTTCTGAGCACGCTCCCATTACCCCAAGTCCGAAGAGGAAACAGTTTAGGAAGCCACTTAAGAAGAAGGCTGGAGAGAAACCATCTGCTCCTAAAGGCGTTAAGTTTCAAGATCCTACTGCTCCCAAGAAAAACATCGATTTGATGAACCTAGTGGTTGAGGCTCCCCTGGCTACTAAGTCACCTCGCCGCCTTGTTCCTGCTGAGCAAAGAACCAAGGAAAGGCATGACCCGAAGGCTAAGCCTGCAGCTAAACCTGCTGCTAAGCCCGAAGCTAAAGCTCCTGAACAAGCCAAAGCTTCGAAGCCGAAGACAACCGTTGCCAAGTCTGGCCAGACTTATGCTCAGGTCGGCACAAAGAAGCTGTCTGAAGCTGAACTGCGCAAGAGAGACCGTGCAGAAGCTGAACGTCTGCATGCTGAAGCACAAGACCAAGCTAAGGCTGATAAAGAAGCTAAAGAGAAAGAGAGAGCAGATAGAGAAGCTGCAGAGCTGGAGAAGCAAAGGAAAGAGCTGGCTGAATCAAACCAGAGAGCTGAAGCGAAGCGCAAGCTAGCTGAAGCAAAAGCTCAAGAGGCTAAGGCTGCCGCCGAAGCCAAACAACTTAGTGAAGATGAAGCCAAACGACAAGCTCAACTTGATGTTCTTCGCACGAAGAAAGCTGAGAAAATTGCTAGAGCCGCTCAGAAGGAAGCTGCGGTTGACATGGCTCCAAAGGACATTCCTCTGAAGCCAGTCGCAGCTCCTGTCCCCGAAGCTCATAATGAAGCTGAGCACAGTGAACACAACTTCCCAGATGCAAGAGAAGGTGAACTCTGGGACTGTTTGAGCCTAATTTAGGCATACTGCCAGCTTGCTGAAGCTGTCAATCCCAAGGCTGTGGATATTGGGAATATTTATATTTCACCAAATCTTTCTGCTATGATTGAAACTTTATACTATCAGCTGAGGGATTTGCATGAAAGGGACAGATCTGAAACTGCTAAGATTCTGAAATTCAAGAAGAAAGCAGATGATGAATCAGATGAGGATTTCAAGAGCGAAGCCATAGCTGCTTCGAAGAAAATTGCTGTTGTAAATGAGCAAACGAAGCAAAATTTACAAGTATATCAAGGCAAGATAAAGTCAGCTATTGAAGAATGTTGCAAGAATCACAATGCTTCAGTCATGGCTCTTGACTCCAAGAAGCACGAAGCCATGCTCAAGCAATTAGCGTCACCTCTTCCCAAGATGCAACAAAGAAAGAGACGTCTTATTGCTGACACAGAAGAAGCTGATGAGGTGAGCTCTCATCCGACCAAGAAGCCCCCAAGAAAAGCCATCCGCCCCCGAAGTCGCTCCACCCCGTGCTCAAACTCCACCTCCTCCTCAACCCGCTCCTCAACCGTCCGCTCAAGACAACTTTGCGCCAGAGCCTTCTCCTCCTCCACAAGACATTCCTGAAAAGGATTATTCTTCAGCTCACTCTGCTGAGGAGTCTGAAGAACGAGAAGGGGAAGCCAAAGACCGAGCTGTTGAAGCCAATGCAGATGCAGATGCCGAAGCCGAAGCCAAAGACAATGTATTGGCCATCATAACTCAACCGCAAAGGCGAGTCATAGATGCTCGAAGGCACTGCATTCCTGCCCAAGACACTCAACTGGACTCCATCTACCCCAGAGAGACTTTTCCTATATACCTGGAAGAAGGATCTTCTTCAAGACTTGGTCCTGAGTTTGATATTGAAGTTCATCGCCAGAAGCTTCGCTTCTTTGGCACAAGTCCATATGATTCACCAAGGACTGCTGATGACCTTCTCTTCTGGACTGCTGAACAACAAATGCTTTACACGAAGCTATACTGCCAGAAAGGTGTTCTGTTCAGGCACAAGTACTTAGATTTGCATAGTCTATCTTCTGCAACGTGCTTCCAAAATATCATGGAAACCATCGAAGCACAGAATTTGACTGGCATGTTTGCCATGGAGACTCCATTCAATTCCGAGCTAGTGAAGCAATTCTATGCCACTCTCTATGTCTCTGGAAACCCTGATGATACAAGCTCATGGATTCTTGAATGGATGATTCAAGGGAAAGTGTTTAGGATGCATACTGATGAATTTATGGATATAGTGAACATCCCAAGGCACATTGGAGACCTAGCTAAGGTTCATATGTTACCTGATCCCACTGAAGCCGAATTTGCTTCACTCTTGGATCCCGAAGTCATTGGAGATCACATGCCTGAGAAAATTCGCCCGAAGCATCTGATATTCATATCGAAGACTTGGTTTTACATCCTGTCAAATTCACTGATGCCTCTCAGCACTGCGAATGAAGAATCCAACATTCTCTATCATACACGTCATGCTCTAATGAAGCTTACTCATGGACATGTGTTTGACTTCGAGGACTGTTTTCTTCGATATATGGTACAAGCTGCTGAATTAGTAAATCAACTGAAGCCATATGCTCCTTGGCTTCAAGCCATTTGCAACCATGGACGCAGCGAAGATTTTGTTGCGAAGCATCACCCGAAGCTGTTCTGCCCTCCTGTCCGCGACACTATGAATGTCTTCAGAAGGCCAAATGATCCATTTGCCACATATGTCGGAGTCAGACAACACGTAAATGAACGCAACATGTCGAAGAAGTTCCAGAAAGAAATTTATCACTTTGAAGTTGGCATTCGTACTCAACAAATGCTTGAAAACTTCATTGAAGGAAATCAGCGCCAAATGCAACATCTTTCAGATGAGATCAATAGAGTTGGCAACATTGCTTTAAACAACAACCAGTACTTGAAGGTTTTGAGGCGCCACTCTTGGAAAGGATTAAGGAAGTTCAACTCTGTGAAGAAACTTGAAGCTGACCAGATTTTCAAGGAGTATCCACATCTTCAACGTCACTTTTCCAGAAATGATACGATTGACCGCCCCAACCCAAATATCCCTTCGCTGGACAAGATTGATGAAGTCCTCTTTGTTAATCCCGCTGAACAGAGTCGCCCCGATACCTTCTCTGATGAAGACTCCCACACCTCGAAGCAATAAGATGATCCTCTCAACGACAGCGACCTTGAATTGCTTCAAGCGCCGATGGACTTCGACGAGGAAGAGTCACCTGCTTCGACCGAAGGAGACACTTCAGGAGATGCGTCTTCTTCAGGCGAAGACAATCAGCAGGGTCCCCAGGTTGCAGCTAACGCGTAATTGCTCTTGATCTACCTCTCAACCTTTTGTCCAATTATTGACGAAAAGGGGGAGAAAGTAGCATCGATTGAGTTTAGATTTGCTGCGGGGTTTAGTGATTTGATTCGATCTTTTGCATGTTAAGTTATGACAAACATTCCATTCTCTTCGATTGGGTTGTAACTTAAGTTTTACTTCGGTTGTGAACTGCTTCACCTTATATGTTAATAACCCCCGTGCTTGCAAGTTGCTCTCCTATCTTTTATCTTGCAGGTGGTTATTATCCTTTAAGTTCACAGGTCATTGGATGATTGCATATTCTTCAAGTCAAATTCTCCTTATATGCAATTGATTCACTAAGATATGTGTTAGGCTTCCCATTGATGATTTTCTTCAACAAGCATTCTCTTCGATTATAAATCTTCAAAGCTTGCATTCAGGGGGAGTCATAAGCTTCATATCTTAGAGTTTGCTCTCAACTCAACTCAAAATTCCATATCTTTTATCGATGCCTGTTTTGTCAACAATAGTCCAAAAATGGGGAGATTGTAAGAGAAAAGTTATACCCCCATGAGTTTTGGATATTGTTGGGAAAAACAGTAGAGGAACTAACAAGTTTTCTAGTGTAAAACAGATGGTTGGGTTCCTGAAGTTATAGGTTGGTGATAAAGCTTCAACGAAGATTTACACTTTTACCGAAGCATATCCTCTGGAGTGAAGCTCATCACAGATGTCGACCCCTAAAAAGATAAGGAATCCTGAAGCACGTCTCATCGAAGGAGATGACCAAGATGGCGCAAGACTTAGTTGTTTTTGCGTAGTTCTTTTTCTCTTCTTTGAGTCGTAGGAAAAACCGTACTATCAAGAGGGGTTTAGTAAATGTACTCTGAAGGTTTTGGTGAAAAGACTCAGATCGAATCCAAACCTGTGAGAAGCCAGAGTTGAGAAATCTCATGTGCGCTAGGTAATGCTTCACCAGAGAAGACTTAGTTCTTTCGGCTCCTAAAGCAGAACCAAGTCCGTGAGTCAACTTTACTTGGACCGCAAGTAAAGTTGCGCTTTGATTGGAAATACGACCGTTGGGGACAGGTGTCAAGTTGTCACATCGGGTCACTTCAGTCATTTCGCACCTAGGGATTTCCACCTATAAATACGCCACCCCCGCCCTCATTGGCCGGTGGATGCTCCGAGATTATTTTCCTTACAGTGAAGGAGAGAGAGCAACCCCACCGAAGCAAACCAAAAACCCATCCACCGAAGCATAAGTCCTATTGATCTGAGTTGATTCATTATGACTTAGGAAGAAGTTTGCTAGCCTTTTTTATCTTGGAGAACTGCAATTCTCCTAGACGGTTAGAGAGTTGTTCTTCAGAGAGCGAAGAGTTATTGTCGCCTCGAAGTCCTGTTTGTCAAAGGTTTCGGTGATTTCCTCAATAATCAACCACGAGTGAAGAACTGACCAAGCTCAAGGAGATTGGTGCAGTGGAGATACGGACGGAGAGAGGTTAGCTCCTGTGTTCAATCACAAGTCCCTCCAACCAGACGTAGCACTTTGCAGAGTGTGAACTGGTCGAACAAACATCACCGAGTCAAGAGTTCATTTTACTTTCCGCACTTACATTCAGTTTATCAATTGCTTCAGTGATATGCTTCAATGCAATTGATTCGATGCTTTTGATTCGCTATGTTATGCTTCAATCATGTTCTGCTTCAACGTTTACCTTTCTGTTGAATCTCTTCTGCTGTTAAGTTATGCTTCACTTCATAGTTTCATGCGAAAATTTGAAGTGATCATTCACCCCCTCCCCCTCTGATCACATACTTGGACTTACAGATGTTGCTACAGTAGTAACAATCATCAAGACCACTAGAAACACAAGGAAAAACAAATTGGGCTGACTCCCAACAAGCGCTTTATTTTACGCCTTTGAGCTAGGCATGAAAATTATAAAAGATGCTCTCACAGAAGAATAAGATTTGAAGCAAAAGAGCATCAAGAAGAAAACATTAAAAGCATTTAAGCCTAACCCACTTCCTATTCCTTGGAAACTTGTAAAGAAATAAATCATGAAAGCACAAAGCAATAACCATAGGAAGGTAAAAGAAGAAGAACTTCAAAACTTTCATCATAAAGAGAGGTGTTTTTGTAATATGAAAGTTTTACTACCAAACTTTCCTCTCTAAAAATAATTTTCAGTAGCATCATGAACAACATAAAGAATATAACTATCACATAAAGCATATTGTTCATGACATACAAGCACACGTGTATTGTTTTCAACAGGGTTTTTAGGATCATAAGATAAATTTAACCCATCACATTGAGCTTATTAAGAGCACAATTCTCCAAAATATGAGTTAGAGATTTGAAAAGGATAATAGGACAATCAAGTGTGGGTGCAATAACAACAATTTCATGCTTAACATAAGGAACTATAGAAAGTTCATCTTCGCAAGCATAATCCATATTAGCATCATGGCCATCAACAAAGCAAGTATCAAGATCTTCAGAAAGGGATGTATCAAGTGAGTCCCCGAAATCATAAGATTCCTCATCATAGCAATCATTGGCCTCTTCTTGGGCAGAAACCATTATGTTTTTAAAATCATAAATATAATCATTGCAAATATAATTTTCAAAGTAATAAGTAAGAACTGCAAGGTTTTCAGACTTGTGAATAGCATTGTAATACTTTTAAATCAAAGAAGCAATCTCATAAGCACCCTTAAAAGCAACAAACTCTTCAATCTTTTCAACATCAAAGTAATCATAAACACCTTTAGCATAAGAAGATAGGATCTCATTCTCTGTAACATCCCAAAATTTTACAAATTTTGGAATGTTTTTTTTAAGCTTTAAAACTGAAGGGTAGAACACCCCCCAGCATTTTATTAATGCCACACAATATTTAAAGAATTTACACCAAAGCTTCAAAAAAATAGGCCCTCAAGGGGGCAGAAAGTCAATCCATCTAAGTAATTCATCTTTAAACCTTGATTTGATCCTATAACTAAGAAAAGTGAGGTCATGGATGAAGCCCATTTTCCACTTTGCAAAGGATGGCCTCTCATGTTTGAAGCATTTGGCATTTCTGACCATCCAGATATTCCATCAGACAGTGAACACCACCTCAGCAAAGAAAGGTTTCTGAAAATCCTCTCTAGCTTTTGTTGCTACCTGCACCATATCAGTCCCCAATGACCATTCAATTTGAAGATATGTCCATATCCTAGCACTGAAGTTACATTGGAAGAACAAATGATCTCGGGTCTCCAGGTGTTGAGTGGGGCATAACACACATTCTGGCATAACACACACTAGCTAACAAATGATCATGTCCTTGGTGTTTAGACGATCCATAATCACTAGCCAGGCAAAAACTTTAGTTTTGAGGATGCAGCAAGATTTCCAGATCCAATTGAGCAGAGGGTTGTATTGAATAGGAGCATGAACCTTGGTGTAAAATTTCTTTGCAGTATAGGGTTCCTTAGAACTATTCCTCCAGGTCCAGCAATCTGAAACCAACTGTGAAGTGTGATTTTGCAGAATCAAGGTTAGCTCCATGAGCTCCTCATAGGCCTGAGCAGAAAGTGGCAGATTGAACAGATCAGTGAGCTCAGTTGGACCCAAAACCTCCCGGCCAGAAATGAGAGGATCTTTAGCATAGGATAACAATCTAGCAAATTAATTATCTAGTGATCTATTCATCTGTTCTATCCATTGGTCCTGCCACAACAAAACAGAATCCCCAGGGCCAATCTGGATCTTGGAAACAGCCACAAAACTATCCATGTATTTGGCTACATCCCTCCACCAAAAGGAACCACGGAGCTCAGTTGCATGGGGTACTCTTTGATGGTAGTATGAGTTCCAGATGAGAGCCACCCAGGGAACCTCCTCTTTGTTATAAAATTTCTTCAGATGCTTCATAAGCAGTGCCTGATTCTGCAGCTGCAAATTTAAGACACCCAGTCCCCCTTTATTTTTGGGTGTGCAAACCAGCTCCCAAGCAGCCAAAGATTTACCAGAGTCCTGACCATATTTCCTCCACAGACACTGTCTCTGTATCCTTTCAAGTTGTTTAATTATACCTATGGGTATATGCAGAGAGAAAAGGAAATATATGGGCAAGGAGGACATGACTGAATTCAATAACTGCAATTTTCCTCCCTGAGTAAGAAAGCAAGAGCTAGCAGTAAGTCTTCTCTCCATACAGTCAACCAGAGGAAGAAGATCCACCATTTTAGGTCTAGTGGTTCCAACTGGAAGGCCCAGGTAAGTGAAGGGCAATTTCCCCATTTGACACCCAAAAGCAGCAGCCAATTGGGAGAGAGTAACCTCATCAATGTTAATGGCGATCATTGATGATTTGTTGTAGTTGATCTCTAGGCCAGTTGTCTCAGAAAATCTCTGTAGGGCCTCTTTCAACACCAAAACTTGTTGGACCTCAGCAGGCAACACCAAGATGGTATCATCAGCATATTGCACTACAGGGAAATCAGTGTCATGGAAAGTAATAGGTAGGCTGAGGAGTCCCTTTTGGAGAAGATCATTGATCACTGATTGCAACAAGTCAGCAGCAAGGACAAAAAGTAGGGGTCACAAAGGATCACCCTGCCTAACTCCTCTTCTGCATTTAAACTGTCTCCCAGGAATTCCATTAAGTAGGACAGATGAGGACCCACTCTCCAACAGCTGTTGCACCCAGATCCTCCATTTCAAGGGAAACCCTTTATGTTTGAGATTCTCAAGGATAGCAGAGTGCTCAATGGAATCAAAAGCCTTTTCAAAGTCAATTTTGAGCAGAAGAAATGGTCTCTTAGACTTGGTGGCACTGATGCAGATATTCCAGAGTCCAAGCAATGCAGTCCTGAATAGATCTGTCCTTGATAAAGCCATACTGATTTTTGTGAATGCACTTTCTAATATCCTTTTGTAGTCTATTTGCAGCCATCTTAGTGAGGAATTTAATACCAACACTAGTGAGAGAGATAGGTCTGAAATCATTCATAGTTTCAGGACTAGCTTTCTTAGGAATTAGGGTGATGTAAGATCATTTGAGACCCTCCAAGTGTGCAGTGCCATTGTGAAACCCAGCAGCCAAGTTATAAAAATCATTGCAGATGATGGGCCAACAGGTTTTAAGAAATTTAACATTGAAGCCATCAGGCCCAGGTGATTTATCAGTAGGCATGGATCTCACAGTGTCATCCATCTTCTTTTTACCAAAAGGATCCACAAGGGAATCCAAATCGTCCACCTGAGACAATAAGGCATGCAGATCACAGCTCATGACAATGCCTTTGTCCACACCCATCCTGTTCTTGAAAGCAGACAGGAAAGTAGCAGCAACTGTATCATGATGATCACAGGCAGTTCCATCAGACAAGTCCAAGGAGGCAATGGAATTCCTCCTGTGCCTTTCTGAAGCCATTGCTTGGAATAATTTACAATTCTCCTCACCCACTTTCACATATCTTTGGGTACATCTTTTTTTCCAGTATAAGTGTTGCCAGAACAGAAGTTTCTCTAGATGCACTTTCACAATCTTCCTAAAATTGGCTTCAGGAACATATAGTGGTCTAATGTCCTCCAAACAATCCAAAATGAATATCACTCTATTGCATTTGGAAATCAATATTTTAAGGGAGGAGAGTCCGCTTTGCCAGTGCTTCAAAACCTTCCTAAGCCTCTTGAATTTATCCACTATAATGGCCACAGAATGGCTTTTAAAAGAAGGTACCTCCCAGGAGTTTTTTACACAGTCCATAAAACCAGTCATCTCCACCCAGTAATTCTCAAATCTGAAAATATTGGCCTTAGGAATGGATGTACTGATTACAACCACATAAGGCACATGGTCAGAAGCAGTTTTAGCCAAAGGAAGCACTTGAGATGAAGGATAGCATGTAATCCAATTGGAGGAGGTAAAAATCCAATCAAGCTATTCCAAAAGTGGATTATCCTGCATATTAGACCAAGTGAACCTTCTACCTTTCAAAGGCAGCTCCAGAAGCCCAAGATGACCAATGATTTCATTAAAGATGAACATGTCATTCATGTCCCCTCCAGGAAGATTCCTGTTCTCCATTGATCTGATGAAGTTGAAATCACCAAGTAGCATCCAGTTAGCATCAAAAGGGATAGATAAGTGGTAAAGCCAGTCCACAAAATTATCCCTGCTATGTTTCTCACAAGGACCATAAACATTGACCAATGTGCAGGTCTCATCATTATGTTTGAAAGTGAAATTAATCACCAGTCCAAAATCCTGAGACTCCACTAACAATCCCTCAAACATGCTAGAGTTCCAAATTGTGAGAATACCTCTAGAGGCTCCCCTTGATGGGACGAAGGCAAATTGATCAAAATGCCTAGGAAAAAGAGTCTGAATAAAATTTCGATCAATTGTGGCACATTTAGTTTCCTGCAAGCAGATGATTGCACACTGACTTTCCTCGATTTTCTTTCTAACTGCTCTTTGTCGAGCTTCAGAGTTGAGGCCTCTAACATTCCAACAAAGAACTTTCCATTTTCGAGTAGTTGTACTATCCATAGAGAACCTAGAAGTAGTAAATAAGATTAACTGTAAACATTACAGCTAACAACCCAAACCAAAAACATGGGCTAAGCCCAAAAAAGTATTGCCGCAAAGTTTCGTAACAACTGGCCAATTTAGAGGCTTGCCAAACCCAAAGATAGAAAGATGCATTAAACATTTTCATCCTTGCCAGGGGTCACATCAGAAGAAGAGGTCGCCATAAGATTCTCTTGAGATAGCAGAGATGGATCAATTTGAAGATCTGCCCCAATGGCCTGTATGACCCTGACAGGCGGTTGTGGCACAGTTGGCTCTCCTCTTGTGCTGGGCCTTGGACTGGGTCTTCCACAGGCTCCTCAAGCACCATTTTAATGGGCTTGGTCTTGGGCTTTTTCTTTTTAGGGGCCATTGGGAGCTCAGCAAAGTTTCCCGCCTTGAACCCATCCCTCTTGATAGTGATTCTGGTGCAACGTCGAACAGAAGTTTCCACCACCGGAGTGCTCTTCTTCTTGCGTCGAATTGCTACCAATTTTTGCAGAGGAGGGCTGGCAAAACGTGTGACCTGTGGCACCTCCTCTAGAGGCAGAGCAGGAGCAAAAGAAGGGGCCACCAGGTTGTCCTCCTCCTCAATGTATGAGATGGAAAACTCCATGGTTTCCTCATCAAAAGCCATCGCCCAAGAACGCTTGGAGCAAACCGAAGGCAGAACAGGAACAAATGATAGCGGCTTGGGGATCTGCATGAAACTTATCTCAGGAAGCAGTCTGGAGAAGGCTCTGCTCCAGATCATCTCCAGAGGGAGAGGAGGGCCCGCCACAATGTTGATCATTCCAACAAAGATCTGTTGCTACGGAATTGGTGGTGGCTGATAAACAACCAGAGCAAGGTTGGGCTCCTCCTAAACCGGTGGATGAGCCTGTTCCACATCATCATGGATATGAATAACTTCTACCATGGGCTGCTCCACTGATTCAGACAGATCGGGGTGATCAAGCACCATGGACTGTTGGTCCTGATCCGGTTCCCTAGGTTGCTCCTGCTGTATCTCCTCATTTGGGGCATCTTCCCCCCAAACAGCATGCCCCCATCCTGGGGCCTCATTATGATTAGCTTGGTGATTCTCAGGCGGAGGTGCAGGAACATCATTCCTACCAATCTCAGGAAAAAGGGGCAACACCGAAGGAATATTGTCCGGCTGGAACTGCCCAGGCATGGGGTGAGGGTTGCCATTGAGGGGCATCTGGTCCTCGTCTGGTGGCATTTGATTTGCCCAGTCTGCTCCCAGCACATAACACGCCGCGGTCCAGTTAACTCTATTACCACCCCATTCCACATAATCTCCAAATACAATGTCCCTTGGTACAAGCGCAGTAGAGGGGAAAGAAGCATGAATCATCGAACGCACCAGGTAGGGATCCTCAGAGTTCCAAGAGTGAAACTTCCCAAACGTATTAATGGATTCAGTCAGATTCTGGGTGTTGCGGTAGTCAAGCGGCACCCCTATGAGCATAATCCATCCAGTCCGGAAATCATCCGCACCACGGAATCCCTCGCCCTAGTCTTGATTGAAGAACCGAAAGAATCTGTCATCCCCAAGCTCAAAGGGGGCATGCTGAGTGAGCGTGTATCTAACCGCCGCATCCCGCAACTGAAACAAGCCAACCACCAGGAACCATGGCTGAACTGAGCGCACCATGACTCCTCGAGCTTGGAGAAAGTCAGCCACCTCCTCGCGAACTTGACCCATCTGGGCAGGCAGGGGCGGCGACATTACCTCATCTACGACATATTCTTCATGGCGCCTCTCTGGTCTTCTTCCCGCCGTGAAGAAAGTGTGAGGGAGGCGATTCGGTCCGCCGTCGACAATGAAGTGTCCGGACGGGAGGTAGCGTTTGGGGTCGACCTCCTATAATGCCATTGGCGTGCTCTTCGATCTAGACAACGGCGTTTCGAAGCTGGGCGGCGGAGCGCGATAGGCGACGGGGGTTTTCTCGTTGGAGGAGTGCGAATCGACAAGGTAAGGAGGAGGGGCGCTGGTCCCAATATGAACCGGTGAGGACTCAATGTGAAGGTGCGTGGAAACAGGTCTCCAGACGCGACCCTCCTGACGTGCAATCAAATTGCAGTCCCTTCGGCGGTGGCCCACACGGTTGCATGCCATGCACACCCTAGTAGAGGGACACGCCGATGATAGGTGGCCCTGCACTTTGCAGAATGTACATGTCATGATCCGGTCCACCATGTCATCCACCATGGCTTCAAATGCGTCCCGAGGTTGCATTGAAGAGGCATCCCTCGTGATCGAATCTCGCTGCTGCTCCTCTTGAGATTTTTCCAAATCTGTTACGGTTCGTTCCTCCAAAACCGGTACAGCACATCGCTCCAAGGAAGGCAACAAATTTCGTTGCACATTATCTGATCCAGAAGATTCGGGATTGGAAATCGTCCCCATGGAAAGAGAAACTGTTCCAAATTGGATTATCGGCGCCGCCGTCGTCAAGTGCACCGCGGGCGGTGGCGAGGGAGGTGGACAGTCATCGTGAAGCAAATCCTAGCCTGCTTGGACGATCTCTTTACGTACCTCAGGTTGCACCCGAAAATTGTAGCTCTTGCGTGCCTCATAATCAATGATGGTGGAAAAATGTAAAGATTTACCCTTAGGAAGTCCAACCTTCATCTCGGATTTCTTAGGAAATGAACGTAGAGCATTCAAACCCTCTTGAACCTGTTTTTTAGACGGACTAACAAGAGTCCATTCTTCATTGCATTGCTTCTGCCATAGCTTGAACTCATATGTCCATTGAGGTCCTCCATAGTTCCAGAGATAAAAGTAGCAAATAAACTGAGGAGAGACAAATTTACGTCGACCAGTGAGTAGGAATCCAACCTTTTTATTCGCTACCGTGAAGCTAAACACACGATCACCTAGAATGGACACTTTAAGTGCATCGCATCGGCCGCCAGTGATAGATTCCAGTGGTACCACCGCCGAATCCTCAATCAACTTGAAAGAGGTACGTCCAAATGCAACCACCATTGTGAAGTGGCCAGAGTGCTGATTCGGATGAACCGAAGAGAAACAAGTGCGTCGAACCTCCTCAGCGAACTCCACGCCGGGAGCCAGATCCAAACCCATCTGGAGGGAGGCATAGACTGCCATGAGATGGCTATGTATGCAAAGAGGAGGTGACGCCGGAGACGATGATCAGAGCCAAAGGTTGATGAAGAGGCCCAATCAGCTACGATCTTGGATAGAGTGGCTAGGGTTTAGGGGCGGCGACGTGGAGGTGGGAGAGAGCCATCTTTGGGTCTCGTCAAATTTTGGAATGTTAATAAATTAATTATAATGATGATTACTTTGCTTGATATGATTGATTTTCACTAGGATATGAAACTTTTAGAGTTTATCGAATATTCAAATGAGAGGGATTAAAAAGACTTCCCCAAATATTCCTTTGTTATCTTATTTGACTGTGGGTATTTAAAACAAATCCAACTAAAAAAAGAGGGAAGGTAACATGACTCATTCATTATAAAAGAGAGTTGGGCTATGTTTTAATATGATTTTATTTTAATTGGAGTTTATTTAAATAATTTTCCATTAAAAAATAATAATAACTTGAGAGAAGATAAGATGACTTCTTCAATAAAAAAAGAGTGGAAATTATTTAAATAATTATTTGAGATTTTTTATGACTTTTAAAATATTTTATACCTAGATAAAGTCATTGAAAAATATGCTATTATTTTTAGTTATCAGTTTGGTCAATATTTTCATTGCATATTATTCTTGGGATTATTTTGGAAATTTAGAAATTCACTTTGTATTTTTCTGATGAATTTTTGATTTTATAAAATTGTTTGAAGTCTTGAGAAAAAAAAAGAGCCATTGCTGCCCGGCCGGCCCATGCCTACGTCTCGCCCACGAGCACTTTTTAACGTAGCCGCCAGGCCACTTCGATTCCAACTAGGTTGGTTAATTTTTTTATAGCCAACCTATATAAGGTGTTCATAAATAACGTTTTCCTTTTATTTTATTTTACAAAATCCTATCGCGGGACCCACTTATCCGGAGCCGTCTCGCCGCCGCCACCCAGTCGTCGACCAACGCTGCGCTGCGCGCCGCCGCACCCGCGCCTCTACGCAGCGGCTACTGCCGGGCCGCCGCCGCTTCCCGGGCGTGCACGCCGCCGCCGCCCTCCCCGCCGGCGATCCCGCCGCCACGTCGCCGCCGTGCGCACGGACGACCACATTGTCACGCCGGCCACCTCTGCCGCCCGTCGGTCGCGCATCCCCATCGCCGAAGCAACACCGCCTCCACGCCGAGCTCACCGGAGCACGCGCGCCGCCACCCGCTTGCCTCGAAGGAGACTACTTTCGTCGCCGCCTCCGCCGGTTTTGCTGGTGAGCGGCCTCCACCGTTGGATCTTGGACGGGCGGCACAGATCAAATCAGATCTAAGGTTTGTCGTTTTTTTTGTTTTATTCGGTTCATCTTGGTTTTCCCAGTTTAGCCGGTTAACCCAAAAACTGACTTGCTCTATCTAGCCGACGTTCACTAGTTGGCACCTAAAGGTCATGTTGTTCGTCCCTTAGTGTCCAGGGGCATGTTCGTGAGGTAAAATTATTTTTATTCATGGATAAGTCCTTTTCATAGTTTGCACCCTAGAATCTCCATAGCCGTATCTTTTAAACAATGTATCAAAATTAGGTGATTCTTTTTCCTACGCACTCGTAGTGATCAGTAGTTTATCATAGAGTTAACCTTCCACACATTTGCACATTTTGAATTTGAATTTATTTAGATTCAAAGTCAAACTTCCGGAGGACGTATCTTTTATACCGTTGATCCAATTCGACTGATTCCTTATGCATTGGAACACTCGTCTCATATATTTGTTTTATATATCATTTATCCACCATATTCAAATACGTTTTGATCTGTTTGAATTTAAATTTAAATTCAAACTTCAACATGCTATAACTCGTGTTGTAGTATTCTGTTTCACGTGATTCTTTTTTCATATTGGATCACCTTTCATTGTCATGATCTTTACCTTGACTTCGTAATGTCTTTGGTCATAAGCTTATATATCAGCAATTTTTTATCCGTTGACTCTCTCGAGTTCATGTTTCACCTATCGCCTTCGAGCACATCGACACCTATACCTTTCAAGCCAAGTTGTTATTGTTGCAAAATCTTCTTGTGTTTGATTTGTTGATCTTTTAATTTCTTTTGGCGTTATTGTTTATGTGGTATCTTTGTTTTATGATAGATTGCTCATAGTGTGATGAGTAGAGTTATCTGGATCGTGAGAGCGAAGAACTTCATCGAATGTAGAAGGCAAGTTACACTTTGACCATACCTCATCCCATATATTTTTATTATGCATGTAGTACTTTATCACCCTATGCATGTGTAGGACTATTATATACTATTGCTGCAAACGTCATAGGATAGCCATATGATCTGATCATATATTCTTTGTCGCCTTAGTTCGTGATTGTAATACATTGTAGACGGGGATTGGGTTGAGAATACATTGAGTTATGTGAGGATTTAATGACTTGACTAGCAACCTTAAATAGAATTCACCTCTGGACGGGCAGGGAGAGCATCCTAGTGCTCTTGCCTTATCTAAGGCGGGACTAGGGCTAAATGCTTCCCGAATGGTTTTATTTGGTGGTATAAAGAACGTCATGGTATCTACCCTCTGAACGTAAGTGGGCGCCGTCCAGGCTCAAAAGGATCATAAATACTTGGTGACTAGAAGCTTCCATGTACATCCACTGGCCATATGGGCTCTGGCTTAGTTGAGTACATTGTAGGAAGCCTCTCCCGTGCAGAGCTAGCAGATGTAGATTATGGTAGGTGTACCGGCTTGCCGTTGGGTGTTGGTGACCTCTTCTGAAAGATTTCGTCTCAATCTTCGGGTCGAGTCCAGTGGGTAACGTGTACAAACCTCTACAGAGTATACAAACTAATCATGATTAGTCGTGTCCCCGGTTATGGACAACTTTGAGCAAGTCGGGACCCGGGGTTAGCGTATGCAAGTCCCGCTACAACACAAACATCTGGAGAGCCGAGAACCGTACCCACTTGTCTAAGCAGACAAGGCCAAGCACAGAACGTTCTCGGAAAGCATCGAACATGAGGGGCATCCCATCAAGCCGGATGATCAACTGAGATGGGTCCTCATCGTCCGCACACAAGTCTAAATGATATGGGTGGTTAACTCCCATACTCATAGACAAGTCGCCTCAACCATACTATCGATTGTATTATAACCCTTACATAGACTTACTCCATCCCGATCACTTAGTCGGGGTCTAGGGCGGGATCGATCATACAACAAAGTGTGCACGTGACAGAGTCACGAGCAATCGCATCGCAATGCCCCAAGCTGCGCACATCTAAGGGCCACTTGGTGTATAAAAGACCGCTAGCCAGATCACTAGTAAGGTCTCGAAAACCCATACTAGGACATGCATGTTATAATCATACACGCAGCACACATGTCTAGTATGAACAGCAGGTATCATTGCAATTCTCTACAAACTTTACAACTTTATTGATAATTCTTAGAGAGTGCACACAGAGATCACGAGCCCGTGATCCAAGATTACATCAAGCATGCGGAAGCAAAGTAGGTCTGAGTACAGACAAGTTTAACAAATGGCTTAGAGAAGCCTTATTTATAAAAAATCCCTTCCACGAGGAACCAGTCGTCTGACTGGGACTACACTAGCTTGGCTTCAGTCATCGAGCTCCAGGAAGAATCCACCTTCGGGGTCAGTGGGTTCATCTAAAACATAGAATAAGAAAACGTGAGTACAAAGTAGTACTCAGCAAGACTTACGTAGGAGTTATACTACTCATGCACATGTATCAAGGTAAAGGGAGGTGGGGTTCATAAGCAGAAGTCCCATCTTTGACTTGGCTAGTCCTGAACTACGAGTACCAGACTTTAGGTAAGAAGTGTACAAGAGTCCACTACATGTCTCCAAAAAATTACACAACTATGGTTACTTCCTCGACTTCCCCACGAAGAAGCACGCCATAGCACTCACACTTATCTTGGAAAGTTTTATAAGTATCCATTGAAGTTGTCTAATAATCGAGCACAGCTTTCCAAGTAGTCCCTTACCGCGGACATGGCTATTCGAATAGTTTATTAACCCTGCAGGGGTGTACTGCTACACACACGAAACTATTAGTTACCGCCTTAGCCTCGACACCATTCAAGCGGGTGTCGGCGAGGATAGTTTCCACAAGTTTTACCTCACAGCCAACTCAAATTCAATGGAGACGCCTATCTGGGCTGGATTCCACATCGTGAACCTGGCCGGTTTACCAATGTGGTCCCAGAAGATGTGTGCAGGGTCCCAAGCCGGTCTGAATAGCCGTTCCTCCACTTCGTAGACCGTGCCACAGACCTACCAGAGGTCCGAACTACTGCGACTCATTGAACTGAGAAGGGGTGAGTTAGTAGGTTGAGCAGGGGTCCGTTTGCCAACATGTGGTAGTACTCTTCGTCTTGGATCACCACACAAGAACTCAGGCTTAAGGCGGTGTTCAACGAGACAACCCACTATGTACTCCTACAGAGCCTCTCATCGTTCACCTTGTATTAGGGTAGATTCACCAACACATTTCCACCAACATCAACATGATCACTACCATCCCGACTCACAAAAGAGTAACCTCATTGTAACTCTAAGCATGCAATAAGCAGTAACAGTTGCAAGGGCCACATGATATCAATCAACTCCTACATCTGCTAGGATTGTGGTTTGCTTACTACTGTGACAAATGATAGGTCATGCAAAGGAATGGGTTCATCTATGCGGTAGAAACGTAGCATGGTAATCATCCTAAACAATGCATAAGCGAGACTGAGAGCGAAGTGGGATTTTATCGACATGATCAATGGGGGTTTGCTTGCCTTGCTGGCGAGGGTCGTACACAGTATCTTCAATGGAGGGGGTGATCTCAGGTTCCGGCTCCACCTCTATTCGATAGAAAACAACACAACCAACGAAACAATAATAAGACAATGCTCAAGCACATGAGTTGAAGGTTGAAACTTGATGTATCTGTCACTGATGTGTGAGTTATTCGAATTAAAAGGAGTGTATTGCATTTGAAATGCAAAATCAAACTCCAATTGAATTTCAAAAGGGGTTCATATGAAATGTTGCCACTGTTCACCCAATTTTATTTGGTCAAACATGAAAACTGATTGCATATTCAGAATCCTTGAATCTTTCTGATAATTTTACATATATAATTTGTTTAATTTGGAGTTAAAATGAATTAGTTATGAATTTCCAAAGTTTAATTCAATTTCTGGAATTTATGATAATTCTTTGAATAGGAAAATCGATTTAATGCGTCAGCATGAAGTCATGCTGGCGTCAGAGGGCCTCTGACCAGTGGGTCCCACCTGTAAGTGTCTCAGTGTGTTAATTAAAACGTTTTAATTTGTTTTAACTTAATCCAGAGAGGATTAAGGGCCTAGGGCCGACATGGCAGTGACACTGCACGTGGGGCCGGGGTGACTTAATCACCTTGCCACGCCGGCAAGGTCGCCGGCGACGAGCTCCGGCGAACCAGGGAACGCTGCCGTGTGCGGGATCACGCTCTGGACGTTCGTTTAGCACGCCAGGGGCACCAATCGACTGCTGGGAGGACGCCGCATTGACCTGTGCTGGCGGGGGTCACTGGAGTCCACCGGAAGCGCATCGACGATGACGAACGGCAGAGACAGAAGTCCGGCGACGTCGGGTTCTTCGATTCGAGGGGCAACCATGACCATGCGCTACCCCATTTGTCTCCTGGAGGTGCCAGGAGCACGATGGTCTCAACAGAACAAGCAAAAGGACACGGGAGCGAGCTTCAGGCCATCCATGGCGGCGGCTGCTCTCGGCTCTGATGGCGGATCGGGCTAGAAGGATGGAGGGGCTCTGTGAGCTTGGGGGAAACGCTCACCAGGCTACGTGGAACACGACGAGGCAGTCGACGGAGGCGGGGAGGCTCTGTGGGCGGAGTAATCGGCGGCGAAGTTCGGCGGCCGTAGACGAAGAAGATGACCCGATTCATCGGCTCCGGGGCGTTCCAGCTCGCGGGAATCTGCAGGGTGGTGAAGACGACGGCGATGAACGCGATGGACACGATGGTGTAGCTGCTCGTCGTCGTTGGCTGCGTGGACACGGCGGCGCGCTCCACGGAGGCGCTCGGGCGACGAGGAAATTGAGCAGGAGGAAGCAGTAGAGTGATCCAGAGAAGGGGAAGTGACATGGCGTGCTTTTCTCGTCTCCGTGGCGAGAGGGTAAGGCTCGGGGGCGCCTGGAACGTCCTCGACGTCGCGGTGGCGTCCTCGGCGCGCCCTGGCTCGACACCGAGCTGCTTGAAGAGGAGGACAGAAGGGGGGCTGGGCCAGGCTAGCTGGGCCTGGGGGGGGTTGAGTTGGGCTTCTTCACAGGTGAGTTTCCTTTATCTTAATTCTTTTCTGTTTCTTGTCTGCAAATATGTTGGCCCTGCTAATTAAATTAGCTAGGTATTTTGTAAAATTCCCATATTTTTTTATATGGCCTCACAATATATATAGCTAGCCACTTATAAAGTTTGGGCACTTTTAAAATTCAAATAATTTGAACTTTAAATCAAATAGGGGTTTAATTTAATTCCAAGCTCCTGTTTTGAATTTTTGAAAAATCTATGAGCATGGGAATGCTACCACATCACTTTATATGTGATCACACTCATTTATGTGAGTTTTCAAAAATGCAAAAGGAATTTTTGGAGCAACTTTTATTCTGGCCATTTGAATTAAATTCATCTGGGGGGTTTCTTCTCCCATTTCAATTTCTTTTTGAAATTTTAACATGATGCAAAGTTACTTGATAACCCTAGCACATACCTAAAAGAGGGTTGTGACAACTAGGCATTACTGTTATTGGAGGATCTTGACAGATGAATCATCTTAATTAAACTTGAGTGGGAAACTTTAATAAAGGGTATCGGTTGGAATTGGTGCTGCCCAATTCAACCTTATGTAGTAAGAAAAACTAAAATTTGACTAATAGGTAGATTGTGGGAAAAATCAGCTTTCTGCAAAATAAAACCATAAGCCTTCCGTTGACTTACCTTGCATGTAGCTATAGGTCTGTTATATCCTTTTTCGTGTGGCTTGCCGTACGAATCAGATTTACTGACCCGTTGTCGGGTTGTAACCTTTGGTGTTGCGGGATTATATACGACGAGTAAGTGATGCGATGTAGGGTTACGATGTCTATACTAACCTGTGTCGGTGGAGTTGATGGACGCCACGAAGCTCTTTATTCTTTTTCCGGTGTATTCTATTTGTAAGCTAGCCTTGAGCTATGCAGGTATGCTTTATTGTAATACTGGATCTTCGATGTAATATATATATGACATGTGGTTTATTCTTGATATTACATCATGTACTGTGTGCTAACTATTGATCCAGGGACTATCATAGAATGCACAGAGACTTGGATTCTTAGCGAATTGGGTCATTACATAT
Source organism: Bromus sterilis (assembly GCA_950022295.1). NCBI lineage: Eukaryota > Viridiplantae > Streptophyta > Magnoliopsida > Poales > Poaceae > Bromus > Bromus sterilis. The sequence continues at coordinate 214,700,785 of OX465597.1, forward strand.
GGTATCAGAGCCCATGTTGACTATAGGTTGTGACCCTAGAAATGGATAGGAAAAGCCATAGGAACAAAATTACTTTATCACTCTTTGGTTACTTACTCTCTCCACTAGTATCTCTAATCTATTATTCATTTTTTTAACTCCTTCTCTTGTTTCATTGTAAATAACCATCCGAGTATCTTATTGTAACAGCCCAGATTTCACAAAAAATAAAAAAATTGTTTTCGGTGTGAATTGGTTGATTGCCTTCTTTGTTTGCGGTGTTTGCATCCCCGACATATCGATCGGTGATTATTTTCCCCCTCTTATCACGTACCGGATGGATACCGACACTTGCCACCCTGACACTCGACCTTTGCGACACCGGGTATCACCCTATCACCGTCACGAAAACCCACACAAGACCAGCCGTAGCCAACAGAGCGAAAAACCCCGTTTAATAATTAACGAGATATTTTATAGCACGCCGGAAAATGTTCTCGGAACGGTATCGAATTGAGGTACGATTGAAGGGCTCGCCGCGCTGGGCGCGTGGTTCGAGATTTCACCCGAATCAAGGGTCGTATGCACTCCCGGCGGTCAGAAACATGGAGTATCGAACGCGCGAGAGAAAACCTGAGGGCTTTTGCGTAAACCTGCCATCCAGGCCACCTATAAAAAGACCACCACTCCCCCTATCCCTTGTAGGGTTTCCCCTAAGCCAAAATTGCAGCCACCCCCTCACAATTGCCCCAAATCTACCCCAATTTTGTCCAAACCCTAAATACAGATCTGAGATCCAACCCAATGGGTTCTGGACCGTCAGATCGGCCGATCCGACGGCCAAAGAGCCTGCTATGTCGCCCTCTCCACTCCTCCTCTCTCTCAACTGCCGCCGGCCCGAGAGGAGCTCGCCGTCGCCTCCCTCCGGCGAGCGAACGGCCGCCGGCCACCTCCCTTCCCCTCTCCTCTTTCCCTCTACTCTCCTTCCTCTCTCCTCCCTCACCGTCTTGTCTCTCCCGCAGGTCCGGCCCGAGCGCCATAGCCAAGAGAGGCACCACCGGCCCCGCACTTTGCCGCTCCCGCCTGCTGGACGCCAGCCGGGTTCGGCCAAGCTGCCGCCCGGGCCACGCCTCCTTCGCCGCAGGGGCCGCCCTTGCCTTGCCCCCTCGCGCCTGCAGCTAGCACCGCCCGGTCGCCGGCTGGCCTCGCCATGCCCGACTCGCTCGAGGAGCTCGGCCTCCTCCTCCAGCCGATGTTGCCGCCTGGGCAGGCCCAGCCAGCGGGCCCAACCGGCCAGATCCGGCCTGAGGCCCAGATCCGCCAGCCAGGCCATATGGGCCAAAAATCTGCCCATTGTGAGAATCAACCCGAAACACCTTTTTTTTTGCTAAGTACCTGTAATTTCTGCTGCTGATTCGGTTTTGCGACGTAGATTGCGATCAAACTGTAACTCGGATCACGTTGCGCCCAAAATGTTTGTTGCTTAGAATTGTGTGCTCTAGAGTTTGTCTTTAGGAAGTTAATCTTTTTGAGGTCATTAGAGTGGTGCAAACTTGTGTTGAAGTGTGCACGAGAACGTTAATTGCTGCTAAACTGCTAAAACTGTTATTTTTGTGTCAACTTCGGGTGACGGTTGCGTCGCAACCGTTCGTCGGAATTGAGTGATTCTTGTTGCATACTGTTACGCATCATGTCTACTTCCGTTATATGTTTTCACTTGTCATATTGGCCTGATGCATTTTGATTGTATCTTCACCCAAAGTAGCTACCCTGCTAGTAGTGTGATGTTGTTAACGTAAGATGCAAACTTTGCTGCCCTATATCTTTTTAACCGTGCATCATATTGAGCATTGCAATATGTCATTTTGATCTATGCCATGTCTACTTCCATTATATGTATTGCATTTTCATGTTTACCTTCCTGGTCATAGTTATATTTCAGCTCCAAGTTGCTATCCCGCTGTTTTTGACAGCCACCTCTGTTTTTCACTAAGGCTGTAACTTTCTGAAGCCATGTTGCACGCTTAGTATCGTTTGATCTGTGATGCCTATGACTTTTATTCTTGTTTGTACCTGATCACCATCATGTCTAATTCATGCCCACATATTTCTATGTCATGTTGCTGCACATTTACATATAGTTTTGCTCCTGTTTATACAGCAAATAACAGTTTCTGCCTTGTTTTCCTAATTTTCACTAAGTCCTTGACCAGTAATGTTTTATAGCTTCATGTGTTGCTTATAACTAGTGAACCATGATGCCTATTTGCATGATTCCTTTTGACATGACTTGCATGCCATGTCTACTGTAATTCCATGTCCTTTTTATGCATGTTTGCAATCTGTAGCTAATTGTTTCATTGCTCTAAAGTGTGCTCCCTGATGTTAACAACAGGTGTGCATAACTTGTTTTGCTTATATCTTTTTAACCGTAACTCCGTTTGGAGTGTTCTTTATATGTAAATTGATTAGAATTTCATGTACTTTGTGTTTATGCTACTTTTTTCTGTTGTTAACCAACCTAATATATGGTTTAGGGCAGAACAGTACCAAATGCTTTAATCATCGTGGGGCACTTAGTGGAATGCCATGTTTTGGTTGTGCCTCACTTAAATTGACTAGCATAGATAGTTTATTTTATGCTTCACCTCTTGTCATGTTTGTGTGCTATGCCATGCTTGAGTGAGATGCAATGTTAACAACCTTTGCTCATCTTGTGTAGCTAAACAACATGAACCCTTTTAAACGTGTGGTATCGTCGTGTGTGACGAGTACTCCACTTAACCTGTTAGTAACCGCTCTCGATGATAGATACGATATCGTGCTTTTTCTCGTGTTGCCTCCTTGATGTTGTTTGCTGGTGATTGCTTAGTAGTAATAGATGCTTGCTCGTTGATTGCCTATTCAAGTGTTTACTTCTTGTGTGCTTCCGCGGGTACCTCTCGGAGACGATGCGAGCTAGCAATCGACTACACCTTCGGAATCGTACTTATCAACAGGCAAGGAGTATACATTACTTATGATCCATTCTATTATAACCAGCGGTTTGCATGCTAGTCTAGGTTAGGTTCGATGTTTGATCCTACCACATGTTTACAGCCTCTTTCAAACCAATACAGCCATCTCCCCTCCCAGCAAACCTTGTACTGCTATCTTACTATTGCTCGTTGCTTAGCCCCTGCTTAGTATGCATGCTTAGGATGCTACGAATGTTACCCCCGTTACTCCTTGGTTTGGGATATCACATTATTATATTATTGTGGATGATATGATTATTATAATCTTGACTATATTCGACGAAGGTTGGAAGGTCTAGGTTATCCCGCCCCGACGCTTTGTTCCATTCGAGTCACCTAGGACCCGAGTTCCGGGTATTGTGTCTCTTGACGAGCGTGCCTAACCACGTGTGGGATACTATGGGGTCCCATTTTCTTACCTGCCTAGCTTCAAACATTTCCAGTGGTGTCCCAAGCTGATTTACCATTTGAAACCGTGTGTGTGTTGGTCGTCCGCCAGTAGTTTTCAAACAAACCGGGCTAGTGGGGCCATGGTTTTCCCTATTGGTCCAACCTGCCCAGCTAAGGACCCGTCCTCATGTGAGAATTTACTGGCAATCCAAACCTGTGACAGACGGTAGAGACTGACTCGAGAGCGCGGACGGCTTTTGAGTTGGATGTCGACTCACCGGGGGGCCACCCGGATTTGTTCATTGTTAGCTAGAGGGACCTGTCGTTTTGGATCTCTCGGAACTAAATCATAAAATGGCTGCATGTGATGGGTAGAAACTGAGAGAGATGGGCGTGCATGCGGAACCTTGTAATGGGCAGTTGGTACACCCCTGCAGGGTTAAATCTTTTCGAGAAGCCGCTTCCACGGTTATGGACGACTTGAGACGTACTCCTTGTTCATAGACAACAACAACTGAGATAATCTTAATAACTTGATCAACGTGTGTGTGCCTTGACTGCTTCTTCTTCGTCGGGATGCGAAGAGGAGGACAAGGATAGGATAGGTGTTATGTTTGCGTAAGTAGGTGGATAGAAGACTTGTTGGAGGCGATTCCTCATCGATTGCTTGGCTTCTTATCTTACTCTCTAGATCGGTATCCACTTCATAAATGCTAGTGCGGCAGCAACCTCACCACTTACCCCATCCTTACCATAAACTACTAGTTATCCTAGAATGACGAGTGATGAAGTCCTTGCTGGGTCAGTTGACCACTACAGTTGGATGCTGAGTACTTCTGTACTCATGATACTACCCCCAAACTCTTTTCAGGGTTCTTGATCGACAACAGGTATGGTGATCGACGTTTCACGTGGAGACTCGACGAAGACTAGTTAGGCGGATCCCAGCGGAGGGCCTGGACCTGTGTGGTTATGGGGATCAATGTTTTCTCTTTGCCACTAGGCATTTGATTGTAGTCTGTACTCAGACATATATCTTCTGCTGATGTAATGTATATAAGGAAGTTGTATGCCGACTTGTATGAGATGTTGTATCATTGTATCTGTAATGTTATGATATCATGTTGGAAATCCGGGGCATAAGACTTCGTCATATGTCGTGGTGGGACTGATATGTGCTTCGTCCCCGGATCTGTATGGAAACATCTAGATCTGGAACAGTACCGCATATCAGGCCTTACACTTATGCCCTTTAAGATATGATTTTGAGAAACCACTACCAGAACTGGAGTATCCTACGAGGTTAATAAGTTTTGACACTACGAGAGGATCTCCAAGATCAGCTTAGCTGAGAAGGATGAAGCTTAGATTCAGACCACAAATTTTATGAGAAGTTAGATAAACGAATTGCGCATACTATGATGAGATCGTATGTCTTGCACATATGACCTTACTTGTGACGCCCCCAAAATCAATCCGTGTACAGTAATCATACACGCAGGGTACACGGCTGAGATTAGGGTGCCACGATGAGAATATCACAGCACAACACTAAACACAAAAGGATAAGCCAATATGTTACAATAAAGGGGGGGTCACGCGGACCCGAATACATAAGTTATACAAGCCATAATATCTGCGTACAGACATAGTTAGTCAAGTTTTGCCTTAAGAAGGCTAGCACAAATAACATCAGAGATACAGATAGAAAAGGCAAGGCCTCCTTCCTGGGAGCCTCCGAAACTACTCCTGGTCTTGGAAGCGGGGGTCTCGATGTAGTAGTATCCGCCTCCGGGGTACTCCTGCTCCTGGGCTCCAACATCGACTTCAACGGCCGATCAGGCAAAACATAAAAGGGGAAATAAAGCAAAGGTGAGTATCTAGCATACCCGCGAGTCTTACGTCCGCTACTAAGCATTTATGCATTGTATCAAATGGAAGGGGAGGCTGTATATAGTGGACTGCAAGATAGAAATCAGAATAAGGGTAAGAAGCTAGGCCTATCGAAGACTACCATCTTCTGACGATGTCTTGCAGCACAAGGAGAGAATCAGCCAACAGTTTATATAAAGAAATAAAGTAAAAATGAAGCAGAAGTTGCTGCAACATTGTATAATATAAGTTGTAATGATTAATAATAATAATGCCTCCGAGTTCCCCTCCTTGACTTCCCTGCAAGGAAGAAAACCCGGAACCATAAAGTTTAATAGTAATAGTTTGTAGTGGTAAGATCCAGCTTCAGCATAAAGCGTCCTGTTACCGTGGACACGGCTATTCGAATAGATTAAACTCCCTGCAGGGGTGCACTACTGTTCAGCCTGCACGCTCGGATCTCCAGGGTGGCGTGAACCTTGTTAGGGAACGCCCCACCGAGTCTATACGACACATCACGGTTCATCCTAGGCTCAGCAGAGAGGCCATCCGCCGGACTATATCCTATGCGCCAAGGGGTCTAGGTCCCTCACCCTTGCACGCTCCTGCACGGTGCGAGTCTGGCCGGTGAAGCAAAAGCAAATCCAAACACACCTGCTGCAGCATATAAGACAACACGGCTTCCCGGTGGTCAGGCCGCAGTACTGCTGACGTCTGAAGAGCTTTCGGACAAACTACGACGCGGAGGGCCCACACCGTAATCCCATGTGTAGGTAGTGCGTACAGACCAACGGGTCTCTCAAGTCATCCGCCGAACCATTTAGCATTTTAATATTATCTCGCAGACAACCGTTATCGCTATCTGACTAACAACACAACGGACAACGAACAACAACAAGGCCCACCGGTAACGTCGGGGCCTGCCCTGTCGTCCCGTCAAAGCGCGCGGTTACCAACAAGGTGAACCGTCTCCTTACCTTGTCTCGCGTGTGCTCTTGGTAGAGCTCGACTTTTTCGTGGTTTGGTAACTCTCGCGAGATACGAGCAGGGGCCAAGCACACCAGTAACGTCGGTCGTACCCTTCCTGTCGTTCCCGACGCAATACCGCTCGCGGGCACCGTTGGGACGCCCGACTTCTTACCTCAAGGAAAACCGTGCTCAGGTACCTAGAGCGGCTATACAGAGTCATCAACGAGTGGAGTACAAGGATTACTCCTTGATAGCTCACACTTAAAGGTGGCTCGGCAGAGCCGAGGTAGGAGGCCTTAGGCGGTGTCTGCATTGTACCGTACCTGTGTAGTTGTAATAAGTTGTATCCGCGTCACTCCCCGAGTGGTCACGGCCCGCTATCTAATCCTAGCTAACAATGCGCAGGGCTCACTGTTGAATAATGCATAATTATAATAGGCAGCATAGGACAAAAGAAGGTACAACAAGGGGCGACAAAAGCAGGCTATGCAATTGAATAGGATTATAACGTAGCAGCAGCAGTAACAATGCCTAGTGCAAGTAAGTACGGAAAGGTAGGCGATATCTGGGGAAGAGAATGGCTCTGCTTGCCTGGAAGCTCGACGGTAGGGGCAGGGTCGTCGAGGAAGTAGTCGTACCCAGCGGCGGTGTAGTCAACGACAGTCTTGGGGTCTACCGAAGATTAAGGGGGGGAGGAAACAGTAAATACACAACAATAATATACAAACAAATACATGGAATGAAGTATGAAAAGTTAACGGTGGTCTAACGTAGTACGAAGTATCAGGCTCGGAGCGGGAATTCATCCGGGGATGAACTACCGGCTCAGGGTGATTACCGGACAGGGCAACCGGAGGGGGAAGGTATCATGCCGGAGGTGTCGTGGACATCCGACAAAGATAAGGGGGTGTATCCATGTTAGTTGAACCATTCCGGACAACTTTCGTGTTCGGAATAAATTCATCCGGATACTTTAACAGTACCAGACAAATCATCGGACAGACGGTCCGGAGGGGGGGCAGTTCGATGTTCGGTATGTAAGAGGGGTGTGGTGGGTATACGGATACCGTATCCGTATTCGTTATATTTTTCTGAGCAATTTTCATGTATAAAGTTTTTGAATCTGACTTACGGTTTAAAAGATATTCAAATTCAAAGTTTAATTCAATAAAAATCATTTTCTGAATTATCTTATTATTAAATTCCAAACATTATCCACAACAGGGTTGACTGGTCAAACCTGACCAGTGGGTCCCACTGGTCAGCCTCACATGTTAATAAGCATTTTAATTAAATCTAATTACCCACTGGACCCACATGTCATAGTCTGGTTATTTCAGAAATATTTTTTATTAATAAAATGCAGTGGGGCCCAGGTGTCATTGACACATTTTTTTAATTAACAGTTTAATTAATTTAAGAGGCCAAGGGCCCACATGTAAGAGGCTAGGGGGTTATTTATTTTAATTTCTTTAAAATTAACAGGGCCCTCGCCGGCGGCGAGAAGGATCACAGCAGCATGCACGCGGGGCACCTCCGGCGACCAAATGAGATGAAGTTGGGGGGAATCGAACGAGGCAGCCCAGGCGCAGCTAACGGGGCTCACGTTGGACCAAGGGAGCAGCTGAATCGGCGACCACGGCGAGGTCAGTGGAGGCCGGAGTACGAGCTAGGCGGGGCGGCGACTACAGGGCACAGACTCGAGCGCTGGAAGAGGGAAACGGGAGCTGGGCTCACCATGGTTGCAGTGGAGGGGTCAGTGGGCTCGGGAAGTAGCTGAAGCGGTCGGAATCGCGCGGCAAAGCTCGCCGGCCGGCGGCGAATACGATGGAGATGGCGGGTTCTTGAGGGCGTCCGGGCCCGATTGCCAGCGGGAGATGGCGAAGACGACGACTGCGCACCAGCAGGACAGGACGGCGAGGCGGGTGGAGCGCTGTGGCCGCGCAAGCTCATGGGCGGGCGTCCATGGCGGCTAAGGGCGCGAGGAAGAAGACAGAATCGAGCGCGGGGTGGGGGAAATGGAGTGGCGCCGGGGATTTCTAGGGTTAGGGTTAGGGTTCGGGGAGGGGAGGGGGGCACGAGGCTTTAACCCCTCGACGGCAGCCGCCGATGGCCGCCACGGCAGGGCCGGCCGGCGTGGAGCCGCTGGATGCACTCCACGCAAGGCTAAGGAAGAAGACAACGGGGAGGGAGCCGTGGTGGGCCGGGGTGTGCTGGGGGTGGGCTCGGCCCAGTGGGTGGCCTTGCCCATGAGCGTAGTTTAGGTTTTCTTTTCTTTTTCTTTTACTTATTTTTCTGTTCTGTTTTAAAGTTGTTTTAATGGCTTTGGCATTTTTTCTAAGCATGAAACTTGATCCAATAATATTGTTTCATATTACTGAGATGCCACAAAAAGTTTTGGTAATAAATAAAACCAATTGTATTTTTGTTTTATTTAAAAGGGATTAAATGCCACTGGTTTACCATTGTTATGAATTGTTTGAATTTTTCAGTGGCATGATAAATACCCAAAACCATATTGGCATGGTCCACTGATTATTAGTGATTTTATAAAAGTGGTTCCAAGATTTTTGGAAAAGATTTTATTGTGACAATATTTTTAATATTCAACCAAATGCATTTCAAGCTTTGCCTTGTTTGCAATTGGTTATGGGATTGGACTTGTGTTGAATTTTCATGATCAAGGCCCATGGTTCACATTGCTTAACAACATCAAAAGGGGAATTTGAATTTGAACTGAACCAAGTTGCTCAAAGCAAAATTTTGGAACAGTAGTGATCAACAGTAATGGTGATTACTGTTCTCTGACGTGAGAGTGTTACATTACTCTAGGTGTTGTTCGTGTGGTGTGAATTTATTGATTGATGTTATGTGACGCTGTTTGCGTGTGAGTAGTTTCCTTTGGACCATGGGTCTGTGATCAGTAGCTATGTGATGTTCTCCTCTCCTCTTTTTTCTTCATGGTTTAGACCTTGGGAACCGCCCTACATGATCGAGGCACATATGTAATCTTTCTGCTTTTTCTATGATGAGTTTGATGGGATCGGATGGATTATGAGATTATGTTCAGATTGTGATAGAGTAATATATTTTGTTCTTATCTTTTATATTTTTGTTCCAAACTAATTCTTGCATGTTCTCCGTTGCTGTTTATTGCTTTGGCCAAGTAGTAGGTAGTAACTCTAAGAGGGAATGATATGGTCGATTGTGGGATCATGCCCCCTGATGACACGCTTGAGTGATAGAAACATGAGTCTAGGGGATGTGGTGTTGCCACAAGGGAAAAAACAACGGTGCTTGTAACCGCGGTTGCAAGGATTGTTTACTTTATGCAAAGTTCTTTTTAATGCAGTTGTTTGTTGCTTTGGGTTTACACTGTGGGTGGGGCTCGCAACTTAATACCAGCGAGATGTTCTGGATAGATATATCAAGGTGGATGATTAGTAGTAGATACAGTTGGATTTCGGTCTACTTATTTTGGCGTACAGCCCATGCTTTTGAGCCTCTTCCTTTCTTTGTAGCATAGTTAGCATTGCGGTGCGTTTATAATCCTGTCAATTGCCCATCTGTAATTTGTTTACCGCATATCATTTTTATCGTCTTTTGGGAGAGAGACATTACTAGTGAACATCACGGGACCTCGGTCCATATTCTCATCATTGTTTACACGCTCATTTACTTTTTAGTATTTACTTTCAGTTGCTATCATTATCATTATCCCTTGTGTTTTGATCCTTTGTAAACAACAAGACCGGAGAGATTGACAACCTCTCTGAACTTCGTTGGGAGCAAAGTTATTAGTGTCTGTGTGCAGGTCTAGGTCAAGGAACCAACTTTTGTCTAAAACGGTGCCATTGTTTCCTTGCCACCTACTTATCATTATCGGATTCCTACTGGAGACAAACCCTATCCTCTACATAGGGGAAATTTTATGCTATCCTACATCTCACCTTCCACTTGGGGTATCCAACGAAGGGCGAGAAGCAATTATCATCTCTCGCGTATCAAGCAAATTTCTGGCACCGTTGTCGGGGATTCTGAAGATCGACAAGAATCTTGGCCCCCGTCAACTCCCACGCAGAAAGAAAATTTCTCGCACCGTTGTTGGTGACTCCGAGTGATAAGATAGGGGAGTTGCCCACTACCTTTTACCTTTACTTTTTAGTCTTGTTAGTTTACCTTTCAGTTATTATCTTTGTGTCTTATATCAAAAATTACAAAAAAATCCTGCCACACTTGCTGCTACTATGGGTTCTCTGAAAACACCATGTTGTGTGAGTTCACTAGTCACAACAACAAAGACTTTATCTGCACTCTTATTGCCACACCTGCCACTTCAGCTACCTCTTATGAAATTAAACCTTCTTTGCTAAACCTTGTTATGAGAGATACTTTCTCTGGTGTTGGAGATGCTGCTGCTTTATACTTGAATAATTTTGTTGAATTATGTGATATGCAAAAGTATAAAGAAGTAGAAGGTGATGTTGTTAAGCTCAAGATTTTTCCTTTCTCTTTGAGGGAAGGAGCTAAAATCTGGTTTCAATCTTTGCCTAGGAATAACATAGATTCTTCGGATAAGTGCAAATATGCTTTTATTGGGAAGTATTAACCACCTGCTAAAATTATCGAATTGAGAAGTAACATTATGAATTTTAAGCAATTGGATAATGAACACATTTCCCAAGCTTGGGAACGTATGAAATCTCTTGTTAAGAAATGCCCTACACATGGTTTGATTACCTGGATGGTTATCCGACTTTTTATGCAGTCTTGAACTTTACCTCGCGGAACCTGTTAGATTCGGCCGCGGGAGGAACCTTTATGTCAACTACACTTGGTGCTTCCACAAAGATTCTCAATGAGATGATGACCAACTATTCCCAATGGCACACCGAAAGCGCTCCAATAGGTAGGAAGGTAAACTCTGTCGAGGAGATTAACTCCCTAAATGAAAAAGTTGACTTAATTATGTCTCTACTTACCAAGCAACCCTCTATTGATCCTCATGATGTTCCTTTAAATTCTTTGGTTGCTAAAGAACAAGTAGATTTGAACTTCATTGCTAGAAACAACTTTAACAACAATTCTTATAGGGGAAATTTTGCTAGCAATCCTAGACCGTTTCCATCCAATTATGGGAACAACAACACTTACCCTAGCAACAAGAACCCCACTTCTGAACTAGAAAGTATGCTTAGAGACTTTATCACTACCCAAAAAGCCTTCAACAAGAATGTAGAAGAAAAGTTAGCTAAATTAGATCATCTTTCTTTGAAGGTAGATAGCTTAGCCCTTGATGTTGAGATGTTAAAAATTAGAACCTCTCCCCATGAGGAGAGGAAGGCCACTCCTATTAATGCTATCCAATTACAAATTAATGAAAATATTAGGATGATGGCTAAACTTAAAGAAAGATGGGCTAGATAAAAAGAGGAAGAGGATAGAATTAAGAGACTTCCTACACACCACATAGGTGCAACTATCCAAATTGTTGAGGATACCGAAACTATTAGCACCCAATGCACTCGTGGTCCCATTGGACCTATTAATGGTGATGCTAATACCTCAACCATAGAAGAAGAAACCCCTATGAACATAGAGGGTTTCAAACAAGTGAGCCTAGATGACACTATTACCACCTTTGAGAGTAGTGATATTGATTTTCATAATTGCACCCTCTCAGAAGTTATCATCTTGTTACACAAAATGTCTAGAGACCCCTAAACTAGCACACTCAATATTTCCTTCACGGAGCATATCACAAATGCTCTCATCAAAGATAGGGAGGAGAAGCTTTGGATAGAAGCCTCCATACCTAGGAAGCTAGATGATGGTTGGGACCCTATGATAAAAAATAAATTAAATAACTTTTCTTGCTATGCTTTATGTGACGTTGGAGCTAGTACCTCCGTCATGCCCAAAAGAATGTATGATATGTTTGAATTGAAACCTTTTCATTCTTGTTCTTTTGGTGTTCGTCTTGTTGATTCTTCCGTAAAGAAAACTTTGGCGAAGATCGACAATGTTCTTATCATTGTAAATGACAACTATGTTCCCATTGATTTTATTATTATGGATATAGAGTGTGAACCTTTATGTCCAATTATTTTGGGACGTCCTTTTCTTCGCACCGTTGGTGCTATCTGGATGGGTTCGGGGCAGAAAACACAATTTTTTCATAACCTACGATACCCAATCCCAAGACCTATGCTATGGCGATGCAAGTAACAGAAATAATTAGATCACATACCAGTATGTAGCCGTTTAAGCGGGAAACGTTCCCGCGTGAACGTGGTTGGTGTAGTCGTACCGGCAATCCCCGATGACGCACAGCTCCACGATGACTCCGATAGCCACCCGGTCCTTGAGACCGATGACGGGATTACGTCCCCGTCGGAACGTTGTCGGTGAAGACGCCGCAATACGGCCACGACGATGAAGTAGCGCCACAAGTGTAGCGCCTCGCGGGATTACACACATACGATGTACCCGACGTCCCTCCGGGCTCCGAACCAGAAGAGAAGCGGAAAGAAGATGGATTCAGATCCCGTTTCCAGCAGCACGACGGCGTGCGTATGGTGGATAAATCCCCAACCCAGTGCAGACTCCAAATAAGGGGAGTCCTCTCACGGGAGGGAGAGAGGAGGAAGAGAGATGAGAAACTTGTCTCAAAATTGGATGTGAAGAAAAGGGCACCCTACCCCTCCTTATATAGGCCAAGGAGCGGGGCAACCTGCCCTCAACTTCACATGTGGGACTAATCCCAAGGGTAGTGGGGCAAATGCGCCCCTAGGGGGGGCATGGGCCCCTTCATGGCGCCATGGCCCATGGGGGGAGACTCCCTCTTCCCCTAATGGGCCTCTTTAGGCCCATATGCCTTTTTCTTCTATTTTAATCCTATTTTAATATTTAATTCAGATAATTAAATAATAAAACATATTTAAACATTATTAAATAACATTTTGAACCTTTCAAAATTCCCAGAACAATTTCTGCCCTCCACCGGAAACAATTCTGGTGTTCTCTCTTATTTCTCCGGTGATCCCGAATCAATCCTTAATGCGTCGAATACCCTTAAGTGTGACACCCTACGGTCCGGGAAACAGCAGACATGATCAAGACACTCTCTTGATCAATGACCAGCGATCAGACCTGGTTACAATCCTAGATGGCCCCTGCGCTTCCATCGAATGAAACTTCATCGTTGTTGGATCCGTTTAACGTTGAGCATTATCCCTTTGTCCTATGGTACTTTGCTTGTCTGAGGTTTGATCGTCGATATCCAATATACCTAGTTCATCATCGTTACCGGAAAACTTGTTTACTCGTTCCCGTGATATTACAACCCTCGTGACCTAGTCACATGATTGCAATCTTTATGATGTAATATCACCGAGTGGGCCCAGAGTACCTATCCGTCACTCGGATGTAGAAATCCCGCTTTGATCTATTTGCATACTCATCAACCATCTATTTTGGAATACCCAAAAGTGCACCGTTATGGCCAGCATATTTCAGTCAGGCAGTGGGATACAAATCAAAGTCTCCTCATAGATGACAATTACGTATGATCATTACGGTCATAGGATCTGGTCACTACGTTATAGTTATCGCAATGTTGAACTTATGTGACTCGATCACATTGCAACACTTCTGGTGGGTGTGTGTCCATCATATTATTCTCCCAACGATATGACTCCATTGTCAACAGCTTAATTTCTCATGATCAGGAAACCTTGATCATCAATTTCCCAATGGACTAGTATACTAGAGTTAACTAGGGACCTGGTTGTTTTATACCACACGTGTATTAATGTTTCCGCTTAATACAGTTATACAATAGTATAAAGCGTATTATGAACTTATGGAATATGCTAATAAACATATTTTATTTGCCTCTAGGGCACATTCCCAACTGTCTAGACGTGGTCTTTGTAGCTGGGAGGAAGCGGATGCAACTCCCTAGTTATCTCAAAGTAACCAGTCATTCTGTAGTCCACATTATACACAAGGTGTTCATGTATCTTATACATTTTCCAAGTGACTTTCTCAGAAGGTCATTCCTTCCACCATGGTTGAAAGAAACCCAGTCCATATACTCATATTCCATTACTCTGATTTGTGACCTGGTGCTTTCAAGTTCACCTAGAACGTCATACGTGTTGGTTAACATGCATTCACAATTCAGATTCATAGAATGAAGTTTGGTGTATTGGACAGTCATTCATAAGTGACGGTGAGTACGATACTCATCATCATCTTCCTTAATTACGGAGTTATCTAGTGTATCTCCTAGCAGTTATCATATTACGTTTAGTAAGTCATTACTAACGAGTATGTCTCTAATGGTGTTGGTACACATCAATCAAGTAAGACCCATTTACCTTAAGTTCTACATCACATTAAAAGAATCATAGTTTTAAACATTCGGGTATGACATGATCTACATTGATATTTGCTAAGACATGAAGATTAAGTTCATAATATGGAGTTCATGTTTTACAACAATTCTGGAACTCCCACTCAGACGAACATCCCTCATAGCTTATTCTAAGTGATTACACGATCCTTGAGAACTATACATCCCCCGTGTGACATGACCATTAGTATATTCTCAAGGTAGGCCATCATGCCAATCACATCATCCATGTGAGTCATGCTCGACCTTTCGGTCTCTTGTGTCCCGAGGCCATGTCTGCATATGCTAGGCTCACCACCACACCCTATGTGATTTGTTGCTGTGTCATACAAGGCCATGCTTCTGGGCATGCTAGGCTTGCTACACCCACCTCATTTGAACGTGAATATGTTTGACACCCATGTGACATGTGATGCCTCCATAATGTTGATCTTTCCACGTGGTGCTCACTAGGGTAAGGACACTGTTGGTTTAGTGAGGGATCATCCTATAATGCTACCGTCGTATATCTAACATATTAGCAAAACAGGATGCAACAATATAAATCATACTAACTATGATTCCCCCCGACATGAAAATTAAAGTTGAAAATGCCTTTCTACTTTACCTTTTGCAAGTTTTACGTGGCTTCTAGGGGTTTCGAGAAAAGAACCGTTTCTATCCTACGAAAAAAGCCACAACACCAATCCTGCAATTGTCTCTATTACACCCATGTCAGGGCCCTCCGTTGCAAACGTCTTCACAAAGATAATGTTAGAGAGACAGACAGCCCCAGCCACTTATATGGTACAAGCCATATGTCAAGCGTGGAACCAGTCTCGCGTAAACGCGTAAGGTCGGCCGGGGCCGCTTCATCAGGACATTGCCGCAATGCTAAACGAGTACACGTGGGAGGGTAACAATTGGAGAATTGATGCCACATACTAGATGTGTTCTATCCATACAATACATCTACGCATAGCCTTGCCCATGATACCAATGTTGGGGTTCGGGGCAGAAAACAAAAAATTTTCATAACCTACGATACCCAATCCCAAGACCTATGCTATGACGATGCAAGTAACAGATGGAATTAAATCGCATACCAGTATGTAGCCGTTTAAGAGGGAAACGTTCCCGCGTGAACGTGGTTGGTGTAGTCATACCGGCAATCCCCGATGCCGCGCAACTCCACGATGTCTCTGATAGCCACCCGGTCCTTGAGACCGATGAAGGGATTACGTCCCCCTCCGAACGTTGTCGGTGAAGACGCCGCGATGCGGCCACGACGATGAAGTAGCGCCACAAGTGTAGCGCCTCGCGGGATTACACACATACGATGTACCCGACGTCCCTCCGGGCTCCGAACCAGAAGAGCAGCAGAAAGAAGATGGATCCGGATCCCGATTCTAGCAGCACGACGGCGTGCGTATGGTGGATAAATCCCCAACCCAGTGCAGACTCCAAACAAGGGGAGTCCGCTCACGGGAGGGAGAAGGATGAAGAGAGATGAGAAACTTGTCTCAAAATTGGATGTGAAGAAAAGGGCACCCTACCCCTCCTTACATAGGCCAAGGAGGGGGGAAACCTCTCCTCAAATTCCCATGTGGGACTAATCCAAAGGGGAGGGGGGTCAAATGCGCCCCTAGGGGGGCATGGGCCCCTTCATTGCCCCATGGCCCATGGGGGGAGACTCCCTCTTTCCCTAATGGGCCTCTTTAGGCCCATATGCCTTTTTCTTCTATTTTAATTATATTTTAATATTTAATTCAGATAATTAAATAATAAAACATATTTAAACATTATTAAATAACATTTTGAACCTTTCAAAATTCCCAGAACAATTTTTGGCCTCCACCGGAAAAAATTCTGGTGTTCTCTCTTATTTCTTCGGTGATCCCGAATGAATCCTTAATGCGTCGAATACCCTTAAGTGTGACACCCTATGGTCCGGGAGATAGCAGACATTATCAAGACACTCTCTTGATCAATGACCATCGATCAAACCTGGTTACAATCCTAGATGGCCCATGCGCTTCCATCGAATGAAACTTCATCGCTATTGGATCCGTTTCACATTGAGCATTATCGATTTATCCTATGGTACTTTGCTTGTCTGAGGTTTGATCGTCGGTATCCAATATACCTAGTTCATCCTCGTTACCGTCAAACATGTTTACTCGTTCCAGTGATATTATAACCCTCGTGACCTAGTCTCATGATTGCAATCTTTATGATGTAATATCACCAAGTGGGCCCAGAGTACCTATCCGTCACTCGGATGGACAAATCCCGCTTTGATCTATTTGCATACTCGTCAACCATCTATTTCGAAATACCCAAAGTGCACCGTTATGGCCAGCATATATCAGTCAGGCAGTGGGATACAAATCAAAGTCTCCTCATAGATGACAATTACGTATGATCATTACGGTCAAAGGATCTAGTCACTACGTTGTACTTATCGCAATGTTGAACTTATGTGACTCGATCACATTGCAACACTTCTGGTGGGTGTGTGTCCATCATATCATTCTCCCAACGATACGACTCCATTGTCAACAACTTAATTTCTCATGATCAGGAAACCTTGATCATCGATTGCCCAATGGACTAGTATACTAGAGTTAACTAGGGACCTGGTTTTTTTATACAACACATGTATTAATGTTTCCGCTTAATACAGTTATAGCACAGTATAAAGCGTATTATGAACTTATGGAATAAGCTAATAAACATATTTTATTTGCCTCTAGGGCACATTCCCAACACTATCATTGACATGAAAGAGGGAAATATAAAATTTCAATTCCCTCTCAAAAAGGGGATGGAACACTTCCCTAGAAAGAAAATCATGTTACCTTTTGTGTACGTTACACGGGCTAGCTATTCTCTTTCTCTTGATAAAACTTGATTCTTCTTTTGCCTTATGCCTAGCTTAAAGGTGTAAAAGAAAGCGTTTGTTCGGAGGCAACCCAAGATGTTTTTACTTCTGTTTTTAGTGGTCTTGATGATTGTTACTACTGTATAAACATCATTGTATCTTTATTTTCAAGCTTTGTGCCAAGTTATAGCCTCATATGACAAGGGAAGCAAAAGTTGTGACATGCTATCCAGAAAACAGATTTTGTCTTCTTCACGGAAAAAAATCGGATCAAATCACCAGTTCATCTTTTTGCGCTGAATTATTTACACAGCGTGCTCTATACAATTGCGGAACTTTCTTATGTTCTGAATTTTTTGATTTGAGTTGCATAAGTACCCCGAAAAAATTCTCTACTACCTATTGTAATGTTTTTCACAGATTCTGCCACGTTTTATCTCTCCTTACTTCTGCAAACCTTAAGCTTGCTTTTTCTTTGCAAAAACCTTTTGGAAATCTTGATAAACAGTAGCTCTTCAAGAATATATTTATATCCAGTGGGGAAAAATTATTTTATTAAGGTTACTAACCTCTCTAATCAGCTTATGATGAGTTATGTATGAAGGGAGTTTTCAAGTGTGCGATGGAAGATGATGAAAGAAGATCCGGGAGTGTCAAGCGCTCAAGCTTGGGGATTCACCCATGCATCCCCAATAAATATTCAAGGAGACTCAAGCGTCTAAGCTTGGGGATGCCCCCATGCATCCCCTTCTCCATCAACAATCATCAGTTCGTCCTTCGTCTCACTATATTTTTATCACTTCATGCGTTATGTGCTATGCTTGGAGCGTCCCGCTCTTAGGTTTTATTTTTAGTTTTCTTTAGCTTTGCTTGCTGTTCATAACAATTTAGACCCCGTCTTACTTTGTGTGGGAGAAAAACACGCTCCACTTTCAAAATATAGAACACATCATAGGATTTTTCATGCTTATCATTTTACTGTTGTGTGTTCTTTATCTTTTCGTAGCTACTAGCATGTTTTAGTACTAGTTTGTCTTTACCAAGAGCCTTGGCTTTTGTTTAGTTTGTTGCTGGAACTCTCTTTAGTTTCCATGTTTATCTTGTTAAGAGAGTTGGTTGATGCACTGAGTTGTGTCTTGTCTTGAAAGTAGGTAATTGAGGTTGCTATTTAATTTTAGTAGTAACTTGCAATAGTTTTGAGGCATTGACGTGAGGAATGTTTGAACTTTTGGTGTCAAGAGATCTAGCCTATTAGTGATAGGTGTCGTATTTTGGGCAATCCGTGTTTATTTTCAAAACCTACAAAACTTGTTGAGAACTCCAGGTACTAGATGGATCACTAATCTTTGGAGGGATCGAATATTAGAGTACACTCACATACCATGAGTCGAGGATGCGCAAGGATAACCAAACCCCCATACACTCCTCCTCGGGGTACTTGTCTCTTTGTGAAAGAGACCTCCTTATTAGGTTGAAAGTTACCGATAATAAGTGCATGAGTTCTTCGGACTAATGTAAGTATTGAAAGTTGACACTTCTACCTCCTCATATTTGCTAGCCTTTTCTGTGTCGTGCATTGCCTTATTCTCACTCTGAGAGTTGGCGTCCACCTTCGCCGGTACATCCAAACCCTTGGCATGATACGCTCTGTCATCATAAACCTCCTTATATCCTTCCTCAAAACAGCCACCGTACCTACCTATCAAGGAATTTCCATAGCCTTTCCGAGATATATTTCCATGCAACATCCACCTCTTCATGACTTGATCATCATGTCATACATGTTCCTGCTACACTGGCAGCGGCATACATTGCATACATCATGATAGCTTCACCTTCTTTATGTTTGAGTATCTTGTAAAGTGTGAAAGATCTTCTATACCCTCTTGTAAATTAGAGTGTTTCCCTTAAGTGAGGAAAATATCCCAAAGTGGAAAAAATAAAAGATCCCAAAGAGGACAAATGAGAGTTAAATAGAAAGAGCCATTGAGGCCACCAAAAAAATAGAAAAAATAGAAAAAAGAGAAAAGGAAAATAAAAATAGAGAAAGGGGCAACACTCCTATCCTTTTGAAAGATCCACAATAGTACTCCCTCTTATCCTTGTACTCCATAGAGAAGATCATTCATGCATATAGCTATGTGGGGACCTTCAGACTATAGAACTTGGCTTGCATATTCCAAGGATGAGCCTCCTCAAAAGAGCTCTAGGTCTTCATGAGCGAGGAAGTTAGATGCACCCCCACTAGTTCCATTAGAGAGATTTTTATCTCATAAGTGCATCCGTTGCATGGCAATCCCTACTCCTCACATCTTATCTATCATTTGTCCTTCTCTCCTATGATTGTCCTCACTGATGTGAGCCTTTCTCACCTTTTTGTCTTCCTCCACCATATTTCTCTCTTTTCCATACTAAGTGTCAACTTTCGTGCTTACGCTCATCCATTGCATGAGTGCTCAAAATATCGAAAAGGAGTGGATAAAATTTACTTTTACCTGGCTAGTGGTCTAGGGACAAGTCAAGATAAGATTCCAAAGAAGACCAAGTGTGAAACTTTAGTAGGTTGAGTTCTCAACACAAAAATCCTTTTTTCTCGTATTCCCTATCCCTCTTCATGCACGCAAACACCATTGGAGACATTCGAGTCATGGACAGCGAGAGCGCTTGCACCTAATGGTCTTTTGTTACTTGTTTCAATGCTAATATAGACCCTTGCATGCTATGACTTGAATTGAATCACATACCTTGACTGCTTTACTTTTCAAAGTTCTTATATGGTTTCTAGCATGTCACCAGAGAAATTATGCTTGTTATCATTTACCTACTCGAGGACGAGCGGGAATTAAGCTTGGGGATGTTGATACGTCCCAAACGTATCGATAATTTCCTCTTGCTCCATGCATGTTTTGTGTGATATTGCTATGATCTAGATACACTTTCATACACTTTTGATCATATTTGGACTAACCTATTAACTCAGTGCATCCCAAGTGCCAGTTTCTGTTTTCTGCTGTTTTCCTATTTCATTTTTCCCCCATATTTAAAGTGCTAAAAAATTTCGGGAAAAATCAGATAAAAAATCAGCAAGAAGGAACCTTCCGTAGTCCCGAAGGGGGGCCAGGTGGGACCCACCAGGGCCCTAGGTGCCTAGCTGGCGTGGCCTAGGGATTGGTCGCCCCAGGGGGGCGCTTGGACCCCTGGTGCCCCCCCTGGCTGCCCCCCTTCGCCTATATATCTCCCGTGACGTGAAACTTCCAAAGACAGAACCCTTTTTCGCGATCTCGCCTCTGTTCCGCCGCCGCCGCGCTTCCAAGATCGGGAGCACCAGCAGGACCCTTCCCGGCACCTTCCCGGAGGGAGGATCAACCTCCGGGAGCTTCCCCTCCACCATGGACGCTTCCCGGATGTGTCGTGGGTAGTTTCCTTTGGACCATGGGTCCGTGATCAGTAGCTATGTGATGTTGTCCTCCCCTCTCTGTTCTTCATGGTTTAGACCTCGTGAGCTGCCCTACATGATCGAGGCACATATGTAATCTTTCTGCTTTTTCTATGCTGAGTGTGATGGGATCTGACGGATTATGAAATTATGTTCGGATTGTGACAGAGTAATATATTTGGTTCTTATCTTTTATATTTTTGTTCCTAAGTAATTCTTGCATGTTCTCCGTTGATGTTTATTGCTTTGGCCAAGTAGTAGGTACTAACTCCAAGAGGGAACGTTATGCTCGATTATGGGTTCATGTCCCCTGATGATTCGCTTGAGTGACAGAAACATGAGTCTAGGGGATGTGATGTTGCCACAAGGGGGAAAACAACGGTGCTTGTAACCGAGGTTGCAAGGATTTTTTACTTTACGCAAAGTTCTTTTTAATACAGTTGTCTGTTGCTCTGGGTTTACACTTTGGGTCGGGCTCGCAACTTAATGCCAGCGAGATGTTCTAGATAAATATCTCCAGGTGGATGATTAGTAGTAGATGCAGTTGGATTTCGGTCTACTTATTTTGGCGTACTTCCCATGCTTTTGAGCCTCTTCCTTTCTTTGTAGGATAGTTAGCATTGCGGTGCGTTTATAATCCTGTCAATTGCCCATCTGTAATTTGTTTACCTCGCGTAGCAGTTTTATCGTCTTTTGGGAGAGAGACACCACTAGTGAACATCACGGGACCTCGGTCCATATTCTCATCATTGTTTACATGCTCATTTACTTTCCAGTATTTACTTTCAGTTGCTATCATTATCATTATCCCTTGTGTTCTGATCCTTTGTAAACAAAAAGACCAGAGAGATTGACAACCTCTCTGAACTTCGTTGGGAGCAAAGTTATTAGTGTCTGTGTGCAGGTCCAGGTCAAGGAAACAACTTTTTTCTAAAACGGTGTCATTGTTTCCTTGCCACCTACTTATCATTATCGGAGTCCTACTAGAGACAAACCCTATCCTCTACATAGGGGAAATTTGCTGCTATCCTACATCTCACCTTCCACTTGCGGTAACCAACGAAGGGCGAGAAGAAATTAGCATCTCTCGCGTATCAATGGTCCACTATGCTGTCAAGCACTTTGTAGAAGAGTTTGCTACTTGGTGGAGAATGCACCAGGCAATTAACGAATCAAAGAAGGAGATTACTTGGAAGGAGTTTACTAAGATTTTGTTAGGATCCCGCCTCGTCATCCCGATGCAAAGGACGGTAAACCGTAAGAGGCCCCATGCCTGCAAAATTTGTGGAGAAGTAGGACACTCCTATGAACGACACCAAGATGGATGCCCCTATTGTGAGGAAATTCACTTGGGTGAAGAATGTCCCACTGCTGAAGTCACATGTTTTGTGTGTGAAGGAACTGATCATTACCCCGTTCAGTGCCACCTTTAAACCATGACACAAAAAGTGATTCTACAACAAAAGGAAGGAATGAAGAAAATTATCCAGGAGCTCACGGAAGCACCCGTGAAGAAGAAAAAGAAAGATCTTAGCGAACTTCAGTGTTACACGAACAAGGCACACTATGCCAACATGTGTCCAGGATTGAAGAGAAAGAAGAAGATGTGAACGTGGGAGCAAAGACGTCGACGTATTGAAGCTTATGTTTGGCAACTGGAGGATAGACATTCGTAGGTGTGCACTAAGTGTACGATGTTGCCTTTTAATGTTAGCTGGAGTTTTTGATGGATGCATGTTTTTGCTATGGTTGAACTAGATGTTTTATGTCATGTTTTATTTTGTTAAGTTTTGCTTGTGTCTTTGACCGTGATATGTCTTGGATTGATATTGTATGTTGTGCTTTGTGTTACTTCTATGAGAGTAGAATAAGTTTACGTTATCTTAGACCCCCCATCTATTAGTATGCTTCAAGACTAAAGCAGACATAACAACAAAAAGAATAAGTTGACAAGTGACTCGAGGATATGAAGATTGCTTCAACAATGCAAAAGCGAAGCTACCGACATTGAAGACTTGAAGACCTGGAAGATTCAAAGTTGTACCATTAGATCGTTTCTGTGAGATCTCATTTATTGTTTTACTGACAGCTGCACATCAAAACTTATGTTCAAAACTAGTGTGATGTTTTTATGGTTATATATCTCCCTCTACATTCTATTCCCCCTCAACCTGATCCCTACACTGGAGGAGTTACTACAATGGCTGCTAATGTCAAGACTGGAATAAATATGGATGCAACCAATGATGAGTTCAAAGTTAACCTCATGTGTCAGGATCTTACAACAAGCAAGCTCAATATTGTTGAAGGAAGAACCTTGGAGGAAGTTATAGTTCACCAGTACATGTTTCTTAGTAGTTTGCACAAACCTGATTGTTGTAAGGAAACAATAGATGTTTGGTTAGCTTGCAGAACTAATGGATTTATCTGAACCCAGTTCAAGATCAAGAGGAACTTTCTGCAATGTTTGTGAGGATGTCTGAGTGTTAGATTGCGAGATTCACTAAGCCATATACAACGTAATGATTTGGGTGCGGAATGGATTGATCACCATGCTGACTACTCTTATTATTCGCTCTTGCTATGCGTAATGATTTTCTATGAGTGACTTACCTATAGCAGAGAGATAACGATGTTAAGCCTGAACCATAGAATGGTACGATGTTTGACCCCTATATAAGATTATCGCTAATAATAGTAAGTTATACGGTGAGTATAGACCAAGACCATTTCCTGCAGGTATCCCATAAAATTATTCTTGATGATCACCATGAGGGAATCGATAGTTGCTTAGTATTGGCGCCTGAGTGTAAGCCATGAAGGAGCAGTACTTGGAGGACTCATCCTTTGGATAAAGGATTCAAGACAACAAAGGTGTATATGATATATTCGAAGTATGCAATCAAAGGTGCAACATCCTTGAAGACCAATGTATTGGGAAGACCACTCTTTTGCTAAGGATTCAAGATCTCCAATGAGTATGGGGAATGTACGAAGGATTTCATCGATGGATTCAGATTTTTGAAGACCACATCGCATTCATTTTAAAGGTGGTAGCACCCTAGCTCATCGGAGGATCGGTGGACTATCAAGGAAGACTCAGACCCTAACCTTTTCTTTCTAGCCATTTCGAATCTCGGGGACGAGATTCATTTTAAGGGTGGTAGTCTGTAACATCCTGTAACACCCTCACTGTCAGTGAACAGTAATCAGGGTTACTGTTCATCTCTACTTTTCAAAACTTTTGTTTGATCAACTGGTTCAGTTACAATTCAAATTCTCCTTTGATATTGTTGCAAGCAAATATGAACCATGGACCTTGATCATCATTGGCCAACTAAAGTCCAAGCCATTTGAAATAAAATCTTTTCCAAAAATCTTGGAACCACTTTTATAAAATCCTAAATATTCAGTGGACCAAATCCATATGGGTTTGGGTATTTATTGTGCTATGGAAAATTCCAAACAATTCAAACAGTAGCCAAAAACCGCATATTAATCATTTAATATTATAATAAAGTATAAAATGACTTTTAAATATGCCCAACTCCTTTGTGGCAGTAACCTATGGCATAACAATAATTGTGGGACACTGGCCACATTTTTCTAAATTTCCTAAGTGACTAAATTAATTACAACAACAAATAAACAAAAAGAATATAGCAAAAAAAATAAAAATGGGGCAACCTAATCTACCCCTTCCCCTGGGCCACCACCCAGCCCACACCCCCACCAGGCCGAGCCCATCCGGACTCTCTCCACCCCCTCCCCTGTTCACCTCGTCCGTGGCGGGCATCCATGGCGCCACGGCCACGGCTGTCGCTGTGGCGGCCATCTACGGTGCCGCCGGCGAGTTAAGTGCCCCGCGTGGCGCCCTCGCCCGAAACCCTAACCCTGGATTGAAACATATCCTCCTTGTTCCCCCTCGAGCTCCCCCGAGTTCGTTCCCCCAAGCCAAAACGCACGGCCTCGCGACACCGTCGCCGCCGTGTCCATCGGGTGCGCTGTCGTCATGTTCATCTCCGAGCCAGGCAAATCGAGGACTGGAGCCCGGAGTGGAGCGCACGCCGCCGTTCCCTTTCCGCCTCCTCGCCACCGTTGCAGTCAAAATCCGGCCGCCACCACTCGCCATCGCACAGGCTGCCCCCTCGACCGACTCCTGGTGAGCTTGGCCACGTTCCCCTTGCCTTCGCTCCCCTCCTATCCCGCCGTAGCCCGCTCCACCATTGGAGCCGAAGCTCGTCGCCGCCCGCGAGGTCACCGTCGTGGCCTGGGCATGCGTACGACAGGCCAAGCACGTCACTGCACTCGCGCTGCTCCCAGTAGTCGAAAGCGCTAGCTCCCTTTCGTTCCCGTGCGCTAGAACGTCGTCGTTGTCCTCGCCCCGTTCGGCTCCGCCGCCGCGCACGTCGCCGTCGTCGCTTCGGTCACCTTCCGGCGAGACCAGCACCACCAGTCGACGCGCGGAACCCTGCTGGTTCGATTAAGCCCAACCGCACCTCCTCCCGTGCCCTGTGGCGTGCGCAGCCCCAACCTCGCCGGAGTACAGCCGCCGGCGAGCACCCGGTGCCACTGCCATGAGGGCCCCCTTCGTCAGAATAATGATTAGGGGTTAATTAACCCCTATGGGTCACTTACATGTGGGGCCGCATGCTAATTAAAACCGTCGGTTAAGTTAAATCCATTGGATTAACCACTCTGTCAATGACACATGGGTCCCACCTGTAAGTTAATTAATTAACTGATTTAATTTAACTCTGTTAGACTTACATGTGGGACCCCACTGTTAATTAGATTTAATTAAAATGTTTTATTAGCATGTGAGGCTGACCAGTGGCACCCACTGGTCAGTTTGACCTGGTCAACCCCCTCTGTGGATAATGTTGGATTTAATATTAAAAGAAATTCAGAAATTCTTTTAAAAATGATTTAAACTTCAGAAATGAATATCTTTTAAACCGTAACTCGGATTGAAAAACTTTATACATCAAAATTGATCAGAAAAATATAACGAATATGGATACGCTATCTGTATACGAACCACACCCCCCTAACACAACGAACACTGACATCCCCCCTCCGGGTTGTCTGTCGATAATTCCCGGTGCCGGTAAAAACCTACCGGATGAATTTATTTCGAACACGAAAGTTGCCCGGAATGGTTGAACTAACACGGATACACCCCCCTTATGTTTGTTGGATGTCCACGACACCTCCGGCATGAACCCTTCCCCCTCCGGACACCCTATCCGGTAATCAGCCGGAGCTGGCAGTTCATCCCCGGATGAATTCCCGCTTCGAGCTTAATGCATCGTACTGCGTTAGAACACCGTTAACATTTCATCTGTCATGTCATGCATATTTTTGTATATTATTGCCGTGTATTTACTGTTTCCTCCCCCTTAATCTCCGGTAGACCCCGCTGCTACCGCCGACTACACTGCTGCCGGGTACGACTACTTCGTCGACGACCCTGCCCCTACCGTCGAGCTTCCAGGCAAGCAGAGCCATTCTCTTCCCCAGATATCGCCTACCTTTTCCGTACTTTCTTGCACTAGGCATGGTTACTGCTGCTGCTACGATTACAATCCTATTCAATTGCATAGCTTGATTTTGTCGCCCCTTGATGTACCTTTCTTATCCTATGCTGCCTATTATAATTATGCATATATTCAGCAGTGAACCCTGCGCATTGTTAGCTAGGACTAGATAGCGGGTCGTGATCACTCAGGGGGGGTGAACACGGATACAATATATACAACTGCACAGGTACGGAACAAAGCAGACACCGCCAAAGGCCCCTATCTGGGTTATGCCTAGTCACCTCAAGTGTGAGTTATCAAGGAGTAATCCTTGTACTCCACTCGAGGCTGACTTTGTCTTGCCGCCATAGGGTCCTGAGCACGGTTGTCCTGAAGGTAAGAAGTCGGGCGACCCAACGGTGCCCGCGAGCGGTATATTGTCGGGAACGACAGGGAGGGTATGACCGACGTTAATGGCGTGCTTGGCCCCTTCTCGTATCTCGCGAGAGTTACCAAACCACGCAAAAGTGGAGCTCTACCAAGAGCACACACGAGACAAGGTAAGGAGATGGTTCACCTTGTTGGTAACCGCAGTGACTTGGTGGGACGACAGGGCAGGCACCGATGTACTGGTGGTCCTGACTGCTGTCGTTGACCGCAGGTCGGTTAAGTCGAGGCAACGATAACGGTTGTCACGCAGGTTAATTAAAATGCTAAATGGTTCGGCGGATGACTTGAGAGGCCCGTTGGTCTGTACGCACTACCTACACGTGGGATTACGGTGTGGGCCCTCCGCGTCGTAGTTCGTCCGAAAGATCTTCAGACGTCAGCAGTACTGCGGCCTGATCGCCGGGAAGTTGTCTTGTCTTTTTGCTGCAGCAGGTGTGTTTGGATTTTCTTTTGCATCACCGGCCAGACTCGCACCGTGCAGGAGCGTGCAAGGGTGAGGGACCTAGACCCCTTGGCGCATAGGATATAGTCCGGCGGATGGCCTCTCTGCTGAGCCTAGGATGAACTGGGATGTGTCGGATAGCCTCAGTGGGGCGTTCCCTAACAAGGTTCACGCCACCCTGGAGATCCGAGCGTGCAGGATGAAAAGTAGTGCACCCTTGCAGGGAGTTTAATCTATTCGAATAGCCGTGTCCACGGTAACAGGACGCTTTATGCTGAAGCTAGATCTTACCACTAGAAACTATTACTATTAAACTGTATGGTTCCGAGTCTTCTTCCTCGCAGGGAGTCGAGGAGGGGAACTCGGAGGCATTATTATTATTAATCATTACAACTTATATTATTCAATGTTGCAGCAACTTCTGCTTCATTGTTACTTTATTGCTTTATATGAACTGTTGGTTGTTTCTCTTCTCATGCTGCAAGACATCGTCAGAAGATGCTAGTCTTCGATAGGCCTAGCTCCTTACCCTTATTCTGATTTCTATCTTGCAGTCCATTATATACAGCCTCCCATTTCCTTTGATACAAATGCATAATGCTTAGTAGCGGACGTAAGACTCGCGGGTATACTAGATACTCACCTGCTTTATTTCCTTTACTGGTTTTCCTGATCGGCCGCTGCAGTCGACGTTGGAGCCCAGGAGCAGGAGTACCCCGGAGGCGGATACTACTACGTCGAGACCCCCGCTGACTAGGACCAGGAGTAGTTTCAGAGGCTCCCAGGCAGGAGGCCTTTCCTTTTCGATCTGTATCTCTGATGTTATTTGTGCTAGCCTTCTTAAGGCAAAACTTGACTAACTATGTCTGTACTCAGATATTATGGCTTCTATAACTTATGTATTCGGGTCCGCGTGACCCCCTTTATTGTAACATATTGGTTTATCCTTTTGTGTTTAGTGTTGTGCTGTGATATTCTCACCGTGGCACCCTAATCTCAGCCGTGTACCCTGCGTGTATGATTACTGTACACGGATTGATTTTGGGGGCGTCACAAGTTGGTATAAGAGCCGACTGCTATAGGAAGCCACCCAACCACTACCTGGTCGAAGTTGAGTCTAGACTTTGAAAAACTATTTTGCTAACTTAATGTTTGGCTTACGGGCCCACATCAATGTCACTACGTGTGATATCTATGGTATTAGGATCCTTTTCTCCTTACATATGCTCTGGGAATCTTCTCTCTTATCCTTGCTGGTAAGTTTTACAAACTCTGACATTAGGATCACGTTCTCTTGATTCCACCCGGCGTTTTGGTGCGTTCCCCATTGATTGAGTCGTGTTGCAGGAGTTCTACCCCAGGTCCCGGACCGCGGATCCCATTCTCATTTGGGGCAGGCCGCGCGTCCTCTGGCATTAACTCCTGTGGCCAACAGTTTTCTTGCGGCGAGATTGACATAGTGGAATCTATGTCACGTCGTGTAATCCTTACCGCGGTCTGCGCGCCGCCTAGTGTGTCCTTTTTCCTTAATTTCTACGACGTTACGCTGCCCGATTTTCGATTGATTCTATGTGTGGATGTGTATGTCTTATATGACTACTCCTATATATATCCGCGCCTCCTCTTTGTTGTCGCTTTACCTATTACTCGTTCCCGGCATCTCGTTAAAATGTTCATCGCTGAAATACCCGTGTTCAATTCTAGCAGGATGGCTGGTCGTGGTGGTCTTGGTCGTGGTCGTGGTGCCAACGATCCACCTCCGCCGCCGGACTACATGGCCGCGATGATGCAACAGTTTCAGATGAACCAAGTGTTTATGCAAGGAGTCATAGATCAGCTCCAGAACCAGAATCAGAACCAGAACCAGCACCAGAACCAACCGCCTGTGGTTACTCTGCGGGATTTCATGCGTCTCAATCCCCCTCTCTTCCACCAACCTGAACAGCCGCTGGAGGCTGATGATTTGGTTCGTGACATCACTCGACAGCTGGATTTCGCTAATGTGAGCGCTGCTGATTACGTCAACTTTGCGTCCTATTTCCTGCGTGGCCCCGCTGCTCAGTGGTGGGACACTTACAAGGGCTCGCTAGCTCAAGGGACTGTCGTCACCTGGAATGACTTCAAGACTGCCTTCCGCGCTCGTTATGTCCCCCAGGCGATTATGAACCGTATGAAGGCCGAGTTCCGTAACCTCGTTCAGGGCAACAAAACTGTCGAGGCATACCAGAGGGAATTCCTCCGCCTCTCCCGCTATGATGCAAGTGACCTTCCGAATGATGCAAGTAGGCAAGAGAAGTTCTGTGATGGACTCAACCCTGATCTCCATCTTGCACTGGCTTTGCACGTCTTCCCCGACTTCGCCACCATGGTGAACCAAACTATCACTCTTGAGACCGCTCAGCTTAAGTTCGGTGGTTCGCCGAAGCGCCCCCGTGATGCTGGCTCATCTTCGGGCACAGCACAGAAGCAACGCGTTTGGCTTCCACACAGTCTTATGCGTCCAACTGCCCCTGCACCAAGGCCGTCGTATGTTGCACCCCGTCTGCCTCCGCCCCCGTCGAGACAGCCGAAGACTGAGACTGCACCCCTCCGTCCTCAAGATGGCATGTGTTTCAAGTGCCGTCAGCCAGGCCATATTTCCAGAGACTGCCCTCAGCGACAGAATCAACTGGTAGTTCACCCTGCTGGCCGCGGAAATGGTCGTGGCAACAATGGGACCCTCAACTATAATACTGGGTCAAATCCTCATGCTCGTGGTCATGCTTACAACATTGATGTTGAAGCATCTCAGGAACAGCCCGCTACAGTGATGGGTACTCTCCTCGTTAACTCAATACCTGCTACCGTTTTATTTGATGCAGGAGCATCGCATTCATTTATGTCTGGAGCATTTGCTTCTAAACATGGAATTAACCACGAAAAGATGTATACCCCCTTAATAGTCCGGACTCCCGGTAACCAGTGTCGTGTCGACATGGTTGCACCTAAACTCACTGTCGAGATCGAAAGATTTTAGTTCATGGTTTCTCCACACATTCTGAAAACCTCCACCATCGACCTTATCCTTGGCATGGACTGGCTGAAAACCCACGATGCCGCACTTTATTGTGGCACCAAGGTCATCCAACTTTTTCATCCTTCTGGCGTGATTTTGAGTCATACCTCCATTGTTTCGATGAATGCCGAAGGTCGTATATATGCTCTGAATGCCTTGAATGTCGCACCTCTTGAAGGGATTGAGAAAGTCCCAATCGTTTGTGATTTTACCGACGTATTCCCAGAAGAACTGCCGGGGATACCCCCGATTAGAGAAGTTGAATTTGTCATCGACTTGAAGCCTGGCACCGTCCCTATTGCCAAGCGCCCGTATAAGATGCCACCTCACCACCTCCTTGAATTGAAGAAGGAGATCGACATGGCCCTCGAGAAAGGCTTCATCCGACCTAGTTCCTCTGCTTGGGGAGCACCTTCGCTCTTTGTCAAGAAGAGTGATGGAACGAACCAATTGGTCCAAGATTACCGACCTATCAACCAGGCCACGATACAGAACAAGTACCCCCTCCCTCGGATCAATGATCTTTATGATCAACTTGCTGGATCCACGGTGTTTTCAAAACTCGATTTAAGGTTGGGTTACCATCAGATCCGGGTCCGTGATGAGGACATCCCAAAGACTGCATTCATTACTCGCTATGGCTCATACTTGTACACTGTCATGTCATTTGGCTTGACCAATGCACCAGCCACCTTCTCCAGATTGATGAACTATATATTCATGGAATACCTCGATAAGTTTGTCGTGGTTTATCTGGATGATATATTGATTTACTCCAAGACCGATGCAGAACATGCTGAACATCTTCGTCTTATACTGCAAAAGCTTCGAGAACACAAACTCTATGCTAAGTATTCAAAGTGTGAGTTCTGGCATCCCGAAGTAACCTACCTTGGTCATGTGATTTCCAAGGATGGCGTTGCCGTCAACCCCGAACGTATCCAGGCTATTCTTGACTAGACTCCGCCCAAGACTGTCAAGCAAGTCAGAAGTTTCCTCGGCCTTGCCAGCTATTGCTGCCGTTTTGTTGAGAATTTCTCCAAGATTGCCAAGCCTCTGACTAATCTGCTTCACAAAGGTGTCAAGTTTGAGTGGACTGATAAATCTCAAGAAAGTTTTCAAGCTCTCAAGGACAAGCTCACTTCACCCCGGGTGCTTGCTCCTCCTGATACTCAGAAGGACTTCGTGATTTATTGCGACGCGTCTATTCAAGGATTAGGTTGTGTCCTAATGCGAGAGCACAAAGTGATTGCTTATGGCTCTCGTTAGTTGTGTGCTCACGAAGAAAACTATCCAACTCATGATCTCGAATTGGCAGCAGTAATTTATGCATTGAAGCTGTGGCGACATTACCTCGTCGGTAATCGTTGCGAGATCTTCACCGACCACCAAAGCCTGAAGTACATGTTTACGCAACCAGACCTGAATCTCCGCCAACAGAGATGGCTCGAGACAATAGCCGACTACAACATGGGAATTTCTTACACCCCTGGCAAAGCTAATGTGGTGGCAGATGCCTTAAGCCGCAAAGCCTATTGTAGTGAACTTGAAGTTCAAGTAGAGCAGCCACGTCTGTATGAAGAGCTCCGAAAGATGAACATCGAAATTGTTCCGCAGGGATATGTGAACTCCCTGGTGGTCAAACCAGACCTCGACACCCGCATCAAGATGGTACAACATTATGACTCTGACATTTGGAAGATTAAGCGCCGTGTTGCCAGCGGAGAACCCTCATTCTTCACTATTGATGCAAATGATGATAATGCGGTGTACTTCAAGGGTCGTTTAGTGGTTCCGGTAGCCAAGGCCAACCTGAATTACGCCTCTGATGTCATGAAAGAAGCTCATGATACTCCTTTGTCGATTCACCCTGGTAGTACCAAGATGTACCAAGATATTCGTCAGCGGTACTGGTGTTCCAACATGAAACAAGACATTGCTCGTTATGTTGATGAGTGTGACGTTTTCCGTCGCGTCAAAGCCGAACATCAAAGACCTGCTGGTACTCTGCAACCACTCTCCATTCCTGAATGGAAATGGGACAAGATTGAAATGGACTTCGTCACCGGATTTCCCCGATCACAGAAAGGTCATGATGCCATCTTTGTCTTCATCGACCGATTCTCCAAGGTTGCTCATTTTCTGCCTGTCAAGGAGACGATCTCTGCTAGTCAGTTGGCAGACTTATATGTTTCCAGAATCGTGTCGCTCCATGGTATTCCGTTGGAGATCAGTTCCGACCGAGGCAGCATCTTCACCTCGAAGTTCTGGGATAGTTTCCAAGAAGCTATGGGCACTCACCTAAGCTTCAGTACTACTTATCACCCCCAGTCGCAAGGACAAGTCGAACGAGTCAACCAAGTGCTCGAAGACATGCTTCGAGCTTGTGTCATTTCATTCGGTAAGAAATGAGAGGAATCCCTTCCATTTGCTGAATTCTCGTACAACAATAGCTATCAGGCTAGTTTGAAGATGGCACCCTTTGAAGTTCTCTATGGACATAAGTGTCGAACCCCTCTGAATTGGTCAGAAACTGGAGAACGAACTCTCATCGGTCTGGACATTATTCAGCATGCCGAAGATCACGTTCGCGTTATCCGTGAACACCTGAAAGATGCTCAGTCCCGCCAGAAGAGAAACTATGATCGCAAGCACAAAGAAATGGTCTATCAACCTGGCGAATATGCTTACCTCCGTGTCACCCCGATGCGAGGCACTCATCGTTTCGGAATCAAAGGCAAGTTAGCTCCTCGCTACATTGGCCCGTTCCGTATTCTTTCCCGGAGTGGACCGGTGGCATACCGTTTGGAATTTCCGGCAAACCTCTCTCAAGTCCACGATGTATTCCACGTGTCCCAACTCCGACGCTGCTTCAAGGACCCTATTCGAGAAGTGGAACATGATATGGTTGAGCTTCAGCAGGACTTGACTTATTAAGAACATCCGAGCCGCATTCTCGATCAGTCTGAACGCAAAACCCGCAACAAGACAACCAAGTTCCTCACAGTTCAGTGGTCGAATCATTCTGAAGATGAAGCCACTTGGGAACGCGAAGATCGTCTTCGTGAGGAATACCCCGATCTTTTCCCCTCTACTGCCTAAATTCTCAGGACGAGAATTCTTGTAGTAGGGGAGATTTGTAACACCCTCACTGTCAGTGAACAGTAATCAGGGTTACTGTTCATCTCTACTGTTCAAAACTTTTGTTTGATCAACTGTTTCAGTTCAAATTCAAATTCTCCTTTGATATTGTTGCAAGCAAATATGAACCATGGACCTTGATCATCATTGGCCAACTAAAGTCCAAGCCATTTGAAATAAAATTCAAACAAACACTAAAATGCCTTTTGATGAATATTAAAAATATGGTGACAATAAAATCTTTTCCAAAAATCTTGGAACCACTTTTATAAAATCCTAAATATTCAGTGGACCAAATCCATATGGGTTTGGGTATTTATTGTGCTATGGAAAATTCCAAACAATTCAAACAGTAGCCAAAAACCCCATATTAATCATTTAATAATATAATAAAGTATTAAATGACTTTTAAATATGCCCAACTCCTTTGTGGTAGTAACCTATGGCATAACAATAATTGTGGGACACTGGCCACATTTTTCTAAATTTCCTAAGTGACTAAATTAATTACAACAATAAATAAACAAAAAGAATATAGTAAAACAAATAAAAATGGGGCAACCTAATCTACCCCCTTCCCCTGGGCCACCACCCAGCCCACACCCCCACCAGGCCGAGCCCATCCGGCCTCTCTCCACCCCCTCCCCTGTTCACCTCGTCCGTGGCGGGCATCCATGGCACCACGGCCACGGTTGTCGCCGTGGCGGCCATCTACGGTGCCGCCGGCGAGTTAAGTGCCCCGCGTCGCGCCCTCGCCCGAAACCCTAACCCTGGATCGAACCCTAGCCCCCTTGTTCCCCCTCGAGCTCCCCCGAGTTCGTTCCCCCAAGCCAAACCGCACAGCCTCGCCGCACCATCGCCGCCGTTGCGCACTCGCGCGGCCAACGGCACCGCTGCCTGAGCCGCCGTGTCCACCGGGTGCGCTGTCGTCGTCTTCGTCTCCGAGCCAGGCGAATCGAGGACTGGAGCCCGGAGTGGAGCGCACGCCGTCGTTCCCTTTCCGCCTCCTCGCAGCCGTTGAAGTCAAAATCCGGCCGCCACCACTCGCCATCGCGCAGGTTGCCCCCCTCGACCGACTCCTGGTGAGCTTGGCCACGTTCCCCTTGCGTTCGCTCCCCTCCTATCCTGCCGTAGCCCGCTCCACCATTGGAGCCGAAGCTCGTCGTCGCCCGCGAGGTCACCGCCGTGGCCTGGGGCACGCGTACGACAGGCCAAGCGCGTCACTGCACTCGCGCTGCTCCCGGTAGTCGAACGCGCTAGCTCCCTTTCGTTCCCGTGCGCTAGAACGTCGTCGTTGTCCTCGCCCCGTTCGGCTCCGTCGTTGAGCACGTCTCCGTCGTCGCTCCGGTCACCTTCCGGCGAGGCCAGCACCACCAGTCGACGCGCGGAACCCTGCTGGTTCGATTAAGCCCAACCGCACCTCCTCCCGTGCCCTGTGGCATGCGCAGCCCCAACCTCGCCGGAGTACAGCCGCCGGCGAGCACCCGGTGCCACTGCCATGAGGGCCCCCTTCGTCAGAATAATGATTAGGGGTTAATTAACCCCTATGGATCACTTACATGTGGGGCCGCCTGCTAATTAAAACAGTTGGTTAAGTTAAATCCATTGGATTAACCACTGTGTCAATGACACATGGGTCCCACCTGTAAGTTAATTAATTAACTGATTTAATTTAACTCTGTTAGACTTACATGTGGGACCCCACTGTTAATTAGATTTAATTAAAATGTTTTATTAGCATGTGAGGCTGACCAGTGGGACCCACTGGTCAGTTTGACCTGGTCAACCCCCTCTGTGGGTAATGTTGGATTTAATAGTAAAAGAAATTCAGAAATTCTTTTAAAAATGATTTAAACTTCAGAAATGAATATCTTTTAAACCGTAACTCGGATTGAAAAACTTTATACATCAAAATTGATCAGAAAAATATAACGAATACGGATACGCTATCCGTATACCAACCACACCCCCCTAACACAACGAACACCGGCATCCCCCCCTCCGGGCTGTCTGTCGATAATTCCTGGTGCCGGTAAAAACCTGCCGGATGAATTTATTTCGAACACGAAAGTTGTCCGGAATGGTTCAACTAACACGGATACACCCCCCTTATGTTTGTCGGATGTCCACGACACCTCCGGCATGAACCCTTCCCCCTCCGGACACCCTGTCCGGTAATCAGCCGGAGCTGGCAGTTCATCCCCGGATGAATTCCCGCTTCGAGCTTAATGCATCGTACTGCGTTAGAACACCGTTAACATTTCATCTGTCATGTCATGCATATGTTTTTATATTATTGCCGTGTATTTAATGTTTCCTCCCCCCTTAATCTCCGGTAGACCCCGCTGCTACCGCCGTCTACACTGCTGCTGGGTGCGACTACTTCCTCGACGACCCTGCCCCTACCGTCGAGCTTCCAGGCAAGCAGAGCCATTCTCTTCCCCAGATATCGCCTAACTTTTCCGTACTTTCTTGCACTAGGCATGCTTACTGCTGCTGCTACGATTACAATCCTATTCAATTGCATAGCCTGATTTTGTCGCCCCTTGATGTACCTTTCTTATCCTATGCTGCCTATTATAATTATGCATACATTCAGCAGTGAACCCTGCGCATTGTTAGCTAGGACTAGATAGCGGGTCGTGATCACTCAGGGGGGTGAAAACGGATACAATATATACAACTGCACAGGTACGGAACAAAGAAGACACCGCCAAAGGCCCCTATCTGGGTTATGCCTAGTCACCTCAAGTGTGAGCTATCAAGGAGTAATCCTTGTACTCCACTCGAGGCTGACTTTGTCTTGCCGCCATAGGGTCCTGAGCAAGGTTGTCCTTAAGGTAAGAAGTCGGGCGACCCAACGGTGCCCGCGAGCGGTATATTGTCGGGAACGACAGGGAGGGTACGACCGACGTTACTGGCGTGCTTGGCCCCTGCTCGTATCTCGCGAGAGTTACCAAACCACGCAAAAGTCGAGCTCTACCAAGAGCACACGCGAGACAAGGTAAGGAGACGGTTCACCTTGTTGGTAACCGCAGTGACTTGGTGGGACGACAGGGCAGGCACCGATGTACTGGTGGTCCTGACTGTTGTCGTTGACCGCGGGTCGGTTAAGTCGAGGCAACGATAATGGTTGTCACGCAGGTTAATTTAAATGATAAATGGTTCGGCGGATGACTTGAGTGGCCCGTTGGTCTGTACGCACTACCTACACGTGGGATTACGGTGTGGGCCCTCCGCGTCGTAGTTCGTCCGAAAGCTCTTCAGACGTCAGCAGTACTGCGGCCTGATCGCCGGGAAGTGGTCTTGTCTTTTTGCTGCAGCAGGTGTGTTTGGATTTTCTTTTGCTTCACCGGCCATACTCGCACCGTGCAGGAGCGTGCAAGGGTGAGGGACCTAGACCCCTTGGCG
Source organism: Bromus sterilis (assembly GCA_950022295.1). Taxonomy (NCBI): domain Eukaryota; kingdom Viridiplantae; phylum Streptophyta; class Magnoliopsida; order Poales; family Poaceae; genus Bromus; species Bromus sterilis. The sequence goes on from OX465597.1 coordinate 214,737,751, forward strand.
CATAGGATATAGTCCGGCGGATGGCCTCTCTGCTGAGCCTAGGATTAACTGCGATGTGTCGGATAGCCTCGGTGGGGCGTTCCCTAACAAGGTTCATGCCACCCTGGAGATCCGAGCGTGCAGGCTGAACAGTAGTGCACCCCTGCAGGGAGTTTAATCTATTCGAATAGCCGTGTCCACGGTAACAGGACGCTTTATGCTGAAGCTGGATCTTACCACTAGAAACTATTACTATTAAACTGTATGGTTCCGGGTCTTCTTCCTCGCAGGGAGTTGAGGAGGGGAACTCGGAGGCATTATTATTATTAATCATTACAACTTATATTATTCAATGTTGCAGCAACTTCTGCTTCATTGTTACTTTATTTCTTTATATGAACTGTTGGTTGTTTCTCTTCTCATGCTGCAAGACATCGTCAGAAGATGCTAGTCTTCGATAGGCCTAGCTCCTTACCCTTATTCTGATTTCTATCTTGCAGTCCATTGTATACAGCCTCCCCTTTCCTTTGATACAAATGCATAATGCTTAGTAGCGGACGTAAGACTCGCGGGTATACTAGATACTCACCTGCTTTATTTCCTTTACTGTTTTGCCTGATCGGCCGCTGCAGTCGACGTTGGAGCCTAGGAGCAGGAGTACCCCGGAGGCGGATACTACTACGTCGAGACCCCCGCTGACCAGGACCAGGAGTAGTTTCGGAGGCTCCCAGGCAGGAGGCCTTGCCTTTTCGATATGTATCTCTGATGTTATTTGTGCTAGCCTTCTTAAGGCAAAACTTGACTAACTATGTCTGTACTCAAATATTATGGCTTCTATAACTTATGTATTCGGGTTCGCGTGACCCCCTTTATTGTAACATATTGGTTTATCCTTTTGTGTTTAGTGTTGTGCTGTGATATTCTCACCGTGGCACCCTAATCTCAGCCGTGTACCCTGCGTGTATGATTACTGTACACGGATTGATTTTGGGGGCGTCACACATCCCAAAATTTTCCAAATTTTGGAATGTTAATAAATTAATTATAATAATAATTAATTTGCTTGATATGACTGATTTTCACTAGGATCTGAAACTTTTAGAGTATATCAAATATTCAAATGAGAGGGATTAAAATGACTTTCCCAAATATTCCTTTGTTATCTTATTTGACTGTGGGTATTTAAAACAAATCCAACTAAAAACAAAAGAGGGAAGGTAAGATGACTCCTTCATTAGAAAAGAGAGTTGGGCTATGTATTAATATGATTTTATTTTAATTGGAGTTTATTTAAATAATTTTCCATTCAAAAATAATAATAACTTGAGAGAAGATAAGATGACTTCTTCAAGAAAAAAAGAGTGGAAATTATTTAAATAATTATTTGAGATTTTTGTTGACTTTTAAAATATTTTATACCTAAATAAAGTCATTGAAAAATATGCTATTATTTTTAGTTATCAGTTTGGTCAATATTTTCATTGCATATTATTCTTGGGATTATTTTAGAAATTTAGAAATTCACTTTCTATTTTTCTTATGAATGTTTGATTTTATAAAATTGTTTGAAGTCGTGAGAAAGAAAAACAGAGCCATCGCTGCCCAGCCGGCCCACGGCTATGTCTCGCCCACGAGCACTTTTTAACGTAGTCGCCAGCACACTCCGATTCCAACTAGGTCGGTTAAATTTTTTTATAGCCAGCCCATATAAGTTGTTCCAATAAAACGGTTTTCTTTTCTTTTGTTTTCCAAAACCCTAGCGCGTGACCCACTTCGCCGGAGCCGTCTCGCCGCCGCCAGCCGCCTCCTGCGCGCCACCGCGTCATCGACGCCCTCCTCGCCGGACCGCGCCACCCAGTCGTCGGCCGACGCCGCGCTATGCGCCGCTGTGCCCGCGCCTCCACATGCTGGCCATTGCCGGGCCGCTGCTGCCTCCCGGTCATGTGCGCCATCGCCGCTGATGGCATAGAAGTGATAATGGCTTCTCGCCCTTCGTTGGTTATCCCAAGTGGAAGGTGAGATGCAGTGTAGCAGAAAATTTCCCTCGGTGAAGATACCGAGGATGAGATCGACCAGTAGGACTCCGGCAATGATAAATAGGTGGTCAAGTGAACAATGGCACCGTTCACACCCTCAAGGTTTCTTACTTCACCTAGACCTGCACACGATACAATTAACTATGCTCCCAACGAAGTTCAGAGAGGTTGTCAATCTCTCTGGTCTTGTTGTTTACAAAGGGTCAAACACACAAGGGATAATGATAATGATAACAACTGAAAGAAAATACTGAAAAGGAAATAGGCTTGTAAATAATGATGACATTATGGACCGGGGTACCGTGATGTTGACTAGTGATGTCTCTCTCCCAAAAGACAATAAAACTGCTATGCGAGGTAAACAAATTACAGATGGGCAATTGACAGGATTATAAACGCGCCGCAATGCTAACTATGTTACAAAAGAAAGAAGAGGCTCATAGCATGGGAAGTACGCCAAAATAAGTAGACTGAAATCCATCTACATCTACTACTTATCATCCACCTTGAGATATCTATCCAGAACATCTTGCTGGTATTAAGTTGCGAGTCCCACCCAAAGTGTAAACCCAAAGCAACAGACAACTGCATTAAAAGAACTTTGCGTAAAGTAAACAATCCTTTCAACTGCGGTTACATGCACCGTCATTTTCCCCCTTTTGGCCACAGCACATCCCCTAGACTCATGTTTCTGTCACTCAAGCGTGTCATCAGGGGGCATGTACCCACAATCAAGCATAACGTTCCCTCTTGGAGTTAGTATCCACCACTTGGCCAAAGCAATAAACTACAACGGAGAACATGAAAGAATTACTTAGGAACAAAAATATAAGAGATCAAAACCAAATATATTACTCTATCACGATCTGAACATAATCTCATAATCCATCGGATCCCATCAAACTCAACATAGCAAAAGCAGAAGAATTACATATGTGCCTCGATCATGTAGGGCAGGTCACGAGGTCTAAAACATGAAGAACAAAGAGGGGAGGAGAACATCACATAGATACTGATCACGGACCCATGGTCCAAGGTAGACTACTCACGGAACATCCGGGAAGTGTCCATGGTGGAGGATAAGCTCCCGGAAAAGAATTAATTATGAAGGGTGCCGGGAAGGGTCCTGACGGTGCTCCCGATCTTGGAAGCGCGACAGCGGCGGAACAAAGGCGAGATTGCGAATTAGGGTTCTGTCTTCGGAGTTTCCCTGTCACGATAAATAAATAGGCCAAGGGGGGCAGCCAGGGGGGCACCAGGGGTCCAGGCGCCCCCTTGGCGCGGCCAGGCCCCTGGTCGCGCCAGATGGCCGCCTGGGGGCCTGGTGGTGGCCCTCTGGCCCCACGTGGGTGCTTCTGGAAGACTCTGTTACGCTGATTTTTTATCCCCCTGGCGCGGACAGGCCCCTGGTGTTGGCCCTCTGGCCCCACTTGGGTGCTTCTGGAAGACTCTGTTACGCTGATTTTTATCCGATTTTTCCCGAATTTTTGCAGCACTTTTAATATGGGGGAAACGTGGAATAGAAAAACAGCAGAAAACAGGAACTGGCACTGGGGTGCACTGAGTTAGTAGGTTAGTACAAATATGATCAAAAGTGTATGAAAGTGTATCTAGATCATAGCAATATCACACAAAATATGCACGAAGTGAGCAAAAATTATCAATACGTTTGAGACGTATCAACATCCCCAAGCTTAATTCCTGCTCGTCCTCGAGTAGGTAAATGATAACAAGAATAATTTCTGTGGTGACATGATAGCAACCATATAAGAACATTGAAAAAGTAAAGGAATCAAGGTATGTAATTCAATTCAAGTCATAACATGCAAGAGTCTATATTAGCATTGAAACAAGCAACAAAAGAACGTTAGGTGCAAGAGCTCTCGCTGTCCGTGACTCGAATGTCTCTAGATGGTGTTTGCGTGCAAGAAGGGGGATAGGGAATACGAGAAGAAAAAGTATTTTTGTGTTGAGAACTCAATCTACTAAAGTTTCACACTTGGTCTTCTTTGGAATCTTATCTCGACTCGTCCCCAGACCACTAGCCAGGTACAAGTCAATTTGATCCACTCCTTTTCGATATTTTGAGCACTCATGCAATGGATGAGCGTAAGCACGAGAGTTGACACTTAAGATGGTAAAGAGAGAATATGGTGGAGGAGGAAGACAAAAAGGATGAGAAAGGCTCACATCAATGAGGACAGTCATAGGCGGGAAGGCCAAATGATAGATATGATGTGAGGAGTAGGGATTGCCATGCAACGGATGCACATATGAGCTGAAAAGCTCTCCAATGGAACTAGTGGGGGTGCATCTAACTTGCTCGCTCATGAAGACTTAGAACTCTTTTGAGGAGGCTCATCCTTGGAATATGCAAGACAAGTTCTATAGTGTGAGGGTCCCCACATAGTTATATGCATGATCATCTCTATGGAGTACAAAGATAAGAGGGGGTACTAGTGTGGATCTTTCAAAAGGATAGTACTGTTGCCCCTTTCTCTCTTTTTATTTCTTTTTCTCTTTTTTATCTTTTTTATATGTTTTTGGTGGCCTCAATGGCTCTTTCTATTTAACTCTCATTTGTCATGTTTTGGATCTTTTATTTTGTCCACTTTGGGATCTTTTCCTCACTTAAGGGCAACACTATAATTTACAAGAGGGTATAGAAGATATTTCACACTTTACAAGGTACTCAAATCATAAAAAAGATGTAGCTATCATGATGTATGCAATGTATGTTGCTGCCAGTGTAGCAGGAACATGTATGACATGAAGATCAAGTCATGAAGAGGTGGAATTTGCATGGAAATATATCTCGGAAAGGCTATGGAAATGCCTTGATAGGTAGGTATGGTGGCTGTTTTGAGGAAAGATATAAGGAGGTTTATGATGACAGAGCGTATCATGCCAAGGGTTTGGATGTACCGGCAAAGGTGGACGCCAACTCTCGGAGTGAGAAGAAGGCAATGCACGGCACAGGAGAGGCTAGGAAATATGGGAAGGTGGAAGTGTCAACTTTCAATACTCACATTAGTCCGAAGAACTCATGCACTTATTATCGGTAACTCTCAATCTAATAAGGAGGTTCACGAAGAGACAAGTACCCCGAGAAGGAGTGTATGGGGGTTTGGTTATCCTTGCGCATCCTCGACTCATGGTACGTGAGTGTACTCTAATATTCGACCCCTTAGAAGAGTAGTGATCCATCTAGTAGCTAGAGTTCTCAACTAGTTTTGTAGGTTTTGAAAATAATACACGAAGTGCCCAAAATACGACACCTATAAATAATAGGCTAGAGCTCTTGACACCAAAAGTTCAAACATTACTCACATCAATACCTCAAAACTATTGCATGCTTCTACTGAAATTAAATGGCAACCTTGATTACCTACTTCTCAAAAACAAGACATAACTCAGTGCAACAACCAAATCCCTTAACAAGATAAAAATGAAAACTAAAGAGAGTTCCAGCGGCAAACTAAAAAAAAGCCAAGGCTCTTGCTAAGACAAACTAAGACTAAAACTAGACAGGGCAGTAGCTACGAAAAGATAAAGAACACACAACAGCAAAAAGATAGGCATGAAGAATCGTATGATTTGTTCTAGATTTTGAAAGTGGATCGTGTTTCTATCCCACACAATGTATGACGGGGTCTAACTTGTTATGAACAGAAAACAAAGCTAAAGAAAACTAAAAATAAAACCTAAGAGCGAGACACTCCAAACATAGCACATAATGCATGAAGTGGTGAAAATATAGTGAGACGAAGGACGAACTGATGATTGTTGATGGAGAAGGGGATGCACGGGGGCATCCCCATGCTTAGACGCTTGAGTCTCCTTGAATATTTTTGGGGGATGCATGGGGGAATCCCCAAGCTTGAGCGCTTGACACTCCCGAATCTTCTTTCATCATCTTCCATCGCACACTTGAAAACTCCCTTCATACACAACTCATCATAAGCTTATTAGAGAGGTTAGTACCCTTAATAAATAATTTTTCCCCACTGGATATAAATATATTCTTGAAGAGCTACTTTTTCTCAAGATTTCCAAAATATTTTTGCAAAGAAAAAGCAAGCTTAAGGTTTGCAAAAGTTAGGAGAAACAAAACATGGCAGAATCTGTGAAAAACAGGACAGCGGGTAGTAAAGAATCTTTTAGGGGTACTTCTGCAACTTGAATCAAAAAACTCAGAACATAAGAAAGTTCCGTAATTGTATAGATCACGCTGTGTAAAAATTTCAGCTCAAAAGGAAGGACTGGTGATTTATTCTGATTTTCCCCGTCACGAGGAAAGAATCTGTTTTCTGGACAGCATGTCACAACTTTCACTTCCCTTGTCATATGAGGCTATACCTGGCACAAAGCATGAAAAATAAAGATACAATGATGTTGCTACAGTAGTAACAATCATAAAGACCACTAAAAACAGAAGTAAAAACATCTTGGGTTGACTCCCAACAAGCGCTTTCTTTTACGCCTTTAAGCTAGGCATAAGGCAAAAGAGAATCAAGTTTTATCAAGAGAAAGAGAATAGCTAGCCCGTGTAACGGACGCAAAAGGTAACTTGACTTTATTTATAGGAAAGTTTTCCATCCCCTTTTTTAAAGGGAATTGGAATTTTATATTCCCCTCTTTCGTGTCAATAACAGCACCAACGGTGCGAAGAAAAGGACGTCCCAAAATAATTGGACATAAAGGTTCGCACTCTATATCCATAATAATAAAATCAACGGGAACATAATTGTCATTGACAATGATAAGAACATCGTCGATCTTCCCCAAAGGTTTCTTTACGGAAGAGTCGACAAGGCGAACACCAAAAGAACATGAATCAAAAGGTTTCAATTCAAACATATCATACATTCTTTTGGGCATGACGGAGGTACTAGCTCCAACGTCGCATAAAGCATAGCAAGAGAAGTTATTTAATTTGATTTTTATCATAGGGTCCCAACCATCATATGGCTTCCTAGGTATGGACTCTTCTATCTTAAGCTTCTCCTCCCTAGCTTTGATAAGAGCATTTGTGATATGCTCCGTGAGGGCAAGATTAAGTGTGCTAATGTGGGGGTCTCTAGACATTTTGTGTAATAAGCTGATAACTTCTGAAAGGGTGCAACTATCAAAATCAATATCACTACTATCAAAGGTGGTAGTAGTGTCATCTAGGCTCACTTTTTTGAAACCCTCTATGTTCATAGGAGTTTCTTCTTCTACGGTTGAGGTATTAGCATCACCATTAATAGGTCTAATGGGACCAGGAGTGCACTGGGTGCTAATAGTTTCGGTGTCCTCAATAATTTGGATAGTGGAAACTTTGTGGTGTGTAGGAAGGCTCTTAATTCTATCATATTCCTCTACTTCTCTAGCCCATCTTTCCTTAAGTTTAGCCATCATCCTAATATTCTCAATATTCTCATTGATTTGCAACTGGATAGCATTAATAGGAGTGGCCTTTCTCTCCTCAAGGGGAGAGGTTCTAATTTTTAACATCTCAACATCAAGGGCTAAGCTGTCTACCTTCAAACAAAGATTATCTAATTTAGCTAGTTTTTCTTCCACATTCTTGTTGAAGGCTTTTTGGGTAGTGATAAAGTCTCTAAGCACATTTTCTAGTTCAGAAGTGGGGTTTTTATTGCTAAGGTAGGTGTTGTTGTTCCCATAAGTGGATGGAAACGGTCTATGATTACTAGCAAAGTTTCCCCTATAAGCATTATTATTAAAGTTGTTTCTAGAAATGAAGTTCACATCTACTTGCTCCTGAGCAACCAAAGAATTTAAAGGAACATCATGAGGATCATAGAGGGTTGCTTGGTAAGTAGAGACATAATTAAATCAACTTTATCATTTAGGGAGGTAATTTCCTCGACACAATTTACCTTCCTACCTGTTGGAGCGCGTTCGGTGTGCCATTGGGAATAGTTGGTGGCAGGTTTGGTGTTTCATCGAGGAGTTTGGTGGCAGCACCGAGTGTAGTTGACATAAAGGTTCCTCCCGCGGCCGAATCTAACAGGTTCCGCGAGGTAAAGTTCAAGCCTGCATAAAAAGTCTGGATAACCATCCAGGTAGTCAAACCATGTGTAGGGCATTTCTTACCAAGAGATTTCATACGTTCCCAAGCTTGGGCAACGTGTTCATTATCCAATTGCCTAAAATTCATAATGTTACTTCTCAATTGGATAATTTTTTGCAAGTGGGTAATACTTCCCAATAAAAGCATCTTTGCATTTATCCCAAGAATCTATGTTATTCCTAGGCAAAGATTGAAACCAGATTTTAGCTCCGTCCCTTAAAGATAAAGGAAAAAGCTTGAGCTTAACAATATCACCTTCTACTTCTTTATACTTTTTCATATCACATGATCCAAAAAAATTATTCAAGTGTAAAGCAGCATCATCTCCAGCTCCAGAGAATTGATCTCTCATAACAAGATTCAGTAAAGCAGGTTTAATTTCATAAGAGGTAGCTGAAGTGCAGGTGTGGCAATAGGAGTGCAGATAATGTATTTGTTGTTGTGACTGGTGAAGTCACACAACTTGGTGTTTTAAGTGGAACCCATAGTTGCAGCAAGTGTGGCAGATTTTTTTTGTAATTTTCGATATAGGACACAAAGATAAAAACAGAAAGGTAAAGGATAGTGGGCAACTCCCCTATATTATCACTCGGAATCCCCGGCAAGGGCGCCAAAAATTTGCTTGATGGCGTAGAAGTGATAATGGCTTCTCGCCCTTCGTTGGTTACCCCAAGTGGAAGGTGAGATGCAGTGTAGCGGCAAATTTCCCTCGGTGAAGATACCGAGGTTGAGGTCGACCAGTAGGACTCCGACAATGATATGTAGGTGGTGAAGTGAACAATGGCGTCATTCACAACCTCAAGGGGTCTTACTTCACCTGGACCTGCACACGATACAATTAACTTTGCTCCCAACGAAGTTCAGAGAGGTTGTCAATCTCTCTGGTCTTGTTGTTTACAAAGGGTCAAACACATAAGGGATAATGATAATGATAACAACTGAAAGAAAATACTGAAAAGGAAATAGGCTTGTAAGTAATGATGAGAATATGGACCGGGTTCCCATGATGTTCACTAGTGATATCTCTCTCCCAAAATACGATAAAACTGCTATGCGAGGTAAACAAATTACAGATGGGCAATTGACAGGATTATAAACGCACCGCAATGCTAACTATGTTACAAAAGAAAGGAAGAGGCTCATAAGCATGGGCAGTACGCCAAAATAAGTAGACCAAAATCCATCTACATCTACTACTAATCATCCACCTTGAGATATCTATCTAGAACATCTCGCTGTATTAAGTTGCGACTCCCACCCAAAGTGTAAACCCAAAGCAACAGACAACTGCATTAAAAGAACTTTGCGTAAAGTAAAAAATCCTTGCAACCGCGTTACAAGCACCGGTGTTTTCCCCCTTGTGGCCACAACACATCCCCTAGACTCATGTTTCTGTCATTCAAGCGTATCATCAGGGGGCATGTACCCACAATCAAGCATAACGTTCCCTCAAGTTACTATCCATCACTTGGCCAAAGCATGATTGTGGGTTCATGCCCCCTGAGGACTAGCTTGAGTGATAGAAACATGAGTCTAGGGGATGTGTTGTTGCCACAAGGGGGAAAACAACGGTGCTTGTAACCGCAGTTCCAAGTATTGTTTACATTACGCAAAGTTCTTTTAATGCAATTGTCTGTTGCTTTGAGTTTACACTTTGGGTGGGGCTCGCAACTTAATACCAGCGAGATATTCTCGATAGATATCTCAAGGTGGATGATTATTACTAGATGCAGATGGATTTCGGTCTACTTATCTTGGCGTACTGCCCATGCTTTTGAGTCTCTTCCTTTCTTTTGTAGAATAGTTAGCATTGCGGTGCGGTGTTAATCCTGTCAATTTCCCAACTGTAATTTTTTTACCTTGCATGGTTTTTTATCGTCTTTTGGGAGAGAGACATCACTAGTGAACTTCATGGGACCCCGGTCCATCAACCACTGTTTACACCCTCAATTTACTTCCAGTTTTAGTTTCTAGTTGTAGTTACTATTATCTTTTATCTCTTGTGTTTGATCCTTTCTAAACGGAAAGGCCGGAGGGATTGACAACCCCTATGTACTCATTGGGAGCAAAGTTATTTGTATCTGTGTGCAGGTCCAGGTGAACTAATTTTTTTGGTTTTCCATAAAGACACAAAAGCAAAATAAAAAACTGGAAAGTAACTAACAAGACTAAAAAGCAAAGATAAAAGATAGTGTGCAACTCCCCTATATTGAATAGTAGAGTCCCCGGCAACGACGCCAGAAATTACTCTTGATGGCACTGAAGTAGTGCTCCTCGTTGGCTACCCCAAGTGGAAGGTTGACATGTAGCGTAGCAATAATTTCCGTCAGTGAAGATACCAAAAATTTTCTCCAGTAGGACTCCGACAACGACAAGTAGGTGACAATGGTGCTAGAAATTACTTTCTAGCACGAGAGTTGACGTGGACCAGCACACAGATACAAATAACTTTGCTCACAACGAGTACAGAGGGGTTGTCAATCCCTCCGGCCTTGACGTTTACAAAGGATCAAATGCAAGAGATAATGGTAGTGATAATGATAAATGAAAAGTAAAGTAAAGGAAGTAAAATAAAGTGAGGGTGTAAAGAGTGGTGGAAATATGTACCGGGGTCCCATGAAGTTCACTAGTGATGTCTCTCTCCCAAAAGAAGATAAACAACTATGTGAGGTGAACAAATTACTACTGGGCAATTGACAGGATTAAAACGCACCGTAATGCTAACTATGCTACAAAAGAAAGGAAGAGGCTCAAAAGCATGGGCAGTATGCCAAGACAAGTAGAACGAAATCCATCTGCATCTACTCACTAATCATCCACCTTGAGATATCTATCCAGAACATCTCGCTGGTATTAGGTTGCCAGCACCACCAAAAGTGTAAACCCAAAGCAACAGACAATTGCATTAAAAGAACTTTGCGTAAAGTAAACAATCTTTGCACCCGCAAGTAAAAGTATCGTTGTTTTCCCCCTGGTGGTAACAGCACATCCCCTAGACTCATGTTTCTGTCACTCAAGTTAGTCATCAGGGGGCATGAACCCACAATCATGCATAACGCTCCCTCTTGGAGTCACTACCTACTACTTGGACAAAGCAATAAACACCAATGGAGAACATGCAAGAATTACTCAAGAACATAAATATAAACGGAGAAGAACCAAATATATTACTCATCACAATCTGAACATAATCTCATAATCCATCAGATCCCAGCAAACTCAACATAGCAACAGCAGGAAAATTACTTATGTGCCTTGATCATGTAGGGGAGCTCACAAGGTCTAAACATTGAAGAACAAAGGTGGAGAGAAGACATCACATAGCTACTGACCATGGACACATGGTCCAAGTTGGACTACTCATGTCTCATCTGGGAAGCGTCCATGGTGGCGGTGAAGCTCCCGGAGGTCAATCCTCCCTGCGGCAGGGTGCTGGGACAGGATCTCCTGGCATCCCCGATCTTGAAAGCGTGGTGGCGGCGGAACAGAGGGGAGATCGCGAAAAAGGGCGTCCTCCCGGGTTTAGGAATGAGAGGTAAATATAGGCGAAGGGGGCAGCCAGGGGTGGACCAGGCAGTCCAGGAGGCCCCCTGGCGCGGCCTAGGGTGGAGCCGCGCTCCCTGGCCACCTTGGCACCAGGCGGGGCCCCCTTTCGGGCATCAGGAAGCTTCTGTATCGTTGATTTTTTGTATATTTTTCCATAGTTTTTTGGGCATTTTAAGTAATGGGAAAATTTGAAATACAAAAACAGCAGAAAACAAAAACTAGCACTAGGGTGCACTGAGTTAATAGGTTAGTCAAATATGATCAAAACTGTATGAAAGTGCATCAAAAGCATAGCAATATCACCCAAAACATGCATGGAGCAAGAAGAAATTATAGATACGTTTGGCTAGAAAAATCTTTTAAGAGCAGACAAATGATGTTGACTTGGATGCAAAACAATATAAAGTCTACATTAAGAATTGGCATGAAACATCAAGTTGTCTTCCTTGTCATCATAAAACTTCAAGCATAAGAACAAAAAGGTTTTGGCTATGTCGCTACTGGAAAAACTCATGCTTGTTGTTATGATCAAAGCTATGTTTGCCAAGATTAAATAAAGTTTTGAAAGCCATACCTTATATATAAGATCAATACTCCCATAAGAATCATCATATTAGGTCGATTGCGTGAAGAGAATACTGAGTGCAGTGAAGAAACCAATAGACTTCTCATTAATATTCCATCATAGACACTTCACACTCACGGATACAAAACTCTCCACATAGGAGTGATAGACCTCAATGCATACACCTATTTTATAACATAACTTCCCTAGACATGATATGACACTAAACTTGATCACGAACGACAAAGATAAAGATAAAGATACCAGGCACTCCCCCAAGCTTGCAACAAGCTAAGGGGATGCCATTACCCATGAAGATTTTACTCTTGGTATCTGTTCTTCTATAGCGGGTAGGTCTCAGAAAAGCGTTTCCATGGCAAACACCCTCCATCCACACAGGTTAGGTACAAACATCGAACCTAACCTAGACTAGCATGCAAATAGCTGGTTGTAATAGAATGGATGATAAGTAATGATCCATTCTTTTGTTTCATGGATCCTACAGTCGGTAGCTAAGCTCAGGCGCAAAAACATTAGTTCATACTCACAGTTCTGATTATGGAGGTCAAAGTTGTGTCCTTGAAGCTCGAACACTTTGGTTTCCAGTGCGCATACGCTTGAATATACTTCCTTCATCTCCTCCTCATGATGCTTCCTAAGCTCGGCGATGATGTCGGTATTGGCCCCAACACCATGCTCGATCACCAGCTTGTACTTGAAAACTTCTTGCTTCACTTATTCCAGCCTGGCCTTGGTGCTCCCTCCTTGACAGGTCCCTTCAGATCTTCTTGGTGAAGGGCACCATCCTCCACCCAAAGTGTTTGAGGGTGCCTCTTCATCTCTGCGATGTATGGGTTGATGACGTTGACAAGGAACTTGTCCTCGGGGGAACTTGGGGAAGCCATAGCACCAAGGTTTTGCAGAATGTTTTCCTGGAAGAACAGATCAAAAAGAGAATGCACGAAATCGCAAGATACAAAGCCGGGAAGATCCGGGAAAATATATAGCAAAAATTTCTGTGAAAAAAGGAAGGTATCAAGCCAAAGTGGGTTGGAGACGGACTCCGGGGCTCCCAGGCGGCCTCCTGGCGCAGCCAGGGAGCTGGCCGCGCCACCAGGGTGCCTGGAGCCCTTGGAACTCATCTCTGGCTCCACTTCGGCTCCGAATTTTCCTAATTTTTAAAAAACCTGTAATACGGGACTTTTATGGATGTTCGCGAAGTTTTTCTTACCGTATCACATAACTATTCTTATTCTTCTCCTGCCGACATATGAATCCGGGCTGCAACTTTTTCTTCATGAGTGGTTGTGCATATCGTATCCATATCAACATTGACAGGGTGTCCTGCCAGGCAATGCTTCAATCTTTGCCCATTTACAACTTGAGGTTTGGTGCCCTCAAAATTATTAATCTTGATTACACCGGAGCGGTAGACTTCTTCAATATGAAAGCAATTTACCTGGAGAAAACCTGAAACGGGATTTAAACAAACAAAAATCTATCACCAACATTAAATTCACGTTTCAAAATTTTCCAACCATGCCACTTCTTTACCTTTTCCTTAAACATTCTCGCGCTCTCATAAGCTTCGCTTCTCCACTCATCTAGAGAAGTCAAGATCATGCGACGCCTTTCACCAGCAAGTTTTGGGTCAGCATTAAGCTCTCTAATGGCCCAGAAAGCTTTGTGCTCTAATTCTAAGGGCAAATGGAAAGCCTTGCCATGCACCATCTTATAAGGAGACATACCCATGGGATTTTTATAAGCAGTTGTATACGCCCACAAGGCATCTCCCAACTTTTTGGACCAGTCCTTTCTAGAACTATTCACTGTCTTTTGTAAGATCAGCTTGATCTCCCTATTTGTGAGTTCAACTTGCCCAGTTGTTTGAGGGTGGTAGGGTGAAGCAATCCTATGGTTAACATCATACTTTTCTAAAGCTTTCCTAAAAGCACCATGTGTAAAATGTGATGCTCCGTCGGTCATGAGTTACCTTGGTACACCAAATCGACGAAAGATCACATCTTTGAGCATTTTCAAAGATTTCTTATGATCAGCACTTTTCAGTGGGGATTGCTTCAACCCACTTGGTTACATAATCAACTGCTACTAGAATGTGAGTGTACTTGTGCGAAGGAGGAAAGGACCCATAAAATCAAAACCCCAACAATCAAAAGGCTCAATAACTAGAGAGTAATTCATAGGCATCTCATTTCTCCTACTAATGTTACCAACTCTCTGACACTTATCACAAGATAAAACCTATTTTCTAGCATTTTTAAAGAGAGTAGGCCAATAAAAACCTGATTGGAGAACCTTGTGTGCGGTCCTCTCACAGGCATGATGTCCTACATAGGGACTATCGTGACAATCCCTCAAAATATCCTTCTGCTCATGCTACGGTATCATCTTCTCACGATCCCGTCTGCATATTCTCTGAAAAGGTGTGGGTCATCCCAAAAGTAATACCTCAAATCATGGAAGAATTTCTTCCGTTGCTGAAATGTTAAACCTGGAGGCAAAAACTTGGTGACAATAAAGTTAGCATAATATTCAAACCAAGAATCAGAAATAGATTGTATTCTCAAAATAGCTAATTATTCATCAGGAAAACTATCATTAACAGGAATAGATTCATGTGGTATGTTTTCTATCCTGGAGAGGTTGTCCGCTACTGGATTGTCCACTCCTTTCCTGTCAACAATCTGCAAATGAAACTCTTGAAGAAGAAGAACCCATCTAATAAGTCAAGGTTTGGCATCCTTCTTCTGCATAAGATACTTAATAGCAGCATGGTCAGTATGAATAATGACTTTGGAGTCAACAATATAAGGCCTAAATTTATCACAAGCAAACACTACTTCTAAAAATTCATTTTCAGTAGTAGCATAATTCTTTCGAGCACGATCAAGGGTCTTGCTAGCATAATGTATAACATTCAATTTCTTATCAACACTTTGTACTAATACAGCTCCAACAGCAAATTCACTAGCATCACACATAATTTCAAAAGGTAAATTCCAATCAGGTGGTTGGACTATAGGAGCAGTTATTAAAGCTTTCTTAAGAATGTTGAAAGCTTCCTTACAACCCTCATCAAACACAAAAGGAATATCCTTCTGGAGAAGATTAGTGAGGGGTCTTGAAGTCTTAGAAAAGTATTGAATAAATCTTCTATAGAAACCAGCATGACCGAGAAAACTACGAATACCTTTTATGTCCCTTGGATATGGAATCTTCTCAATTGCTTCAATCTTGGCCATGTCCACCTCGATTCCTCTTTCGGAAATCTTGTGGCCAAGAACAATCCCTTCGTTGACCATGATGTGGCACTTCTCCCAGTTGAGTACCAAGTTTGTCTCCTCACATATCTTTCAAGAATTTGGTCAATGAACGGCAATGGGTAGTGGTCCTTCCTCGTTTCCTTGTTCAACTTCCTGTAATCAATACACATTCTATATCCAATAATAATTGTTTGATGGATTAGTTCATTCTAATCATTAGGAACAACAATTGTGCCTCTTTTCTTGGGAACACAATGCACGGGACTTACCCACTTACTATCAGCTATAGGGTAGATGATACCTGCGGCTAGAAGCTTGAGGATCTCAGTACTCACAACATCATTCATCTTCGGATTCAACCATCGTTGATGATCAACAATCAGTTTAGCATCGGGCTCCAGATTGATAGTGTGTTGACAAATAGATGGACTAATTCCCTTGAGGTCATCAAGGGTATATCCAATAGCACATCAGTGTCTACAAAGGGTTTCCAATAGTCGATCTTCTTCATATCCTGAAAGGTTAGAATTGATAATAACATGATATACTTTCTATTCATCTAAATAAGCATCCTTGAGCGTATCAAGAAGAGGCTTGAGATCGAATACCGGGTCTTCTTTGGGCTGTGAAAAAATTCCTAAAGGTTCAACAGGAAGGTTGTGTTTCAGGATAGCGGGTTGTCTCAAGAAAGCTTCATGTAATTCATTTCTTTCCTGCATATGCATATAATTCTCGTGGTCCTCCATATATTGTTTCAAAGGATCGTCAGGAGGTATAGCAATGGAAGCAATATCTTCAATAATTATATCATTACTAGGCAAATCAGTACCACGAGTTTGTTTGGAAAATTTAGTGAAGTTAAATTCATATGGCTCACCATTGAATTCAACAGATACTTTCCCTTTCTTGCAAACTATTATAGCTCCACAAGTTCTGATAAAAGGTCTACCGAATATAATAGGAAAAAATTATCTTGCACCGAACCAAGTACAAGAAAGTCGGTAGGATATTTTACCTTTCCGCAGAACACTTCAACATCTCTCACAATTCCAATAGGAGAGATAGTTTCTCTGTTTGCTAGATAAATAGTAACATCAATCTCTTCAAGTTCACAAGGTGAATCTCACCCATGATCTCATGACACAGTGAATAAGGAATAGCACTAGCACTCGATCCCAAATCGCATAGCCCATAATAATTATGATCTACTATTTTCACAGATACTACTGGAGTAACTGAAATTGGGCCTTTATTCTTGGTTGTGACAAGGTTAGTGGAAACAACACAAAATTTTATATTGGAATCTAAAACATCATTAGTAACAAGATCTTTAACCAATGCAACTTGAGGATCAACATTGATCTGGTCCTCAGGATCATCAGTTCTTCTCTCACTTTTATTTAATATGCCTGTCACAAAAGATTGCTCCCTCATCCTTGCGGGAAAAGGGGCTTTTCATATATAACTGCAGGCAGGATATGGTCGGCAACATGAATATCAACAGGTAATTCCTTAAAGGGCTTATGATGCTGTAAGTCCCCCGATGCGGTGCTAACTCGAGTTAGTCGCCTTCGCGTCCCGCTCAAGTTAGTAGCGCATAAAAGGCCACCAACTCACGACAGTCGCACTCGTGTCGCTGCCGGATTCTCGACAACAGATATAAGAACAATGAACTTTATACTAAGACATAAATATATAGAGTCCAGGGCATACATCGCCGCTGGAATTTATTACATCATCTCAGAGGTCCATGGACCCAACAATACATCATGCAACAAGCGGAAGACAATCACGACCGAGTACGGTCAAAATCCAAATGGCCCTAGAGAGGGCTGCACATAAATAGTCCACCCACGGATCGTCGGAACCCAACTATAGGATCTACTGAACGAAGTCATCCCCATCGTCGTCCTCCGGGGACACCTCCACGAAGTAACGTCCGGTGCTCGGGTCGAGGTAGTAGTCAACTGCAGTGGCCGATCAGGAAAAACAATAAAAGCACAAAAGGAAAACAGGGGTGAGATTATATCATTACAGGATAACTAACTCCCTACGGTAAGGCAAGGTAAAAGTAAAGGTCGCAGCCGCACTAGCATATATGGTGGCTATCGTTCTATTAGAGTAGGGGTAAGATCCAAGAATACACGCGACATCGAGTCATAAGTCTACTATCCACCTACTTACGTCAAACATAACACAACCTGGATCTTCTCTCGGTCCCCCTGGACGAAGAAAAGCAACCAAGGCACTCACACGGTAGGCATGTTTTAGTTATGGTTCAAATTGATGTTATTCAATGAACAAGGAGTAGGTCTCAAGTATTCCATAACCGCAGACACGGCTTTTCGAAAAGATTTAACCCTGCAGGGGTGTACCAACTACCCATCACAGGCTTCGCATGTACGCCCGGTTTCCAATTGACTGGGTAAACTCCTGAAAGTCCGAAACGTCAGAGTCCCTCTAACTAACAACGCACAGTTCCGAGTGGCCCCCGGTAAGTCGACATCCAACTCAAAAGACCCCCGGTAGCCAAGGTCGGGTTTAGTCTCACCTATATAACACGGGACTTCCCTAGCTCACCAGTGTGGACCAACCAGAGGAACTATGTCTCCGTTGGTCCGGTTTGTTTCGAAAACTGCTGGGGTACCAACCAAGCACACACACGTTTGCAAATAATAATCAGCTCGGGCCACCACTAGAACTGTACGAAGCTAGGTAGGTAAGACAAGGGGACCCCATAGAATCCCACACACGATTAGGCACGCTCGTTAAGAAACACAATACCCGGAACTCGGGACCTAGGTGACTCGAATGGAAAAAAACACCGGGCGGGAACAGCCCGGTCTCCCATCCTTCGTCAAATATAAATTAATATCATAATAATAATTATGAACTAACTTCTTTAAATAACATGATATCCCAACCATAGCATAGGGTAAGAAGCAAGTTTTCCTACTCATACTAAGCAATGGCTGAGCAGCGGTAACTTAGCAATACAATCTTTTGCTGGGATGTGGGGATCATGGTAGTTTGGTTTGGTTATGGCATGAACAAGGTGGATAGGATCAAAAAAACGTTCTAGACTACAGCTAGGCAGGTAGGCAGAAAGGTATCAAGTAATGGTATGAATCTTCCCCTTGCCTGGGTAATCGGTTGTCGAAGCAGACGTAGCAGGGTCCTCGGGCCCGGTGTCGGAAACCTCCACGTAAGTCTCCTCGGCAGTCTCAGATGCTAATGTAAGGTACCGGCAAGGAAAAGGCACACAAGTAAGCAATGGGTGGAATGCACAGGAAAAGATGGTATGATCTAGTTTCATAAGCATGATGTGACCCTATCGAGTCAGATTTAAATGAAGGTGGTGACGACACGTCAACAACTTCATATGCAATTTATTTATGTTGAATGGCTTTGGTCTTAGCCTTAATTTGTGGTGTAAGTAACATGGCAACATGGCATGATCAACAAAACAACTAACAGAAATAATTACAACGTGAAAGCAAAACATCGATTCCGGAGACGGAGAGACGTTGATGAACTTGACATCGGGAAGGTGTAACAAAAGAAAGGATCCTAGCCACGTTACATATGACAATATGCTAGGGGCTAGTTTGATGATGCAAAGATTTGAAGATGATACGAAAAGAACTTGGAATTGAACATATGATCAGAAATCAACATGCACTGAAGTTGAAAGAAAGAAACAAAGAAAAGAAAGGAAAGGTTGGATATGGTTAGGTGATCACACCATGTCCATTGAGTTGCACAAAACATCAAATGGACATCACCATTTTAATCCTTGCATTTTTCTACCCCGAAACCATTTATGGCATGTCTCACTTTGAATTTGCAAAACATTTTGCAAATACAAAAGAACTGAGGGGCTTCTTTACAAAATTCCACTACTCCAAAATAGAGGGGCCAAGAAAATGAAAATGAACATCACCACTGCAATCAGTGGCTCAAGCTACCCAGAGTCATATATGGGATGCCCCAAATTGAGATACAAGTTTAAATTCAATTTGAATTTGAAACCAAATTCAAAATTGAATTTAAAAAGAAAAAAAAAAGAAAATAAAATAAAAAAAAAGAACAGGACACAGGCCACATGGGCTGCCTCGGACGCCAGGCCCAACTTCTCTCTCCCTGGCCCAATAGCACAGGCCCACTCGACTGGAGACAGAAAAATCGAAAAAAAAGAAAAGGGCCTCGCCCACTGACTTGGGCCCAAGGCCACTTCTTTTCTCCTTCTCGGCCCAAAGCCCCTGCTCCCTCTCTGAAGCGCAACACCTGACGAAACTGAAGAAAAGGGGGACCTTTCCTCTGAATCCCGACGCGAGCTTCCACTTTCGGCGAACCACGCCTTGTGCTCCGGCTACCTCCTCGCGAACTGCCATGGGGAAGCTCGAGAGGGCACTCCCCTCTACGTCTGGATGCAAAGCACGGACACCCTCAACCTCTCTGCTCGCCGGAATCTTCAAAGATTCAAAGGTGCGGTGGCAAGTTCAGAAGATGCAGACACACGCGGTTTCCGGCAAACTTTCGGCGAGCCTAGAACGGTGTACAACTCATCTCCGGCCGAACTCCGGTGTTCTACACGTAGCTGGGACACCCCTCTACGCAAACGCACCGCAGATCCGGCCTCAAACTCACGGACGGCGATGCGAGGAACCTCTGAACACGGCGGCGCCATGGACTGCACCTGCAGTTCTTCAGCAGAGACGCGCCGCAGCTGCTGTGGTGGCCAAGGCGGCACCTTTGTGGCCATATGCGCGCTCTGGGCGCGGCCATGACGGGCGCAAGCATCCCGGAGCAGCGCCATGGGCACGGCGAGCACGGGGCGCTCGCAACGGCGACTACCGGCGGGGGAAACTACGCTGCTACGCTGCGACACGAGCCTAGACGAGCTACGTGACACAGGGCACTCCGAGGCTCACCTTGGGGGTGATGTGGTCGTGCTCGAGGCGCGGGTCGACGAGGAAAGAGACGACGGCGACAAGGAAGAAGACGCGGCCGTGGTGGGGGTCGTCGTCGCGGGACCGCGGCGGGGCTCCTGCAACCACAGTGGTGACGGGGAACGGTCAGGAATGGCTGCAGGAAAAAGAGCGCAAAGGCGGAGTCGACGACATGGAACAACGGCGGAGAAATAAAAGAAATTTGCTGGCGGCCATGGCGGAACAGGGGAGGGGACTGAAGACGAACTCGGTGGCGGCGAGGGGAAACAGCTGGAGGAATGGAACCCTAGGGGGTTCCTGGGGCTCGGGAGCTTGGATTAAAAGGAGGGGGCTCCCTCTGGCCATGTCGACGGGCGTCGACGTCGATGACAGCGTCGGCTGTGAGAGGGAAGGCCGGCAGGGACCTCTCCACGCTGGAAAGGCGACGACTCCCAGCCGCCTGATCAAGATCCAACGGCGCAGAAACACTCCGCGTACCCCTTCGCTGGCGCGGGCCAGGTGGGCTGCGGGGAAACTGGGGCGAGGCCTGCTGGGCTGGGCCTCGCAGGTCCTCTACCTCCAAAAAAAAGGAAAATAGATTTTTCCATTTAGCAAAAACAGAAATCTCCAAGATTTTTCCTGAGCAAACCAAGAGAAGGAAAAACATAAGAAAATATGTTTTGGAAAGCTTGGAATATTCTCCATTTTCTAAAATTGGTTTGACCAATTTTTTAGCAACTAAAATGTGGGGGCATTTTTGAAAAAAATCAAACCACATGAACTGTGGCCCACATTTTAATAGTTTCCAAAATGGGGTAAGGCTTTTAAAAAGCTTGGGAAGGCCAAGGAATAGGCTATGCCAAGTTTGGGGTCAAGGAGAGCATGCATGCAACAAAGAATAATCTTCAAACACCCTTCTTGAACCATTTTGGATGCAAATTCAAACAAACCAAATGGGCTCCAATCCCAATGCAAATTTAAATCACCACATGAAATGTCAAACTCTAGCATCATGCCAAGTTACAACGTCATCAGACAAGGTACAATATCATGTTGATTTCTTGTTATTGCAAATGGGCTGTTACAGCACTCCCCCACCAACACAGGATCTCGTCCCGAGATCTAAGCCTGAAACAACTCAAGATACTCAGAACGGAGATGATCTTCACGCTCCCACGTTGCTCCCTTCTTCGAATGATGTGCCCACTGAACTTTCATGAACTTGACGGTCTTGTTGCGAGTCTTGCGCTCAGACGTCTCAAGAACACGGACTGGACACTCTGAGTAGGAAAGGTCCGCACTCAGCTGTATCTCTCCCAAGTCAATAGCCTGCTCTGGCTGCTTGAAGTACTGCTTTAGCTGGGACACATGGAACACGTCATGCACCATGGACAGACTCTTTGGGAGCTCGAGCCGAAAGGCAAGAGGTCCTCTAGTCTCAAGGATGCGGAAAGGTCCGACAAATCTTGGAGCGAGCTTTCCCTTGATACCAAAGCGGTGAGTTCCCCCCAATGGAGACACTCTCAGGTACGCCCAATCACCAACCTGAAACGCTACACCACGGTGACTTTTGTCATAATAAGCCTTCTGCCTAGACTGTGCTGCCTTTAGGTGCTCTCGGACAATCTTCACTCTGTCCTCTGCCTCTTGGATCACATCTGGACCGAACAGCTGCCTCTCACCTGTCTCGGACCAGTTCAAAGGTGTCCTGCACTTCCGGCCATACAAGACTTCGAACGGCGCTGCGTGCAGACTTGCCTGATAGCTTTTGTTGTAAGAGAACTCAGCATATGGCAAGCATTCTTCCCACTTCATGCCAAAGGATATTACACATGCTCGAAGCATGTCCTCGAGGATTTGGTTCACGCGCTCGACTTGGCCACTAGTCTGAGTGTGATATGCGGTACTGAACAACACTGTCGTACCAATCGCCTTTTGAAAGGCCTGCCAGAACTTAGAGGTGAAAAGGCTGCCTCTATCGGAACTAGTCTTCTTGGGAATGACATGCAAAGATACAACTCTTGCATTGTACAAATCCGCCAACTGAGCTGCTGAAATGGAATCCTTCACTGGAAAGAAGTGGGCAACTTTGGAAAGATTGTCAATGACAACAAAGATAGCATTGTTCTTCTTCTGCGACAAGGGGAAGCCTATGATGAAATCCATCTCTATGTGATCCCATATCCACTCCGGAATCTCAAGTGGCTGAAGCAACCCTGCAGGCTTCTGGTGTTGTGCCTTCACTCTCCTGCACACATCACACTAAGACACGTAATGGGCAACATCCCGCTTCATACGAGTCCACCAAAAGCTTTGCTTGAGATCTTGATACATCTTTGTACTGCCATGGTGAATAGACAGCTTGGAATCATGGGCTTCCTTCATGATGACCTCTCTGAGATCTCCCTCCTTGGGAACAACAACTTGCTCTTCGAACAACATGGTGCCGTCACTATGCACTGAAAAGCAACCGTACTTTGGAACTGAGGCGGAAATACCCTGCTTGATCTTTTGTACCATTGAGCTGCCAGACTGAGCTTCATGAATCTTCTCATGGATAGTGGGTTGTACCACAAGGTTGGCAAGGTAGCCTGCTGGAACTAGCTCGAGATTGAGCCTCTAAAGGACTCACCCAAATCAGGGTGGATCTTCTGCACCTGGATATTATTGCAATCGCCCTTGCGGCTCAGCGCATCAACTATGACATTCTCCTTCCCAGGCGTGTACTGAATATCAACTGTGTACTCAGTAATGGTCTCAAGCCATCTTCTTTGCCTCAAGTTCAGATTTGGCTGAGTGAACAAGTACTTCAGACTCTTGTGGTCGGTGAACACATCCACCTTCCTCCCTAAGAGGAGGTGTCGCCAAGTGATCAAAGCATGCACAACTGCTACAAGATCCAAGTCGTGCGTGGGATAATTCCTCTCACTCGTCTTCAACTATCGTGAGGTATAAGCCACAATATTTCTGCCTTTCATCAAAACTCCGCCTAGACCTTGCAATGAGGCATCACAAAACACCTGAAAAGGTTGTGACTCATCTGGCGGTGTGAGAATTGGAGCTGTGGTCAACTTCTCTTTCAAACCCTCGAAAGCTGACTGGCAAGCTGGTGACCAAGTATACCGTTTGCCTTTGCACAACAACTCAGTTATTGGCTTCGCTAATTTGGAGAAATTCTGCACAAACCTCCTGCAATAACTGGCGAGGCCAAGAAAACTCCTTAGCTGCTTCACATTCTTCGGTGGAGCCCACTCTTGAATAGTGTGGGCTCGCTCTGGATCAACCGCAATTCCCTCAGCGGAAATAACATGGCCTAGAAAATTGACCTTGTCCATCCAAAACTCACACTTGGAGAATTTGGCGTGGTAACGGTGCTCTCTCAACTTCTGCAGCACCAGGCGTAGATGTTCCTCGTGTTCGGCCTCTGACTTGGAATAGACAAGAATGTCGTCGAGATAGAGGATCACAAACACATCAAGCCACTCTTGGAACAAATAGTTCATAGCTCTCATGAATGTTGGAGGGGCATTTGAGAAGCCAAAAGTCATGACTGTGAACTCATACAGCCCATAACGTGTGTTGAACGTGGTCTTGGGAATATCCTCTTCACGAACACGGATTTGATGATACCCCATCCTCAAGCCAAGCTTGGAAAACACCTTAGCCCCATTCAACTGTTCGAACAGATCATTGATGCGGGGTAAAGGGTATTTGTTCTTGATGGTCTTCTTGTTGATACCGTGATAGTCCTGGACCAAGCGGCTAGTCCCATCCTTCTTCTGGACAAACAAAGCTGGTGCACCCCAAGGGGAAGTGCTCGCGCGGATAAAACTGCCTGCCTTCAACTCTGTCAATTGCTTCTTGAGCCCAATCAACTCTTTCGAACACATCTTGTACGGATGCCGAGAAATCGGCTGGGTACCAGGCTCTAGCTCAATAACGAACTCAATAGGTCGAACTAGGGGAATTCCTGGCAATCGGAGCCTCATGTAAACAAGAACCTAGATTTGTTTTGAAAGGGGATAAGTTGCAGAGAGAAAACAGCGTTTCACTTCCTCACGGAAAAAGGGGTGGGAGGGTGGGGTAAGAAGAAAAAGAAAGAGTTCCTACTCTCTGATTTTTCCTTAATAACTACAAAATAGTTTCTAGACTCAATTTTGGCCAGTAAGGGGTCGTACAGTCAGTCCTGCTCTGATACCTAGTTGTAAGGCCCCCGATGCGGTGCTAACTCGAGTTAGTCGCCTTCGCGTCCCGCTCAAGTTAGTAGCGCATAAAAGGCCACCGACTCACGACACTCGCACTCGGGTCGCTGCCGGATTCTCGACAACAGATATAAGAACAATGAACTTTATACTAAGACATAAATATATAGAGTCCAGGGCATACATTACCGCTGGAATTTATTACATCATCTCAGAGGTCCATGGACCCAACAGTACATCATGAAACAAGCGGAAGACAATCAGGACCGAGTACGGTCAAAATCCAAATGACCCTAGAGAGGGCTGCACATAAATAGTCCACCCACGGATCGTCGGAACCCAACTATAGGATCTACTGAACGAAGTCATCCCCATCGTCGTCCTCCGGGGGCACCTCCACGAAGTAACGTCCGGTGCTCGGGGCGAGGTAGTAGTCAACTGCAGCAGCCGATCAGGAAAAACAATAAAAGAACAAAAGGAAAACAGGGTTTATATTATATCATTACACGATAACTAACTCCCTACGGTAAGGCAAGGTAAAAGTAAAGGTTGCAGCCACACTAGAAGATATGGTGGCTATCGTTCTATTAGAGTAGGGGTAAGAGCCAAGAATACACGCGACATCGAGTCATAAGTCTATTATCCACCTACTTACGTCAAACATAACACAACCTGGATCTTCTCTCGGTCCCCCTGGACGAAGAAAAGCAACCAAGACACTCACACGGTAGGCATGTTTTAGTTATGATTCAAATTGATGTTATTCAATGAACAAGGAGTAGGTCTCAAGTCGTCCATAACCGCGGACATGGCTTTTCGAAAAGATTTAACCCTGCAAGGGTGTACCAACTGCCCATCATAGGCTTCGCATGTACACCCGGTTTCCAATTGACTGGGTAAACGCCTGAAAATCCGGAACGTCAGAGTCCCTCTAACTAAAAACGCACAGTTCCGGGTAGCCCCCGGTGAGTCGACATCCAACTCAAAAGCCGGCCGCGCTCTCGAATCGGCCTCTACCATATGGCCAAGGTCGGGTTTAGTCTCACCTGTATAACAAGGGACTTCCCTAGCTTACCAGTGTGGACCAACCAGAGGAATTATGTCTCCATTGGTCCGGTTTGTTTCGAAAACTTCTGGGGTACCAACCAAGCACACACACGTTTGCAAATAGTAAATCATCTCGGGCCACCACTAGAACTGTATGAAGCTAGGTAGGTAAGACAAGGGGACCCCATAGAATCCCACACACGATTAGGCACGCTCGTCAAGAAACACAATACCCGGAACTTGGGACCTAGGTGACTCGAATGGAACAAAACACCTGGGGGAACAGCCCGGCCTCCCATCCTTCGTCAAATATAAATTAACATCATAATAATAATTATCAACCAACTTCTTTAAATAACATGATATCCCAACCATAGCATAGGGTAAGCAGCAAGTTTTCCTACTCATACTAAGCAATGGCTGAGCAGCGGTAACTTAGCAATACAATCTTTTGCTGGGATGTGGGGATCATGGTAGTTTGGTTTGGTTATGGCATGAACAAGGTGGATAGGATCAAACAAACGTTCTAGACTACAACTAGGCAGGTATGCAGAAAGGTATTAGGTAATGGTATGAATCTTTCGCTTGCCTGGGTAATCGGTTGTCGAAGCAGACGTAGCAGGGTCCTCTGGCCCGGTGTCGGAAACCTCCACGTAAGTCTCCTCGGCAGTCTCAGGTGCTAACGTAAGGTACCGGCAAGGAAAAGGCACACAAGTAAGCAATGGGTACAATGCACAGGCAAAGATGGTATGATCTAGTTTTATAGGCATGATGTGACCCTATCTAGTCATATTTAAATGAAGGTGGTGAAGACACGTCAATAACTTCATATGCAATTTATTTACGTTGAATGGCTTTGGTCTTAGCCTTAATTTGTGGTGTAAGTAACATGGCAACATGGCATGATCAACAAAACAACTAATAGAAATAATTACAACGTGAAAGTAAAACATCGATTCCGGAGACGGAGAGACGTCGATGAACTTGACATCGGGAAGGTGCAAGAAAAGAATGGATCCTAGCCACATTGCATATGACAATATGCTAGGGGCTGGTTTGATGATGCAAAGATTTGAAGATGATACGAAAAGAACTTGGAATTGAACAGATGATCAGAAATCAACATGCACTGAAGTTGAAAGAAACAAAGAAAAGAAAGGCAAGGTTGGATATGGTAAGGTGATCACACCATGTCCACTGAGTTGCACAAAACATCAAATGGACATCACCCTTTTAATCCTTGCATTTTTCTACCCCGAAACCATTTATGGCATGTCTCACTTTGAATTTTCAAAACATTTTGCAAATACAAAAGAACTGAGGGGCGTCTTTGAAAAATTCCACTACTCCAAAATAGAGGGGCCAAAAAAATGAAAATGAACATCACCACTACAATCAGTGGATCAAGCTACCCCAGAGTCATATATGGGATGCCCCAAATTGAGATACAAGTTTAAATTCAATTTGAATTTGAAAACAAATTCAAAATTGAATTTAAACAGAAAAGAAAAAGAAAATAAAGAAAGAAAAAAAAACAGGACACAGGCCACATGGGCTGCCTCGGACGCCAGGCCCAACTTCTCTCTCCCTGGCCCAATAGCATAGGCCCACTCGACTAGAGACAGAAAAATCGAAAAAAAAGAAAAGGGCCTCGCCCACTGACTTGGGCCCAAGGCCACTTCTTTTCTCCTTCTCGGCCCAAAGCCCATGCTCCCTCTCTGAAGCGCGACACCTCACGAAACTGAAGAAAAGGGGGACCTTTCCTCTGAATCCCGACGCGAGCTTCCACTTTCGGCGAACCACGCCTTGTGCTCCGGCTACCTCCTCGAGAACTGCCATGGGGAAGCTCGAGAGGGCACTCCCCTCTACGTCTGGATGCAAAGCACGGACACCCTCAACCTCTCTGCTCGCCGGAATCTTCAAAGATTTAGAGGTGCGGTGGCAAGTTCAGAAGATGCAGACACACGCGGTTTCCGGCAAACTTTCGGCGAGCCTAGAACGGTGTACAACTCATCTCCGGCCGAACTCCGGTGTTCTACACGTAGCTGGGACACCCCTCTACGCAAACGCACCGCATATCCGGCCTCAAACTCACGGACGGCGATGCGAGGAACCTCTGAACACGGCGGCGCCATGGACTGCACCTGCAGTTCTTCAGCAGAGACGCGCCGCAGCTGCTGTGGTGGCCAAGGCGGCACCTTTGTGGCCATATGCGCGCTCTGGGCGCGGCCATGACGGGCGCAAGCATGCCGGAGCAGCGCCATGGGCACGGCGAGCACGGGGCGCTTGCAACGGCGACTACCGGCAGGGGAAACTACGCTGCTACGCTGCGACACGAGCCTAGACGAGCTACGTGACACAGGGCACTCCGAGGCTCACCTTGGGGGTGATGTGGTCGTGCTCGAGGCGCGGGTCGACGAGGAAGGAGACGACGGCGACGAGGAAGAAGACGCGGCCGTGGTGGGGGTCGTCGTCGCGGGACCGCGGCGGGGCTCCTGCAACCACAGTGGTGACGGGGAACGGTCAGGAATGGCTGCAGGAAAACGAGCGCAAAGGCGGAGTCGACGACATGGAACAACGGCGGAGAAATCAAAGAAATTTGCCGGCGGCCATGGCGGAACAGGGGAGGGGACTGAAGACGAACCCGGTGGAGGCGAGGGGAAACAGCTGGAGGAATGGAACCCTAGGGGGTTCCTGGGGCTCGGGAGCTTGGATTAAAAGGAGGGGGCTCCCTCTGGCCATGGGGAAGCTCGAGAGGGCACTCCCCTCTACGTCTAGATGGAAAGCACGGCCACCCTCAACCTCTCTGCTCGCCGGAATCTTCAAAGATTCAGAGGTGCGGCGGCAAGTTCAGAAGATGCAGACACACGCGGTTTCCGGCGAACTTTCGGCAAGCCTAGCGCGGTTTACAGCTCCTCTCCGGCCGAACTACGGTGTTCTACACGTAGCTGGGACACCCCTCTACGCAAACTCACCGTGGATCCGGCCTCAAACTCACGGAAGGCGACGCAAGGAACCTCTGAACACGGTGGCGCCATGGACTGCACCTGTAGTTCTTCAGCAGAGACGCGCCGCAGCTGCTGTGGTGGCTAAGGCGGCACCTTTGCGGCCATATGCGTGCTCTGGGCGCGGCCATGACGGGCACAAGCATGCCCGAGCAGCGCCATGGGCACGGCGTGCACGGGGCGCTCGCAACGGCGACTACCGGCGGGGGAAACTATGGTGCTACGCTGCGACACGAGCCTAGACGAGCTACGCGACTCAGGGCACTCCGAGGCTCACCTTGGGGGTGCTGTGGTCGTGCTCGAGGCGCGGGTCGACGAGGAAGGAGACGACGGCGACGAGGAAGAAGACGCGACTGTGGCGGAGGTCGTCGTCGCAGGACCGCGGCGGGGTTCCTGCAACCACAGCGGCGACGGGGAACGGTCAGGAAGGGCTGCAGGAAGACAAGCGCAAAGGCGGGGTCGACGACATGGAACAACGGCGGCGAAATCGAAGAAATGGGCCGGCGCCCATGGCGTAAGAGGGGAGGGGACTGAAGACGAACCCGGCGGCGGCGAGGGGAAACAGCTGGAGGAACGGAACCCTAGGGGGTTCCTGGGGCTCGGGAGCTTGGATTAAAAGGAGGGGGCTCCCTCTGGCCACGTCGACGTCGATGACAGCTTCGGCTGTGAGAGGGAAGGCCGGCGGGGACCTCTCCACGCTGGAAAGGCGACCACTCCCAACTGTCTGATCCAGATCCAACGGCGTAGAAACACTCCGCGTACCCCTTCGCTGGCGCGGGCCAGGTGGTCTGCGGGGAAAGTGGGGCGAGGCGGTCCTCTGCCTCCAAAAAAAGGAAAATGGATTTTTCCATTTAGCAAAAACAGAAATCTCCAAGATATTTCCTGAGCAAGCCAAGAGAAGGAAAAACATAAGAAAATATGTTTTGGAACGCTTGGAATATTCTCCATTTTCTAAAATTGGTTTCACCAATTTTTGAGCAACTAAAATGTGGGGGCATTTTTGAAAAAAATCAAACCACATGAACTATGGCCCACATTTTAATAGTTTGAAAAAATGGGGTAAGGCTTTTAAAAAGCTTGGGAAGGGCAAGGAATTGGCTATGCCAAGTTTGGGGTCAAGGAGAGCATGCATGCAACAACGAATAATCTTCAAACACCCTTCTTGAACCATTTTGGATGCAAATTCAGACAAACCAAATGGGCTCCAATCCCAATGCAAATTTAAATCACCACGTGAAATGTCAAACTCTAGCATCATGCCAAGTTACAAAGTCATCAGACAAGGTACAATATCATATTGATTTCTTATTATTGCAAATGGGTTGTTACCCAATTCCAATAGGAGAGATAATTTCTCTGTTTGCTAGATAAATAGTAACATCAATCTCTTCAAGTTCACAAGGTGAAATCTCACCCATGATCTCCTGATACAGTGAATAAGGAATAACACTAGCACTCGATCCCAAATCGCATAGCCCATAATAATTATGATCTCCTATTTTCAGAGATACTACTGGAGTACCTAAAATTGGGCCTTTATTCTTGGTTGTGACAAGGTTATTGGAAACAACACAAAATTTTATATTGGAATCTAAAACATCATTAGTAAGAAGATCTTTAACCAATTCAACTTGAGGATCAACATTGATCTGGTCCTCAGGCTCATCAGTTCTTCTCTCACTTTTATTTAATATGCTTGTCACAAAAGAATGCTCCCTCATCCTTGCGGGAAAAGGGGCTTTTCATATATAATTGCAGGCAGGATAGGGTCAGCAACATGAATATCACCAGGTAATTCCTTAAAGGGCTTATGATGCTGATTATCTTTCTTTTTAGAGGAATCCATATGAGAGGCAAAGTTTTTGCAAAAATCAATCAAAAGTTGGGAATCAAGACTAATCTTAGCACAAAAGGTATTGAAGTAATCAGTTTCTACATAGCTCTTAATGTAATCATGCTCATAATTTATAACGGGTTCACTACCTTTATCAGTCTCCCAATATTCAGTGTTCTTCTGTATCCTTTCAGTAAGATCTCACCTTTCTTCAACGCTTCTGGTGCGGAATACCCCACTAGAGGAGGCATCAAGCATCTCTCTATCTTGACGAGAGAGCCTTGCATAAAATTTTGTAAGAATAATTTCTTTGGGGAGCTCATGATTGGGACATTTAAGCATTAGGGATTTCAATCGCCCTCAAGCTTGAGCGATGCTTTCTCCGTCACAAGACCAAAAGTTATAAATATAGTTCTTGTCTCGATGTATTTCATGAAGAGGGTAAAACTTTGCATAAAAGAGAGGCATAAGTTCTTGCCAATTTAGTAAATGAGATTTATCAAGAATCCTATGCCAATCCAAAGCCTTATCTTTTAATGATAGAGAGAATAGTTTTCTGATAAAAAAATTCAACGATATGCCTGCAAGATTAAATAAGGAGCATAGTTGTGAAAGATATAGCAAGTTTTCACCTGGATGTCTATCTCCTGCATATCGATTAGCAATAACACAACAAATAATACCAGTTGGTATTTTAAAGGGCACACTTTCACTAGGTGGGGGAGCCTTCTCCACCACAGTAATGGTGGGGCGGTTCCCCGCAAGTAGAGTACCAAGAGAATAGTTGTCAATAAGGACTAATAGTAACAACAGCAAAATAAAACCAGCACTTACAATGTAAATTTTCTTTACCAATAGCGCTACGCTCCCCAGCAACGACGCTAGAAAATGGTCTTGATGACCCACAAGTTTAGGGGACCTACCGTAGCCTTTTCGATAAGTAAGAGTTTCAAACCCAACGAGGAGCAGAAGGTATTGACAAGTGAACTTGAGATAGGAATAACTACAAGTACTGAAAGGTAACTTTTTATGGGTTTTCTGGTATAAGCAAAAATGAGATGAAAGAAAATAAGGTAAATTGTGATAAAGTGTAGCAAGGTGGCCCAGTCCTTTTCTGCAAAGGATAAGCCAAATGATCTAAACATATAAAGGCTAAAACGTTCTTGAGGAAACACGGGAGAGATAGTCATGTGCCTTCGCCATATTCCGTATCGGTACTATGCTTTGTGTTGATAAGTGTTGTGTGGGTGGACCTATGCTAGTGCACTTTCTCGACTAAGATAAGCACACTCTTATGATTAAACCTCTTTCAAGCATCCGAAAATACAAAGAGAAAGTAAGGCAAAAGCCTAACCATAGAAATAAACTTTAGGGCCCAAAAATCCCTCTTGCAAAAGTGTGCGAACTGGGGTTCAGGTTTCTGTCACTCCGGCAACCCACCATAAGCATACTTTATACCCAATACATTCCCTTAGGTCATTAAAAGGCGAAGTGTTGTGCAGTCGACGTTCACACAACACCACTAGAAGAATAACACCACAACTTAAATATCAAACCACACATATTACTTCAACATCATATGACTACTAACAACTAGACTTCTCCCATGTCCTCAAGAACTAAAAGAACTACTCACAAGACATAAAAGAGATCATGATCAGTGTTGATAAATATATGATACACAATCTGGTCATAACAATAATCTCTAACAAAACTCAATAGCATTCACCACAAAGAGTAATCAACACCGGTAGAGTAGAGGGGATGGATAGTACGGGTTACAACTTGGATTGCAATGGTTAGATGAGATGGGATGAAGATGGTGCTGATGGTGAGGATGATGTTGATGATGATCTCGATGATGCCCGTGACGATGGTGATGACTATGAGGATGATCTCCCCATCCGGGAGGAGTTCTCCCCGGCGGAATCTGCCCGCTGGAAAGGTCTTTTCTTCTCTATAGGTTTCCGCCATGGAGCGGCGGCGAAACTCTGGAAACTCTTCTCGTTCTGGGGTTTTTAGGTCACGAGGAACATATAGGCCAAACGGGGGTCCCAGGAATGGGGACCACCTCCCAGGAGGCCAAGTAGCGCGGCTAAGAGGGGGCCGCGCCGCCAGGGCGCCTGAGAGCCTGGTGCCCCCCTCCATGTGCCCTTCGTCCAGTCTTCCTTATATCTTCTGGAAATTACACCCCGTGATTTTCAGGTCATTTGGAGATGTGCTAATATGGCCACTTGATGTGCACTTTTCCCCGCAGATTCATGCGTCTGTTGTTTCGGCACCGGGAAGTTGCAAACTGTGTAAAACAAGCCAAAACACTATAAGAACATCATCATAATATTCAATGTATCAATGAGTAGAGGTGAACTACGATATAAAATAGTTATGCATTTTGGACGTATCACAAGATCCAACAACCCCGTCTTCAAGGGGTTTTGTAACCCTCAACATGATATTTCTCTGAACCTATTAGGAACAGCATCTGCACTTGAATCTCCATGTGTGTCATCTGCTATATCTGAAGCTCACTGAATCACTACCCAATTCGGTGAAGACTTCGTGTGCTGAAAGTGCAGGTAGCCATATTGGAGGCTGGAAACCAAACCCGTCGGCGTATAATAGCGGACCTAAAGAACAACAAGAAGAATCAAGATTGAAGTCTTCATGGGTAATGGCATCCCCTTAGCTTGTTCCAAGCTTGGGGGAGTGCCCGGTATCTTTATATTTATCTTTTATCTTTCATGGTCAAAGTTTAGTGGCATATCGTGTCTAGGGAAGTTATCTTATGAAATAGGTGTTTGCTTTGAGGTCTATCACTCCTTTATGGAGAGTCATGTATCCGTGAGTGTGCAGTTGTCTATGATGGAATATTAATGAGAAGTCTATTGGTTCCTTCACATCACTTGGTACTCTCTTCACGCAATCGACCTTATATGTTGATTCTTATGGGAGTATTGATCTTATATATTAGGTATGGCTTTACAAACTTTATTTAATCTTGGCAAACATAGCATTGATCATAACAACAAGCATGAGTTTTTCTACTAGAGACAAAGCCAAAACCTTTATGTTCTTATGCTTGAAGTATTATACTGACAAGGAAGACAAGTTGATGTTTCATGCCAATTCTTAATTCTAGACTTTATATTGTTTTTCATCCAAGTCAACATCATTTGTCTTCTTTCAAAAGCCTTTGCTAGCCAAACCTTGTACTAAGCGGGAATACTTCTTGTGCACCCATACCTTGAAACCTTAACCTTCCAAAGAGTCCACCATGCCTTTCCTATATGTGGTATTTCACCGCCACTCCTAAAGTATATTATTCATGTGCTATGTTTACACCTTCAAAATAGTATTACTCCTTGTTTTGTGCCTCTGTTTTAGCTCATGACGAAGTAGTAGATAATTCATGATCTTCTCATACTAGACAAGCTTTATCTTTCGTTTGCATGTCTAACCTGGGAACCCCTAACACGAGGAGGGACTAGCATGAGTGCGCCCACCTCACAAAATAGCAACAGACAATACCTCCTTCACCCTTTGTTATGAGAAATCAAAAAACTTTGGCAGTGATAAACAAAGGAGACTAAGGGGATGTGATCGTCCCCACCTTGGGAGCCGTTCCTTGAAACTTGTCCAGTTTGAGAAGTATCGGGCTATCTGCTAGCATTCATTGAGAAATTATGCACCTCCCAAAAGCTTATTTTATAATCTTATTGTTTTAAAAAATTCTTAAAAGCTCTAGCACATGAGTTTTCCCTACTTCCCTCTACGAAGGGTGAAGCCTTTACTTTTATGTTGAGTCAGTAAACCTACTTCCATCTATCCCATAAAAGAGCAGACACCTTATGTTGAAAAACATGCCATATTAAATCTTTGAGAATTGCCATATTAAATCTTTGTTGACATTATCATCAAGATAAATAAGTTGTTTCTTGAGCTTTGCTACATCAAAGATCTTCCTTTGTGTTAGCATTTTCACTTCTTGACTAATGTAACACCCTTAGTGTTAAGCTGCATTGATTACCTTTTGTTAATGATAAATCACAATCCGTAACCATGCCTTGATCATATTTAAATCAAATGATATTAAAAGTCCCTTGGTTGGAGATAAAAATCAAAAGTGGAAATAAAAGTGAAATCAAAATTTTTGCAAACAATTTTATAAAATGCCTAATAATCAGAAGGTCATATTAAAAATGAAATGAGGATTTATTAAAATGTTTTAATATCATAAATAAATAAAAACAGTAGCTAAAGAACACCATTTAACACTTTAAAATAAATAGCAATAATCAAATGATTTTATTTGTGCACAAAACTTTTTGTGGCACTAAAGTTTGGTGTAACAGTAATACTAGAGCTAGTCACATATTTTACAAAAGTCATTTTGTTGCCAAACAAAAATAAAACAGTAAAGGATAAAGACAAAGAAAACAGAAAATATAACAAATAGCAAACAACTACTCGTTGCCCAGGGCGAGGCCCATCCACCCAGCCCAACCCCTCCCACTAGTCTCCTTCTTCCCCTGTTCACGCGAGCGTTGTGGCGCGCATCCACGCCTGCCATGGCAGGCGGTGCCGCCGTGGCGGCCATCCACGGCTAGCCGGCGGGGATAAGGTCACCCGAGGCCCCGGCGCCCCCAACCCTAACCCTAGACGCCTCCCTCTCCTTCCCCTCACGCCCTTCCCTGCTCATTCCCCCACCACACCCGTGCCGCCCGTGTACGCCCGTCGCCGCCACTTCTCCATTACCGTGGCCATTGCCCACCTCCGGGCCGGCTGGCATGTACAGGAGAACCGACTATGTCGTCTTCGTCATCACCTACAAGCAATCGAGCCCAAAGCCCGTGTAGACGACGCATTCATCGCCGACTTGTGCACGGCGATTCGCCGCGGCTAGGACCTCCCCGTCTTCCCCGAGCCTTCCACTGCCTTGAATGTGAGCACCTCTATCGGCCCCCAAGTGCTCTGCCGCCTCCCTATTGACTCTGGCCGCAACCGCCCTTGGAGCCGAGCTCCGTCGCCGACGTTCGTTGCATAGTCGTGGCCACCGCAAGCGCAGCTCGTGTCCGAGCGCGTAGACGTGCTCAGCACTCTCCCCGCGACTCGATGCGCTAGCCCGCGCACATTGTCGTGCCCCACAACCTCGCGCCGTCCTTGACTTTTCTATGGCCGCCGCAACGTCATGTCTCCGGCGCCCTTGCCGTCCACCTCAACCTCTATGACCACCACCGTTTGACGCGCCATGGAGTAGCCGTTCGGAAGAGACCAACCGGGTGCAAAATGGGCTACCGTACGCAAATCCCCGCCAACTCCAGCGACACGACAACCGCGGGATGGTCACCGGCATAACTCTGGTCATCAGAGCTGACCTGGCACCACGTGGCCTCTCCCTGTTTCGATAACAGATGGGTCCTCCTGGACCCTTGACCAGTCAAACTGCTGACTGGGTTGCCCCTACTCAATGGAAGGTGGGTCTTGTTGACGCTGTTGACTAGTTGACTGGACAACTGGCCCACGCAACTGGGGCCCACTGTCACCCTCGCAGACACAGACTATTGTGTGAAACTTTGGGTGCATATAGCATTTTTCCCATTTAATTTTGTATTAATTTAATTCTAGAAAATGATTAAAACGATTAAAACTTAAGAAATTAATAGCTTTTAATCCGTAGCTCAGATGGAAAAACTTTATACATTAAAGTTGCTCAGAAAAATGCAACCGTTCCGAATACGCTACCCGCATACCTACAGCACCCCTCTAACCTACCAAAACCGAGATTTTCCCCCTCTGGATCGTCAGTCCGGTAATTACCCAGTACCGGTAGAACTTTCCGGATGGAGATGTTTTGAAAATAAAAGTTGTTAAGAATGCATCAACGATCACGGATACACTATCCACATGTTTGTCAAATGTCTCTAACACTACATACATGGAACCTTCCCCTCCAGGCCGTTTGTCGATAATCACCCGGAGTCGGTATTTCATCCCCGGATGAATTCCCGCTCCAAGCAAAACACATTGCACTACGTTAGAACACCGTTAACCTTGAATTTGCCATGTCTTGTATTTGTACTGTTATTATTGTTGTGTATTTACTGTTTCTCCCCCCCCCCCCTTATTCTCTGGTAGATCCCATTGCTACCGTCGATGACACCACCGAGTACGACTACTTCGTCGACGACCGTAACCCTACCGTCGAGCTTCCAGGCAAGCAGAGCC
This sequence comes from Bromus sterilis, assembly GCA_950022295.1. Classification (NCBI taxonomy): domain Eukaryota; kingdom Viridiplantae; phylum Streptophyta; class Magnoliopsida; order Poales; family Poaceae; genus Bromus; species Bromus sterilis. The sequence continues at coordinate 214,774,484 of OX465597.1, forward strand.
ATTCTCTTCCCCAGATATTGCCTATCTTTCCGTACTTTTCTTGCACTAGCAATTGTTACTGATGCTGCTACGTTACAATACTATTCAATTGCATAGCATGTCATTGTCGCCCCTTGATGTACCTTCCTTTATCATATGCTTACTATTATTACTTATGCATTATTCAGCAGTGAGCCCTAACCTTTGTTAGTCAACTAGGATTAGATAGCGGGTCGTGATCACTCAGGGGAGTGAACGCGGGTACAACATATTATAACTGTGACAGGTATGGTACAATGCAGACACGACCTAAGGCCCCCTAGCTCGTCTCTGCCGAGCCACATCAAGTGGAGCTATCGAGGATTAAGCCTCGTACTCCACTCATTGCTGACTCTGTATAGCTTCTCTAGGTACCTGAGAAACGGTTGTCCTTAAAGGTAAGAGTCGGGAGACCCAATGGTGCCCGCGAGCGGTATTGCGTCGGATATGACAGGGAGGGTACGATCGACGTTATTGGCGTGCTTGGCCCCTACTCATATCTCGCGAGAGTTACCAAACCACGAAAAGTCGAGCTCTACCAAGAGTACACGCGAGACAAGGTAAGGAGACGGTTCACCTTGTTGGTAACCGCGTGCTTTGACGGGACGACAGGGCAGGCCCCGATGTTACTGGTGGACCTTGTTGTTGTTCGTTGTCCGTTGTGTTGTTAGTCAGACAGCGATAACGGTTGTCCGCGAGATAATATTAAAATGATAAATGGTTCGGTGGATGACTTGAGAGGCCCGTTTGTCTATACGCACTACCTTCACATGGGATAAGGAGTTATGGGCTCCCCTGCGTCGTAGTTCGTCCGAAAGCTCTTCCGACGTCAGCAGTACCACGGCATGCGCGGGAAGTGGTGTCTTCTTCGTCCGGATGGTGTATTTCGATTTTCTTTTGCTTCACCGGCCAGCCACGCATCGTGCAGGAGCGTGAAGGGTGAGGGTTCCTAGACCCCTGATCGCATAGGATATACTCCGGCGTATGACCTCTCTGTTGAGCCTAGGATGGGCTGCGCCATGTAGGATAGCTTTGGTGGAGCGTTCGCTAACAAGGTGCCCGCCACCCTGGAGATCCGAGCGTGCAGGCCGAACAGTAGTGCGCCCCTGTAGGCAGTTTAATCTATCCGAATAGCCGTGTCCACGGTAACAGGACGCTTTATGCTGAAGTTGGATCTTACCAATACAAACTAGTACTATTAAACTGTATGGTTCCGGGTCTTCTTCCTCGCAGGGAAGTCGAGGAAGGGAACTTGGAGGCATTATTATTATTAATCATTACAACTTACTATTATACAATGCTGCAGCAACTTCTGCTACATTGTTACTTTATGCTTTATATAAATTGTTGGTTGTTCTCTTCTCATGCTGCAAGACACGTCAGAAGATGCTAGTCTTCGATAGGCCTAGCTTCTTATCCTTATTCTTATTTCTACCTTGTAGACCACTATATACAGCCCCCCCTTTCCATTTGATACAAATGCATAAATGCTTAGTAGCGGACGTAAGACTCGCGAGTATGCTAGATACTCACCCTTGCTTTATTTTCCCCCTTTGTGATTTACCTGATCGGCCACTGCAGTCGACGTTGGAGCCTTGGAGTCCATGAGCAGGAGATCCCCGATGCCTTCTACGACGTCGAGTTCCCCGTTGACCAGGAGTAGTTTGGAGGTTCCCAGGCAGGAGGCCTCGCCTTTTTGATCTGTTGTTATATGTGTCAGCCTTCTTAAGGAAACCTAGTATTCTTGTGTCTGTACTCAGATACTATTGCTGCCGCTAAATTTGTGCTCTCGAGATGTTGTATTCGAGCCTTCGTGGCCCCTGGCTTGTATTAAACAACTTGTATTATTTTATTTATAGAGTTGTGTTGTGATATCTTACTTGAGTCCATGATCTCGATCGTGTACCTTGTGTGTATGATTACTGTACACGGTCTGGTTTTGGGGGCGTCACAAGTTTGTATCAGAGCCGACTGCCTGTAGGACATCCCCTTCTAACTCCTTGGTCGAAGTCGAGTCTAGTTTTTGCCAACTAGTTTACCAACAATGTCATGTGGCTTATCGCCCCACGTCGTGAACTGTGTGGCATTAGGATCTTTTTCTCCGCACCTTTACTCTGGGACTCTGATCTCTCATCTTTTCGGGTTAAATATTTTGCTAACTCTAACTCTATGTTCTCGTACCTCCTTCCTTCCGGAGAGCCTTGCATTTCAGATGGTCGCTTACTTCGCCAGAACATGTCGAAGATACTCTCCCATAAATTCCCGAGACCCTTATACCCACTGCTTTGCGATTCCCCACCATCGATAAGTCAGTGTGGAAAATTACATACACCTATCGTTTGGCCATTCGATCCCAATTACTCTTGTTAATACAAGATACCCCGTAATATTCTCAGTTGTTTCGAAAATCGTTTGTTCCTACTGCGTTGTAGCTTCTTTTCACCCTGCGGATAACTCCTCACATTTATCGAGGATCTGTTCATCCTCAGTGGTTCATGTGATTCCCATAATACTTTGAAATACTATTCGATCTCGCGACAATCCTCGGCAGCCTACTGCATTGGAGATTCTTATTACCTGCTTGCACTATGATTAATCTCGTTTGTCTTGTAGTCTTTGATGACCCCCCCTTGGCATTGCCATTCTGATCTTGTTGAATCATTATGTGTGCGGGAGCACGCAATCATCAGTTGATCCCTATGAATTCATTCTTCCGGCTCAGACGTCATTCCGGACATGAGCTGGTTCTCGGTAAATCAAACCTTAATTGATTAACCGTCAAGTATCTATTCAACTTATTCATGTTTGATCGATGTATCTGAATCTGATACACCGATATGGAAGTCATAATTCCTTTGTACTTAAGCATCGAATTATTCTGATGCTTCTATATCCAATTCTTTGGCATTCTTTCTTCTTATGGTTGAGTACCGATACTCGCACCAGACTCTCTGTACGCCGCCTGACCTTTTTGGTGGATTACTACCTTTCGTCCCCTTGTGTCCTAAATCATTGACGAGCTTCCCCTGATACGAAATGCCTTTGGTGAACAGTATCATCTGGTCCATGTCATCAGCCTTCTTCCTTCAAACTTGTATCTCCTGTTCCTATTTTTTGTCGTATAGATTCGTAAAATTTCCCTATGGGTTGTATCTATGCTTCATCCATCTGTGTGAACCCACGAACTTGTACGGGTCTTACTCTACTGTTGTTATGCCAGATAAGTTTTTGAACACTATAAATTCATCGACGGCGAGAAGTGAATGAAAAGCTATGCATTGAAGAAGTGGGAGTCAACCCTGAACCTTTGTGTTCATGCCCATGCATATGATGTAGAACTTATCATGAAAGCTTCTCATAAAGATAATTATCCCCTTCGTATAATTTTTTCTGCACCTATGATCCTCAATTCTACCTTCGAGTATTACCGCCTTGTACCTCGAGGATATCATACCTTTGCACTAAATCTAATGAATTTTGATGGAGCAATACCTTTCCCTGTCGTAACCACCCCATGGGTTCTGGGTTGTTGTCAACCGAGAACACCGAATACCTTTTGCTTCACCATTCCTTTCACTGGATGCTGTCGCTATTTGATTGCATTCTCTTGAAACCTCTCGACATAATGAGTCGTGGTCATCATCAACATTTTGTCTTCTCCCGTGTGTCTATTGAATTCATGACGAGAAATACCATTCTTGCCCCTCGGTGATTTGTGTTATCATCGACAAGATCCTTTGACTCCCTTCCAATACAAACTTGGTCATGTATATCTTGCTCTGCTTTCCTTGGGAACGATATACCCCTAAGGCTTGTGTATAACCACCATTTTCCCTTCCATTGGTCTATTTAACCTTTCTTTGAATATAAATTATCCGAGCAGTGATAATTCCTTGCTGATGTAAACACTTCGGTGTACTACTTTGTTCGTACAACCTGTTCGATTGTTGATGACTTTTCGGTGACCACCAATGGACGAGAACTTTGCCAATTGGTCTGCCTCGTCTTAACGAGAAGGAAAATGGTTCTCTTTGCCCCTCGCCCTTGGCACTAATGTTGCTGCCGACATAGCTAACAGGCTGTTTTCTGACTTGTCTTGCAACTTGATTGCATAGAGTGTCGCCACCCTTCTTATTCAATGTGGGCCCATAACCCACAGTTCCACAGGATCGAAACCTGACTCTCTGGTACCTTCATGTTCTCGAGGTTATTTCCTCTTGCTTGAGCTCGTATGCGAATCACGAGTCCTCTACCTTGTGATATTCAGCTCGATATCAGACTCAGTGCTTATGCTTGATGCTCTAGACCCCTTTTCATCCTCCGTTATCAACGTCGAATGCTTGCATATCCGCTTGAAAACATCTCATGCCTTCTTTTGCTTTCTCTCGATGTATCTCCCTGAGTTTAACTCGTGAGATACTTTGTACCCGATTCCCTTGGATAACCTCGGTTGATTAACCTTGTATCGGTACAACTCCCTTAAAATTTTCTCCTAGCCTATTCGTAAGTACGATGAAGACCCTGAATGAAGGATGACAACTCGTTGAGATGCACCAATGCAGAGGAGTGAAGACGTCAACGCAAAGGATTAACCTCTTCGTGAAGGGCAAAAATACCAAGAAGACTCGTTAGAATATGAAACTGAAAGCTTACCCTTACCCTACTTTTAAGTCTCGGGACGAGAATTCTTTGTAGTGGTGGAGATTTGTAACACCCTCAGTGTTAAGCTACATTGATCACCTTTTCTTAAAGATAAATCACAATCCTTAACCATGCCTTGATCATATTTAAATCAAATGATATTAAAAGTCCCTTGGTTGGAGATAAAAATCAAAAGTGGAAATAAAAGTGAAACCAAAAATTTTGCAAACAATTTTATAAAATGCCTAATAATCAGTAGGTCGTATTAAAAATGAAATGAGGATTTATTAAAATGTTTTAATATCATAAAGAAATAAAAACAGTAGCTAAAGAACAACATTTAACACTATAAAATAAATAGAAATAATCAAATGATTTTATTTGGGCACACAACTTTTTGTGGCACTAAAGTTTGGTGTAACAGTAATACTAGAGCTAGTCACATATTTTACAAAAGTCATTTGGTTGCCAAACAAAAATAAAACAGTAAAGGATAAAGACAAAGAAAACCAAAAATATAACAAATAACAAACAGCTAGTCGTTGCACAGGGCGAGGCCCATCCACCCAGCCCAACCCCGCCCACTAGTATCCTTCTTCCCCTGTTCACGCGAGCGCCGTGGCGCGCATCCACGCCCGCCAAGGCCGGCCGTGCCGCCGTGGCGGCAATCCACGGCTAGCAGGCGGGGATAAGTTCCCCCGAGGACCCGGCGGCCCCAACCCTAACCCTAGACGCCTCACTCTCCTTCCCTTCACGCCCTCCCTACTCGTTCCCCACCACACCCGAGCCGCCTGTGTACGCCTGTCGCCGCCACTTCGCCATTACCGTGGACATTGCCCACCTCCGGCCCGGCCAGCATATCCAGGAGATCCGGTGACTACAAGCAATCGAGCCCAAAGCCCGTGTAGACGACGCATTCATCGCCGAATTGTGCACGGCCGCCGGCGAACTCCGCAGCGATTCGCCGCGGCTAGGACCTCCCCGTCTTCCTCGAGCATTACACTGCCTTCAATGTGAGAACCTCTATCGCCCCCAAGTGCTCTGCCGCCTCCCCATTCAATCTGGCCGCAACTGCCATTGGAGCCGAGCTCCGTCGCCGACGTGCGTCGCGTAGGCGCGGCCACCGCACACGCAGCTCACGTCCAAGCGCGTAGTCGTGCCCAACACTCTCCCCGCGACTCGATGCACTAGCCCGCGTACCTTGTCGTACCCCACAACCTCGCGCCGGCCTCGTCCTTTCTACGGTCGCTGCAATAGCTTGTCGTCGGCGCCCTGGCTGGCCACCTCAACCGCTCCGACCACCACCGGTTGACGCGCCATGGAGTAGTCGTTCGGAAGAGACCAACCGCGTGCAAAATGGGCTATCATATGCAAATCCCCGCCAACTTCGGCGACACGGCCACAGCGGGATGGTCACCGGCGTAACTCCGGTCATCGGAGCTGACCTAGCGTCGCGTGGCCTCCCCCTGTTTCGATGACAGATGGGTCCTCCTCGACCCTTGACCGGTCAAACTGCTGCCTGTGTTGCCCCTAGTCAATGGCAGGTGGGTCTTGTTGACCCTTTTGACTAGTTGACTGGACAGCTGGCCCATGCAACTGGGGCCCCAATGTCAGCCTCACAGACAAACACTATTGTGTGCAACTCTGGGTGCATATAGCATTTTGTCCATTTAATTTTGTATTAAGTTAATTCTACACAATGATTAAAACGATTAAAACTTAAGAAATTAATAGCTTTTAATCTGTAGCTCATATGGAAAAACTTTATACATAAAAGTTGCTCAGAAAAATGAAACTGTTTCGAATACGCTACCTGCATGCCCACTGCACCCCTCTAACCTAACAAACCCGAGACTTTCCCCCTCTGGATCATTTGTCCAGTAATTACCCGGTACCGGTATAACTTTCCGGATGGAGATGTTCTGAACATAAAAGTTGTTCAGAATGCATCAACAATCACGGATACACTATCCACATGTCTGTCAGATGTCTCTAACACTACATACATGGAACCTTCTCCCTCCGGGCCGTTTGTCGATAATCACCCGGAGCCGGTATTTCATCCCCGGATGAATTCCCGCTCCGATAAAAACACGTTGCACTGCGTTAGAATACCGTTAACATTGCGTTTGCCATGTCTTGTATTTGTATTGTCATTATTGTTGTGTATTTACTGTCCCCCCCCTTATTCTCCGGTAGATCCCGTTGTTACTGCCGATGACACCGCCGAGTACGACTACTTCGTCGACGAGAGTACCCCTACCGTCGAGCTTCCTGGCAAGCAGAGCCATTCTCTTCCACAGATATCGCCTATCTTTCCGTACTTTTCTTGCACTAGGCATTGTTATTGCTGCTGCTACGGTACAATCCTATTCAATTGCATAGCCTATCATTGTCGCCCCTTCATGTACCTTCCATTATCCTATGTTTCCTATTATTACTTATGAATTATTCAGCAGTGAGCCTTGCGCTTTGTTAGTCAACTAGGATTAGATAGCGGGCCGTGATCACTCAAGGGAGTGAACGCGGGTACAACATATTATAACTGTGACAGGTACGGTACAATGCAGACACCGCCTAAGGCCCCCTAGCTCGTCTCTGCCGAGCCACATCAAGTGGAGCTATCGAGGAGTAATCCTCGTACTCCACTCATTGCTGACTCTGTATAGCCTCTCTAGGTACCTGAGCAACGGTTGTCCTAAAAGGTAAGAGTCGGGCGACCCAACGGTGCCCGCGAGCGTTATTGCATCGGGAACGACAGGGAGGGTATGACCGACGTTATTGGCGTGCTTGGCCCCTTCTCGTATCTCGCGAGAGTTACCAAACCACGAAAAGTTGAGCTCTACCAACAGCACACGCGAGACAATGTCAGGAGACGGTTCACCTTTTTGGTTACCGCATGCTTTGAAGGGATGACAGGGCAGGCCTCGACGTTACTGGTGGACCTTGTTGTTGTTCGTTGTCCGTTGTGTTGTTAGTCAGACAGCGATAACGGTTGTCTGCGAGAAAATATTAAAATGCTAAATGGTTCAGTGAGTGACTTGAGAGGTCGGTTGGTCTGTACGCACTACCTTCACGTGGGATAAGGAGTTATGGGCTCCCCTTCGCCGTAGTTCGTCCGAAATCTCTCCCGACTTCAGCAGTACCGCGGCCTGTGCCGGGAAGTGGTGTCTTCTTCGTCCGGACGGTGTATTTGGATTTGCTTTTGCTTCACCGGCCAGCCACGCACCGTGCACGAGCGTGAAGGGTGAGGGTTCCTAGACCACTGATCGCATAGGATATAGTCCGATGGATGACCTCTCTGTTGAGCCTAGGATGGGATGCGCCGTGTAGGATAGCTTTGGTTGAGCGTTCCCTAACAAGGTGCCCGCCAACCTAGAGATCCGAGCGTGCAGGATGAATAGTAGTGCACCCCTCCAGGGAGTCTAATCTATTTGAATAGCCGTGTCAACGGTAATAGGACGCTTTATGCTGAAGCTGGATCTTACCACTACAAACTAGTACTATTAAACTGTATGGTCCTGGGTCTTATTCCTCGCAGGGAAGTCGAGGAAGGGAACTCGGAGGTATTATTATTATTAATCATTACAACTTACTATTATAAAATGTTGCAGCAACTTCTGCTGCATTGTTACTTTATGCTTTATATAAACTGTTGGTTGTTCTCTTCTCATGCTGCAAGACACGTCAGAAGATGCTAGTCTTCGATAGGCCTAGCTTCTTATGCTTATTCTGATTTCTACCTTGCAGTCCACTATATACAGCCTCCCCTTTCCATTTGATACAAATGCATAAATTCTTAGTAGAGGACGTAAGACTCGCGGGTATGCTAGATACTCACCCTTGCTTTATTTCCCCCCTTTATGTTTTGCCTGATCGGCAGCTGCAATCGACGTTGGAGCAATGGAGTCCAGGAGCAGGAGATCCCCGTTGCCGACCATCGCAACACGAAGACCACCGATGCCTTCTACGATGTCGAGTTCCCCGTTGACCAGGAGTAGTTTGGAGGTTCCCAGGCAGGAGGCCTCGCCTTTTTGATCTGTTGTTATTTGTGCTAGCCTTCTTAAGGAAACATTGTATTCTTGTGTCTGTACTCAGATACTATTGCTTCCGCTAATTTTGTGCTCTCGAGCTGTTGTATTCGAGCCCTCGTGGCCCCTTGCTTTTATGAAACAACTTGTATTATTTTATTTATAAAGTTGCGTTGTGATATCTTACCGTGAGCCCCTGATCTCGATCGTGTACCTTGCGTGTATGATTGCTGTACACGGTCGGATTTTGGGGGTGTCACAACTAATAACATGTTCTTTCAAAAGCTTCAAATGATCTCATCAAAATATAAGAGGCAGAGCAAAAGTTAACAGTTATTAGTTGTTATTTGACCAAGTACATGTTTGCCATGGTTTAATGAGTTTACTTAGCCCTACCCTTGATAGTAATTGATATTACTCTTTCGTAAGGGCCTTATGAGTTTATATTGATGTTGAGGATGGTTGAGTTTTGTAGAGAAATTATGATTCTTCTTGTTTATATTCTTATTGATCGACACTTCACTCTGTAAACTTGTGGACATGTTTACCGAGCTCATTATTCGCTTAGGGACAAGCGAGGTTTAAGCTTGGGAGAGTTGATACGTCCAAAATGCATCACTATTTTACATCATAATTTATCTCTATTCATTGATATATTTCACATTATGATGATGTTATTATAGTGTTTTAGCTTTTTTACACAGTTTACCACTCTGGTGCCGAAACAGCAGACGCAGGAATCAGCGGGGGAAATTCACATCAAGTAGTCATATCAGCACATCTCCAAATGACCTAAAATTCTAGGGAAGGACTTTTTGACGAAATTACGAAGGCAGGCAAAAGTGGAGCCGGAGGGGGACCACCAGGCCTCCAGGCGGCCTAGGCCGCGTTAGGTGGCCTCCTGGGAGGGAGGTCCCACCCTCGGGGCTCTCCTTCGACAAATATATCCCTCGCGACCTAAAAACCCCAGAACTGAAGTTGGATCGGGAGTTCCGCCGCCGCTCCATGGCGGAAACCTACAGAGAAGAAAAGACCTTTCCGGCGGGGCAGATTCTGCCGGGGAGAACTCCTTCCAGAGGGGGAGATTGTCCTCATCGTCATCACCATCGTCACGGGCATCATCGAGATCATCATCAACATCATCCTCACCATCAGCACCATTTCCATCTTCATCCCATCTCATCTCACCATTGCAATCCAAGTTGTAACCCGTACTATCCATCCCCTCTACTCTATCGGTGTTGATTACTCTTTGTGGTGAATGCTATTGAGTTTTGTTGGAGAATTATTGTTATGACCAGATTGTTTATCATATATTTATCACCAGTGATTATGATCTCTTTTATGTCTTGTGAGTAGTTCTTTTAGTTCTTGAGGACATGGGAGAATTCTAATTGTTAGTAGTCATATGATGTTGAAGTAATATGTGTTGATTGATATTTAAGTTGTGGTGGTATTATTCTAGTGGTGTTATGTGAACGTCGACTACATAACACTTCGCCTTTTTAAGGACCTAGGGGAATGCATTGTGTATAAAGGATTCTTATGGTCGGTTGCCGGAGTGACAGAAACCTGAACCCCAGTTCACATACTTTTGCACGAGGGAGTGTTGGATCCTAAAGTTTATTGGTATGGTTATGCTTTGCCTTAATTTATCTCTTGTATTGGCGGATGCTTGCAAGGGGTTTAATCATAAGAGTGTACTTGTCTTAGCCTAGACGGTGCATTAGCATAGGTCCACCCAAACAACACTTATCAACACAAAACATAGTACTAGACGGAATATGGCGAAAGCACTTGACTACCTCTCCCGTGTGTCCTCAAGAATGCTTTAGTCTTTATAAGTTTGATCATTCGGCTTAACCTTTTTTCAAAGGGATTGGGCCACTTGCTGCACCTCAGCACCATTTACTTTCCTTGCTTTTATTTCCTTGTTGATTATACTAGAAAACCCATAAAAAGTTACCTTTCAGTGCCCATAGTTATTGCTTTCTCAAGATCACTTGTCAGTACCTTTTGCTCCTCATAGGGTTCGACACACTTACTTATCGAAAAGGATACGATAGATCCCCTACACTTGTGGGTTATCAATAGTGCGCCAACCAAAGGGTCTTCATAACTTCCAACGGACGTGACGGTTCACAGAAGATCATCATCATCTTCAACATGTCACCGGGCAAACATCATCACGTCTTTTGACATCCATGCAGCTTAGATGGGACGTTTCTATTCTCTCGCAGACACTCTGACATGGGAAAGATGCTCTTCCTTTTTTCTAATATTTCTCATCTTGCTTTGAGTTGATTTCATCAAATAAACTCCCACCGGGGAGCACTCTGTCACCGCTAAAAGACAGGACAAAAGGTAGAACGATACATGCTACGAGCATCGCGAGTAACTACTCCCCTCAACATATTCAGAACAACACATCTACAAGGCTTGAGTGCTCACTCGCCTCTACTACAAAGTTCTCGAGTGAATACTCGCAAGAAGATGCATGGCAAAAAGAACAAGCAATGAACCCCCGAGAACTCGGATGCTCCGTCGGTGCTCATGCCTTGAGCCCACTAGATCGTCTTCCGAGTGGGTGCACTCTATATTAATTCCCCGCCAGAGCACTCGGACGCTCCACGGGTGCACATACTATAAGTCCACTCGATCGTTTTCCAAGTGGGTGCACTCTAATCTGGCAACACGCCCCTATTAAATGACCTAGGTTGCGATACACTTCACCCAAGATGCCACGCGAGCTAGCGTGTAGGTAAGACCTTGCTGATCTGTCAGACGGGCCGGAACTTTCCACAGCGCAACTTCACTCCCAACGGTTCCATGCTCGGCGCATGATGAATTTTAACCACTAATGAACGTGTTAGGGTCGTATTCAGTACGGGAAACTTGCAGCATTGATCCTATAATCCCTCCGCGACATGGACCTTGCTTGAAAATAGTCGTTTCCAAGTTTGTGGCGAGGGACTCGGGCTTGATTGGGCTACTTTGGTATTTTCTGCTAGCGCAATTCACCGAGGCTCAACCAGTCGAGCACCTTGGGCCCTTTAAGCTTAGCATCCCTCTCAGAATTATTTCTCATGAATAAAACATGTGGCTTACAACTCGCCAAATGACACACACTATTACGACTACTGCAGGTTCAAACCCCGGCGCAACTCTTAAAGTTCCCCAGGCACTCGGGGGCTACTGACGAGGGGATGCCCCCACGACTCCTCGACATGAGGGTATCTGGTGCGTGTCCAGACAGAAGGCCCACTAGAATCTTCGACTGGCCCAAGATCAGCGCACCCGAAGCACCGACGGATGCGCCTATATGGAGTCCAAGGCGGTCCGGAGTCCAAGGCGTGCCCGCCAAGACTAGCTAGATTAGGCAATCGCCTCTATAAACCTAGATGGACTCCTCTAGACCCAGTCTAGTATATAAAGGCTAGCAGAGGGGATATCTAGGACATCCAATCTCACATAGCTTCACCCTCTACGAGAGCACTCTTGCCAAGACCTCCACTGTAATCGCCTGCACCATATAATACATCGAGCAGGAAGTAGGGGTTTTACCAATTTATACGTCCCAAACGTATCTATAATTTCTGCTTGCTCCATGCATGTTTTGTTTGATATTGCTATGATCTAGATACACTTTCCTACACTTTTGATCATATTTGGACTAACTTATTAACTCATGCACCACAGTGCCAGTTCCTGTTTTCTGATGTTTTTCAATTTCAGGTTTCCCCCATATTAAAAGTGCTCCAAAAATTCGGGAAAAAACCCTACTACTTAAAAAGAACGTATCGTTATGTCATATACCTTATCTGTCGTCCAACTTTCGTCCATATTTCTCCAACATGTTCAACCCTAATCAATCTTCTCTAATAAATGCTAATTAATGTCTTACCAGTCTCTAACATATCATAATTATAAAAATTAAAACACATCACCATGCAATCCCTAATAAATGGAATTTCCAAATAATGTCGTGAAACTTAAGATCTCGCCAAAATAACGTAGTATTTTTTACCATCCTGTAACCCAATACTCCACCTGTGAACTTCGTATCTATACTCGTCGGCTCTTCTTCTTCGATCATCAGACATCATTTTTTGGTTCGTGCATTTAGTTATTTGCACCGATTTTTTAAGTAAGTCTGTGCGTTGCTACGGAAATCGATTTTTTCTTAGGAAGGTGCATTACAACGAAATAAATCACATAATATTGCAAAGAAAATTTTTATGGTAGGCAAATCAACAGAAGGAAAAAATAAAAATTGGACGCGGTGTTCTGTTATTCCATCGTCCTGATCTTCTCGGTAATCTCTATCTCTACTACTTGAATGCAATGTTGTTTCGTTAATCGTCCATTTCATTCATCTACCTTCGTCTGTCTTTCTCAGGCAGTAATAAATAACATTAATTGCGACAAAAATTACCGGATCCCCTTCATAAAATTCATCAAATCCCCTTCCTAAAATCTGTCATGAAACCTTTCGTGGGAAAGTCACGGCAGATGTCTGAAGAGTCAAACTTGTCATGGGACCTTTGCTGTGAGGCGATTTAGTGGAGAGAGTATACATAGACAAGAGACTCGGTGATTTACCCAGGTTTCAACCCCTCTTAGTCTCGAGGTAAAAGCCTACTCCTTCTTGCTATTATTATGGGTTCCGACTCTCGAAACAAGAGTCGGTTGGAAAATTACAAGAGAGTCGGCTCGTAAACTTAGACTCGATGAGATATAGATTACGCCGACAAGTGTCTAGTTCTATCTTAGGCTGAGATTGTTCTCTTCCCTTGGATCCCATGAACTTCAGCTTATAAGGGTGCCAGATCCTGGGATTCCGCGAGTCTGACTGTAACACCCTTAGTGTCTGTAACAGTAATCACTCCCACTTTTTGCTAATCACTGTTGCTCACCACTGTTACTCATCTGGCCTTGATCAAAACTTTGCATCTCATCATATTCAAACCATTGTGGTTGTTATCAAAATGCAATGTGCCAAGTGAACCTTAAGCATTTGAAACGAAACCAAAGTCCAAACCCCTTTTGAATTGCTTTTGAATTGATATTAAAAACAAAGTGCATGATTAAAGTTCATCCAAAATTATGAAACTAATTTTTCTAAATCCCTAAAAGTCAGTAGGTTGGGTTAGCACTACTTTGGGGTTTATTGCGACGACCCAAATAAATTAAAGAATCCAAACAGTATCTCAGAAAGTTAATTTTAATCATTTATTATTCAAATGAAATATCCAAAGATTTTAGAAAGGCACCAGACTTTTTGTATCACTGTTATAGGGTGTAACTCTAATTTACCTCCACCTAACATGTTTTACAAAAATGCAGAAGCATTTAAACTAATTACACAAAGGGAAATCAGAAAGGAAAGAAATACAGAAAAAGGAAAAGAGTTAAACGTCGCCCAGGGCGATAGCCCACTTGGCCCAAGCCCACTCACCCCTTGTCTTGTTCCCCCAACTGCTGCCTCACCAGGCCGGCCCCGCCGCCCCTATCCCTCCCGTCGACGCTGGGGTGTCAGTGCGACCCACCCCTACCCCGTAGACATGGCCAGATCCATTCCCCCCTCCTCGTCGCGTTGCCCTCGTCGGGAGAAGAAGCTCCCGAACCCGCCATCGCCCCCGCCGTGCGCTGCCGCGGCCAACGGCCACCAGCGCCTCCACGGCCGTGTCCAGAAGCCGCCCCTCCATCGTCTTCATTGTCTACACCAGCCAATCGAGCTCGGGGAGCACATCAGTCGTCACCCGCGTCCTCTTCTCCCGCTCCGGCCGCCGCGACCTCGACGAGGATTCCTTCCACCCCGCGTCGCCATCGACCCATTGCCACCGACTACACCTCGCTGGTGAGCCCATGAGCCGCCGCCAACCCCCCCCCCCTGTTGAGGCCCGGTAAGCCCGTAGAAGCCGCCCCTCTTTTGCTCACTCCGGCCGCCGCTGCTCGCCGACGTTGCCTTGCCCATAGGCCACCCCAGCGCACGCCGATGGCCCCAGCATGCTCTTGGTGAGCTGTTGATCAAGCTACGCTAGCGCGCGTTCATTTTTCTGCGCAGCAACAACGTCGACGTCCAACCCGTGCTCTGCTCCACCGCATACCTCGTCGCCGACGTGCATTCCGGCAACCCCCCGGCACAACCCCCACCACTGTTCGACTCGCGAGGCTCTGCTGCGTCGATTGGAACCACCCGCGCCCCATCCCGTACCCTGTAGCAAGCGCACCGTCGACCTCGCCGGCGACGGGCTCAGGTGAGCTCGCCGGTGAGGCTGACCTGCGTGTCCCGCCTGTTAGTGGTGTCATTAGTGTTAATGACCCACTAACCAGTTGGGCCCCACCCCCTTTAAACTTGATTAAATTGATTAATTGGCTCTGTGTCTATGCCACTTGGGCCCCACTTGTCAATGTCTGAAATGAAATAGAAATAGAAAGGGGCTGACATATGGGTCCCATCTATCAAGGTTGACCCAGTCAAACCTACTATTTTGGATAATGTCTAATATATAATAAAATAAATTCAAAAAAAGATTAAAATGATTTAAACTTTAGAAATTAATATCTTTTAATTTGTAAGTCAGATTAAAAAAATTTATACATGAAAATTAATCACAAAAATATAACGAATACGGATACGCTACCCATACCCCCACCAGCTTAACGTTTGCACTGTTCGGAAATTGCCCGGAGCCGGTAAAATTTCCAGTTGAATTCTCGTTTCGTCTGCAAGGTGTAGCACTGCGTTAGTTCACCTCTAGCTTAACGTTTTCCATGTCTTGTGTTTGCATTGCTATTATTTCCTTGTATTTATTGTTTCTTCCCCCTCTCTTATTGTCCGATAGTCTCGATGTCCGCTGCTTATCCCCTTGTGATCGACTACTTCGTCGACGACCATACCTCTACCATCGAGCTTACAGGCAAGCAGAGCCATTCTCTTCCCCAGATATCTCCTATCTTTCCGTACTTTCCTTGCATTAGGCATTGCTGCTACTGCTACATTACAATCCTATTCAATTGCATAGCCTGTCATTGTCGTCCTTGATTACCTTTTCATACGTCCTATGCAGCCTTATATATAAATATATTATTCAGCAATTAGCCATGCGCCTTGTTAGTCAATATGATTAGATAGCGGGTCGTGTTCACTTTGTGAGTGAATGCGGATACGATAATCACAACTGCTACATGTACGGTTCAGAGCATACACCGCTTCAGGCCCCTACCCCGGCTTTGCCGAGCCACATCAAATGTGAGCTATCGAGGAGTAATCCTTGTACTCCACTCTATGCTAACTTTGTATAGCCGTCCTAGGGTACTGAACCACGGTTGTCCTTACAGGTAAGGAGTCGGGTGACCCCACAGTGCCCGCGCAGGGTATCGTATCGGAACGACAGGACGGGTGTACTCCACCGGTGTGCGATGGGCCTGGTACTTGTTCGTGGCTGAGAGATACCCTGTTGTACGAAAGTCGAGCTCTACCAAGAGCACACGCGAGACAAGGTAAGGAGACGGTTCACCTTGTTGGTAACCGTGCGAGTTGGTAGGACGAAAGTGAAGGCACCGATGTTACTGGTGGTCCTGACTGCTGTCGTTGACCGCGGCTCATCCAGAATGGGGCAACGATAACGGTTGTCTCGACAGAAAATTAATAAAATGCTTAATGGGTTCGGTGGATGACTTGAGTAGCCTTTTGGCTTGTAGTCACTACCTATACATGGGATTACGGTGTGGGCCCTCCGCGTTGTGGTCTCGTTCGAAAGCTCTGAAAGACGTCCAGTTCAGCATTGCGGCATGGTCGGATCGCGCCGGTGTCGCTGGAACTCACCGTCCTCGCAACAACCCGGAGAGCGAGGGGTGATAGGCCCATGACCCCCTTTCCCTTAGGGTTGTAGACCGGCGTGGACCTCTCTGTTGAGCCGTAGGATGGGCCTCGGCGTGTCGGATAGCCTCGGTGGGGTGTTCCCTAACAAGGTGTACGCCACCCTGGATATCCGAGCGTGTAGTATGACACGAGTGCACCCCTGTAGGGAAGATTAATCTATTGGAATAGCCGTGTCCATGGTAACTGGACGCTTTATGCTGAAGCCACACTATACTACTACAAACTACTACTATTAAATTGTTGGTTCCGGGTTTTCTCCCACGCGGGTATGTCAAGGGAGGGAACTCAGAGGCATTTATAATTATTAATTATCACAACGTAATATTATACAATGCTGCAGCAACTCCTGCTGCATTGTTATTACATTCATGCTATTCAACTGTTGCCTATTCTCTTCTTGTGCTTCAAGACTCGTTGGAGGATGCTAGTCTTCGATAGGCCTAGCTTCTCATCCTTATTTTTATTTCTACCTTGCAGTCCTGATCTTTATTTCCCCTTGATACAAATGCATAAATGCATAGTAGCGGATGTAAGACTCGCGGGTATGCTAGATACTCACCCTTGCTTTATTTCCCCTTTTTTTTGTCTGATCGACCGCTGTAGTCGACGTTGGAGCCTGAGAGAAGAAGATCCCCGGAGCCTACTATGACGGCGAGTTCCCCCTTTGGCCAGGAGTAGTTTGGTGGTTCCAAGGCAGGAGGTCTCGCCTTTTCGGTCTGTACCTCTGATGTTATTTGTGCTAGCCTTCTTAAGGCAACACTTGACTAACTATGTCTGTACTTAGATATTATGTTTGTATGACTTATGTATTCGTGTCCGTGCGACCCCCCTCTCTTGTAATATATTGGTTTATCCTTTTGACTTTAGTGTTGTGCTGTGATATTCTCACCGTGGCACCTTGATCTCGATCATGTACCCTGCGTGTATGATTAATGTACATGATCGTAAATCAAGGGCATCACACCGACTCCGACACGAGGTGGAGTCCTATTCTACTTTTACAAATATACTATATACTATACAAAGTAAGTCGAATTCCTTCTACGGCTTCGATCTTCTTTCCTTGGCGCAGCCGGCCCATGGTCGGGTCTTCTCTTGTCGGCTTTTCATAGGTGAGTCGGCACATACATCTACTGTTGGGTTATAGGCTTGGTCCATCCTCCCGACATTAGCCCCAAGGATTGATGTTATGCTTTAGTCTTCGCAGCAATCTTCTTGTCATCATCGTAGTTGCCGACTCCCTGACTTGAACAAACCGACTCCCGTCCTTTTTTAGGTTTTATAAGGAGTCAATGTCAATCTTCTTGGTCTTCAAACAACATATTTCTGTTGAGCCGTCTCTTGTAACTGTTCCGACTCACACTCTTTGGTGTTCAAACCCGGCTCTATTCTTCAATAATAGATCCAAATTTTCTGTTTTTCTTCGAATCTGTTGGACGGTTTTTATCCCGATTCTGGCGGCGCAATCATGTGACTTTAGAGAAGTTAGATAAAAGGGTGGAAGATGGAATCCTTCAGCCCCAGGACGAGATCAAGTGGTGAGTCCCAAGAGAAGAGACCCGGCCGACGCCTAAATAAGGCGAAGTTATAGTTTTTTCCGACCATGTGACCCGAGGTTTTCGTCCTCCCTGGTCAAAGTTCTTTAGAAGCGTGTTGTTCTGCTATAAGTTGCACCCTCAGGATTTGAGTGCCAACTCGGTGCTCAACATTTGCCACTTCCAAGTTTTCCTTGAAGCTTATCTATGGATCAAGCCGACTATGAATCTCTTTGCCGAGTTCTATTATTGCAACCGGTAAACTGAATATGGCGGGGGTCCAGCTCTGGAATGTGGTGGATTCACTATCCAGAAACGGGCCAAGTTGATCTTCCCTGCTCCCCGGCTCATAAGCCAGGTGAAGGACTGTTAAAAGTCCTATTTTTACTGTACTTTGAAGGAGATCCCTGGTGAGCATCCTCTGCCCGGCTTTCGTGAGAGCCGGCTGGTGTTTCATGATGGTTTGAATCTTTTTCGTAAGGATCTTCACCAAAAGAGGAACGAGTTGGTCATTTCTCGGATGAAGGCTTTGTTTTCCCATGGGCTTACTGGTAGGGATTTAACCCGGTGCTGGGTTGGTTGGAAAATCCAACCTCTCATCATAAGAGATCGTCTTATGTGTGAATACACCAGGAAAGATGATCCCATGTGTTTTTCTCATAATGAACTTTCTCCTGATGAGTTAGAAAAAGCATGCAAGAAGTTTCTCCAGGAGCGTCTTGAGGATCTGAAGAGAGTCGTTCTAGCTCCGTTCTGCATAACTAATCCCGCTCCAGACGTATGTTCTCGCCATTTGTTTAGTTCTTCTGCTTGTCTGAAGTGTTTTTGAATTTCCAACTCTCATTTCTTCCAGGATGACGACCAATGGTGGAATGCAGGAAAAGATTTTGTTGGCAGTGCTAAGAGTCCGAGTCATACAGTAAGAGTCAATCGTTCTTCTTTTCTATACTGCATGTTTTTTCCTGACCTTCTTTGTCTTTCATAGGGTGACTCGGGCGATAATGAGGATGAAGAGGGGGAAGAGGAGGTAGAACAGGATGAAGTTCCTCCCGTCGAAGCCGACGCTCCAAAGGAGAGTCAGAACGTAGATCCACCGGTATGTATCTTTGCTGGCTCCTTTTAGCTTGTAGGATTTTTGTATCCTTATATTGTGCCTTGTCCCATAGGTTCAAGGTTCGAAGAGGCGTACCCGTAGTACCGACTTGGAGGACCCTCTCTTAGTTTTGGAAAATGAGCCTCGACGTGTTCGAGGAAAAACTGTTGATGCATCGACCCCATCTCATAAGTTGGGAGATTTTAAGGATGAGCAGCCGCAAGTCGGCAATTCTTCTTCTGAAGCTTCATCTGTCCACGCACCCCTCCCTATTAACCGCGGTTGAGTGTTATTATTTTTATGCCGACTTTATCTGCTTGTGTATATCTTTCTGACGAGTTGTGTGTTTTCCTTTGAGCAGCGCTCGGATTGATCTGGCCGACTCTGGAGTTATAAAGGAGTCGGCAGATTTGCCAAAGACTGATAATTTGAAGAAGGCCGGCTTAAATGAGTCGAGTCCTTCGGATCTCTAAAAGGATACTTCTCCCGTTGTTGGAGAGGGTGATTGATGGTGAAGTGACGATCATAGGGACTCATCAGGGCATCCCACCTGCTAAAACAATGTTGACTAAGGTTTTGGATAGTAAAGAGTAGGTGATGAGTCGGCCGTGTGAGTTGATTTCTGAGAAATCTTCTCTTGAGGAGTTATATAAGAGGTCACTAGCTTGCACTACTGAGCAACACAATATAGTTGTCCAGCTGCGACAACACTATGAGGTATCTTTCTATAATGACTGTGTGTTGTAGTATCTGTAGCCCCCATAAGCCAGCATGGTTATTTGGAAAACCATGGTGGGTTATGCTTCTAGGAAAAATTGAGTTGTTACCATATGATGCCAAAGTTGAAATCTTTTTTAAGCTGTAGCCCCCATGAGTCGGTGACATATGATTATATCTCACCGGGTTAGAATTTTGAAGGTGTAGCCCCCAAGTAGCTGGTTGGGCAATGTGTCTAAGCAGATACTTAGTAAAAAAATTTTGTTTTGGCAGGCTCTTGCTTTGAAGCTCGGCAATGATTCTTGTCAGGTGGAGGAGACTTATAGAGATGAAGTGGCTAAGCGTGAACAAGCTGAAAAGCAAGTCGATAAGCTGCTTGATGAGCTGAAGAAAAAGGAGGATGAGCTGAGTCAGGCTAATGCCGACTCTACTGAAGCTGGAAATGCTTTATCAAAGGCTTTTGATGATATGCAGGCTCAGCATGACTCGGCCGAGAAGAAGCTTGAGTCGGTTGAGAAAAAGTTGGAAACGCTGAAAGGCAGCATCAACCAACTCGTGTCAGCAATATTTTGTGAGTCGGAAAAACTTTTGGTAGTTTCTGTTATCTTGACTATTTCTGCTATTTTGCTGACTTTGTCATATCTTCTCATATTTTTGCAGGCAAGGATCATGACATCGTGAAGGAACCTCCTGCAATGAAGTTAACTTGCACTTTTTCTATTGTGAAGAAGTTGTTTGAAGGTGCCTGCAAGGCTATAGGAGCAACCCAGCCGAAGCCCCCAAGCATGAAGAGAATTACTGATATGATGGGGTGTCTTTAGGTTGTGCCTGAATGGGTAAATCTTGGTAAGCGCTCAGCTTGCCTGATGGGTGTGATGCGAGGCCTAGAGCTCGGCAAGGCCTATCATCCCAGCTTAAAGCCAGAACTGTTGGCTGCCGCCTTCCCCGAGTTCAAGGCTGGCAATTCCAAGTTCTCCAAGGATGATCATACCAAGATTCGTAGAGAGACTCATTCGGACGCAACCAAGATAGCTGATGGTATGGAACTGTATTCTTTTGAAGCCGGTTATGATGATTCCAACAAGAGGCGCCGAGTTGATCTGCCGGATCCAGTCGAGTTTGCTCTTCTTCCGTCTCCAAAGAAAGTCTCTGAGCCGGCTGGTTCTGTCAAGCCGGCTTCAGGTGCGGAAGAAGACGAGCTGAAGATGATTGACATCTCTGATGCAGGCTTGGTCGAGATGTGTAATGTCCTCATGTTGTCTGCAGGTGCTGTCGGGTCGTCATTTCAAAGAAAAGCCGGTGATCAAGCATAGGATTCCTTTGAAAAATCTTTCATGATACATTTGATACGTTCGTAGTGTCGGGTTTTGTAAAATTGGGAGACACGTCCCGTGGCTTGTGACCAGTGTGTTGGTCAAGTACTTTTTATGTTACCTTGACTTGGATTTTTCCTTGTGGCTTTTGAATGCTGATCTTTTCATGGCACAAGTCGGTCTTCGTCTTTTTGCTTTGTCGACTTGTGATAGTCGTTTTCTTTGAGATAATTTGATCTCAACAGAGTCGGCTTCTATACCTTGTGTTGCTACAATTGTAGCCAATTTTTTTTGGTAGGCAGAAGTCGGCGTGTGTTGGTATAATGCCAAAACCTTGTGATAAGGAATTATTGAAGTGTTGCTCCCTAGAGTCGGTGTACGCATCTTGTGTGTGCCGCCGAGTTTTTGCTTGGGAAGAAACTTCCAAGTGTAGTCCTCATGAGTCGGTATATGCACCTGAGTGCTTTATGCCGAGTCACATGGGTCTAACTTGTATCTGTGAGAAAAAATTGTGATTATGCATGATGTTTTATATGCAAGAATGTAATGCAAAGGCTAGTAGAAGTCGACTTAAACCTCATCTTCTCGCGTTGAGAGAGATTATTGGTTTGGAGAAGTCGAAACATCTCTGCAGAGCCGCCTTTCCAGTAACTAGCGTGCCTGGCTCTTAGGACTAAATTCGACAGATGGTTTATGTAAACCTCGAAGTTTAGAGCAACCGGTTGCGCGTTATTTATGGAAGCTCTAAACTGTACAAGCCAGACGGCGTGGATGGCCAATTCATGTGTATGCTAGGATATCGTCGGTTTTTAAGAGTCGATGGGAGCCATTGAACCCCCCTTTTATCCCTTATCAAAACAAACACATATGAAGTTTTTACATGTATATGCGTCATCAACCCCCCCCCCCGCATTCACCTTATCAAAGCAATATACATGCTCAAAGCCGATAGAGGGTTGATCAGGCCCCCAGGTCTCTGAGAATTATGCAATATGCAATGTGATGTAATATGGTGCAATATGTATGGAAAACTATGCAATATAAAAAATTAATGTTATGCATAAGTGTGGAGAGAGCTGGTGCGACGAAGTCGACTTTGAGATGTGGCGAGAGCCTGGTGCGATTTTGAGATCGACTTTATTAATTTGACTGAGAGTCAGTTGCGATCGGAGATCGACTTTTATTTATGGCGAGAGTCAGTTGCGACGGAAATCGTTTTTATTTATGGAGAAAGCCGGTTGCGACCGAAGATCGTCTTTTATTTATTTAAATGTGGTGATGGCCTAATGCGATGGGAATCGACTTACATTGAGATCAAGAAATGAAAATCCGGCTCTTATTGTGGGCGGGTCCATGTTCTTGATCTCCTGTAGTAGCATGAGCCGGTAGGGGCTTCATCGTACTGGTTTGCCTTTTGGATGCTTTCCTCGATTAGGCGTCTGTATTCTTGCTAGAAGGAGCACTGTCCCCAGGTGTCTTTAGCAGGGAGACCAGGTTTGGAGTGCTTAGGTCAAGCTTCTTGGATGGCTTGTGCGCAGTCCTGGTACCTTATTTCCTGCTGGGATGGCTGTGCGTAGCTCTGGGGATGATTGTTGCTGACGCGTTTGCGCTTCTTATTGTGCGTCCGGCTTTGGTTCGGAATTATCCCGTACCTTTCTTCGTTGGACTCAACGTAGCCGACGACAGCATCTACGAGTCCTCTCAGGTGTCTGGCTACCTCCTTTATACATTTCAGCGCATTGGTTATAGGTGTGAGCCGGTCTCTTATCGACTCTTGGAGGTTGTAGTGTTGTAGTTGCTGCGGGAGCTAGTCCTTAGCTTCTGTGAAATTTTGATGTTCCCAAACTATCTCCTTCTGCAACCTTGTGGTTTTCTCCCGATATTCCTTTAACTCCTGATAAGGATCGGCTCTGTTTCGACTCAATCTCTGCCATACGTTGGTGGTTGTCGTGTCTGAGTCGTCTAATAGTTTCTGGATGTCGTCGGCTTTAGGGGCCGGGAGTGTCGTCGTCTTTGATTGTCTGTTGTAAAGATGGATTCTTCCTTAAGGGACTTGAGATAGGGAGAATCTGGATTGTACTCCTGTGGGTCAGATCCGATTCCCCCTTATTTGACGGATCGAATCGACCCGGTGTCTTCATACTGATCCTCTTCTTTGTATGAGTCGGCATCAGAGAGATTCTCTGTGTCGTCGTGAGTCGGGATCTCAACGGCGTGTTCCGGTTCTGGGGACCCACCGGTGAATCCTACGAAGGCATGATGGGGAGAGGTATTTGGCCGACTCATACCTGGAGGGCCGCTTGTTTGCTGATAGGTGGCCGATGCGTTTTTCAGGCCATAAGGCATGAAGGAAAGCCGGCTTGATGTCTCTGTGGAGGCTTCTAGACCCAGCTCTGGTTCGGCTCTATCTGTTTGGCCAATTAAGATGTGGATGGATCCGATCTAGACCCGAAACCCTGATTCGACGGAATCGGCTTCCGGGCCCCAAGTCGAGTCATCAACGCAGATCCTTCCGCGCCGGCTTCTGGTGATCCGTCCAGCGACGAATCCCTCCATACCTTGTAGAGATCCCTCGATAATCTCAACACCTGCGAGCGCAGGCCCAACGGTGGGCGCCAACATTCGTGGGAAAGTCACGACAGATGTTCGATGAGTCGAACTTGTCATGGGACCTTTGCTGCGAGGCGATTTCATGGAGAGAGTCGTCATAGACAAGAGACTCGGTGATTTACCCAGTTCAGCCCCTCTTTGTCTCGAGGTAAAATCCTACTCCTACTTGCTATTATTATAGGTTCCGACTCTTGAAAGAAGAGTCGGTTGGACAATTATAAGAGAGTCGGCTCGTAAACTTAGACTCGATGAGATCTAAATTACGCCGACAAGTGTCTAGTCCTATCTTAGTCTGAGATTGTTCTCTTCCCATGGATCCCATGAACTTTGGCATATAAGGGCGCCAGATCCTGGGATTCCGCGAGTCCGACTCCGACACGAGGTGGAGTCCTATTCTACTTTTACAAATATGCTATATGTTATACAAAGTAAGTCGAATTCCTTCTACGGCTTTGATTTTCTTTCGTTGGCGCAGCCGGCCCCTGGTCGGGTCTTATCTTGTGGGATTTTCGTAGGTGAGTCGGCCCATAGATCTAATGTCGGGTTATAGGCTTGGTCCATCCTCCCGACAAAACCCCTTAATGTCTAAAGGTATAATACGGGTTAATGTAAATCACGAACAAGATTTTATAAATATTTATCACATAATTACATTAATGTGGGAAGGTA
Organism: Bromus sterilis; assembly: GCA_950022295.1. Lineage (NCBI taxonomy): Eukaryota > Viridiplantae > Streptophyta > Magnoliopsida > Poales > Poaceae > Bromus > Bromus sterilis. The sequence continues at coordinate 214,798,999 of OX465597.1, forward strand.
AATCATAGGTAAATGTAAGAATGTTTATTTCCCGTTGCAGCGCACGGGCATTGTCCTAGTCAGATAAAAAAACAGCGTAAAGCTTCCGGAGTCCCGAAGGAGGGCCAGAGGGGCCCCACCTGGTGCCCAGGCGGCCAGGTGGCACGGCCTAGGGCTTGGCCGCGCCTGGGGGGCGCCTGGACACCTGGTGGGCCCCCCGGCTTCCCCCCTTCGCCTATATATTCTCCGTGACGGGATTCTTCCGAAGACAGGACCCTTTTTAGCGATCTCGCATCTGTTCCTCCGCCGCCGCGCTTCCAAGATCGGGAGCGCCAGCAGACCTCTTCCCGGCACCCTGACGGAGGGAGGATTGACCTCCGAGTGCCTCTCCTCCACCATGGACGCTTCTCGGATGATCCGTGAGTAGTATACCTTGGACCATGGGTTATGTGATGTTCTCCTCCCCTCTTTGTTCTTCATGGATTAGACCTCGTGATCTGCCCTACATGATCGAGGCACATATGTAATTTTCTCCTGTTGCTATGCTGAGTTTGTTGGGATATGATGGATTATGAGACTATGTTCAATTTGTGATTGAGTAATACATTTGGTTCTTATCTTTTATATTTATGTTCTTGAGTAATTCTTGCATGTTCTCCGTTGCTGTTTATTGCTTTGGCCAAGTAGTAGGTAGTGACTCCAACAGGGAACGTTATGCTCGATTGTGGGTTCATGCCCCCTGATGACACGCTTGAGTGACAGAAACATGAGTGTAGGGGATGTGCTATTTCCACAAGGGGGAAAACAACGGTGCTTGTAACCGCGGTTGCAAGGATTGTTTACTTTACGCAAAGTGCTTTTTAATGCAGTTGTCTGTTGCTTTGGGTTTACACTTTGGGTGGGGCTCGCAACTTAATACCAGCGAGATGTTTTGGATAGATATATCAAGGTGGATAATTAGTAGTAGAGGAAGTTGGATTTCGGTCAACTTATTTTGGCGTACCGCCCATGCTTTTGAGCCTTGTCCTCTCTTTGTATCATAGTTAGCATTGCGGTGCATTTTTAATCCTGTCAATTGCCCAGTTGTGATTTGTTTACCTCGCATCGCAGTTTTATCATCTTTTGGGAAAGAGACATCACTAGTGAACATCACGGGACCCGGTCCATATTCTCATCACTATTTACACGCTCATTTATTTTCTGCTTTTACTTTCTAGCTGCTATCACCATTATCATTATCCCTTGTGTTTAATCCTTTGTAAACAACAAGACCGGAGAGATTGACAACCTCTTTGAACTTCGTTGGCAGCAAAGTTATTTGTGTCGTGTGCAGGTCCAGGTTAAGATAGCAATATCTCAAACGGCGTGTTGCTCGCTTCACCACCTACTTATCACTATCGGAGTTCTACTAGTTCGATACTCAACCTTGGTATCTTCACTGAGGGAAATTTGCTGCTATCTTACATCTCACCTTCCACTTGGGGTAACCAACGAAAGGCGAGAAGCTATTATCATCACTCGTGCAACAAGGAAATTTCTGGCGCCGTTGCCGGGGACTCCGAGTGCCAAGATAGGGGACTTGCACACTATCTTTTACCTTTGATTTTTAGTCTTGTTAGTTTACCTTTCAGTTTTTATCTTAGTGTCATATATCAAAAATCACAAAAAATCTGCCACACTTGCTACTGCTATGGGTTCCACTGAAAACACCATGTTGTGTGACTTCACTAGTCACAACAACTAAGACTTTATTGCCACTCCTATTGCCACACCTGCCACTTCAGCTACCTCTTATGAAATTAAACCTGCTTTGCTAAACCTTGTTATGAGAGATCAATTCTCTGGTGTTGGAGATGATACTGCTTTACACTTGAACAATTTTGTTGAGCTATGTGATATTCAAAAGTATAAAGAAGTAGAAAGTGATGTCGTTAAGCTTAAGCTTTTTCCTTTCTCTTTGAGGGGAGAAGCTAAAATCTGGTTTCAATCTTTGCCTAGGAATAGCATAGATTCTAGGGATAAGTGCAAAGATGCTTTTATTGGGAAGTATTACCCACCTGCTAAAATTATCTAATTGATAAGCAACATTATGAATTTTAAGCAATTGGATAATGAACATGTTGCCCAAGCTTGGGAACGAATGAAATCTCTTGTTAACAAATTCCCTACACATGGTTTGACTACTTGGATGGTTATCCAGACTTTTTATGCAGTCTAGAACTTTACCTCGCGGAACCTGTTAGATTCGGTCGTGGGAGGAACCTTTATGTCAACAACACTTGGTGCTGCCACAAAACTTCTAGATGAGATGATGACCAACTATTCCCAATGGCACACCGAACGCGCTCCAACAGGTAGGAAGGTAAACTCTGTCGAGGAGATTACCTCCCTAAATGAAAAAGTTGACTTAATTATGTCTCTACTTACCAAGCAACCCTCTATTGATCCTCATGATGTCCCTTTAAATTCTTTGGTTGCTCATGAACAAGTAGATGTGAACTTTATTGCTAGAAACAGCTTCAACAACAATGCTTATAGGGGTAATTTTGCTAGCAATCCTAGATCGCTTCCATCCAACTATGGGAACAACAACACTTATCCTGGCAACAACTCCTGTAATCCAACTTACAAGGAAAGAGACCTACCTAGCTATGAGAAACAGTTAGAAAAAGAGAAGGCTACTAAGAATTATATGCACACCCAGTTTGAACAAAACAAAGCCTTCTCTATACAATTAGGTGAGCACACTTCCATTTTGAAAAACATTAGTAAGCAACTTGAGAGCATGAACAGTGAGATTACTAATCTCCGAACTAGACTTACAGCCACTGAAACCTATGTTTCAAATATGTCCCACACCCAATCTACTTTGATAAATCAAATGGCAGCCAAACCAGAAGGTATCCCTATGCAAGATGATAGAATTAAGAGCCTTCCTACACACCACACTATTGCTACTATCCAAATTGTTGAGGACACCCAAACTATTAGCACCCAACACACTCCTATTCCCACTGAACCTATTAATGGTGATGCTAATACCTCAACCATAGAAGAAGAAACTCGTATGAACATAGAGAGTTTAAAAAAAGTGAGCCTAGATGAAACCACTACCGCCTTTGATAGTAGTGCCATTGATTTTGATAGTTGTACCCTCTCAGAAGTTATTAGCTTCCTGCACAAAATGTCTAGAGACCCCCACACTAGCACACTAAATCTTTCCTTCACAGAGCATATCACTAATGCTCTCATCAAAGCTAGGGAGGAGAAGCTTAGATTAGAAGCCTCCATACCTAGGAAGCTAGATGATGGTTGGGATCCTACGATAAAAATTAAATTGAATAACTTATCTTGCTATGCTATATGTGATGTTGGAGCTAGTACCTCCGTTATGCCCAAAAGAATGTATGATATGTTTGAATTGAAACCTTTTGATCCTTGTTCTTTTGGTGTTCATCTCATTGATTCTTCCCTAAAGAAACATTTGGGGAAGATTGACGATGTTCTTAGCATTGTCGATGACAATTATGTTCCGTTGATTTCACTATTATGGACATAGAGTGTGAACCTTTATGTCTAATTATTTTGGGACGTCCTTTTCTTCGCACCGTTGGTGCCGTTATTGACATGAAAGAGGGGAATAGAAATTTTCAATTCCCTCTCAAAAGGGGGATGGAACACTTCCCTAGAAAGAAAATCAAGTTACATTTTGAGTCTATTACACGGGCTAGCTATTCTCTCTCTCTTTATAAAACTTCATTCTTTTTTGCTTTATGCCTAGCTTAAAGGCGTAAAAGAAAGCGCTTGTTGGGAGGGAACCCAAGATGTTTTTACTTCTGTTTTTAGTGGTCTTGATGATTGTTCCTAATGTAGCAACATCATTGTGTCTTTATTTTCAAGCTTTGTGCCAAGTTCTAGCCTCTTATGACAAGGGAAGCAAAAATTGTGACATGCTGACAAGAAAATAGATTCTGTCTGCTTGACGGGAAACATCAAAACAAATCACCAGTTCATATTTTTGAGCTGAATTCTTTACAAAACATGCTCTATTCAATTGTGAAACTTTCATATATTCTGAGTTATTCGATTTGAGTTGCAGAAGTTCCCAGAAAAAATTGTTTACTACCTGTTGTTCTGTTTTTCACAGATTCGGCCACGTTTTTCCTTTCCTTACTTTTGCAAACCTAAGCTTGCTTTTTCTTTGAAAAAAGTTTTTGGCAATCTTGAGAAACAGTAGATCTTCAAGAATATCTTTATTTCCAGTGGAGTAAAATTATTTTATTAAGGGAACTAACCTCTCTAATCATCTTATGATGAGTTATGTATGAAGGGAGTTCTCAAGTGTGCGAGGGAAGATGATGAAAGAAGATCCGGGAGTGTCAAGCGCTCAATCTTGGGGATGCCCCCATGCATCCCCAATAAATATTCAAGGAGACTCAAGCATCTAAGCTCGGGGATGCCCCCATGCATCCCCTTCTCCATCAACAATCATCAGTTCGTCCTCCGTCTCACTATATTTTTATCACTCCATGTGTTATGTGCTATGCTTGGAGCGTCTCGCTCTTAGGTTTCCTTTTTAGTTTTCTTTAGCTTTGCTTACTGTTCATAACAAGTTAGACCCCATCTTACTTTGTGTGGGAGGGAAAGACGCTCCACTTCAATCTAGAACACATCATAGGATTTTCATGCTTCTCTTTTCTCTGTTGTGTGTTCTTTATCTTTTCGTATATGTTGCCATGTTTAGTTTTAGTCTTAGTGTTTGTATTTAGAAAGATCTTTAGCTTTTGTTTAGTTTGTTGCTGGAACTCTCTTTAGTTTTCATGTTTATCTCGTTAAGAGAGTTGGTTGTTGCATTGAGTTGTGTCTTGTCTTGAAGTAGGTAATTGAGGTTGCTATTTAATTGTAGTAGTAACTTGCAATTGTTTTGAGGTATTGTTGTGAGTAATGTTTGAAATTTTGGTGTCAAGAGCTCTAGCCTATTAGTGATAGGTGTCGTATTTTGGGCAATCCATTCTTATTTTCAAAAAACTACAAAAACTAGTTGAGAACTCTAGCTACTAGATGGATCACTAATCTTTTGAGGGATCGGATATTAGAGTACACTCACGTAGCATGAGTCGAGGATGCGCAAGGATAACCAAACCCCCATACACTCCTCCTCGGGGTACTTGTCTCTTTGTGAACCTCCTCATTAGATTGAGAATTACAGATAATAAGTGCATGAGTTCTTCGGACTAATGTAAGTATTGATAGTTGACACTTCCACCTCCTCATATTTGCTAGCCTCTTCGGTACCGTGCATTGCCCTCTTCTCACTCCGAGAGTTGGCGTCCACCTCGCCGGTGCATCCAAACCCTTGGAATGATACGCTTTGTCATCATAAACCTCCTTATATCTTTCCTCAAAACATCCACCATACCTACCTATCAAGGCATTTCCATAGCCTTTCCGAGATATATTGACATACAACATCCATCTCTTCATGACTTGATCTTCATGTCATACATGTTCCTACTACACTGGCAGAGGGATACATTTGCATACATCATGATAGCTACATCTTCTTTATGTTGAGTACCTTGTAAAGTGTCAATATCTTCTTTACCTTCTTGTCAAATAAAGTGTTGCCCTTAAGTGAGGAAAAGATCCCAAAGTGGACAAATTTAAAAGATCCCAAAGAGGACAAATGAGAGGTACATAGAAATGGTCATTGAGGCCACCAAAAAAAATACAAAAAAAATAAAAGAAAAGGAAAGGGGAAACACTACTATTCCTTTTGAAAGATCCACACTCGTACTCCCTCTTATCCTTGTGTTCCATAGAGATGATCATTTATGCATATAGCTATGTGGGGACCCTTCACACTATAGAACTTGGCTTGCATATTCCAAGGCTGAGCCTCATCAAACGAGCTCTTTGTCTTCATGAGCGATCAAGTTAGATGCACCCCCACTAGTTCCATTGGAGAGCTTTTTCTTAGCTCATATGTGCATCCGTTGCATGGCAATCCCAACTCCTCACATCATATCTATCATTTGGCCTTCTCTCTCCTATGATTGTCCTCATTTATGTCAGCCTTTCTCACCCTCTTTGTCTTCCTCCTCCACCATATTTCTCTCTTTTCCATCCTAAGTGTCAACTCTCGTGCTTACGCTCATCCATTGCATGAGTGCTCAAAATATCGAAAGGGAGTGGATCAACTTGACTTGTACCTGGCTAGTGGTCTGGGGACGAGTCAAGATAAGATTCCAAAGAAGACCAAGTGTGAAACTTTAGTATATTGAGTTCTCAACAAATATATTTTTTCTCTCGTATTCCCATCTCCCCCTTCTTGCATGCAAACACCATTTGGATACATTCGTGTCACGGACGGCAAGAGCTCTTGCACCTTTATGTTCTTATGTTGCTTGTTTCAATGCTAACATAGACTCTTGCCTATTATGACTTGAATTGAATTACATACCTTGATTGCCTTACTTTCAAAGTTCTTATATGGTTGTTAGAATGTCACCACAGAAATTATGCTTGTTATCATTTACCTACTTGAGGACGAGCAGGAATTAAGCTTGGGGATGTTGATACGTCCCAAACGTATCTATAAATTCTGCTTGCTCCATACATGTTTTGTGTGATATTGCTATGATCTAGATACACTTTCATACACTTTTGATCATATTTGGACTAACTTTTTAACTCAGTGCACCACGGTGTCAGTTCTTGTTTTCTGCTGTTTTTATATTTCAGTTTCCCCCATATTAAAAGTGCTCCAAAAATTCGGGAAAAATAAGATAAAAATCAGCGTAACGGAAGCTTCCGGAATCCCGAATGAGGGCCAGAGGGCCCCCACCTGGTGCCCAGGCGGCCAGGTGGCGCGGTCTAGGGCTTGGCCGCGCCAGGGGGGGCGCCTAGACACCTGGTGGCCCTCCTGGCTGCCCCCTTCGCCTATATATTCTCCGTGGCGGGATTCTTCCGAAGACAGAAACCTTTTTCGTGATCTCGCCTCTGTTCCGCCGCCGCGCTTCCAAGATCGGGAGCGCTAGTAGAACTCTTCTCGGCACCCTGCCGGAGGGAGGATTGACCTTCGGGAGCCTCTCCTCCACCATGGACGCTTCTCGGATGATCCGTGAGTAGTCTACCTTGGACCATGGGTCCGTGGTCAGTATCTATGTGATGTTCTCCTCCCCTCTTTGTTCTTCATGGATTAGACCTCGTGAGCTGCCCTGCATGATCGAGGCACATATGTAATTTTCTGTTGTTGCTATGCTGAGTTTGCTGGGATCTGATGGATTATGAGACTATGTTCAGTTTTTGATTAAGTAATATATTTGGTTCTTATCTTTTATATTTATGTTCTTGAGTAATTCTTGCATGTTCTCCGTTGTTGTTTATTGCTTTGGAAAAGTACTAGGTAGTGACTCCAAGAGGGAACGTTTTTCTCGATTGTGGGTTCATGCCCCCTAATGACACGCTTGAGTGACAGAAACATGAGTCTAGGGGATGTGTTCTTTCCACAAAGGGGAAAACAACTGATGGGGATCAACCCCGGCAAATCCCATGGTCAGGGGCCCTTGGTTAGTCATGAGAGGCACAGGTTGGACGATAGCTCATCGGCAAACAGGAAGGCTCGCTCCTGCTCGATATTATTGATTGGGGAGATGCGATTACAGTGGAGGCCAAGGCTGGAGCACTCAAGGCTAGGGTTACAGGTGAGATTGGACGTCTTTGGCGTCGCCCCTCCTAGCCCTTATATACCGGTCTAGGTCTCGGGGAGTTCATCTACGTGTACAGGTAAACTTTCCTAACCCTAGCTTTCTCCGTACGGCAGGTCTTCGAACCTTCCTTGTGAGTCAAGGACTCCTATGTCGGTGCCAACTAGTGGGCCGAGGCCGTATCTTCATGGGCCTTCTGCCTTCATGGACACCAGGTAGGCTCATCCGTAGGAGTCGTGGGGTCACCCCCTCGTCAGTAGCCCCCGAGTGCCTGGGGGACTCGAAGAGTCACGCAGGGACTCGAGTACATTCATTTGTCGTTCATTGATATGCACGGTTCATCCGTGGGTCGATGGCAGTCTGGTGGCCATGACAAAAACCTTTTTCGAGGGATGCTAAGCTGAAAGGGCCCAAGGAGTCGACGGGTCGAGCCTTGGTGAATTGCACTAGGGCAAATACCACAGTAGCCCAATCAAACCCACGTCCCTCGACGTGAGCTTGGAACACTGGTGTCGAGAAAAAGTCCGGCCACTTCAGGTCTTACGGTGTTCATTTGCCGCCAGTAATGTGTGTAGCCTAAGGCGCGTCCGCCTGGCTTTTCTATCATGCTCTGCGCATGGGAAAGGTTGGGAGTGAAATCGCTCTTCGGCAAGTCCTAGCCCGGCCGTACTTCGCAGCGGGGTCTTACCTACACGCTAATCTTGCGTGGCATCTGGGCACAGTGTATCGTGTTCCAGGAATGTGTGTTTTTGAGGCGCGAAGCCTTATAGCATTGCACCCGCTTGGAACAAAACATCAAGCGAGCTGTTCACTCATTCACCCGAGGAGCTTTGTTTTCGAGTGCTCAGTCGGGGGGTTTTTCACGAGTAATCACTCGAACGCCGTTTCGGCTCTTCAGGTGAGGAAGCACCCGAGACTCTTAGCGCCGTGTGGTCTTGGCGAATGTTTGTTTGTCTTACGTCCGGTTGAGGGAGCACCCGAGACTCTCATAAGTGCGAGTGTTCACTCGAGAACGTGGCTGACCTTTGGGTGAGGGAGCACCCGGGACTCTTATGATGTACGCTCCCGATGGGAGTAAGATGTTTTTCTTCCTTGGGGAAAAGATCTAAAAGATGGAATCTCTGGGCCTTGATGGCGTACTGAGTACGCCTTGCTGTGATATGATGTTGGCGTGGTCTTTCTGCAATTTGTTGACCGCTGCGGTCTGTCGTGTGAAATGACTTGGCGCTGTCCCACCAAAATTTTCGTGTCGCGCGATCATGGTCCTCTTTTTGCGCGCGTAGTGGGCGGTGTTGTTACTGCGCCGGTTGGATTTTCCATGCTTTTCGCCTCTGTACGGGATCGTGGCACGTTTTACTGGGCGAAAAGGTTGGCCAGTGGCCCTTCTTGCCAGGCTCTTGAGTTAAATACCATGCGGCCGGGTGAATTGTAGGTTTTACCTAGCCATTGCCTTCCTCTTCTTTCTCTGTTTTCCTTCGTGTTCCTGAGCCTTCATCTTTTCTCCTTTGCGTGCTGCTGTGAGATCTATGTCCAAGCACTCCCGTGCTGCTATCGAATCGGCCAAGATGTCCGGCAAGTGGGAGCGGTCCACGTTCGGGGCTGAAGATCTGGATGCGCTGGTTGCTGATGGCATGGTGGTGGCGGGTGATGCCCGTCTTCCTGGCGATGAGTCGACTCCAGCGTCGGCGGCGGACGAGCGGGTATGCTTCCAGGCTTTCTTCCACCGTGGGTTTGCTCTTCCGCTGCATCCTTTCGTTCGGGGCTTGCTGTATTCCTATCGGCTCCAGTTGCATGACCTTACTCCCAATGGGATTTTGCACATTGCGTGTTTCATCACTCTTTGTGAGGCCTTCCTGGGGATTTAGCCCCATTGGGGACTTTGGAACGCCTTTTTAATGTGAAAAGGACGAACTGTGAGTACGCTGTGGGTCGAGTGGGTATCTCCATTGGGGATAAATATTCATACTTTGACTTGGAGAAGATCGATTCCGTTAGTGGTTGGCGGAGAGGCTAGTTTTATCTGAAGGATCGCTTCATTGTTGGTCATCAATTTGGTCTTGCTTCTTTCAATCCCGGCACACGGGTGGTCAGACAGCCTTCGTGGTGTCATTCTTTGACCGAGGTGGAGTCGTCTGAACTGACTCCATTTTTGGAGAGGATTTCTGTGTTGAAGGATAACTTGACTGGTGGTCAACTTATCTCTGTTTTTGTGGGGACGCGAGTTCAACCGTTGCAGCATCGAGATCGCCGTATGTGGCAGTACAAGGGACTCGATGACTCGACGAGATGCTCGCCTGAAGAGCTAGAACCTGATGCCTTGCTGGCTCGTATCCAGCATGTGACCAAGTGCTCTAGTATTTCCGAGATGCGCCTTGCCCTTCCATATGCTTCTGATCATCCTCCGCCGCCGGTTGGTTCCCATGTTCCTTCATCTGTTTGGACGAGTACCTAGTTTTGTTTTGTTGTTGACATTGCTTGTCTTGCAGGGCCATGCTCCAGTGCCGTGTAATCCTCCGCAGTTGGAAGACGCCGATATTCGTGAAGAGCCTGATGCTTCCGCAGCTGATAATGCTGCGCCGGCTGCTAATGCTGAGATTGTGCTAGTGGAGACCGGAGATAGTGAGGACTCGAGTCCCTTCCGTGTGAAGCGGTCGTGCCCCTTGGATGCTGAAGATCATGCCGCGTTAGGTGATGTTGTCCCTTCTGCTGCTCCTTTTGCTGGGCCTTCCCCTTCGGCTGTTGCTCCGGACCCTCCTCCCAAGAGGGCCAGGCTTGGGAGGTTGGGGCGTCCTCGTGGTGCGCGCGTCGGGTAAGATTCTGCTGAATTAGTGCCCGTTTCTTTTTCCTTGTTCTTGCGACTGATTTCTTTTATTTTGTAGTGTTGCGCCTACTCCGGCTGCTTCGTGTACCAGCGCAGCTGCTACTGATCTGAAATCAACGGGTTCTGGGGCGGCAGTCAAGCATCTTGAGGACGACTCGGCTGCCGCTGGCCAATCTGGGCCGGCGGTGACTCCTGCCGTTTCGACTGCGGTTGTAGTTCCCGGTGTACCTTCTTCTGGGGCGCCTGGTGCTGCTGCTTCTGAGCCTAGGCCGACCGAATTTGTTCCTCCATACTTTGGCCGTCTTGGTCTGGCGATTGAAGACAAAGCCCGTGCTTTCGACCATGTCTCCAAGCTGGTAAGATGATTCGTGTCTGTGTTGTTTTATCATCGGGGGCACGGCAGTGCTCCTGATGGGAGTAGCCCCCGAGGCTAGAAGTAATTGTTTGCAGTTGCTTGTAGTCTTTTTAATTAACACCTGATTGCCTGGTTCTTGCAGCCTATTTTCCAGCACTTTGAGCGTTTGGTTCTTGATGCTGAGCGTTGGCAACGGGCCCATGAGTCTGCCCAGGATGCCTTATCTGCTATGAATGGTGAGTTTTATTCTTGTGTTGCTGAGATTTTGGGTGCTTCGTCTTTTGTTCTGAGTACTGTCTTTGCCTCGCAGGTCGTCGCCAGGCTGCCGAGAAACAAGCCGAAAAGGAGGAAAAGACTGTTTCCGTTCTCGAGGCTACCTTGGCTTCCAAGGAGGCGGAGTTGCATGGTCAACATGAGGACCTGGTTCGCCTTCGCCAGGCTGAGGATGCGCATGCACAGGTGGAGGCAGTCGAGGGCAAACGTCTTCGTGCCTTGGCGGGCTCGCTCGTGTGTAAGTTTGGTGTACGACTATTGCTGTTTCCACTGTTTTCCCTTGATGACGTTTCTTTGTTTGGTGCAGCTGCTGTAGGTGCGAAGCCGATGGAGGCTGCTGCGTCGGGGTCTGGGATTCTCCAAGGTGTTGTTGATGCTGTTGCGGATGCTGTTGCAGTGGTCGAGGACGTCTGCGCCCGGGCTTCCAATCTTGTGGGTCTTGCGCACGAGCACCTTATGCCGGAGGGTACGAAGGTGCCTGATGGCATGGGTGCTCGGGTTGCTGCGTTCAGCCCTGATGGGAAAGATATGGTGGAACTGGTGGTGGAGAGCATGGTGAGTGGTTCCTCCACGGCCCTTGTCGTCCTCATAGGGCATGGGGTTTCCTTTGATGATTCCTTGGTTGAAACCATCCTGCATTATTCTGGTGAGCAGGACGACCGAGCCGACAGGCTGGCTCGTCGCCTGCAACAAGTTGTAGATGCTCAGGGTCCCACTGCCGTAGGTGAGGTGGAGGCACGGTATTGTTGCGCTGTTTGGAATCTTTTTCTGTAATTCGTGACTCTGTTGTGATGGTTGATCTTTTGCAACTTTTATCTGAATGTCTTCTTGGTTGTTCCTCTTGCTGTTTTTGATTTGTTTTGTTCATCCTGCGGTAGGCCACTCCGGGCTTCCGTCGTCCGTGGAGTTCGCTGAAGGATGACACTCGCGAGGGTGCGTACGAGTCTGTTTGCTTGTGGCTGAAGGACGCTGAGCGGGATATTGTCTGACTGAAGGGGTCCGTGGCCGTTCTGCGTACTCGGCGTGAGCGTGCCGAGTCCGTGGTTGAGGGCTGTGACGCCCCCAAAATCAGACCGTGTACAGTAATCATACACGCAAGGTACACGATCGAGATCAGGGACTCACGGTGAGATATCACAACACAACTCTGCAAATAAAAATAATACAAGCTGTTTAATACAAGCCAGGGGCCACGAGGGCTCGAATACAACAGCTCGAGAGCACAAGGTTAGCGGAAGCAATAGTATCTGAGTACAGACACAAGAATACAAGGTTGCCTTAAGAAGGCTAGCACAAATAACAACAGATCGAAAAGCCGAGGCCTCCTGCCTGGGAACCTCCAAACTATTCCTGGTCAAAGGGGAACTCGACGTCGTAGAAGGCATCAGGGATCTTCATGTTGCGGTGGTCGGCATCGGGAACTCCTGCTCCTGGGCTCCAACGTCGACTGCAACGGCCGATCAGGCAAAACAGTAAAGGAAATAAAGCAGGTGAGTATCTAGTATACCCGCGAATCTTACGTCCTCTACTAAGCATTATGCATTGTATCAACGGAAAGAAGAGGTTGTATATAGTGGACTGAAAGACAGAAATCCAGAGAAAGGGTAAGAAGCTAGGCCTAACGAAGACTAGCATCTTCCGACGATGTCTTGCAGCATGAGGTAAGAATCAGACAACAGTTTATATAAAGCATAAAGTAACAATGCAGCAGAAGTTGCTGCAGCATTGTATAATAATAAGTTGTAATAATTAACAATGCCTCCAAGTTCACCTCCTCGACATCCCCGCGAGGAAGAAAACCCGGAACCATACAGTTTAATAATAATAGTTTGTAGTGGTAAGATCCAGCTTCAGCATAAAGCGTCCTGTTACCGTGGACACGGCTATTCGAATAGATTAATCTTCCTGCAGGGGTGCACTTGTGTTACGCTACACGCACGGATCTCCAGGGTGGCGGGAACCTTGTTAGGGAACGCTCCACCGAGGCTATCCGACACTTCATAGCCCATCTTTCAAACTCAACGGAGAGGCCATCCGCCGGTCTAAATCCTAAGTACACCGAGCCTTGGACCCCAACCCGAACGTACTCCTGCATGGTGCGTGGCTGGCCGGTGAAGTTAAAGCAAATCCAAATAAGACACCACCGCGCGAGCAAATAAGACAACACCACTTCCCGGCAATCTGCCCGCAGTACTTCTGACGTCTGAAGAGTCCTCGGACGACACTACGAAGCAGAGGATCCCATAACTCGTAATTCCCACGGGTAGGTAGTGCGTACATGGCATATAGCCAACTCAAGACATTCACTGAACCATTTAGCATTTTAATTAACCTGCGTGACAACCGTTATCGTTGCCTCGACTTAACTGACCCGCGGACAACGACAACAGCCAGGACCACCAGTACATCGGTGCCTACCCCGTCGTCCCACCAAGTCACTGCGGTTACCAACAACGTGAATCGTCTCCTTACCTTGTCTCGCGTGTGCTCCCGGAGGAGCTCGACTTTCGTAGTTTGGTAACTCTCACGGCCAACGATCAGGGGCCAAGCACACCGGTACACTGGTCATACCCTCCCTGTCGTCCCGTCGCAATACCACTCGCGGGCACCGTTGGGTCGCCCGACTTCTTACCTTTAAGGACACCAGTTGGTTCGAGTTCCTACCATTAAGTGAAACCAGGAGGTATCACCCTCGATGGCACACTTAAAAAGGTTTGACAGAGACATCAGCGGAATGAACTAAAGAGGTAAACCTCGTATCATCCCGGTGATGCTACACTACTGAGCCGACGAGAGTGAAATACGAGTCCATTCCACTCGTAAGCCAAACTCGAAGCGACTCGGCAGAGTCTCGCCGTTGTAGGTTCCCTAGGGCATCTGCATTGATCCATACCTGTTGCAGTTGTATATATTTTGTATCCGCGTCACTCCCCTGAGTGGCCACGACCCGCTATCTAATCCTAGCTAACAATGCGCAGGGCTCACTGCTGAATATATTATATAGATATATCTGGCAGCATAGGATAAGGAAGGTACAACAAGGGGCGACAAAATCAGGCTATGCAATTGAATAGGATTGTAACGTAGCAGCAGCAGTAACAATGCCTAGTGCAAGAAATGTACGGAAAGATAGGCGATATCTGGGGAAGAGAATGGCTCTGCTTGCCTGGAAGCTCGACGGTAGGGGTAGGGTCGTCGACGAAGTAGTCGTACCCAGCAGCGGTGTAGTCGACGGCAGCAGCGGGGTCTACCGGAGATTAAGGGGGGAAGAAACAGTAAATACAAAGCAAGCATATACAAACAGATGCATGACATGACAGATGAAATGTTAACGGTGTTCTACCGCAGTGCAATGCACTTTGCTCGGAACGGAAATTCATCTGAGAATGAACTACCGGCTCCGGGTGATTACCGGACAGGGTGTCCGGAGGGGGAAGGATCAAGCCTGAGGTGTCGTGGGTACCGGACAAACATAAGGGGGTGTATCCGTGCTAGTTGATCTATTCCGAACAACTTTCGTGTTCGAAATAAATTCATCCGGGTACTTTAGCAGTACCGGATAATTTATCGGACAGTCGGTCCGGGGGGGAACGGTTCGACGTTTGGCATGTTAGAGGAGTGTGGTGGGAGTATGAGTAACGTATTCGTAATAGTGATCCGTTCTGAGTAACTTTCGTATAAAAAAGTTTTTCATCCGGACAACTTTTATCGGTACCGGGAATTTTCGACAAACGGCCAGAAGGGGGATGTCGATGTTCGGTAAGTTAGAGGGGGTGGTAGACATACGGATACCGTATTCGTATTCATTATATTTTTCTGATCAATTTTCATGTATAAAGTTTTTGAATCTGAGTTACGGTTTAAAAGTTATTAAATTTCAAAGTTTTAAATCATTTAAATGATTTTCTGAATTTCTTTTATTATTAAAATAGAAACATTATCCACAACCTTATCCAGAATATTGCCTGACAGGTGGGACCTACATGTCATAGACAGTAGCATGTAAATACAATTTTATTTAATAAATTAATCCAGAGGACCCACATGTCATACACAGGAATTTTTTAAACATTTTAATTAAGTTAATTAACAGTGGGACCCATGTGTCATAGGATCATATTTATGCCATCATTTATTTTAATCTAATAGGGGGTTAAGTTCGGCCGGGTCCCACATGTAAGTGGCATAGGGTTATTTAACTCAGATTAAATAACCAGATACTTAAGGGGGCTTGTGCCCCACATGTCATAGACCGGCCATTACAATTAGTGGCCCTAATGGGGTATTTATCCCCCCTGGCTAGCCCACTGGCTTAAGCCAGCGAGGGCATCGCCGACGAGGCCGTGCCGGTGAGGGGGCACGGCGGCCAGAGCGGCGGCGGCTGCGCAGCCGGAGTGGCGGCGCGCACCTGTGCAGGGTGCGGCGACGTGGGGGAAGGTGCAGGCGGAGCTAGTGGCGGGCAGGCGCGCCAGGCCGAGGCAAGGTGTGGACGAGCGCGCCGAGCAGCGGCAGCAGAGGGGCACACGGGGGGGAGTGGTGCCCCAGGGCGTGTCCAATGGCGTGGGCTGGGCGCGGAGAGTCCGTGCGTGGCGTGGCCACGTGGTGTACCAGGCGCGGACGAAGGGCACGGGATCATGATCTCCCGTCCATGGCGGCTAGGGGCGAGGCACACCTTACGAAGACTGAAACGCAAGGGGGGAGAGGGATTCGAGGGCGAGGCTCACTGTGAGCTCGAGGAGGTGCTAAGGGAGGCCGGAGGTGCACCACCGGCGGCGAATTTCGCCCCGGGCATCCAGCGACCCGAGGTTGAAGACGAGCCCGCGGTGGTCGCTTCGAGGCTCCCCGATTCGATTCGCAGCGCTCCGAGACGACGTCGACGATGAGGAACCCACTGGACACGGAGGGGCGGCTTGTGGTGGCCGTTGGCCGTGGGGGTGACGACGGCGCGGCCATGGCTGTGATGGCTAGGTGGGGGAACCGGGTGGGGAGGAGGGGGCAATGGTGAGGGACTCGGCTAGGGTTTCGGGTGGGTGGGCGAGGTGGGCGTTCTTATCTGCGAGGGAGAGCAGGTGGGGAGAGGGGAGCAGGTGAGGGGAGGGGGTGGCCGGCCTTGGCCATGGCCATGCCGATGCCATACCGGGGTGGGGGCAGCGGGTGGTTGGGGAAGAGAAGGGAGAGAGAGAGGGGCTGGGCCCGGGGTGGGTCGTGTGAGCCTTTTGCCCAGGGCGGGATATAGGTCCCCTTTTTATTTTTCTTTGTTTTTGTTTCATTTATATTTTATTTTCTGTTTGTATTTAGTTTAGCAAGGTTTTGATTTTTGTAAAATGTTATACTTGCACCTATATTAGTTTTACACTTTAACATGATGCCACAAAAAGTTTGGCCCACAATAAAATTCATCTAGATCTTATCCAATGCACAAAATATTAAATGGAGCTTTTTTTTCTACTGTTTATATTTATCTACATTATTTAAATAAGTTAATAAAATATCATTTATCTTTTTATATGACCTACTGATTATTAGGTATTTAATAAAAATGATTGCATAATTTTTAGTTCAATTATTATATCCACTTGTTTATTTTAATTACCATGACAATTTAATAATCCCCAAGCAATAGTTTTTATTCCATAATATTACTGAAACACTTTAGTAGAATATCCATTGCTATTTTTAACATGACCCAAGATTATTTGCTATTAAATAATAAAAGTTCTTGCAACACCTAGGGTTTACTTCAAAAGCCCACATTGCTTTTATATTAATATTATAAGGAAATTTAATCACTCACCATTATTGGTTTTATAATTTACACTCACCTGGGATTCTGCAAATGACTAAGTTTGATTGGGTTGAACAATGATCAAATGGATTGACATGCATCCACAATTCTTGGAGGAAAGTTTTATAGTTTACCCAATTTGAAAATTTTATCCGGGTTGGAAATTGACAGAGCTATGATCAAAGGTGATCATGTCTTGATCGTCAACAGTAATGATCACTAACAGTGGAATCACTGTAGTGATTACTGTTACTGATTAGAGGGTGTTACAAGGGCCTTGCTTCATGGGTGGTGAAGTTGTCCGACCTCCTGCGGGGTGAGTCTTGCCTCTGCTCGGTTGCTTGATTCCGCTTGGTGGGTTTTTGCCGTCTTTCTCTTGATCATAGTTTTTTGACTTTCGAAATGCTGGCAGGGCGAACTCGGGATGAAGAGAGGGCTCTTCAGTCGGAGATGTCACGGCTTGATGATCCTAGTGTGCAGGCAAGCAATCCCTTTTGGGCAGATGGGGCTCGTGCTCGAGCGTTTGCTTTGCTTCGTCGCCGAGTTGAGCAGGTACCGGAAGCTCTCAGTTACTGCCAGCGGGTATTGGGTGGTATCCATGCTGAGTTCTATCCGTTGGAAGTGGTTCCTTCATCCCTTGAGAGGCTTTGTCGCATTTTCTCTCAGCCTGCTGAGTTACGTCGGGTGATGGATCATCAGATTGGTGCTGGAGCCCGGGCTGCTTTGGGCTTGGTCCATAGTCATTGGCCAGGGGTGGGTTTTTCTTAGGTGGTGGCGGGTCCTCCAGGTGGTAGGGGTCATCCAATGAATGAGCACTACGTGGCTGTAGATAGGCATGCGCACCAGGTTGTGAGGCGAGTTTGCGAAGAGAACGACCGCCATCTGGGTGCACTTATTAAGGCAAAGTTGGAGCCTAAAGATTAGGTGCTTCTCTTCGTTGTATATGCTTCTTCTTGGTTGTATATATCGTCTGCATTTGTAGTTGCGTGGGGCGCCTCGGGGGTGGCTGCTTCGGCGAGCCCCCGAGTGCCAAGTTAATTTGCCGCGATTGCGTAGGACGCCTCGGGGGTGGCTTCTTTGGCGAGTCCCCCGAGTGCCAGGTTAATTTGCCGCGATTGCGGAGGACGCCTCGGGGGGTGGCTGCTTCGGCGAGCCCCTGAGTGCCAGGTTAATTTGCCGCGATTGCGGAGGATGCCTCGGGGGGTGGCTGCTTCGGCGAGCCCCCGAGTGCCAGGTTAATTTGCCGCGATTGCGGAGGACGCCTTGGGGGTGGCTGCTTCGGCTTTATCCCTTGTGTTTGATCCTTCGTAAACAACAAGATCGGAGAGATTGACAACCTCTCTGAACTTTGTTGGGAGCAAAGTTATTTGTGTCGTGTGCAGGTCCAGGTTAAGAGAGCAAATCTCAAATGGCGTGTCGCTCGCTTCACCACCTACTTAGCACTATCGGAGTCCTACTGGTTCGATATTCAACCTCGGTATATTCACTGAGGTAAGTTTGCTTCTATCCTACATCTCACCTTCCACTTGGGGTAACCAACAAAGGGTGAGAAGCCATTATCATCTCTCGCGCATCACCGATAGAGGGCCCTAAACCTGGGTAAATCCCTGTCTCCTGTTAGCCAATGAGCATCGCCAACCTACACTCCTCTCTCTACGATCTAAACCCAGGGTTCGTAACCATGGGATTTGTCGAGGCCGATACTCGTCAATGGGTAAGAACCCTTTCTTACATTCATCCATTCTGAACTTCTTCACAATTTTATCAAGGTATGTAGTCTGCGATAGCCCCATTGAACGTCTCGATCTATCTCTATAGATCTTGGTGCCTAAAATGTAAGAAGTTTGACCAAGGTCCTTCATTGAAAACTTACTGTTCAAGTAATCCTTTAAGATTTTCAAAAGTTCTACATCATTTCCAATCAATAATATGCCGTCCACATATAATTTCAGAAATGCTATAGAGCTCCCACTCACTTTCTTGTAAATACAAGCTTTCCGTAAGTTTGGACAAATCCAAACCCTTTGATCACCTCATCAAAACGGAGATTTCAACTTCGTGATTCTTGCTTCAATCCATAAATGGATCGCTGAAGTTTGCACACCTTGTTAATATCCTTAGGATCAACAAAACCCTTGGGTTGTATCATATACAACTCTTCCTCAATGTTACCAATAAGAACGCGGTTTGGACATCCATCTGCCAAATTTCATAATATAAAAATGTAGAAATTGTTAACATAATCCGAACTGACTTTAGCCTCACCACGGGTGAGAAAGTCTCATCGTAGTCAACTCCTTGAATTTGTCGGAACCCTTTCACGACAAGTCAGGCTTTATAGATGGTCATATTACCATCAGTGTTTGTCTTTTTCTTAAAGATCCATGTCGGGACCCGGGGTTAGCATATGTAATTCCAGTCACGATACAATCACATGGAGAGCCGAGAACCATACCCACTTGTCTAAGCAGACAAGGCCAAGCACAGAACGTTCTCGGTAAGCATCGAACGTGAGGGGCATCCCATTCAGGCCGGATGATCAACTGAGATGGGTCCTCATCATCCGCTCACAAGTCTAAATGCTTATGGGTGGTGAATCCCATACTCATAGACAAGTCGCCTCAACCATGTTATCGATTGAACCTTAACTCTTACATAGACTTACTCCAACCCGATCACTTAGTCGGGGTCTAGGGCGGGCTCGATCATACAACAAAGTGTGCACGTGACAGAGTCACGAACAATCGCATCGCGATGCCCCAAGCTGCGCACATCTAAGGGCCACTTGGTGTATAAAGGACCGCCAGCCAGATCACAACTAAGGTCTCGAAAACCCATACTAAGACATGCATGTTATAAACATACACGCAGCATACATGCCTAGTATGAACAGCGGTATCATCACATAACTCTACAAAGTACTCTTTATTGATATACACATAGAGCATACAAAGATCACATGTCTGTGATCAACATTACATCATACAACGGAAGCAAATTAGGTCTGAGTACAGACAAGTTTAACAAATGGCTTAGAGATGCCTTGTAAACAAACATGCCCTTCCACGAGGGACCAGACTGTTGTCTGGGACTATACTAACTTAGTCAACGTCGAGCTTCAGGTCGATGACTCCATCGGGGTCCGGGTTCTCATCTAAAACATAGAATAAGCAAACGTGAGTACAAAGTCGTACTCAGCAAGACTTACATCAGATCTATACTACTCATGCTCAAGTATCAAGGTAAATGGAGGTGGGGTTTCATCATGTAGAAGTGCCATCTTTGACTTGGCTATTCCTGAACTACGAATACCAGACTTGAGGTAAGAAGCGTACACGAGTCCACTACATCTCCAACCAATTACACCACTATGGTTACTTCCTCGACTTCCCGTTTAATCAAACATGGCTGAAAGTTGCATATTTGGATAGAGAATTTTATGCTGATCATTTTTCATATATTATTTGCCCAATTTGGAGTTCATATGAATTAGTTATGAATTTCCAAAGTATAATCAATTTTGTGTAATTTCTGGAATATTTTAAATCTCTGGAAAATCCTTTATTGCGTCAGCACGATGTCAGTAGGGGGCTGACCAGTCAAACTGACTAAGGGGCCCCACCTGTCAAAGACACAGGGGGTTAATCCCCTGTTTAAATTAATCTGTGATTAATTAGAGGGCCCTGGGCCCAGTCGTCAATGGCTCAGGGGTTGGATTAGGGGTGGGTTAGGCTTGGGCTAAACTGCCCACCGACGTTTAGCCGGCGGCGACCTCAGCGCACGGCGGCGCACGCACGGGTGGCCGAATCCGGCGGCTAGAAGCAGCGCCAGGGCTACCAGGATGTAGCCCGTGGACGTGTGCACTCGGGGACGTCTCGGGCGCCACGGGGAAGCACGGGAGGGACGACGGGGTCGAAGCTAGGCGGCGGCCGTGGCTGGGCTTGCGGCGGCGCAGCGCTACGGTGGACGGGGAGGAGCTGGGAGAGAGGGGAAATGAGCGGGGGCTCACCCTGAGTGTGATGGAGAAGACGGCGTGGCTGCGGAGGGGTTGTAGGTGCCGGAATCCTCAACGGCGAACGGCGGCCTTTCTGGAGTCGGGGAAGACGCGGGCAACGTCGCGGAGCTCCTGGACAGCATGGGGCACGGAGGGGAGGCCGTTGGCCGCGGTGGCGCTTGACGGCGGCGAAGTCGAGCTCTCGGGCGGCTGCGAGATTCCGGCGAGGGAGACCGTGAGGGAGAGCAGGGAGAGGGGGAACTGGTTGCGGGGTTATGGGGCGTACTCGTGGCGCGCCTAGAGGCCAGGGGAGGGTCCAGGGGGACGTGGCCCTCGCCGGCGTCGGCATGCTCGCCACCGAGCAGCTTGTCGACGCGGCGGGGAAGACGACAAGGCCAGGTGGGCCTGGGCCGTGGGGGGTTAGTTGGGCCCGTGGCCTGTAGGGGTGGGCTAGCTTTGGTTTTTCTTTTTCTCTGTGTTTTTGTTTCTGTTTTCCTTTTCTGTAAATATGTTTTGCCCTGAATAAAATAGCAAGGAATTTTATAAAATCATGAAAACTTTTATGTGGGCTTATAACATAAATAGCTAGCCACTCATAAGTTTTGGTGAGTTTTTAAAAAATCAAACAATTTGAATTTAAATTCAAATTGGAGTTTAATTTAATTTCCAAAGCACCTTTTGCATTTTTGAATATTCCATGGGCATGGGAAAATCCCCAAACCACTTTTGCAATGATCAGCAACAATTCTAGGAATTTTCCAAACATTCAAATGATTTTTGGAAAAAGATTTTTATCTGGCCATTTATTTAAATTCTCAGGGCTTTCTGTTTTCCCCATTTTTGAATTTTCCTGTTGAATTTTTGCATGATGCAAAGGGATCAAACAACCCTAGCACTTACCCTAGTTGGGGTTCTGACAATCCACTTGTTCTCAACGGCCTTGTGGTCATTGGCTAAACCTACCAAATTCCATACTTGGTATTCGTACATGGATCCCATTTCAGATTCCATGGCTTCAAGCCATTTTTTGGAATCTGGGCTCATCATTGCTTCATCATACATCGCAAGTTCATCGCTCTCAACTACCTTGTTGACCTGCAAGGTGTGGTACTGTCCTATTTTGGAGTTTCATGATCCTTATCATTAGTTCCCTCTTCCCTTTGTGAAGTCAACACTGGAACATCTTTCGGTGTTGTGCCACTCGCCATTTCATGAAGAGAAGGTTCAATAACCTCGTCGGGTTCTACTTTCCTACTACTGACCCCTTTTGAGAGAAACTCCTTCTCCAAAAAGGATCCGTTCTTAGCAACGAAACCCTTGCCTTCGGATCTGTGATAGAAGGTATACCCAATTGTTTCTTTAGGGTATCCTATGAAGGCGCACTTTTCCGCTTTGGGTTTGAGTTTATCAGGCTGAAGTTTCTTCAGATAAACATCACATCCCCAAACTTTTAGAAATGGCATCTTAGGTTTGTTGCCAAACCATAATTCATACGGTGTCGTTTCAATGGATTTGATGGTGCCCTAATTAAAGTGAATGCAGCTCTCTCTAGTGCATGACGCCAAAATGATAGTGGAAAATCGGTAACGGACATCATATGTAACAGCCCAAAACTAGCAATATTTGTTTTTTGAAATCATCATGTTTTTCCATGAGAGAGGTCCATGCCAAATTCCATGATTTTATCATATCCAGAAATTTGGGTTGTAGTTCAAATGGCATGTGAATTAATTTCAAAGCCATTTAAATTACTTAAATATTTTGACCCATTTCCTTGCCCAAAAAAAATCCTATAAATCATGAGGTTTCATAATCATATTTTTATAGGATGTTGAAAAGCCATTTTCTATTTCTTTTTCCCCTTTACTCTGTTGTCTTTTTTTCAAAAGGATTAAAAATGCTGAAAAGGGCAAGGGAGCACTTGGGCCACATCCTCTCTCTCTCTCCAGCCCAACTTCCCCTCTCTCTTAGCCCAAACCGCAGCCCACTCCACCGGGACCCACTTGTCATCCCCTCCTCTTCACCTTTTCCCTCATCTCTCGACAGAAAACAAAGAGAGAGAGAGAGAGAGATCTCGCCGTGGAGCCCTCCTACAGCCTCCCCTGCTCTCCCCCTTATAGGCTCCTCCCAACCCCTTCAGGAACCCTAGCCTCTCCTCTTCCTCCCAGCCGCCGCCATGTCCCCTCTCCCCTTCTTTTCCTCTCGGTTTCAGGTCACCATGAGCGGAGGAGAAAGCTCCAAATTTTCCAACCCCCTGAGCTCGATCATAGAAGCTATGGGTGCAATCGTCGCCCACGCCCACGTGAACGACCTAGGGCGCTCGAGTTGGGGCCGGCGTGCCTCAACATATCCCTGGTGCCGTCTCCATCCCAAGGTCGCCGCCGGGCCATCCTACGCTTCCCTGCCATGTCGTCGTCGATGAACTGAGACCGACGACATCGATTTCCTCTTAGTGAGCCTCCAATTTCCCCCTGTTCCCCACGAGTACGACGCGGCACCCGTAGTCGTTGTCGTGCGCTTCCCTGTAGCCGTAGTCCCCGCCGTATATTTTAGTTTGTCGTCGCTCGTCGTTTGCGTTTTAGCCGTATTCGTGCCCTGCGTGACCTGCACGTGCCCGCGAGGCCTTCTCCACGCTCTAGGATGAGCCCGTGACATGCCAAGGCCACGCCCAGCAACCGTAAGGGCGCCCCTTTTATTTCTGCTCCTTTACTTTTTTTGCACTGCATCGCAGATGGGCTCAGCCCAGATTATTTCCTTGCCCGTGGGCACTCAATAGAGCTGACCCGCGAGGGTCTGGGTCCCTTAGGACGAGACCAGCCCAGGGGAGGTTTTTGCCCTTTTTTGAGTTTGTTGCAAATTCTTTCAAATCTGCTCCATTTTGCATTTGCTTGCGCTATGTGCATCCTTGCCCCAACTATATCATGTCATACATGATCTTGGGGTACAAAAATATGAGGAATAAGATGGTGTTGTTCATTTGTCCGTTTGAGCTAGAATTATTTTGGTGATGGTGTGTTTTTCACGTAACCCCTCATATGTTGCACATGGTACAATCTTTCTTCATTTTCCTTATTGTTGCGATCCGATGACCGTAGTTGCCGATAGCATAGTCTTGCGCTTCAATTCATTGCTTGCAATAGAACGCATTAGGTGCATCATATTACTCCATGCCATCTTTGCATCTCTTTAAGTCAAAGAATCCCAACGGGAGGTCCGTCTTCATGGTGGGAAATTCTTGTTCATGTCATGTTCTATTCCATTGCTTATGCCATGATAATGCATCAAAATAATCTCTACTATTAAAGCCGAAGGGGACGTCGTCGTGATGGTTCCATCACGTCCCTTGTACGCGTTATCCCCCACCACGCGAATCCCTCCTCCCCTCGTTTGATTCCCAGGTAGACCGACCACCCACGATCCCACCAGCGGAAACATCGACCCAAACCCATGACCCCCTCACCGTAAAACTGCACCCATTTCATCAATTGGAGTAGACATTGTTGTTTTCACTTGATTTCACAGAGAAAGCGGATAACGCGGGATAGCTAGGTCCACTAGAGTCTACATATTATAGGATAGGGCTCTCGAGCTTAATAAAAAGTAGCTGTAACTATCGACCGGTCTCTCTCATTTGATATCTCTAAAATCTTACGCTGACAGGAGCGATTGATGGACCCAAGACAAGGATAACAGGTCGGGATGGAGAAGAGGGAAGTGAAAGTAGAAATCCTGTTTCTGTAGTGGAGAAAGAAGCCTAGCCTAACATTGAAATAAAAGTGCCGTAGAGCTCGGTAAGCCGGTGGGCTAAGACAGGCTACGTAAGGCTAAGTAGAGCTTTCCCCCTGCCTCTTCTCTTGCCGCAATGATGCCCGCAGGTCTCCTCCCCTTGCCTCCTAGAGGCGCTTGACTGTGAAGGAGACCTGCGCCCTGCCGGGAGCATCCACACTCACGCATCGGACGTGTTGGCAAGATGTCGTAGGAGGCGGCTATGCAGATGAGGAAAGGTAGATGCGGGCGCACGGCCACGCCGGGGAAGAGAGGAGTGGCTCTCGTGCTCCTTCCGAGGAAGATGGACGGCGCCGCGAGCAACTACTTCCAGTGGTGGTGGATCCTCTCTATGGCGTCCACCAGCAGTAGAAGGCAGACACCATGGTATACTGATCTGCCCACCCTCAGCGTTTCGTCCTCCCGATCCAGCCCTCTCTCCACCCCTATTGTGCTGTTGGCGGCGAGAAAGGTGTCGAGCATGAGGAAGAGGGGACGCGGTGGGAGCGGCACGTCTGTGTGACGTGGATGATCCTCCAGCACTTCAATGCCCAGTCCATCCAATTTTGTTAGAAATAATTAACATGTGTTAATTATGGGGTAAATCTACCCTTGTAACTTCCACTCCTTCATAAAGAGGCACCTCTTCATGGTGTCCTTCCATCTGTATATATACCTACATCATCAATGAAATAGATAGAGTTGATTCATTTGTTGCCTTCCTAGTTTACTCTCAATACGTTATCAGCACGCTCCTAGCGAAGAGCGATTTGGCCGAGAAAGCCTGTCCGCGGATCCGCACACTCGCTGCCATGGTTACAGGAACGACGAGTAGCCGGCCAACTCCAGTGCCCGACGCCCGCACTGGCCCCTGACTCCGGCGACTTCGTGGCTGCGCTCGTCCTCGCCTGCCCGCGCTCACCCGTCCGGCTACCACGGCCAGCGCTTGGAGCGGAGGCTCCATCCCGCGCGACAGTTTCCTTCGCCGCAGGTCGCGCCCGTTTCATGGTCGCGCTTCGCGCCGGCTACGCCCGTGGCCCGGCCTCGGCGCCGCTCCACGCGCCCTGCGCCCCGGCCTCCGCGCCGCTCACTGCTGCGCTCGTCGGCCCGGCCTTCGCGCCGCTTACCTCTGCGCTCCAGCGCCGGCCTCCACGCCGCGAGCACCACGCGCCCGCCCGGCCGTGCCACGGCCTCCGCGCCGTCCCGCGGCCTCCGCGCCGTCTTGCCGCGGCCGGTCGCCCGGCTGTGCCTGTGGCCAGCCCCGCCTGTCCATGCCCGAGCGCTCTTCCCAGCCGCCCGTGGCCGGCGAGGCAGCAGTTCCAATAACTGCACGGGAGAAGATGAGGATCTTATCCCTTTTGCCATTTTGCAATAAAATCCCTGCAGTTTGCAGAATTAGCAAAACAGGCGGAAAACCGTGGTCCAGATCATTTTTGCAACAATACCTTTCAATATATTTTTTTGGTATTTTGCAAGATGATTTGTGAACAGTGCTATTTACTAGCATTTATCTGTTTTAGACCTTGTTGTTACCGGTACTTATATATGTAATACTGGTTTCTTGTTGAGCATTGTGCTTCAGAATAAAATAATAATATAAATAATTTTCATACTCACAAATGTTGAGATTATTTATATCTATTATTTTCAATTGAGATTTTCAATCTCTTACGAAGATAAATTAAGTACTTCTACAGTACAGATTTTTCCGTTGAATACGATGTATTCTGGAATATTTCTATGATGTATCTATTTGCATGTTAAACACATGCTGAGAATAATACGTCTATTTGCAATTGAGATTCTCAATTTCTTGCAAATACATATGCAAAATTCAAGGTGATTTCATCAAATTGATGCTTGGGATCACAAGGTAGTCATATGGATCTACTACATACGCAGATTGCCGTTGACTACTGATAAAGTCTACATTTTGTCGTATCGACATTATGATTGCTTTACAAAGTGCTCTCCCATACATTTTACTAAGTCATAACATAAGGCATTAGAAGATAGTATCTACTGATTTCATCAGATTATACTTCTTAGTGCTGCGAGATCTACTCCATTTTGGAGATTGTCTTCAAGGAGTCATCCTTAGCAATTTGAGATTCACACTAATAATTTCAAGCCACCTTGAAATGTATTAATTTTGCAATATTAAGATGTATTTATATTACGCAATCTGTAATATAAATAAATTACCGGTTTTTCACCAGAGATGATATGTTCTATGTGTTTACCACATTGCCATTTTTCATGAACATGTCTTAGCGGTCGAGATTGATTTCTCCCACACAGAAGACTTGTAAATTTTTGACAATCACATATTCCTCATTATATTAGGAAAACACTAGGTAATGGGTTCGATCTACTGCCCATGTGCAGAATATCACTCTTACGGAGAGGTATGCGTTTTGTCAATCTTGACAAACGATTACCTCCAACGTGTTTTTTTTCTTATATTTAAATTGTGACATACATAAGGTAATAGAACCATGCGCATCTATTGACATTGTCAGATTATGCGGCCTATTACTAAGAGATCTATACGATCTTCAAAAGCTATGTTCCCACAGTTGAGGTTGAGCATTTTTCAAGTTACACACTTGAGTCAATTTTTTGCATTCTTATTACAAAACCATGATGGTTTTTAATTTACTTCTGGTAAATTAGTTATATCTGGTTTGCCCCTATAAGTTATCGATGGCTAATAATTTGAGGCAATTGCCCTAAATGGCCACAACTTACTTAAGTGGGTCATGGACATCAAGATCGGTCTTGCATCCCATGGGATAGCGCGTGCAATCCAAGCCACGCCACCGGGACGCAAAGGACCTCAAGGATAATGGTTTGAAACTCACCTCAAACCCTCAACTTGGCACCATCAAGCTGTCACGGGATCCTATGAGCATGGAGAGCGTGATGGTTGAATATGCTTCAATCAACATGTTTGGGGACTATACATTTAGTCCCTTAGTCTCCTTAGTGATCTATTTATTTATGTCAATTTATGATGTTCTAATAAGAACATGATTATTGTCATTATATATTGTATATCACAATATATTGTATCAGCACTTTGGTACAAATACATTTGTATGTATTCTATATATATGATAGAAATTTTCATACTGGAAATCTTCAAGTCTATATATAGTTATCTACGGGGGTCAATCAGATGAAATATGATATGTGCCTTGTGGACATATGCACCACAAACTCTATATTTGGGGAAATATAATGTTTCCACTCTTACTAAGAGGTCTGGAAATATTTCAATAATCGTTGGACGCGATGATGTAACTATCGACTCAACTCGAGTCATATTTACTATCCCTATGGGTACTCGAGTATTATCAAAGATGCTCCACTGTATCTCGATATAACTCGTACCATACTACTATAGAGATATCCGTCAAAATAGTTTCCATAGCGAAACTTTTGATGACAACAAAGAGAAAATCTTCTCTTCACCCAATACGGATATGGCAATCCCATTATCTTCTTATCGTCTGAATTGCACTATACATACTACAAAACCTGTAGCATTTGTTGCATACATGATAGCTTCCAAAATGTCTTCTACATGACAAAATTGGCATACCCGCCTTGGTTATTTCGACATTGGGTTGAAACAGAAACTATCTGCAATTTTATTGATCATGGTTAAAATGTTGCTACATTCTAACAATATTTGGATTTTATGTGCATTACATGCGATGAAGGGAAGCTAACTTTAAGGCTCGCACTCCTTAAAGTCTACGCTGAACCACTCAAACACCTTGAATTCATCAAGTCGAGGTAAGTGGCTCTTCCCAACCATTGACTAGACCATTCAGGTATCCCATGGTTCTAAAAGACACAGCTACATGATGTCTTATGTGTGCATTTAGCCACACTAAACCATTGGCTCATTATCCTGAACATCGATTTCAAGCAAATCGAATGGACAATGTCACAAAATTCTTCTTGTGTTCCTTTAATATGGCCCTAGAATTGAATTTTAGCACTTTGTCCTATGTGTCTAGACTCAATATGGTTTGGTAGAATCCTTTATCCAAATAATTAAGCTCATTTCATGCTCTTTACTTTAAAATTGCAACTTACCAACTTTACGTTGGAGTCATGCAGTTTTACACGCTCATGACAAACTGCATAATATTATTCCCCTTTATCTTTGATACGTGGAAATCTCTCTAGCATTTCCCATCTGCGATAATTCGGTTATACACCGATATCACCACTCCGGCATACATCATTGGCCCCTCAACATATACATGGGATCTATGTGAGGAATAAATGTATTTCCATCAATACCTCAAGCCCCTCTCACGGGGAGTTATTCTAGGCCAGTATGCTGCTACACCGAGGAATATTTCCAGGCATTAGGGGGAGAATTCAAGTACCATGCATAATGCCAAGAAATTATTGGAATGTTCAACACATTCCTACCTCAAATCCACGTACTCAAAGATCTGAACCATGCGTTCAGAAGATTTGCAATACATTGCAAATAACCTGCCAAATTCATTTACTGAATATAAAGGTGTCACACAATCCTACAATCCTGCAAAAATATGCCTGAAAGAGTGAAGGTACCAACAAAAATCACTCCACTCCCCGTTCAAAGCAACAGGGGGAGAAGCATGGCAAAAGTACATCAGGATTCAGCTTCTCGCAAGCAAGGATATTAAGGCCATTGAATCAGTAAATGCAAGTCAACTTCACGTTGACAGACACCTAATGGGTAGTATACACCCAGTGGATGGGAAACCTCCACAAACCCAGGTCATAGTGCACACAATGACCGGGACATCGGAATACCCGACTTAACCGCATTGGGAAACCGTGAGCAGTCATCATGGGTAACGATATTTCCATCAACTATATATAAACATATATATTCTGGAGAAACATTTAACCGGAAGTCTACAATTGTCGACATACATTTCTCAACTAGATTGCAAAAAACCTTTCAAATGATTCATGTCTAAAGACCATGGCCATGGCAAAGTGTGAACAACACTCAGACTGAACTCAAGCAAAAGGATGCAATCCTAGGTAGAAATAATCTTGCTCAATACAGGGAAGGTATTCACAAAGCAATACCTACACCCGATTTCTTCTGAAAACAGAATGAGAACACCGAGGTGGTGAAACTTCGAGCAAGTATTGTAGCACAAGGGTTTACGCAGATACCCAACTAATCTCCAGAGGTGGAATCTCTTTCCGATAACTTATATCAATTGGCAGTATAAAATCATCTATCTATGCAGTTGATAGATGTAGTGATCACATATCCATGTGGTTCACTAGATTCAGACATATATGATTGATTTCCGATGGGATCTCATTCTTAATCGAAATACAAAATGCAACATACATTGTGTAAAAATCAGTAAGTCACCATACGACTTATTGTTGTCGGTACATATGGTACAACCGACGTAGTGAGTTCCTTATACACAAGGATTACTCCAACAATGATGATTATCCATGTTTATGAGTCATACACAGTGACTACTCCTGCAATGACTACACATGTAATCATCTAAATGATGGAGTTTAATATGAAGGATTTGGGTAAAACCAAAATACCGCTCGTTACTACAACTTGAGCACCTTCATTCATTCATTACGGTATACTATATTGTCTATATCCAGAATATATTGGAGAAATTCATTGTGGACAAATCCTATCCATCCATAACTCTCATGGAATTTCATTCTCTAGACGTAGAGAAAGATCTATTTAGACCAAGAGATGATGGAAATGAGATATTGGGACCTAACGTTCCATAATGTCATTGGATCCACCATAAACAATTGGTTGGGACTAAAGAATATCTTTCGATATCTCCAAGGCATCAAACATCTTGTCTTGATTTCCAGTTTCAAGGAAATATGAATACCAATATCATTGGATACATTGATCAGATCCCCACTATGTCAGATGATAGACAAGCTTAGTATTCATACTATGTGTGATAGCCACTCCATAAATGTCTTTCAAACAGACCTTAGTGGCTACATCCACCAACCATTATCTCAAAGATAATGTTGCTTGTGTTGCGCGGATGTAAACAGGTTAAGTAACAAGCAATATCACTATATTGCTCATCTTGCAAGTCAAATCATACAACAAACTTATACGTTTGTTCACAAAGTCTCTATCAACTTCGACATTCAGAAAATGTCCCTGGATTTGGTATTTGACGACTTTGAGATATGCAAGAATCAGGGGGAGTATTTTCCTGAATTACTCCTATTCAATGCATCATATTATACTCTTTTTCCCTTTATGAGTTTACTTCACATGTTCTCATCAAGGTTTTTAATGAGGTAATATCAACACAAGATCATATGTCTTACTTTCTGTTTTCCCCACCGGGGTTTTTAAGAAAGTATATACGACATATTTATTGTCCTTTTAATTCTATGGGTTTTCCTCACATCGAGTTAAAACAGACAATAAGCTTTATATGTTGCGGCATTTTCTCCTTATTTTTCCCACTGGGTTTAAAGGAGTTTTGGAAACATATCAAACACTATACTGCTCATATTTTTCCCACAGGGTTTTTGAGGAGCCTCTAATCAAGATGATGATTTTGGATGGACAAGTGTAGATTAGGGGGAGTGTTAGAAATAATTAACATGTGTTAATTATGGGGTAAATCTACCCTTGTAACTTCCACTCCTTCATAAAGAGGCACCTCTTCATGGTGTCCTTCCATCTGTATATATACCTACATCATCAATGAAAGAGATAGAGTTGATTCATTTGTTGCCTTCCTAGTTTACTCTCAATAAATTTGACAGAGTGATAGCCCCTGATGGATTGGGGGCTCGAGGGATGCGTTGTGTTGGTTCCATACTTCCATATGATGACCTCACACCCACGTCATAAGATTTTTCTCAAAAGTTGGACAAGATTTTTCTCAAAGATCTTCGTTGAATCTCTGATTGAAATAGACAAATCTCTGATCACCAAATACGTACTGAACATCTGAAGCATTCTTGAGGTATACTACACTTTCAAGTTTCAGGTTGGGAAATGTATTTTTGTCGTGAAAACTTACATCCAAACATTCTATGTGAACCTCGACAATGTCCTCTTTAATTTTTGGGACTACAAATGTGGCTTTTAATGTGGTTGCTTCCTGATGGTTTACAATTTCTATGTGAACCTTTTTACTGATTTTTTTTCCATTGTTGGTAGCTCCTTCGAAGCCACAAGTCGTGGTGTATTGATATATCCCGTCATGTACGGCACCATGGTCGGTATCTCCGTCTTCCTTGGCTCCTCACTGGAGCCCTTCACAGACATGGTGCTCACCTGTGTTCAGTACTACTGGCGCCATACAGTAACTATTGGACAGAATGTTGACATACAATGCCTTATTGCATGAGGTGCTCACCTATGTTCTGTACTAGAGGGTTGTGAAGTCCACTGATAAGGCCTAGGTGAGTGCTGCAGCTAAGCTCTATTTATTGTCAGTTATCCTAATGAGATATTTGTTTTCTATGATATTGGTGCACAGTCACATGTATTAAGTAAAGAAGATAGTACATATGAATCCCCCCG
Organism: Bromus sterilis; assembly: GCA_950022295.1. Lineage (NCBI taxonomy): Eukaryota > Viridiplantae > Streptophyta > Magnoliopsida > Poales > Poaceae > Bromus > Bromus sterilis. The sequence goes on from OX465597.1 coordinate 214,831,268, forward strand.
GCACATTTATCAATTTCACATCCTTCCAGATTTAACAATCACCATATAAATTTCCCTTGAAGTCATGTGCAATGCTTTATCTTTTTCTCAAGCTATATTTTTTTTGTTCAATTTTGGCTAGGATCTCTTGATGATGATTAGTTTTTTTACAAGTTCCCTAAAAAAGTGAGTACTGGTCAGTAGAATTATATGAGGATGATATCAGGGTAGAAGCACTTTTCCCATGGAGTTAAAGAACATGACACATGAGATACACTACTAATCCTCCCTTACAAATCAATAGGCTGTTGGGTACAAAATCTAGAAATGGGTTCCTATTGGTTTGCCATTATTCCTCTGTTTCAAAAGTGTTTCATTGATTTCGGATTGCGGATTTATTGTAATTTAGTTTGCACAACTCATTATCAATTCCATGCTCTGACTTTTACTACTGATGTGATCCTTCTATATAGATAAATGCATGAAAGTTGTACATATCCTTACTTGTTATTGAGGCATATCACTTTGGATTAGGAGTCAAGTAGGAGGCCTTGATCTGTTCCACGTATCTTTGAAATTCTATATCTACTTGTTCTTGCCCATGTTTGTGTGTTTGTGAAGGGGGTGTAATGCCTCCTAGGGAATATATAGTAGCCTGCTCACAAAGTTACTATTAACATAAGGAATGTTAATTGCTAACATATTTTGAACTCTTGCTCCTTGAAAAAAAATGAAAGAAAAATGATTTGATATGGCAATTGCAGATTTCTTATACTCCCTCCGATCCATAATAAGTGTCGCTCATTTTGTACTAAGCTAATACAAACTTTGTACTAGATGAGCGACACTTATTATGGATCGGAGGGAGTATGTTTTATCCACCACCACCGTGAAGCTGTGAACACCACCGTGGAGAACAATGAATATACATGTTAGGGTAGAAAAAACATGTGATGCATCGATGCAAACATACATGGATCGATGATGCTCGATCTTCCGCCAACGAGCGAGATAATTCTGTGCAAACATCAGGAAAACACTCAATATAGTTTTTCGATAATTTTACACAGTCAATATCGTGACTAGATTAGTTCATCTAACTAATTATGTTTAGGTTTTTTAGGCACTGTATGTTATGCCCTAACCAATTACATAGGTTGCAGTGCGAGCATGTAGATTACAGATGCATCCTATAGTGTTCTTCCTGATGGATTTACAAATGGACATGATTACCTATGTCCAAATACTATGATCCAACTTACATGTTGGTCACATGTTTCTGTCTTTACCACTTGCAAATTTGTTTCCACTATCTGCTGTCCTACCCATGCCAATTTTTTGAAGCGAGATCATCTGACTTAGCTGAGTCTAAGTCAGAGGCCCATTGCTTAGCAGTCCATGCCCGTATCTGATAACAATGAAATCTAGAGAGGATCTATCACTCAGGTTGCTATGAAACCAGCGGCCCATCCGCCTCAGTACGATTCAAGCGAGGGCTAAAACTTGTGAGGTATACAAAAACTGCATGGGGTCGGCCAGAACGAGACCATCGGGGCCGGATTGGACGCGGTGCTCTACTTGTGATCTCATGTAAATATCAATAGTCCTCCATTTCCAATCTCGTGTCGTCTTCCACATGGATAGAAACATTGGAATTCATTGAACTCCCACCATCAGATTTCGTTGGAAGTTGGTCAATTTTCTTTTTTCTCATAGAAGAAGCAGCTGATTGAACTTGATCAAATATCCCTTTTTTATTATGGAATAAGAACTGAGATGCAAGAAGAGGCTAACACAAAACACATTCATACGTGTTTTTATTATTCCAAGTACATTCAATTTGGCACCAGTTCAACATTTTGTCATCCAGAGCAACGATTCAAGTTTTATGCTATTCAGTTGTGTTCAATTATAAACATTCACAAGGTGCCTATCAGTCTATCATTATGTGCAATTCTGGATAAATTGGAATTCATCTCAGAGGCTTGTTTTGCGGCTGTCAGCATTTCGGTAATATTTTAATCAATTTGTATGATGCCATATTTCCCAATATTGGGAATCTTGTTAGACTTAGTAGTATAGTTATACTGTTTTATTCATGCGCATTTACCTTGATTTTCTTATGCAAGGAAGAAGGTGGCTGGAGCGTCATACAGAAGGGGTCGAATGAGAGACGAGAGAAGAATGGGGTGGAGAAAGAGATTGAGGGAGAGAGGGAGAATAATGACACAGTGGAGGGGATTATTGAGGCGGAGGCTGGAAGCTTCTTAGAGGAGATGGTGGACTTACCGTGGCAAGTTCGTAATGGAGCTGTCGGTGACTCTGGCACAACTCAAAAATCAAGTACATGACAATTAGGCAAATTGTAAATTGTTGTCCATGTATGGCAGTTCCATTGTCAAAAAAGTCCGGTGGGAGGATTTGTCAATCGATTTCATAGTCTTGTTATAGGTGGGAGTTAGATTATGTAAAAAAACTGCACAACAGCTTCTGTCCATAAGAAGTTTTTTCTGTGCCTTATTGTTGTCCCATTTTTGTTGTAGGCAACATTAGCACAAATAGCTTATTTTGGTATGTGGTTCTAATTGTTCTCTCATTGTTCCCAGTTATCCCTTTTCTAGGATGAAAGTTCATGTAATCTTCAATAGCAATATTATGAATGGGACTTCACGATGTGCATGCAATGGCAATGGTGTCATATGTTCTCATCTGAAAAGTAGATATTGTAATGATATAGAATCAAGTTTCATATTATAGTTATTTGTGGCTATTTTTCTGTTCAAAAGTATCTTTGGAGGAAAAATATGCATTGGGATTTAGATCCATACAAAGCAGGGGGTGGGAAGAAAGGGAGGAGGTTAAGATGCCTTAACTTGTTGTGTTATAAGGACAAAGAGATATAATGTTTAAAATAACAGTTTGGGTGCCGATAAATCAAGGGTAAACACATATTCTATGTTCTAGAGTAAAATGATTATTGTTTATTTGTTTAGTATGTATCAATGTGGCCACTATGGTAGTAGCGGTTGTTGTGAAAAAAGTTCGACAATATCAATTGATGTATATAACAACTCACAAGGACACATAGACTATAATATTTATGCCTCCGTAGCAACGCACGGGAAACTAACTAGTAATAACATAAGGATCCTTTGGATCTGTAATTCACCTACATAATGCATATGAAGGTAGTCGGTAGCATTGCACCCTTGCTTTTTGATATTCATTTAAACTTGTTTGCAATTACGTCCAGGCCATGCTATTAAACTGACATGCATCATACTTGATCGTGCTTTCTTGTTCATTGTTTGCTCGTGCTTGTTCCATAGTAATAGAAGCATGTTCGTTGATTGCTTTACAGTGTTTACTTATTGTGTGCTCCTGCGGATACTTTCGGAGACGATGCGAGTTTGCGATCGACTACACCTTCGGAACCCGACTTATCAACAGGCAAGGACTATATATTACTTATGATACATTCTATCATAACCAGCGGTTTGCATGCTAGTCTAGGATAGGTTAAATGTTTGATCCTACCACATGTTTACAGCCTCTCTTAAACCGATACAGCCATGTCCCCTCCCAGCAAACCATGTACTGCTGTGTTACTATTGCTCGTGGCTCAGCCCCTGCTTAGGATGCATGCTTAGGATGCTATGAATTTTGCCTCCTGTTACTCCTTGGATTGGGCTATCACATTATTATATTGTTGTGGATGATATGCTTATTATAATGATGACTATACTCGACAAAGGATGGAAGGTCTAGGCTATCCTGCCCCGACGCTTTGTTCCATTCGAGTCACCTAGGATCTGAGTTCCGGGTATTGGTTTCAAGACTGAGCGTTCCTAACCGCGTGTGGGATGCTATGGGGTCCCCTCTTCTTACCTACCTAGTTTCAAACATTTCTAGTGGTGGCCCAAGATATTTACCATTTGAAAACCGTGTGTGTGACTGGTGAGCTCCCGGCATATTTCAAACAACTCGGGCCAGAGAAGACAGAGTTCCTCTGTTGTTCCACACTGTTGAGCTAGGGAAGCCCCTAAGTTCAGGTGAGGCTAACCCCGACCTTAGCCATACGGAAGAGTCTGATCCGAGAGTGTGGTCGGCTTTTGGATTGGATGTCGACTCCCCGGAGGCCACCCGGTTTTGTTCGTTGTTAGTTAGAGGGATTATGACATCTGGATCTCTCGGAACAATGTCGGGACCCGGGGTTAGCGTATGTAATTCCGGTCACAATGCAATCACATGGAGAGCCGAGAGCCGTACCCACTTGTCCAAGCAGACAAGTCCAAGCACAGATCACTCTCGGTAAGCATCGAACGTGAGGGGCATCCCATCCAGGACGGATGATCAACGGATATGGGTCCTCATCGTCCTCTCACAAGTCTAAATGCTTATGGGTGGTGAATCCCATACTCATAGACAAGTCGCCTCAACCATGTTATCGATTGAATCATAACCCTTACATAGACTTACTCCAGCCCGATCACTTAGTCGGGGTCTAGGGCGGGCTCGATCATACAACAAAGTGTGCACGTGACAGAGTCACGAGCAATCGCATCGCGATGCCCCAAGCTGCGCACATCTAAGGGCCACTTGGTGTATAAAAGACCGCCAGCCAGATCACAACTAAGGTCACGAAAACCCATACTAAGACATGCATGTCATAATCATACACGCAGTACACATGTCTAGTATAAACAGATGGTAGTCACAACATGAACTCTACAAACTCAGTCTTTATAACTTCTGCTAAACAGAGCAGACATAGTAGTTGTATTACAAGCAGAGATCACATGGATGTGGTCCAACATTACATCAAGCATCAACGGAAGAAAATTATGTCTTAGTAAAGACAAGGTTAACAAATGGATTAAGAAGCCTGAAAGAAAAGTACAACGACCCTCCAAAGGGCACAGGCTGCTGTCTGGAACTATACGACCTGGTCCACGTCGAGCTCGACGTAGAGGCCACCATCAGGGTCAGTGGTCTCGTCTCTAAAACATAGAATAAGCAAACATGAGTACAAAGTCGTACTCAGCAAGACTTACGTAGGAACTATACTACTCATGCACATGTATCAAGGCAAAGGGAGGTGGGGTTTCACTTGCAGAAGTTCCAGCTTTGACTTGGCTAGTCCTGTACTACGAATACCAGAAAGAGGTAAGGAGCGTACACGAGTCCAAGTAACAAGTCTCCAACCAATACACCACTATGGTTACTTCCTCGACTTCCCCACGAGGAAGCACGCCATAGCACTCCCACTTATCTTGGCAAGTTTTAAAAGTAACCGTTCAAGTTGTCTATGATCAAATAAAGGTCTCCAAGTAGTCCATAACCGCGGACACGACTATTCGAATAGTTCATTAACCCTGGAGGGGTGTACTGCTAAACACACGCCTCATCAGTTACCACCTGGAGATGGACCCTTCAAGTGAGTACCAGTGAGGATGCTGCCACGACACTTCACTCACGGCACCATCTCTAGTCCTAGGGAGTCGCCTATTTGAGTTGGGACCACAATCGGAATCCGTCCGATTTTTCCGATGCGGACTCAAACATTGTGTGACCGCCATCAAGCTCAACTCGATCATGATCACTTGATTCAACGTGCCCACAACCTACGCCAACCACTTACCTTGGTTCCACCTGCTTGAGATCGTTAAAGGGCGAACTACTTGCGACTCCTGGACAAGTCCGGGGTGAGGTACTAGGCCGAGAGGGGTCAGTGAGCCCAATGTGTGGTCGTACTCTTAGTCTTGGATAACAACACAAGAACTCGGGCTTAAGGCAGTGTTCAACGAGACAACCCACTCTGTACTCCTACACAGCCTCTCATCGTTCACCTTGTTTAGGTCAAATTCACCAACACGTCACCACCATCATTCACATGATCACTACCATCCCGACTCACAGTTGCAGGGGCCACATGATAACAACCAACTCCTACATCTTCTAGGATTGTGGTTTTCTTACTACTGTGACAAAATGATAGGTCATGCAAAGTAATAGGTTCAACTAGCGGTAGAACGTATCAAGGTGATATCCTAAACATGCATTTGCGAGAATGAGAGGGAACGGGGATTTTTACGACATGATCAAAGAGGGGGTGCTTGCCTTGCTGACGATCACGAGGTACTAGCCTTCTGACGTGAGGTTGAACTCGTCTCCGAGATCGACTCTACCGAGAAGATGCAATCACCGAAGCACTGAAAGTAATGCACATTCAACATAGTACAATGCACAATTAATATGCAAAACATAGCATGGCAATGTACTGAGGTGACCTATGTTTAAATTGCAACATGTTAATTGAAGTTGATTTGAAAAGTGAATTCAAAATAAAACTCCAAATGGTATTCAAATTAGGTCAACTTGCATTTGCTAATGTTTGTTTATTGAAAATCAATTGATCATGTGTGTGAAATGTTTCTGAAGTGTAAGTGGTCACTTTTGCATTGTATTGGTTGAATTTCAAATGAGCGTTGCATTTTATTTGATTTAACCCAAATGATCCAAATAGCAAAATGCTACTGGTTCATCAAGATAACTTGTTCAAACATGGTTGAAAGTTTGATATTTGGATAGAGCCTTTTATTCTGATCAATTTTCATATATAAATCTTTTCATTTGGAGTTATGGTAAAAGATATTCAAATTCAAAGTTTTGCTTATTTTCTGGAATTACTGAAATATAATTAATTAATTTAACAATTTCTGCGTCAGGGTGACGTCAGCATGACGTGGGGGGGCTGACTGGTGGGCCAGGTTTGTTAGTGACTGGGGAGTTAATCTCCTCTGTTTATTTTAAACGGGATTTAATTAAGGGGTTGGGGCCCACTGTCATTGGCTCAAGGGGGTGATTAACAGCAGGGTTAAGGCCTAATGGCCAGGTCATCGACGGCTAGCCGCCGGTGGCCTCTGCACACGGCGGCGCCTCGCCGAAATGCCGCTACAGGGCACGGGGATGGAGGGGGAGAGTACTGGAGCGCGTCTTGCGCCCGTGCGCATTTCCTAGAGCACAAGGGGGTCAAAGGGGAGGCGTCGGTCCATGGCAACGACAAGTACGCGGCGGCCGGGGTCACTGAACTCGACGGAACGGCGATGCACGGCTCGAGAAGAAGATCGGGGAGGGGGTCGCTCCAGCAGCTCACCAGGAGCACGATGAAGGGCACGGCGGGGCTGGGGAGGTCCTGGAGGCGGAGGAATTCCTCGTCGGAGTTCGCGGTTGCCGGCAGCTACTCGATGAAGGGGACGTCGCCTCCGTTGGTGCTGAGCTCGAATCGATGGCGTGGCTCGATGAAGTAGTGGTCGGGGACTTCAATGGAAACGGTGGCGCGGCGGGGGAGGCACGATGGCCACGCGTTCCATGGCGGCGTGCTCTGCGGGTCTCGGGTTGCCGCGGGATCTCGTCGGGGAAGAGAGAGGGAGGGCCAGAGAGAGGGGGCAAATGGATTGGGGGCTTCTCCAGGCTTCCATGGCGAGGAGATGAGGACGGCAGGGGCTCTGCGCTGGCCAGAAGCGGGAGGTGGCGCGCATGCCTCCAGTGCACGGTGCGGGCGTCTCTCCTCCTGGCAAGAGGACGAAGACAAGGGGAGGTTGGGCCGGGCCAGATGGGCTTCGCCCTGTGCGAAAGGTAAGGTTTTCTCTGTTTTTTCTTCTTTTTATTTTCTGTTTGATTTGTTTTCCCTTTAAAAAAATAGTTAGAGCATTTAATAAAATTCCCAATCATTTTTATAAAACCTAGATGACTCTATAGAAGTCAACCCCAAGTTTTGGGAATTTTTGAAATTCAAATTATCTAAATTCCAATTCAAATAGACAATTGATGTAACATCCCAAAATTTTAAAAATTTTGGAATGTTAATAAATAATATAATATTGATTGAATTGTTTTGATTTTGGGGTAAATGAAAAACTTTTCCCTTGAGTTTTTGTTTAAACCTTTACAAACCATTTAATAAAATTGGATAATCATTTATCCAATAATAAAAAATTTGGTTGTGAACTTTATTCAAAATTTCAAAGAATGATTTTCTTTTGTCCTTTTGAAATTTGGTACAAACCGCAATTAAATATTTTCGAGTGAGAATAAAACGACTTTCTTAAATTTATTGTGGTCCCATACTCATTCTCGAATTCTTATTTTGGAGTTTATTGGATATTGACGTTTAAGAGATATTTAAATATTTCCAATAATTTAATAAACAAAATGAGAGGAGATAATATGACTTCTCCAAAAACAGTATTTAATTTTTTTAGTAATGTCGTTAATGAGTTTTTTTTTATAAAAATCTATTTCTAAAATGTATTCTGAGAGGGAAATATAGTTTTCCTAGACTCTCTATGTTTTATTTGGCCTATACAATTTTATTTGAGAGTGTTTAACCCAGATAATAAAAATAGGATTCCTAAGTCAATTGGACTGAGGTCATCTATCTAATTTTTTCCCTCTATCTCTCTTTCCTTTTTATTTATCTTGGGCCAAATTTCCACTAAGGCCCATAGCCCGAGCGAGCTGTCTTCTTCCTCTCGTTCGTTCATGTGTACGTGAACACAGAAGAAAATGGCCATGGCAACTGAAGCTCTTCCTCCTTTCCTCCCATCTACTCTTTTGACCGATTCACTTCAGAAACTACACAAAAAATTGTGGACAAGTTCATGAGGAATTCATTCAGGGAAACAAACACGGGTTTTAATGCGTTTAATTGTCCATAAATTTTTCCACGAATGCCATTAAATCTATTTCCAAAACCTCGCTTTTAATGTTCATTATTTCTCCATGAATGTCATTAACTCCATTCCAAAACCTCACCCACTCTCCTTCTATGGACCTCCCATGACCCTATAAATACCGCCCCTAGGACCCCTTTGAACCACACATCCCCACGCAGAAAGTCCCTCTCCAAAACACTCTCATTCATTAGCAATTCATCGCCGGAGTTAGGATACATCCACTCTTCCGATGAAGATTGCGTCACCATGGAAGGTACCTAGTCCATATTTCTTCCTCTAGTTTCTTCCCCTTGCCGATGCACACCGTTGTGACATATTTTTCCTCTCGATTACAAGGCCGGAGCACGCCGTCCGTGTCATTGTGCTCTTCATGCGTTCTTCTCTACTCCGGCGGAACTTCTCGGCTATCCGAAGGCGAACATGGAGCTATAACCTTGTCCATCGAGTAGCCCAAATCATCCTCTATCCCGTTCGGCTGTTTATTGACGCCCGCGACCTTTTTCCAAAATTCCGGCGAGATCTCCGGTGAGCCTTTCTCCCCTCTTTGTTCATCATTTTATTTTGTAAAAATCGAATGGGTACAGACCTATCAGAACTCGCCATTTGGCATCCTTTTATTAATCCCGTAATTCATTTTAGCCAAAATAGTCAAACTTCAGAAAATCATATCTTCTAGCCCGTAAGTCGGATTTTGACAAATTTTATATCCCCAGATTCCTTGGAAAATGTAGTTTATTATTTTCCAGTAATATTCCACTTTTGATAATTTGAAATTTAACTCAAATTTATTTCCATAATTTGAGTATATTTGATATACATCTTTTTCTATAATTTATTTGGAATATTTTCTTGATCAAATTTGATCCTTAAAATCAAACCTTTCTGTTTGGACAATTGTCACATTCTTTCCATCATATAAATACACTATTTTGACCTCAAACCTTCGTATTAGCTTCCATTTAGTTATATCTCTTTTTATATAAATTTGGCTACAAAAATTCAATCTTCTCAACAAGATCATCACGATTTCTATCGGATCCTTTTGAATCCAATCCAAGAATTGATTTCTTATGCAAATATTCATATGGACAAACCAACTGAGTTGACATACTCTCCATCCAATTGATTTTATAATCAACCTCCAACATATCCAATTTATTTTACAATCCTCGGATATATGATTTCCATCATATTTCCATCCAATCCAACTTGATCCTATCTCAACCTATCCATGCCATAGTAATTAGTTTATTAATAGTAATAACTAAATATTTATGTTGTAATTGTATCTTATTTGGATCTTCACTTTGGATTGAGTTGTGTGTTGAAGTGTTTCTCTTTTACCGTTAGATATATTGTAACGAGATGGAGAGATAACTACGAGTAAAATATTTCATCGTTAGGATCCAGGCAAGTTACTCTTTTGATCATGCTCCACTATTACCTATATTTTTTATATGCATTGTAGTCCAACTTAAATATTATGCATTGACAGGATTATATATTATGCTATGCTATTACACCCAGTAGTTCATTGAGGTAGGTCTGAACCTTATATCATTGTCGCCATCGTGTAGAATTATACTGCTTTGCTAAGTAGACGTGGATTGGGAAGTGATCCATTATGAGGTATGAGTGACTAAGTAGTAAACAGGACCAAGATAATCTTAATGAACCACCTGGGTGGAATGGTTGGGGGCACCCTGGAGGAACCAGTGGATTTGCCTGAGTGACCTGGAGATGGCCAGTAATCACTGCGGAATGCCACCCAGGCTTAAAGGGATCAATCATATTTTTCATAACTAGAAGCTTACGTGTGCAGCCACAAGCTATTATGGGCTCTGGCTTGGTTGATTAGTTGTAGTGACTCTTACTAGGTGGTGCTACGAACGTAGTTATGAGTAGGTGGGATGGGCACCGCCAGAGTGAGGGAAACTCTTCTAAAAGACCATGTCTCGACCTTCCGGTTCTCATACAACATGTAGTGTGACGAACTAAAAGGGAGGTGGTCGAGTCTTGTGGGGAAAAGTGCACAAACCTCTGCAGAGTGTACAAACTGATCATGATTAGTCGTGTCCCCGGTTACGGACAACTTTGAGCATCTAGAAGTGGGAATGTTGACGGATCTCATCATATTTAACTAATCAATCGGGTTTAATCAACTTTGGGAATAGATTGACTTGGAGAAACCAATTCAATCATATTATGAGCTTTGTAGTACTGTTATGATAATCTTTGAGTAGGAAAAAATCAGCTTTATGCAAACTGAAACTCTTAGAGCTTTTCCACCAGCCAAAATTGCATGTAGAAGATAGGTCTGTTATATATTTTTTTGGGAGTAACTTGCCGTACATTCAAAGTACTGACCCATTTTGGGTTGTAACCTTCGGTGTTGCAGGATTGTATATGACGAGTAAGTGATGCGATGTAGGGTTACGATGTCTACACTCAACTTTGCCGTTGGTGTTGATGGGACTCCACTTATGTATTGTTTGTTTCCGCGGTGTATTCTATCCCAAAGGCTATAAGGTAATAAATACCATGTATTTACGTTACTTTTTGACATGTGATTATGGTATTTCATCGAGTACTGTGTGTGCTAGCATACTGATCCAGGGATAGCACAAAAGTACAGTAGACTTGGTTCCCTTCGGGACCGGGTCGTTACAAGATGGTATCAGAGCACATGTTGACTGTAGGTCGTGGCCCTAGAAACTGGAAAGCCATTAGGAAGTATACTCTCTAAAAATATTATTTTTAAAAAAATCCATTACTACTCATCTTTTCTAAGTTTTACCAAACACTCCCTCTTATCCCTAACAAGATAGACTATACCCATGCCACTTTGACCACTGAGAAGGATTGTGTTACGTCTCTTCGGGAAGGACACGACATTGGACAACTCAATACCATTTCGGAGAATAGATGTTTTCAACGTGAATTAGAAGTATGGAAGTATGGAAGACTCGAAGAATTTGAAGACTCTAAAGATCCCAAGATTATTCAAGACCCATAGAAGACCCAGATACATCCAAGACTAAGATGCTTGTGAAGAAGTTAAGGAATATATTACACAATACCAATAGTATCCAAGCCCACCATGAGAGTTGTGAAATGAACGAAAGAGTGCGAGTAGAGTGCCCGACCATGCGAGCTCATGTGGAGGAAGGTACCATAGGAATTGTTTGATTGACTTTATGAGTGATATTTGGAGTTTTCTCGGAGTTCTCGCTATTGATTTAATGATTGGTGTCATTTGAACTGTTAAATTTAAATTTGTATTTTTGGGATACGTATTTCGTAGGATTTATTATTAATTGAATCTTGAGAGTTGCGAGCAACGGATGATGTATCAGAAGACCATCACATCGACGAAACTCCTTGTATCAAAGAATTTCAAGAACCGAAGAGAATGAAGACTTCCTGACGAAAACGTAGTAAACAAGTCTATTATGTATGTTAGTTGTTTGATAATTGTTGTGTAGGTATCCATCTCCCCTTCTCTCTGAAGATCTATCTCATCTCTGACCAACCTTAAACCCCATAGATGGACGTAGTTATTTTGATGAGACCAGTCAACCATTCAAAGTAGAAGAGTGGATTCAAAATATAGAAGGGACAAGAATCTCCCATTTGCAAGGAGAACACAATTGTTGAGGACGGAAGTTCCCTATTCTATGGATGCAAGTTTTGAGCACAAACAATGTAGGATCATCGCCACCCAAAAATGTTTATTAGTTTTGCAGGTGCAGACCTCTTTAAGAGGAGTGAGAAAAACTTAGTGTTAGAATACGTGATTCATCTATCTACATATGAAGTAATGATTTGAGTACGGGATGGATTGGCCCCCATACCGAAGACTCTTATTATATACTTTTGAATGTTAGATTGGTAAATCAGAGAGCCTAAAGACCCGTAGTAGAGTGTCGATGCGATAGGCCTAAAACCATAGAATGGTAAGACGCATTACCCTTGTAGATAGTCATCGTGCCTAACGTAGGTCATACGGTGAGTAGAAACATGCAGATTTTCAAGAAGCTTCAATTGGAAGTTATTTCGACCACCATGAGCGTCTTGATAGGTAGTTTTGGAACCTATGTATTTTATAGCAAGACTTGTTCCTTGGGGAGATGCAGATTCTTATCTATAGAAGCTTGATGAAGAACCATCATGGAATGAAGGATTTTGAAGACCCCATAAGCTTTCTTCTAAGGGTGGTAGTTTCCTAACACCCTGGTGGATAAATGATACGAACCACACCTTGGTTGAGGTTCAGAACTGGTGTCTAAAGCTGCGTGCCCAGGATATGATTTAAGTAACGGAAGCATATGGAATTGTACCGGTGGGAGGCAAGCCTCAGATGAGAAGTGAAGGATAAACCGCAAGCCTCATAATGTTATGCCAAGACCATGGGGAAGTAACCCAAAAATCCTCGAGCCTAACTCATTTCTTTCGAGCCTTTGCAAATCTCGAGGACGAGATTTCTTTTAAGGGTGGTAGTTTGTAACATCCCAAAATTTTAAAAAATTTGGAATGTTAATAAATAATATAATATTGATTGAATTGTTTTGATTTTGGGGTAAATGAAAAACTTTTCCCTTGAGTTTTTGTTTAAACCTTTACAAACCATTTAATAAAATTGGATAATCATTATCCAATAATAAAAATTTTGGTTGTGAACTTTATTCAAAATTTCAAAAAATGATTTTCTTTTGTTCTTTTGAAATTTGGTACGAACCACAATTAAATATTTTCGAGTGAGAATAAAACGACTTTCTTAAATTTATTGTGGTCCCATACTCATTCTCGAATTCTTATTTTGGAGTTTATTGGATATTGACGTTTAAGAGATATTTAAATATTTCCAATAATTTAATAAACAAAATGAGAGGAGATAATATGACTTCTCCAAAAACAGTATTTAATTTTTTTAGTAATGTCGTTAATGAGTTTTTTTTTATAAAAATCTATTTCTAAAATGTATTCTGAGAGGGAAATATAGTTTTCCTAGACTCTCTATGTTTATTTGGCCTATACAATTTTATTTGAGAGTGTTTAACCCAGATAATAAAAATAGGATTCCTAAGTCAATTGGACTGAGGTCATCTATCTAATTTTTTCCCTCTATCTCTCTTTCCTTTTTATTTATCTTGGGCCAAATTTCCACTAAGGCCCATAGCCCGAGCGAGCTGTCTTCTTACTCTCGTTCGTTCATGTGTACGTGAACACAGAAGCAAATGGCCATGGCAACTGAAGCTCTTCCTCCTTTCCTCCCATCTACTCTTTTGACCGATTCACTTCAGAAACTACACAAAAAATTGTGGACAAGTTCATGAGGAATTCACTCAGGGAAACAAACACGCGTTTTAATGCGTTTAATTGTCCATAAATTTTTCCACGAATAAAATTAAATCTATTTCCAAAACCTCGCTTTTAATGTTCATTATTTCTCCATGAATGTCATTAACTCCATTCCAAAACCTCACCCACTCTCCTTCTATAGACCTCCCATGACCCTATAAATACCGCCCCTAGGACCCCTTTGAACCACACATCCCCACGCAGAAAGTCCCTCTCCAAAACACTCTCATTCGTTAGCAATTCATCGCCGGAGTTAGGATACATCCACTCTTCCGATGAAGATTGCGTCACCATGGAAGGTACCTAGTCCATATTTCTTCCTCTAGTTTCTTCCCCTTGCCGATGCACACCGTTGTGACATATTTTTCCTCTCGATTACAAGGCCGGAGCACGCCGTCCGTGTCATTGTGCTCTTCATGCGTTCTTCTCTACTCCGGCGGAACTTCTCGGCTATCCGAAGGCGAACATGGAGCTATAACCTTGTCCATCGAGTAGCCCAAATCATCCTCTATCCCGTTCGGCTGTTTATTGACGCCCGCGACCTTTTTCCAAAATTCCGGCGAGATCTCCGGTGAGCCTTTCTCCCCTCTTTGTTCATCATTTCATTTTGTAAAAATCGAATAGGTACAGACCTATCAGAACTCGCCATTTGGCATCCTTTTATTAATCCCGTAATTCATTTTAGCCAAAATAGTCAAACTTCAGAAAATCATATCTTCTAGCCCGTAAGTCGGATTTTGACAAATTTTATATCCCCAAATTTCTTGGAAAATGTAGTTTATTATTTTGCAGTAATATTCCACTTTTGATAATTTGAAATTTAACTCAAATTTATTTCCATAATTTGAGTATATTTGATATACATCTTTTTCTATAATTTATTTGGAATATTTTCTTGATCAAATTTGATCCTTAAAATCAAATCTTTCTGTTTGGACAATTGTCACATTCTTTCCATCATATAAATACACTATTTTGACCTCAAACCTTCGTATTAGCTTCCATTTAGTTATATCTCTTTTTATATAAATTTGGCTACAAAAATTCAATCTTCTCAACAAGATCATCACGATTTCTATCGGATCCTTTTGAATCCAATCCAAGAATTGATTTCTTATGCAAATATTCATATGGACAAACCAACTGAGTTGACATACTCTCCATCCAATTGATTTTATAATCAACCTCCAACATATCCAATTTATTTTACAATCCTCGGATATATGATTTCCATCATATTTCCATCCAATCCAACTTGATCCTATCTCAACCTATCCATGCCATAGTAATTAGTTTATTAATAGTAATAACTAAATATTTATGTTGTAATTGTATCTTATTTGGATCTTCACTTTGGATTGAGTTGTGTGTTGAAGTGTTTCTCTTTTACCGTTAGATATATTGTAACGAGATGGAGAGATAACTACGAGTAAAATATTTCATCGTTAGGATCCAGGCAAGTTACTCTTTTGATCATGCTCCACTATTACCTATATTTTTTATATGCATTGTAGTCCAACTTAAATATTATGCATTGACAGGATTATATATTATGCTATGCTATTACACCCAGTAGTTCATTGAGGTAGGTCTGAACCTTATATCATTGTCGCCATCGTGTAGAATTATACTGCTTTGCTAAGTAGACGTGGATTGGGAAGTGATCCATTATGAGGTATGAGTGACTAAGTAGTAAACAGGACCAAGATAATCTTAATGAACCACCTGGGTGGAATGGTTGGGGGCACCCTGGAGGAACCAGTGGATTTGCCTGAGTGACCTGGAGATGGCCAGTAATCACTGCGGAATGCCACCCAGGCTTAAAGGGATCAATCATATTTTTCATAACTAGAAGCTTACGTGTGCAGCCACAAGCTATTATGGGCTCTAGCTTGGTTGATTAGTTGTAGTGACTCTTACTAGGTGGTGCTACGAACGTAGTTATGAGTAGGTGGGATGGGCACCGCCAGAGTGAGGGAAACTCTTCTAAAAGACCATGTCTCGACCTTCCGGTTCTCATACAACATGTAGTGTGACGAACTAAAAGGGAGGTGGTCGAGTCTTGTGGGGAAAAGTGCACAAACCTCTGCAGAGTGTACAAACTGATCATGATTAGTCGTGTCCCCGGTTACGGACAACTTTGAGCATCTAGAAGTGGGAATGTTGACGGATCTCATCATATTTAACTAATCAATCGGGTTTAATCAACTTTGGGAATAGATTGACTTGGAGAAACCAATTCAATCATATTATGAGCTTTGTAGTACTGTTATGATAATCTTTGAGTAGGAAAAAATCAGCTTTATGCAAACTGAAACTCTTAGAGCTTTTCCACCAGCCAAAATTGCATGTAGAAGATAGGTCTGTTATATATTTTTTTGGGAGTAACTTGCCGTACATTCAAAGTACTGACCCATTTTGGGTTGTAACCTTCGGTGTTGCAGGATTGTATATGACGAGTAAGTGATGCGATGTAGGGTTACGATGTCTACACTCAACTTTGCCGTTGGTGTTGATGGGACTCCACTTATGTATTGTTTGTTTCCGCGGTGTATTCTATCCCAAAGGCTATAAGGTAATAAATACCATGTATTTACGTTACTTTTTGACATGTGATTATGGTATTTCATCGAGTACTGTGTGTGCTAGCATACTGATCCAGGGATAGCACAAAAGTACAGTAGACTTGGTTCCCTTCGGGACCGGGTCGTTACAATTGATTTAATTTCCAAGCCACTATTTGGATTTTTGAAAAATCTATGAGCATGGGATTAATCCAAAATCACTTTTAAAATGATCACAATCATTTTTAGGACTTTTCAACATACCAAAAGAATTTTGGAAAAAGATTTATTTCTGGCCTTTTATTTAATTTATTTAGGGCTTTTCTTTTCCCCATTTCCTTTTCTTTTGCAATTTTTTTCATGATGCAAAAATGCAAACTTAGCAAAGCACAAATCTAATTAGGGTTCTGACAAACAACTCTTCAATGAGTGTCTTTAACGGGCCCGACTGAGAGAGCCGGCGTACATGCGGAGCTTATAATGGGCAGTTCGTACACCCCTGCATTTTTTAATCTTTTCGATAAGCGTGTCCAAGGTTATGGACGACTATTGACCCTCAACTGTAGGGGATCATTTGTACCGTTTTCGATAAATAAGAGTGTCAAACCCAACGAGGAGCAGAACGTATTGGCAAGTGACCTTGGCAAAGAAGTAACTGCAGGAACTGAAAGATCGCTTTTTAGGGGTTTTCGGTATAAGCAACAAAAGGGTAAAAGCGAGCAAAGTAAAAGGCACTGAGGATTAACAAGTGTCTCAATCCTTTTGATCAAAGGAGAGGCCTAGCAACTGAACTTATATAGGCTAAAGCGTTCTTGAGGACACACGGGAGAAATAGTCACGTGCTTTCGTCATATTCCGCATCGGTACTATGTGCTGTGTTGATAAGTGTTGAGTGGGTGGATCTATGCTAGTACACCCTCTAGAATAATATAAGTGCACTCTTATGATTAAACATCTTGCAAGTATCCGCAAATACAAGATAGTAATTATGGCAAAAGCCTAACCATAGCAATACGATCGATGATCCATTGTTCCCTTGTGCAAAAGCGTGCAAACTGGGGTTCAGGTTTTTATCACTCCGGCAACCCACCGTAAGCATTCTTTATACACAATGCATTCCCCTAGGTCCTTAATAAGGTGAAGTGTTGAGTGTTCGACTCACACAACACCCTTAGGAAAATAACAACACAACTTAAATATCAAACAACACATATTACTTCAACATCATATGACTACTAACAGCTAGACTTCTCCCATGTCCTCAAGAACTAAAGTAACTACATGATCAGAGGGGATAAATAGATGATAAAAAATCTGGACACAATGATATTTCTCCAAAAAAACTCAATAGCATTCATCACACGGTAGTAATCAACACCGGTAGAGTAGAGAGGATAGATAGTACGGATTACAACACAAGTTAAACTTGTGAGGTGAGAAGGGATGAAGATGGAGATGGTGCTGATGTTGGGGATGATGTTGATGATGATCTCGATGATGCCCGTGACGATGGTGATGACGATGGCGATGATCTCCCCTTCCGGGAGGTGGTCTCCCCAGCGGAATCTGCCCGCCGGAGATGTCTTTTCTTCTCTGTAGGTTTCCGCCACGGAGCGGCGGCGGAACTCGCGAAACTCCTCTTCCTTTAGGGTTTTCGGAACGAGTGATATATAGGCCAGAGGGGGGAGCCGGGAGTGGCCCTAGGGGTCTAGGCGCCCTCCCGGCGCGGCCAAGGTGGGGGCCGCGCCAGGTGGCCGTCTGGGAACCCTGTGGCCCCCCTTTGTCTCCTCTTTTGCGTGTCCTCGTCATCCTTCTGGAAAATGGCCTTGGTCGATTATCAGGTAATTTGGAGGTCTTCTGTTTCAGCAACTCAGCCTCCACTTTTTACCGTTGAATCCTGCGTCTGCTGCTTCTGCATCGGAAAGTTGCAAACTGTGTAAAACAAGCCAAAACAACATAAGAATAGCATCATAACATGAAATATATCAATGAATAGGAAAGAATTACTATATAAAATAGTGATGCATTTTGGACGTATCAACTCCCCCAAGCTTAGACCTCGCTTGTCCCCAAGCGAATACTAAGCTCGGTAAACCTGTCCACAAGTTTAGAGAGTGAAGTTTCAATAAATAGAATACGGACAAGAAGCATCATGATTTCTTCACCAAACTCAAGCATCCTCAACAGCAAACTCAACTCATAAGGTCCTTATGAGAAAGTAATAATAATTATAATCAAAAGTAGGGCTGAGAAAACTCATCAAATTATGGCAAACATATCATTGGTCAAAGGACAACTAATAACTTTTACTTTTGCTCTTTCTCTTTATAATGAAAAAATTTGAAGGGTTTTAAAGAACATGTTATAAGTCATGAAGTGCAAATGCTAACACAAAGGAAGATGTTTGCTTGGCATAAGATTTTGCAAACAACTTACTTATCAAAAGATAATGTCAACAAGGATGTGGCATGGCAAAACTTAATGCAGCATTATATGGATGAATCCTCATCAACATCAAGTTTTTGTTCTCTTTGGGAAAAGAAGGAAGTAGGGAAACTGACTCAACATAAAATTAAACGAAAGGTCTTGTTATAGGCAAGCAGGGAAAACTCATGTGCTATCCTTTAATCAAACAGAATGAAAATAAATTTTTGGAGGTGCATAGTTTGTCAATGAATGCTAATAGATAGCTCAATTACTTCTCAAGCTGGACAAGTTTCGAGGAACGGATCCCAAGTGGGGACGATCACATCCCCTTAACCTCCTTTGTTTATCACTACCAAAGTTTTTGATTTCTCATAGACCAAGCGCGAATGAGGGTTTGTTTGTTGTATTATCTTACGAGCTGGGTGACTCATGCCAGTTCCTCCTCGTATTATGGGTTTGTAGATTAGACATGCAATCCCGGGGTAAAAGTTTTCCAACTTAAGAAGATCATGAATTACCTACTACTTCCTCATGAGCTAAAAAAGAGGCACAAAACAGAAGATTTTGAACATTTAAGGATAACACATAAATTCTATACTTTTAGGAGTGATAGGGGAATACCACGAATAGGAAGGTATGGTGGACTCATATGGAAGATATTTGTTTCAGGGTATGGATGTACAAGAAGAAACCTGCTAGGCAAAGAGTTTGGCTAGAAAAAGCTTTGAGAGAACAGACAATTGATGCTAACTTAGATGCAAAACATATAAAGCATAAACATTAAGGTAAGCATGGCACATCAAGTTGTATTCCTTGTCAACATAACACTTAAAGCATAATAACATAAAGGTTTTGGCTATGTCGCTACTTGAGAAAACATGCATGTTTTCATGACCAAAACTATGTTTGCAAAAATTTAAAGAAAGTTTTCAAAGCCATACCAGATATAAGGTCAATACTCCCCATAAGAATCATCATATAAGGCCGATTGCGTGAAGAGAATACCGGGTGCAGCGAAGGAACCAATAGACTTCTCATTAATATTCCATCATAGACGACTCCACACTCACAGATACAAACTCTCCACGGAAGGGTGATAGACCTCAATGCAAACACCTATTTCATATAATAACTTCCCTAGACATGATACGACTCTACTTGACTCTAAAAGACTATGATATTGATAAAGATACTGGGCACTCCCCCGAGCTTGGAACAAGCTAAGGTAATGCCATTACCCGAGGAGATTTACTCCTCATTCCTGTTGTTGTTGCTCATGTAGTCCTGGACAAAGCACTTCCATGGGAGAGGTTATCCGGTCTCATGAGAGGCTTCAGTCTCCAAGATCCTGCTTCTAGCACCTAAACCCATGCGCATAAAATTTAGTTCATACTCACAATTCTGGTTGTGCAGATCATAAATCTTCCCTTGGATCTCATCAATTCTTTCTTCTGCTGCGGTGATGCTTCACCACATCCCCCTCATCTCCTTCTTGTAGAACGTCTTCAGCTCGTTAATGAGGTCGAAGTTGGCTTCAACAACCCTCTCAACCATCTTCTTGTACTTGAATACTTCTTGCTCCACTTCTTCTAGCCTGGTCTCGATGCTCCACTCCTTGACAGGTTCCTTTAGATCTTCTTGGTGGAGAACACCATCCTCCAACCGGACGGTTTGAGGGTGCTTATTCACCTCTGCGAGGTAAGGGTTGATGACGTTGACGACGAACTTGTCCTTGGGGGAACTTGGGGAAGCCATGGCACCTAGGTCTAGCTAAAAGATTTCCTGGCAGAAACAGCTCGAGAAGAAACACACGAAATCGCGAGATACGGTGTCGGGGCTATCCGGGCAAATATATAGCAAAAATCACCACAACAAAAGGAAGGTAACGAGCCAAAGCGGGGTCGGAGACGGACTCCGGGGTGCCCAGGCGACCACCCGGCGCAGCCAGGAGGTAGGCCGTGCCAGGGGGCGCCTAGGCCCCCTG
Source organism: Bromus sterilis (assembly GCA_950022295.1). Classification (NCBI taxonomy): domain Eukaryota; kingdom Viridiplantae; phylum Streptophyta; class Magnoliopsida; order Poales; family Poaceae; genus Bromus; species Bromus sterilis. The sequence goes on from OX465597.1 coordinate 214,852,321, forward strand.
GATCTCCTCTCCGGCTCCAATTAGGCTCTGAATTTTCTATATTTTGCAAGAACTTGTAATATGAAACTTTTATGGCGGTTCGCGATGTTTCCTTACCGTAATGCATACCTTTTCTTATTTTGTTCCTGCTGGCGTCTGAAACAGGGCTGCAACATATTCTTCATGAGTTGTTGTGTGTATTAAATTCACATCAACAGTGACGGGGTCTCCCGCCATGTAATGCTTGAGTCTTTGCACATTCACAACTTGAGGTTTGGTTCCATCAAAATTGTTAATCTTGATTGCACCGGAGCAGTATACTTCTTCGATATGAAATGGTCATTCCCATCTGGAAAGTAGTTTACCTGGAGAAAACCTGAAACGAGATCTAAACAACAAAACTTTAGCACCAACATTAAATTCACGTTTTAGAATCCTTCTATCATGCCACTTCTTTACCTTTTCCTTAAACATTTTAGCACTCTCGTAAGCTTCACTTCTCCACTCATCTAGATAAGTCAAGTCCATGAGACGCTTTTCACCGGCTAACTTTGCGTCAGCATTAAGCTCTCTAACAGCCCAGAAAGCTTTGAGTTCTAACTCTAATGGTAAATGGAAAGCCTTGCCATAGACCATCTTATAGGGGGACATGCCCATGGGCTTCTTGTAAGCAGTTCTATACGCCCACAAAGCATCTGCTAACTTCTTTGACCAGTCCTTCATGGAACTGTTAACTGTCTTTTTCAAGATCAACTTGATCTCTCTATTAGTGAGCTCAACTTGCCCACTAGTTTGAGGATGCTATGGTGAATAAATTCTATGATTTACATCGTACTTGGCTAGAGATTTTCTAAAAGCTCCATGCGTGAAGTGTGATCCTCCACCCGTCATAAGATACCTAGGTACACAAAACCTAGGGCAAATTACATCTTTGAGCATTTTCAAAGATGTCTTATGATCAGCACTCTCAGTGGGGATTGCTTCAACCCATTTGGTTACTTAATCAACAGCCAATAAAATGTGAGTGTACATGTGTGAGGGAGGAAAAGGACCCATAAAATCAAAACCCCTGCAATCAACAGGCTCAAACACTAGAGAGTAATTCATAGGCATATCATTCCTCCTACTAATATTACCAACTCTCTGACACTTATCACAAGATAAAACATAATTTCTAGCATCTTTAAAGAGAGTAGGCCAATAAAAACCTGATTGGAGAACCTTATGTGCGGTCCTCTCACCAGCGTGATGTCCTCCATAGGGACTATCGTGACATTGTCTGAGAATGTCCTTCTGTTCATGTTCCGGTATGCATCTTCTCATGATCCCGTTCGGACCTTCTTTGAAAAGATGAGGGCCATCCCAAAAGTAATGCCTCAAATCGTGGAAGAACTTCTTCCTTTGATGAAATGTTAAACCTGGAGGCAAATATTTTGCAACGATAAAATTAGCATAATCTAGAAACCAAGGGTCGGAAAGAGATTGTACTTTTACAAAGGCAAGTTGTTCGTCTGGAAAACTGTCGTTGACTGGGATGGGGTCATGCGGTATATCTACCATCCTTGAAAGATTGTCCGCCACAGGATTATCTACTCCTTTTCTATCAACAATCTTTAATCAAACTCTTGAAGAAGGAGTATGCACCTGATGAGTCTTGGTTTGGCATCCTTCTTCGACATAACATACTTAAGGGCAGCATGGTCAGTATGAATAATGACTTTTGAATCAACAATATAATGTCTAAATTTATCACAAGCAAACACTACTGCTAAGAATTCCTTCTTAGTAGTAGCATAATTCTTTTGAGCACTATCAAGGGTTTTGCTAGCATAATGTATAACATTTAATTTCTTATCAACCCTTTGTCCTAAAACAGCTCCAACAGCAAAATCACTAGCATCACACATAATTTCAAAGGGCAATTTCCAATCAGGTGGTTGTACTATAGGAGCGGTTATCAAAGCTTTCTTAAGAACTTCAAAGGGTTCCTTACAATCTTCGTCAAATACAAAAGGAACATCCTTCTGGAGAATATTAGTGAGGGGTCTCGAAGTCTTAGAAAAGTCTTTAATAAATCTTCCATAGAAACCAGCATGACCGAGAAAACTTCAAATACCTTTAATGTCCCTTGGATAGGGCATCCTTTCAATAGATTCAATATTCTCCTTGTCCACTTCAATTCCCCTCTCAGAAATCTTGTGACCAAGAATGATCCCTTCGTTAACCATGAAGTGACACTTCTCCCAGTTTAGGACTAAATTTTTATCCTCGCATCTCTGCAAAACTTTATTATGATTGTGGAGATGGTGGTCAAAGGAAGTTCCATAGACGGAGAAATCGTCCATGAAGACTTCCACAATCTCCTCACAGAAACCATGAAAAATAGCATACATAAATCTCTGAAAAGTAGCAGGTGCATTGCATAAACCAAAATGCATACGCCTATAAGCATAAGTACCGTAAGGACATGTGAAAATGGTCTTCTCTTGATCGGCGGTGTTAACATGAATTTGAGAGAAGCCAGAGTACCCGTCAAGATAACAAAAGTGGGTGTTTTTGGACAACCTCTCAAGCATCTGATCGATAAAGGGCAGAGGGTAGTGCTCCTTCCTGGTTGCCTTGTTCAACTTCTTGTAATCAATACACATTCTATATCCAATAACAACTCTTTGAGGTATTAGTTCATTTTTATCATTAGGAACAACAGTCATACCTCCTTTCTTAGGAAGACAATGGACTGGGCTTACCCACCTACTATCAGCTATAGGATAGATGATACCTGCGGCTAGAAGTTATAGAATCTCTGTCCTAACCACGTCCTTCGTCCTTGGGTTCAGCCGTCATTGATGGTCAACAACTAGCTTAGCATTGGGCTTGAGATTGATAGTGTGTTGGCAAATCGACGGACTAATCCCCTTAAGGTCATCAAGGGTATAGCCAAGGGCACCATGATGTCTGCGAAGTGTCTCCAATAATCGCTCTTCATCAAACCCTGAAAGGTTAGCATTGATAATAACATGATATGTTTTCTTTTCATCTCAATAAGCATACTTGAGCGTATTGGGAAGTGGTTTGAGGTCAAACACCGGGTCTTCTTTTGGTTGTGCTAAGATTCCTAAAGGTTCAACCGGAAGGTTGTGCTTCAGGATAGAAGTTTGTCTTGTGAATATTACGTCTAACTCATTTCTCTCCTTCATATGCATATCATTCTCGTGGTCTTCCATATATTGTTGCAAAGGATCATTAGGAGGAATAGCAATAGAAGCAATATCTTCAATAATTTTATCATGACTAGGTAAATCAGAACCACGAGGTTGCTTGGAGAATTTACAAAAGTTAAATTCATATGGCTCACAATTGAATTCAACAGAAACTTTACCTTTTTTGCAATATATTATAGCTCCACAAGTTCTGAGGAAAGGCCTACCAAAAATAATAGGGCAAAAACTATTTTGCATTGAACCAATTACTAGAAAGTCGGTAGGATAATTTACCTTTCCATGGACTTCAACATCTCTCACAATTCCAATGGGAGAGATAGTTTATTTATTCACTAGATAAATAGTAACATCAATCTCCTCAAGTTCACAGGGTGAAATCTCACCCATGATCTCCTGATAGAGTGAATAAGGAATAGCGCTAGCAGTGGATCCAAAATCACATAGCCCGTAATAATTTTGATCTCCTATTTTGATATATACAACTGGTGTACCTGAAATTGGGCTTTTATTCTTGGCAGTGACAATGTTAGTTCAAATAGCACAAAAAAATTATTTTGGAATCTAAAACATCATGAGTAACTAAATCTTTAACCACTGCAACTTGAGGATCGACCTTGATCAGGTCCTCAGGTTCGGCAGTTCTTCTCTCACTTTTTTTATTATGTCTGTCACAAAAGAGTGCTCCCTTATCCTTGTAGGAAAAGGGGGCTTTTCATATAAAGCTGCATGCAGAATAGGGTCAGCAACATGAATATCAACAGGTAATTCTTTAAAGGGTTTATGATATTGATCCTTCTCCTCCTTAGAAGAGTCAATGTGAGAGGAAAAGTTCTTACAAAAATCAATCATAAGCTGGGAATCAAGACCAATCTTAGAGCAAAAGGTATTAAAATAATCAGTTTTCACATAGCTCTCTATGTAATCATGCTCATAATTTATAGTGGGTTCAATACCTTTGTCGATTTCCCAGTCTTTGGTGTTCTTCTGGATCCTCTCAATGAGATCGCATTTTTATTCAATGCTTCTTGTTCGAAATACCCCGCTAGAGGAGGCATCCAACATCTCCTTATCCTGACGAGAAAGCCTGGCATAAAAATTTGTAAGTATAATATCTTTGGGGAGTTCATGAATAGGACATTTGAACATTAGGGACTTCAGTCTCCCCCAAGCTTGAGTGATGCTCTCTCCGTCACAAGACCAAAAGTTATAGATGTAATTCCTGTCTCGATGAATTTCATGAAGAGGATAAAACTTTGTATAACAGAGAGACATAAGCTCTTGCCAATTAAGCAAGTGTGAGTTATCGAGGAGCTTATACCAATCTGAAGCTTTATCTGAAAGCAATACGGAGAATAATTTCTTCATAACAAAATCCTTTGACACACCTGCAAGCTTGAATAATGAACATAGTTGTGATAAATATAGAAAGTGTTCTCCTGGATGGTTGTCTCCTGCATAACGGTTAGCCAAGACATAATTGATAATACCAGTTGGTATTTTGTAAGGCACAATTTAAGTAGGGGTAGGAGTGACCACCACAATTGTGGGGCGTTTCCCCATAAACAACGAACCAAGAGTAGAGGTGTCCATAAGGACAAAGAGCAGAAACAGCAAAACAAAAACAGAAATATAGAAACTTCCTTACCAGCTTCACTTACTAATAGCGCTATGCTCCCCGGCAACGGAGCCAGAAAATAGTACTTGATGACCCTCAACTGTAGGGGATCGTTTGTAGCGTTTTCGATAAATAAGAGTGTCGAACCCAACGAGGAGCAGAAGGTATTGGCAAGTGACTTTGGCAAAGAAGTAACTGCAAGAGCTGAAAGATAGCTTTTTAGGGGTTTTCGGTATAAGCAACTGATACGTCCAAAACGTATCTATAATTTCTGCTTGCTCCATGCCTCTTTTGTGTGATATTGCTATGATATTGATGAACTTCCATACACTTTTGATCATATTTGGACTAACCTATTTACTCAGTGCACCCCAGTGAAAGTTCATGTTTCCTACTGTTTTTCTATTTCAGGTTTCCCCCATATTAAAAGTGCTCCAAAAATTCAGGAAAAATCCAATAAAAATCAGCGATCAGGAAGCTTCCGGAATCACCGAGGGGGGCCAGAGGGGAACCACCGGGGACCCAGGCGCCCTCCCGGCGCGCCCCAGGGTGGGGCCACGCCAGGGGCCTCCTGGACCCCTGGTGGACCCCTTGGCTGCACCCCCCCCCCTTCGCCTATTTATTCCCCGTGACGCAAAAACCCCGAGACGGGAACCCTTTTTCGCGATCTCTCCTCTGTTCCGCCGCCGCTGCGCTTCAAAGATCGAGAGCACCAGAAGACCTCTTCCCAGCACCCTGCCGGAGGGAGGAATCACCTCCGGGAGCTTCTCCACCACCATGGATGCTTCCCGGATGAACCGTGAGTAGTCCACCTTGTACCATGGGTCTATGATCAGTAGATATGTGATGTTCTCCTCCCCTCTTTGTTCTTCATGGATTATACCTCGTGAGCTCCCCTACATGATCGAGGCACTTATGTAATATTTCTGCTGTTGCTATGATGAGTTTGCTGGGATCCGATGGATTATGAGATTATGTTCAGATTGTGTTTCAGTTATATATTTGATTCTCCTCTTTTATATTTATATTCTTGAGTAATTATTGCATGTTCTCCGTTGCTGTTTATTGCTTTGTCCAAGTAGTAGGTAGTGACTCCAAGAGGGAGCGTTATGCATGATTGTGGGTTCATGCCCCCCGATGACTAGCTTGAGTGACAGAAACATGAGTCTAGGGGATGTGTTGTGGCCACAAGGGGGAAAACAACGGTGCTTGTACTTGCGGGTGCAAGGATTATTTACTTTACGCAAAGTTCTTTAATGCAGTTGTCTGTTGCTTTGAGTTTACACTTTGGGTGGGATTCGCAACTTAATACCAGCGAGATGTTCTGGCTAGATATCTCAAGGTGGATGATTAGTAGGTAGATGCAGATGGATTTCAATCTACTTCTCTTGGCGTACCGCCCGTGCTTTTGAGCCTCTGCCTTTCTTTATAGCATAATTAGCATTGGTTTGCGCACATACTCATGTCAATTGCCCAGTTGTAATTTATTTACCTCGCATGGCTATTTTATCGTCTTTTGGGAGAGAGAAATCACTAGTGAACATCATAGGACCCCGGTCCATATTTCCAATACTGTTTACACCCTCTATCAATTTACTGCTTTATTATTTTTCCGTTGCTATCGCTATCATTATTATCCCGTGCGTTTTATCCTTTGTAAACAACAAGGCCGGAGGGATTGACAACCCCTTTGTACTCGTTGGGAGCAAAGCTATCTGGTGTGCGTGCAGGTCCACGACAACCACTAATCTCTGGCGCCGTTGTCACCTTCTTGTCATTATCGGAGTCCTACTGGAGACAAACCTTGGCATCTTCACCGAGGGAAATTGCCGCTACGCTACATCTCAACCTTCCACTTTGGGTAACCAACGAGGGGCGAGAAGTAAACTCTCGTGACATCAGCAACAAAAGGGTAAAAGCTAGCAAAGTAAAATGCACTGAGAAGTAACAAGTGGCCCAATCCTTTTGAGCAAAGGATAGGCCTAGCAACTGAACTTATAAAGGCTAAAGCGTTCTTGAGGACACACGGGAGAAATAGTCACGTGCTTTCGCCATATTCCGCATCGATACTATGTGTTGTGTTGATAAGTGTTGAGTGCGTGGATCTATAATAGTACACCCTCTAGACTAAGATAAGTGCACTCTTATTATTAAACATCTTGCAAGCATCCGCTAATACAAGATAGTAATTAACGCAAAAGCCTAACCATAGCAATACGATCGATGATGCATTGTTCCCTTGTGAAAAAGCGTGCAGACTGGGGTTCAGGTTTCTGTCACTCCAGCAACCCACCGTAAGCATTCTTTATACACAATGCATTCCCCTAGGTCATTAATAAGGCGAAGTGTTGAGTGTTTGACTCACACAACACCACTAGGAAAATAACAACACAACTTAAATATCAAACAACACATATTACTTCAACATCATATGACTACTAACAGCTAGACTTATCCCATGTCCTCAAGAACTAAAGTAACTACTCACAAGACATAACAGAGATCATGATTAGAGGGGATAAATAGATGATAAACAATCTGGACACAATGATATTTCTCCAACAAAACTCAATAGCATTCATCACACCGTAGTAATCAACATCGGTAGAGTAGAGAGGATAGATGGTACGGATTACAACACAAGTTAAACTTGTGAGGTGAGATGGGATGAAGATGGAGATGGTGCTGATGTTGGGGATGATGTTGATGATGATCTCGATGATGCTATTGACGATGGTGATGACGATGGCGATGATCACCCCTTCCGGGAGGTGGTCTCCCCGGCGGATGATGACCCACAACCTTAAGGGATCTTTTGCAGCGTTTTCGATAAGTAAGTGTGTCGAACCCAACGAGGAGCGAAAGATATTGATAGGTGATTTTGGACAAGGAATAATTGCAAGCACTGGAAGATAACTTATTAGGAGTTTTCGGTATAAGCAACAATAAGATAAAAGCAAGTAAGTAAATAGTGATGAGGAGCAGCAAGTGGCCCAATCCTTCTGAGCAAAGGATAAGCCTGGCAACTGAACTTATAAACACTAAAGCGTTCTTGAGGACACATGGAGAGGTAGTCACGTGCTTTCACCATACTACGTATTGATAACAAGTGTTGTGCTGATAAGTGTTGAGTGGGTGGATCTATGCTAGCACACCTTCTAGACTAAGATAAGTGCACACTTATGATTAAACAACTTGCAAGCATCCGCAAATACAAGATAGAAATTAAGGCAAAGCCTAACCAGAGCAATAAGATCAAGGATCCATTATTTCCTTGTGCAAAAGTGTGCAAACTGGGGTTCCGGTTTCTGTCACTCCGGCAACCCACTGTAAGCATTCTTTATACACAGTGTATTCCCCTAGGTCCTTAATAAGGCGAAGTGTTGAGTGTTCGACTCACACAACACAACTTAAAATATCAAACAACACAAATTACTTCAACATCATATAACTACTAACAACTAGACTTCTCCCATGTCCTCAAGAACTAAAGTAACTACTCACAAGACATAAAAGAGATCATGATCAGAGGTGATAAATAGATGGTAAACAATCTGTTCATAACAATATTTCTCCAACAAAACTCAATATCATTCACCACAAAGTAGTAATCAACACCGGTAGAGTAGAGAGGATAGATAGTACGAGTTACAATGCAAGTTGCAATTGTGAGATGAGATTGGATGAAGATGAAGATGGTGCTGATGTTGGGGATGATGTTGATGATGATCTCGATGATGCCTGTGACGATGGTGATGACCATGGCGATGATCTCCCCTTCCGGGAGGTGATCTCCTCGGCGGAATCTGCCTGCCGGAGAGCCCTTTTCTTCTCTGTAGGTTTCCTCCACGGAGTGGCGGTGGAACTCCGTAAAAACTCCTCTTTTTAGGGTTTTCGCGTAACGGGGAGTATATAGGCCAGAGAGGGGAGCCGGGAGTGGCCCCAGGGCTCCAGGCGCCCTCCCGGCGCGGCCAGGGGTGGGGCCGCACCAGGTGGCCGCTTGGGGCCCCCTTCTGGCCCTTCTTCGGCGTGTCTTCGTTACTCTTTCGGAAAATACCCCCCGTCGATTTTTAGGTAATTTGGAGGTATTCTTCTTCAGCAACTCAGCGTCCACTTTTTACCGCTGAATCCTGCACCTGCTGCTTCGGCACCGGAAAGTTGCAAACTGTGTAAAACAAGACAAAACAACATAAGAACATCATCATAATGTGAAATATATCAATGAATAAGGATGAATTACAATATAAAATAGTGATGCATTTTGGATGTTTCAGCGAAATCTCCCCGCTGGAGATGTCTTTTCTTCTCTGTAGGTTTCCGCCACGGAGCAGCGGCGGAACTCGCGAAACTCCTCTTCTTTTAGGGTTTTCAGATAACGAGTGATATATAGGCCAGAGGGGGGAGCCGGGAGTGGCCCCAAGGGTCCAGGTGCCCTCTCGGCGCGGCCAAGGTGCGGGTCGCACCAGGTGGCCGCCTGGGCACCCTATGGCCCCCCTCTGGCTCCTATTTTGCATTTCCTCGTCATCCTTCTGGAATGGCCTCCGTCGATTTTCAGGTAATTTGGAGGTCTTCTATTTCAGCAACTCAGCGTCCACTTTTTACCGCTGAATCTTGCGTCTGCTGCTTCGGCAACGGAAAGTTGCAAATTGTGTAAAACAAGCCAAAACAACATAAGAATAGCATCATAACATGAAATATATCAATGAATAGGAAAGAATTACTATATAAAATAGTGATGCATTTTGGACATATCAACGACTTGAGACCTACTCCTTGTTCATAGACAACAACAACTGAGATAATCTTAAAAACTTGATCAATGTGTGTGTGCCTTGCCTGCTTCTTCTTCATCGGGGGATGAAAGAGGAGGACAAGGATTGGATAGGTGTTATTCTTGCGTAAGTAGGTGGATAGCAGACTTGTTGGAGGCGATTTCTCATCGAATGCTTGGCTTCTCATCTTACTCTTTAGTTCGTTAGTCACATCATATATGCTAGTGCGGAAGAAACCTCACCACTTACTCCTTCCTTACCGTAAACTACTAGTTATCCTAGAATGGCGAGTGATGAGGTCCTTGATGGGTCAGTTGACCACTACAGTTGGATGTTGAGTACTTATGTAGTCATGATACTACCCCCAAACTCTTTTCAGGATTCTTGAACGGGCACAGGTATGGTGATCGACGTTTCACATGGAGACCCGATGACGACTAGTTAGGCGGATCTCGACAGAGGGCCTGGACCCGTGTGGTTATTGGAGTGATGCCTTTTCTCTTCGCCACTAGCATTTTATTGTAGTCTGTACTCAGACATATATATCTTCCGCTGATGTATTGTATTAAGGTAGTTGTATGCCGATTGTATGAGATGTTGTATCCTTGTAGTTGTAATGTTGTGATATCATGTTGGAAATCCGGGGCATATGGCATTGTCATATGTCGTGGTGGGATCGATATGTGCTTCGTACCTGGATCTGGATGGAAACATCTAGATTTGGAATAGTACCGCATATCAGGCCTTACAACTTGGTATCAGAGCCTTACCGACTGTAGGATCCCTTTACTGGTCGAAGTCGAGTCTAGACAAAAACTATTTTGTAGTTACTAAGTTAGTTATCGGAGAGTAGGATTCTTTTTACTCCTTATCCCCTCCCTCTGGTAAGGAAGTGCGACGTAATGTTTTCTCCTTCAACTTATCCTCTTCAAAACTGAATCTAGGTTCTCGTTTAGGAGATTTCAGTCGGACCAATACTTTATCAGCAGCGGGTGGGTCGGCGTACTTCAAACTAGCTGAGCATGGATCGTGGGCTGTCGCTCTACATCGACAAATGTACGACTCGCGTGAAACAGCAAACCGGGTTTCCTCATTATTATCCAACCAATGGATTCTGAACTTCCCGCTTCGACTGTCCCCCTTTGTCCGCTTGAGTCGGCACTGTGTGTGGATCCTCCTCTTCTTGTCTCGTAGTCCAGATTTTTGCACCTTCCTGGTGATGTTATTGTAGAAATTCCGGTATGGTATTGTTTTGATTCGGATTCTCAGTTTCGTGGCTTCCAGTAGCACCTAGGTAATCTTATTCCGGAAACCTTGATTTTCCTTCTCCGAGTGGAATCAGTTTTGTGATGATATCCCCTTGTTTAATCCGAGCTTGCTCTCGATCAGTTTCCCGCACCTTCGGAAGTTTTCTTCTTCGATATCGGCATCTCCATGTTGGGAAACGTAGTAGAAAACAAAAAAATTCGGCCTACGAATCAAGAACCCAAGATCATCCAAGAAGATTGCATACAAGGTTTTAGGTCATGGCTCACCAACCGATGTAGCGGAAGTAGAGTTGGTGAAGCTCGTGGACGTAGTGGAAGTAGATCTCGCAAGTTCTCCCACGAACAGTCCCTCGATCAATCCCACGAACAAGTCCCGCGATCTAGTCCCACGGACAAGTCCCATGAACAAGCTCCTCGAAGAAGGGTCGAAGGTACAACCCCTCCATTAGTATCCACACATCCCGTAGAAGCAATCCAGCAGCGCTCCGCCGTCCAGAGATGAACGCCACCGAGAAAACTAGAGGGAGAAAACCCTAACGGATTCCGATCTAGAACAGCGTCTAAACCGGGGTCTAAAAGTGGAGCAACGGGGTTTAGAGGAGGGAGGGTGGCGCATAGGCCTTGGGGACAAGTTGTGCTGCGCCCCCACCCCTCCCCCACATTATATAGGTGGCCAAGAGGCCCTTGGGGCGCAGCTCAAAGGGAATTGGGAGTCCAACTTGGACTCCCAAGCCTTCCAAACCTTACCACACCTTCCCACCGGAAAACTGCCATAATGGGTTTTCGTATTCCCACCTGGAGGAGGTTTCCTTCCCCTTGGTGCGCCCCCACCCCCTTGGCCGGCCAGGGCAGCCTAGGTGGCTTGCCCCCCAAGGCTAGGGGCGCAGGGGAGTGGGTGGTACTGCCCGGAACCTTCCGGAACCTTCTAGAAGCTTCCAGGACCTTCCGGGACCTACCGGGACTGTTTCGGGACATTCCGGACACTTTTGGAGCACTTCCAATACCTTCCGGAACCTCTAACGAATGTTCCGGAGCCATCTAAATGGGTTTCGGAGCCATCCGGGCAAAGGTTATTATGTCCGGTGAACACAACATATTGTTTAAGCTGTCCACCGATCACCGAAACTATTCCGGTTGATCGTAAACTTTCCCATTACCATTTTCATATGTTCCGGAACCACCTGGGACTACTCCAGAGTGATCCGGAAATATCCTTAAATACCCAAAACTACTTTTGGTGCCCTTATGAACTATTTCATAAATCCCCAGAACTACTTCCGGTACCCGTATGAACTATTCTGCTTTGCTTCCACTAAACCTTCTACCATTCTAGTATTCTAACAGACTACTGCTCGTTAAGTGTGTGACCCAATAGGTTCAGTATAATGCGGACATGACTCAGAACATCTTCCGGACATAGGTCAACAGCCTTTTGTCAATAGCCAATAATCAACAGCGGAGCCATGGACACCCATGTTGACTCCCGCACATACACGAAGAAACTTCGAGTGAACCATTATGTTTATTCATGTACCATTCCCTTTGCTTCGTGATATATGACAAAGTTAGAGGAGAGATGTTTGGAACCCATGTGTAACAACTTCTTGAACACAAGCCACTCGTTATCCTCTTTGCTCGTTTGTCCATTTTCTCGTTATCGTATTCCGGTATCCCCGTGACTGAATCACAATGCGTCTGGCCAGACTATAATGGATACCGTCATACCGAGTGGGCCCGAAGTGAATATCTTCTTCATCGTGAAGGAGCAAATCCCATTCTTGAACTATCATAGTCACTAGCCACACCATCTGACATACCCAGAACTTATTTTACTACTTCCCATTTACGGGAGGATTCATCTAAGAACCAAAGCATGTCTTCCTGTGTGAAGCAACTCGATACTCTCATGGTCTAAGGAATTACGTATATGATAACAATTCATGATATGACTTATAACGTAGTTACGATGTGATCTCTAAGTATATCATTCAATACTGGGGTCGGTTCAACATCATTGTTCTGCTAACAATATGTTCCCATTGCTACTGACATCCTTGTTACAAGAACAATGTCCATGATTAAGAAAACGTAATCATCAGTTAGCACATGAGCTGGTCTTAGAGGCTAAACCAGGAACTCTTGGTGTTTACATTTCCACACATGCAAGTGAGTTTTCTTCTGAATCTCATAGTCAGGGTCATTGCAATTATAGCACAGAAATATAAACATTAATTACGAACGTGGAAATATATATAATAACATTTTATTATTGCCTCTAGGGCATATTTCCAACAGTCTCCCACTTGCACTAGAGTCAATAATATTATCAGTGCTTGAGCACTTTACACCTTATGGCATACCGGTGTAATACATGCTTCATTTGTGGTATAGACTTCATCATCGGATCTGACGTTTCAGACCCGTTTGTATCTTGCATATCTTCGCGTTTTCACGCTATCATAAAATTCACTAATTTTATCAGTTTAGCTTTGTATATGTTTGAATTATTTGGCAGGACCTTGGTTCCTTTAGAATAAGTCATGAAATCATTCATAAATGTTCCATGAGCTTTAAGCATCTTGGAAACCATACCATGTTCATAAATGAACTGATGATTCAAAATACCCTCCCTTGTTACTTCTTTAAGCAACAATATACTTAGCCAGTGTTATAGAATTCGCCACAGTATCGAACTTGACAAAGTTCCTTCATACTGCGCCACCCTTACGTGTGAAACACATAATCCCAATTAAAATCGAAAATCGGTCGGAGTAAGTATGAAGACTGAATTGGTGTAACTATTTACATCAAAAATTCAGCTGGTGTAACTTATTACAACGAGCTCTTCATTATCTCCATTTTCCGAGAAACATATCTTATCTATCATAAGTTTAACTTTTCACTGTTTGTCCAATGATCAACATATTGATCACTTTGGTATCTTGCTCACAACCTTTTGGAGCGTTGGACATATCTGGTCGTTTTACATATTATGGTGTACATGATTAATCCAAACACACAGGTGAGTGGAATTCAATTCACGTGTTTTTGCTTATCTGTGTTCATGAACACTGATATCTGCAAATAATTTTTCACCGTGACCTCGGCAAGAACATTCTTCTTGGCGTTTTCATACTAAACTACTTTAGTATCATGTCAACATGTAATGTTGGTCTTAGCATGATCAGGCACTTACTATCTACATAGATCATTGTGCTCAATCCTAATGCTATATCAGCCCAAATTCTTCAACTGAAAACTATTTCCAACGAAGTCCTTATTCGTGTCAAGAAATTAATATCATTTCCAATCAACAATATGTCATCTACATAAGGTTTTTAGAAATATCATTCAGCTCCCACTTACTTTCTTGAATATTCAAGCATTTTCGTTATTCCTGATGACAACAAACTCTTTTGGCAATTTCATCATAACGAAAATTCCAACTCCATTGTGCTAGCTTCAGTCCATCACTGGACATCCAAGGCTTGCATCTATTTTAGCATCCTTTGAATCGACAAAACATTCCGGTCGTATCACATATACGTCCTTTGTTATTTTTCCGTGTAGGAACGTTGTTTTGACGTTCATTCTACCATATCCTATAAATGAGACATGTAGTAATTGCTAATATAACCCGAACTGACTAAATCATCTCTACGGTCGAAACTATTTCGCCGTAGTCAACCTTTGAACTTGCTAGAAAACAATTTTCCAACGAGTTGAGCTTTATGGATAAAACAATTTCATCCGAATCAATTATAGATCCATATATATATATTCTTCAGACTTTTAGTCTTTCGGAGGGTCTACCAAGTTCAAAACTTGACTTACTTCCATGGATACTATCTCGGATTATTTGGCATTTAGCCAAATCCCGGAGTCAGGGCCCATCAACGCTTCTTTGTATATCACAGGTTTATCATTGTCGAACAACAATATCTCGTTTTACATATCATGAATGTTTGTACGAGTTTTGTCTAACCTGTGTAGTTCAGCTGCGCACTTATTTGAAGATTCAACAATCTTTAACAAGTTGCACTGTCCTCCCACTCACTATTTTGCAAGAAACCATTTTCTTCAAAACACATTGTTCTTAACAGCAAACAGTTTTGCTTTTGTGTAGTGATAGAGGAATACCAAAACTTTTGGCATAACCTTAACAAAGTAGCACTTATCTGATTTGGGGTTTTGAGTATGTCAAACATATGCCTCATATACCCAAATTTTAAGAAAAGACAACATGGTTTTAACAGTCCATACCACATCTAATATGGTGTCATTTCAACAGATTTGATGATGCTCTTTTCAGTGTAAAAGCCGTAGTCACTAACGCATAACTTTTAATGAGTATAATGGAAAATTGATAAACGTCATATTTGATCTTACCGTGTCATACATGGCTTGATTACATCTCTCGAACATCTTACTCATAGTGATGTTCCGGGAGACGCAAGTTATGACACTCTTCACAACTCATCAGACGTTCGCTAAACTTGTAACTCAAATATTACTTTCTACAATCTAATTTGCAGAAGCTTTATTTTCTCGTTACAATGAATTTCTATTTCACTCTAAAATTCCTTGAACATTTCAAAGATTTCAGACGTATGTCTCTATTGAAAAGATATCCACATATCTACTTCAACTCATGAGTGAAGATAGGGAATCCACTGCACACAACTACACTTATTGGACTACACACATCATAATGTATGATTACCAATGGTTTAGTTGCCCGTTCATGTATGGCCTATTAACGGTGTTTTAGTCACATTACTTTGAGACAAAGATCGCAAGCGTCAAGTGATTCATAATCATATGACTCGAAAGTCCATCACTTATGGAAATTCTTCATGCATGTTATGTCACTTGTGATAAACGGCAGTGCCACATCTATGTGGTATTTCTGTCAGTCTTGCGACGTTTAGCGTCAGTGTTATGGATGTTTAGTATTATTATCAAGATTCATAACATACACCCTATTCATAATGGAAGTATGGCCTTTACGTTATTCATAGCTTTGAACAACTCTCTTGCAACAAACATGATTCAAAATGATGTTTTGCAACAAGGCTAAAGTGTAGTAACAATTTACTCAACTCTAAAATGAATTATGAAGATAATCATAGAGTCAACACACGGTATAGTAAACCTTTTACCGTGTTCCCGAGCGTGTCAAAACTCATCATTAGCTAGTCATAAAGGCCATAGTATTTCTTGCATCGAGTTGCAACAATATGCAATCGATGTGATATTCCGGTGATCAACAGTTTAATCACAATATACAGAATCCACAATTAACTTCTTAATCATGATTCCCAAGAATTACATCTCTTGACCAGCAATGAATTCATCTATAACTCCGTATAACTTTCATTTCTGAGCTGGTTATTCCAGTCTTCTTTCGTTTTGCCTTTATACGTATCATAGTTCTATTTCCAATGTCACTCCTACTCACAGAAGATCACACATGATCAAGGGTGGCGCAGGCCATGGACTTTCCGGCGTGTAAGTCTTACTAACACCCTATGGAACTTCCTTTCCCTTAATCCTCATCATCATATGATCATTGTTCTTCTGGATCCCACACTTATCAGTTTTGTTTCGAGCACAATGAACATTTTCACTAATGCTTACAATCATACATTGTACTAGATATCTTATATCCAACATTAATTGTCTTACTACTGAAAACTTATTTTTCAGTTCCATGAATATAACATAACTATCCCAAACTTTTCGAAGTTCGGGTTTCATGGTGGTGAAGACAATGCACTTAGATGTCGTGGAATTCTAGCATTTTGGATTATGGACATAAGTCACATCATCCATAGCATCAGCGGGAGAGCATCAAAAATTTGCGATAGGACAAGCTCCTTCTCGACACTATTGAGGATAGTCCTCACAATACGGTACCAATCGTAAAGTTTTTACCAGATAAAACAGTTAATCAAAATCAATTGGGAAGGTGGTAACGCGAGCCATTATTCTACAACGATAATGCAAATACTAAGACTTTGTTCATAATTAAGTTGCACTTGTGATTAATCAATTTAATTTCTTAGTGCGCTCCCACTCAGATCAATATCTCTCGTAATTGATGCTGGAGTGATTCAAGATCCAACCCAATCGTCCGCCATTGATGTGACATCACTGATGACTTAGACTGGACCGGTAGGCCAACTTGCCAATCACGCCAAAGGTGATTCTTGTTCATCTTTCGATGGGCGTGTTCCGGTAGCAAACTTTTATCCAAACCGTCAAGATAACCAAGTGTAATGTGATGTGTGTTCTTTTAACACACCCGTCTTTTATGCGTCACACCGTGTGCACCCATGTGACATGACCTGCTCCGGTGTGAAACATAGTATAGACGATGCTACAGTTGGGAGAACACTATCAACTTGATATTGTTTTGCGAGAGATCACCCTAATAAAACACGACTACCGCGCATCAAACAAGGGTGCATCAAAGGGATAAACATCACAGGCAGTTCATAAAATTTTGTGATATAGTATAGCCCTTTGCTTCGTGAAGTCTTCATTGTCTTCACGTCGTCGTGGTTGAAGTCACCGTGTCCAACAACTTTGTCCTTGGCACCGGGAACATCACCACGACTTCCGGCATGTGCGTCGGGGTCCACCTCCGCATCGTAGATCATCACCTTTGCATCTATCTATTGCTTTGCCTCGAGCTAATAAACAGTTCTGGCACGCAGGCCATAATTAAGTGACAATCATATGACTCCAGTCATCATGCCGTACCACGACACGCAGGTCGCGAATAAATATTACATAACATATAGCATCTCATACAAACACATTGCAAATCTTGAAAGTTATACCACATCACATGCATACTCTGCAAAAACGAGTTAGATCGCCATCTACACGGGTTGTTGCAACTTTTATCATGGTTGTTAAGCAGGTTTACAAGGCAAACGAGAAACCCTAGGAAAAACAAAACACGATACTTCTTTTGTTGCTAGTTTAACATACGGGGTGTGTGCAGCAACTAATGCCACAAGCCAAACTTCGTTAAACGCGTGACCCCCGTGTGGATTTGAGTTCATAAAATCCACAAGCCCGTCCATGTAAAAAATTCTATAGCAAGACTAAGATGAGATCCAAGGAATTTGATGTAGTCCATGATCAAGGCAACCAGCATACTAAAAGCAGCATAGAGGGATCGATGGAAAACTCAATCCTTGTAGCAAAATCTCAACTTGCCATCAAGCATAGAAAAAATCACATGACAGGGAAGCAACAAGAAAATCAATGCCTCATATCAACATATGATCTACCTAAACATGCATCTAATCAAGGATCGCTCTGATACCACTGTTGGGAAACGTAGTAGAAAACAAAAAAATTCGGCCTACGAATCAAGAACCCAAGATCATCCAAGAAGATTGCATACAAGGTTTTAGGTCATGGCTCACCAACCGATGTAGCGGAAGTAGAGTTGGTGAAGCTCGTGGACGTAGTGGAAGTAGATCTCGCAAGTTCTCCCACGAACAGTCCCTTGATCAATCCCACGAACAAGTCCCGCGATCTAGTCCCACGGACAAGTCCCATGAACAAGCTCCTCGAAGAAGGGTCGAAGGTACAACCCCTCCATTAGTATCCACACATCCCGTAGAAGAAATCCAGCAGCGCTCCGCCGTACAGAGATGAACGCCACCGAGAAAACTAGAGGGAGAAAACCCTAACGGATTCCGATCTAGAACAGCGTCTAAACCGGGGTCTAAAAGTGGAGCAACGGGGTTTAGAGGAGGGAGGGTGGCGCATAGGCCTTGGGGACAAGTTGTGCTGCGCCCCCACCCCTCCCCCACATTATATAGGTGGCCAAGAGGCCCTTGGGGCGCAGCTCAAAGGGAATTGGGAGTCCAACTTGGACTCCCAAGCCTTCCAAACCTTACCACACCTTCCCACCGGAAAACTGCCATAATGGGTTTTCGTATTCCCACCTGGAGGAGGTTTCCTTCCCCTTGGTGCGCCCCCACCCCCTTGGCCGGCCAGGGCAGCCTAAGTGGCTTGCCCCCCCAAGGCTAGGGGCGCAGGGGAGTGGGTGGTACTGCCCGGAACCTTCTGGAACCTTCTAGAAGCTTCCAGGACCTTCCGGGACCTACCGGGACTGTTTCGGGACATTCCGGACACTTTTGGAGCACTTCCAATACCTTCCGGAACCTCTAACGAATGTTCCGGAGCCATCTAAATGGGTTTCGGAGCCATCCGGGCAAAGGTTATTATGTCCGGTGAACACAACATATTGTTTAAGCTGTCCACCGATCACCGAAACTATTCCGGTTGATCGTAAACTTTCCCATTACCATTTTCATATGTTCCGGAACCACCTGGGACTACTCCAGAGTGATCCGGAAATATCCTTAAATACCCAAAACTACTTTTGGTGCCCTTATGAACTATTTCATAAATCCCCAGAACTACTTCCGGTACCCGTATGAACTATTCTGCTTTGCTTCCACTAAACCTTCTACCATTCTAGTATTCTAACAGACTACTTCTCGTTAAGTGTGTGACCCAATAGGTTCAGTATAATGCGGACATGACTCAGAACATCTTCCGGACATAGGTCAACAGCCTTTTGTCAATAGCCAATAATCAACAGCGGAGCCATGGACACCCATGTTGACTCCCGCACATACACGAAGAAACTTCGAGTGAACCATTATGTTTATTCATGTACCATTCCCTTTGCTTCGTGATATATGACAAAGTTAGAGGAGAGATGTTTGGAACCCATGTGTAACAACTTCTTGAACACAAGCCACTCGTTATCCTCTTTGCTCGTTTGTCCATTTTCTCGTTATCGTATTCCGGTATCCCCGTGACTGAATCACAATGCGTCTGGCCAGACTATAATGGATACCGTCATACCGAGTGGGCCCGAAGTGAATATCTTCTTCATCGTGAAGGAGCAAATCCCATTCTTGAACTATCATAGTCACTAGCCACACCATCTGACATACCCAGAACTTATTTTATTACTTCCCATTTACGGGAGGATTCATCTAAGAACCAAAGCATGTCTTCCTGTGTGAAGCAACTCGATACTCTCATGGTCTAAGGAATTACGTATATGATAACAATTCATGATATGACTTATAACGTAGTTATGATGTGATCTCTAAGTATATCATTCAATACTGGGGTCGGTTCAACATCATTGTTCTGCTAACAATATGTTCCCATTGCTACTGACATCCTTGTTACAAGAACAATGTCCATGATTAAGAAAACGTAATCATCAGTTAGCACATGAGCTGGTCTTAGAGGCTAAACCAGGAACTCTTGGTGTTTACATTTCCACACATGCAAGTGAGTTTTCTTTTGAATCTCATAGTCAGGGTCATTGCAATTATAGCACAGAAATATAAACATTAATTACGAACATGGAAATATATATAATAACATTTTATTATTGCCTCTAGGGCATATTTCCAACACTCCAGTCATGTTGGATCCTGACGGAAGCAAACATCATTGTCACGATGAGAAAAGCCTTTGTTGGTGGTGTCGGGAAGTTTCACCTCTTGTTCGATCTTCCTTTTGCAACATCTCGTTCCTTCCCCCGAGTTATGCCGGATCTCGGGACGAGATCCTTTGTTGGTGGTGGAGAGTTGTAACAGCCAAAACTAGCAAAAACAAATTGGAAATCATCATGTTTTTCCATGAGAGAGGTACATGCCAAATTCCATGATTTTATCATGTCCAGACATTTGGGTTGTAGTTCAAATGGCATATGAATTAACTTCAAAGCCATTTAAATTACTTAAATATTTTGACCCATTTCCTTCCCCAAAAAAATCCTATAAAACATGAGATTTCATAATCATATTTATTAGCGGATTTTGAAAATCCATTTGCTATTTCTTTTTCCCCTTTACTCTGTTGTCCTTTTTTCAAAAGGATTAAAAATGCAGAAAAGGGAAAGGGAGCACTTGGGCCACATCCTCTCTCTCTCTCGCAGCCCAAATCGCAGCCGACTCCACCGGGACCCACTTGTCATCCCCTCCTCTTCACCTTTTCCCTCACCTCTCGACAGAAAGCAAAGAGAGAGAGAGAGAGAGAGCTCGCCGTTGAGCCCTCCTGCAGCCTCCCCTGCTCTCCCCCTTATTGCCTCCTCCCAACCCCTTCAGGAACCCTAGCCTCTCCTCTTCCTCCCAGCCGCCTCCATCTCCCCTCTCCCCTTATTTTCCTCTCGGTTTCAGGTCGGCATGAGCGGAGGATCAAGCTCCAAATTCGCCAACCCCCAAGCCCGATCATTGAAGCTATGGGTGCAGTCGTCGTCCACGCCCACGTGAACGACCTAGGGCGCTCGAGTTGGGGACGGTGTGCCTCAACATCTCCCTGGTTCCGTATCCATACCCAGGTAGTCGACGGTCCGTCCTACGCTTCCCTGCCATGTCATCTTCGATGAACCTGAGAACTATGACATCGATTTCCTCTTGGTGAGCCTCCAATTTCCCCCTGTTCCCCGCGAGTACGACGCAGCAGCCGTAGTCGTGGTTGTGCGCTTCCCTGTAGCAGTAGTCCCTGCCATATTTTTTTTTAGTTTGACGTCGCTCGTCGTCCGCGTTGTAGCCATATGTGTGCCCTGCGTGACCCGCACGTGCCCACGAGGCCCTCTCCACGCTCTATGCTGAGCTCGTGACATGCCAAGGCCACGCCCAACAACCGCAAGGGCGCCCCTTTTATTTCTGCTCCTTTATTTTTTTGCATTGCAGCGCACATGGGCTCGGCCCAGATCATTTCCTTGCCCTTGGGCACTCAATAGAGCTGACCCGCGAGGGTTTGGGTCCCTTAGGCCAAGACCAGCCCAGGGGAGGTTTTTTCCCTTTTTCTTTTTTGAGTTTGTTGCAAATTCTTTCAAATCTTCTCCATTTTGCATTTGCTTGTGCTATGTGCATCCTTGCCCCAACTATATCATGTCATGCATGATTTTGGGGTAGAAAAATATGAGGAATAAGATGGTGTTGTTCATTTTTCCGTTTGAGATAGCATTATTTTGGTGATGGTGCGTTTTGCAAGTAACCCCTCATATGTTGCACATGGTACAATCTTTCTTCCTTTCCCTTGTTGTTCCGATCTGATGACCGTAGTTTCCGATAGCGTAGTCTTGCGCTTCAATTCATTGCTTGCAATAGAACGCATTAGGTGCATCATATTATGCCATGCCATCTTTGCATCTCTTTAAGTTAAAGAATCCTAACGTGAGGGTCGTCTTCATGGTAGGCAAGTCTTGTTCATGTCATGTTTTATTCCATTGCTTATGCCATGATCATGCATCAAAATAATTATCACGTAAGGATCCTTCGTATCTGTAATTCACCTACATAATGCATATGAAGGTGTTCGGTAGCATTGCACCCTTGCTTCCCGATGCTTCATTTAAACTTGCTTGCAGTTACGTCCATGCCATGCTATTAAACTGACATTCATCATACTTGATCGTCCTTGCTTGTTCATTGCTTGCTCGTGCTTGTTCCGTAGTAATAGAAGCATGTTCGTTGATTTATTTCTAGTGTTTACTTCTTGTGTGCTCCCACGGATACTTTCGGAGACGATGCGAGTTTGCGATCGACTACACCTTCGGAACCCGACTTATCAACAGCCAAGGACTATACATTACTTATGATCCTTTCTATTATAACCAGCGGTTTGCATGCTAGTCTAGGACAGGTTCAATGTTTGATCCTACCACATGTTTACAGCCTCTCTTACACCGATACAGCCATGTCCCCTCCCAGCAAACCATGTACTGTTATGTTACTATTGCTCGTTGCTCAGCCGCTGCTCAGTATGCATGCTTAGGATGATACGAATGTTACCTCCTATTACTCCTTTGATTGGGCTATCACATTAATATATTGTTGTGGATGATATGCTTATTATAATTTTTACTATACTCGACGAAGCATGGAAGGTCTAGGCTATCCTGCCCCGACGCTTTGTTCCATTCGAGTCACCTAGGATCCGAGTTCCGGGTATTGGTTTTAAGACTGAGTGTGCCTAACCACGTGTGGGATGCTATGGGGTCCCCTCTTCTTACCTACCTAGATTCAAACATTTCTAGTGGTGGCCCAAGCTGATTTACCATTTCAAAACCGTGTGTGTGACTGGTGAGCTCCCAGCAGATTTCAAACAACTCGGGCCAGCGGAGCCAGAGTTCCTCTGTTTGTCCACACTGGTGAGCTAGGGAAGCCCCTGAGTTCAGGTGAGGCTAACCCCGACCTTAGCCATAAGGAAGAGTCTGATCCGAGAGCGTGGCCAGTTTTTGGATTGGGTGTCGACTCCCCGAGGGGGCCACCCGGTTTTGTTCATTGTTAGTTAGAGGGATTATGACGTCCGGATCTCTCAGAACAACTCTTCAATGAGTTTCTTTAACGGGCCCGACTGAGAGAGCCGGCGTACATGAGGAGCTTATAATGGGCAGTTGGTACACCCCTGCAGGGTTAAATCTTTTTGAGAAGCCGTGTCCATGGTTATGGACGACTTGAGACCTACTCCTTGTTCATAGACAGCAACAACTGAGATAATCTTAATAACTTGATCAATGTGTGTGTGTGCCTTGACTGCTTCTTCTTCATCGGGCGATGAAAGAGGAGGACAAGGATTGGATAGGTGTTATGCTTGCATAAGTAGGTGGATAGCAGACTTGTTGGAGGTGATTCCTCATCGAATGCTTGGCTTCTCATCTTACACTTTAGTTCGTTAGCCACATCATATATGCTAGTGTGGCAGCAACCTCACCACTTACCCCTTCCTTACCGTAAACTACTAGTTATCCTAGAATGACGAGTGATGAGGTCCTTGTTGGGTCAGTTGACCACTACAGTTGGATGATGAGTACTTCTGTACTCATGATACTACCTGATACGTCTCAAACGTATCGATAATTTCTGCTCGTTCCATGCATGTTTTGTGTGATATTGCTATGATCTAGATACACTTTCATACTTTTTTCTATCATATTTGGACTAACCTACTAACTCAGTGCACCCCACTGCGAGTCCCTGTTTTCTGTTGTTTTTCTATTTCAGTTTTCCCCATATAAAAGTGCTCAAAAAATCCGGGAAAATTAGATAAAAAATCAGCGTGCCAGAAGCTTCCCGAAACCCGAAGGAGGGCCAGGGGGCCACCACCACGTTCCCAGGGGGCCACCTGGCGCGGCCAGGGGCCTGGCCCCACCAGGGGGGCGCCTGGACCCCTGGTGGCCCCCCTAGCTGCCCCCTTCGCCTATTTATTCTCCGTCACGGGGAAACTCTGAGGACAGAACCCTATTTCGCAAACTCACCTTTGTTCCTCCGCCGCCGTGCTTCCAAGATCGGGAGCACCGTCAGGACCCTTCCAGCACCCTGCCGGAGGGAGGATCGACCTCCGGGAGCTTCTCCTCCACCATGGACGCTTCCCGGATGTGTCGTGAGTAGTTTCCTTTGGACCATGGCTCCGTGATTAGTAAATATCTAATGTTCTCCTCCCCTCTTTGTTCTTCATGGCTTCGACCTCGTGAGCTGACCTACATGATCGAGGCACATATGTAATTCTTTCTGCTTTTGCTATGCTGAGTTTGATGGGATCTGATGGATTATGAGATTATGTTCAGATCGTGATAGAGTAATATATTTGGTTTTTATCTCTTATATTTTTGTTCCTAAGTAATTCTTGCATGTTCTCCGTGGATGTTTATTGCTTTGGCCAAGTAGTAGGTAGTGACTCCAAGAGGGAACGTTATGCTCGATTGTGGGTACATGCCCCCTGATGACATGCTTGAGTGAAAGAAACATGAGTCTAGGGGATGTGTTGTGGCCACAAGGGGGAAAACAACGGTGCTTGTAACCATGGTTGCAAGGATTGTTTACTTTACGCAAAGTTCTTTCTAATGCAGTTGTCTGTTGCTTTGGGTTTACGCTTTGGGTGGGGCTCACAACTTAATACCAGCGAGATGTTCTGGATAGATATCTCAAGGTGGATGATTATTAGTAGATGCAGATGGATTTCGGTCTACTTATTTTGGCGTACTGCCCATGCTTATGAGCCTCTTCCTTTCTTTTGTAGCATAGTTAGCATTGCGGTGCGTTTATAATCCTGTGAATTGCCCATCTGTAATTTTTTTACCTCGCATAGCAGTTTTATCGTCTTTTGGGAGAGAGACGTCACTAGTGAACATCACGGGACCCCGGTCCATATTCTCATCACTGTTTACAAGCTTATTTCCTTTTCAGTATTTACTTTCAGTTGCTATCATTATTATTATCTCTTGTGTTTGATCCTTTGTAAACAACAAGACCGGAGAGATTGACAACCTCTATGAACTTTGTTGGGAGCAAAGTTAATTGTGTTGTGTGCAGGTCCGCGTCGGGTGCGCCTCTGACACCTACTTATTATCGCTGGAGTCCTACGGGAGACAAACCCTATCCTCTACATAGGGGAAATTTGCTGTTATCCTACATCTCTCCTTCCACTTGGGGTAACCAACAAAGGGAGAGAAGCCATTATCACTTCCACGCCATCATGAAAATTTCTGGCGCCTTTGCCGGGGACTCCGAGTGATAAGATAGGGGAGTTGCCCACTACCTTTTACCTTTACTTTTTAGTCTTGTTAGTTTACCTTTCTGTTTTTTATCTTTGTGTCTTATACCAAAAATCACAAAAAAAATATTTATCTTGCTATTGGTAGTCCTCCTTGTTTAGATGAACATATTAGGACTTGGTGCTTTGCGGGAATTGGAAGTTCTCGATTTCCGTCAAAGGGATGGAGAAAATATGAAGAAGGCATGGGACAGAATTTCTGAAGAACATAAAAGAATTATGCCTTGGATACATATAAATATTGTGCTTAGGAATTTTTACCATGGTCTTTTTAAGTGGTGTAAACACTCTCTTGATATTATAGCTGAAGGAGACTTCTTAGAGTGTGATGAAGCTAGAGCTCTTGATATTCTGCATAGTCTATCTAGTTATTTTGTTTATGATCGTAGTATTGATACTGTTATAGATAGACTTGCCACTATTGAAAAGAGGATGGATGCTCTAGATTTGAGGGAAATAGAAAAACTTAAGTCCAACAAGAAAGAAATGTTGGAGATAGATGATGATTGGGAGCCCTTTGTTAGGATTAGCATCTCTAACCAAGACTTCCTTGCTTTTTGTGACATTGGATCCATGGTTTCTACTATGCCAAAATTAGTTTATGATTCTTTGAAACTAGATATGGACAAATTGTCATCTTATCATGAACATGCTAATGGAGATATTTCAGAGGTTAAAGGAAAGGTAAAAGAAGTCCAAGTTACATTCCTTCATAGGACTGCACCGATGGATTTCTTTGTCATGCAGCCAAACCAAAGCAACATTGAGCTTGGAAGGAACTTCCTCCGAGCCATGAAAGGCTTCATTGATATTGGTAACGGGTTCATACGCTTACGCGGTAAGGCGAAATGTAAGTACCTCTTTCCTAGGAAGAATGATCTTATTGAAAATCAATTTGAAGGTTTTTACGATTCCGACGATCTTGGAGACCTTTGATTCTTCTTTTTCCTTATGCCTAGCTTAAAGGCGTAAAAGAAAGCGCTTGTTGGGAGGCAACCCAAGATGTTTTTATTTCTGTTTTTAGTGGTCTTGATGGTTTTTACTACTATAGCAACATCATTGTATCTTTATTTTCAAGCTTTGTGCCAAGTTATAGCCTCATGTGACAAGGGAAGTGAAAGTTGTGACATGTTGTCCAGAAAACAGATTCTGTCTTCATGACGGGGAAAATCGGATCAAATCACCAGTTCATCTTTTGTAGCTTAATTGTTTACACAGCGTGCTCTATACAATCACGTAACTTTTGTATGTTCTGAGTTTTTTGATTTGAGTTGCAGAAGTACCCCTAAAAAATTCTTTACTACCTGTTTTTCTGTTTTTCACAGATTCTGCCACGTTTTGTCTCTCCTAACTTTTGAAAACCTTAAGCTTGCTTTTTCTTTGCAAAAAGCTTTTAGAAATCTTGAGAAACAGTAGCTCTTCAAGAATATCTTTATATCCAGTGGGGAAAATTATTTATTAAGGGTACTAACCTCTCTAATCAGCTTACGATGAGTTATATATGAAGGGAGTTTTCAAGTGTGCGATGGAAGATGATGAAAGAAGAATCGGGAGTGTCAAGCGCTCAAGCTTGGGGATGCCCCCATGCATCCCCAATAAATGTTCAAGGAGACTCAAGCATCTAAGCTTGGGGATGCCCTTCTCCGTCAACAATCATCAGTTCGTCCTTCGTCTCACTATATTTTTATCACTTCATGCGTTATGTGCTATGCTTGGAGCGTCTCGCTCTTAGGTTTTGTTTTTAGTTTTCTTTAGCTTTGCTTGCTGTTCATAACAAGTTAGACCCCGTCTTACTTTGTGTGGGAGAGAAACACGCTCCACTTTCAAAATCTAGAACACATCATAGGATTCTTCATGCCTATCTTTTTACTGTTGTGTGTTCTTTATTTTTTCGTAGCTACTGCCCTGTTTAGTTTTAGTCTTAGTTTGTCTTTAGCAAGAGCCTTGGCTTTTGTTTAGTTTGTTGTTGGAACTCTCTTTAGTTTTCATGTTTATCTTGTTAAGAGAGTTGGTTGTTGCACTGAGTTGTGTCTTGTTTTGAGAGTAGGTAATTGAGGTTGCTATTTAATTTTAGTAGTAACTTGCAATAGTTTTGAGTTATTGATGTGAGTAATGTTTGAACTTTTGGTGTCAAGAGCTCTAGCCTATTAGTGATAGGTGTCGTATTTTGGGCAATCCGTGTTTATTTTCAAAACCTACAAAACCAGTTGAGAACTCTAGCTACTAGATGGATCGCTAATCTTTGGAGGGATCGGATATTAGAGTACACTCACGTACCATGAGTCGAGGATGCGCAAGGATAACCAAACCCCCATACACTCCTCCTCGGGGTACTTGTCTCTTTGTGAACCTCCTTATTAGATTGAGAGTTACCGATAATAAGTGCATGAGTTTTTCGGACTAATGTAAGTATTTAAAGTTGACACTTCCACCTCCTCATATTTGCTAGCCTCTCCTGTGCAGTGCATTGCCTTCTTCTCACTCCGAGAATTGGCGTCCACCTTCGACGGTACATCCAAACCCTTGGCATGATACACTCTGTCATCATAAACCTCCTTATATTTTTCCTTAAAACAGCCACTGATACGCGAGAGAGGATTGCTTATCACCCTTCGTTGGTTACCCCAAGTGGAAGGTAAGATGCAGCGTAGCAGCAAGTATCCCTCGGTGAAGATACCGAGGTTGAGTATCGACCAATAGGACTCCGACGATGATAAGTAGGTTTTAGCGGCGCACGTGACGCAGACCTGCATACAACACAATTAACTTTGCTCCCAACAAAGTTCAGAGAGGTTGTCATTCTCTCCGGTCTTGTTGTTTACAAAGGATCAAAAACACAGGATAATGATAATGATAGCAACTGAAAGTAAAAAAGCAAGAAAGTAAATGAGCGTGTAAACAGTGATGAGAATATGGACCGGGGTCCCGAGATGTTCACTAGTGATGTCTCTCTCCCAAAAGACGATAAGACTGCTATGCGAGGTCAACAAATTACAGAAGGGAAATTGACAGGATTATACACGCACTGCAATGCTAACTATGTTACAAAAGAAAGGAAGAGGCTCAAAAGCATGGGCAGTACGCCAAAATAAGTAGACCGAAATCCATCTGCATCTACTACTAATCATCCACCTTGAGATATCTATCCAAAACATCTCGCTGGTATTAAGTTGCGAGCCCCACCCAAAGTGTAAACCCAAAGCAACAGACAACTGCATTAAAAAGAACTTTGCGTAAAGTAAACAATCCTTGTAACCGCGGTTACAAGCACCATTTTTTCCCCCTTGTGGCCACATCACATCCCCTAGACTCATGTTTTTGTCAGTCAAGCGTGTCATCAGGGGGCATGTACCCACAATCGAGCATAACGTTCCCTCTTGGAGTTACTACCTACCACTTGGCCAAAGCAATAAATAGCAACGGAGAACATGCAAGAATTACTTCGGAACAAAAATACAAAAGATAAGAACCAATAATATTACTCTATCACAATCTGAACATAATCTCATAATCCATCAGATCCCATTAAACTCAGCATAGCAAAGGCAGAAAGAATTACATCAGTGCCTCGATCATGTAGGGCAGCTCACGAGGTCTAAACCATGAAGAACAAAGAGGGGAGGAGTACACCACATAGCTACTGATCACGGACCCATGGTCCAAGGTAGACTACTTACGGCACATCTGGGAAGCGTCCATGGTGGAGGAGAAGCTCCCGGAGGTCGATACTCCCCCGGCAGGGTGCCGAGAAGGGTCCTGACGACGCTTCCAATCTTGAAAGTGCGGCGGCGGCGGAACAAAGGAGAATTTGCGAAATAGGGTTCTGTCTTCGGAGTTTCCCCGTGACGGAGAATAAATAGGCGAAGGGGGAAGTCAGGGGCCACCAGGGGCCCAGGTGGCCGCCTGGGTGCCTAGTGGTGGGCCCCTGGCCCTCCTTCGGGCTTCTAGAGTCTTCCGACAAGCTGATTTTTTATCTGATTTTTCCCGGATTTTTGGAGCATTTTTTATACGGGGAAAACTGAAATAGAAAAACAGGAGAAACCAGGAACTGGCACTGGGGTGCACTGAGTTAGTAGGTTAGTCCAAATATGATCAAAAGTGCATGAAAGTGTGTCTAGATCATAGCAATATCACACAAAACATGCATGGAGCGAGCAGAAATTATCGATACGTTTGAGACGTATCAACATCCCCAAGCTTAATTCCTGCTCGTCCTCGAGTAGGTAAATGATAACAGGAATAATTTCTGTGGTGACATGCTAGCAACCATATAAGGACTTTGAAAAGCAAAGCAATCAAGGTATGTAATTCAATTCAAGTCGTAACATGCAAGAGTCTATATTAGCATTGAAACAAGCAACCAAAGAACATTAGGTGCAAGAGCTCTCGCTGTCCGTGACTCGAATGTCTCCAAATGGTGTTTGCGTGCAAGAAGGGGGATAGGGAATACGAGAAAAAAAGTATTTTTGTGTTGAGAACTCAATCTACTAAAGTTTCACACTTGGTTTTCTTTGGAATCTTATCTTGACTCGTCCCCAGACAACTAGCCAAGTACAAGTCAATTGGATCCACTCCTTTTCGATATTTTGAGCACTCATGCAATGGATGAGCGTAAGCACGAGAGTTGACACTTAGGATGGCAAAGAGAGAATGTGGTGGAGGAGGAAGTTAAAAAGGTGAGAAAGGCTCACATCAATGAGGACAATCATAGGCGAGAAGGCCAAATGTTAGATATGATGTGAGGAGTAGGGATTGCCATGCAACGGATGCACATATGAGCTGAAAAGCTCTCCAATGGAACTAGTGGGGGTGCATCTAACTTGCTCGCTCATGAAGACCTAGAGCTCTTTTGAGGAGGCTCATCCTTGGAATATGCAAGCCAAGTTCTATAGTGTGAAGGTCCCCACATAGCTATATGCATGATCATCTCTATGGAGTACAAGGATAAGAGGGAGTACTAGTGTGGATCTTTCAAAAGGATAGTAGTGTTGCCCCTTTCTCTCTCTTTTTTTCTTTTTTCTCTTTTTTCTATTTTTGTATTTTTTGGTGGCCTCAATGGCTCTTCCTAATTAACTCTCATTTGTCCTCTTTGGGATCTTTTTATTTTCTCCACTTTGGGATCTTTTCTTGACTTAAGGGCAACACTCTAATTAACAAGAGGGTATAGAAGATCTTTCACACGTTACAAGGTACTCAAATCATAAATAAGATGTAGCGATCATGATGTATGCAATGTATGCCTCTGCCAGTGTAGCAGGAACATGTATGACATGAAGATCAAGTCATGAAGAGGTGGAAGTTGCAAGGCAATATATCTCGGAAAGGCTATGGAAATGCCTTGATAGGTAGTTATGGTGGCTGCTTTGAGGGATGATATAAGGAGTTTTATGATGACAGAGCGTATCATGTCAAGGGTTTGGATGTACCGGCGAAGGTGGACTCCAACTCTCAGAGTGAGGAGGCAATGCACGGCACCGGAGAGGCTAGAAAATATGAGGAGGTGGAAGTGTCAACTTTCAATACTTACATTAGTCCGAAGAACTCATGCACTTATTATCGGTAACTCTCAATCTAATGAGGAGGTTCACAAAGAGACAAGTACCCCGAGGAGGAGTGTATGGGGGTTTGGTTATCCTTGCGCATCCTCGACTCATGGTACGTGAGTGTACTCTAATATCCGACCCCTCAGAAGAGTAGTGATCCATCTAGTAGCTAGAGTTCTCAACTAGTTTTGTAGGTTTTTGAAAATAAACATCGATTGCCCAAAATACGACACCTATCACTAATATGCTAGAGCTCTTGACACCAAAAGTTCAAACATTACTCACATCAATACCTCAAAACTATTGCAAGTTACTACTAAAATTAAATAGAAACCTCAATTACCTACTTTCAAGACAAGACACTACTCAGTGCAACAACCAACTCTCTTAACAAGATAAACATGAAAACTAAAGAGAGTTCCAGCAACAAACTAAACAAAATCCAAGGCTCTTGCTAAAGACAACCTAAGACTAAAACTAAACATGGCAGTAGCTACTAAAAGATAAAGAACACACAACAGCAAAAAGATAGGCATGAAGAATCCTATGATGTGTTCTAGATTTTGAAAGTGGAGTGTGTTTCTCTCCCACACAAAGTAAGACGGGGTCTAACTTGTTATGAACAGCAAGAAAAGCTAAAGAAAATTAAAAATGAAACCTAAGAGCGAGCCGCTCCAAGCATAGCACATAATGCATGAAGTGATAAAAATATAGTGAGGCGAAGGACGAACCGATGATTGTTGATGGAGAAGGGGATTCACGGGGGAAGTGTCGGGACCTGGGGTTAGCGTATGTAATTCCGGTCATAATGCAATCACATGGAGAGCCGAGAGTCGTACTCACTTGTCTAAGCAGACAAGGCCAAGCACAGATCACTCTCGGTAACATCGAACGTGAGGGGCATCCCATCCAGGCCGGATGATCAACTGAGATGGGTCCTCATCGTCCACTCACAAGTCTAAATGCTTATGGGTGGTGAATCCCATACTCATAGACAAGTCGCCTCAACCATGTTATCGATTGAATCATAACCCTTACATAGACTTACTCCAGCCCGATCACTTAGTCGGGATCTCGGGCGGGCTCAATCATACAACAAAGTGTGCCATGTGACAGAGTCACGAGCAATCGCATCACGATACCCCAAGCTGCGCACATCTAAGGGCCACTTGGTGTATAAAAGACCGCCGGCAAGAACACAACTAAGCTATCAAACCCCACCCTAAGACATGCATGTTATAATCATACACGTAGCATACATGTCCAGTGCAAACAGCAGGTAATCACAACATGAACTCTACAAACTCATAGTCTTTATAACTTCTGCTAAACAGAGCAGACATAGTAGTTGTATTACAAGCAGAGATCACATGGTTGTGATCCAACATTACATCAAACAACAACGGAAGCAAATTATGTCTTAGTAAAGACAAGGTTAACAAATGGCTTAAGAAGCCTGAAAGAAAAGTACAACGACCCTCCAAAGGGCACAGGCTGCTGCCTGGAACTATACGACTTGGTCCACGTCGAGCTCGAGGTAGAGGCCACCATCAGGGTCAGTGGTCTCGTCTCTAAAACATAGAATAAGCAAACGTGAGTACAAAGTCGTACTCAGCAAGACTTACATAGGAACTATACTACTCATGCACATGTATCAAGGCAAAGGGAGGTGGGGTTTCACTTGCAGAAAAGCCAGCTTTGACTTGGCTAGTCCTGTACTACGAATACCAGAATGAGGTAAGGAGCGTACACGACTCCAAGTAACAGTCTCCAACCAATACGCCACTATGGATACTTCCTCGACTTCCCCACGAGGAAGCACGCCATAACACTCACACTTATATTGGCAAGTTTTATAAGTATCCGGTTCAAGTTATCTATGATCAAGTAAAGGTCTCCAAGTAGTCCATAACCGCAGACACGGCTATTCGAATAGTTCATTAACCCTGTAGGGGTGTACTGCTACACACACGCCTCATCATTTACCGCCTGGGGATGACCCTTCAAGTGAGTACCGGCGAGGATGCTGCCACGACACTTCACTCACGGCACCATCTCTAGTCCTAGGGAGTCGCCTATTTGAGTTGGGACCACAATCGGAATCCGGCCGATTTTTCCGATGCAGACTCAAACGTTGTGTGACCGCCATCAAGCTCAACTCGATCATGATCACTTGATTCAACGTGCCCACAACCTACGCCAACCACTTACCTTGGTTCCACCTGCTTGAGATCGTTAAAGGGCGAACTACTTGCGACTCCTGGACTGGTCCGGGGTGAGGTACTAGGCCGAGAGGGGTCAGTGAGCCCAATGTGTGGTCGTACTCTTAGTCTTGGATAACAACACAAGAACTCGGGCTTAAGGCAGTGTTCAACGAGACAACCCACTATGTACTCCTACACAGCCTCTCATCGTTCACCTTTGTTTAGGGTAGATTCACCAACACGTTACCACCATCATTCACATGATCACTACCATCCCGACTCACAACATAGTAGCCTCAGGTAACAACTCTAAGCATGCAATAAGTTGTAACAGTTGCAGGGGCCACAAGATAACAACCAACTCCTACATCTGCTAGGATTGTGGTTTGCTTACTACTGTGACAAAATGATAGGTCATGCAAAGGAATGGGTTAAACTAGCGGTAGAATGTATCATGGTGACATCCTAAACATGCATTTGCGAGAATGAGAGGGAACTGGGATTTTATCGACATGATCAAAGAGGGGGTGCTTGCCTTGCTGACGATCACGAAGTACTAGCCTTCTGACGTGAGGTTGAACTCGTCTCCGAGATCAACTTTAGCGAGAAGAAGCAATCACCGAAGCACTGGAAGTAAAGCACAATCAAGATAATACAATGCACATTCAAAATGCAAAACAAAGCATGGCAAGGTGATGATGTGACCTATGTTTAAATTGCCACATGTTAATTGAAGTTGATTTGAAAAGTAATTTCAAATTCAAACTCCAAATGTATTCAAATTGGTTCAAGTTGCATTTGCTAAAGTTTGTTCATTTCAAACCAATTGGTCATGTGTGTGAAATGCTTCTGAAGTGTAAGTGATCACCTTTGCACTGCATTGGTTGAATTTCAAATGACCATTGTAATTTATTTGATTTAATACAAAAGAGCCAAATAGCAAAATGCTACTCATCCATTTTTAAGATCAACTCCAACATAGCTGAAAGCTGGAAATTTGGATAGAGGATTTTCTCCTGATCATTTTTCATATATTACCCTTTGAATTTGGAGTTATAGTTTAAAAGATATTCAATTTCAAAGTTTTGCTTATTTTTTGGAATTTACTGAAAAAATAAATTGATTTCTTTTACTGCATCAGCATTGCATCATGCTGACGTAAGGGGGTTTGACCAGTCAACTGACAATGTGGCCCCACCTATCAGCCTCACTGGGGGTTAATTAACTCTGTTTAATTTTAAACCAATTTGATTAGGGCTCTAGGCCCAGCGTCAGTGAGAGGAGAGAGGGGATTAGAAGGGGGGTTAGCTGGGGCTAATGGCGCGGGTCACCGGACTCACTGTAGCCGGCCGGAGTTCACGCCGGAGAGGGGAAACGGGCACGGGGGAGGAGCGGGGAGGCACTGGGACGAAGCCCTCGTTGTCGCGCATCGTGTAGGGCTAGTGGGGGCTCAAGCGGAGGCCTGTGGCCACGACTTTGACGACGGAGCGGCGACCGGAGCCTCTGTCCATGGTGAAGACAGCAACCGAGGCGACGGGGAGAGCCACGAGAGGGGGGGAACGAAGCTTCGAGCTCACCTGAGCACGATGGAGGGGACGTAGGGGGCGGGGGAAGCAGTACGGCGGCGAATTTGAGCCCGAGGTCGACGGCGGCCGGCAACGAGGAGTTGAGGCGAGCGGCGACTCCCGAGCGGATCGGCTTTGATTGGGGGAGCAGCTCGACGGAGACGAGGGCACGGAAGCTCCTGGAGAACTCGGCTACTCGAGAGGAGGCCGTTGGCCGCGGGTGTGCACGTCGGCGGCGAGGTGAGGTCCTCGGTGTGTGCTGAATTCGGCGAGTAAGGGAGAGGAACGAGCCAGTGAGGGGGGGGAAGATGGCCAGGAGCCTTCCAGACGCTGCGTGGAAAGAGGAGGGGAGGGTCTGCGCTGGCCAGAGGAGGAGGTGGCGGCCATGCCCGCAGCGCACGGCTCCTCCAGCGCTCCTTCTGGCAAGGAGGAAGAAGACAAGGGGGCTAGAGTGGGCTGGGCCAGATGGGCTTCGCCCTGAGCGAAAGGTAAGGCTCTGCCTTTTGTTTTCTTTCTATTTGTTTTCTGTTTAATTTGTTTGCCCTAAAAATAAATAGCCAGGGCATTTTATAAAATCCCCAATTATTTTTATAAAACCTAGGTGACTCTATAGAAGTCAACCCCAAGTTTTGGGAATTTTTGAAATTCAAATTATTTGAATTTCAAATCAAATAGGCAATTGATTTAATTTCCAAACCACTATTTGGATTATTGAAAAATCTATGAGCATGGGATTAATCCCAAATCACATTTAAAATGATCACACTCATTTTTAGGATTTTTCAACACATCCAAAAGAATTTTGGAAAATATTTATTTCTGGCCTTTTTATTTAATTCATTTAGGGCTTTTCTTTTCCCCAATTCTTCTTCTTTTGCAATTTTTTTCATGATGCAAAAATGCAAGCTTAGAAAAGCACAAACCTAAATTAGGGTTCTGACAACTCGCCCCCACTCAAAAGAATCTCGTCCCGAGATTCAGAAGTCGTCGGGAAGAGTGTGGGGTACTCAGCTCATAGACGATCCTCTCGTTCCCAGGTGGCTTCTTTCTCTGAATGATGTGACCACTGCACTTTGAAGAATCTGATCTTCTGACGTCTGGTGCTACGCTCGGCTTCATCAAGAATACGAACAGGGTACTCTCGATATGAAAGGTTATCTTGGAGATCAAGCGTTTCATGGTCTACACACACTCCTCATCATTTACTGCCTGGGATGGACCCTTCAAGTGAGTACCGGCGAGGATGCTGCCACGACATTTCACTCATGGCACCATCTCTAGTCCTAGGGAGTCGCCTATTTGAGTTGGGACCACAATCGGAATCCGGCCGATTTTTCCGATGCAGACTCAAACGTTGTGTGACCGCCGTCAAGCTCAACTCGATCATGATCACTTGATTCAACGTGCCCACAACCTACGCCAACCACTTACCTTGGTTCCACCTGCTTGAGATCGTTAAAGGGCGAACTACTTGCGACTCCTGGACTGGTCCGGGGTGAGGTACTAGGCCGAGAGGGGTCAGTGAGCCCAATGTGTGGTCGTACTCTTAGTCTTGGATAACAACACAAGAACTCGGGCTTAAGGCAGTGTTCAACGAGACAACCCACTATGTACTCCTACACAGCCTCTCATCGTTCACCTTTGTTTAGGGTAGATTCACCAACACGTTACCACCATCATTCACATGATCACTACCATCCCGACTCACAACATAGTAGCCTCAGGTAACAACTCTAAGCATGCAATAAGTTGTAACAGTTGCAGGGGCCACAAGATAACAACCAACTCCTACATCTGCTAGGATTGTGGCTTGCTTACTACTGTGACAAAATGATAGGTCATGCAAAGGAATGGGTTAAACTAGCGGTAGAACGTATCATGGTGACATCCTAAACATGCATTTGCGAGAATGAGAGGGAACTGGGATTTTATCGACATGATCAAAGAGGGGGTGCTTGCCTTGCTGACGATCACGAAGTACTAGCCTTCTGACGTGAGGTTGAACTCGTCTCCGAGATCAACTTTAGCGAGAAGAAGCAATCACCGAAGCACTGGAAGTAAAGCACAATCAAGATAATACAATGCACATTCAAAATGCAAAACAAAGCATGGCAAGGTGATGATGTGACCTATGTTTAAATTGCCACATGTTAATTGCAGTTGATTTGAAAAGTAATTTCAAATTCAAACTCCAAATGTATTCAAATTGGTTCAAGTTGCATTTGCTAAAGTTTGTTCATTTCAAACCAATTGGTCATGTGTGTGAAATGCTTCTGAAGTGTAAGTGATCACCTTTGCACTACATTGGTTGAATTTCAAATGACCATTGTAATTTATTTGATTTAATACAAAAGAGCCAAATAGAAAAATGCTACTGATCCATTTTTAAGATCAACTCCAACATAGCTGAAAGTTGGAAATTTGGATAGAGGATTTTCTCCTGATCATTTTTCATATATTACCCTTTGAATTTGGAGTTATAGTTTAAAAGATATTCAATTTCAAAGTTTTGCTTATTTTCTGGAATTTACTGAAAAAATAAATTGATTTCTTTTACTGCATCAGCATTGCATCATGCTGACGTAAGGGGGTTTGACCAGTCAACTGACAATGTGGCCCCACCTATCAGCCTCACTGGGGGTTAATTAACTCTGTTTAATTTTAAACCAATTTGATTAGGGCTCTAGGCCCAGCGTCAGTGAGAGGAGAGAGGGGATTAGAAGAGGGGTTAGCTGGGGCTAATGGCGCGGGTCACCGGACTCACTGTAGCCGGCCGGAGTTCACGCCGGAGAGGGGAAACGGGCACGGGGGAGGAGCGGGGAGGCACTGGGACGAAGCCCTCGTTGTCGCGCATCATGTAGGGCTAGTGGGGGCTCAAGCGGAGGCCTGTGGCCACGACTTTGATGAAGGAGCGGCGACCGGAGCCTCTGTCCATGGTGAAGACAGCAACCGAGGCGACGGGGAGAGCCACGAGAGGGGGGGAACGAAGCTTCGAGCTCACCTGAGCACGATGGAGGGGACGTAGGGGGCGGGGGAAGCAGTACGGCGGCGAATTTGAGCCCGAGGTCGACGGCGGCCGGCGACGAGGAGTTGAGGCGAGCGGCGACTCCCGAGCGGCTCGGCTTTGATTGGGGGAGCAGCTCGACGGAGACGAGGGCACGGAAGCTCCTGGACAACTCGGCTACTCGAGAGGAGGCCGTTGGCCGCGGGTGTGCACGTCGGCGGCGAGGTGAGGTCCTCGGTGTGCGCTGAATTCGGCGAGTAAGGGAGAGGAACGAGCCAGTGAGGGGGGAGGGAAGATGGCCTGGAGCCTTCCAGACGCTGCATGGATAGAGAGGAAGAGGAGGGGAGGGTCTGCGCTGGCCAGAGGAGGAGGTGGCGGCCATGCCCGCAGCGCACGGCTCCTCCAGCGCTCCTTCTGGCAAGGAGGAAGAAGACAAGGGGGCTGGAGTGGGCTGGGCCAGATGGGCTTCGCCCTGAACGAAAGGTAAGGCTCTGCCTTTTGTTTTCTTTTTATTTGTTTTCTGTTTAATTTGTTTGCCCTAAAAATAAATAGCCAGGGCATTTTATAAAATCCCCAATTATTTTTATAAAACCTAGGTGACTCTATAGAAGTCAACCCCAAGTTTTGGGAATTTTTGAAATTCAAATTATTTGAATTTCAATTCAAATAGGCAATTGATTTAATTTCCAAGCCACTATTTGGATTATTGAAAAATCTATGAGCATGGGATTAATCCCAAATCACTTTTAAAATGATCACACTCATTTTTAGGATTTTTCAACACATCCAAAAGAATTTTGGAAAAAGATTTATTTCTGGCCTTTTTATTTAATTCATTTAGGGCTTTTCTTTTCCCCAATTCTTCTTCTTTTGCAAAATTTTTCATGATGCAAAAATGCAAGCTTAGAAAAGCACAAACCTAAATTAGGGTTATGACAACTCGCCCCCACTCAAAAGAATCTCGTCCCTAGATTCAGAAGTCGTCGGGAAGAGTGTGGGGTACTCAGCTCGTAGACGATCCTCTCGTTCCCAGGTGGCTTCTTTCTCTGAATGATGTGACCACTGCACTTTGAAGAATCTGATCTTCTGACGTCTGGTGCTACGCTCGGCTTCATCAAGAATACGAATAGGGTACTCTCGATATGAAAGGTTATCTTGGAGATGAAGTGTTTCATGGTCTACTTCGCGGATGGGGTCCTTGAAGCAACGCCTGAGTTGAGAGACGTGGAAGACATCATGAACCTGGGAGAGGTGAGGGGTAGTTCCAATTGGTAGGCAACTTCTCCACGTTTAGCGAGAATGCGAAAGGGACCGATATAACGTGGGGCCAACTTGCCTTTGATACCGAAGCGGTGGGTACCCTTCAGAGGAGTAACCCGAAGGTAAGCCTTCTCATCTAGATTATAGCTTTCTTCCCTATGATGACGATCATAATAGCTTTTCTGACGAGACTGGGCTGTTTTCAATTTCTCACGAACAATGCGAACCTGCTCTTCTGCATCCTGAATCAAATCCGGTCCAAAGAATTGTCTTTCACCGGTTTCTGACCAGTTTAGGGGTGTTCGACATTTCCGTCCATAGAGAAATTCAAAAGGAGCCATGCCCAAACTAGATTGGAAGCTACTGTTGTACGCAAATTCGGCAAAAGGAAGAGAATTCTCCCATTTCTTTCCGAAAGAGATAACACAAGCTCTGAGCATGTCTTCGAGAATTTGATTGAACCTTTCTACTTGACCACTGGACTGCGGTTAATAAGCGGTGCTAAAGGAGAGGTGGGTTCCCATAGCATTCTGGAAACTTTCCCAAAATCGAGAAGTGAAAAGACTACCACGGTCTGAATTGATTTCCAAAGGAACACAGTGAAGTGACATGATTCGGGAGACATACAAGTCCGCTAACTGGCTAGCAGTTATAGACTCACGAACTGGAAGGAAGTGAGCAACTTTGGAAAGTCTATCTATGACAACGAAGATGGCATCATTTCCTTTATGGGTTTTTGGAAAGCCGGTGATGAAGTCCATACTGACTTTGTCCCATTTCCACTCGGGGATAGGCAAAGGTCTAAGAGTACCAGCAGGTCTTTGATGTTCTGCCTTAACGCGACGACAAACATCACATTCAGCAATAAACTGAGCAATTTCTCTCTTCATCCTAGTCCACCAAAATCTCTGGCGTAGATCTCGGTACATCTTTGTGCTACCGGGATGAATGGAGAGGGGTTTATCATGGGCTTCTTTGAGGATGAGTTGCCTTAGTTCCCTATTCTTAGGTACTACCAAACGATTTTCAAAGAATACCGTTCCTTTACTATCTGTGGAGAAACATTTAGCAACTCCGCTAGCAATGTTCTCCTTGATCCGGCGAACACCTCGTGCACGCCTTTGGGCAACTATAATTTGATCCTCAACGGTTGGTTTCGCCACCAAGTTGAAAAGAGATCCACGAGGAACAATCTCGAGATTGACCTTTTGAAATTCCTCATGAAGAAGTGGTTGATACTGTTGTAACATGAGGTTTTTACAATACGACTTACGACTTAGTGCATCAGCCATGACATTGGCTTTGCCTGGGGTGTAAGAAATTCCTAAGTCATAATCTTTTATCAACTCAATCTAGCGTCTTTTCCTGAGATTAAGATCTGGCTGGGTGAAAATGTATTTGAGGCTTTGGTGGTCGGAATAGATCTCACAACGATTACCAAGGAGGTAATGTCGCCAAGTTGTCAGGGCATGAACTACGGCAGCGAGTTCAAGGTCATGGGTAGGATAGTTCTCTTCATGTGGACGCAACTGGCGTGAAGCATAAGCTACCACATGTCGATCTTGCAGAAGTATGCATCCTAACCCTTGCCATGAGGCATCACAATAGATCTCGAAATCCTTTTTGGTGTCTGGAGGCGCAAGTACGGGTGCAGAAGTCAATCTTATTTTTAGCTCTTGAAAGCTTTCCTCGCACTTGGGATCCCATTCGAATTTCTTCTCTTTCTTGAGGAGTTCAGTTAGAGGCTTTGCAACTTTAGAAAAGTTCTCGACGAAGCGGCGACAATAGCTTGCTAAGCCAAGAAAACTCCTAACTTGCTTAACCAATTCAGGTGGAGTCCAGTCAAGGACGGCCTGAACTCTCTCGGGATTGACAGCAATGCCTTTTGCAGAAATCACGTGGCCTAAGTAGGTC
Organism: Bromus sterilis; assembly: GCA_950022295.1. Classification (NCBI taxonomy): domain Eukaryota; kingdom Viridiplantae; phylum Streptophyta; class Magnoliopsida; order Poales; family Poaceae; genus Bromus; species Bromus sterilis. The sequence continues at coordinate 214,893,285 of OX465597.1, forward strand.
ACTTCTGGTAGCCAGAATTCACACTTTGAGAATTTGGCATAAAGGCGGTGTTCTCTAAGTTTCATCAATACCAGCCTAAGATGTTCTGCGTGCTCTTCTTCGTTCTTCGAGTAGATGAGAATGTCATCAAGATAAACTACAACAAATTTATCTAAGTACTCCATGAAGATCGAATTCATCAAGCGCGAGAATATGGCGGGGGCATTGGTTAAACCGAAGGACATGACGGTGTACTCATAAAGACCATAACGAGTAGTAAAAGCCGTTTTGGGCATGTCCTCGTTTCTGATCTTGATTTGATGATAGCCTAATCTCAAATCCATCTTGGAGAAGACAGAGGATCCTGCAAGTTGATCATAAAGATCATTGATCCTGGGAAGTGGGTACTTGTTCTCTATCGTCGCTAGATTTAGCGGGCGATAGTCTACGCACATCCTTTCTGTTCCATCTTTCTTCGTTACGAACAAAACGGGGCAACCCCATGGCGATGAGCTAGGGCGGATGAAGCCTTTTGCCAACGAAGCTTCAAGTTGGATTTTGTGCTCAGCTAACTCATGTGGGGCCATTCTATATGGGCGTCTGGATATTGGGGCGGTTCCTGGGATAAGATCTACCACAAACTCTACAGATCTGTCAGGTGGTATTCCTGGAAGCTCTTCTGGAAAGACATCCGGGAAGTCACGAACCACCGGAATATCTTCAAGGTCTGGAAGAGGAGGCATATTCAAAGAATGCACCTGGGTTTTAGAGCTTGGTGAGGTGTACTTGATTGTATGGTCTGATGGATGGGTTAGTTTAACTGATTTGGCTTTACAATCAAGGACAGCATTCTGTCTTGATAACCAATCCATACCTAAGATCACATCAATGTCTGAAGACTTGAGGGCTATAAGTGAGGCAAGGAATACTAAACCCTCAATTGCAATTTAATTCTCATGACTCACCATGGTGGTGTGCCATCTGGATCTAGGGGCTTGCACAACTAAGGAGGTGGATAACATCGAAAAAGAGATGTCATGTGACAGTGCAAAGTCCTGGGATATGAATGAGTGAGATGCTCCTGGGTCGAAAAAGAACCAAAGCTGGGGTGGAATTGACAGGAAGGTTTCCAAGTACAACATCGGTTGATTTGTGGGAATCTAGAATGGATACGTGATTCACATAACCATGTTCATAAACAGGAGGCTTGACATTGGAAGTTTTGGGTAGTGTCTTGCCACGACGAAAAGCTTGCTTGGGATTAGGTGTGGTGGCTACATGATTTTGAGGACACTCTCTGTAAGAGCAAGTTTTGCCCCTGAAGGTTTTGGATATTGTTGGACAAAGCAGAAGTGGAAATAATATTGTTTTCGAGTATAAACAAATTCTTAGGTTCCGAAAGAATGGAGTTTGCAAGTAGAAGGTCGAAGGACAACTCACTGCAGCAGAGCTGTAGTCATCTACCGAACCCTTTGAAGGAAGACGGCCTCTAAAAATGTAGTCGAGGAAAAAGTATCTCTCGAGTGAAAGCGCAACGAGGAGAAAGCTGAAGCTGGTCGAAGACTTAGTCTTTTTACTATTTTCTCTTTATTTTCTTGAGTCGTAGGAAAAACCGTACTATCAAGAGGGGTTTGCTAGTTGAGATCTTAGTCGAAGTGAATTTGCTCTGCTCAACCTAAACCCACAAAAGCCTACCGAGAGAAATCTTGCTGAGTCGAGTAACTAGCTCGAAGGCAAAGTCATCGCACTTCGTGCCTTCGAGAGAGAACTCGTTCGGTAAGTCAGCTTACTTTTTCCTCAAGTAAAGTTGCGCAGTGATTGGAATCCGACCGTTGTGGACACGCGTCAAGCGGTTGCATCGGGTCACTTCAGTCATTTTACCCATCGGGATCGCCATCTATAAATACCCCGCACCTACCCGCCATTTCGGGTTGGCCACTCCACTGAAGATTCTAAGACAGAAGTCTGTGAGCATCCCAAGAGAGATTCATCGAGAGAAAACCAAAATCCCAAGTCTGAGCTGAGTTGAGCAATTCACTATGACTTAGGTCAAGATTAGCCGATCTTTTTATCTTGGATAACTGCAAGTCTCCTAGACGGTTAGGCGTCGCATGTCAAGCAGTCGAAGAGTAATTGTCACTACTGAAGGAAGTTTGTAAAGGTCTCGGAGATGTCCTGAATCATCTACCACGAGTGAAAACTGGACAAGCTCGAGGAGTTTGTTGCAGTGGAGAATAGGACGGAGAGAGTTTTGCTCCAGGTGTTCAATCACCAGTCCCTCCAACCAGACGTAGCACTTTGCAGAGTGTGAACTGGTTTACCAAACATCGTCGTGTCAGGCTCGTTTTCTTTCATACATTTAAATTAAGTATTCACTCGTAGCATGTATGCCTTCGAGGTCCCTTCACCCTTAATTCTTTCGAGCTATGCATTACCTTTGATACTGTATTTCCTTCGAGATGTTCTTAGTCCTTCGCAGTTTGCATGAATTCCTTCTAAGTTCCTTAGAATTTTTAGAAGTGATCATTCACCCCCTCCCCCTCTGATCATTCTTGAGCTTTCAATTGGTATCAGAGCTAGGCACTCCCTACGCTCTGCGTATTTTGGTCTAACAACCTGGAGTGTTGTCAAGAATGTCGTTTGCAGCTGTTCGCTCGGGGGAACCAATCCCTATCTTCAATGGGAAGGACTATCCCTATTGGAAGGACAAAATGAAGAGGAATATCATGGCTATCAACTCTGCCGCTTGGGAAGTTGTCAAAAATGGTGTAACTGTCAAAGACACAAATGCCATCACTCCTGAAGAGGCAAAGAAGATAGAACTAGATACTGAAGTCTGGGTCTTCATAACAAATCATCTGATTCCAGAGAAATACCATGAGGTCAAGAATATTCCTTCGGCCAAAGGTGTTTGGGATTATCTCGAGAAGATTGGTGAAGGTGTCTCTACTCAGAAAGATGCTCGTATTGACACCCTTCGAAGCAAGTTCTATCGTTTCAAGAGGCACGAGGGAGAAAAAGTTAGCTCCATATACAGCAGACTCACTGCGCTGTCAAATGAACTTATTTCTCTCGGTGCCGAAGATATTACCAATCGGATTATTGTCAAAACTTTGCTCCATTCCCTTGATGATTCCTTCGATCACATTGTGCTGATGATCAAGGAAAGGACTGATTTCAAGGATCTGGTTGCCGCTGATATTCTCGAGAGACTTAATACCTTCGAGATGGAAGAAGATGAAAAACGAGATATAAATGGCACACGAAGAAAATCTCATGCACTGAAGGCCAGAGCTTCACATCACTCCTCTCCTGAAGCTAGTTCTGAATCGGGTTGTGCCTCAGATGACCCCGAGAACATTGGAAAAGATCTGGCACTGATAATGAGAAGATTCAATCGCTTTCAGAGAAGGAACTCCTCTTCACCGAAGAAAAACTACTCTTCAAGACATTCAAACAATTCATCACAGCATCGATCATCATCCAGAAACTCTTCAGCGAAAGATAACTGTTGCTATAAGTGCAAGAAGCCAGGTCATTTCATTGTTGATTGTCCTCTCTGGAAATTGAGCATAGATCAAAGCATTCTCACAGCAATTCTTCGAGCATGTCTCACAGATCGAGCAAAAACTATGAGTTGAAGAGATATGATTCAAAGTCCAGAAAAGACAAGAAAGACGGTTCTGATGATGACAAGAAGAAGAAGTATCACAAGCATCGAGAGGGTTCTTCCTCGAAATCACATTCCTCTCGACGAAAGAATTCCCATCGTGCCAAAGCCTATCTGGGTAAAGAGATGAACTCTGAAGATGATGCATCCGGTTCCGAAGCTGAATCAAACCCAAGATCTGGTTCTGGTTCTGGTTCTGAATCTGATGGCGTTGCTGGTTTAGCATTTGCTTCGAGCAAGACTTCAAGTTCATTCTTCACCAACCAAAGCAGCGAAGATGAATCTCCAGCTTACTGCTTCATGGCCAAGGCTAAGGTATCCTCATCTAAGAATTCCTACGATACTTCTGATGGATCTGCTTATGAAAGTAACTCTAGGATAAGTTATGCTAAACTTGCCAAAATTGCTTCTATCCAACAAGATGAGCTAGATTCTTTAAGTGAAACTATTCAAAAATCTGAGACTTTGTTGATCGATGAGATTGAGAAGGGTCAAACTTTGACGAATGAGCATACTGCTCTGAAAGAAAAGTATGATGAACTTTCCTCTCATCATGATCTTCTCTCAGTGGACTACGAGAAGCTAACCTATGAATTCCTTCAAGGAAAAATGGCTCTCGAAAAACTGAGAGAGGCTAATGAAGAGTTGGAAAGTGTCAACCTCACGCTCATGGCTCAACAAGGCTCAGAAGCTAAAAATGAATCTACTTCACCTTGCTTAATCTGTTTGGAACGAAGTAAAATTGAGTCTATTTCCGAGAGATCGAAAGGAAAGCAACCTATTGTTATTGATGATACTAACCCCTCGAACGAGGAAACCATTACCGAGGAACTCCTCAGGTTGAAAGATTTATTTGAAACAGGCATGTTAAAAAGTGTGCAGGGACACCAGTACCTATGTGATATCCTACGAAAGGCTCTTCTTCACAGGAACCCCCGAAACGAAGGAGTTGGCTTCGAAAGGAAAATCAATCCTGATGGAACCTACTGGGAACCCGAGCAGTATCCTAAAACTGTCTGGGTTCTTGCGAAAGAAAAGCCCATTGATATTGCTAACCTTTCATGTTTCAATTGCAAAATTGACAAAGCTATTGTTGATGAATCACTTGATTCTGACTACAAGCTTGCCAAAGATCAGGAAGGAAAGGTGTCGGCTGAATTCGTTGGTACTCCTTCGAAGAATGGTTTCTATAAGCGACAGATTTGGGTTCGCAAATCTCTCGTAGAAAAACTGCCCCCTAACCATTCTATGCAGGGAAAATCCTCGGTACCACCGAATCACTACTATTCTCTCGAGGATAGAAATGAACCTTTGGTGCCTGCTTCAAATGTTCCCCAGAAGGAATACTATCGTGTCGATAGAAATGTTTATCGTCATCGTAACGATAACACCAAAGTTGTTGTTACTCATCAGTACTCTAACCCCTCATCGAGGAATTATATTTATGGTGTGCTTGATGGTCCAGATAGACAATACAATCCTGTTCGCTATAATATTGCTGCCCCATCTAGCTCTTCCATGCCTTCTAAGTCACCTGCTCGTTTGTGGGTGGTTAAGAAGAACTAATTATTCTACAGGGCTATGTCTCCGGTGGATCCGAATGGGTCATGGATAGTGGATGTACAAATCATATGACCGGAGACAAAGATTTGTTCACCGAAGACAAACTCACTGAATCTTCACAGAGATACACTACCTTCGGTGACAACAACAAAGGAAAAGTAATTGGTTTGGGTAAGGTTGCTATATCGAAGGATAAGCATATCGATAAGGTTATGCTTGTTCAATCTCTAGGATATAATCTTATGTCTATCTCAAAACTTTGTGATATGGGTATGCTTGTACTATTTTCTGCTTCTCATTGTGTTGTCTTTTCACAGGATGATTATTCCTTCGTGTTCGAAGGATATCGCAAAGGTGATCTTTATGTTGTTGATTTTTCTTCGGGACCTGCAGTGTCCACATGTTTAATGGCCAAAGCCACTTCTGGCTGGTTATGGCACCGAAGACTTGGGCATGCAGGAATGAAAAACCTTCAAACTCTTATCTCGAAGAAGAACATCGTTGGAATTGACAATGTGAAATTCGATAAGGATCGTCTATGCAGTGCCTGTGAAGCGGGAAAGATTGCCAAGAAACATCACTCAGCAAAAACTATAATGACTACTACTCGTCCTCTTGAATTACTTCATATGGATTTATTCGGTCCTCAAAATTATGCTAGTCTTGGAGGTAACAAGTATGGTCTGGTTATTGTTGATGATTTCTCTCGATATACTTGGGTGTTCTTTCTAGATGACAAAAGCAAGGTTGTTGAAATCTTCAAAACTTTCGCAAAGAGAGCTCAGACTGAATATGAATTATCTCTCAAGCATATCAGAAGTGACAATGGTACAGAATTCAAAAACACTCATATCGAAGATTTTCTTGATGAATATGGCTTTACTCATGAATTCTCGGTTGCTTATACACTACAACAAAATGGTGTGGTCGAGAGAAAGAATCGAACACTTATTGAAATGGCCAGAACAATGCTTGCTGAATACAAGACTCCTATCAGGTTCTGGGCTGAAGCAATCAATACTGCATGTCATATCATCAACAAGGTTTATCTGCACAAGTTTCTGAAGAAAACTTCACATGAACTTATTACTGGTAAAAAGCCAAATGTTTCATATCTCAGGGTTTTTGGTGCTCCATGTTATATCAGAGATATGAATCACAGCTCCAAGTTTGCTCCAAAGGCTCACGAAGGTTTTCTCCTAGGTTATGGTTCGAATTCTCACACTTACAGAGTTTACAACTCTCAACTTGGCAAAGTTGTAGAAACTGTAAATGTTCGATTTGATGAAACTAACGGCTCTCAAAAAGAGCAATTACCTCTTAACCTGGATGAACCACCTTTGGATGAAGTTATCAGGTACATGGCTATTGGAGATATTCGACCTGTCGATGGAAATGCACGTCAAGCAAACAAGGATGATGATGGTCCAATGTTCCCACACATAGCCCGGGGCGCTGGAAATCAACATCCTGAAGCAAATGATGTACATGTCGAAGGAGAACGCGTAAACGAAGAAAATGTCCAATCCGAAGGAGAAGCTGATCCCGAAGGACAACCGAATCCGCAAGATGATGAAGGAGTTTTACCTCGTGTTCGAAGAAGAGTGGACGTCGACTCAATACTCGAAGAGATTCATTTACCAGGTCGTCCCACCACTCGTTCTCGTACTCGATTAGCTAACTTCTGTGAAAATTTCTCGTTTGTATCCATGCTAGAACCATCGAAATTTGATGAAGCCATGAAGGACTCATACTGGATGACTTCAATGCTCGAAGAACTTAATCAGTTCGAGAGAAATAAAGTCTGGTCCCTTGTTGATAGACCTGATCCCAAGAAGCATAATATCATTGGTACGAAATGGATTTTTCGCAACAAGCAAGATGAAGATGGCATTGTGATAAGGAATAAAGCTCGACTGGTTGCTCAAGGCTACACCCAAATCGAAGGTATTGATTTCGGTGAGACTTATGCTCCAGTTGCTCGACTTGAATCCATTCGTGTCATGCTGTCTTTTGCCAATTACAATGGTATATTGCTATATCAAATGGATGTCAAAAGTGCATTTCTTAACAGTGAAATCGAAGAAGAAGTATATGTTATGCAGCCACCAGGTTTTGAAGACCCGAAGAATCCTGATAAGGTGTACAGGTTGCACAAGGCCCTATATGGGTTAAAGCAAGCTCCTCGTGCTTGGTATGAAACACTGAAGGATTTTCTTCTAAAGAAGGGCTTCAAACCAGGAACAACAGATCCGACTCTTTTTACTTGTGCATACAAAAATGATCTTTTTGTGTGTCAAATTTATGTCGATGATATTATTTTTGGCTGTACAAACCCTGATATTAGCGAAGAATTTGCTCGTATGATGTCGAAGAAATATGAAATGTCTATGATGGGTGAATTGAAGTTCTTTCTCAGGCTTCAAATCCGTCAACCGAAGAATGGGACTTTCATCTCTCAAGAGAAGTATCTCAGAGATTGCCTGAAGAAGTTCGATCTTGTCAGTTGCAAAACTATCAAGACTCCAATGCCTACGAATGTTCATCTAGATGCAGATGAAAAGGGCAAACCTTTCGATCAGAAGAAATATCGCTCGATGATCAGTTCGCTTCTTTATCTTTGTGCATCTAGACCTGACATAATGCTATCAGTTTGTATGTGTGCTCGTTTTCAGGCAAAACCAAAAGAATCACATCATATTGTTGTCAAGCGAATTCTTCGATATCTGGCTCACACACCATCTTTGGGTTTTTGGTATCCCAAGGGTGCCCAGCTTGATCTCGTTGGATATTCTGATTCTGACTGGGCTGGTGATCGAGTCGACAGGAAATCTACCTCAGGCACATGTCATTTTCTCGGTAGATCCCTTGTCTGTTGGGCTTCGAAGAAACAGAATTGCGTATCTATTTCTACGGCTGAAGCCGAGTATATTGCTGCCAGTTCATGCTGCACTCAGATTCTGTGGCTCAAGCAAACGCTGAAAGATTATGGTATTCTTGTGAAGAAAATTCCATTGCTATGTGATAACGAGAGTGCTATCAAGAGTGCCCATAATCCTGTGCAACACTCTCGAACGAAGCATATTGACATTCGTCATCATTTTCTTCGAGATCACGTTCAACGAGAAGATATTGTTATCAGCCATGTACGCACCGAAGATCAATTGGCTGATATCTTTACAAGGACCTTGGATGAAAAGAGGTTCTGTACACTAAGGTGTGAGTTAAACATATTGGACTCACGCAATGTGCAGTAAGATCATAACTATCGGTACCATGTATTATATGTTTTCTTTCTATGTTGTTTACTTACGTTATTTTTCTATCGTGTTTCTTTTTCGTTTGTTTCTGTTCGTTTGGTGTTGTCCTATACACTTACCACTCCGAGTTTTATCACTGTTTTCCCCTCGGATTGAGTAAGCATCGGACCCTGTTTTCCCTCTATTCTATCCCTACCCCATCTGTGCTTTTCTCTCGTGAACATGTATATATGTACTCGATCAAGATTCCCTTCGAATGTCATTGATTCCGAAGGAAAATCTATCGAACGTTTATCTACTTTTATACTCGATGTTCGATGAGTTTGGTCTCGGACGTGGAGCAACTTTCTTTCGGTTCGTTGGGATTTTCCCACGATTATCGCCACAAAATCCGTCCGTTGAATGCGGAGAGACGCGAAATCTACGCCGTTGGATCAGATCTGACAGTTATGTCAGACCCCCCCTCCCTATAAATACTGATCCTCGCCACCGGCTCAGCCATCGCAATTTCCTCGACTTCGTCCCTCTACTCCCGAAATTCTCTCTCGCGCGCCGCCGTGCTGCTCGTCGCCGTCGACTCCCTCGCCGCTTTGCTGCCGGAAGGAAGCCGTCGGAGACCTCCCCGTCGACGAGGAACTTCTTCCGCGTCGCCGTAGTCGCCGTACATCACCAAGTTAGGATATGCACGGCTCTGGACACGATTCAAATCTCATCTGTTCTTCGTATCCAGATTTGTTCTTGATTTCTCTCTCTTTTTCTTAGGTCTGTTTGATCTGTTTGGATCATTGAAACTTGGGAAATTTGTTTCTAGCGTTTTCTGTCGATTCCCATCTGAGCTAGGTAAGAAATCCCTCGGATTCTCTCACTTTAGCAATTTCCTCAGAAACGTATCGATAAACTTGTGTTGTGCAATTCGTTCATACAAGTTCTTCGTTAGATTTGCACCCGATGGAAATCTAGCCTAGCACTTGTTTGAAAAATCTGCTGCAAGATATGCTTATCGATATGGTTACTGCTCTCAAAAAGTTTTTCCTCGAAAACCACTGGTACTTGTTCACAACTTTCCTATATTCCCTCGTACCTATCTTTTTCGCAGGAAAATGTCTGGGATCGAAGGAAATGTCAGAGCACCCAAGCGTGTAGGAGGCCGAACAAGAATCACCAACAACTCTGAAGGTTTATCAGAAGAGTTGATCGTCGAAAAGAAGTTAAGAATGCCTGAAGGTTCTGAGGATGAACGTACGAGAGAAAACCGTATGCAAGAGATTCGAAGACTTCAAGCGCTTCGTTGGTATGAGTACAAGTCTCTTATGCCACGCTGGGAGAGGATGTTTTCTATGAAAAATCCTTGGTCTGATATCAAAGCGTTAAGGCCAAAGTGGACGAAAGATAATCGACCACCTCCTCCAGCTGATGCTCATCCATCCTCTCTGAAAACTCCTGCCGATTTTCAAGAGCTGGTTGATGCTCGGGAAGCATGAGCACAGAAGAGAAAAGAAGCCAAAGCTAAAAAGGAGGCTGCTGCTGCTGAGGGCACCGTAGTTGTTGGCCCAAGTGCCAAATCGAAGGCTGGCAAGAAATCAGCCAAGCGAAAGAAAAAGGTGGTAATTGTCTCGCCACCTGATGCGAGCTCTGATGAAGATGTAAATTCAGATGATCAAGACCCTGGTACAGAGGCTGATGTCGAGGACATTCCTCTGAAAAAGAAGCCGAGCAGTAAGGGCATTAGGATCCAGGAGCCAGCTTCACAGGCTCCTCGAGCAAATATTGACTTGACCAACTTGGTCACTGATCCGCCCATTTCATCTGCTCCTCCAGTTCAAGCTCGCCAACCAAAACCTTCGACTAAATCGAAGGGAAAGCAAGCTCTAGTTTCTGAGGATGAAGAAACACTTATTCAACGTAGAGAAAGGCTGGCAAAGCAAAAAGAACAAGAAGCAAAGGACTTGACAAATTCCAAGCTCCTGAACTTTCACAGCCAGCCCGAGCATAAAAAGGCTCTGGTTGCTCAACAGCTAGGCATTCTTCATTTGGTCAGTGAAAAGTACCGACGACAAATTGCTGAAGGCAACATTCCTGTTGCACCGAAAGAAAAGGTTGTGGCCTCCAGCGCCACCGAGAAAATTGTGACTCCCACAGTCACGAAGGAAAAGGTTGCAGCCCCAAGTGCTGCGAAGAAAAATGCTGAGGCCCCAAGTGCCTCGAAGGATAAAGCTGTGGCCCCTAGTGCCGTCACCAAACCCATTGCTGCTGCCAAGGCCACCAAGGAGGCCGAGAAGAAAGCCAAGGAGGCTAGGCAAAAGGCTCAGAATGTTCCAGTTCCTCTAGCTCCTGCACCTGCTGCACCTGTTGTTTTCGGCCCTCGTGCCGATGAAGAGAGTTCCAACGAAGGAGAATCTGCTGCCCATGCTCCTTGGGATGCTGCCAATATTTCTCATATCCTCTGGAAGATGGCTACCACACCGAGCAGAGTCACTGCCGAGGATGATGTCCCTGCTGAAATCCAAGAGCATGTTGCTCGATACATGATTCGCTGGGAAGGATATATCACCCAGGATCGCAAGGACAAGGAGCAAGTGAATTTTTACTCCCGACAACTTCAAGAAGAAACCGAGGACATTGAGTCCCGTAAGTTTTTCAAATCCAAGATTGCCACCGCTGAAGCTTCCAGAAGGGATCAGAAGGAAAATCTGACCGCTGTGTATGAAAAGGTTCGACAAATTGTGTCGGCCGTATGCAAAGAGCACAATGATGCCCTGTACAAGAGACAATCTTGTAAGAGAAAGTCTGCTGCTCCAACCTCTGCGCGTGGGACGCCAGAGATCGAGAAGAATGCAAAGAAGGCCAAGTCTACCGAGGTCGTTGCTGCATCAGCACGACAAGATACTGCACCAAACCCCACCAAGGAACCAACTCCTCCTCGTGAAACAACTCCACCCCCTCGCCAAGCCACTCCTCCACCTCGACAACAAACACCTCCACCTCCACCTCCAAACCCACCATCACCACCTCACGTCATTCCATCGACCACCCCTGCCCTCGAAACCCAAGATCATGCAGAGACCGAGCAAGCTGCTCATGTCGAGCAAGAAACTCAAGTCCCCATTTCCTCTGCTCAGAAAGATTACTCCTCTGCCCATACTCTGCATGAAGGAGAAGACGCTGATGTTGATATCACGACAGTTTCTTCTCATCAAGATCCTGTCGAAGGAAATAGTTCTGGAGATGACCGTTTGAGTGCCAGTTCTTCCTCCTCCTCATCAAGTTCCTCGAACAAAGAAATGGTTGATGCTTTTGCACAACTAGATGAAGATTTGGAGGCCATGGAAAATGAAGAGGCTGCACAAAATGCTAACACCGACGAAGGAGTTGCCGTCGAAGCTCAGGCCGAGGAAAATGCACCTGCAGCCAACCCAGCTCAGGACATTGTAAACATTCCATCTTCCATTACTCGCCCTGCTGAGCCAGTTTTCCAGATGCCAGACAATGCTGACGAAGTTTTTCCTGTTGATGAGCTGCTCCATTCTGCTCATCCGAGAGAAATGCTGCCTCTGTTCCGCTCAGATGTTCCTCGAGGAGGCCCCATCTTCAAAAGGCGCGAACACAAGCCATTTTTCTTCGGGACCAATCCCTACGAGAAGCCCAGAAGTGCATATTCTCTTCGGTTTTGGACCCAAGAGCAAGCCATCTATTATACTCGTGTGATGTACAATAAGGCTAGAGTGTTCCAACATCAATACCTCGATATGCCTTCGGTGTACTCCACTTCATGTTTCGAGAATGTTGCCGAGACAATTGATGGTCTTCATGCTCACAAGATGTTTGCTCTCGATTGTGGCTACAATCCCAAGCTTATCAAGCAATTTTATGCAACGCTCTATGTCACTGGTGATCCCGAGAACTCGAAGACGTGGAAATTTGATTATATGATCCAAGGCCAAGTATTCCATATGACTGTCGATCAATTTCTGGCCATCATCAATTTACCTCGGTTCGAAGGATTACCACACAAGCTTCATGACTTACCTGCTCCAACTCCTGCTGAATTCTCAACGATAATGAATCCAGATGTCGTAGGAGATACCTATCCGACTGAGCCGAAGCCAAGACACTTAGTCTTTGAAGCAAAGGCATGGTTTTATATTCTTTCGAAGACTTTGATGCCAATGCTCGATGTACACGATGACTTTCCTATTCCCAATGACGTACAACTTGCTCTGTTGAAGTTAGTCCACGGTCATCCTTTCGATTTTGAAGACTACTTCCTCAGAACTTTGGTGTCTTGTGCTGATGATCACAATTCCCACAAGCCGTATGCACCATGGCTGATGGCTATCAGCAATTACTCTCGGGACGTGCCATTCCCCGTGTCAATTTTCCCGAAGATTTTAACTCCACCTGTTAGGGAAGTGTTGCAGATTGTTGCTCGACCCAACGATCCATATGTTGAGCACACTGGCATCAACGCACATTTGACTAAGCGTAATGTTCGCTCGAAGTTTATCAAGCCAGTGCATCACATGGAAGTTTCTCTGCGGTCCCAGCAAATGCTTCAACATCACATCGACCAAGATTTCATTCAGAAGCAAGCTTTGATGGACGAGATTAATCATTTGCGCAATATTACTATGAACAACAATCAGATGTTGCGTGAATGTCTTCGCAGAGATTGGAAAGGACTGCGCAAATTCAATTCCCTCGGTCAACTTCAACGATGTGGCTTCGAAGAATATCCTCCTCATCTGACCAGGCATTGGACTAATGATGATCGAGTAGATCGCCCGGATCCCAATATCCCTCGGCTGCCGAAGAACAGAGATGTCCTAAGTGTTGATGACTATTACCACATCACCTTGGACACCTTCTCCTCCGAGTCCGAGAAAGATGAAGCCCCTCGACGTCAAGAGAGAGTTTATACTCAACACCCTCGAAGCCCCACGACCCCGCCGGAATCGCAGCTGGAATCTTCTGGAGATCAACACTCCTTCCGTACGAAGATCACTCCTCCAGGCGCTCGCCCAATTCGTCGTGCTCCAACGCTCGCCGAATCCTCTCGTCGTCTCCGGAGCCGCCACAGCGAGTAGGGATTTCTTTCGACCCTATTCTCTCGACTTTTTGTACGTTGTGACAAAAAGGGGGAGATGTAGTGGCATCGAAAAAATTAGGTTGCCTACGGGGTTAAGGGCTTTTCTTTTCATTCGACAAACTTTTGATATTTGAAGTTTTCTGAGTAGTTTCAACAAACTTTCGATTCATATTCGATCTGGTTGTAACTAAATCTAAGTAGGACTGTGAACTGCTACTCTTTTTCGTAAGATATCTATCTGCTGCTTGCGATACTTAACCTTTTGTAGGAAGTTATCATTCACATAAGTTCACAGGTCATTCGAGGAGATTGCATGTTTCTCATTGGATATTATCTGGAATGCAATTTCACTCGCTAAGATTATTGTTTTTTTCTCCCTCGACTCTACTTGTCAAAATATGCACTTCACAGGAAACTCTTATCTTCCGTGCATACATCAAGGGGGAGTATTTTCATCGACCATAGCACTGGTTTATCATCGAAAACTCAAACTTTTTCAATTATTTATCGATGCCTGTTTTGTCAAAAATCGTCCAAAAAGGGGGAGATTGTAAGAGCAAGTTTTGCCCCCGAAGGTTTGGGACATTGTTGGACAAAGCAGAAGTGGAACTAATATTGTTTTCGAGTATAAACAGATTCTTAGGTTCCGAAAGAATGGAGTTTGCAAGTAGAAGGTCGAAGGACAACTCACTGCAGCAGAGTTGTAGTCATCTACCGAACCCTTTGAAGGAAGACGACCTCTAAAAATGTAGTCGAAGAAAAAGTATCTCTCGAGTGAAAGCGCAACGAGGAGAAAGATGAAGCTGGTCGAAGACTTAGTCTTTTTACTAGTTTCTCTTTATTTTCTTGAGTCGTAGGAAAAACCGTACTATCAAGAGGGGTTTGCTAGTTGAGATCTTAGTCGAAGTGAATTTGCTCTGCTCAACCTAAACCCACAAAAGCCTACCGAGAGAAATCTTGCTGAGTCGAGTAACTAGCTCGAAGGCAAAGTCATCGCACTTCGTTCCTTCGAGAGAGAACTCGTTCGGTAAGTCAGCTTACTTGTTCCTCAAGTAAAGTTGCGCAGTGATTGGAATCCGACCGTTGTGGACACGCGTCAAGCGGTTGCATCGGGTCACTTCAGTCATTTTACCCATCGGGATCGCCATCTATAAATACCCCGCACCTACCCGCAATTTCGGGTTGGCCGCTCCACTGAAGATTCTAAGACAGAAGTCTGTGAGCATCCCAAGAGAGATTCATCGAGAGAAAACCAAAATCCCAAGTCTGAGCTGAGTTGAGCAATTCACTATGACTTAGGTCGAGATTAGCCGATCTTTTTATCTTGGAGAACTGCAAGTCTCCTAGACGGTTAGGCGTCGCCTGTCAAGCAGTCGAAGAGTAATTGTCACTGCTGAAGGAAGTTTGTAAAGGTCTCGGAGATGTCCTGAATCATCTACCACGAGTGAAAACTGGACAAGCTCGAGGAGTTTGTTGCAGTGGAGAATAGGACGGAGAGAGTTTTGCTCCAGGTGTTCAATCACCGGTCCCTCCAACCAGACGTAGCACTTTGCAGAGTGTGAACTGGTTTACCAAACATCGTCGTGTCAGGCTCGTTTTCTTTCATACATTTAAATTAAGTATTCACTCGTAGCCTGTATGCCTTCGATGTTTCCCTTCGCCCTTAATTCTTTCGAGTTATGCATTACCTTCGATACTGTATTTCCTTCGAGATGTTCTTAGTCCTTCGCAGTTTGCATGAATTCCTTCTAAGTTCCTTAGAATTTTTAGAAGTGATCATTCACCCCCTCCCCCTTTGATCATTCTTGAGCTTTCACTCTCAAACATTGTGGCTTGATTGTCCACATTGGAAACAAACACCACGTGGAATGAAAGGAACTTGAGCACTTGATTGTCCAACAAAATTCCAAGGAGGAAGTTTGGGTTGAGGTGGACAATATATGGTGGTTGGTGGTCTAGAAGCACTTACAGCATGATTGACGTCATTGAAGGGAATCCAAACACAGCGTTTCCGAGGAACTGGGCTAGAAGATTGTGCAAACTCACGATCACGCTTGCGAGACTCTTCATACAACTCATTTACATACTCGGCCTTGAAGGATTTGTCGACCAAGTCCCTGAAGTTGATGAACTCGTGAAGATTCAGGTCATGACGAAGGACGGGGCTAAGTCCCTTGCAGAACCTTGCTTGTTTCTTGGCATCGGTGGATACTTCTTCTTGGGCATAACGTCCTAGACGAGTGAACTCAGTCCTATACTCATGAACAATCATCTTTCCTTGGGTCGGATTGCAAAATTCTTCTCTCTTGCGCTCCATCAGCTGATCCGGAATATGGTAACCTCGGAAGTCATCACAGAACTCTTGCCAAGTCACCACGTGACCTACTGGTTGCATTGCCACGAAGTTCTCCCACCACTGAAGAGCATCACCTTCCAGAAAGTATGCCGCAAATAGCACACGATCACCTGGAGCAACATGGGCTGTCTCAAGCTTACGCTCGAGGGAACGAAGCCAATCATCGGCATCAAGGGGCTCGGAAGGACATCGGAATACTGGCGGGTTGAGGAGAATGAAGTCCTGGATGGTAACTACACTATGATGCTGACGAGAAGTGTTCTGCTCAATACGCTCGAGAAGACGTGTCTGATCACGACGATTCTGCTCAGCCTCCAACATGATTTCTGACGTTGAGGTTGGTGGTGGAGGTTCTTCATCATCTATGTTACCGGAACTGGGATCAACACCTTGATTTGCACCTGACATTCTGTGTGATAAGAATCAACAATCAGAATAGGATTTAGGACACAAATCTATGCTAAGATAACAAGACTATAATGCAACAGCATCGAAGTCACAAACGGAAAGCATAACGGTTGTACCGGGATGGAAATTGAGACAACCTACAGAATAGCGGACATCACTTCCACAGAAACATTATGGAATGATGGCTCAGAAAGACCACAACACTCCTACAGCTACAAAGAAGCAATCAACGAGATGTCCTAGTAAAGACATAGATGAGCCTAGTCCTATCTTCCCGTAGAACCAGATGAGGTGACTCAGAACTCAGATCGATGAGGGTAAGGAGAAAAAGAAGTCTTACGTTGTTCCCTTATACCCAAAGTAACTATATAACTATTGAATTCTAGACTCGACATTGGCCAATGGTTTGATAATCCTACAGGCAGTCCTGCTCTGATACCAAGTCTGTCGGGACCCGGGGTTAGCGTATGTAATTCTGGTCATAATGCAATCACATGGAGAGCCGAGAGCCGTACCCACTTGTCTAAGCAGACAAGGCCAAGAAAAGATCACTCTCGGTAAGCATCGAACGTGAGGGGCATCCCATCCAGGCCGGATGATCAACTGAGATGGGTCCTCATCGTCCACTCACAGGTCTCAATGCTTATGGGTGGTGAATCCCATACTCATAGACAAGTCGCCTCAACCATGTTATCGATTGAATCATAACCCTTACATAGACTTACTCCAGCCCGATCACTTAGTCGGGATCTCGGGCGGGCTCAATCATACAACAAAGTGTGCCACGTGACAGAGTCACGAGCAATCGCATCGCGATACCCCAAGCTGCGCACATCTAAGGGCCACTTGGTGTATAAAAGACCGCCGGCAAGAACACAACTAAGCTATCGAACCCCACACTAAGACATGCATGTTATAATCATACACGCAGCATACATGTCCAATGTAAACAGCAGGTAATCACAACATCAACTCTACAAACTCATAGTCTTTATAACTTCTACTAAACAGAGCAGACATAGTAGTTGTATTACAAGAAGAGATCACATGGTTGTGATCCAACATTACATCAAACAACAATGGAAGCAAATTATGTCTTAGTAAAGACAAGGTTAACAAATGGCTTAAGAAGCCTGAAAGAAAAGTACAACGACCCTCCAAAGGGCACAGGCTGCTGCCTGGAACTATACGACTTGGTCCACGTCGAGCTCGAGGTAGAGGCCACCATCATGGTCAGTGGTCTCGTCTCTAAAACATAGAATAAGCAAACGTGAGTACAAAGTCGTACTCAGCAAGACTTACATAGGAACTATACTACTCATGCACATGTATCAAGGCAAAGGGAGGTGGGGTTTCACTTGTAGAAAAGCCAGCTTTGACTTGGCTAGTCCTATACTACGAATACCAGAATGAGGTAAGGAGCGTATACGAGTCCAAGTAACAGTCTCCAACCAATACACCACTATGGATACTTCCTCGACTTCCCCACGAGGAAGCACGCCATAACACTCACACTTATCTTGGCAAGTTTTATAAGTATCCGGTTCAAGTTATCTATGATCAAGTAAAGGTCTCCAAGTAGTCCATAACCGCGGACACGGCTATTCGAATAGTTCATTAACCCTGCAAGGGTGTACTGCTACACACACGCCTCATCATTTACCGCCTGGGGATGGACCCTTCAAGTGAGTACCGGCGAGGATGCTGCCACGACACTTCACTCATGGCACCATCTCTAGTCCTAGGGAGTCGCCTATTTGAGTTGGGACCACAATCGGAATCCGGCCGATTTTTCCGATGCAGACTCAAACGTTGTGTGACCGCCATCAAGCTCAACTCGATCATGATCACTTGATTCAACGTGCCCACAACCTACGCTAACCACTTACCTTGGTTCCACCTGCTTGAGATAGTTAAAGGGCGAACTAATTGCGACTCCTGGACTGGTCCGGGGTGAGGTACTAGGCCGAGAGGGGTCAGTGAGCCCAATGTGTGGTCGTACTCTTAGTCTTGGATAACAACACAAGAACTCGGGCTTAAGGAAGTGTTCAACGAGACAACCCACTGTGTACTCCTACACAGCCTCTCATCGTTCACCTTTGTTTAGGGTAGATTCACCAACACGTTACCACCATCATTCACATGATCACTACCATCCCGACTCACAACAGAGTAGCCTCAGGTAACAACTCTAAGCATGCAATAAGCTGTAACAGTTGCAGGGGCCACAAGATAACAACCAACTCCTACATCTGCTAGGATTGTGGTTTGCTTACTACTGTGACAAAATGATAGGTCATGCAAAGGAATGGGTTCAACTGGCGGTAGAACGTATCATGGTGACATCCTAAACATGCATTTGCGAGAATGAGAGGGAACTGGGATTTTATCGACATGATCAAAGAGGGGGTGCTTGCCTTGCTGAAGATCACGAGGTATTAGCCTTCTGACGTGAGGTTGAACTCGTCTCCGAGATCAACTTTAGCGAGAAGAAGCAATCACCGAAGCACTGGAAGTAAAGCACAATCAAGATAATACAATGCACATTCAAAATGCAAAACAAAGCATGGCAAGGTGATGATGTGACCTATGTTTAAATTGCCACATGTTAATTGAAGTTGATTTGAAAAGTAATTACAAATTCAAACTCCAAATGTATTCAAATTGGTTCAAGTTGCATTTGCTAAAGTTTGTTCATTTCAAACCAATTAGTCATGTGTGTGAAATGCTTCTGAAGTGTAAGTGATCACCTTTGCACCGCATTGGTTGAATTTCAAATGAGCATTGTAATTTATTTGATTTAATACAAAAGAGCCAAATAGCAAAATTCTACTGATCCATTTTTAAGATCAACTCCAACATAGCTGAAAGTTCGAAATTTGGATAGAGGATTTTCTCCTGATCATTTTTCATATATTACACTTTGAATTTGGAGTTATAGTTTAAAAGATATTCAATTTCAAAGTTTTGCTTATTTTCTGGAATTTACTGAATAAAGAAATTGATTTATTTTACTGCATCAGCATTGCATCATGCTGACGTCAGGGGGTTTGACCAGTCAACTGACAATGTGGCCCCACCTATCAGCCTCACTGGGGGTTAATTAACTCTGTTTAATTTTAAACCAATTTGATTAGGGCTCTGGGCCCAGCGTAAGTGAGAGGAGAGAGGGGATTAGCAGGGGGGTTAGCTGGGGCTAATGGCGCGGGTCGCCGGACTCACTGTAGCCGGCCGGAGTTCACGCCGGAGAGGGGAAACGGGCACGGGGGAGGAGCGGGGAGGCACTGGGACGAAGCCCTCGTTGTCGCGCATCATGTAGGGCTAGTGGGGGCTCAAGCGGAGGCCTGTGGCCACGACTTTGACGACGGAGCGGCGACCGGAGCCTCTGTCCATGGGGAAGACGGCAACCGAGGCGACGGCGAGAGCCACGAGAGGGGGGTAACGAAGCTTCGAGCTCACCTGAGCACGATGGAGGGGACATAGGGGGCGGGGGAAGCAGTACGGCGGTGAATTTGAGCCCGAGGTCGACGGCGGCCGGCGACGAGGAGTTGAGGCGAGCGGCGACTCCCGAGCGGCTCGGCTTCGATTGGGGGAGCAGCTCGACGGAGACGAGGGCGCGGAAGCTCCTGGACAACTCGGCTACTCGAGAAGAGGCCGTTGGCCGCGGGTGTGCACATCGGCGGCGAGGTGAGGTCCTCGGTGTGCGCTGAATTCGGCGAGAGAGGGAGAGGAACGAGCCAGCGAGGGGGGGAGATGGCCTGGAGCCTTCCAGACGCTGCGTGGCAAGAGAGGAAGAGTAGGGGAGGGTCTGCGCTGGCCAGAGGAGGAGGTGGCGGCCATGCCCGCAGCGCACGGCTCCTCCATCGCTCCTTCTGGCAAGGAGGAAGAAGACAAGGGGGCTGGAGTGGGCTGGGCCAGATGGGCTTCGCCCTGAGCGAAAGGTAAGGCTCTGCCTTTTGTTTTCTTTCTATTTGTTTTCTATTTAATTTGTTTGCCCTAAAAATAAATAGCCAGGGCATTTTATAAAATCCCCAATTATTTTTATAAAACCTAGGTGACTCTATAGAAGTCAACCCCAAGTTTTGGGAATTTTTGAAATTCAAATTATTTGAATTTCAATTCAAATCGGCAATTGATTTAATTTCCAAGCCACTTTTTGGATTATTGAAAAATCTATGAGCATGGGATTAATCCCAAATCACTTTTAAAATGATCACACTCATTTTTAGGATTTTTCAACACATCCAAAAGAATTTTGGAAAAAGATTTATTTCTGGCCTTTTTATTTAATTCATTTAGGGCTTTTCTTTTCCCCAATTCTTTTTCTTTTGCAATTTTTTTCATGATGCAAAAATGCAAGCTTAGAAAAGTACAAACCTAAATTAGGGTTCTGACAGGCAGCCCCAAGCTTAGACGCTTGAGTCTCCTTGAATATTTGTTGGGGATGCATGGGGGAATCCCCAAGCTTGAGCGCTTGACACTCCCGAATCTTCTTTCATCATCTTCCATCGCACACTTGAAAACTCCCATCATACACAACTCATCATAAGCTGATTAGAGAGGTTAGTAACCTTAATAAATATTTTTTCCCACTGGATATAAAGATATTCTTGAAGAGCTAGTGTTTCTCAAGATTGCCAAAAGGTTTTGGCAAAGAAAAAGCAAGCTTAAGGTTTGCAAAAGTTAGGAGAGACAAAATGTGACAGAATCTGTGAAAAACAGAACAACAGGTAGTAAAAAACAAATTTAGGGGCACTTGTGCAACTCAAATAAAAAAAACTCAGAACATACGAAAGTTCCGTGATTGTATAGATCACGCTGTGTAAAGAATTTATCTCAAAAAGATGAACTGGTGATTTATTCTGATTTTTCCCTTCACGAGGACAGAATCTGTTTTCTGGATAGCATGTCACAACTTTCACTTCCCTTGTCAGATGAGGCTATACTTGGCACAAAGCTTGAAAATAAATATACAATTATGTTTCTACAGTAGTAACAATCATCAAGACCACTAAAAATAGAAGTAAAAACATCTTGGGTTGCCTCCCAACAAGCGCTTTCTTTTACGCATTTAAGCTAGGCATAAGGCAAAAGAAGAATCAAGTTTTATCAAGAGAAAGAGAATAGCTTGCCCGTGTAACGGACTCAAAAGGTAACTTGACTTTCTGTCTAGGGAAATGTTCCATCCCCTTTTTGAGAGGGAATTGAAATTTCATATTCCCTTCTTTCATGTCAATAACAGCACCAATGGTGCAAACAAAAGGACGTCCAAAATAATTGGACATAAAGGTTCACACTCTATATCCATAATGATAAAATCAACGGGAACATAGTTGTCATTGACAATGATAAGAACATCGTCGATCTGTTGGGAATGTGCCCTAGAGGCTAATAAAATATGTTTTATCGAGCATATTCCATTAGTTCATAATACGTTTGATAATATGCTATAACTGTATTAAGCGGAAACATTAATACAGGTGTGGTATACAAACAACCAGATCCCTAGTCAACCCTAGTATACTAGTCCATTGGGCGATTGATGATCAAGGTTTCCTGATCATGAGACAATGGCGTTTGTTGACAATGGAGTCGTGTCATTAGATAATGATATGATGGACATACACCCACCAGAAGTGTTGCGATGTGATCAAGTCACATAGTTCCACATTGCGATAACTATAACGTAGTGACCAGATCCTTTGACCGTAATGATCATACGTAATTTTCATCTATGAGGAGACTTTGATTTGTATCCCACCGCCTGACAAAAATATGTTGGCTATAATGGTGCACTTTGGGTATTCCGAAATAGATGGTTGATGAGTATGCAAATAGATCAAAGCGGGATTTGTCCATCCGTGTGACGGATAGGTACTCTGGGCCCACTCGGTGATATAGCATCATAAAGTTTGCAAACGTGTGACTAGGTCACGGAGTTGTAATATCACGGGAACGAGTAAACTTGTTTGTTGAGAACGAGGACGAACTAGGTATATTGGATACCAATGATCAAACCTCGGACAAGCAAAGTACCATACAACAAAGGGAACAGGCACACGGTTAACGGATCCAACAGCGATTGAAGTTCATTCGATGGAAGCGCAGGGGCTATCAAGGATTGTAACCAGGTCCAATTGATTAGTCATTGATCAATGAGAATTGTCTCGATCATGTCTGTTGTTTCCCGGACCGTATGGTGTTACACTTAAGGGTAGTCGACGCAGTAAGGATTGATTCGGGATCACCGGAGAAATTGGAGAGAACACCGGAATTGTTCCGATGAAGGCCGGAAGTTGTTCCGGGTATTTTGAAAGGTTCAAAATATATTTAATAATGTTTAATATATGTTTTATTATTTAATTATCTGAATTAAATAATAAAATGTATTTAAATATAATTAAAAATGGAAGAAAAGGCATATGGGCCTCATAGGGCCCATTAGGGGGAGAGGGAGTCCTCCCCCATGGGCCATGGCGCCATGAGGGGGGCCCACCCCCCTAGGGCTGCGCCAAAAACCCCCTCCCTTGGGATTAGTCCCACCCCGGAAGTGGAGGGGGGTGGCACCCCTCCTTGGCCTATATAAGGAGGGGTAGGGTGCCCTTTTTTTTGACATACAAATTGATTTGAGACAAGTTTCTCTCATCTCTCTCTCCCTCCTTTCTCCTTCCTCGAGTGGACTCCCCTTGTTTGGAGTCTACACTTGGTTGGGGATTTCTCCACTATACGCACGCCGTCGTGCTGCTGGAATCGGGATCCGAATCCATCTTCTTTCCGCTGCTCTACTGGTTCGGAGCCCGGAGGGACGTCGGGTATACTGTATGTGTATAATCCCGTGAGGCACTACACTTGTGGTGCTACTTCATCGTCGTGGCCGTATCGCGAGGTCTTCATCGACAACGTTCCGATGGGGACGTAATCCCGTCATCGGTCTACAAGGATCGGGTGGCTACAGGAGTCATCGTGGATCTGCGCGGCATCGGGGATCGCCGGTACGACTACACCAACCACGTTCATGCGGGAACGTTTCCCGCTTAACGGACTACATACTGGTATGTGATCTATTTATGTCTGTTACTTGCATCAGCATAGCATAGGTCTTGGGTATGGGTCTCGTAGGTTATGAAAAATTTGTGTTTTCTGCCCCGAACCCCAAAAGTGGTATCATGAGCAAGGCTATGCGTAGATGTATTGTACGGATAGAACACATCTAGTATGTGGGAATCAATTCTCCAATTGTTACCCTCTCACGTGTACTCATTTAGCGTTGCGGCAATGTTTGATGAAGCGGCCCCCGACCGACCTTACGCGTTTACGCGAGACTGGTTCCACGCTTGACATATGGCTTGTACCATATAAAGTGGTTGGGGGTGTCTGTCTCTCTACATTAGCGATGTGAAGATGTTTGCAACGGAGGGCCCCGACAGGGGTGTAATAGAGACAATTGTGGATTGGTGTTGTGGCTTGTTTTCGTAGGATAGAAACGGTTCTTTTCTCAAAACCCCTAGCAGCCACGTAAAACTTGCAAAAGATAAAGTAGAAAGGCATTTTCAACTTTAATTTGCATGTCGGGGGGAATCATAGCATGTATGATTTATACTGTTGCATCATGTTTTGCTAATATGTTAGATATACGACGGTAGCATAATAGGATGATCCCTCACTAAAACCAACATAGTGTCCTTACCCTAGTGAGCACCACCTGGAAAGTTTTACATTATGGAGGCACCATGTCTCACACGTGTGTCAAACATTTTTTCGTTCACATGAGGTGGGTGTAGCAAGCCTAGCATATGTATATGATATGGCCTTGCATGACACAGCAACAAATCACATAGGGTGTGGTGGCGAGCCTGGCATATGTATATGATATGGCCTCGGGACACAAGAGACCGAAAGGTCTAGCATGAGTCACATGGATGATGTGATTGGCATGATGGCCTACCTTGAACAACATACTGATGGCCGTGACGATCGGGGGAGGTATGGTGTTCAAGGATCGTGTAATCACTTATAATAAACTATGAGGGATGTTTGTCTGAGTGAGAGTTCCAGAATTTTTTTTGAAACATGAACCCCATATTATGAACTTAATCTTCATGTCTTAGCAAATATCATTGTAGATAACGTCATACCAATGTTTAGAACTATGGCTCTTTTAGATAGAACTTAAGGTAAATGGGTCTTACTTCATTGATGTGTACCAACACCATTAGAGACATACTCATTAGTAATGACTTGCTAAACATAATACGAAGAACTACTAGGAGATACACCTGACAACTCCGCAATCAAGGAAGATGATGATGAGTATCGCACTCACCGTCACTTATGAATGACTGTCCAATACACCATAATTCATTCCATGGAATCTGAATTGTGAATGCATGTTAACCAACACGAATGACGTGCTAGGTGAACTTGAAAGCACTTGGTCACAAATCAGAGTAATGGAATATGAGTATATGGACGGGGTTTCTTTCAACTATGGTGGAAGGAACAACCTGCTGAGAAAGTCACTTGGAAAATGTATAAAGATACATGGAACACCTTGTGTATAGCTTGGACTACTGAATGACTGGTTACTTTGCGATAACTGGGGAGTTGCATCCGCTTCCTCCCAGTTACAAAGACCATGTCTGGACTATGTCATGAAGGAGAATCGTTCACCTGTCATGAGGTCATGGTTAAAGT
Organism: Bromus sterilis; assembly: GCA_950022295.1. Taxonomy (NCBI): domain Eukaryota; kingdom Viridiplantae; phylum Streptophyta; class Magnoliopsida; order Poales; family Poaceae; genus Bromus; species Bromus sterilis. The sequence continues at coordinate 214,918,301 of OX465597.1, forward strand.
TAAGAACTTTAAGAGTAGAACCAATGCAGGAATGGTCATTGACGGAGAAGGTATATTTGATATACGAGTTATAAATGTCTTTCCCACGAAACACTAATTGCGGTTGATTAAGTACTCGATGCTTGAACTTACTGCTTGAGAGTGACTTGGAAGGGATGAGGTGACAACGTGTGCTGATGGCAATCAAGATAGTTGATGGTCGACAACACTCTCCCTCTACATCTATCAATTGATTAATATATGAATAAATTTTATGATCGTTTCAATGAGGACTTTATTAGTGTGTCTTGCATCTCGTGAAGACAATTATTCATATTAGTGAGAAACAAGTCAGTTGTTGTCCTTTCATGAATGATATCTCTTACGGTCACATTACGATTATGAATGAGTTATTCTTATATTGATGATAGTTGTTTGATCATTTATAAGAAATATTGTAATGCCAAGAAATATCCAGGCTTAATAATGACACTACAGTTTAAGTCATGAATGGTATGATGATGTCTTAAGATACTTGATCTCTTGACACATACAAACCATGCCTTTTAGGTGAGATGACTAAAACCTCGAATTCTGGTAAACGGAATGTGTACTGATTGTTGAGTATCATACATTGTGATGTATCTTATGTCAGCATGTGATGAATTTCATTATTTCGTGAACTTCGTATGTGGACTTAGATGAATATTTGTATTAACTAATGAAACATGAGTCTGAAATAATTTGATATGATCAAAAGGGATTTCAGAGTAAAGATGGATATTAAATTAACAAGAAAGACAAGTCTCTACGATTTGATCAAAGTGACAAATGTTTTGAGTTAGTCTTGGGCAAAAAGACTTGTGTGAAAGTTGTTCCACAAATTGCAATGTCTTGAGACACTTCAATATGATTGACGTGCCTGAACATTGTGATCATATTCTATCGAAAAGTGTATGGTCTAAGTTATCTCTTACCAAGTTATGTTATTATTGTTTAGAGTTATTAATTTAATATGAAAACACTCACTTCAGCATAGGGAACCATCTGAGTTCGTGGAAACCAACACTATATATGTCATGGTGTGTTGTGGTTTCTAGGAAGCTTGATTTATGTAAGATAAATTATCTTTGTAGTGTATCCTTAGACAACTATGGATGCATCTTCCACAACTAGAACCAAAAGGAGCAAAACTTGTATTGCTATGTTTGGTGTTTGTCAAGAATTGTTCTTGATAAATGTGGTAATGGAAGAAAAGTGAAAGTTCAACCAAGGTAATTGACCTTGCCTCCAAATGTCAGAGTAGTGCAACGGAATATGTTCTGGAAGCAAAGCTCTACAATAAGAGGAGAAACTAATGATAATGATCATGATCTTCTGATGGGAGCTTTTACTGAGAAAGGTAGAATTCAAGAATATATATTTGCCCCTGGTGCAAAATGATATTCATGATTCACTTGTCATGTTAATGGAACAAGACATTCCTACGAACTACAAAGACGCGATGGTGGACCTAAGTACGAGATATGACTACGAGTCATGAAATCCTATGTTGAGTTACATTTAAGATTGCTTGAATCTTATCAAGTAAGGAGGTTATTGATATTCACAATAACTTCAAAGTTATGAGGAATAAATGTGAACATCAAAGGGACATCAAGATTGGTTTGTCAAAAAGATTGTTTCTGACAAATTCAATGGGTTGACTACAATGTGTAGCAATGCTTGAGTCAAAGGGATATTCACTACGATTGATCCAGGATTGTTATCAATACCATGACTTCCTCAAATCATGTATTTGAAGAAGTGTTGTAATTGGTACAACAAGAAGGTTTTGGAAAAATATATGGATACTAGTGTCTCGTAAACTGAATTCTCATTTTGATGGATGATCAAAGGATTTTGGACTTAACCAAAATTTCGAGGAAACATGCATTTGCATGAAACTGAGTGGGAGCTGAATAGTTTCCTAAAACTTAATATATAGACGACATATTTTGAGTGGGAGCTATGGGAGTATTATCCTAGACTTATATGTAAATGACATATTTGAGTAGGAGCCATGTGGTTAGTATCCTGGACTTAATATGTGTCTGACATATCTAAGTGGGAGCCATGTGGATGTTATCCTTGTCTTATATGTGGCCGACATATTTGAGTGGGAGCAATATGAGTGTTATCCTATAACTTAATATGTACATGACATATTTGAGTGGGAGCATGATAACATTCTCATATATGGATAACATATTATGAATGGTGCAGTTGGTGTTAATGATTATTTGAATCTTTCATAAATGAAGATGAATAAGTATTAAGCATTGAAGATCTAATAAGATAGATATGTGTTTAATAACATTGAGTCGTAATACTTTCCTGGATAAGATTCTGAAGGAGTTCAGAATGGGACAAGTCAAGAAGTGGTCCTTACTTGTATATCCAAGAGAAGTGTTGAGTTAATCTTAGTACAAGAACAATGGTTAATGGTTAATGAAAGAAATGGATGTGTTGGATCCTCTATGCCTTTGTCATAGGTTCTTTCATATAAAACCAGAGTTATGTACTCGACGTAATGTGACCCAAGTTCTTAGTAGTAAGAACATGTTGTGATATGATTTATGAGTTTGCAATGTCTTCAGGTCTTCAGGTCTTCAATGACGGCAGCTTCAGTTTGCAATGTCGAAACAATCTTCATATCGTTGAGTCATTCGTCAAGTTATTCTTCTTGTTGTTGTGTCTTCTTTAGTCTTGAAGCATACTAAATAGATAAGAGGTCTACTGAAACGTAAACTTATTCTATTCGCAAAGAAAAACCACAAAGCACAACACATCACATCAATCAAAACAAGACATAACAGGGTCACAGGGTACAAGACAACACTTAACAAAACACTCATGACATAAAACATCTAGTCAATCCATAGCAAACACGCATCGATACACATCTCCAACTAACATAAAAAGTACCACTATACACTGGTGCACACCACGACTATTCTCCAATTGCAAAGCATAAGCTTCTTCGAGTCAGCATCCTTGTTTCCGCGTTCACAACTTCTCCTTCCCTTCCAATTCTGGACACATATTGTTGTAGTGTCCCATGTTCCTGCACCGATAGCACTCAATTTGGCTAAGGTCCTTTATCTTCTTCATCAAGAGTGCTTCCTTTAATTCTGGACACATGTTGGCGTAATGTCCTTCTTTTTCTTCTTCACGGGTGCTTTCCTCAATTCTTGGATAGCTTTCTTCATTTCTTCCTTTTGATGTTGAACCACCTGTTGTGTCGCGATGAAAAATTGACACTAAGCTGGGTAATGATCAGTTCCTTCACGCGTAAAACATGTGACTTGTGCAGTGGGGCATTCTTCACCCAAGTGAATTTCCTCACAATGGGGACATCCATCTTGGTGTCCTTCATAGGAGTGCCCTGTTTCTCCGCAAATTGTACAGGCACGGATCCTCTTAAGGGTTACCGTCCTTTGCATCGGTGTGATGAGGCGAGATCCCAACAAAATCTTAGTGAACTCCTTCCAAGTATTTTTCCTCAGTGATTCGTCAATCGCTTGATGCATTCTCCACCGAATAGCAGCCTGTCCTACAAAGTACTCAACAGCATAGGGAACCATGTCCTCACTTCCAACCTTGTTTACCTTCATGTGCTCCTCCATACTACGAATCCACTGCTCCACCTTCAGTCTCGACGTCGCCCCAGAAAAGGCGAGTCCTACTCCATACTCCATCTATTGAACCCATACGACCAGGGTTAGGGCAAAACTACAACAACGACAAGAAAACTACTAAAGATAGCACCAAATATATGCCCTCAAACAAGAAAGCGGCAAAAACACCTACGTTCGACAGTAACACACAACAACAAACAATACAGTCACAATAGTCAAAACACACAAACAACACCTAGAGTAAGGTCATATGTACAAGACATACGATCTCATCATTCTACGCGAGAATTCGTTCATCTAACTTCACATAAAAGGTGGTGGTCTGATTCTAAGCTTAATCCTTCTCAGCTAAGCTGATCTTAAAGGTTCCTCCCACAGTGTCAAACTTATTGATCACCGTAGGTTATTCCTTCTAGTTCCGATAATCATAACTCCAATCGATCCCCGAGGGTGATGATGTTCTTCTCAAATGTCTTGTCTTCAGGGGTATAAACAACTCAAGGGTATTCATAGTAAAACAAGATGAGAAGTTTTAGAAATTGAATAATAGATGAGAAATACTAGTCAAGAGAGTAAGTGATCAAAGAGTGATAAATATTTTTTTTCCTATGGCTTTTTCTATCCATTTCCTAGGGTCACGAACCTACAGTCAACACACTGCTCTGATACCATCTGCAACGACCCAATTCACACCGAATTGAAGTCTCTGTGCTCAAGTGCCAGTCCCTGGATCGAACTCGCTGGCACACACAGTATTATAGATGTATATCAAAGTACAAGTGCATCATTATTACAACGTATGATCCAGAGTAAATAAATAACAAGTTGCATAGCTCCAGGCTAGCTTATTCAATATAAATATAGCGGAAGCAAAAACAAATAACGTGGAGTCCCATCAACAGCCACATGCGAACATGCTGAGTGTAGACTCGCAACCCCTAAACGCACCTTACTGATCGTCTGATAAACCTGCAACACCGAAGGTTACAGCCCGACAACGGGTCAGTACATCTGATTTGTACGGCAAGTGACACGGAAAAGTTTATATAAAGGACCTACAACTACATGCAAGGTAAGTCAAAGGAAAGGCTTATGATTTAGTTTTGCAGAAAGCCAATTTTCTCCTGAACTAAACTAGTCAAAATTTTAAGTTGAGTTCTACCTGAAACACACAGCAACCCATGCTACTCTTGTCCCAACCAAATTATTATTAAGTGTTCATCTGTCAAGATCATTCATCAACAGTACTGACTAGTTGCTCAAAGTTCGTCCGTAACCGTGGACACGGCTAATCATGATCAGTTTATACGCTCTGCAGAGGTTTGTACACGTTCCCCACCGGACTCAACCCGAAGATTGAGACAAAGACTTTCCGAAGAGGTTGCCTCCACCCTTTGGTAGCCGGTACACCTAACACAATTCTACATCAGCTAGCTACCAGGGCCAGGTTCCCCACAACTTACTCATCTAAGCCAGAGCCCATATAGCCAGTGGCTGTACACGGAAGCTACTAGTAATATTGCCTGTCTGATCTTTTTGAGCCTGGACGGCGCCCACTGCGTTCAGAGGGTAGACACCATGACGCACCCGGTTCACCACCAAAACAAACCATTGGGTGCATTTAACCCCGGCATTGTCCTCAACCGAGCCACAACTACCAGGATGCAACCCGCCCGTCCAGAAGTGATTTCTATTTATTATAAAGTTGCTACACAGTTTATTAAATAGCTCACAAGCACTTCATGAATTCTCACAACCCAACCTCGTCTACAAAGCATAGCAATAAAGTAACAACACGGCTAGGTTGATCTACGGTGGACAAGTCAAGTCATATGGCTATCCTAACTGGTTTTGCAGCAACAGTAAAGTAAACTACCTATCATGCAATAGAGTGATATTTCCTAACATAATGCATATAGAAAATATAGGTATGAGTATGGTCAAAGTATCACTTGCCTTATACATTCGATGAAGATCTTCGCTCTCACGTTCCAGTCAACTCTACTCGTCACACTCCGAGCAATCTATCGTCAACGAAAAAAAACTCAATAAGCAATCATACCACAAGGACAAAACATAAGATCAACAAAACAATCACTAAAGTTTTTAGCAATAAAACAAAAGGTTTTGAAGTGCAAAGGTGTGGATGTGCCCGAAGGTGATCGGTGGAACGTGAACTCGAGAGAGTCAACGGATAAAGAGTTGTCGATACAAAAGTATGATCAAGGCATTATGAAATCAAGGTAAAGATCATAGCAATACGAATGGTATGTGGATATTGCCGATAAGATGTCTCATATGATTCAATATGCAAAAAGGATCACGTGAAACGGAATACTACAACGCAGGTCATAGCAGTTGCAACAATGAATTGAATTTGAATTAAAACAGATCATTAAACTTGTGAATTTTTGTGTACACCTGATACAAACAGAAAGTACATGACACGAGTGATCCAACGCAAAAAGAATCACTCGATTCGGATCAACGGTATAAAAGATACGGCCACTGGAATTCGAATTTGAATTTGAAATAACTTCAAATTCAAAAGTGTGCAAAGTGTGCAAAACTTTATACCATGCTAAAGTACAGAACAACACGAACGCGTTGCAAAAAGTTTCACCTCGTTCCGACTTACGGTGTAGAAGATATCGCGGTTACGGTGCCGGGGGGTTTTCTGCCAACAGGGACTCGTCTGTAAATAAAATTCTTCAGAAAAAGCGATCGGGTCCCCGGCGACAGTTGACCAGATCTGTTTCGGTTGACTCCGGCGAAGTCGTCTTCTCCGGCGAACTTGGTGGCTCCGGCGACGTTGGGATGGGGCCGACGACGTGGAGGGCGACGGGGGAGGGGGCCGGCGTGGGCGGAGGAGGCCGGGCGGCGGCGTGGCCGGCCTGGCCGTGGGCGCGCGGCGATGCGGCCGTGGGCTGCCGGCGAGCGTCCCCGGCGGCGCGGCTCCGCGACGGGCGGCGCACGGGAGGTGTGCGGGCGGCGCTGGGGGTGCGGGCGGCGGCGGCGGGCTGGCGTCCCGCGGCGGCGGCGACGGTGACGTGGCGGCGGGGTCGGCGACGTGGCGGCGGCGAGACCCGGCTAGGGTTTTTTTTCCAAAAAAAATAAAGAAAAGAAACCTAAAAGGAAATTTTTCTGGAAATATATATATAGCCAGAAATAAAACAAAACGGATTCTACTCGGGCTCAAATTCACTCGTGGGCAGAAAATAACCAATGGGCCGGACTACGGATTTTTCTTTTATCGTTACAAACCAAACTTCAAACAATAAAATAAAAATCACCGTAACTCGGAAAAATATGAAATAAAATTTTAAATTCATCAAATAATACAAAGAAAAATATAAAATGAAAATATTTTCCAAAAAGGTAAATAAAAATAAAAAACTTTTTCTAAATACTTTATTTAAATATAAAATACTTTTCATAAATCAAATAAAGTCCAAGAAATTGTTTAAATATTTTTATTCGATCAAAAACATTGACAAACCATTTCTAAATAATAAAATACAAATTTTAAAATTGTCACTCCAATAAATAATTTGTTAAAATAAAAATATCCCATTGAAATACTTTTTCAACTCTTTTAAAATATTTAATAAATCATTTCCATGAAATAAAAACTCTCTTAGCATTATAAAATCTCTAAATTTATTTTAGAGTTATTTATAACACTCAAAATAAATTTTAAAAACTTTAAAATAGTATTCTAAATATTTCCAACTTTATTTAAAAGGGGATAAGTCATTTTATATCCTCTCAAATGAATTTTCCTTTAGTTGAGAAATATTTTGAATAATCAAAAGAATTCCAGTAAAGATTTAAAATCTTTTCCAAATTTTTAATAAGTTGAAGGAGTCATATTACCTTCTCTCATTTTATTTTGTTGGTTTTGTTTTTAAAATAATAAATTCCAAAACACCAACGGTGAATACTTGGGAAAGTCATTTTATTCCCTCTCTTTTTAATATTCAATAAACTCCAAAAGTTTTAAATCCCAGAGAAAATCAAACACATCAATCAAACAATCATTATCTAATTAATTTTATTAACATTCCAAAATTCGAAGAATTTTGGGATGTTACAATTAGTCCCTCCCCGGAAGTGGAGGGGGGGTGGCACCCCTCCTTGGCATATATAAGGAGGGGTAGGGTGCCCTTTTTTTCGACATACAAATTGATTTGAGACAAGTTTCTCTCATCTCTCTCTCCCTCCTTTCTCCTTCCTCGAGTGGACTCCCCTTGTTTGGAGTCTACACTTGGTTGGGGATTTCTCCACTATATGCACGCCGTCGTGCTGCTGGAATCGGGATCCGAATCCATCTTCTTTCCGCTGCTCTACTGGTTCGAAGCCCGGAGGGACGTCGGGTATACTGTATGTGTATAATCCCGCGAGGCACTACACTTGTGGTGCTACTTCATCGTCGTGGCCGTATCGCGAGGTCTTCATCGACAACGTTCCGATGGGGACGTAATCCTGTCATCAGTCTACAAGGATCGGGTGGCTACAGGAGTCATCGTGGATCTGCGCGGCATCGGGGATTGCCGGTACGACTACACCAACCACGTTCATGCGGGAACGTTTCCCGCTTAACAGACTACATACTGGTATGTGATCTATTTCTGTCCGTTACTTGCATCAGCATAGCATAGGTCTTGGGTATGGGTCTCGTAGGTTATGAAAAATTTGTGTTTTCTGCCCCAAACCCCAACACGATCTTCCCCAAATGTTTCTTTACGGAAGAGTCGACAAGGCAAACACCAAAATAACATGAATCAAAAGGTTTCAATTCAAACATATCTTACATTCTTTTGGGCATGAAGGAGGTACTAGCTCCAACGTCACATAAAGCATAGCCAGAGAAGTTATTTAATTTAATTTTTATCATGGGGTCCCAACCATCATCCAGCTTCCTAGGTATGGAGGCTTCTATCCTAAGCTTCTCCTCCCTAGCTTTGATAAGAGCATTTGTGATATGCTCCGTGAAGGCAAGATTAAGTGTGCTAGTGTGGGGGTCTGTAGACATTTTGTGTAATAAGCTGATAACTTCTGAGAGGGTGCAACTGTCAAAATCAATATCACTACTATCAAAGGTGGTGGTAGTGTCATCTAAGCTCACTTGTTTGAAAACCTCTATGTTCATAGGAGTTTCTTCTTCTATGGTTGAGGTATTATCATCACCATTAATAGGTTCGATGGGACCAGGAGTGCATTGGGTACTAATAGTTTCAGTGTCCTCAACAATTTGGATAGTGGCAACAGTGTGGTGTGTAGGAAGGCTCTTAATTCTATCCTCTTCCTATTTTTCTCTAGCCCATCTTTCTTTAAGTTTAGCCATCATCCTAATGTTTTCATTGATTTGTAACTGGATAGCATTAATAGGAGTGTCCTTACTCTCCTCAAGGGGAGAGGTTCTAATTTTTAACATCTCAACATCAAGGGCTAAGTTGTCTACCTTCAAGCAAAGATTATCTAGTTTAGCTAGCTTTTCTTCCACATTCTTGTTGAAGGCTTTTTGGGTAGTGATAAAGTCTCTAAGCATATTTTCTAGTTCAGAAGTGGGGTTCTTGTTTCTAGGGTAGGTGTTGTTGTTCCCATAAGTGGATGGAAACGGTCTAGGATTACTAGCAAAGTTGCCCCTATAAGCATTATTATTAAAGTTGTTTCTAGCAATGAAGTTCACATATACTTGTTCCTGAGCAACCAAAGAATTTAAAGGAACATCATGAGGATCAATAGAGGGTTGCTTGGTAAGTAGAGACATAATTAAATCAACTTTGTCACTGAGAGAGGTAATTTCCTCGACAGAATTTACCTTCCTACATGTTGGAGCGCGTTCGGTGTGCCATTGGGAATAATTGGTCATCATCTCATCGAGCAGTTTTGTGGCAGCACCAAGTGTAGTTGACATAAAGGTTCCTCCCACGGCCGAATCTAACAGGTTCCGCGAGGTAAAGTTCAAGCCTGCATAAAAAGTCTGGATAACCATCCATGTAGTGAAACCATGTGTAGGGCATTTCTTAACAAGAGATTTCATACGTTCCCAAGCTTGGGCAACGTGTTCATTATCCAATTGCCTAAAATTCATAATGTTACTCCTCAATTGGATAATTTTAGCAGGTGGGTAGTACTTCGCAATAAAAGCATCTTTGAACTTATCCCAAGAATCTATGTTATTGCTAGGCAAAGATTGGAACCAGATTTTAGCTCCGTCCCTCAAAGAGAAAGGAAAAAAGATTGAGCTTAACAACATCACCTTCTACATATTTATACTTTTGCATATCACATAATTCAACAAAATTATTCAAGTGTAAAGCAGCAGCATCTCCAGCACCCGAGAATTGATCTCTCATAACAAGGTTCAGTAAAGCAGGTTTAATTTCATAAGAGGTAGCCGAAGTGGCAGGTGTGGCAATAGGAGTGCAGATAAAGTCTTTGTTGTTGTGACTGGTGAAGTCACACAACTTTGTGTTTTCAGAGGAACCCATAATAGCAGCAGGTGTGGCAGATTTTTTTGTACTTTTTCATATAAGACACAAAGATAAAAACAGAAAGGTAAACTAACAAGACTAAAAAGTAAAGGTAAAAGGTAGTGGGCAACTCCCCTATCTTATCACTCGGAGTCCCTGACAACGGCGCCAGAAATTCACTTGATACGCGAGAGAGGATTGCTTCTCGCCCTTCGTTGGTTACCCCAAGTGGAAGGTAAGATGCAGCGTAGCAGCAAGTTTCCCTCGGTGAAGATACCGAGATTGAGTATCGACCAGTTGGACTCCGGCGATGATAAGTAGGTGTCAGCGGCGCACCTGACGCGGACCTGCACACAACACAATTAACTTTTCTCCCAACGAAGTTCAGAGAGGTTGTCAATCTCTCCGGTCTTGTTGTTTACAAAGGATCAAACACAAGAGATAATGATAATGATAGCAACTGAAAGTAAATACTGAAAAAAATAAGCTTGTAAACATTGATGAGAATATGGACCGGGGTCCCGTGATGTTCACTAGTGATTTCTCTCTCCCAAAATACGATAAGACTACTATGCGACGTAAACAAATTACAGAAGGGCAATTGATAGGATTATAAACGCACCGCAATGCTAACTATGCTACAAAAGAAAGGAAGAGGCTCAAAAGTATGGGTAGTACGCCAAAATAAGTAGACCGAAATCCATCTGCATCTACTACTAATCATCCACCTTGAGATATCTATCCAGAACATCTCGCTGGTATTAAGTTCCGAGCCCCACCCATTTAAACCCAAAGCAACAGACAACTGCATTAAAAAGAACTTTGCGTAAAGTAAACAATCCTTGTAACCGCGGTTACAAGCACATGGTTTCCCCCCTTGTGGCCACAGCACATCCCCTAGACTCATGTTTCTGTCACTCAAGCGTGTCATCAGGGGGCATGTACCCACAATCGAGCATAACGTTCCCTCTTGGAGTTACTACCTACCACTTGGCCAAAGCAATAAATAGCAATGGAGAACATGCAAGAATTACTTTGGAACAAAAAATACAAAAGGTAAGAACCAATTATATTACTCTATCACAATCTGAACATAATCTCATAATCCATCAGATCCCATCAAACTCAGCATAGCAAAAGCAGAAAGAATTACATATGTGCCTCGATCATGTATGGAAGCTCACGAGGTCTAAACCATGAAGAACAAAGAGGGGAGGAGAACATCACATAGCTACTGATCATGGACCCATGGTCCAAGGTAGACTACTCACGGCACATCTGGGAAGCATCCATGGTGGAGGAGAAGCTCCCGAAGGTCGATCCTCCCTCCGGCAGGGTGCCGAGAAGGGTCCTAACGGTGCTCCCGATCTGGGAAGCTCGGCGGCGGTGGAACAGAGGAGAATTTGTGAAATAGGGTTCTGTCTTCGGAGTTTCCCCGTGACGGAGAATAAATAGGCGAAGGGGGCAGCCAGGGGGCCACCAGGGGGCCAGGCGCCCCTGGCCCTCCTTCGGGCTTCTGGAGTCTTCCGACACGCTGATTTTTTTATCTGATTTTCCCCGGATTTTTGGAGCATTTTTTATATGGGGAAAAACTGAAATAGAAAAACAGCAGAAAACAGGAACTGGCACGGGGGTGCACTGAGTTAGTAGGTTAGTCCAAATATGATCAAAAGTGTATGAAAGTGTATCTAGATCATAGAAATATCACACAAAACATGCATGGAGCGAGCAGAAATTATCGATATGTTTGAGACGTATCAGCCACCATACCTACCTATCAAAGCATTTCCATAGCCTTTCCGAGATATATTGCCATGCAACATCCACCTCTTAATGACTTGATCTTCATGTCATACATGTTCCTGCTACACTAGCAGCGGCATACATTGCATACATCATGAGAGGTACATCTTCTTTATGATTTGAGTACCTTGTAAAGTGTGAAAGATCTTCTATACCCTCTTGTAAATTAGAGTGTTGCCCTTAAGTGAGGAAAAGATCCCAAAGTGGACAAAATAAAAGATCCCAAAGAGGACAAATGAGAGTTAAATAGAAAGAGCCATTGAGGCCACCAAAAAATAAAAAAAGAAAAAAAAGAAAAAAGAAATAAAAAGAGATAAAGGGGAAACACTACTATCCTTTTGAAAGATCCACACTAGTACTCCCTCTTATCCTTGTACTCCATAGAGATGATCATGCATATAGCTATGTGGGGACCTTCACACTATAGAACTTGGCTTGCATATTCCAAGGATGAGCCTCCTCAAAAGAGCTCTAGGTATTCATGAGCGAGCAAGTTAGATGCACCCCCACTAGTTCTATTGGAGAGCTTTTCAACTCGTATGTGCATCCGTTGCATGGCAATTCCTACTCCTCACATCATATCTATCATTTGGCCTTCTCGCCTATGATTGTCCTCATTGATGTGAGCCTTTCTCGCCTTTTTGTCTTCCTCCTCCACCATATTCTCTCTTTGCCATCCTAAGTGTCAACTCTTGTGCTTACGCTCATCCATTGCATGAGTGCTAAAAATATCGAAAAGGAGTGGATCAAATTGATTTGTACCTGGCTAGTGGTCTGGGGACGAGTCAAGATAAGATTCCAAAGAAAACCAAGTGTGAAACTTTAGTAGATTAAGTTCTCAACAAAAATACATTTTCTCGTATTCCATATCCCCCTTCTTGCACGCAAACACCATTTGGAGACATTCGAGTCACAGACAGCGAGAGCTCTTGCACCTAATGTTCTTTCGTTGCTTGGTTCAATGCTAATATAGACTCCTGCATGTTATGACTTGAATTGAATCATATACCTTGATTGCTTTACTTTTCAAAGTTTTTATATGGTTGCTAGCAGGTCACCACAGAAATTATGTTTATTATCATTTACCTACTCGAGGACGAGCAGGAACTAAGCTTGGGGATGGTTATACGTCTCAAACGTATCGATAATTTCTGCTCGTTCCATGCATGTTTTGTGTGATATTGCTATGATCTAGATACACTTTCATACATTTTGATCATATTTGGACTAACCTACTAACTCAGTGCACCCCAGTGCCAGTCCCTGTTTTCTGTTGTTTTTCTATTTCAGTTTTTCCCCATATAAAAAGTGCTCCAAAAATCTGGGAAAATCAGATAAAAAATCAGCGTGTAGGATGCTTCCCGAACCCCGAAGGAGGGCCAAGGGGCCACCACCAGGTGCCCAGGCGGCCACCTGGCGCGGCCAGGGGCCTGGCCGCGCCAGGGGGCGCCTGGACCCCTGGTGGCCCCCCTGGCTGCCCCCTTCGCCTATTTATTCTCCGTCACGGGGAAACTCCGAGGACAGAACCCTATTTCGCAAAATCACCTCTGTTCCGCCGCCGCCTCGCTTCCAAGATCGGGAGCACCGTCAAAACCCTTCCCGACACCCTGCCGGAGGGAGGATCGACCTCCGGGAGCTTCTCCTCCACCATGGACGCTTCCCGGATGTGCCATGAGTAGTCTACCTTGGACCATGGGTCCGTGATCAGTAGCTATGTGATGTTCTCCTCCCCTCTTTGTTCTTCATGGTTTAGACCTCGTGAGCTTCCCTACATGATCGAGGCACATATGTAATTCTTTCTGCTTTTGCTATGCTGAGTTTGATGGGATCTGATCGATTATGAGATTATGTTTAGATTGTGATAGAGTAATATAAATTGTTCTTATCTTTTGTAATTTTGTTCCGAAGTAATTCTTGCATGTTCTCTGTTGCTATTTTTTGCTTTGGCCAAGTGGTAGGTAGTAACTCCAAGAGGGAACGTTATGCTCGATTGTGGGTACATGCCCCCTGATGACACGCTGGAGTGACAAAAACATGAGTCTAGGGGATGTGATGTGGCCACAAGGGGGAAAACAACGGTGCTTGTAACCGCGGTTACAAGGATTGTTTACTCTACGCAAAGTTCTTTTTAATGCAGTTGTCTGTTGCTTTGGGTTTACACTTTGGGTGGGGCTCGCAACTTAATACCAGCGAGATGTTCTGGATAGATATCTCAAGGTGGATCATTAGTAGCAGATGCAGTTGGATTTCGGTCTACTTATTTTGGCGTACTGCCCATGCTTATGAGCCTCTTCCTTTCTTTTGTAGCATAGTTAGCATTGCGGTGCATTTATAATCCTGTCAATTTCCCATCTGTAATTTGTTTACCTCGCATAGCAGTTTTATCGTCTTTTCGGAGAGAGACATCACTAGAGAACTTCACGGGACCCCAGTCCATATTCTCATCACTGTTTAAAAGCTTATTTCCTTTTCAGTATTTACTTTCAGTTGCTATCATTATCATTATCTTTTGTGTTTGATCCTTTGTAAACAACAAGACCGGAGAGATTGACAACCTCTCTGAACTTCGTTGGGAGCAAAGTTAATTGTGTTGTGTGCAGGTCTGCGTCAGGTGCGCCGCTGACACCTGATACGTCCAAAACGTATCTATAATTTCTACTTGCTCAATGCATGTTTTGTGTGATATTGCTATGATCTAGATACACTTTCATACACTTTTGATCATATTTGGACTAACCTATTAACTCAGTGCACCACAGTGCCATTTCCTGTTTTCTGCTGTTTTTCTATTTCAGTTTTCCCCCATATAAAAAGTGCTCCAAAAATTCAGGAAAATTCAGATAAAAAATCAGCGTGAAGGAACCTTCCGGAAGAACCTGGGTGGGGCCAGAGGGCCACCACCAGGGGCCTAGGCGCCCTGGTGGCGCGCCCTAGGGCTTGGCCCCGCCAGGGGGCGCCTGGACCCCTGGTGGCCCTCCTGGCTGCCCCCCTTCGCCTATATATTCTCCGTCACGGGAAACTTCCGAAACGAGAACCCATTTTCGCGATCTCGCCTCTGTTCTGCCGCCGCCGCGCTTCCGAGATCGGGAGCACCAGAAGACCTCTTCCCGGCACCCTGCCGGAGGGAGGGTTGACCTCCGGGAGTCCCCTCTCCACCATGGATGCTTCCCGGATGTCTCGTGAGTAGTTTTCCTTGGACCATGGATCCGTGATCAGTAGCTATGTGATGTTCTCCTCCCCTCTTTGTTCTTCATGGTTTAGACCTCGTGAGCTGCCCTACATGATCGAGGCACTTTTGTAATCTTTCTGCTATTGCTATGCTGAGTTTGATGGGATCTGATGGATTATGAGATTATGTTCAGATTGTGATTGAGTAATATATTTGGTTTTTATCTCTTATATTTTTGTTCCTAAGTAATTCCTGCATGTTCTCCGTTGCTGTTTATTGCTTTGGCCAAGTAGTAGGTAGTAACCCCAAGAGGGAACGTTATGCTCGATTGTGGGTTCATGCCCCCCGATGAGACGCTTGAGTGACAGAAACATGAGTCTAGGGAATGTGCTGTTGCCACAAGGGGGAAAACAACGGTGCTTGTAACTGCGGTTGCAAGGATTGTTTACTTTACGCAAAGTGCTTTTTAATGCAGTTGTCTGTTGCTTTGGGTTTACACTTTGGGTGGGGCTCGCAACTTAATGCCAGCGAGATGTTCTGGATAGATATCTCAAGGTGGATGATTAGTAGTAGATGCAGTTGGATTTCGGTCTACTTATTTTGGCGTACTGCCCGTGCTTTTGAGCCTCTTCCTTTCTTTTGTAGCATAGTTAGCATTGCGATGCGTTCATAATCCTGTCAATTGCCCTTCTGTAATTTGTTCACCTCGCATAGCAGTTTTATCGTCTTTTGGGAGAGAGACATCACTAGAGAACTTCACGGGACCCCAGTCCATATTCTCATCACTGTTTAAAAGCTTATTTCCTTTTCAGTATTTACTTTCAGTTGCTATCATTATCATTATCTTTTGTGGTTGATCCTTTGTGAACAACAAGACCGGAGAGATTGACAACCTCTCTGAACTTCGTTGGGAACAAATTTATTTGTGTCTGTGTGCAGGTCCGCGTGAGTAGCGCCGCTGACACCTACTTATCATCTCCGGAGTCCTACTTGAGACAAACCTTGGTATCTTTACTGAGGGAAATTTGCTGTTGTGCTACATCACGCCTTCCACTTGGGGCTCACCAACGAAGGGCGAGAAATCACTATCATTACCTCGCACATCAACACCTACTTATCATCACCGGAGTCCTACGGGAGATAAACCCTATCCTCTACATAGGGGAAATTTGCTGCTATCCTACATCTCACCTTCCACTTGGGGTAACCAACGAAGGGCGAGAAGCCATTATCACTTCCACGCCATCACTACCCCCAAACTCTTTTCAGGATTCTTGAACGGGAACAGGTATGGTGATCGACGTTTCACGTGGAGACTCGACAACGACTAGTTAGGCGGATTCCGGCGGAGGGCCTGGACCCGTGTGGTTATGGGAGCGATGCCTTTTCTCTTTGCCACTATCATTTGATTGTAGTTTGTACTCAGACATATATATCTTCCGCTGATGTATTGTATTAAGGCAGTTGTATGCCGATTGTATGAGATGTTGTATCCTTGTAGTTGTAATGTTGTGATATCATGTTGGAAATCCGGGGCATATGGCATTGTCATATGTCGTGGTGGGACCGATATGTGCTTCGTCCCCGGATCTGGATGGAAACATCTAGATTTGGAAGAGTACCGCATATCGGGCCTTACATCATAGATCGTACCATATTCAATAAAGTTCGATTACAACGTTCGGAAACACCATTACGCTATGGTGTTCCGGCAGGAGTGAGTTGTGAAACTATTCCACATTATTTCATGTGTGTGCCAAACTCGTAACTGAGATACTCTACTCCACGATCGGATCGTAGAAATTTGATATTTCTGTTACGATGATTTTCAACTTCTGAAATTACTTGAACTTTTCAAATGTATCAGACTTGTGTTTCATCACGTAAATATATTCATATCTACTCAAATCATCCGTGAAAGTCACAAAATATCGATATCCACCGCGTGCGACACACTCATTGGACGACATACATCGGTATGTATTATTTTCAATAAGTTGGTCTCCCGCTCCATCGAACCAGAAAACGGGGTTATAGTCATCTTGCCCATAAGGCATGGTTCACATGTCACCAATGATTCATAATCAAGTGATTCAAGTAGTCCATCAGAATGAAGCTTCTTCATGCGTTTTAGACCAATATGACCTAAACGGCAATGCCACAAGTATGCAGAAATATCATCATTTAGCTTAATTCTTTTAGCATTCACATTATGAATATGTGTACTACTACTATCAAGATTCAAAAGGAATAAACCATTCTTCTCAGGTGTATGACCATAAAAGTTATTTATTCATATAAAAAGAGCAACCATTGTTCTTAGACATAAATGAATAACCGTCTTGCAATAAACAAGATCCAGATATAATGTTCATGCTCAACGCAAGCACTAAATAACATTTATTTAGGTTTATCACCAATCCCAATGGTAAATGGAGAGGTAGCGTCCGGACGGCGATCACATCAAGCTTCGATCCATTGCCGACGCGCATCATCACCTCATCCCTTGCAAGTGGTCGGCTATTCCTTAGCCCCTGTTTCAAGTTACATATGTTAGCAACTGAACCGGTATCAAATACCCAGGCGCTACTGCGACTACTAGTAAGGTACACATCAATAACATGTATATCACATATACCTTTGTTCACCTTCCCATCCTTCTTATCTGCCAGATATTTCGGACAGTTGCGCTTCCAGTGCCTCGAGCCCTTGCAATAATAGCACTCAATATCAGGCTTAGGGCCACCTTGGTCTTCTTCTCAGGCCCGGCAACAGACTTGCCGTCCTTCTTGAAGTTTCCCTTGGACTTGCCTTTCTTCTTGAAACTGGTGGTCTTATTCACCATCAACACTTGGTGTTCTTTCTTGATCTCCACTTCGGCAGTCTTTAGCATTGACAGAAGCTCAGGGAGAGACTCCTTCATGCCCTGCATGTTATAGTTCATCACAAAGCTCGTGTAGCTTGGTGGCAGAGACTGGAGAACATGATGAATTCCTATCTCAATGGGGATCGATATTCCCAGAGCTATGAGCTTTTCGGCGTACCCAGACATTCTGAGTACATGCTCGCTAACGGAGTTGTGTTCCTCCATCATGCAGCTAAAGAACTTTTCTGAAGCTTCATAACTCTCTACAGCAGCATGGCAATCGAAAATGATTTTCAATCTCCGCATTGTATCATAGGCAGTGATTCACTAGTAGGAAATAGGCTATAGCCGCACGGCTACCAATGGTGAACAAAAAAATGCTTACGCCGGCGGTATTACCGATGGCGGACGAAATAATATGCGCACCAACGGTAAAAAAAAGATCACTGGCGTACAAATAAAAATGTACGCCGGCGGTAAATGTGTCTGGATGCGAAAAAATGCGGCAAATTATCACTAACGTACACATTTATATGCCCACCAGCGGTACTTATTTTACTACGGATATACAGATTATCACTGGTATACACATTTATATGTCTGCTAGCGATACATATTTTACCACTAGAGAAAATATCCATATTAGGGCCTGTTTGGATCAGCGGTTTGCATCGTTTCACATCCGTATAAAATACAGACCTTAGCTCCACCTTTTCAAATCCGACCGAAAAATGAACCAGTAATTTACACCCGGATAAAAGATACATGTGTATAAATTACACCTAATCCAAGCAGGGCCTTATTGTACTCCAGCGATAAAGCAACCCAGCCCACCGCCCACCATCTCTCTCCGCTCACTCTCCCACTGAACTCCTCTTCTCCCTCACCACACACACCCCCCTCTCGCCCTCTCCCCGGCCCCGATCCACGCCGCCTCCCAGTGCTCCCTCCTCTTCCTACGCGGCGGTCCTCTCGCCCCTGCCCTCCTCTCGCTCCGGTCCCCTCCGCGCCTCCACGTGGTAATCCGCAGTCGCGGCCAAGGAGCCCCGGGAGCGGGGCCCCTTAGGGCGGCGAATCGGGCGGTTGCGGCAGCGCTGGTGGGGTGGGGCTTCTGGGTGGAGGGGTTGGGGTTGAATCCGGCGCTGGTGCGGCGGCGCTGGTTGGGTGGAGGGCCGTATGGCGGAGCGAGAGGAGGTGGGGTTTCCGATGAGGCCGGTCTGAAGGTAAAGTTCGTGTGCCGGCCGGCACCTGCGACATGGCCGTCCTTCCTTTCAGGCTGCGCACTGCCGCTACTTCCGGCCTGAGGTTCTCCACTTCTGTGACTGTCTATCCTAGCAGGCAGCAGAGAGGCGTCACCTTTTCCTGCTGTACCTCCGCGGCGGCAGCCGGCAGTCCGATCATCGTCTCCGGCGATCCACCCACGTTCGTGTCCGCCCCTGGCCGCCACATTGTTCCTGGTACGTCCGTTCTCCTCATCCAGTTTTTCTGAATCTTTTCTTTCTGAAGAAATAGACCGCTCTGCGTGGTTCAGTTGCCAGCTTGCTGGCTGATCGTAATTCGTGCACATCTCTTTGGTTAATTAAATTAATAAACCAATCTTTCTTGATTGTAACTATATGAACATGAACATATTAATAACGTTGCAGTTGGGGACCTCCATGGTGATCTCCATCAAACGAGAGCTGCTCTGGTGATGGCCGGCGTCCTGAGCGTGGAGTCTGATACTCATTTGTGGACGGGCTATCACCTCCCTATTCTTGTTACTATGTATTCCTCTCTTGAAGCCATTGTCGTCGATCTCGTCGTTGCAACACGTAGACGGCCGCCATTGCCATCTTGTCACGCTGATTATCGACGTCGCCGTTGGCCTCCACAAGAGGCGCACCTCCTATGCCTTCACCACGAGCGCGCCGGTGTGGCACGCTCGACGCCGCATGTTTTGCCACCGGTGCCGCAACTCGCCGATGACCCGCCTCCATGTTCATCACCGGTGACACAACTCGCCGGTGATTCACCTCCATGTTGTCGATGATGACGCACCTTGTCGCCGAATCGAACATGGAACTCATCATGGCAATGGCCTCCTCTCCAAGGCCATCACCTCCTTGCCGCAAATGACGCAACTTACCGGGAAGCATACCTTTCTCCATCGCTTGTGCTGCAGCTCGACGATGATGAAGATGCGCACCGGCCGCTAGCAGCATCCCACCGCCGGTCTTCATCTCACATGAAGTCCCACGCGCCCATGCCATCATGCCGACCATGGTCGCCATTCCACGGTGGCCGTGCTGCGACCGCCGCCGCCTCCATGCCGTCATGCAGCCCCACCGCGCTCACCGCGGTACCGCGCACCTCCATAGGTCGACACACGGCCCGAAGCTTCATCATGCGCCGCCGACGAACGCCGCCACCGCTGGCACGCCTCCGGCAAGAGCAATGACGCCCAAGACAACCAAGCTCTGATACCAAATGTAAGAGCTGCAACTCGCAGCTCCCTTCTCCTACCTCTCCACTTTGTAGTTTCTCTCATGAACACACACATAAAAGAACACACGGACACACACACTCACCAAGGAAGAGACTAGTCGGCTTTGCCAAGAGGCCTTTCTCCTTTGTCACACAATGGCTACATCTTTTCTCTACCCAACCGGCTGGTTTTCTTATTCATTTGGCTCAACTTAAATAGCCCTTACAAGATAGACTCACACACCACCAACTGATTGTTGGCTTTTAATCTCTAGATCAAGCCACCCAGGAACAACTAATCACACGTACATGTACAACTAGCAAGCAAGCAACTAGGTTGATGGATGAACAGTAGACTTCCTAGCCTGGTAGTAGCACACGCGCGTATCGTATGTGAGCTAGTTTACGATCCAACGATCTCGGCGGAACAAATACTTGGCGGTAAACTGATTTGATTGCTACAAGATCGTGTCGATCCTGTCCAATATTTTCTTTATTTTCAATCTGATCGGTGGTCTAAAGCTAACAATTGGTATCAGAGCCTCGACGATCTACGATGAGCGACGCGGAGTCTGTTGCGTCCGGCAATGACGGTTCCAAGACGAGCAAGGCTGGCAAAGGCGATTCCAAGGGGATCAAGTCCGGCAACGACGACTCAAAGAGGGACAAGTCCGGCAACGACGGCTTCAAGGCAAACAAGACTGGTGGAAACGTGAAGAAGGGCGGAAAGTCAACGACAAGCGGTGGAGGAACGGGCGGCGTCAACGTAACGACGCATCGCAACATCCCCATCCAGTACCCGATGCTAACCGACACCAACTACGGTGTGTGGGCCGTAAAGATGAAGATTATTCTCCGAACCCTTCGAGTGTGGCAGGCAGTCACCGACGACGACGTCGACGATGAGTGCGACGAAGGTGCCATGGCCGCCATAGCCCAGTCTGTACCGGACTCCGTGCTGATGACATTGGCGGAGTACGAGACAACAAGAGAGGCATGGAACGCACTCAAGGAGACGAGGATTGGAGAAGATCGCGTCACGAAGGCTCGGGCACAAGTGCTGAAGCGCCAACTTCACAAGTTGCAGATGGAGGAAACTGAATCGGTGAACGACTATGCCATGCGTCTGACTACACTGGTGGGAGAGATCCGCGCGCTTGGTGCAAAGCTCGATGAAGTCGACATTGTGGAGAAGTTTTCCAGTTCTGTGACTGATAAATTCACATACATCATCGGCACGCTTGAGAAGATTATCGACATCGAGGACATGACCATAACGGAGGCGGTCGGACGCTTGCGGACATGGGAAGAGAATGCCCGCGGTTGTCGAAAAGGCAAGGGAGGAGGTGAAGATCAACTCTTGTACATGCGCGCAGATTGGGAGACCCCAAGTAGCAAAGGAAGGCGTGACGATGGCAAAGGTTCAAGTAACACGAAGCGCGACGGACACATCGGTAAAGGCAAAGGAAGAGGCAAACCACAAGGTAGTGGAAAGGCCGACCAATCTAACGAGCAGGAGCCACGGAACTTTGATGTGTCGAAGGTCAAGTGCTACAACTGCAATGAGATGGGTCACTTTGCGAGAGATTGTCCGGAGCCTAATAAGCGTGAGATCAAGGCAAATTTGGCGACGCAGGAAGCCGACGATCAAGGTCTTCTGATGGCCGAAGTTTGTGATACGATCAAAACGGTGGTTGGAAAACCAACCCGGGAGGTGCTACTTCAAGAGGAGAAGATGGTACCGAAGTTATCCGGGAGTCAGGACGTTGAGGGTCCAACGACGACGATGGAACACAAGCTAGAGGTTCAAGCTCTACGCATAGATCATGGCGGGGAGTTTACGTCGAACGAGTTCAACGACTACTACGAGAAGATTGGCATAAAGAGGTTCCTCACGGCACCTTATACGCCGCAGCAGAACGGTGTTGTTGAAAGACGCAATCGAACCGTCGTGGACATGGCGAAAAGCTTACTCAAGAGCAATAACATGCCAGGGGTCTTTTGGGGAGAAGCTGTCACGACGGCGGTCTATCTTCTCAACCGGGCTCCAACGAAGGCGGTGATCGGCAAGACTCCATATGAAGCAATTTACGGACGTAAGCCGAGTGTGTCTCATCTACGGACGTTTGGGTACGTGGCACATGTGAAGACGGCAGAGCCACACCTCTCAAAGCTGGCCGATCGCAACACCAAGATGGTGTTCATCGGATACGAGAGGAATTCGGGCACCAAGACGTACCGCTTTTACGATCCACGAACCAAGCGTCTAAGAATTTCATGCGACGTTGTGTTTGAAGAAAAACAAGCGTGGAATTGGGGCTCAGCAGTCGACGACGACGATCCAAACAGCAACATATTCACTGTGGAATTTCCACATGATGATGCAAGAGAGGTTGTCCAGGTGGATGGCAGAATGCACAACCAGGGTGATCAAGAAGATAATCACCATGGTGCCGACGCTAATGACGATGCGCAAGGGTCGCAAGATAGCGACAACGACGCGCACGACGGGAGTGGAGATCTCGGAGGTGACAACGACAATCAAGACGATGGTCGCGGTCACGACGACGAGGATGCCAACGAATCGACATCACACGAGACTCCATCATCTTCCTCAAATGCATCAATGCCGACACAATTTGTGTCGCCTCCTTCGCAAGCCACGGATTCTTCCGGGCCTCATCGCTACAAGTCCCTCGAAGAAATCTACAAGAAAGCAAAGCCAGTTACGCTCGAGTACTCCGGACTATGTTTGCTCGGAGTTGAGGAGCCGGCGAACTTTATAGAGGCGAGCAAGAATCCAAGATGGATGCACGCCATGGACGAGGAGGTAAAGGCGATCGAGAGCAATGGCACGTGGACTTTGGTAACCCGACCTTCCAACCATAAGGCCATAGGTTTGAAGTGGGTATACAAGTTAAAGAAGGACACGCAAGGTGCTATTGTGAAGTACAAGGCAAGACTCGTCGCAAAGGGCTATGTACAACGTCAAGGAGTCGACTATGAGGAGGTGTTTGCACCAGTTTCTCGACTCAAGACAGTGAGGCTGCTCCTAGCCTTGGCAGCCCAAGAGGATTGGAAGGTTCATCACATGGATGTTAAATCCGCTTTCCTCAACGGTGACCTCACGGAAGAAGTGTATGTGGAACAATCCCTCGGCTACGAGAAGAAAGGCGAAGAACATAAAGTTTACAAGTTCAAGAAGGCACTATATGGGCTGAAGCAAGTGCCAAGAGCTTTGAACGCAAAGTTGGACCAAAGTATGGTCTCGCTCAGGTTCAAAAGATATCCCCTCAAGCATGCAGTCTATACGAAGAACTCCAAAGGTTCAAATCGGCTAGTCGGAGTATATGTCGACGATCTGATTATCACCGGAGATAGCGCGCAAGAGATTGAAGTTTTCAAGGCGCAGATGAAGAAGAAGTTTAGCATGAGCGATCTGGGATTACTCAGCTATTACTTAGGCATCGAGGTGAAGCAAAGCTCCGGTGAGATTTCCCTATGTCAATCGGCGTACGCGGTCAAGTTATTGGACAAGTGTGGCATGACAGATTGCTACAAGATGCAAACTCCAATGGACCAACGTCACAAGTTGAGCAAGTCAAGCTCAAATCCGCTGGTGGACACCACAATGTATCGAAGCATTGTGGGCGGTCTAAGATATTTGGTGCATACCCGACCTGACTTGGCATATCCAGTCGGGATCGTGAGTCGTTTCATGGAGAATCCGACGACCGAACACATGAGCGCGGTCAACCAAATCTTGCGCTATGTGAAAGGCACTATAGATCTTGGATGCACGTATCGAAAGGGAAAGGAAGGTTTGGTCCTTCACGGTTATTCAGACAGCGACATGGTAGGTAATGATGATCGGAAGAGCACAACGGACATAGTATTCTACTATATCCAAAAGTGCATTGAAAAAGGGAAGATCAAGGTTCAATATGTGAACACGAAAGATCAACTTGCCGATATTCTCATGAAGTCCCTTGGACGAGAGAAGTTCTTGGAGATGCGGGAAAAGATCGGAGTTCAAGTTGTGTCACTAGGAAAGAATCTAAAAGACAATCTACGAACCACCGAAGAACAGGTGAAGGTTGAAGACGCGACCAAGGAGAAGTGTTGTCGTCAATCTATGGATGAGCTGACGACAGTGAAGACGATCCCTGAAATGCTGCGAAGAACGGCGAAAGCAATACCAACAATGAAAAGTAGCAATCATGTTTGGGATCCAGGTCGTAATGAGGATGCCGTGTTTAAGGGGGTGAATATTAGAATTAAACACGGACTCCCCTATCCAATCCGAGTAGGATATGAAATCAAATACCTAACCGGTTTGGGCTTGTACGTGCTAGTATATATAGGCAGCCACACCCCCTTGTAACTTGTATCGATTCAGAGAAAAGCAAAGAATATTAACAGGCTCGACAAGAGCCTGTAGCTATACATTGGTTTTCTGCGTATGAGTTCCGCCAGGTTGATCGAGTAGCTAGCCAGATTCACGTACAAGTACCAGTACCGGTGACCACGATAGTGCTAGCTAGCAAGTACTGTTCATCCATCAGCTTGCCTGCGTTGGTTGATTGTACATGTACACGTGAGTTTTAGTTCCTACATAATTTGATCTGGTGATCTAAAGCTAACACTGATCCTAAACTCACGCCACTATTCTCCTTCTCCATGACCCGGCCAAGTATGACCGGCTACTTCTCACGATCTGTCCATGCATGCTGCCAACTAACCAAGCTTTTAGCTGGTCCACTAACTAACCCATGCATGCACTTGACTCAGCTACAAAGTACTAGCTTGCATGTACACACATGAACACGTCTATGTGTGTGCACAGCCGCAGCTAATACTACGTGCGTCAGTCATATAATAAAAACTATCTAATTCTAGACACTTTAATACTAATAACAAGATTAGTTCCAACACGGGCGGCAGACGGTACTTCCACCATGGGTTTCTTTTTGTAATTCCATTTCCAGGTTCTTGTTAAGGGACTGCCTAGATAGCGCTTACTTGCCTATTTAAGTTCTTAACTCATCATTGGTATCCCTCCCAAACCCCATCACTCCCCGACTCCCGATGCTGACAGCGTATTGGATCAGATTGTCGATCTTCCTGGATGGAGAAGGCGCCGCGCTTGCGGACCTGAACGCGACCAGTGAGGTTGGCAGTGGAGGACCTTCATTGTAGCCGGCGTCATTGATCGCAGCCTTGTTGGGAGGTGGCGAGACTGCAGAGGATGGAGGGTGTGGGGAATGAATTGGGCGTGCTGATTCAGGAGAATCTGCTGTGAAGCCTGACCCGAGAATTACATGTTGAATGAGAACGTATGTGTCGTCCGTGATGTTACCTGAATAATGGATGGAGGAATTGGTAGTGGTACAGAAATCTGAATTTGGTAAACTCATTGTTGTGAGAACAGGCTGTGCTTGTAGTTAGAATGGTGAATTAATTTTGTTGATTGCAATGGATTTAGTCGTTAGCCTGGTAATGCTCATAATCTAATTTTCGGTCTAAATGTGCTACCACTATGAATTTATAACCGGTAGCATTCCTAATCTGCATCAGAAAAAATGGAGACCGTAAACATTAGTCGTTTGCGGTGTTAGTTTGATGAATTTATTATAGGGTGCTTGGGGTTGACACCTGGGTTTACTCCTGTATAGTGAGTAGATAAACTGCTATTGGTTGCAATCTGATTTTTGTGATTAATCTGCTACCAGTAGGAAATTTGAACCGGTACCATTCTGAATTTGATTCTTTTGCAATACAAATCTAGATCGCAGGGGATCGAAAAGTCCGCAAGAAATTGTTCCTTTTAGACTGAGCAACATCTTTAGGTAATCCCATCTTTCCATCCTCTAGCTCAAAAAGGAATTTGACATACCGATTTAATAAACTAACTCAAAAGTAATTTTGTGTCTAGCTTTATATTATTTTCCTTTTTCGGATCTAAGTTGTCATACTGATATATGCCACTGAATGCTGCCTGCACAATACAGTTAGTAAGTAAAATAAACCATGTTTCTGTTTTTGTTAAGTATATGCATTATTTTTGCTCAATTTTTTATGAGTTATTTTGTGGGCTGCAGAAAAAATGAGAGTGATCTAAATACTAAATAGCAGTGCTCATGTGTTATCATTACAGTTTTTAGTTAAATATAGCATCGCCAATATATTCATGAGTGAACTGTTTGGATCTTCTGTTGTGATTTGGATCCTTCTTTTATTTAAGAGCATATGAGCGAATAGCAATCTGCATTTTCATATGGCACCCTTTTATTCTTCAATTCAACATGCATAACTCTAATAGATTAAACATATTGTTTTTATGGTACCCTTTTATTCTTGTTGTTCGGGTTCTTGTTGAGCGCAACCGGAAGCTCTCCTCGTCGACTTGCGCAGTCGGAAGCTCTCCTTGCTCTCCTCCTCCACTACTTCAAGACAAGGAGAAACGATGGAAACTAGTCATGGTTGACAATGAGCGGCATCTCCGTTTTCTTACATTGTCAATTGATCGCGAACTTTCTATAGGCATTTTAACTGTGTGGTGTAATCTGTACTACTGGATGAACTATATGCATGTATTTCGACAAATAGTTTAATAACTATGATTTTTATTTTTTTTATTCCTAATTACTTACTAGTGGCGTACAAATCAAAGGGTACGCCAGTAGTACTAATTTTCTTAAAACTCGTAAATTTTTACTAGTGGCGTACGCATCATAGGATACACCAGTGGTATTTGT
Source organism: Bromus sterilis (assembly GCA_950022295.1). Taxonomy (NCBI): domain Eukaryota; kingdom Viridiplantae; phylum Streptophyta; class Magnoliopsida; order Poales; family Poaceae; genus Bromus; species Bromus sterilis. The sequence continues at coordinate 214,945,501 of OX465597.1, forward strand.
ACTACTAGTGGCGTACGAGATAAAATGTACGCCAGCGGTTACCGCTGGCGTACGGTTTATACGCCAGCGATAACCTCTTTTACTATTGGCATACAAATGATATGTCGGCAGTAACTGTTACCACTGGCGTGACAGCACTGGCGTACGCTTTTGCGCCAGTGATAGAAAAAAAGCGTACGCCAGTAGTAGGCTATTTTCTACTAGTTGATGTTCTCGAAACGCTTTCGGAGTTCAGGCTCAAGCCCATACAATATGCCGTAATGAACCAAATTGTGGTCCTCCTGACAAGTCAAGACATTTTTCTCTTCGTCGGGAGCGTCATCAGCAGGCGGGGCACCTAGAGGCGCATCAAGCACATAGGTCTTTTGAGCAGCTTTAAGGAGAATCATCAAGTTGAGGTCCCAGTCGGTGAAATTGCTACCATTGGTTGCTAGTCTCTCTTTCTCCATGAACAAATTGAAATTGAAAGTAGGGGGTGCCATCTACAACATATTTGCAAATTTATTTAGACTAAGTTTATAATAGATTGAATTCAAGCTAATTCAAAAAATTGCTATGATAACTCCCACTCAAAAAAAAATCCCTCTAGTTGGTTTTAGTGATTACACGAACCAAATTCATTACACCACGACCGATCATCAAGTGAGGTGGTGCAACTACAATGGTGAACATCGTATGTTCATTATATCATTTATATGACTCATGCTTAACAATTCGGTTCATGTTCGAGGCCATGTCTGTACATGTTAGGCTCGCCAAATAAAACCTTAGTATTCGCATGTGTAAAACTGTCTTACACCCGTTGTATGCGAACGTAGAGTCTATCACGCCCGATCATCCGGTGGTGCTTCGAAACGACAAACTTTCTTAACGTTGCATACTAAGGAAGAACATATTATTATCTTGATATTAAAAAGAGGGATCATCTTATAATGCTACTGTCACGATCATATGTAAGAAAAATAAGATGCATAAAAGAATTAACATCACATGCATGATAATGTAATATGATATGGTCCTTCTTTGCACTTGATCTCCATCTTGTGCGTTATGGCATGATTTTCATCATTCCACCGGCGTGGCTCCAAGGTCCATGGTGCCTTGATCCATCTTGGTTGACTTTCATCATTACAATATATATCACATGGATACATACATATATAGCACGCAGGCCATGAAAAGAATAAAAAACAACCATATGGCTCCTGCCGGTTGTCATAATTTACAAAAGAGATCATCTCATACATAAAATTTGTAACATTGACCATATCACATCACATGCCACCGCAAAAACAAGTTAGACGTCTCTAATTTATTTTTGCATATTTTACACGGTTTTTGGGCTTTTTAGGATAGAACTGTTCTTACCTACGAAGAACAAACCACAATGGTGATAACCATATTATTGACAAACCGTTGTAGATTAGATCACAACTATAGTGAAAGAAACAGACACCCGCTAGCCACTTATGCAAAGCAAGTTGCATGCCAATCGTGGAACAAGTCTCATGTGCGCGGACATGTAAGGTTAGTCTGGGCCGCTTCAATCCCACTATGCCACCATGATCCAAAATACACATAAATTTGCAATAACATGATCATCAACGCCCACAACCATATGTGTTCTAACCGTACAAAATATATACGCATAGACACGGCTCATGATACCACTTACGGGTTTGCAACATGGAAAACAAAAAAATTCTTACGGATTGCAACAAAAAACTACCAAGATCATATCTAGGAGACAACTTGTAACGGTTTCGGAAGGACTCAACCTCGAAGAACGAAAGTCTTAACGAGAACAATTCTTGTGGGTGATGTACACGATCACTTGTCGACCTCAAGATCGTGAAGAAGAACGTTGCAAGTGGCAACACTTTCGTAGTCGGTCACATGTACATCTTGATGACGACCTTCGTCCCTTACTCCAGTTGGGCAACGGAAGTAGTGGATCCTCGGGAACTCTAGCAGGACTACGGCATGGTGGTGGTGGTGGAGAGAAAAACTCAGCAGGGCTTCGCCTAAGCACGTGCTCGAGTAGAGGACAAGCAAGGGGAGCAAGATGTCAACCAAAGGACATGTGAGAAAGAGAGAATGAGCAACATGGGAGAGGGTCACCTCCTCCTTATATAGGAGAGGGGGGCTGCACCCAAGGGGTGGCCGACCACCATAGTGGTGGCTCCACCTCTCCCCTCTTTGATGATGGTGGAGTCTCCACTCACTAAAAATCAAAAGGCACTTTATCCATTTAACCTCCACTCAAAATCCATTAGCCTTCTCCGTTAAAACTACTTTTAATTCATTTTTTATGTCACTTCATTTTATGAACACTTCATTCAATGAACACTTCATTAATGAATACTTCATTTAATGAATACACATTTAACAATTTCTCCCTTGCAACAATTTCGATACACATAAACTATCTCAGTGATCAAGACAGTTCTTACGTTGTCCTCCTTTTTCTCCGGTGTTCGTATCCATTTCAAAAACGTGAGCAAACCTTAAGTGTGTCACCCTACGGTTCGTGAACAAAATGGACATGATCAAGACTTTTCTTTGATCAATAATCATCAACGGGGTTTGGAGATCCATAATGACTCCCATTTATTCAACGATGAACTAGTGATTGTGTGAACCTTCAATGTCGCAACCAATTCCTTTTGTCTCGCGATATTTTACTTGTCCGAGATCCGATCATCGGTATCAACCATACCTAGTTTGACCTCGTTACCAACAAGTACTCTTTACTCGTTTCATGATATAACATTCTCGTGAGCCAGTCACGTGCTTGCAAGCGATGTCAATGTGATATCACCAAGAGGGCTCAGAGTATATCTCTTCGTCATCATGATGGAAAAATCCCACTCTTGATCCCCGAGCCTCAACTAACAATTTCCGAGTACCCAACTACACCTTTATAGTCATCCTGTTACGGTGTGATATTTGATGAAATCAAAGTACTCTTTCGGTGTTAGTAATTTACGTGATCTCATGGTCTAAGGATTAGAGTTACTTCGTATGAGTTTGATACAACAATATAAACTTGATGACATGATCATATTGTTTTACCTATTGTGGGTGTATTATCATCACATCATTCTTCCAATGATAAGACCTTGTTATTAACAACATCCAATGTTCATGATCAGGAAACCTTGACCATCTGTTAATAAACATGCTAGTATATTGAGAGGCATAACTAGGAACCTATTTGTTGTTTATTAAACACACATGTATTAACGTTTCCGATTAATACAATTATAGCATGAGAAATAAACATCTATTATAAAGAAGGAATAAGATAATAACCATTTTTATTATTGCCTCTCGGGCATATTCCCTCCAGGGAGGTTCGAGTGATTGCTCGCGGGAAGTTCACCAACAATTTTCATCAATTATAATTTCAATACATCCGTTGGTGAGCTTTGGCCTAAACCGTGTATGCCATCTTCATGGATGATCTTAGGTGATTGCTACGTAGGCCGGATTTTTTTTTCTACTACGTTTCCCAACAGAACTAACAAAGACTAACGCTATTTTCAGCAGAGTTGCATGTATGTCTTGTTTTTGTGCAGAAATAAAATATAATGAAAAATATTCTAGAAAAATCAAAAAATGAGGCTTTCAAGCCAAAACAGCCACGGAGCCAGTAGTGCTCCCCGAGGGGGGCCACCACTGTCCCATGTGGCCAGAGGGTCCGAGCACCCCCTGGCCACGCCCTGTAACAGCCCAGATTTCACAAAAATTAAAAATTTTCTTTTCGATGTGAATTGTTTGATTGTCTGATTTTTTTGCGGTGTTTGCATCCCCGATTTATCAATCGGCGATTATTTCCCCCTCTTATCTCGTACCGGACGGAGACCGACCCTTGCCACCTGACACTCGACCTTTGCGACACCGGGTTTCACCCGGTCACCGTCGCGAAAACCGCACCAGACCAGTCGTAGCCAACGGAACGAAAACCCCGTTTAATAATTAAACGGGTTATTTTTATAGCGCGCAGGAAAGTGTTCTCGGAACGGTTCCAGAGCAAGGTGAACGCCGCCGGCTCGACGCGCTGATCGCGCAGTTCAAAGTTTTACACGAAGCGGAGGTCCTGCGGACCCCCGGCGGTCAGAAACGTAAACACCGCGAGCGCGAGAGAAAAACCAGGAATGTGTTTGCAAACTGCCAGCCACGTGGGCTATATAAAGACCACCACACTCTCACCCCCTTTTTAGGGTTTCCCCTAATCCAAAATTGTGGCCACCCCCTCACATTTGCCCCAAAAATACCCCTTTCTCGCAGTCCTAGCCTTCCCTGCGATCTTGACCGTCGGATCGGCTGATCCAACGGCCCAGATGCGCCCAGCCTGCTCCAACCTCTCTCCACCCCGCCGCCGCCGCCGCTTTCCCGGCCACCGGAGCCGCCCCGGCCGGCCACCTCTCCTTGCGCCCTTTTCCTCTCTCTGCCCTCTCTGCCTCTCATCCCCCTGACCTCCCTCTCCCCTCACAGGACGACGCCGGCGAGCCCAGCAGCAACGACGCCGCCGCCCGCCATTTGAGGCTGCTCGAGGTCGGGCCAAGCCACCGGGAGTTCCAGCGCCGCCCTGCCTCCCTAGCCACCGGAACCGGCGGCCACACCGCATCCACTCCTCCTCCACGCCCGTCCCCCTCGCCTCCTCCCATGTGGCCGCCCGGCCTCCCTCGCCGGCGAGCGCCGCCGGTGGCCGACGAGCCGCCCGATCCAGTCGGGAACGAGGCCAGCCGCCACCAACCGCGTCCACGTGGGCCAGGCGCCCCTGCAGCCCAGATCCAGGTCCGCCCAGGCCAGGTCCGCCAGGCCAACTTGGGCCGAAGCCCATGGGTGAGGCCCCTTTTGCCTTTTTTCTGAGATCCCTCTGTAATTTTTTTCTAAGTCTGGAATAATTGTGTTGCTGATTCAATTTTGCGAGTAGTATTGCGAGTAAACCGTAGCCCGGATCACGATGCGCCCAAAAGGAAAATTGTTTAGTTTTGTGTGTACTTCAATTCATCTTTTGTGAGCATTTTGATTTGAGGCCATCTTGATGTTGATAATCTGTGTTGAAGTGGACATCAGACTGTTAACTGCTATTAATTTCTGTTAGTGTTGTCGCTGTTATTTTATTGCAAGTTTGCATGATGATTGTGACACATCCATGAGGCCTATTGTATTGATTCTTGTTGCATCACGTTAAGCATCATGTCTACTTCCATTATATGTATTGCATTGTCATGTTTACATTTCTTCTCATAGATATGTTTAGCTCGAAAGTTGCTATGCCACTGTTTTTTACAGCCACCTCTGTTTTTCTCTAAGTGTGTAACTTTCCGATGCCATGTTGCATGCTTAATATCTTTTGATCTGTTATGCCTATGACCTTGATTCTTGTTTGTACCTGGTCACCATCATGTCTAGTTCATGCCCATATATTTCTATGTCATGTTGCTGCACTTTTGCATATAGTTTTACCCCTGTTTATACAGCATGATGATAACAGTTTCTGCCTTGTTTTCCTGATTTTCACTAAGTCCTTGACCAGTAATGTTTTATTGCATTTTGCATGGGCTATAATTTATTGTTCATGATGCCTATTTGCACGATTTCTTTTGCCATGCCTTCCTTGACATGTCTACTTTAGTTTCAAATCATTTGTGAGCATGTTTGCATTCATTATCATGTTTATGCATTGATCTAAAGTGTGCTTCCTGATGTTGGCAGATTGTGTTCCAAACTTGTTTTGCTAGTATCTTTTTAACCGAAACTCCGTTTGGAGTGTTCTTTACATGTAACTTGATTAGTTTTTCGTGTAATTTGTGTTTGTGCTATTGTTTGCTGTTGTTAACCAACCTAAAATATGGTTTAGGTCAAAACAGTACCAAATGCTGAAATTGTCGTGGGGTACTTAGTGTTATGCCATGTTTAGGTTGTGCCTCACTTAAATTGACTAGCATAGATAGTTTCCTTTATGCTTCACCTCTTGTCATGTTTGTGTGTTATGCAATGCTTGAGTGAGATGCCATGTTAACAACCTTTGTTGATCACCTGTAGCTAAACAACTTGAACCTTTATAAATGTGCGGTATCGTCGTGTGTGACGAGTACTCCACTTAACATGTTAGTAACCGCTCTCGACGGTAGGTGCGATGTCTCGTGTTGCCTTCTTGTTGATGCTTTCTCATGATTGCTTCGTAGTAATAGATGCTTTCTCGTTGATTGTTTTCCAGTGTTTACCGTCTTGTGTGCTCCCGCGGGTACCTTCGGAGACGATGCGAGCTTGCAATCAACTACACCTTCGGAATCCGACTTATCAACAGGCAAGGACTATACATTACTTACGATCCATTCTATTTCAACCAGCGATTTGCATGCTAGTCTAGGATAGGTTCGATGTTTGATCCTACCACATGTTTACAGCCTCTTTCAAACCGATACAGCCATGTCCCCTCCCAGCAAACCATGTACTGCTATGTTACTATTGCTCGTTGCTCAGCCCCTGCCTTGTATGCATGCTTAAGATGCTACGATATTACCCTGTTACTCCTTGGTTTGGGTTATCACATTACTATATTGTTGTTGATGATATGATTATTATAATGTTGACTATATTCGACGAAGGGTGGAAGGTCTAGGCTATCCCGCCCCGACGCTTTGTTCCATTTGAGTCACCTAGGATCCAAGTTCCTGGTATTGGTTTTAAGACTAAGCGTGCCTAACCGCGTGTGGGATTTTATGGGGTCCCCTTTTCTTACCTCCCTAGCTTCAAACATTTCTAGTGGTGGCCCAAGCTGATTTACCATTTGAAAACCATGCATATATGTCTGTCGGGTAGCTCCTGGCAGACATCCTTTAAAACAACCCGGACCAGTAAGGACATGGTTCCTTGCTGGCCCATCATGACCGGCTGAGGACCCGGTCTTATGTGAGATTAGAAGGCAATCCAAACCTGGAGTCATACGGTAGAGACCAGATCGAGAGAGCGGCCGGCTCCTGAGCTGGATTGTCGACTCACCCGGGGCCACCCGGATTTGTTCGTTGTTAGTTAAAGGGACCTGTCGTTTCGGATATCTTGGTACTAAATCATAAAATGGTTGCCTATCATGGGTAGCAACTAAGAGAGATGGGCGTGAGTGCGGAGCCTTGTAATGGGCAGTTGGTACACCCCTGTAGGGTTAAATCTTTTCGAGAAGCCGTGTCCACGGTTATGGACGACTTGAGACCTACTCCTTGTTCATAGACAACATCTACTGAGATAATCTTAATATAACTTGATCAATGTGTGTGTGCCTTGACTGCTTCTTCTTCGTCGGGATGTGAAGAGGAGGAGAAGGATAGGATAGGTGTTATGCTTGCGTAAGTAGGTGGATAGCAGACTTGTTGGAGGCGATTCCTCATCGAATGCTTGGCTTCTTATCTTACTCTCTAGATCGTTAGCCACTTCATAAAATGCTAGTGCGGCAACAACCTCACCACTTACCCCATCCTTACCGTAAACTACTAGTTGTCCTAGAATGACGAGTGATGAAGTCCTTGCTAGGTCAGTTGACCACTACAGTTGGATGCTGACTACTTCTGTACTCATGATACTACCCCCAAACTCTTTTCAGGGTTCTTGATCGACAATTGGTATGGTGATCGACGTTTCACGTGGAGACTCGACGACGACTAGTTAGGCGGATCCCGGGGGAGGGCCTGGACCCGTGTGGTTATGGGGATCGATGTTTTTCTCTTTGCCGCTAGACATTTGATTGTAGTCTGTACTCAGACATATAGCTTCCGCTGATGTAATGTATTTAAGGCAGTTGTATGCCGATTGTATGGGATGTTGTATCCTTGTATCTGTAGTGTTGTGATATCATGTTGGAAATCCGGGGCATATGGCTATGTCATATGTCGCGGTGGGACCGATATGTGCTTCGTCCCCGGATCTGGACGGAAACATCTAGATCTGGAACAGTACCGCATATCGGGCCTTACAACTTGGTATCAGAGCCTTACCGACCGTAGGATCCCTTCTCTCGCCGAAGTCGAGTCTAGACAAACACTATTTTTTAGTTACTAAGTTAGTTATCGGAGAGTAGGATTCTTTTTCCTCCTTACCCATGCTCTGGTCAGGATAAGTGTCGTAAGAGTTTTAATTCTCCTCTTATCCCCTTCAAACTCTAGGATCTCGAGTGTGTGGAGTATCGAAACCGTTACAATGCCTTGCTTGCAGCGTATTGTCTCGATTCTGATCTCAGGTTGGGAAATCATGTAGTACCTTTAGTCTGTCCGACTCTGGTTTATATTTTGGTCATTCATTGACTTCATTCCTCTTGCCCAGTATCCTTACGATTTGAGTGAGAGTACTTCTCTTGATCGTCGCTTTGAATTGTCATTCTTCCTCTTGATCTCCTGATGGCTTCGTTCTTCGACGTCACCATCTCCCTGCGGATGCGGAAATTTATCTCGACAGAAGTTCGACGTCGACATGGAGCAGAGTCCCTTGTTGGTGGTGTTGAAGATCGTCGTCTCTCTTTTCTTTCCCCCTTCCCCTCTCCCTGTATCGTCCAGGATCTCGGGACGAGATCCCTTGTTGGTGGTGTTGTATTGTAACAACCCAGATTTCACAAAAATTAAAATTTTTGTTTTCGGTGTGAATTGTTTGATTGTCTGATTTGTTTGCGGTGTTTGCATCCCCGATTTATCGATCGGCGATTATTTCCCCCCTCTTATCTCGTACCGGACGGAGACCGACCCTTTCCACATGACACTCGACCTTTGCTACACTGGGTTTCACCCGGTCACCGTCGCGAAAACCGCACCAGACCAGCCGTAGCCAACGGAACGAAAACCCCGTTTAATAATTAAATGGGTTATTTTTATAGCGCGTCGGAAAGTGTTCTCGGAACGGTTCCAGCGCGAGGTGAACACTGCCGGCTCGACGCGCTGATCGCGCAGTTCGAAGTTTTACCCGAATTAGAGGTCCTGCGGACCCCCGACGGTCAGAAACGTAAACACCGTGCGCGCGAGAGAAAAATCGGGGATATTTTTGCAAACTGCCAGCCACCTGCGCGTGCGTGGCCGGTGAAGCAAACCCACCTCCCACTACCAGAGTAGGCGGTCCAAGCCCGACAATCAGGCCGCGATACTGCTGACGTCTAAAGAGCCATCGAACGAGGCTACAACGCAGAGGGCCCACACCGTAATCCCACGTGAAGGTAGTGCGTATAGGGCACGTCGACCCACTCAAGTCATCCACCTGACCCGGTTAAGCATTTCATTATTTTCTGTCGGGACAATCGTTATCGTTGCCCCTAACCGAGTGAGTCGCGGACAACAACAGCAGCCAGGTCCACCCTCATAACCAGAGCCTGTGGCCGCCTGCCCTGTCGTCCCACCAACTCGTGCGGTTACCAACAAGGTGAACCATCTCCTTACCTTGTCTCGCGTTTGCTCTTTGAAGAGTTCGATTTTCGTACAACAGGGTATCTCACGGCCAACGAGCAAGGACCAGACCCACGATGGTATCCGCATGTCCTGCCGTCCCGATACAATCCCTGCGCGGGCACCGTTGGGTCACCCGACTCCTTACCTTCAAGGACTCCAGTTGATTCGAGTGCCTACCATCAAGTGAAACCAGGAGGAATCACCCTCGATGGTACACTTGAAGAGGTTCGACGGAGACATCAGTGGAATGAACTAAAGAGGTAAACCTCGTATCATCCCGGTGATGCTACGCTACTGAGCCGACGAGAGTGAAATATGAGTCCATCCACTCGTAAGTCAAACTCGAAGCGACTCAGCAGAGTCTCGCCGTTGTAGGTTCCCTAGGGCGTCTGCATTGATCCATACCTGTTGCAGATATAATACTTTGTAATCCGCGTTCACTCACCAGAGTGATCACGACCCGCTATTCCAAACCTAGCTAACAATGCGTAGGGTTCACTTCTGAATAATATATATATATTTAATAGGCAGCATAGGATAAAGGAAGGTACATCAAGGGGTGACAATGACAGGCTATGCAATTTAATATGTAAGCAACGTAGCAGCAGCAGCAATGCCTAGTGCAAGAAATGTACGGAAAAGATATGCGGTATCTGGGGAAGGAAAATGGCTCTGCTTTCCTGGAAGCTCGACGGTAGGGGTATGGTCGTCGACGAAGTAGTCGTACTCAGTTGTGTCATCGGCGGCAGCAACGGGGTCTACCTGAGAATAAAGGGGGGAGAAACAATAAATACACAACAATAATAGCAATACAATGAAAGACATAGCAATACGTTGTACACGATGTTCTAACATAGTGTTAAGCATTTTTGGCGCAGCGGGAATTTATCGGGGGGTGACTCATCAGTACCGGGTGACTACCGGACAGATGATCCGGAGGGGAAGGTTCCATGTCTGCAGTGTTAGAGACATCTGACAGACATGTGGAAAGTGTATCCGTGCTCGTTGATCCATTCAGAACAAATTTCATTCACAGAACATTTTCATCCGGAAAGTTTTACCGGCTTCGGTCGTCTAAAAGACAAATGAACCAGAGGAGAAATATTTCATGTTCGGTATGTTGGAGGGGTGCGGTGGGTATACGGGTAGCGTATTTGAATTCGTGATATTTTTCTCATCAATTTTCATGTATAAAGTTTTTTGATCTGATATACGTATTAAAAGATATTAATATTTGAAGTTTAAATCAATTTAAAACATTTTCTAGATTTATTTTATTGATTAAATAACATTATCCATAAGAGGGATGTTGACTGGTCAAACCTGACAGCTGGGACCAGTGGGGTCAAGTCAACTAGGTCAAAGTGGGACCCATATGTCATTGATCCACTTTGGGTTTTCTGAAATTTGGCTAAGTCTGAGAATACTACATTTTTAGCAGTTTCCAAATTGTTATAACTATTGATTTAGAAATCCTATGAATTAGTGCCATATATCCAAGTTGATTAGTTTTATGTGTTCTTTAATGTGGTACAAGTTTCAACCTCAACACATTTCATATACTTAACTAAAACATTGCTTAAACAATGCTTCAAATTGTTAATTACAATTTTCTGTTAATTGATTCCATCTTTGCAAGTTCATAGCTATTGATCTATAGCTCAAATGGGAGAACTTCCTATAGATGATTTGTCACCTATAATGTCTACTAACATGCCAGTGGTTAAATTTTCATAGAACATTTCTGTAAATTATTTAGTAACAATCCTAAATTAGCTATTAGGTAATTCTGTCTTCTGCCATTTGTGCAATTTAATAAAAAGTTGCAATTTGCGATTTTTGTAGGATTAAATTCATTCACCAAATGAGGTTGGTTCAATGGAACAAAATATAGCTTGATACTTGTACTATCCGTTCACATAAATTTTTTGATTTATTGTGACATGTTGGTTGATCTTTGCTTCTTGGTTTAGTTGCGGAAAAACAAGGGGCAGGGTAGCAGCAGCTATCAAGTTCAGTAGAGTAGCGGCGACAGTAAGTAACAGCGGCAGCGGAGGCATCGAGCAACAGGGCACGGGGTGGCGTCTGGGGGGCAGCCGTGAGATGCTTGCCACGGCGCCCCCGTGAACAGAGAGAGGTTGAGGAAGGGGTGGGGTGGGGGTTTGGGCTGGGCTGGGTTGTTGCCCATAGGCGCTAGATAGGAGTTTTACATTTTTTGTTTATTCTTTTCTTTTCTTTTATGTTTCTGGTTAGTTTAGCCACATTTTTATTTTTGTAAAATATGAGCCTTGCTCCAGTATTGCTGTTGCACAAAATAACAATGCCTCAACAAGTTGGGATGCAAACAAAAATCATTTGGGTTTTGTTCTATTTAAAAAGGATTAAATATTCCTGGTTTGCTACTTTTTTGTATTTTGTTTGGCCACAACATGATTTTTGCTAAGGGTGAGATTGATTGCTACATTAGTGTTGCACCTTAGGGAACTACCACAAAAAGTTTGGGAATTTAATAAATTCATTTAATATTTATTTTGAATATTCATCGATCAAATGGGGCTGTTTTGGCTATGCTATCATTTGATTAAAATATTTTAAAGCTTAATAAATTCCCCAACCTAGTTGGGCATGGAACACTGATTACTATGCATTTTACAAAAGTGTTTGCACAATTTTTGGGCCATATTTTATTTTCACTTGTTTCTGGAAATTTTATTTGGTTTGAATTGACTTGGCCATGATCAACGGAAATTATAGACTTGGTAATCACAAGGAATTATCATTAACAAAAGTGATCACTGTTGCTTGTCACTGAGGGTGTTACAGGGCCACCTTTGGCTCTCCTTTGGACTATATCTTCATCGCCGCGAGAAACCCTTGGCGATCACATCACTTTTTTGCTTGGCATTGCGGAGCGGCCATAACCCTCTGTTCTTCGTCGATGAGTAAATCTGGATGCTGATTTCGGCCTCCGGAGAGGGAAGATCGTCGCCATCATCATCAGCATCATCATCATCATATCTTCATCACCAACCATGATTTCCCCGTCCATGTGTGAGTAATTCCCCATTGTAGGCAAAGGGGATGTTAGGGATTGGATGAGATTGTTTATGTAATAGTTTAACAGATTGTCGGGGCATGATGCCTAGCATCCACTATTGTTGTTTATCATCTTTGTTGCACCTTGTTTATCTTAATACTTGACACTAGGGCCTGAGTGCCATGATTTACGATATGAACGTGTTATGGTTTAATGAATATATTTGTGTTCTTGGTCTTATCTACAAGTTGTATGCATCTATTATAGTCCCGAACGGGAGACCCCCAATGTTGACAGCTTGAGATATCAAAGGGGAAGGGCTATAATTTGAGGAGTTGATGTATTGATGGAGTGTTAATGGTTTATTCCGGTGTTTTGCGAAAGGTTCCTTAATTACCATAAGTTCAATGATTGCCCCCACTGAAATGGCATGGTTGGTCAAAAGATGTTGTGCAAGTTCTTATGCAAGCACATACAACTATCTTTGGGATGCATGCATATGTTTGATTTATGCTTGTATGCTCATTTATTTCTTTGTGTGGTGCCCGTGTTATGACTATTACATGAATTACCTTATCCATGCAGCACACGTTCATCCGTCCCCTAAGCCTACAATGTTGTAATCTCATTGGTTACTTTCATCCGTCCCTAAGCCTACCGTTACTATCACACCACTGCTATCATCATATCACTGATACGTCCCAAACACATCTATAATTTCTGCTTGCTCCATGCATGATTTGTGTGACTTTGCCATGTTTCGCTTGAACTTTCATACACTTTTGATCATATTTGGACTAACCTATTAACTCAGTGCACCCATTTGCCAGTTCCTGTTTTCTGCTGTTTTTATATTTCATGTTTTCCGGCCATTAAAAGTGCCAAATAAATCCCGGAAAAGTTATATAAAAAATCAGCCTCCCGGAAGCTTCCCGAAGAACCAAGGAAGGAAGGGAGTGGACCCACCAGGGCCCCAGGAGGGTCCCTGGCGCGGCCCCACCCTAGGGCGTGCCAGGAGGCCTCCTGGCTGCCCTGTGGCCCCTCTCGGTGCCCCCTTTGGCCTATATTTAGTCGCCGCGGAGGAAACCCCTAATATCGCTCTGCTATTCCTGTTCTCCTCTCTGTACCACCGCCGCCGCCGTTTCAAGATCATGGCTGCTAGGAGAAGCTGCCCCAGCACCCTGCCGGAAGGAGGAACCCCCTCCGGGAGACCATCCATCACCATGGACGCCTACCGGATGTGCTGTGAGTAGTCCCTCTTGGACCATGGGTCCATGACCAGTAGCTATGTGATGTTCTCCTCCCCTCTTTGTGCTTCCACTTTCGAGACCTCGTGAGCTGCCTCACATGATTGAGGCACCTTTGTAATTTTCTGTGTTGCTATGCTGAGTTTGCTGGGATCTGATGGATTATGAGACTATGTTCAGATTGTGATGAGTAATATATTTGGTTCTCTTTTATATTTGTGTTCTTTAGTTAATTCTTGCATGTTCTCCGTTGCCGTATTTTGCTTTGGCCAAGTGATTTGTTGCAACTCCAAGAGGGCGCGTTCTGCTTGATTGTGGGTTCAGCCCCCTGATATCTAGCTTGAGTGACAGAAACATGAGACTAGGGGATGTGTTGTTGCCACCAGGGATAAAACAACGGTGCTTGTACCTGCGGGTGCAAGGATTGTTTACTTTACGCATAGTTCTTTTAATGCAGTTGTCTGTTGCTTTGAGTTTACACTTTGGGTGGGATTCGCAACTTAATACCAGCGAGATGTTCTGGATAGATATCTCAAGGTGGATGATTCGTAGTAGATGCAGATGGATTTCGGTCTACTTACCTTGGCGTACTGCCCATTGTTTTTTAGCCTCTTCCTTTCTTTTGTAGCATAGTTAGCATTGTGGTGCGTTTATAATCTTTTCAATTTCCCAGCTGTGTTTTTTTACCTCGCTAGCACTTTTATCTTCTTTTGGGAGAGAGACATCACTAGTGAACTTCATGGGACCCCGGTCCATATTTCCACCATTGTTTTCACCATCAATTTACTTTCAGTCTTTACTTTCAGTTGCCACTATTATTATCTCTTGCGTTGATCCTTTGTAAACAGCAAGGCCGGAGGAATGGACAACTCCTCTGTACTCGTTGGGAGCAAACTTATTTGCTGTGTGTGCAGGTCCAGGTGAAGTAAGCAATCTTGGATTGTCAATGGCGCCATTGTTCACTTTATCACCTACTTGTCGATCTTGTAGTCCTACTGGTCGATCCTGAAAGGGAAATTTGCTGCTACGCTACATCTCACCTTCCACTTGGGGTAACCAACGAGAAGTGAGAGAATTATCTTCCTCACCACATCAAGTAATTTCTGGCGCCGTTGCCGGGGACTCCAGTCTACAAGATAGGGGAGTTTCACACTATCTTTTATCTTTGCTTTTTAGTCTTATTAGTTTACCTTTCAGTTTTTACTTTTGTGTCCCTTATCAAAAATACCAAAAATACCTTCTTCTACTATGGGTTCCAATGAAAACACCAAGTTGTGTGACTTCACTAGTCACAACAACAGTGACTTTATCTGCACTCCTATTGCTCCACCTGCCACTTCAACACCTTCTTATGAAATTAAACCTGCTTTGCTGAATCTTGTTATGAAATATCAATTCTCAGGTGCTGGAGAGGATGCTGCCTTGCACTTAAATAATTTTGTTGAGCTTTGTGATATGCAAAAGTACAAGGAAGTAGATGGAGACATCGTCAGCTGAAGCTTTTTTCCTTTCTCATTGAGAGGAAGAGCCAAGGAGTGGCTGCAGTCCTTACCTAAGAATAGCATTGATTCTTGGGACAAGTGTAAGGATTCTTTTATTGGGAAGTACTATCCCCCTGCTAAAATTATCAAGTTGAGAAGTAACATTATGAATTTTAGGCATTTGGATAATGAACACGTTACCCAAGCTTAGGAACGTATGAAATCTCTTGTTAAGAACTGCCCTACACATGGTTTGACTACTTGGATGGTTATCTAGACTTTTTTATGTAGGCTTAAACTTTACCTCGCGGAATCTGCTAGACTCGGCCGCGGGAGGAACCTTTACGTTAACCACACTTGGTGCTGCCACGAAGCTACTTGATGAGATGATGCTAAACTACTCTCAGTGGCACACCGAACGATCTCCAACTGGTAAGAAGGTAAATTCTGTCGAGGAGATCTCCTCTCTTAATGAAAAGGTTGACTTGATCATGTATCTACTTACCAAGCAAGCTCCTATTGATCCTCAGGATGTTCCTTTAAATTCCTTGGTTGCTCAAGAACAAGTCGATGTGAACTTTATCTCTATAAACAACTTCAACAATAATGCTTATAGGAGTAATTTTGGTAGCAACAATCCTAGACCTTTCCCATCCAACAGCTATGGGAACAACAACACTTACCCTAGCACCAAAAACTCGACTTCTGAACTAGAGAGTATGCTTAAAGACTTTATCACTACCCAAAAAGCCTTCAACAAGAGTGTAGAAGAGAAATTAGACAAATTAGATATCCTCTCTTCGAAGGTAGACAACATAGCCCATGATGTTGAGATGTTTAAGATTAGAACTTCTCCCCCGAGGAGAGGAAAACCACTCCTATGAATGCTATCCAAGTGCAAATTAATGAAAACATTAGGATGTTGGGAAAACTTAAAGAGAGATGGGATAGAGAAAAGGAGAAAGAAGAGAGAGTTAAGAGCCTTCTTACCTACCACACCATAGCTACTATCCAAGTTTGTAAGTGCATCTAGTGCCCCCTTTGAGGTTTCGGAGTATTTGATGACAAAACGGTTAAGGGACTGATGTGTTTGTGAGTATACACAGGAAAACAGTCCCTGAGGATGAGGTTAACCACCGTTGTCGACCCCCCAAAATGTTGAGGAACATGGGAGAAATCGGTGTGTTTCCTGAAGACTGAAGTTGTGCGAAATCCTGAGGAATCAGGATCCTGAAGTGTTCGGCTGAAGCTGAAGCTGTACCAGATCCTGAGGACGTTCGCGCTGAAGACGAAGTTGAAGCGTAGTCTTCGCTAAGACTTTCTATACTTCTTGAGTCGTAGGAAAACACCACACTGTTGGAGGGGTTGAGGAAAATTAGTTCTGTATTTCTGAGGAAGTGCTCAATTAGAAATCCTGAGGAAAACCCAGAGAAATCTCCTGCAGTAGAAGTTCAATTCCTCGGGTGTCTGAGACGATGTTCTTCAGGACACTGAGGAGTTTGTCTTCGGTTGAGGAGTCAGGAAACTGCCAGTGCAGTTCGCCTAAAGAAAGAGAGAGAGAGATTCCGACCGTGCCCCGTGTCACGTGGAGAGTGCTGGTACCGATCCAGATAACGGTCCGAAGGGTGGGCATGGAAGTAATTTCATGCATGGGCATTTATGTCCTTTCACCTGGGGTTGCTCCGCGGCTATAAATAGCCACCCCCAGCCCCATTTGTGGGTTGGCTGCTCCGAGAGAAAAACTAACACTTGTCATCTGAGAGCAACCCACCTCTTGAGGAAACTGAAGAATCCAAGTGAGGAAAACCACCAGCCTGAGTAGTTGAGCATTTCTGAGGAAGTCGGTTCGAGTGATCCGAAGTTTTTTAATCTTGAAGACTGTGATCTTCCAGCCGGTGTAGAAGTCTTCAGTCTGAGGAAGTCAAGATGCAATTGTGACTTCCCTGAGTGACTGAGTCTGTAAAGGTTTCGGGAGTCTACCTTGAAGACTCACCTGAGTTATTGGACGGAGTCTGAGGACTTTAGTTCAAGGAGAATAAGGTGAAGACTATGTCTTCTGAGTTCAATCTCAGCCTCTCCAACCAGACGTAGAGTTGTCACAGCAACTCGAAATGGTTCATGAAGTCTATGTCTTCAGTGCCCTGGTGCTATTTCTTCAACCTCAGCTCTTACGTTTATGCACCCATGACTTATCCTGATGCCTTTCTCTCTGAGTTTTCGCTGTACTGATTCCTCAGTCCTTGCATCGGTCTCACTTTAGCTTTGCAATAGGTTGTTTTACACTCATGCCTGCGTTTTAGTATTGCATCTGTTCGTTTTCAGAAAAAAAAATCCAGATCGGGATCCAAACCGCCCGAGGACCTGATCGCGTTTTTCGGAAAAAAAAATATTTACGTCCGAGTCCTTTTTACAGTAGAGGACCCCGGTACACCCTGATACCGTTTTCGCGAGTGCTTTTTAACCGTAACTCGGAATTGGGCGATTACAGTTGCATTGCGAGCGTGTAGAAATTTTCTAGCCAGTAGACCAAGTGTTACAGAAGTTTGAAGTTTTCAAATTTGAATCCCAAGCTGATCCAAATTTGAACTTCCGGCAACCGTAACTTTTTACTGGTGCGCCCGTTTGCGCCGTTTCTTTTTGCGTTGGTTTTATTTTGACAAGTACGTTAAGTTTAGCTACTGTTAGACTAGTTTTGCTACTGTTCTTTGAATGTTTATTACTGTTTGAGCATATTTGTATTGAACATATGATTGATTGGTGCTATGTTTGCTCGTATAGATTGTCCGGAGTGTCCCGCCTCGTATTGTGAGATTGTGACCGTCAGGACCAGCAAGAAGGCAAGTGATGCTTTGACCATACTCATACCTATATTTTCTATATGCATTATGTTAAGAAATATCACCCTATTTCATGATAGGTAGTTTATTTTACCGTTGCTGCAAAACTAGTTAGGATAGCCACATGTCTTGACTTGTCTACCGTAGATCAACCTAGCCGTGTTGTTGCTTTATTGCTATGCTTTGTAGACGTGGTTTGGGTTGTGTAAATTCATGGAGTGCATGTGAGATATTTAATAATTTGTGTAGCAACTTTATCATAAATAGAAATCACCTCTGGACGGGCAGGGAGTGCTTCCTGGGGGCTCGTGCCTTATCTAAGGGCGAGACCAGGTTGTACCCCTAATGGTTGGTTTGGTGGTTGACAGTACATCATGGTGCTACCCTCTGAACGTAAGTGGGCGCCGTCCAGGCTCAAAAAGATCAGACATACTTGGTGACTAGGAGCTTCCATGTACAGCCGCTGGCCATATGGGCTCAGGCTTAGTTGAGTATGATGTAGGAAGCCTCTCCCGTGCAAAGCTAGCAGATGTAGATGTGATAGGTGGTACCGGCTTGCCGTTGGGTGTAGGTGACCTCTTCTGAAAGACTTCTTCTCAATCTTCGGGTTGAGTCCAGCGGGGAAAGTGTACTAACCTCTGCAGAGTAAAAACTAATCATGATTAGCCGTGTCCCCGGTTATGGACATCCTTGAGCTACTAGACATTACTGTTACTGGATGATCTTGACATATGAATCACCATAATAATTTGAGTGGGCAAGATTAATTAAAGGGTGTGGTGTTGGAACTGGTGTGCCCAGTTCGTTCTTAAGTAGTAAGTTCAACTTAAAATTTGGACTAGTTTAGTTCAGGAGAAAATTGGCTTTCTGCAAAACAAAACCATCAGCCTTTCCTTTGACTTACCTTGCATGTAGTTGTAGGTCCTTTATATAAACTTTTCCGTGTCACTTGCCGTACAAATCAGATGTACTGACCCGTTGTCGGGCTGTAACCTTCGGTGTTGCAGGTTTTTCAGACGATCACTAAGGTGCGTTTAGGGGTTGCGAGTCTACACTCAGCATGTTCGCATGTGGCTGTTGATGGGACTCCACGTTATTTGCTTTTTCTTCCGCTATATTTATATTGAATAAGCTAGCCTTGAGCTATGCAACTTGTTATTTTTTTTACTCTGGATCATACGTTGTAATAGTGATGCACTTGTACTTTGATATACATCTATAATACTGTGTGTGCCAGCGAGTTCGATCCAGGGACTGGCACTTGAGCACAGAGACTTCAATTCTGTGTGAATTGGGTCGTTACACGCGCGCTAAAAGCTAAGGCACGAAATGTGTTCTCTGATGAAGAGTCTGAGGCTGATTCTAATGATCCTGAAACCCTCAGCCGGGAACCTGCCCTCCTCACTAGAAAGTTCCAAAGATTCACGAAGAAGAATCGCTTCGGAAGTTCCTCAAGATCCTTCTCAAGAAAAAGTAAAGATGATGACTCTGTTGAGACAAGAAAGAGAGTCTGCCACAAATGCAAGAAACTTGGTCATTACATCGCTGAGTGTCCTCTCTGGGAAAAGGAAGCTAAACTAAAGAAGAAGAAGAAAGGGAAAGATGACAGTTCTGATGAAAAGACAAAGAAGAAATCCTCTAGATCCTCAAAGTCTGCTCGATACAGGAACACCAACTCCCGTAAGGCTCGCGCATATCTCGGCAAAGAATTGGACTCCGAAGAATCTGGTTCAGATCCTGATGCCGAGGAAGATGAATCTGAAGAATCTGAGGGTGTGGCTGGTCTGGCTCTTAACACGTCGCTTGTCTCCAAGTCAATCTTCAGCACTGAGGAATCTGATCCATCACATGTTGCTGATGAAGCTGAAGACACCACCCCTGCCTTCTGCTTCATGGATAAGTCCTCCAAGGTATCTACTTACTCATCATCTGATGATCCCTCTGATGAAGAACCTGATGAAAACTATGCTAAACTTGCTAAACTTGCATCAACAACGTGCACTTGAAAAGATTCAGACTTCACTAAACAAGAGTAATGATATGTTGGTTTAGGAAATGACGAAGACTCAAAAGTTGACTGATGAATCAAAAACTCTTCAGTCAAAGTTTGATGACTTATTCAGTCGTCATGAGGCACTCCTCACCGATAATGAGAAGCTGGCTCATGAGTTCTTGATGAGGAAGCAAGAACTTGAGCGCGTGAGGATGCCTCATGACGATCTGAGGAAATAAAATGATTCACTCCTCTCCCAACAAATCATCATGCCACAAGAAGGATTTAATCCTCCCTGTTTAAAATGCATTGAACATGACTGTACCACTTCTGTGCCTAGTTCTTCAATGTCTTCAGACTCTGTTATTTCTATTGGTTTTGTGGTATGTAACCCCTCATATGAGGATACCATAGACATTGCTGAAGAAAATGCTAGGTTGAAAAGTCTACTGGAAACCGGTATGTTCAAGAGTCTGAAAGGGCATCAGATTCTTTGTGACATCCTGAAGAAACAGATTCTCAACAGGAATCCGAGGAAGGATGGTGTCGCGTTCACTCAGAAACTCAACCCTGATGGGTCTTACTGGAAACCTAAACAATACCCAAAGACCACTTGGGTTCTGGCAAAGATGCCTCCTCCTGATCCCTACACTTTATTTGGTTATGATACTGTTTCCTCAGATGTGGTGATTGAGTCTTTTGACTCAAACTATAAACTGTTTAAGGATGTTAATGGTGAGGTATTCGCCAGATACATCGGAACTAACTGCAGGAACGGTCCTCCAGTCAAGCAGATCTGGGTTCAGAAGGACCTCATCACTAACCTCCATGTGAATGCAGATGCAAATGAGCTGAGGATATCATCTGAGGACGATACCTCAAATAGAAATGATTATCATTATGTATCAACTAACCATTTTGTTCACAGGGAATCCCCGTATAAGAATGCGTATTCGTTTGTTTATCCTGATACCACCATCTCACGTCCCATTAGGTCTCATCCCTCTCATCAGTCCTCATACACTTCAAAACCACCCATTAAGATGTGGGTGGTAAAGAAGAACTGATCATCTTTGCAGGGACATGTCCTGAGGTAATCACAAATTCTGCAGATTATATGCCCAGGACAACATCATTTGAGTCAGTTGAAGGAGATTTATATCGTTTGGTTTCATAGAATAAACCCTAAGGAACATCCTGAGGATTTAATTCTGAGGAATCATAAATTCTTCAAACTGATACTGGCTCATAACTTGCTGTATGAGATACTAATTTCTTTGCAGGGAAAGACTGAATGGGTGATGGACAGTGGATGCACAAATCACATGACTGGTGACAAAAGCCTTCTCATGGAATCATCTCTGAGTCCTTCTTCGAAGAAAATCATCACCTTCGCTGATAAAGGTAAAAGTAAGGTATTGGGTCTCGGCAAAGTTGCTATCTCTCGAGACCAACACATTGACAAAGTCATGCTTGTTGAATCCCTCGGATACAACTTGATGTCTGTCTCTATGCTATGTGATCTTGATCTCGTTGTTCTCTTCGGCAAATATGGTTGTGTAGTCTATATGGTTGGAGATAACTCCATTGTCTTTAGTGGAGTTAGGAAAGGTGATCTGTATATTGTAGATTTTTCTGAAGGTCCTCAGGTTGCTACATGCCTCATGGCTCGAGCCTCAGAGTGCTGGCTATGGCATCGAAGACTCGGGCACACCGGTATGAGGAATCTCCAGAAACTGGTGCTGAAGAAACATGTCCTCGGGATTGAGGAAATCAGATTCTCAAAGGACCGGCTATGTGGTGCGTGCGAAGCAGGCAATATGACCAAGGCCACGCATCCAGTGAAGACCATCATGACGACTACAAGACCTCTGGAATTTCTTCACATGGATCTACTCGGTCCTCCAAAGTATTCAAGCTTTGGAGGTAGTATGTATGGTCTTGTTAGTGTTGATGACTTCTCACGATACACTTGGGTGCATTTTCTTCTCTATAAGTTAGAAACCCCAGCTATCTTCAAGCGCTTCGCCCAGCAAGTCATGAACAACTACAACCTGAAGATCAAGCACATTAGAAGCGACAACGACACTAAGTTCAAGAACATCGGCGTGGAAGAATTCCTCGACGACTTGGGAATCACTCATGAATTCTCGACGCCTTACACTCCTCAGCAAAATGGAGTTGTTGAGAGGAAGAAACGAACCCTCATCGAGATGGCTCGAAAGATGTTGGCTGAGTACAAAACCCCACTCATGTGGTGGGCTGAAGCAATCAACACTGCATGTCACATCGTCAATCGAGTGTATCTTCACAAGTTCTTCAAGAAAACATCATATGAGCTAATGGTCGATAAGAAACCCAATGTGAGTTACTTCAAAGTATTCGGTGCACCATGCTGGATTCGTGATCCTCATCACCAGTCCAAGTTTGCACCCAAAGCATGTGAGGGTTTCATGCTTGGTTATGGTATCAACTCGCACACCTACAGAGTCTACAATATTAGTCATCATAAAATTCTTGAGATTGTAGATGTGCGGTTTGATGAATCCGACGGCTCGCAAAGAGAGCACCTACCACCTGATCTAGATGAAGCCCCTCCTGAAGAACAGATCAAGAAGATGGGTGCTGGTGATATCATTCCAGTGGATCATCCTGAAGAAACGCACATATCACCTGCTCCTGAAGAACATCCAAATCCTGATGCAAATAATCCTGATGACGATCCTGATCCTGAGGCTCTTGAGACCCCTGAAGCTCCTGAAGCACCTGAAGCATATGCTAATGAATCTGAGAACAGTGACGACGATGCGCCTCAAGATCATCTTCCTCGTCTTCCTCGCGTGGCGAATGAAGTTCAAGTGGACAGAATCCTCGCCGACGTCAATCTACCAGGTCCCCTCACTCGTGCAAGAGATAATCGTATAGCTAACTTTTGTGGGCATTTCTTATTTGTATCAATTTCAGAGCCCACCAAAGTCACTGAGGCATTCCAAGAAGCGGAATGGATTCAGGCGATGCAAGACGAACTTCTTCAGTTCAAACTGAATGATGTTTGGGAACTAGTCAAACGGCCTGGTCCTCGAGTTCATAATGTCATCGGCACGAAGTGGATCTAACGCAACAAACTCGATGAAGATGGGCAAGTCATCATAAACAAAGTTCGTCTCGTAGCACAAGGATACACACAAGTCGAGGGAATCGACTTCGGTGAAACCTTCACTCTGTTGCTAGACTTGAGTCCATTCGTATTATGCTTGCATTCGCTAATCATCATAATATCAAGTTATATCAAATGGATATGAAAAGTGCATTCCTCAATGGTAATATCGAGGAAGAAGTATATGTTGCTCAACCCACAGGTTTTGAAGACACAAAGAAACCTGATATGGTGTACAGATTGAAGAAAGCCCTATATGGACTGAAGCAAGCCCCTCGGGCTTGGTATGACACTCTAAGGGAGTACCTCATCAGCAAGGGCTTCAAATCTGGTTCCCTCGATCCAACTCTTTTCACAAAACGATATGATGATGCATTATTCATATGTCAAATCTATGTTGATGACATTATATTTGGATGCACTAACAAGAAATACAGCGACGAATTTGCATTCTTGATGAGTGAACAGTATCAGATGTCCATGATGGGCGAACTGAAGTTCTTCTTAGGGCTTCAAATTCGCCAACAACGCAACGACATCTTCATCTCTCAGGATAAGTACCTCAAGGAGTGCCTGAAGAAATTCGGGATGCAAGACTGATATGTCCAAAACGTATCTATAATTTCTGCTTGTTCCATGCCTCTTTTGTGTCATTATTCTATGATATTGATGAACTTCCATACACTTTTGATCATATTTGGACTAACCTATTAACTCAGTGCACCCCAGTGCCAGTTCCTGTTTTCTGCTGTTTTTCTATTTCAGGTTTCCCCCTTATTAAAAGTACCAGAAAAATTCCGGGAAAAATATAGGAAAAATCAGCGTACCGGAAGCTTCGAGAAAAGCCCGAGAGGGGCCAGAGGGGAGACAGGGGGCCCAGGCGGCTAGAGGGCGCGGCCAGGCCCCTGGCCGCGCCAGGAGGGCGCCTGGAGCCCCTGGGCCACCTCTGGCTGCCCCCTTTCGCCTATTTATACCCCGTGACGAGAAACCCTCGGGGACGGAACCCTTTTTCGCGATCTCTCCTCTGTTCCGCCGCCTCCACGCTTCCAAGATCGGGAGCACCAGAAGACCTCTTCCCTGCATCCTGCCGGAGGGAGGAATCACCTCCGGGAGCTTCTCCACCACCATGGATGCTTCCCGGATGAACCGTGAGTAGTCCATCTTGGACCATGGGTCCATGATCAGTAGCTATGTGATGTTCTCCACCCCTCTTTGTTCTTCATGGATTAGACCTCGTGAGCTGCCCTACATGATCGAGGCACATATGTAATCTTTCTGTTGTTGCTATGCTGAGTTTGCTGGGTTCCGATGGATTATGAAATTATGTTCAAATTGTGATTGAGTTATATATTTGATTCTCTTCTTTTATATTTATATTCTTGAGTAACTCTTGCATGTTCTCCGTTGCTGATTATTGCTTTGGCTAAGTAGTAGGGAGTGACTCCAAGAGGGAGCGTTATGCATGATTGTGGGTTCATGCCCTCCGATGACTAGCTTGAGTGACAGAAACTATTGCCACAAGGGGGAAAACAACGGTGCTTGTACTTGCGGGTGGAAGGATTGTTTACTTTATGCAAAGTTCTTTAATGCAATTGTCTGTTGCTTTGAGTTTACACTTTGGGTGGGATTCGCAACTTAATACCAGTGAGATGTTCTGGATAGATATCTCAAGGTGGATGATTAGTGGGTAGATGCAGATGGATTTCGGTCTACTTGTCTTGGCGTACCGCCCGTGCTTTTTAGCCTCTTCCTTTTTGTTTTGCATAATTAGCATTGGTTTGCGCACATAATCCTGTCAATTTCCCAGCTGTAATTTGTTTACCTCGCATGGCTATTTATCGTCTTTTGGGAGAGAGACATCACTAGTGAACATCATGAGATCCTGGTCCATACTTCCACCACTGTTTACACTATCAATTTACTTTCAGTATTTACTTTTCAGTTGATATCACTATCATTATTAACCTGTGCGTTTTATCCTTCATAAACAACAAGGCCGGAGGAATTGACAACTCCTCTGTACTCGTTGGGAAGCGAAGCTATCTGTGTGTGTGCAGGTCCAGGTGAAGTAAGCAACCTTAGGTTGTAAACGGCGCCATTGTTCACTTCACCACCTACTTGTATCTGTTGGAGTCCTCCTGGACGATACTCATCCTTAGCATTTTTGCTAAGGGAAATTTGCCGCTATCTACATCTCACCTTCCACTTGGGGTAACCAACGAGGGCGAGAAGTTATCTTGTGTATCAAGCAAATTTCTGGCGCCGTTGCTGGGGACTCCACTCTTCAAGATAGGGGAGTTGCACACTATCTTTCATCTTTTCTTTTTAGTCTTGTTAGTTTACCTTTCAGTTTTTGCTTTAGTGTCTTTTATCAAAAATCAAAAAATAGTTATCTTGCTTGCTGCTACTATGGGTTCCTCTGAGAACACCAATCTGTGTGACTTCACTAGTCACAACAACAGTTACTTTATCTACACTCCTTTTGCTACACCTTCTACTTCAGCACCTTCTTATGAGATTAAACCTGCTTTGCTGAACCTTGTTATGAAAGATCAATTTTCTGGTGCTAGATGATGCTGCTTTGCATTTAAATAATTTCATTGAGCTTTATAATATGAAAAAGTACAAGGATGTAGATGGTGATATTGTTAAGCTTAAGCCTTTTCCTTTCTCCTTGAGGGATGAAGCTAAAATCTGGTTTCAATCCTTGCCTCAGAATAGCATAGACTCTTGGGAAAAGTGCAAGGATGCTTTTATCGGGAAGTACTACCCCCTGCTAAGATTATCCAGTTGAGGAGATTTATTATGAATTTTAAACAATTGGATAATGAACACGTTGCCCAAGCTTGGGAACGCATGAAATCTCTTGTTAAGAATTGCCATACGCATGGTTTGACTATTTGGATGGTTATCCAGACTTTTTATGCAGGCTTGAACTTTACCTCGTGGAACTTGTTAGATTCGGCCGCGGGAGGAACCTTTATGTCAACTACACTTGGTGCTGCCACAAAACTTCTCGATGAGATGATGACCAACTATTCCCAATGGCACACCAAAAGTGCTCCAACAGGTAGGAAGGTAAACTCTGTCGAGGAGATCTCCCTAAATGAAAAGGTTGTCTTGATCATGTCTTTACTTACCAAGCAATCTCCTATTGATCCTCAAAACGTTCCTTTAAATTCTTTGATTGCTCAGGATCAAGTAGATGTGAACTTTATCTCTAGAAACAACTTCAACAACAATGTTTATAGGAGTAACTTTGGTAGCAATCCTAGAACGTTCCCCTCCAACAACTATGGGAACAACAACACTTATCCTAGCACCAAAAACTCCACCTCTGAATTAGAGAGTATGCTTAAAGACTTTGTCACTACCCAAAAATCCTTCAACAAGAGTGTAGGAAAAACTAGACAAACTAGATACCCTCTCGTCGAAGGTAGACAACTTAGCCCACGAAGTAGAATTGCTTAAAATTAAAACTTCTCCCCTTGAGGAGAGGAAGGTCACTCCTATGAATGTTGTCCAATTGCAAATTAATAAAAACATTAGGATGATGGCTAAACTCAAAGATAGATGGGCTAGAGAAAAGGAGGAAGAAGATAGAATTAAGAGCCTTCCTACACACCATACTGTTGCTACTATCCAAGTGGTTGACGATATCCAAACTCTTAGCACCCAATGCACCCCTAGTCCCATAGGACCTATTAATGGTGATGCTATGACTTCAACCGTAGAAGAAGAAATTACTATGACTATAGAAGCTACCAAACAAGGGAGCCTAAAGGACACCACTACCACTTTACTTGATAGTAGTGACCTTGATTTTGACAATTGCACTCTTTCTAAAGTTATTCGTTTCCTTCACAAGATGCCTAGAGACCCCCACACTAGCACACTTAATCTTGCCTTCACGGAGCATATCACTAATGCTCTCATCAAAGCTAGGGAGGAGAAGCTTAGGTTAGAAGCCTCCATACCTAGAAAGCTAGAAGATGGTTGGGATCCTATGATTAAATTTAAGTTGAATAACTTTTCTTGCTTTGCTTTATGTGATCTTGGAGCTAGTACCTCTGTTATGCCCAAAAGAATGTATGATATATTTGAGTTGAAACCTCTTGATGCTTGTTCTTTTGGTGTTCGTCTCGTCGATTCTTCCGTAAAGAAACCTTTGGGGAAGATAGATGATGTTCTTATCATTGTCAATGACAATTATGTTCCCATTGAATTTACTATTATGGACATTGAATGTGAACCTTCTTGTCCAATTATTTTGGGACGTCCTTTTCTTCGCACCGTAGGTGCTGTTATTGATATGAAAGAAGGGATTATAAAATTCCAATTCCCTCTCAAGAAATGGATGGAACACTTTCCTAGGAAAAAGATTAAGTTGCCTTTTGAGTCCGTCACACGAGCTAGTTATTTTCTTGAAAAGACTTGATCTATTTTCATTAAGCCTAGCTAATGGCTTTAAAGAAGCGCTTTCGGGAGGCAGCCCGCAACGAATTTAGGTTTTCCTTTTTGTTTTTATTCTGTTTTTAGTGGTCTTGATGATTGTTACTACTGTAGAAACATCATTATATCTTTACTTTTCAAGCTTTGTGCCTTTTATAGCCTCATACGACAAGGGAATGAAAGTTGTGACATGCTGTCCAGAAAACAGATTCTGTCCTCGTGACTAGAAAAATCAGAGAAAAATCCCAGTTCATCTTTTTGAGCTGAATTCATTACACAGCATGATCTATACAATTACGAAACTTTCGTATGTTCTGAGTTTTTTTATTTGAGTTGCATAAGTACCCCTAAAAAATTCGTTTCTACCTGCTGGTCTGTTTTTCATAGATTCTGTCCTATTTTGCCTTTTCTTCGTTTTTCAAACCTTAAGCTTACTTTTTATTTGCAAAAACTTCTTGGCACTCTTGAGAAACAGTAGCTCTTCAAGGTTATCCTTATTTCCAGTAGAGAAAAAATTATTATATTATGGGTACTAACCTCGCTAATCAGATTATGATGAGTTATGTATGAAGGGAGTTTTCAAGTGTGCGAGGGAAGATGATGAAAGAAGATTAAGAAGTGTCAAGCGTTCAAGCTTGGCGATGCCCCCATGCATCCCCAAGAAATATTCAAGGAGACTCAAGCGTCTAAGCTTTGGGATGCCCCCCTGCATCCCCTTCTCCATCGACAATTATCAGTTCGTCTCTCGTTTCACTATATTTTTATCACTTCATGCGTTATGTGCTATTCTTGGAGCGTCTCGCTCTTAGGTTTTGTTTTTAGTTTTCTTTAGCTATGCTTGCTGTTCATAACAAGTTAGAACCCAGCTTTCTTTGTGTGGGAGAGAAACACGCTCCACTTCGAACACAACATAGGACTTTTTCCTGTTTATCTTTGCTGTGTTTGTTCTTTATCTTTCCGTAGCTGCTGTCATGCTTTGCTCCGAGCTTTCATGTTTATCTTTCAAAAGAGCTTTTGTTTAGTTTTTTGCTGGAACTCTCTTGAGTTTTCATGTTTATCTTGTTTAGAGAGTTTTCCTGTTGCACTGAGTTTTGTGTCTTGACTTGAAGTAGGTAATTGAGGTTGCTATTCTTTTTGTAGTAGTAACTTGCAAAAGTTTTGAGGTGTTGTCTTGAGTAATGTTTGGACTTTTGGTGTCAAAATCTTTAGCCTATTAGTGATAGATGTCGTATTTTGGTCAATCCATGTTTATTTTCGAAAAAAACCTACAAATTAGTTGAGAACTTTAGCTACTAGTTGGATCACTACTCTTCTGAGGGGTCGAATATTAGAGTACACTCACGTACCATGAGTCAAGGATGCGCAAGGATAACCAAACCCCCATACACTCCTCCTCGGGGTACTTGTCTCTTTGTGAACCTCCTTATTAGATTGAGAGTTACCGATAATAAGTGCATGAGTTCTTCGGACTAATGTGAGTATTCGAAAGTTGACACTTCCACCTTCCCATATTTTGCTAGCCTTCTCTGTGCCGTGCATTGCTTTCTTCTCACTCCGAGAGTTAGCGTCCACTTTCGCCGGTACATCCAAACCCTTGGCACGATACACTCTATCATCATAAGCATCCTTATATCCTTCCTCAAAACATCCACCATACCTACCTATCAAGGCATTTCCATAGCCTTTCCGAGATACATTGCCATGCAACATCCATCTTCTCATGACTTGATCTTCATGTCATACATGCTACTTGCTTGATCGATGAGCCGCATGCTAGTTGGGCCTTGCCCTAATCATTGCTACATGACGCGCTAGTATCATTCCATATCCTTCTACACTGGCAGAGGCATACATTTGCATACTTCATGATAGTTACATTTTCTTTATGATTCCAGTACTTTGTAAAGTGTGAAAGATCTTCTATACTTTTGTAATATATAGAGTGTTGCCCCTAAAGTGAGGAAAAGATCCCAAAGAGGACAAAATTAAAAGATCCCAAAGATGACAAATTAAAAGATCCCAAAGAGGACGAATGAGAGTTAAATAGAAAGAGCCATTGAGGCCACCAAAAAAATACAAAAAAAAATAAAAAAAATAGGAAAAAAGGAAGAAATAAAAAGAGAGAAGGGGGCACACTACTATTCTTTTTGGGAAGATCCACACTCTTACTCCATCTTGTATCTTGTACTCCATAGAGATTATCATTCATGCATATAACTATGTGGGGACCTTCACACTATAGAACTTGGCTTGTATATTCCAATGATGAGCCTCCTCAAATGAGCTCTAGGTCTTCTTGAGCAAGCAAGTTGGATGCACCCCCACTAGTTCCATTGGAGAGCTTTTAGCTCATATGTGCATCCATTGCATGGCAATCCCTACTCCTCACATCATATATATCATTTGGCTTTCTCTCGCCTATGATTGTCCTCATTGATGTGAGCCTTTCACACCTTTTTTGTCTTCCTCCTCTACCTTATTCTCTCTTTGACATCCTAAGTGTAAACTTTATTTCTTACGCTCATCCATTGCATGAGTGCTCAAAATATCGAAAAGGAGTGGATCATTTTGACTTGTACCTGGCTAGTGGTCTGGGGATGAGTCAAGATAAGATTCCAAAGAAGACCAAGTGTGACACTTTAGTAGATTGAGTTCTCAACAATAAAAATACTTTGTCTCGTATATCCCTATCCCCTTTATTGCACGCAAACACCATTTGTAGACATTCGAGTCACGGACAGCGAGAGCTCTTGCACCTTTATGTTCTTATGTTGCATATTTCAATGCTAGATATAGACTCTTGCCTGTTATGACTTGAATTGAATTGCATGCTTTGATTGCTTTACTTACAAAGTTCTTATATGGTTGTTAGCATGTCACCACAGAAATTATGCTTGTTATCATTTACCTACTCGAGGACGAGCAGGAATTAAGCTTGGGGATGTTGATACGTCCAAAACGTATCTATAATTTCTGCTTGTTCCATGCCTCTTTTCTATGATATTGCTATGATACTAATGAACTTCCATACAATTTTGATCATATTTGGACTAGCCTATTAACTCAGTGCACCCGAGTGGCAGTTCCTGTTTTCTGCTGTTTTTCTATTTCAGGTTTCCCCCTTATTAAAAGTACCAGAAAAATTCTGGGAAAAATATAGGAAAAATCAGCGTACCGAAAGCTTCGAAAAAAGACCGAGAGGGGCCAGAGGGGAGCCAGGGGGCGCCTGGAGCCCCTGGCCCACCTCTGCCTGCCCCCTTTCACCTATTTATTCCCCGTGACGAGAAACCCTCGGGGACGAAACCCTTTTTCGCGATCTCTTCTCTGTTCCGCCGCCGCCGCGCTTCCAAGATCGGGAGCACCAGAAGACCTCTTCCTGGCACACTCCGGAGGGAGGAATCACCTCCGGGAGCTTCTCCACCACCATGGATGCTTCCCGGATGAACCGTGAGTAGTCCATCTTGGACCATGGGTCCATGATCAGTAGCTATATGATGTTCTCCTCCCATCTTTGTTCTTCATTGATTAGACCTCGTGAGCTACCCTACATGATCGAGGCACATATGTAATCTTTCTGCTGTTGCTATGCTGAGTATGCTGGGATCCGATGGATTATGAGATTATGTTCAGATTGTGATTGAGTTATATATTTGATGCTCTACTTTTATATTTATGTTCTTGAGTAACTCTTGCATGTTCTCCGTTGATGTTTATTGCTTTTTCCAAGTAGTAGGTAGTGACTCCAAGAGGGAGCGTTATGCATGATTGTGGGTTCATGCCCCCCGATGACTAGCTTGAGTGACAGAAACATGAGTCTAGGGGATGTGCTGTTGCCACAAGGGGGAAAACAACGGTACTTGTACTTGCGGGTGCAAGGATTGTTTACTTTACGCAAAGTTCTTTAATGCAGTTGTCCGTTGCTTTCAGTTTACACTTTGGGTGGGATTCGCAACTTAATACCAGCGAGATGTTCTGGATATATATCTCAAGGTGGATGATTAGTGGGTAGATGCAGATGGATTTCGGTCTACTTGTCTTGGCGTACCGCCCGTGCTTTGGAGCCTCTTCCTTTCTGTTTTGCATAATTAGCATTGGTTTGCGCACATAATCCTGTCAATTGCCCAGCTGTAATTTTTTTACCTCACATGGCTATTTTATCGTCTTTTGGGAGAGAGACATCACTAGTGAACATCATGAGATCCCGGTCCATACTTCCACCACTGTTTACACTATCAATTTACTTTTAGTATTTACTTTTTAGTTGCTATCACTATCATTATCATCCCGTGCGTTTTATCCTTCGTAAACGACAAGGCCGGAGGAATTGTCAACTCCTCTGTACTCGTTGGGAAGCGAAGCTATCTGTGTGTGTGCAGGTCCAGGTGAATTAAGCAACCTTAGGTTGTAAACGGCGCCATTGTTCACTTCACCACCTACTTATATCTATTGGATTCCTCCTGGACGATACTCAACCTTAGCATTTTTGCTAAGGGAAATTTGCCGCTATCTACATCTCACCTTCCACTTGGGGTAACCAACTAGGGCGAGAAGTTATCTCGTGTATCAAAGACTACAAGGGTATCAAGACACCGATGCCTACAAATGGGCAACTTGGCCCTGATGAAAATGGCAAGGACTACGATCAAAAGGTATACCGCTCCATGATAGGTTCTCTGCTATATCTATGTGCATCTAGGCCTGATATAATGTTGAGCGTTTGCATGTGTGCCCGATTCCAAGCGGCACCTAAGGAATCGCATCACCAAGCGGTGAAACGAATTCTTCTATATTTGGCTCACACCTCGTCGCTAGGCTTATGGTATCCAAAAGGCACACAGCTGGATCTCGTTGGGTACTCAGACTCAGATTATGCTGGAGATCGACTGGATCGGAAGTCTACCTCAGGAACATGTCATTTCCTCGGACGCTCTCTGGTGTGCTGGTCATCGAAGAAGCAGAACTGCGTCTTCCTCTCCACTGCTGAAGCTGAATACATCGTTGCTGGTGCAAGCTGCTCACAACTTCTTTGGATGAAGCAAACTCTAAAGGACTACGACATCAACCTGAAGAAAGTTCCACTACTATGTGACAATGAGAGCGCCATCAAGATCTCTCAGAAACCAGTACAGCACTCGAGGACGAAGCACATTGAGATTCGGTAGCACTTTCTTCGGGATCATGTATTGAAGGAAGACATCGCCATCAGCCACGTGAAGACTGAAGACCAACTTGCTGATATATTCACTAAGCCTTTGGATGAAAAGAATTTTAGCACTCTGAGGTGTGAGCTAAATATCTTAGATTCCTCAAACGTCCAGTGAATGGACACACATCCTATCGCTTAAAACAATATTAAAGAATCCTGATGTACAACACGATGCGTCGTACTCCTCATCATGAGGAACTATCTTGCTAAGTGTGAAGAAATTAACGTGGAATTGACTCAAGATCCATACGACAATTGTATGGTATCAAGTGTCTCATTCCCTATAAGGTGGGTAGCGCCACCGCCCAAATTCCTCTGGATCTGTTGATCCTCAGTTTCCTCATTTGAAGTCTTCATCTTGCTGATTACCATGTTTGTCCTCAACAGCGTTCACCTATAGTTCTTGTTCCTCAGCATTTTCTTCTTCATCTAGGTGAACGTGATCGGACCCGTCCCTCTGTGCTCACTTATCCATTCTTTCTATCTCATATGCGTTCGTTTGGAAATCATGTGTTCCTCAGCCTATTCCTCATGAACGCATATAACCGTACCCCACTTCCATCGCAACTTAATTCTGTCACAGGTACATGTCTGCTGAGGAATCGTATGGTCCTCATAGTCTCACTTCATTTGCAGCTCAGCTCGAACGCACCATTCCTCAATCTCCACCACTGAAGAAAATGGCTCCTCGCCGTAAGCTCACTGATACTGCTAAAGAGTTGCCTCCTGAGCTCTATGACAAGCTGAAGACTCCCGAACGTGAAACCGCGGGCGAACGTGTAACAGCCCAGATTTCACAAAAAATTAAAATTTTTGTTTTCGGTGTGAATTATTTGATTGTCTGATTTGTTTGCGGTGTTTGCATCCCCGATTTATCGATCGGCGCTTATTTTCCCCTCTTATATCGTACCGGACGGAGACCGACCCTTGCCACCCTGACACTTGACCTTTGCGACATCGGGTTTCACCCGATCACCGTCGCGAAAACCGCAGCACACCAGATGCGGCCAAAGGAACGAAACCCCCGTTTAATAATTAAACGGGTTATTTATATAGCGCACCGGAAAGTATTTTCGGAAAGGTTCCAACGCGAGGTGAACGCCGCCGGCTCGACGCGCTGATCGCGCAGTTTGAAGTTTTACCCGAATCGGAGGTCCTGCGGACCCGCGGCGGTCAGAAACGTAAACACTGCGCGCGCGAGAAAAAAAACCGGGGATGTTTTTGCAAACTGCCAGCCACCTGGGCTATATAAAGACCACCACTCTCCCACCTCTTTCTAGGGTTTCCCTAGCCACAAAATTGCAGCCACGCCCTCCACTTGCCCCCAAAATACCCCATTTTCGCATCCCTAGCCCAGATCTGTTTGCATCCGTTCGATCGGGAGATCGGAGGGCCAAGAACGCGCCACGTCACCCTAGCCCATCTCCTCTCCACCTCCTCCCATGGAGTCGCCGCTCCCTCCGACCACCGGGAGCCGCGGCCGCCGGCTCCCCTCCTCCCAGCCGACCTCTCTCCCTTCTCTCTCTTTCCCTCCCCTCTCCTTCCCCTGACCTCATCTCTCTCTCTCTTCTGCGTGCAGGGGAAGCCGCCGGCGCAACCATGGGCGAGCTCGGCCCGCGCAGGCCACTGCCATGTGGAAATCGAGCGGGAGCTCGCCCCGCGCCCCCAAGCACCCGCCTGCGACCAGGGCCAGGCGGATCCGACCGCCAATCCGGCCTCCTCAGCGCCCCGCCGCCTCGCCGGTGTCAGGACGGCGCCGCCGCGCCCGTCGACAGCCAGCGCCGGAGCCGCCATGGCCACAACGCGAGCCGGCCAGGACAACCGCCGCCGTGGGCCAACCACGTCCCCGCGGCCCACTTCCTCCTCGAGGCGAGCCCACCTCCAGATCCATCCCGAGACGCCAGATCCGGCCAGCGCAGCTTTGCGCCGAGACCATGTGGGTGAGGCCCGTTTATTTTTTTTAGTTTACCCCCTGTGAATTTTTCTAAGTCTGGTAAAATTTTGTCTGCTGTCCTGTTTTGCAACGTTAATTCCCGTTGACTCTTAGGTCCAAATGAAGTGATTCTTTTTTTGTTTGTTTGTGCTTTGTGTGCACTAGAGTTCATCTTTAGGAAGTTATTTATTTTGAGGTCATCTTGAATATGTAATTGTGTGTTGAACAGGGCACCAGATCGTTAAGTTGTTAATCTGCTGTTAACTACTGCTGTTGTTATTTTGTTCAAACTTTGGGTGATGCTTGTGTCAAATCCATGAGGCCTATTGCATTGATTCTTTTTGTTGTGTGTTAAGAATCATGTGTACTTCATTCCCATGCTTTAACTTGTCATGTTTGGGTGCTTTAGCTATATTAAATCTTTCTCCAAAGTGGTGACCTTGCTGTTAATGTGTTGCTGTGCTGAAAACGGTTAATTTGTTGCAACTTCGGGTGAAGGTTGCGTCGCAACCGTTTATCAGAATTTAGTGATTCCAATTGCATATTGTTAAGCATCATGTCTAATTCCATTATATGTATTGCATTGTCATGATATGCTTGTTGGTCATATAGTTATTGAGCTCCAAAGTTGCTATCCCGCTGTTTTTGACAGCCACCTCTGTTTTTCTCAAAGTCTATAACGTTCCGATGCCATGTTGCATGCTTAATATCTTTTGATCTATGATGCCTATGACCTTGATTCTTGTTTGTACCTGATCACCATCATGTCTAGTTCATGCTCATATATTGCTATGTCATGTTGCTGCACTTTTGCATATAGTTTTGCTCCTGTTTATACAGCATAAAAATAACAGTTTCTGCCATGTTTTCCTGATTTTCACTAAGTCCTAGACCAGTAATGTTTTATTGCATTCTGCTTGGGCTATAATTAGTTGTTCATGATGCCTTTTTGCATGATTATTTTTGCCATGCCTTCCTTGTCATGTCTACTTTAATTTCATATCATTTGTGAGCATGTTTGCATTCATTATCCTGTTTATGCATTGCTCTAAAGTGTGCTTCCTGATGTTGGCAGATTGTGCCTGTAACTTGTGTTGCTTGTATCTATTTAACCGTAACTCCGTTTGGGGTGTTCTTTATATGTAACTTGATTAGTTTTTCGTGTTCTTTGTGTTTATGCTTTTTTTTGCTGCTGGTAACCAACCTAAAATATGGTTTAGGTCAGAACAATACAAAATCCTTTAATTGTCCTGAGGCACTTAGAGGATTCCATGTTAAGGTTGTGCCTCGCTTAAATTGACTAGCATAGATAGTTTGTGAAAGTCCAAGTATGTGATCAGAGGGGGAGGGGGTGAATGATCACTTCAAAAATTTCGACTGAAACTATTGAAGTGAAGCATAATTGAAGCGGAATAGCGAAGTAAAACTGGAAGCGAAACTAAATGCGGTGAATCAAAACACATTGGAGCATAACTGCGAAGCTAATGCAATACTGAAGGTAAATGCTCGAAGTAAAACGAACTGAGATTCGCCGATGTTTGTTCGACCAGTTCACGCTCTGCAAAGCGCTACGTCTGGTTGGAGGGACTAGTGATTGAACACCTGGAGCAAATCTCTCTCCGTCCGTTGCTCCACTGCACCAAACTCCTTGAGCTTGGCCAGTTCTTCACTCGTGGTTGATTATTGAGGAAATCACCGAAACCGTTGACAAACTGGACTTCGAGGCGACAATAACTCTTCACTCTCTGAAGAAAAACACTCTAACCGTCTAGGAGAATTGCAGTTCTCCAAGATAAAAAGGCTAGTAAGCTTTCACCTAAGTCATCTCGAATCTACTCAGATCAATGGGACTTAGGCTTCAGTATTCTGGGTTTTGGGTTTTGCTTCGGTGAAGTCTTTGGGGTGCTCTCTTCAATCTCTCTCAGGAATATTCTTGGAGCAGCCACCTGCAAATGGAGGAGGGGGCGGCGTATTTATAGTTGGCGATCCCGAGTGCGGAATGACCAAATTGACCCGAGGTGACAGCTTGACACGTGTCCACAATGGTTGGATTTGTCATCACTGCGCAACTTTACTTGCGGAACAAGTAAAGCTGACTCGCGGACTTAGTTCTGCTTCAGAAGCCAAAGAACGAAGTCTTTGCTACTGAAGCTTAACTCAGTGCACATGAGATTTCTTCGCTCAGGCTTCTCACTTGGTTTGGATTTGATCTGAGCATTTTCTCAATGACTTCGGTGTCCCCAAATTAAATACCCCTCTTGATAGTACTGTTTGTCCTATGACTCAAAGAACCGAAAAAGAACTACAAAAAAACATCTAAGTCTTGCGCCGTCTTCTTCATTTCCTTCAATGAGTTGAGCTTCAGGACACCTTCATTTTTGGGGGTCATCCTCCGTGATTAAGCTTCGCTCAGGGGGTAATGCTTCGATAACTTGAAGACCTTCCCTGAAGCTTTATCACCTAGCTTGTCCTTCAGGAACCTATACAACTGTTTACACTAGAAAACATTAGTAGTTCCTCTACTGTCTTGTCCAACAATATCCAAAACACACGGGGGCAAAACTTTGCTCTTACAATCTCCCCCTTTTTGGACTATTGTTGACAAAACAGGCATCGGTAAAAGATATTGAAGTTTTTGTGAAGTGATGGGACAAACTCTAAGATATGAAGTTTTTGGCTCCCCCTGAATGCAAGCATTGAAGATTTATATAATCGAAGTTAATGCTTGAGATAATTTTCTTCGGTGGAGAAAAAAAATATCTTAGCGAATACAATTGCATTTGAAGATATATATCCAGGAATGTATGCAATTGCTTCCAATGACCTGTGACTTAGAAAATAATAACCACCTGCAGGATAGAAGATACGAAGCAATACTTGCAAGCAAAGGGGTTATTAAAACTTAAGCGTATCACAGAAGTAGCAGGACCGAAGTTAAACTTAAGTTACAACCCAATCGAAGAGAATGGAATGTTTGTTGTAACTTAACCGAACGAAGCAAAAACAAAAAGCAAGAACCCTTTCCCCGATGCAAATCTAACTCATCGATGCCCTCATTCTCCCCCTTTTTGTCAATGATTGGACAAAAGGTTCAGAGGAGGTTCGAGAGAACTAGTGCGCGGCATCAGCACCCTGAGAACCCGACGAAGCTGAGCTTGACGAAGACTCATCCAACGAAGACTGATCGCCTGAGGATTCTTCTTCGGAAGAAGACGTAGGAATAGCTTCGTGGCGCGACTGGGTGATGAGGTTGATGTCGAGGTCGCGGTCGTCGAGGCCGTCGTCGTCCTTTGAATTAATTGAGTCATTTTCCGAGACGGTATCAGGCCGGATGGGTTCAGGTTCGTTGACGAAGAACACTTCATCAATCTTGTGCAGGGGAGGGATCTTCTGATTCGGGCGGTCAACTGTATCATCACGAGAAAAGTTTCGCTGGAGGTGCTCATACTCTTTGTAGATGCGATCTTTACGAGGGCCTTTGACAGAGTTGAATTTTCGGAGCCCCTTCCAGGAATGACGCTTGAGAACACGCAAATATTGATTGTTGTTGAGTACAATGTTGCCAACTCTGTTAATCTCATCAGCAAGAAATTTCATCTGGCGCTGATTGGCTTCAATGTAGTTTTCAAGCATTTGCTGCGACCGAAGATTAACTTCAAAGTGGTGGCAGTCTTTCTGGAACTTCTTGGATAAGTTTCGCTCATTGACTTCATGGCGCACGCCAACATATGTAGAAAAAGGATCATTGGGCTTCCTCAGCAATGCCAAAGTGTCACGCATTGGTGGCAAGAAAATCTTCGGGTGATGGCGAGCTACAAAGTCCTTGTTTCTGCCACAGTCACATACAACTTGCAGCCAGGGAGCATAAGGTTTCAGTGTGAAAGGTAGCTCTGCTGCATGAACCAAGTTCCTAATGAAGCAATCCTCAAAGTCAAAGATGAGACCATGAGTGAGCTTCATAATTGCATGCCTTGTCTCTGGATAAATCTTCGATTCTTCTGAAGCAGTACTCAAAGGGATCAATGAGTTGGACAAAATGTAGAACCAAGTCCTGGAGATGAAGTTCAAATGCTTCGGGCGAATGTTTTCAGGAAAATAGCTTGCAGAGACTTCAGTGTCCGGCAGAGTCGCAAATTCTTCTTCAGTCAGATCAGGTTCTAAGTGAACCTTTTCTTGGACTCCAGAATGTCGTGGAATATTGACAATTTCCATGAATTCAGCAGAGGACATTCTGAAGACTTTGCCTTGAATCATCCATTCCAGCGTCCATGAGTTGGGTTCATTTGCTTCACCAGAATTATAGAGAGTTGCATAGAATTGCTTGATAAGTTCAGAATTGAAGGGAGTGCTCAAAGCAAATAACCGAGTCAAATTCTGATTCTCAATGGTTTCGGCGACGTTCTGAAAGCAAGTGGCAGTCGAAAGACTTCGCATGTCCAGAAATTTATGCCTGAACAGAACTCCTTGCTGACAGAAGACTTTGGTGTATAGGATTTGCTGTTCTGCAGTCCAAAAGCGAAGATCATTTGCGGTGCGATCTGAAGCATACGGACTGACACCAAAGAAACGGTGGCGCTTCTGATGCTGCTCCAAGTTGAAGACCGGGCCATGCCTTGAAGAATAACCAGCACCCTTGAAAATAGGAAAAGTTTCACGAGGTTAATTGGAGTCAAGCTGGGTATCTTGGCAGGGGCGCGAATGCGCGCGAAACCTTTGCAGAGGAGCAATTGGATTGGCGCTAGAAGGGCCAGCAGTTTGAGCGACTATAAGCGCTTGCTCTTGTGACAGATTCAGTATTTGAACTTGTTCTACTTCGTCGTCATGTGCTTCGGTGCGAGGCACAATGGTTTCGGACTCTTGAACGGATCTGGCAAGGGAAAAATCTCGGGTGACATGTGTTCGGGAGTGGGTTAGGGACGATGCATTTTCTTCATGGGGAGGTGATGGAGGTGGTGCGGGAGCAGCTGGTGGAGTGGGAATCCTTTGTGGTGAGGGGATTGGGGCACGGATGGGTGTGGGTGCACGAGGTGGAATGGGTGTGGTAGTTCGTGCAGGTGTTGGAGTAGGGGTAGGAGCTTTTTGTGGTGGAGTTGATTTGGGGGTGGTTCTGGTAAGAGGAGGTGTGGGAGTCTTGGTGGGTGGAGCTGAAGGTTTTGGTATGGGCTGGGATGGATTTGGCTTCGGTGAAGGAGTGGGAACTGCTTCAGGAGTTTCCTTCGGCTGTTCATCACTGGTATCCATGTCAGCAGCTGAAGCCAAAGTAACCTTCCTCTTCTTGGTGGTTTTCTTCTTGGGTGAAGGACCCGAAGCCTTTGAAGCAGTGGGCTTTGCCGCCGATGGTTGTGCAACAACAGGTTCAGCTTCGGGCGAAGCCTTTCGCTTCCTTGAATCACTTTCCATAATGGATGCATTATGGGTCTTCACCATTTCATCAACAGCGGCCTTGACTTTGCCTCTGAAGATTTTGATATTATTCTTGGTGGTGGTGTTAACGTCCGTCACTTGCTGAAGCAATTTCAGAGCATGCTGTTTGAATTCTTCATCTGGTTCAGATTCAGCGTGCTTCTGATAGTTGTGAATCTTTTTGATTTCAGCCCTATCTCTTGAATGCAAATCCTTCAGCTGACTGATCATGGTGGAGATCATTGCTTCGATGGAGCTTGAGATGTAAACTTCTCCAAGATCAACAGCTTCAGGCTCTTCAGCAGCACATTTCTCCCAAAGGGCTTCAGTGATGCCCAACTGATCCCAGAGTTCGCCTTCACGTGGGTCAGGGAACTGATGGTCACTGTAGCGATCAGCTTCAGCTTGAGCTTCAGGCAGAGATATGCCTTTCTGCTTCGATGGAATAGAGGAGGGAGTCATATCAGCAACGGGCTTCTTCTGACTTGCCCTAGCAGCTTTCTCTGCTTTCTTTGTCCTGAGGCTGTCTAGAGTGGCCTTGCGTTTTGCTTCAAGCTCGGCCAGCTGTTTAGCTTCAGCGGCAGCTTTCGCTTCGTTCTTTTCGGCTTCGGCGAGCTTGCGCTTTGTATCAGCCTTCTCTGCATCCAATCTGGCAGAGTCCAACTCCTTTTTATTTCTTGCAGTGTCCTCATCTGCTTTCTCCTTCTCAGCTGAACTTCTGGCAAGTATGTTGCGCTCAAGTGCCTCTTCGAGATCTTTCTGTCTCAATTCTTCTTAAGTGAGCTTGTGATTCGCTGAAGGGTTTTGAGCCGCAGACTGCTTGGGGTTCGATGGTGCTGAAGCCTTTGCAGTGGGTTGCTTCTTAGCAGGGTCATGCTTCAGCTTCGATCGCCTGTCAATGTTGAGGGCATCAGCCGGTGGCTTGGATGCCAAGGGCTTCGCAACCACCAAGTTTGAAAAATCAATGGTGGGGCGAGCAGAAGACTTGTCCTTGGGGTCTTGAAACTTAATCCCCTTAGCAGTAGGTTTCTCTCCTGGCTTCTTCTTCAGTGGGATCTGAAGTCTTTGCTTCTTGGGGGG
This sequence comes from Bromus sterilis, assembly GCA_950022295.1. Classification (NCBI taxonomy): domain Eukaryota; kingdom Viridiplantae; phylum Streptophyta; class Magnoliopsida; order Poales; family Poaceae; genus Bromus; species Bromus sterilis. The sequence goes on from OX465597.1 coordinate 214,986,761, forward strand.
AGCAGGTTCATCAGATTCATCATCTGCTTCGGATTCTGATTCGTTGTCAGCAGCATTTGATTCGTCCAACATTGAATCCTCCAGAGCTGCTTGCTCTAGCTTAGCTTGCTCTTCATCTTCTGTGGTAGCATGAGGAGGAGAAGCAGATTTCTTCTTGAGCTTCTTCTTCTTCGAGCTAGGCCCAACATCATGGGCTTCAGCTTCAGCCAACTTGGCTGCCTTCTTCTCTTCTTTCAGTCTCTTGTTTTCAGTAGCAATCCTCAAACGTTCTTCTTCGTCAGCTTAGTCAGCTGGAGTCTTGAGGGTGTTGGGGTGTGGAAACTTTGGTGGAACTGGGTAGTATAAATGGCGATTTTCTTTGGTGTACTGACTACACATGGCCAAAGTATATTGAAAGGGTGGACTGAAGGCAAATTGCATAGCCCACTTCCAGTCAGGGATGCTCTTGTACTTGTACCATCTAACAGCCCAGTACCGGCGAATGTTTTGCAATCGATTCTTGCGCTGATCCTTGGTTTCTCCAGGAGGCGTATCATATCCAAGCTCTAAGCGAATGGATTCGGGGATGCCTCTGGCATTGTTGGTTTCCTTCGTTCTGCCACCTTTCTTCTTCGGAGCAGACCGTTCTGCTTCGTTGATGTGGTCAAGAATTGGTGACTCATTTCCGAAGCCTAACTCTGCAGACATCCTGTGAGAAGCATAAAGGTAGCGAGGGAAAAAGGCAAGTATGGAATGAGCACCAGCAAAAGTTTCGATCCAAAAACAAAAGTTTTGACAAGGGATTCAGTGAAGAATTTTGGGTGAAGATTCTTGTCTGTTCTGAGCTAGACTTAACTTCATGCAATGAAGAACTGTAACCCTAACACAGAACAGAAAGATTCATGCCCTAACTTCTAACCTGAATCGAGATGGGAACCTTTTGGCTAGCAGAAACAGATTTCCCAACAGTGCACCGATCCAACGGATCAATTAAACCTAAGAAATTCATCCCAAAACAAACAGACTAAGAACTCGGATCCAATCTGGAAACAGAAGAACAGATGAGATAGAGATTGGATCGAGGCTCGGCATACCCTAACTCGGTGGCGTCGAGCAGCTACGACGGCGAGGAGCAAGGAGGACGTGCTCGTCGATGGCGTGAAGTCCACGGCGGCACTCTTCCGGCAGTGAAGTGGCGAGAACGGCGACGGGGACGAAGAGCTCGACGGCGCTCGGGAGAGAGAGGGTTCCGGAGAGATGCGAATGATTTTGAAGGAAGGATTCGCTGGGGTGGGATGCCTTATATAGGCCGGTCTGACAGGAGTTGTCAGATTAGATCGAACGGCTCCCAGCGTCCGTCTCTCCGGATTCTACGGCGAGGATTTCGTGGAGAATCGCGAGAAAATCTCAACGACCCGGATTTGATGGGATCTCAACGACCGAAGAATAAGTCCTCGACTTGAGTAAAACTTCGATAAAAATTGGAAGCATTTGATTCGGAACTCAATGATGTTCGAAGAAAAATACTTTCCGTTTCAATTGTGCTCAACCACTTTGGACAGACAGAATAAGAAAGAAGAAGAATAGAAGGGGTAGGGTCCGAAACTTATCACCTCGAAGAAAAACCAAAAGAAGCAAAAGGTGATAAGCATAGAGGACTAAATCCAAGAAAAATAAAATAAGCATAGCAAAATCAAACAAAGAAACTAAAAGGTAAGCAACGAAGTAAATGAGTATATACAGGAGTGAAAGGTTCGATCTTACAGTACATTTCGTAAGTCCAATATATTGAGCTCACACCTTAACGCACAGAACCTTTTCTCATCCAATGGTTTCGTGAATATGTCAGCCAGTTGATCTTCAGTTCTGACATGACTTATGACAATATCTTCACGGTGAACATCATCACGAAGAAAATGATGACGAATGTCAATATGCTTCGTGCGAGAGTGCTGCACAGGATTGTGAGCAATTTTGATTGCACTCTCATTATCACATAGAAGTGGAATTTTCTTCACATGAATACCATAATCCTTCAGTGTTTGCTTCAGCCATAGAATCTGAGTACAGCATGCTCCAGCAACAATGTATTCAGCTTCAGTAGTAGATATTGAAACACAGTTTTGCTTCTGTGAAGCCCAACATACAAGTGATCTTCCAAGGAAATGACAAGTCCCTGAAGTTGATTTCCTATCCACACGATCACCAGCCCAGTCTGAATCAGAATAGCCAATGAGATCAAACTGAGCTCCCTTGGGATACCACAAGCCCAAGGAAGGTTTGTGAGAAAGATACCAAAGAATTCGCTTTACAGCAGTATGATGTGATTCTTTTGGATTGGCTTGAAAACGAGCACAAATACATACTGAAAGCATAATGTCAGGTCTAGATGCACAAAGATATAAGAGAGATCCAATCATAGACCGATATTTCTTCTGGTCGAAGGCTTTGCCCTTCTCATCTGCATCTAAGAAGCCATTGGTTGGCATTGGAGTTTTGATAGTTTTGCAATCAGTAAGACCAAACTTCTTCAGGCAATCCTTGAGATATTTTTCTTGAGAAATAAAGGTGCCATTCTTCTGTTGACGAATTTGAAGTCCAAGGAAAAACTTCAATTCACCCATCATAGACATCTCATATTTCTTCGACATCATTTTGGCAAATTCTTCGCTGATTTCAGTGTTAGTGCATCCAAAAATGATATCATCTACATATATTTGACATACAAACAAATCCCCATTATAAGATCGAGTGAAAAGTGTTGGGTCAGTTGTTCCTGGTTTGAAGCCTTTCTTCAGAAGGAAATCCTTCAATGTGTCGTACCAAGCATGAGGTGCTTGCTTCAACCCATAGAGGGCCTTGTGTAACCTGTACACCATGTCGGGTTTCTTTGGGTCTTCAAAACCTGGAGGCTGCATAACATACACTTCTTCCTCGATTTCTCCGTTAAGGAAAGCACTTTTCACATCCATTTGATAAAGTAGAATACCATTGAAATTTGCAAAAGCAAGCATAACACGAATGGATTCGAGACGAGCAACTGGAGCATAAGTTTCGCCAAAATCGATACCTTCAATTTGGGTGTATCCTTGTGCTACCAGTCGTGCTTTGTTTCTTACCACTATACCGTCTTCATCTTGCTTGTTGCGAAATATCCACTTTGTACCAATGATGTTGTGCTTCGTGGGATCAGGTCTATCAACTAAGGACCAGACTTTGTTTCGCTCGAACTGATTAAGTTCTTCGAGCATAGCAGTTAACCAATCTGGGTCCTTCATGGCTTCATCAAACTTTGATGGTTCTAGCATGGAGACAAACGAAAAGTTTCCACAGAAGTTAGCCAAACGAGTACGAGAGCGAGTTGTGGGACGACCTGGTTGATGAATTTCTTCAAGGATCGAATCAACATCAACTCTTCTTCGAACTCGTGATAAGATTGAATTATTTGCTTCAGGCACAGCTTCTGCTTAAGGATCTGCTTCAGCTTCAGGATCTGCTTCAGCTTCAGGATTTGCTTCACCTTCAGCTTCAGCATTTCCTTCGGGATTGGCATTTCCTTCGTTCCCTTGTTCTTCTTCGTCCTGTTCATCATTAGCTTCAGGATGTTGATCTCTAGCGCCCCGGGCTATGTGTGGGAACATTGGACCATCATCATCCCTATTAGATTGACGATCATTAGCTTCAACAGGGCGTATTTCTCAACTAGCCATGGACCTGATCACTTCATCAAGAGGTGGTTCATCTAGATCATGAGGCAAATGCTCTTTTTGAGAGACATTAGTTTCATCAAACCTCACATTCACGGTTTCCATAACTTTCCCAAAGTGAGAGTTATAGACTCTGTAAGTGTGAGAGTTTGAGCCATAACCTAAAAGAAAACCTTCATGTGCCTTAGGGGCAAATTTGGAGCTATGATTCATATCTCTAATAAATCATGGAGCACCAAATACCCTAAGGTACGAAACATTTGGTTTGTTACCAGTGATAAGCTCATGTGAAATTTTCTTCAGAAACTTGTGAAGGTAAACCTTGTTGATGATATGAAAAGCTGTGTTAATTGCTTCGGCCCAGAACCTCATGGGAGTCTTGTATTCAACAAGCATAGTTCTGGCCATTTCAATAAGAGTTCTATTCTTCCTTTCAACAACACCATTCTGTTGAGGTGTGTAAGCAGCCGAGAACTCATGAGTAAAACCATGATCATCAAGAAAATCTTCGATATGAGTATTCTTCAATTCAGTTCCATTATCACTTCGGATATGCTTCAGAGATAATTCATATTCTGTTTGAGCTCTCTTGGCGAATGACTTGAAGATTTCAACAACTTTGCTCTTGTCATCCAAAAAGAAAACCCAAGTATAGCGAGAGAAATCATCAACAATAACAACACCATATTTGTTTCCTCCCAGGCTTGCATAATTTTGAGGACCGAAAAGACCCATATGAAGCAATTCAAGAGGACGAGTGGTTGTCATGATAGTCTTCGCTGAATGATGTTTCTTCGTAATCTTACCAGCTCCACAGGCACTGCAGAGACGATCCTTATCGAATTTTACTTCGCTAAGGCCAATAACATGGTTGTTCTTCACGAGATTATGAAGATTTATCATCCCTGCATGACCAAGTCTTCGATGCCATAACCAACCAGATGAAGCTTTTGCCATTAAGCATGTGGATATAGCAGGACCCGAAGAAAAATCAACAATGTATAAATCTCCTTTTCGGTAACCCTCAAAGACAAACGTATAGTCATCCTGTGAAAAGACAACACAACGCGAAGCAGAAAATAGAACAAGCATACCCATATCACATAACTTCGAAATAGACATAAGATTATATCCAAGGGATTGGACTAGCATAACCTTGTCAATGTGCTTATCTTTCGATATGGCAACCTTACCCAAACCTAAAACTTTACCCTTGTTGTTATCACCGAAGGTAATGTACTTCTGAGAAGAGTGAGATAGTTTTTCTTCGGTGAATAACTCCTTGTCTCCGGTCATATGATTTGTGCAACCACTATCCATGACCCATTCGGATCCACCGGAGACATAGCCCTGCAGAAGAATTAGTTCTTCTTAACCACCCACAAACGAGCAGGTGACTGAGAAGATGTTGAAGCACTGGTTGAAGCAATATTAAAGCGAACATGAGTGTATTTCTTCGGTGTACCATCAAGCACACCATAAATTTAAGTCCTCTACGAATGGTTAGGATAAGAATGAGCATATGCAATCTTAGTATGATTATTATGAGGACGATAAGTATGATGACCAGTGCGATAGTATTGCTTCTACGGAACATTTGATTCGGGCACCAGTGAATCATTTCTTGTTTCTAGAGAATAGAAATGATTCGGTGGTACCGAAGACTTTCCCTGCATGGTATGGTTAGCAGGTAGTTTTTCCACAAGTGCTTTCTGCACCCATATCTGCCTCTTATAGAAGCCATTCTTAGGAGGAGTGCCAACATACTCAGCAGTAACCTTTCCCTGTTCATCTTTGATGAGCTTGTAGTATGAATCAAGTGATTCATCCACAATAGCTTTGTTCATTTTGAAGTCGAAACCTGAAAGGTTAGCAATATCAATAGGATTCTCCTTCGCTAGGACCCAAACAGTCTTAGGATACTGCTCAGGTTCCCAATAGGTGCCATCAGGGTTTATCTTTCTCTCAAAACCAACACCTTCATTCCTGGGATTCCTGTGACGGAGAGCCTTCCTCAGGATATCACAAAGATACTGGTGACCTTGCACACTTTTGAACATGCCTGTTTCAAATAAGTTTTTCAACCTGAGGAGTTCCTCGGTAACAGCAGGGTTTTCCTCATCAGAGGCATTAGTATCATCAATAACAATAGGAGCTTTGCCTTTGGAATCAGTTTTGCTTCGTTCCAGACAAGTTAAGCAAGGTGAATCAGTTTTATGATTTGCTTCAGAACCTTGTTGAGCCATGAGAGAGAGATTGACATTTTCCAACTCTTCATGAGCCTCTTTCAGTCTTTCGAGAGCCATTTTCCTTTGAAGAAATTCATAGGTAAGCTTCTCATAATCAACTGAAAGAAGATCATGCCTAGAGGATAATTCTTCAAACTTTTCTTTCAAAGCTGCATGCTCATTAGTTAAAGTTTGACCTTTCTCTATCTCATCGATCAACAGTGTTTCTGATTTCTTAATGGTTTTGCTTAGAGAATCAAGTTCATCTTGTTGGATTGAAGCAATTTTAGCAAGTTTAGCATAGCTTATCTTCGAATCACTATCATATGAGGAACAATCAGAAGTATCATAGTTAGATTTTGACGAAGATGCCTTCGCCTTGGCCATGAAGCAATATGCAGGAGATTTATCATCACTACTGTTGTTGGTGAAGAATGAGCTCGAAGCTTTTGTCGAAGCATCTGCTGAAGCGAATGCCAAACCAGCAACACCATCTGATTCGGACCCAGACCCAGACCTTGAGCCTGATACAGCTTCGGACCCAGAGGCTTCGTCTTCAGAGTTCATCTCCTTTCCCAGGTAGGCCTTGGCACGGTGAGAGCTGCTTCGCCGAGACGAGTAAGTCTTCGATGAAGAACCCTCACACTTCTTATGATACTTCTTCCTCTTGTCGTCATCAGAATCTTTCTTCTTATCCCTTCTCGAACTGGAATCATGTCTCTTGAATTCATAGCTTCTGGAAGATCTGTGGGACTTGGATGAGGAGTCTCTGAGCGAATGCTTTGCTTTGTTCTCAGCTTCCCACAGAGGGCAATCGGCAATGTAGTGACCTGGCTTCTTGCACTTGTAGCAGCAGTTGTCCTTCGATGGAGAGCTTCTTGAGGATGAGCGGTGAGATGAGTGAGTTGAGCTTCTTGAAGAATAACTCTTCTTCGGTGAAGAAAAACCTTTTCTCTGGAAGCGGTTGAAGCGTCTCATGATCAAAGCTAAATCTTTTCCAATGCTTGCAGGATCATCTGATTCGACACCTGACGCAGAACTGACTTCGGGTGAAGAATGACGCGAAGCTTTTGCTTTCAAGGCATGAGTTTTTCTTCGAGAGCCATTTATGTCACGTTTCTCATCTTCTTCCATTTCAAAGGTATTGAGTCTCTCAAGAATATCAGCGGCAACAAGACGTCTGAAATCAGTCCTTTCCTTGATCATCAGCACAATGTGATCAAACGAGTCATCCAATGAGCGAAGCAAAGTTCTTACAACTGAGTGAGGAGTAATGTCATCAGCACCGAGGCAAATCAACTCATTAGCAAGAGCTGTGAGTCTGCTATAAATGGAGCTGACTTTTTCACCCTCGTTTCTCTTGAAGCGATAGAATTTGCTTCGGAGTGTGTCAATTCTGGCATCCTTCTGGGTAGAAACACCTTCACCAATCTTTTCAAGATAGTCCCAGACACCTTTGGCAGATGGAATATTCTTCACTTCATGATACTTTTTTGGTGTCAAGTGATTGGTGATGAAAACCCAAACTTCAGAATCAAGATCAATCAGTTTTGCTTCTTCAGGGGTGATGGCCTTCTCATCGGCAACAGTGACTCCATACAAGACAACTTGCCAGGCAGTTGAGTTGATAGCCATGATATTTCTTTTCATCTTGTCCTTCCAGTACGGGTAGTCCTTCCCATTGAAGACAGGAATGGGTTCGCCGGAGCGAATAGCTGCGAAAGACATACTTGAAGACACTCCAGGAGGTTAATCCAAAACACACAGAGTGTAGGGAGTGACCAGCTCTGATACCAATTGAAATTCCAAGTATGTGATCAGAGGGGGAGGGGGTGAATGATCACTTCAAAATTTTCGACTGAAACTATTGAAGTGAAGCATAATTGAAGCGGAATAGTGAAGTAAAACTGGAAGCGAAACTAAATGCAGTGAATCAAAACACATTGAAGCATAACTGCGAAGCTAATGCAATGTTGAAGGTAAATGCTCGAAGTAAAACGAACTGAGACTCGTCGATGTTTGTTCGACCAGTTCACGCTCTGCAAAGCGCTACGTCTGGTTGGAGGGACTGGTGATTGAACACCTGGAGCAAATCTCTCTCCGTCCGTTGCTCCACTGCACCAAACTCCTTGAGCTTGGCCAGTTCTTCACTCGTGGTTGATTATTGAGGAAATCACTGAAACCTTTGACAAACTGGACTTCGAGGCGACAATAACTCTTCTCTCTGAAGAACAACACTCTAACCGTCTAGGAGAATTGCAGTTCTCCAAGATAAAAAGGCTAGTAAGCTTTCACCTAAGTCATCTCGAATCTACTCAGATCAATGGGACTTAGGCTTCAGTATTCTGGGTTTTGGGTTTTGCTTCGGTGAAGTCTTTGGGGTGCTCTCTTCAATCTCTCTCAGGAATATTCTTGGAGCAGCCACCCCCAAATGGAGGAGGGGCGGCGTATTTATAGTTGGCGATCCCGAGGTGCGGAATTACCAAATTGACCCGAGGTGACAGCTTGACATGTGTCCACAACGGTCGGATTTGTCATCACTGCGCAACTTTACTTGCGGAACAAGTAAAGCTGGCTCACGGACTTAGTTCTTCTTCAGAAGCCAAAGAACGAAGTCTTTGCTACTGAAGCTTAACTCAGTGCACATGAGATTTCTTCGCTCAGGCTTCTCACTTGGTTTGGATTTGATCTGAGCATGTTCTCAATGATTTCGGTGTCCACAAACTAAATACCCCTCTTGATAGTACGGTTTGTCCTATGACTCAAAGAACCGAAAAAGAACTACACAAAAACATCTAAGTCTTGTGCCGTCTTCTTCATTTCCTTCAATGAGTTGAGCTTCAGGACACCTTCATTTTTGGGGGTCATCCTCCGTGATTAACCTTCTCTCAGGAGGTAATGCTTCGATAACTTGAAGACCTTCCCTGAAGCTTTATCACCTAGCTTGTCCTTCAGGAACCTATACAACTGTTTACACTACAAAACATTGTTAGTTCCTCTACTATCTTGTCCAACAATATCCAAAACACACGGGGGCAAAACTTTGCTCTTACAGTTTCCTTTATGCTTCACCTCTTGCCATGTTAGTGTGCTATGCCATGCTTGCTTGAGTTGCCATGTTAACAACCTTTGTTGATCACCTGTAGCTAAACAACTTGAACCTTTCCAAATGAGCGGTATCGTCGTGTGTGACGAGTACTCCACTTAACCTGTTAGTAACCGCTCTCGACGGTAGGTGTGTTGTCTCGTGTTGTCTTCTTGTTGATCCTTGCTCGTGATTGCTTCGCAGTAATAGATGCTTGCTCGTTGATTGCTTTCCAGTGTTTACCCTCTTGTGTGCTTCCGCGGGTACCTCTCGGAGACGTTGCGAGCTTGCGATCAACTACACCTTCGGAACCCGACTTATCAACAGGCAAGGACTATACATTACTTATGATCCATTCTATTTCAACCAGCGGTTTGCATGCTAGTCTAGGTTAGGCTCGATGTTTGATCCTACCACATGTTTAAAGCCTCTTTCAAACCGATACAGCCATGTCCCCTCCCAGCAAACCATGTACTGCTATGTTACTATTGCTCGTTGCTCAGCCCCTGCTTAGGATGCTACGATGTTACCCTATTACTCCTTGGTTTAGGCTATCACATTGTTATATTGTTGTGGATGATATGATTATTATAATGTTGACTATATTCGACGAAGGATGGAAGGTCTGGGCTATCCCGCCCCGACGCTTTGTTCCATTCGAGTCACCTAGGATCCGAGTTCCGGGTATTGGTTTTAAGACTGAGCATGCCTAACCGCGTGTGGGATGCTATGGGGTCCCCTCTTCTTACCTATCTAGCTTCAAACATTTCTAGTGGTGGCCCAAGCTTGTTTTACCTTTTGCAAAACGTGTGTGTGCGAGTGTCGACCTCGCAGATTTTCAAACAACTCGGGCCAGCGGAGACATGGTTTCTTTGTTGGTCCACACCTGGAAGCTTGGGGGCTGCCCACATCTGTTTGGGTAGCTAACCCGACCTCGTCCAGACGGTAGAGGCCGATTCGAGAGCGCGGCCGGCTTTTGAGTTGGATGTCGACTCACCGGGGGCCACCCGGATTTGTGCGTTGTTAGTTAGAGGGACCTGTCGTTCCGGATCTCTTGGGACTAAATCATAAAATGGTTGCCTATCATGGGTAGCAACTGAGAGAGATGGGCGTGCGTATGGAGCCTTGTAATGGGCAGTTGGTACACCCCTGGAGGGTTAAATCTTTTCGAGAAGCCGTGTCCACGGTTATGGACGACTTGAGACCTACTCCTTGTTCATAGACAACAACAACTGAGATAATCTTAATATAACTTGATCAACGTGTGTGTGCCTTGACTACTTCTTCTTCGTTGGGATGCGAAGAGGAGGACAAGGATAGGATAGGTGTTATGTTTGCGTACGTAGTTGATAGCAGACTTGTTGGAGGCGATTCCTCATCAAATGCTTGGCTTCTTATCTTACTCTCTAGATCGTTAGCCACTTCATAAATGTTAGTGCGGCAGCAACCTCACCACTTACCCCATCCTTACCGTAAACTACTAGTTGTCCTAGAATGACGAGTGATGAAGTCCTTGCTCGGTCAAATGACCACTACAGTTTGATGATGAGTACTTTTGTACTCATGATACTACCCCCAAACTCTTTTCAGGGTTCTTGATCGACAACAGGTATGGTGACCGAAATTTCACATGGAGACTCGACGACGACTAGTTAGGCGGATCCCGGCAGAGGGCCTGGACCCGTGTGGTTATGGGGATCGATGTTTTTCTCTTTGCCAGTAGGCATTTGATTGTAGTCTGTACTCAGACATGTATCTTCCGTTGATGTATTGTATTTAAGGCATTTGTATGCCGATTGTATGAGATGTTGTATCCTTGTATCTGTAATGTTGTGATATCATGTTGGAAATCCGGGGCTTATGGCTATGTCATATGTCGCGGTGGGACCGATATGTGCTTCGTCCCCGGATCTGGACGGAAACATCTAGATCTGGAACCGTACCGCATATTGGGCCTTACAACTTGGTATCAGAGCCTTACCGACCGTAGGATCCCTTTTCTGGCCGAAGTCGAGTCTAGACAAAACTATTTTATAGTTACTAAGTTAGTTATCGGAGAGTAGGAATCTTTTTACTCCTTATCTTTTCTCTGATCAGGACAAGTGTCGTAAGTATTTTATTCTCGCCTTATCCCCTTCAAACTCAAGGATCTCGAGTGTGTGGAGTATCGAAATCGTTACAATGCTTTGCTTGGGAAGTATTGTCTCGGTTCTGAGCTCACGTGGGAATTCCTATAGTACCTTTAGCTTCTCCGATTTTGGGTATCATCTGGGTCATCCATTGCCATCCATCCTTTTGCCGGTGTTTTCACGACTTGCGTCGAAAACACTATCATTTGATCCGGTTATCGTTGTCGTTCTTCCTCTTGATCTCTCGATGGTTTCGTTTTCCGACATTGTCGTCTCTCTGCGGAAATTTATCTCGACAGAAGTTCAACGTCGACATGGATCGGAGTCCCTTGTTGGTGGTGTTGAAGATTGTCGACTCTCTTTTCTCTTCCCCCCTCTCCCCGGATCGTCCTGGATCTCGGGACGAGATCCCTTGTTGGTGGTGTTGTATTGTAACAGCCCAGATTTCACAAAAAATTAAAAATTTTGTTTTCGGTGTGAATTGTTGAATTTTCTGATTTGTTTGCGGTGTTTGCATCCCCGATTTATCGATCGGCGATTATTTTCCCCTATTATCTCGTACCGGACGGAGACCGACCCTTGCCACCCTGACACTAGACCTTTGCGACACCGGGTTTCACCCGATCACCGTCGCGAAAACCGCACCAGACCAGCTGCAGCCAACGGAACGAAAACCCCATTTAATAATTAAACGGGTTATTTTTATAGCGCTCCAGAAAGTGTTTTCGTAACGGTTCCAGCGCGAGGTGAACGCCGCCGGCTCGACGCGCTGATCGCGCAGTTCGAAGTTTTACCCGAATCGGAGGTCCTGCGGACCCCCGGCGGTCAGAAACGTAAACACCGCGCACGAGAGAGAAAAAACCGGAGATGTTTTTGCAAACTGCCAGCCACCTGGGCTATATAAATACCACCACTCTCCCACCTCTCTCTAGGGTTTCCCTAGCCACTAAATTGCAGCCACCCCCTCCACTTGCCCCAAAAATACCCCATTTTCGCATCCCTAGCCCAGATCTATTTGCAGTCGTTCGATGGGGAGATCGGAGGGCCAGGAACGCGCCACGTCACCCTAGCCCATCTCCTCTCCACCTCCTCCCATGGAGTCGCCGCTCCCTCCGGCCACCGGAGCCGCGACTGCCGGCTCCCCTCCTCCCAACCGGCCTCTCTCCCTTTTCTCTCTTTCTCTCCCCTCTCCTTCCCCTGACCTCATCTCTCTCTCTTCTGCGTGCAGGGGAGGCCGCCTCCGCAACCATGGGCGAGCTCGGCCCACGCCGGCCGCTGCCATGGAGAAATCGAGCGGGAGCTCGCCCCGCGCCCCCAAGCAACCGCCTGCGACCAGGACCAGGCGGATCCGGCCGCCGATCCGGCCTCCTCAGCGCCCCGCCGGTGTCAGGACGGCGCTGCCGCGCCCGTCAATAGCCAGCGCCGGAACCGCCATGGCCACAACGCGAGCCGACCAGGCCAGCCGCCGCCGTGGGCCGGCCACGTCCCCGCGGCCCACTTCCTCCCCGAGCCGAGCCCACCTCCAGATCCAGCCCGAGACGCCAGATCCGGCCAGAGCAGCTTTGGGCCGAGCCCATGTGGGTGAGGCCCGTTTTTTTTTAATTTACCCCCTGTGAATTTTTCTAAGTTTGGTAAAATTTTGTCTGTTGTCTTGTTTTGCAACGTTAATTCCCGTTGACTCGTAGGTCCATATGAAGTGATTCTTTTTTTGTTTGGTTGTGCTTTGTGTGCTCTAGAGTTCATCTTTAGGAAGTTTTTTATTTTGAGGTCATCTTGAATATTTAATTGTGTGTTGAATAGGGCACCAGATCGTTAAGTTGTTAATCTGCTGTTAACTACTGCTGTTGTTATTTTGTTCAAACTTTGGGTGATGCTTGTGTCAAATCCATGAGGCCTATTGCATTGATTCTTTTTCCTATGTATTAAGCATCATGTGTAATTCATTCCCATGCTTTAACTTGTCATGTTTGGGTGCTTTAGCTATATTAAATCTTGCTCCAAAGTGGTGACCTTGCTGTTAATGTGCTGCTGTGCTGAAAATGGTTAATTTGTTGCAACTTCGGGTGACGGTTGCGTCGCAACCGTTTATCGGAATTGAGTGATTCCAATTGCATATTGTTAAGCATCATGTCTACTTCCATTATATGTATTGCATTGTCATGATATGCTTGCTGGTCATATAGTTATTGAGCTCCAAAGTTGCTATCCCGCTGTTTTTGACAGCCACCTCTGTTTTTCTCTAAGTCTGTAATGTTCCCATGCCATGTTGCATGCTTAATATCTTTTGATCTATGATGCCAATGACCTTGATTCTTGTTTGTACCTGATCACCATCATGTCTAGTTCATGATCATATATTGCTATGTCATGTTGCTGCACTTTTGCATATAGTTTTTCTCCTGTTTATACAGCATACAAATAACAGTTTTTGCCATGTTTTCCTGATTTCACTAAGTCCTAGACCAGTAATGTTTTATTGCATTCTTCTTGGGCTATAATTAGTTGTTCATGATGCCTTTTTGCATGATTCTTTTTGCCATGCCTTCCTTGTCATGTCTACTTTAATTGCATATCATTTGTGAGCATGTTTGCATTCATTATCCTGTTTATGCATTGCTCTAAAGTGTGCTTCCTGATGTTGGCAGATTGTGCCTGTAACGTTTGTTGCTTGTATCTTTTTAACCGTAACTCTGTTTGGGGTGTTCTTTATATGTAACTTGATTAGTTTTTCGTGTTCTTTGTGTTTATGATTTTGTTTGCTGCTGGTAACCAGCCTAAAATATGGTTTAGGTCAGAACAATACCAAATCCTTTAATTGTCCTGGGCACTTAGAGGATGCCATGTTGAGGTTGTGCCTCACTTAAATTGACTAGCATAGATATTTTCCTTTATGCTTCACCTCTTGCCATGTTTGTGTGCTATGCCATGCTTGCTTGAGTTGCCATGTTAACAACCTTTGTTGATCACCTGTAGCTAAACAACTTGAACCTTTCCAAATGTGCAGTATCGTCGTGTGTGACGAGTACTCCACTTAACCTGTTAGTAACCGCTCTCGACGGTAGGTGTGTTGTCTCGTGTTGTCTTCTTGTTGATGCTTGCTCGTGATTGCTTCGCAGTAATAGATGCTTGCTCGTTGATTGCTTTCAAGTGTTTACCCTCTTGTGTGCTTCCGCGGGTACCTCTCGGAGACGTTGCGAGCTTGCGATCAACTACACCTTCGGAACCCGACTTATCAACAGGAAAGGACTATACATTACTTATGATCCATTCTATTTCAACCAGCGGTTTGCATGCTAGTCTAGGTTAGGCTCGATGTTTGATCCTACCACATGTTTTCAGCCTCTTTCAAACTGATACAGCCATGTCCCCTCCCAGCAAACCATGTACTGCTATGTTACTATTGCTCGTTGCTCAGCCCCTGCTTAGTATGCATGCTTAGGATGCTACGATGTTACCCTGTTACTCCTTGGTTTGGGCTATCACATTGTTATATTGTTGTGGATGATATGATTATTATAATGTTGACTATATTCGACGAAGGATGGAAGGTCTGGGCTATCCTGCCCCGACGCTTTGTTCCATTCGAATCACCTAGGATCCGAGTTCCGGGTATTGGTTTTAAGACTGAGCGTGCCTAACCGCGTGTGGGATGCTATGGGGTCCCCTCTTCTTACCTATCTAGCTTCAAACATTTCTAGTGGTGGCCCAAGCTGGTTTTACCTTTTGCAAAACGTGTGTGTGCGAGTGTCGACCTCGCAGATTTTCAAACAACTCGGGCCAGCGGAGACATGGTTTCTTTGTTGGTCCACACCTGGAAGCTTGGGGGCTGCCCACATCTGTTTGGGTAGCTAACCTGACCTCGTCCAGACGGTAGAGGCCGATTCGAGAGCGCGACCGGCTTTTGAGTTGGATGTCAACTCACCGGGGGCCACCAGGATTTGTGCGTTGTTAGTTAGAGGGACCTGTCGTTCCGGATCTCTTGGGACTAAATCATAAAATGGTTGCCTATCATGGGTAGCAACTGAGAGAGATGGGCGTGCGTGCGGAGCCTTCTAATGGGCAGTTGGTACACCCCTGCAGGGTTAAATATTTTCGAGAAGCCGTGTCCACGGTTATGGACGACTTGAGACCTACTCCTTATTCATAGACAACAACAACTGAGATAATCTTAACATAACTTGATCAACGTGTGTGTGCCTTGATTGCTTCTTCTTTGTTGGGATGCGAAGAGGAGGACAAGGATAGGATAGGTGTTATGTTTGCGTAAGTAGTTGATAGCAGACTTGTTGGAGGCGATTCCTCATCGAATGCTTGGCTTCTTATCTTACTCTCTAGATCGTTAGCCACTTCATAAATGCTAGTGCGGCAGCAACCTCACCACTTACCCCATCCTTACCGTAAACTACTAGTTGTCCTATAATGACGAGTGATGAGGTCCTTTCTGGGTCAGATGACCACTACAGTTGGATGCTGAGTACTTCTGTACTCATGATACTACCCCAAACTCTTTTCAGGGTTCTTGATCGACAACAGGTATGGTGACCGACGTTTCACGTGGAGACTCGACGACGACTAGTTAGGCGGATCCCGGCGGAGGGCCTGGACCCGTGTGGTTATGGGGATCGATGTTTTTCTCTTTGCCAGTAGGGATTTGATTGTAGTCTGTACTCAGACATGTATCTTCCGCTGATGTATTGTATTTAAGGCAGTTGTATGCCGATTGTATGAGATGTTGTATCCTTGTATCTGTAATGTTGTGATATCATGTTGGAAATCCGGGGCATATGGCTATGTCATATGTCGCGGTGGGACCAATATGTGCTTCGTCCCCGAATCTGGACGGAAACATCTAGATCTGGAACAGTACCGCATATTGGGCCTTACAGAACGAAAGAAAAGGGTTCAGAAAATCACGCGGGAATGGGCTAAACGATGGGCTGCCTATGAATGGATCAATCCTGAGCATGAGGAATCATTTGCAGTCAATCCACCCCTGAAGATCCTGAGTATCAAGGCTCATCCTCCTCCTGCACCGGGTGTTGTTCCTCATCCCTCAACCATGAAGACCCGTGATGATTTTCCTGATGCTTATCCGCGCTATCTCAAGCGAACGGCTCATCTCACTCATGGTCTGGCTCATGACTTGGCTGCCTCAGTGCAGATTCCACCTCCGCCTCAGCCTCAACCTAGGCCACAACCTCCGGCTCAGCATCGCAGAAAGGCACCTGGCATCAAGCCCTCAAAGAAGTCCTCAACACAGCCTCATGCTACAGGTTCCTCATGCCAACACACGGACGGTGCTGCCCCTACCTCAAGAATCCGGACTGATCAGTCTGGCAGTGCTCCTGTGCCCTCAACCACAATGCCTCTGCCTCAGTTGAAGACCAAAACGGTCCTTCAACGCGGCCCATGACCCTCACCAAAGAAAACTGCTATGTGAGGCGCCATTCATCATAATACTCAGAGTTCTGATGATGAAAATGAATTTGAAGATTTGGCCGGCTTCGTAGCCACTGAAGAGCAAAAGATTGAGTATGTGCGTGCTGCAGCCAGGCGCAAAGCTGAAGCAACGGGTTCTAAAATCCCACTTCTCCTTGATCCCAAGAAGATCTTGGAGTACATTGAAATTTGGTCCGTCAAGCCTGATACTCCTCTTGATGATTTGGACATACCTAAAGACATCAAGTTCTACGTTCAACAGTTCCTCATCAATGAGATACATCAACGTGATCTTCAGAAACAACTGAAGGATCAACTGAAGAAAGTCCACAGTGACTTTAAAAATAAACCTGTCATGGATGTTATTCCTCAGGAGTTCATCGAGCATCAATGTGAGGTTCATCTCCTCAACACTAAGTATGCCGCCAACTGTGCCTACATCGGCAAATCCAAGGAACGGATGTCTCAGCAGATGCAAAAATTGATGAAGCTTTGGCAGCCCGTTGCCTCCGCACCTCCTGCTGCCTCAGTCCCTACTGATACAGTGCATGTGGATCCCACCAAAGGCCTCAAGCGCATGCCCGATGCCCCACCCTCCACTCCATCTGTTGCGAAGAAGCCCACACTGGAACCCACAGTTGAGGAGCCCATTGATGCCACACCACTCTCCTCTGCTCCCCCAGAATCAAGGGCAGCTGAAACCACAATTCACTCCACTGATGCTTCAACTCCGCATACCAATACTTAGCGTAGCATCATTTTCTTCACTCCACCTTCAAAGGAACTGGTCTCAGCCGCTGCTACACATATTGTTCCAACACCTCAGTGCCCACCTCCACCGATCATCACTGAGATTGAAGACATGGATGTTGATATTGAGGATCATGGTACTCCTCGTGTCCATGATGAGGAATTTGAGCTGGCAAACTCCCCCACTCATACTATATTTTCCCTCGATCCTCACTCCCCCACTGTGACTGAGGTGCTTCCTGATACCTCTTAGCACTCTAAAGAATCTGTTGGTGCATCGTCCTCAGATTCTGATGTCGATGAACCTGAAGCCACAAGTGCACCCCCAAACGCTGCTGATGACACTGATACTGCAGCTACCACAACTGCTGAGCCTGAGACTGCCCCCCCCCCCCCCGCAGCTGAAGCTGACGCCGAGCACAGCATCAATGCTGACACTAAGGCTGCACCCGCTCGCTCTGAGGATCGACCAGTTACATCTCCCTCATTGCCAGCCACTTCGCCGAAAACTGTGCCTGTTTCGCATACTGAAGAACATGCTTCTCCACAGCCGCCACCCTCTGCTTCAGCCTCACTAGCTCATCAGGAGACTGCCTCGGCTATTTCTCTGTGCCCGAAGCAGAAGAAACCATTCTATCGTAATCTTGAAGCTGATGCTCGCCCTCACTTCAACATTGATGCATTCTTCAATGCCATGAGCTTCTTTCAGCCTGGCATCCAGAATCCGTACCATTCTCCTCCGCCAAGCAAGCTCCTGAGGTTTTGGACAGCTACTCAGAAGAACTATTATGCCTCGGTCCTCTACATGGCCCAAAAGGTTTTTCCTCATAAAATATTCCTCATTTGGATATGGAGGACATTCCTTGCTTCAACAGTGCGCTGCAGGATCTGTTTCATGCCAAGCTGCTTCAGTTCTGCTCAGAGTGCATCCATTGGAATGAAGAACTTGTGCTTCAGTTTTATGCCACATTGTATGTCTCTGGGGACCCCAAAGACATCAATACTTGGGTGCTTGAATGGATGACTCAACATCAACACTACACTGCCTCAGTGCCTGAGATTTTGGCGATTCTTCAGCTCCCTCCTTCTGAAGCCTCAGTCCCCAGCACATACGGTGCTCCACTTCTTCGGGATGACCTGATGAATATGCTGATGAAGCCGCAAGCCCCTGAAGCTTCGCCCCGGACCAAGTTCCTTGTCTCTGAGCTTCAGTATCTGCCCTGCACATTGTACCGCATATTGGCTAAGTCTTTCTGCCCCCTCAAGGGTTATGAATCAACTGCTGAGGAAGTTGTCGGCATTATGAAGAACATTCTGTACAGCCTCTGCATGTTGGCTCCAATTAATGTCTCAGACTTCTTCTTCAGGACGTTGGTGGATGCTACTCAGAATCCTCATATTCTGAAGCCATACGCTCCATGGATTATGAAGCTCATCTGCACCAAGACTGGCATCAACTTCATGCCTGATCAGGCCAATCATCGCCCGTATGTTCCTCCAGTTGAAGTGCTTCAACACACTCTTGAAGCTAATGCCATGGGCAAAGCTCCTTTCTATGAAGAAGTACTTCCTCAGGACTCGCTTGGTGGCAATATTCGTCAGCCTCAGTCTCGCACCACGCATGAGGAACGCACACATGCCTCCACTGAGGACACCACTCAAGCTCGCCTGATGACTGATCGTGAGCTCCTCATAAGTCTGCATCAGAAAGTGGATCGGAATCATGACTGGACGAAGCGTCAGATCGGAGACATTCTCAGCTATATGGCGCATATGGATACAACTCAGAAGAAAGTTCATCAGTATGCTCATCATGTGTATCAGCGACTTGATGCTCTTTTGACTGAAGTCATCACTCCTGAAGATCTCGCCAAGCTTGGCCTCAGACAGCCTCCACTTCCTAAAATTCGGCCTCCTCGTCAGTTCACCAAGAGCAAGACTCCACCTCTGGCGATGGACTCCTTTTCTTCAGCTCAAGAATTCTCGCCTGAAGAAGTTGAAGACACTGCGGCTTGTGCTCACACTTCAACGGCGTGCCTTCGACCTGATGCTCAGCCCTGAGGCACTACTTTTGGGACGTTAGCTGTAGTCTCTCCTTTTTGTTAATTTAATGACAAAGGGGGAGAAATTTAGTAGTCTTCAAACGGGTTTTCAAGGGGTTCCTCAGTTACAACTCTCGTTCTTCAGATCTTTTTTGTAATGAGTTGTATACTGATATTTTGTGTGGTTTCTGATACTCTTAAAGTTACCTCATGATATTCTTCAAGTTTATCTATAACTCATGATACATGATATTCTTCAAGTTTATCTATAACTCATGATATACCTCAGCAACCACTTTACTCGGTGCCATTACTGATTTCTCAGTTATTTCATATGATGCATTGTTTCAAATAATCCGGGATATAGGGGGAGCTCCTCATGTTTTTCAAAAATTCTACCAAGTCTTCAAAACATGCATAAACTCAGGGGGAGAATATCTATATCTGGAGACAATGAATTGTTTTCTTCAAAGATTTTAATTCCTCAAAATTACTTATTTTATCCCGTTGAAGCTTTAACCTGATTGTCATCAAATCACCAAAAAGGGGGAGATTATAAGTGCATCTAGTGCCCCCTTTGAGGTTTTGGAGTATTTGATGACAAAACGGTTAAGGGACTGGTGTGTTTGTGAGTATACACAGGAAAACAACCCCTGAGGATGAGGTTAATCACCGTTTTCGACCCCCCAAAATGTGGAGGAACATGGGAGAAATCGGTGTGTTTCCTGAAGACTGAAGTTCTGCGAAATCCAGAGGAATCAGGATCCTGAAGCGTTCGGCTGAAGCTGAAGCTGTACCAGATCCTGAGGACGTTCGCGCTGAAGACGAAGTTGAAACGTAGTCTTCGCTAAGACTTTTTATACTTCTTGAGTCGTAGGAAAACACAGCACTGTTGGAGGGGTTGAGGAAAATGAGTTATGTATTTTTGAGGAAGTGCTCAATCAGAAATCCTGAGGAAAACACAGAGAAATCTCCTGCAGTAGAAGTTCAATTCCTCGGGTGTCTGAGACGATGTTCTTCAGGACACTGAGGAGTTTGTGTTCGGTTGAGGAGTCAGGAAACTGCCAGTGCAGTTCGCCTGAAGAAAGAGAGAGAGAGAGATTCCGACCGTGCCACGTGTCACGTGGAGAGTGTTGGTACCGATCCAGCCAACGGTCCGAAGGGTGGGCATGGAAGTAATTTCATGCATGGGCATTTATGTCCTTTCACCTGGGGTTGCTCCGCGGCTATAAATAGCCACCCCCGGCCCCATTTGTGGGTTGGCTGCTCCGAGAGAAAAACTGACACTTGTCATCTGAGAGAAACCCACCTCTTGAGGAAACTAAAGAATCCAAGTGAGGAAAACCACCAGCCTGAGTAGTTGAGCATTTCTGAGGAAGTCGGTTCGAGTGATCCGAATCTTTTTAGTCTTGAAGATTGTGATCTTCCAGCCGGTGTAGAAGTCTTCAGTCTGAGGAAGTCAAGATGCAATTGTGACTTCCCTGAGTGAATGAGTCTGTAAAGGTTTCGGGAGTCTACCTTGAAGTCTCTCCTGAGTTATTGGACGGAGTCTGAGGACTTTAGTTCAAGGAGAATAAGGTGAAGACTATGTCTTCTGAGTTCAATCTCAGCCTCTCCAACCAGACGTAGAGTTGTCATAGAAACTCGAACTGGTTCATCAAGTCTATGTGTTCAGTGCCCTGGTGCTATTTCTTCAACCTCAGCTCTTACATTTATGCACTGATGACTTATCTTGATGCCTTTCTCTCTGAGTTTTTGCTGTACTGATTCCTCAATCCTTGCATCGGTCTCACTTTAGCTTTGCAATAGGTTGTTTTACACTCATGCCTGCGTTTTAGTATTGCATCTGTCCGTCCTCGAGTTTTAGTTTCCTCAATTTCATATTGCCTCAGTCTCGATTTCCTCAAGATAATTGAAAATCTCCCATTCACCCCCTCTGGTCGATATACCGCACTTTCAAAGTTGTTGAGGATGTCCAAACTATTAGCACCCATCACACCCCTAGTCCACCTAGACCTATCAATGGTGATGCTACCACCTCAACCGTAGATGAAGAAACCTCTATGAACATAGAGGCTTTCAAACAAGTGAGCCTTAATTATATCACTACCTCCTTGATAGATAGTAGTGATCTAGACTTTGACAACTACACCTTACCTGAAGTTATTGGTTTCCTACACAAGATGTCTAAAGACCCCCACACTAGCACACTTAATCTTGCCTTCACAGAGCATATCACCAGTGCTCTAATCAAAGTTAGGGAGGAGAAGCTTAGACTAGAAGCCTCCATACCTAGGAAGATAGAAGATGGTTGGGATCCTATGATAAAAATCAAATTGAATAACTTCTCTTGCTTTGCTCTTTGTGATGTTGGAGCTAGTACCTCTGTTATGCCCAAAAGAATGCATGATATGCTTGAATTGAAACCTTTTGATCCTTGTTCTTTTGGTGTTCGTCTTGTCAATTCTTCCGTAAAGAAACCTTTGGGGAAGATCGATGATGTTCTTATCATTGTCAATGACAATTATGTTCCCGTTGATTTTACTATTATGGACATTGAGTGTGAGCCCTCTTGTCCAATTATTTTGGGACGTCCTTTTCTTCGCACTGTTGGTGATGTTATTGACATGAAAGAGGGGAATATCAAATTCCAATTCCCTCTCAAGAAAGGGTTGGAACACTTCCCTAGGAAAAATATTAAGTTGCCTTTTGAGTCCGTCACACGGGCTAGTTATTTTCTTGATAAACTTGATCTTTTGCTTTGTGCCTAGCTTAAAGGCGTAAAAGAAAGCGCTTGTTGGGAGGCAACCCAAGATGTTTTTCCTTCTGTTTTTAATGGTCTTGATGATTGTTACTACTGTAGCAACATCATTGTATCTTTATTTTTCAAGCTTTGTGCCAATTATAGCCTCATATGACAAGGGAAGTGAAAGTTGTGACATGCTGTCCAGAAAACAGATTATGTCCTCGTGACGGGAAAAATAATAGTAAATCACCAGTTAATATTTTTGAGCTGAATTTTTTACACAGCGTGCACTATACAATCACGGAACTTTCATATGTTCTGAGTTTTTTGATTTGAGTTGCAGAAGTACCCCTAAAAAATTCTTTACTACATGTTGTTCTGTTTTTCACAGATTCTGCCACATTTCGTCTCTCCTAACTTTTGCAAACCTTAAGCTTGATTTTTCTTTGCAAAAACCTTTTGGAAATCTTGAGAAACAGTAGCCCTTCCTGAAAATATTTATTTGCAGTAGAGGAAAATTATTTTAATAGGGTACTAACCTCTCTAATCAGTTTACAATGAGTTGTGTATGAAGGGAGTTTTCAAGTGTGCAATGGAAGATGATGAAAGAAGATCCTGGAGTGTCAAGCGCTCAAGCTTGGGGATGCCCATGTGCACCCCCAATAAATATTCAAGGAGACTCAAGCGTCTAAGCTTGGGGATGCCCCCGTGCATCCCCTTCTTCATCAACAATTATCAGTTCGTCCCTCGTTGCACTATATTTTTATCACTTCATGCGTTATGTGCTATGCTTGGAGCGTCTCGCTCTTTACTTTTCTTAGTTTTTTTTTGCTTTTTTTCTGTTATAACAAGTTAGACCCCGGCTTTCTTTTGTGTGGGAGAGAAACACGCTCTTTTTGAACTATAACTCCTCATAGGATTTTCATGCTTATTTCCTTAGCTGTGAGTTGTTCTTTTGCTTTTCTTAGCTGCTTCCCTATTTAGTTGTAGTGCTTTAGTTTTCTTCTAGAGCTTTTCTTGTGTCTCAGTTGAACTTTCTATAGGTTGCATGTTTATCTTGTTTAGAGAGTTTGCCTTTTGCACTGAGTTTTGTGTCTTGACTAGAAAGTAGGTAGTTGAAGTTGCTATTCTCTTTGTAGTAGTAACTTGCAATAGTTTTGAGGTATTGACTAGGGTAATGTTTGAACTTATGGTGTCAAGAGCTTTATCCTATTAGTGATAAATGTCGTATTTTGGGCAATCCGTGTGATTTTCGAAAACCAAAACCCCTGTTGAGAAATCTAGCTACTAGATGGATCACTAAACTCTGGAGGGTTCAAATATTAGAGTACACTCACATACCATGAGTTGAGGATGCGCAAGGATAACCAAACCCCCATACACTCCTCCTCGGGGTACTAGTCTCTTTGTGAACCTCCTGATTAGATTTAGAGTTACCCATAATAAGTGCATGCGTTCTTCGGACTAATGTGAGTATTCGAAAGATTTAGAGTTACCAATTGTTAGACCAAGTATGTGATCAGAGGGGGAGGGGGTGAATGATCACTTCAAAATTTCGCATGAAACTTTGAAGTGAAGCCTAACACAGCAATCGAAACTATTCAACAGAAAGGTCAACATTGAAGCAGAACGTGATCGAAGCAGAACATAGTGAGTCAGAAGTATCGAATCAATTGCATCGAAGCAGAACTCTGAAGCAATTGACAAACAGAATGTAAGTGCAGAAAGTAAAACGAACTCTTGACTCGGCGATGTTTGTTCGACCAGTTCACACTCTGCAAAGTGCTACGTCTGGTAGGAGGGACTTGTGATTGAACACAGGAGCTAACCTCTCTCCGTCCATTTCTCCACTGCACCAATCTCCTTGAGCTTGGTCAGTTCTTCACTCTTGGTTGATTATTGAGGAAATCACCGAAACCTTTGACAAACTGGACTTCGAGGCGACAATAACTCTTCGCTCTCTGAAGAACAACTCTCTAACCGTCTAGGAGAATTGCAGTTCTCCAAGATAACAAGGCTAGCAAACTTCTTCCTAAGTCATAATGAATCAACTCAGATCAATAGGACTTATGCTTCGGTGGATCGGTATTTGAAATGCTTCGGTGGGGTTGCTCTCTCTCTCTCTCTCCTCAGTAGGGAATCAATGTTGGAGCAGCCCTCCCCGCCAATGAGGGTGGGGGTGGCGTATTTATAGGCAGCAATCCCAAGGTGCGAAATGACTGAAGTAACCCGATGTGACAGCTTGACACCTGTCCCCAACGGTCATATTTCCAATCAATGCGCAACTTTACTTGCGGTCCAAGTAAAGCTGACTCACGGACTTGGTTCTGCTTCAGGAGCCGAAAGAACAAAGTCTTCGCTGGTGAAGCATTACCTAGCTCACATGAGATTTCTTCGACTCTGGCTTCTCACTGGTTTAGTTTCGATCTGAGTCTTTTCATCAAAACCTTCGGAGTACATTTACTAAACCCCTCTTGATAGTACGGTTTTTCCTATGACTCAAAGAAGTAAAAAGAACTACGCAAAAACAACTAAGTCTTGCGCCATCTTGATCACCTTCTTCGATAGGATGTGCTTCAGGATTCCTTATCTTTTTAGGGGTCGACATCCGTGATAAGCTTCGCTCCAGAGGATATGCTTCGATAAATGAGTAAATCTTCGTTGAAGCTTTATCACCAACCAATAACTTCAGGAACCTAACCATCTGTTTCACACTAGAAAACTTGTTAGTTCCTCTACTGTTTTGACCAACAATATCCAAAACTCATGAGGGTATAACTTTGCTCTTACAATCTCCCCCTTTTTGGACTATTGTTGACAAAACAGGCATCGATAAAAGATTTGGAATTTTGAATTTGAGTTGAGAGAAAACTCTAAGATATGAAGCTTTTGACTCCCCCTGAATGCAAGCATCGAAGATTTTTAGTCGAAGTAAATGCTTGTTGAAGAATATCATCAATGGGAAGCCTAACACATATCCTAGCGAATCAATTGCATACAAAGATAATTTGTCTTGAAGAATATGCAATCATCCAATGACCTGTGAACTTAAGGAAAATAACCACCTGCAAGATAAATATAGGAGAGCAGCTTGCAAGCACGGGGTTATTAACATATACAAGGATAAAACAGTTCACAACCGAAGTAAAACGTTAAGATACAACCCAATCGAAGTGAATGGAATGTTTGTCGAATCTTAACACACGCAAAATCGAATCGAATCAAAACCCTAAACCCCGCAGCGAATCTAAACTCAATCGATGCTACTTTCTCCCCCTTTTTGTCAAGAATAGGACAAAAGGTTGAGAGGCAGATCGAGAGCATTTACGCGTTAGCTGCACCCCTGGGACCCTGCGGAATGTCTTCGCCTGACGAAGATTCATCTCCTGAAGTATCGCCTTCGGTCGAAGCCGGTGACTCTACCTCGTCGAAGTCCATCGGCGCTTGAAGCAATTCAAGGTCGCTGTCATCGAGGGGATCGTCTTCTTGCTTCGACGTGTGGGAGTCTTCATCAGAGAATGTATCCGGGCAAATCTGTTCGGCGGAGTTAACAAATAGTACTTCTTCGATTTTCTCCAGCGGTGGGATCTTGGGGTTGGGGCGATCAACCGAATCATTTCTGGAAAAGTTTCGCTGCAGATGAGGATATTCTTTGAATATGCGGTCAGCTTGTAGTTTCTTCACAGAGTTAAACTTTCTGAGTCCTTTCCATGAATGACGCTTTAATACCTTCAAGTATTGGTTGTTGTTCATTGCAATGTTTCCAACGCGATTGATCTCATCAGATAGATGTTGCATCTGACGCTGATTGCCTTCGATGAAATTTTCTAGCAACTGAGTATTCCGAATGGCAACCTCGAAGTGATACACTTCCTTCTGGTAACGCTTCGACATATTGCGCTCATTTATGTGCTGTCTGACTCCTACATAAGTTGCAAAGGGGTCGTTTGGCCGCCTGAAGATGTTCATTGTATCGCGGACCGGAGGACAGAACAGCTTCGGGTGATGCTTCGCTGTGAATTCTTCGCTGCGTCCATGGTTGCAAATGGCTTGCAGCCAAGGAGCATATGGCTTCAGTTGATTTACCAATTCAGCATCTTGTACCATGTTTCGAAGAAAACAATCCTCGAAGTCAAACACATGACCATGGGTGAGCTTCAATAGAGCATGACGAGTTGGAGAATGTATATTTGATTCTTCATTCGCTGTACTGAGAGGCATCAGTGAGTTTGACAGGATATAGAACCATGTCTTGGAATTGAACACCAGATGCTTCGGGCGAATGTTTTCTGGCATGAGATCTCCAGTGACTTCGGGATCCAGTAAAGATGCGAATTCAGCTTCGGTGGGATCCGGTAACATGTGAACCTTTGCAAGTTTTCCAGTGTGTCTTGGAATGTTCACAATTTCCATGAATTCTTCGGAGTACATCCTGAAGATTTTTCCTTGAATCATCCATTCAAGAGTCCAAGTGCTAGTATCTTCTGGGGTTCCAGAGACATACAGAGTAGCATAGAATTGCTTCACTAGCTCGGAGTTGAATGGTGTTTCCATTGCAAATAATCCTGTGAGATTCTGAGCTTCGATAGTTTCAACTATGTTCTGGAAGCAGGTGGCAGCAGATAAACTGTGCATATCCAAGTATCTGTGTCTAAACAGAACACCTTTCTGGCAGTAAAGCTTCGTGTATAGGATTTGTTGTTCTGCTGTCCAGAAACGAAGGTCATCAGCTGTTCTTGGTGAATCATATGGACTAGTGCCAAAGAATCTAAGCTTCTTGCGATGAACTTCAATGTCAAATTCAGGACCGTGCCTTGAAGAAGTTCCTTCTCCCATGAAAATGGGAAAAGTCTCTCTGGGGTAGAGGGAGTCCAGCTGGGTGTCTTGAGCAGGAATACAATGCCTTCGGGCATCTGCGATTCGCCTCGGCGGTTGAGCGACGATTGCCAACTCATTGGCTTCGTCCTCTGCTGCGACATCAGCTTCGGCACGTCCAGCTTGCACTTGGGCTTCTTCTTCTTTTTCTTCTGACTCCTCAGCAGAGTGAGCTGAAGAGTAATCTTTGTCAGGAGTGGCTTGACGGGGTGGAGATGGTTGTGGTGCAAAGTTATCGTGAGTGGATGGTTGTGGAGCGGGTTGAGGTGGAGGTGGAGTTTGAACACGGGGTGGATTGGCTTCGGGTTGAGGTGGAGGTGGAGCAACTTCGGGGGCGGATGGCTTCGATGATGGTTTGCCAAGTTTGATTATTTTGCATCGTGGGGGCGATGCCTTTCTTGGTGCTTTCTTGGTTGGGTGGGAGCTGACTTCATCAACTTCTTCGGTGTCAGCAAGCAGTCGTCTCTTCCTAGATTGCAGCTTTGGAAGAGGCGAAGCTAATTGCTGGACCATGGCTTCGCGCTTCTTGGAGTCAAGCGCCATGACCGAAGCATTATGCGATTTGCAGCATTCTTCGATAGCGGATTTCAACTTGCCTTGAAAAATTTGAAGATTCTGCTTGGTTTGCTCATTTACAGCAGCAATTTTCTTCGAAGCAGCAGTCGCTTCGCTCTTGAAATCCTCATCAGATTCTTCATCTGCTTTCTTCTGAAATTTCAGGATCTTTGCAGTTTCAGATCTGTCCCTTGAATGCAGATCTCTCAGCTGATTGTACAAAGTTTCGACCATTGCTGAAAGATTAGGTGAGATATATGTATCTCCAATATCCATAGTGTGAGGATGAATGGCTTCAGCAAGCTTGAAATATGTCTGGCACAGACCCAGACAGTCCCACAGTTCACCTTCCCTAGCATCTGGAAAGTTGTGCTCACTGTGTTCAGCTTCAGCTAGTTGTTTGGCTTCGGTGGCTGCCTTAGCCTCTTGAGATTTAGCTTCAGCAAGCTTGCGCTTCGCTTCAGCTTGCTGGTTCGCCTCGGCCAGCTCCTTCCTTTGCTTCTCTAGATCAGCTGATTCTCTATCAGATTTCTCTTTCTCTTTTGCTTCTCTCTCAGCCATAGCTTTGGCTTGAGCTTCGGCGTGCAGACGTTCAGCTTCAATGCGGTCTTTCTTCCGCAATTCAGCTTCTGTCAACTTCTTTGTGCCAACCTGGGCAAAAGTCTGACCAGGCTTAGCCACAGTTGTCTTTGGCTTCGATGCTTTAACAGGCTCTTGAGCTTTGGCTTCGGGCACAGCAGCCGGCTTAGCCACAGGCTTTGCCTTCGGGTCATGCCGTTCCTTGGTCCTCTGCTCGGATGGAACAGGACGGCGGGGAGGCTTAGACGACAAGGGTGCCTCGACCACCAGGTTCGTCAAGTCAATGTTCCTCTTTGGAGCAGGAGGTTCTGTAGGTTCTTGGAACTTAACACCCTTAGGAGTAGTCGGCTTCGCTCCAGCCTTCTTCTTCAGGGGCATTCGAATCAGTTTCTTCTTGGGACTGGGGGGAATGGGTGAGTGTTCTGACTCATCATCAGCTTCATCAGCTGGATCTTCTTCGATAGAATCTTCGAGCTGAGCAGCTGCTTCAGCTTCGTCATCGGCTTCGTGTTCTGCCTCCTCATCTGAAGCAGGAGGTGGCGAATTACTAAGCTTCCGAAGCTTTCGCCTCTTCTTAGGCTTCGATGGTTCAGCATCATCAAGTCCAGCAGCTGCAAGAGCTTTAGCTTTCTTTTGTTCGCGGATTCTCTTCTTTTCAGTCAAAATGGCAAGCCTGATTTTCTCATCTGGATAATCATCCGGAGTCTTGAGTGAATTTGGGTGAGGAACAGCCGGAGGCTTTGGATAGTACTTCATCCGGTTGGCTTCGGTGTACTGAGCACACATGACTGTGGTGTATCTGTAAGGAGGACTGAAAGCAAATTGCATTGCCCACTTCCAAGTTGGGATGCTCTTGAACTTGTACCACCTGACAGCCCAATATCTGCGAATCCTTTGCAATCTCGTCTTCCTATCCTGATCTGTTTCTTCTGGAGGAGTGTTATACCCCATCTTAATGCGAATAGCTTCGGGAATGCCTCTGGCATTATTCACTTCCTTCGTTTTACCACCTTTGCCCTTCGGCTTCGGTGGTTCAGGGAAATTCTCAAGTCCATCAACTATGGGAGACTCATTTCCTATGGCAGCCTCTTCGTCAGACATCCTGTGAATAGAGTCGTAGACAAGAGGGAACCAAGGAGAGGGAATGAATAAGCACAGGCAAAAGTTTCGACCAAAACAAATCAATTTTGATAGGAACCCAGATCAATCTCAGATTGGATGCAACGTCTCTGTATGATTTTTGGCTAGAACTAGTTCGAAAACAAGACCTAACCTAAGCCAAAACAGAGAATGAATCGAATCTTGTCCACTGACCTGAGAAGATGGGATAGCTTCGATGCTAAGAACAGCTTTCCCAAGTTGTAAAGATCAGCACGGATCAAACAGCCCTAAAACAGAAATCAAAACCCTAACAAACTCAGATCCAAACCCTAGATGAAGAACACGGAGAGCAAGATTGGATCCGAGAGGCAATGCGTACCCTAACTTGGTGACGCACGGCGGCTACGGCGACGGAGGGCGGAGAAGTGCTCTGCGTCGACGGGGAAGGTCCACGGCGGCGACGTTCCGGCAGTGAAGCGGCGACGGCGACGACGAGGACGAGGAGCTCTGCGGATGCTCGAGGAGGAAGACGGAGGAGTCGGGGTGAATGAATGCCTGGGAACGGTTTCGATGGGGGGATCGCCTTAAATAGGCACGATCTGAAGCGGTTATCAGATCACATCGTACGGTTCTCAGCAACTGACTCTTCCGATTCAATGGCTCAGATGTGGTGGCGTATCGCGAGCGAAACTCAACGACCCGGAGAAGACGGGGACTCTTCGGCCGAAGAATTAGTCTTGACCGAGAGCAAAAACTTCGATAAAGTTGGAAGCAATTGATTCGGAACTCAATGACGTTCGAAGCAATATGCTTTCCGTTTCAATTGTGCTTAACATTCAAGATCGAAAAGATTGGAAGCGAAGCAGAATGGAGAGGTAGGGTCCGAAACTTATCACTTCGAAGAACAACAACGAAGCTAAAAGTGATAAGCATAGAGGACAACAGAAACGAATAAATAAAGCAATCTAAACACAGAACAAAAAGCAAATGGCAAACGAAGCTAAACTTGGGCGAAGAAAAAACTCAAGCGAAACTAAACTAAAATAACACAACGAAGGTGAATATATACAGTGAATAGTTTCGATCTTACTGAACATTGTGTGAGTCTAAGATGTTCAGCTCACATCTCAATGCACAAAACCTTTTCTCGTCCAATGGCTTCGTGAATATATCTGCCAATTGATCTTCAGTTCTTACATGGCTAATCTCAATGTCTTCGCGCTGAACATGATCTCGAAGAAAATGATGACGAATATCGATATGCTTCGTTCGAGAGTGTTGCACAGGATTGTGAGCAATCTTGATGGCACTCTCATTGTCACAAAGTAGAGGGATTTTCTTCATATGAATACCATAATCTTTCAGCGTCTGCTTAAGCCAAAGTATTTGAGTGCAGCATGAGCCAGCAGCAATGTATTCAGCTTCAGCAGTAGATATTGAGACACAATTCTGTTTCTTTGAAGCCCAACACACAAGAGATCTACCAAGAAAATGACAAGTGTCTGAGGTAGATTTCCTGTCAACCCTATCACCAGCCCAGTCTGAATCAGAATATCCAATCAAATCAAACTGAGTGCCTTTGGGATACCAAAGTCCCAATGAAGGAGTATGTGCTAGATATCGAAGAATTCGCTTCACAGCAGTATGATGCGATTCCTTCGGATTTGCCTGAAAACGAGCACAAATACAAACTGATAGCATGATGTCAGGTCTAGATGCACATAAGTATAAGAGTGAACCTATCATAGACCGAAACTTTTTCTGATCGAAGGGTTTCCCTTTCTCATCTGCATCAAGAAAACCATTAGTAGGCATGGGAGTTCTAATGGTCTTGCATTCAGCAAGATCAAACTTCTTCAGGCAATCCTTCAAGTATTTCTCTTGTGAAATAAAGGTGCCATTCTTCTGTTGTCGAATCTGAAGTCCAAGGAAAAACTTCAATTCTCCCATCATTGACATCTCATATTTCTTCGACATCATCCTTGCAAATTCTTCGCTGATCTCAGAGTTAGTACAGCCAAAAATGATATCATCTACATATATCTGACACACAAATAGATCATTGTTATATGATCGAGTGAAAAGAGTGGGGTCAGTAGTTCCTGGTTTGAAGCCTTTCTTCAGGAGGAAATCCTTCAATGTTTCATACCAAGCACGAGGTGCTTGCTTCAGTCCATACAAAGCTTTATGAAGCCTGTACACCATATCAGGATTCTTCGAGTCTTCAAAACCTGGAGGCTGCATAACATACACTTCTTCTTCGATTTCACCATTAAGAAAAGCACTCTTGACATCCATTTGATATAGCAATATATTTTTGTGGTTAGCAAAAGCAAGCATGACACGAATGGATTCGAGACGGGCTACTGGAGCATAGGTTTCACCGAAGTCAATGCCTTCGATTTGGGTGTAACCTTGTGCTACCAATCTAGCCTTATTTCTTACCACAATACCGTCTTCATCTTGCTTGTTGCAAAATATCCACTTGGTGCCAATAACGTTGTGCTTCAAGGGATCTGGCCTTTCAACAAGTGACCAGACTTTGTTTCTTTCAAACTGGTGAAGTTCTTCCATCATAGCCAACAACCAATCAGGGTCTTTTATGGCTTCATCATATTTTGAAGGCTCTAGCATAGAGACAAAGGAAAAATTTCCACAGAAGTTAGCCAAGCGAGTGCGAGATCGAGTAGTGGGACGACCTGGTAGATTGATATCTTCGAGAATCGAATCCACATCAACTCTTCTTCGAACTCGTGATAAAGCAGTATCATTTGCTTCAGGCTCAGCATATGCTTCAGGATCTGCATCAGCTTCGGGTTCAGCTTCAGCATTTCCTTCGATCCCTTGACCTTCTTCGTTCTGTTCATCATTAGCTTCAGGATGGTGATCTCCAGCGCCCCGGGCTATGTGTGGGAACATTGGACCATCATCATCCCTTACAGCTTGACGTTCATTAGCTTCGACAGGGCGAATCTCACCAATAGCCATAGACCTAATCACTTCATCAAGTGGAGGTTCATCTAGATCATGAGGCAAATGCTCCTTTTGAGAGCCATTAGTTTCATCAAATCTTACATTTACAGTTTCCATAACTTTCCCAAAGTGAGAGTTATAGACTCTGTAAGTGTGAGAGTTTGAGCCATAACCTAAAAGAAAACCTTCATGGGCCTTAGGGGCAAATTTGGAGCTATGATTCATATCTCTAATAAAGCATGGAGCACCAAATACCCTAAGATATGAGACATTTGGTTTGTTACCAGTGATAAGCTCATGTGAAGTTTTCTTCAAGAATTTGTGAAGGTAAACCTTGTTGATGATGTGACATGCAGTATTGATTGCTTCGGCCCAGAACCTGATAGGAGTCTTGTATTCAGCAAGCATAGTTCTGGCCATCTCAATAAGAGTTCTATTCTTCCTTTCAACTACACCATTCTGTTGAGGTGTATAAGCAGCAGAGAACTCATGAGTAAAACCATGATCATCAAGAAAATCTTCGATATTAGTATTCTTGAATTCAGTTCCATTATCACTTCGCATATGCTTCAGAGATAATTCATATTCTGTTTGAGCTCTCTTAGCGAATGACTTGAAGATTTCAACCACTTTGCTCTTGTCATCCAAAAAGAAAACCCAAGAATATCGTGAGAAGTCATCAACAATAACTAGACCATATTTGTTTCCTCCCAGACTTGCATAATTTTGAGGACCAAAAAGATCCATATGAAGCAATTCAAGAGGACGAGTGGTAGACATGATGGTCTTCGCTGAATGATGTTTCTTCGTAATTTTACCAGCTTCGCAAGCACTGCAGAGACGATCCTTATCGAATTTTACTTCGGTAAGACCAATAACATGATTCTTCTTCACTAGGTTATGAAGATTTCTCATCCCTGCATGACCAAGTCTTCGATGCCATAACCAACCCGATGAAGCTTTTGCCATTAAGCAAGTGGAAACAGCAGGGCCCGAAGAAAAATCAACAATGTATAGATCTCCCTTTCGGTAACCCTCGAAGACAAACGAATAGTCATCCTGTGAAAAGACAACACAACGCGAAGCAGAAAACAACACAAGCATACCCATATCGCATAACTTTGAAATAGACATAAGATTATATCCAAGTGATTGAACTAGCATAACCTTGTCAATGTGCTTATCCTTCGATATGGCAATCTTACCCAAACCTAACACTTTACCTTTGTTGTTGTCACCGAAGGTAATGTACTTCAGAGAAGATTGAGATAATTTTTCTTCGGTGAACAACTCCTTGTCTCCGGTCATATGATTTGTACAACCACTATCCATGACCCATTCGGATCCACCGGAGACATAGCCCTGCAGAAGAATTAGTTCTTCTTAACCACCCACAAACGAGCAGGTGACTGAGAAGACGTTGAAGCACTGGTCGAAGCAATATTAAATCGGACAGGAGTGTATTGCTTCGGTGTACCATCAAGCACACCATAAATGTAAGTCCTCTGCGAATGGTTAGCATAAGTATGAGCATATGCAATTTTAGTACGATTATTATGAGGACGATACGTATGGCGACCAGTACGATAGTATTGCTTCTGCGGAACATTTGACTCGGTCACCAAAGGATCATTTCTTGTCTCAAGAGAGTAGAAATGATTCGGTGGTACCGAAGGCTTTCCCTGCATAGAATGGTTAGCAGGCAATTTTTCAACAAGTGCTTTTTGCACCCATATCTGCCTCTTGTAAAATCCATTCTTTGGTGGAGTACCTACATATTCAGCTGAAACTTTTCCTTGTTCATCTTTCATGAGTTTGTAGTCTGAATCAAGTGATTCATCCACAATGACTTTGTTCATTTTGCAATCGAAACCTGAAAGGTTAGCAATATCAATGGGTTTCTCCTTAGCTAGAACCCAAACAGTCTTAGGATACTGCTCAGGCTCCCAATATGTGCCATCAGGATTTATCTTTCTTTCAAAGCCAACACCTTCATTCCTGGGATTCCTGTGAAGGAGAGCCTTCCTAAGGATATCACAGAGATATTGGTGTCCTTGCACACTTTTGAAAATGCCTGTTTCAAATAAGTTTTTCAACCTGAGGAGTTCCTCGGTAACAGCTGGATTTTCCTCATCGGAGGCATTAGTATCATCAATAACAATAGGAGCTTTCCCTTTGGAAATAGTTTTGCTTCGTTCCAAACAATCGAAACAAGGTGATTCAGATTTATCAATTGCTTCAGAACCTTGTTGAGCCATGAGAGAGAGATTGACATTTTCCAATTCTTCATGAGCCTCTGTCAGTTTTTCGAGAGCCACTTTCCTCTGAAGAAATTCATAGGTAAGCTTCTCATAATCAACTGAAAGAAGATCATGCCGAGAGGATAATTCTTCAACCTTCTCCTTCAGAGCAGCATGCTCATTGGTTAAAGTTTGATTCTTCTCAATCTCATTGATCAACAACGTTTCTGACTTCTTAATGGTTTTGCTTAGTGAATCAAGTTCATCTTGTTGAATTGAAGCAATTTTAGCAAGTTTAGCATAGCTTATCCTAGTATCACTTTCACATGAGGAATAATCAGAGGTATCATAGGTTGACTTGGATGTAGATACCTTTGCCTTGGCCATGAAGCAATATGCAGGAGTTTCATCTTCACTACTGTTGTTGGTGAAGAATGAGCTCGAAGCATTGACTGAAGCATCTGCCGAAGCAAATGCCAATCCAGCAACACCATCTGATTCGGACCCTGAAGCAGACCTTGAGTCTTGTTCAGCTTCGGAACCAGAGGCTTCGTCTTCTGAGTTCATCTCCTTTCCCAGATAGGCCTTGGCACGATGAGAGCTGCTTCGACGAGACGAGTAAGTCTTCGATGAAGAACCCTCACGCTTCTTATGATACTTCTTTCTCTTATCATCATCAGAATCTTTCTTCTTTTCCCTTCTTGAACTGGAATCATGTTTCTTTGACTCATGATTTCTGGAGGATCTGTAAGGCTTCGATGAAGAGTCTCTGAGAGAATGCTTCGATTTGTTCTCAGCTTCCCACAGAGGGCAATCAGCAATATAGTGTCCTGGTTTCTTGCACTTATAGCAGCAGTTGTCCTTCGATGGAGAGCTTCTTGAAGATGAACGGTGAGAAGAATGACTCGAGCTTCTTGAAGGATAACTCTTCTTGGGTGAAGAAAAACCTTTCTTCTGAAAGCGATTGAAGCGTCTCATGATCAGTGCCAAATCCTTTCCAATGCTTGCAGGATCATCTGATTCGACACCTGAAGCAGAACTGACTTCGGGCGAAGAATGACGCGAAGCTTTTGCTTTCAGAGCATGAGATCTTCTTCGAGAACCATTTATGTCACGTTTCTCATCTTCTTCCATTTCAAAGGTAGTGAGTCTCTCAAGAACATCAGCAGCAACAAGATGTCTGTAATCAGACCTTTCCTTGATCATCAGAACAATGTGATCGAACGAATCATCTAGCGAGCGAAGAAGTGTTCTGACAACTGAGTGAGGAGTTATATCATCAGCACCGAGGGAAATCAACTCATTTGCCAGAGCTGTGAGTCTGCTGTAAATTGAGTGAACCTTTTCACCCTCGAGTCTTTTGAAGCGATAGAATTTGCTTCGGAGTGTGTCAATTCTGGCATCTCTCTGAGTAGAAACACCTTCACCAATCTTTTCAAGATAGTCCCAGACACCTTTGGCCGAAGGAATATTCTTCACTTCATGATACTTTTCTGGAGTCAAGTGATTTGTGATGAACACCCAGACAACCGAATCCAGATCCATCAGTTGAGCTTCTTCAGGAGTGATACCATTCTTGTCAGTAACTGTAACACCATGTAGGACAACTTGCCATGCAGTGGAATTGATAGCCATAATATTCCTCTTCATCTTGTCCTTCCAGTAAGAGTAGTCCTTCCCATTGAAAATAGGAATAGGTTCGCCAGAGCGAATAGCTGCGAAAGACATACTAGAAGACATACTTGAAAGCACTCCAGGAGGTTAATCCAAAAAGAGTGACCTGCTCTGATACCAATTGTTAGACCAAGTATGTGATCAGAGGGGGAGGGGGTGAATGATCACTTCAAAATTTCGCATGAAACTTTGAAGTGAAGCCTAACACAGCAATCGAAACTATTCAACAGAAAGGTCAACATTGAAGCAGAACGTGATCGAAGCAGAACATAGTGAGTCAGAAGTATCGAATCAATTGCATCGAAGCAGAACTCTGAAGCAATTGACAAACAGAATGTAAGTGCGGAAAGTAAAACGAACTCTTGACTCGGCGATGTTTGTTCGACCAGTTCACACTCTGCAAAGTGCTACGTCTGGTAGGAGGGACTTGTGATTGAACACAGGAGCTAACCTCTCTCCGTCCATTTCTCCACTGCACCAATCTCCTTGAGCTTGGTCAGTTCTTCACTCTTGGTTGATTATTGAGGAAATCACCGAAACCTTTGACAAACTGGACTTCGAGGCGACAATAACTCTTCGCTCTCTGAAGAACAACTCTCTAACCGTCTAGGAGAATTGCAGTTCTCCAAGATAACAAGGCTAGCAAACTTCTTCCTAAGTCATAATGAATCAACTCAGATCAATAGGACTTATGCTTCGGTGGATCGGTATTTGAAATGCTTCGGTGGGGTTGCTCTCTCTCTCTCTCTCCTCAGTAGGGAATCAATGTTGGAGCAGCCCTCCCCGCCAATGAGGGTGGGGGTGGCGTATTTATAGGCAGCAATCCCAAGGTGCGAAATGACTGAAGTAACCCGATGTGACAGCTTGACACCTGTCCCCAACGGTCATATTTCCAATCAATGCGCAACTTTACTTGCGGTCCAAGTAAAGCTGACTCACGGACTTGGTTCTGCTTCAGGAGCCGAAAGAACAAAGTCTTCGCTGGTGAAGCATTACCTAGCTCACATGAGATTTCTTCGACTCTGGCTTCTCACTGGTTTAGTTTCGATCTGAGTCTTTTCATCAAAACCTTCGGAGTACATTTACTAAACCCCTCTTGATAGTACGGTTTTTCCTATGACTCAAAGAAGTAAAAAGAACTACGCAAAAACAACTAAGTCTTGCGCCATCTTGATCACCTTCTTCGATAGGATGTGCTTCAGGATTCCTTATCTTTTTAGGGGTCGACATCCGTGATAAGCTTCGCTCCAGAGGATATGCTTCGATAAATGAGTAAATCTTCGTTGAAGCTTTATCACCAACCAATAACTTCAGGAACCTAACCATCTGTTTCACACTAGAAAACTTGTTAGTTCCTCTACTGTTTTGACCAACAATATCCAAAACTCATGAGGGTATAACTTTGCTCTTACAAAACCCTTTGCATGATACGCTCTGTCATCATAAACCTCCTCATATCTTTCCTCAAAACAGACACCATACCTACCTATCAAGGCATTTCCATAGACTTTCTGAGATACATTGCCATGCAACATCCACCTTCTCATGACTTGATCTTCATGTCATACATGCTATTTGCTTGAACGATGAGCCGCATGCTAGTTGGGCCTTGCCCTAATCATTGCTACATGACGCACTAGTATCATTGCATATCCTGCTATCCTGGCAGAGGCATACATTTGCATCATGATAGTACATCTTCTTTATGTGAGTACACTTGTAAAGTGTGAAAGATCTCCTATATTCTTGTAAAATATAGAGTGTTGCCCCTAAAGTGAGGAAAATATCCCAAAGAGGACAAATGAGAGAAATATAAAGAGCCATTGAGGCCACCAAAAAATAGAAAAAAGAGAAAAAAGAGAAAAAGAAAAAAAAGAGAAGGGGGCACACTACTATTCTTTTTGAGAGATCCACACTAGTACTTCATCCTCTATTCCTTGTACTCCATAGAGATCATCATACATGCATATAGCTATGTGGGGACCCTTCACACTATAGAACTTGGCTTGTATATTCCAATGATGAGCCTCCTCAAACGAGCTCTAGGTCTTCTTGAGCAAGCAAGTTGGATGCACCCCCACTAGTTCCCTTGGAGAGCTTTTAGCTCACATGTGCATCCGTTGCATGGCAATCCCTACTCCTCACATCATATCTATCATATGGCCTTCTCTCGCCTATGGTTGTCCTCATTGATGTGATCCTTTCACACCTTTTTGTCTTCCTCCTCCACCTTCTTTCTATTTCGCCTTTTAGGTGTCAACTTTCTTGCTCACGCTCATCCATTGCATGAGTGCTCAAAATATCGAAAGGGAGTGGATCAGTTTGACTTGTACCTGGCTAGTGGTCTGGGGACGAGTCAAGATAAGAATCCAAAGGAGATTAAGTGTGAAACTTTAGTAGATAGTAGTTCTCAACAACCT
The DNA here is from genome assembly GCA_950022295.1 of Bromus sterilis. Lineage (NCBI taxonomy): Eukaryota > Viridiplantae > Streptophyta > Magnoliopsida > Poales > Poaceae > Bromus > Bromus sterilis. The sequence continues at coordinate 215,025,283 of OX465597.1, forward strand.
TTTTTCTCTCTTTTTCCTAGTCCCCTGCTTGCACGCAAACACCATCTGGAGACATTTGAGTCACGGACAGCGAGAGCTCTTGCACCCTTTGTTCTTTTGTTGCTTGTGTCAATGCTAATATAGACTCTTGCTTGTTAGGACTTGAATTGAATTGCATGCTTTGATTGCTTTACTTAAAAGTCCTTATATGGTTGTGTGGCATGTCGCCACCAAAATTATGCTTGTTATCATTTCCCTACTAGAGGACGAGCAGAAATTAAGCTTGGGGATGTTGATACGTCCCAAACATATCTATAATTTCTTCTTGCTCCATGCATGATTTGTGTGACTTTGCCATGTTTTGCTTGAACTTTCATACACTTTTGATCGTATTTGGACTAACCTATTAACTCAGTGCACCCAGTTGCCAGTTCCTGTTTTCTGCTGTTTTTATATTTTAGGTTTTCCGGCCATTAAAAGTGCCAAATAAATCCCGAAAAAAATATATAAAAAATCAACGTCCCGGAAGCTTCCCGAAGAACCAAGGAAGGAAGGGAGTGGATCCACCAGGGCCCTAGGAGGGTCCCTGATACGTCCCAAACGTATCTATAATTTCTGCTTGCTCCATGCATGTTTTGTGTGACTTTTCCATGTTTTGCTTGAACTTTCATACACTTTTGAACCTATTTGGACTAACCTATTAACTCAGTGCACCTAGTTGCCAGTTTCTGTTTTCTGCTATTTTTGCATTTCAGGTTTTCCGGCCATTAAAAGTGCTCCAAAAATTCCGGGAAAAATATATACAAAATCAGCGCAACAGAAGCTTCCGGAATCACCAAGAGAGGGAAGGGGGGCCACCACCAGGCAGCCAAGAGGGCAGGTGGCGCGGCCCTACCCTGGGCCGCGCCAGGGACCCTCCTGACTGCCTCGTGGGTCCCCTCGATGCCCCCTTCGCCTATATTTACCCCTCGGGGTGGAAACCCCTAATATCGATCTCTTTCTCGCGAACTCCCCTCTGTACCGCCGCCGCCGCCGTTTCAAGATCGAGGCTGCCTGGAGAAGCTGCCCCGGCACCCTACCGGAAGGAGGAACCCCCTCCGGGAGACCATCCATAGCCATGGACGCCTCCCAGATGTGCCGTGAGTAGTCCCCCTTGGACCATGGGTCCGTGACCAGTAGCTATGTGATGAATCTCTCCCCCCTTTGTGCTTCCACTTTCGAGTCCTCGTGAGCTTCCTCACATGATCGAGGCATCTATGTAATTTCTGCTGTTGCTATGCTGAGTTTGTTGGGATCTGATGGATTATGAGACTATGTTCAGATTGTGATGAGTAATATATTTGGTTCTTCTCTTTTATATTTTGTTCTTGAGTAAATTCTTGCATGTTCTCAGTTGCGGTATTTGCTTTGGCCAAGTATTTTATTTGCAACTCCAAGAGAGAGCGTTATGCTCGATTGTGGGTTCAGCCCCTTGATGTCTAGCTTGAGTGACAGAAACATGAGACTAGGGGATGTGTTGTTGCCACCAGGGATAAAACAACGGTGCTTGTACCTGCGGGGTGCAAGGATTGTTTACTTTACGCAAAGTTCTTTTAATGCAGTTGTCTGTTGCTTTGAGTTTACACTTTGGGTGGGATTCGCAACTTAATACCAGCGAGATGTTCTGGATAGATATCTCAAGGTGGATGATTTGTAGTAGATGCAGATGGATTTCGGTCTACTTACCTTGGCGTACTGTCCATTGCTTTTGAGCCCTTCCTTTCTTTGCAGCATAGTTAGCATTGCGGTGCCTTCATAATCCTGTCAATTGCCCAACTGTGATTTGTTTACCTCGCTAGCACTTTTATCGTCTTTTGGGAGAGAGACATCACTAGTGAAAATCACGGGACCCCGGTCCATCTTCACATTATTGTTCACACCCTCAATTTACTTTCAGCTTTTACTTTCCTTTGCACCTTTTAGCTCTTGCGTTGATCCTTTGTAAACGACAAGGCCGGAGGAATTTACAACTCCTCTGTACTCATTGGGAGCAAAGTTATTTGTTGATGTGTGCAGGTCCACGACAACATCCTAGTCAGGAAGCAATTTCTAGCGACGTTGCCACCTACTTGTATCTCCTGAGTCCTACTGGTTCGATAACCTTGGTATCTTCACCGAGGGAAACTTGCTGCTGCACTACATCTCAAACCTTCCACTTGGGGTAACCAACGAGGGGCGAGAAGCCATCAGACCCTGGCGCGGCCCCACCCTAGGGCGCGCCAGGAGGCCTCCTGGCTGCCCTGTGGCCCCTCTCGGTGCCCCCTTTGGCCTATATTTAGCCCCCGCGGAGGAAACCCCTAATATCGCTCTGCTATTCCCGTTCTCCTCTCTGTACCGCCGCCGTTTCAAGATCGGGGCTGCTAGGAGAAGCTGCCCCGGTACCCTGCCGGAAGGAGGAACCCCCTCCGGGAGACCATCCATCACCATGGACGCCTCCCGGATGTGTTGTGAGTAGTCCCTCTTGGACCATGGGTCCATGACCAGTAGCTATGTGATGTTCTCCTCCCCTCTTTGTGCTTCCACTTTCGAGACCTCGTGAGCTGCCTCACATGATCGAGGCACCTTTGTAATTTTCTGTGTTGCTATGCTGAGTTTGTTGGGATCTGATGGATTATGAGACTATGTTCAGATTGTGATGAGTAATATATTTGGTTCTCTTTTATATTTGTGTTCTTTAGTTAATTCTTGCATGTTCTCCATTGTCGTATTTTGCTTTGGACAAGTGATTTGTTGCAACTCCAAGAGGGAGCGTTATGCTTGATTGTGGGTTCAGCCCCCTGATGTCTAGCTTGTGTGACAGAAACATGAGACTAGGGGATGTACTGTTGCCACCAGGGATAAAACAACGGTGCTTGTACCTGCGGGTGCAAGGATTGTTTACTTTACGCATAGTTCTTTTAATGCAGTTGTCTGTTGCTTTGAGTTTACACTTTGGGTGGGATTCGCAATTTAATAGCAGCGAGATGTTCTGGATAGATATCTCAAGGTGGATGATTCGTAGTAGATGCAGATGGATTTCGGTCTACTTACCTTGGCGTACTGCCCATTGCTTTTGAGCCTCTTCCTTTCTTTTGTAGCATAGTTAGCATTGCGGTGCGTTTATAATCCTGTCAATTGCCCAGCTGTGATTTGTTTACCTCGCTAGCACTTTTATCGTCTTTTGGGAGAGAGACATCACTAGTGAACGTCATGGGACCCCGGTCCATATTTCCACCATTGTTTTCACCATCAATTTACTTTCAGTCTTTAATTTCAGTTGCCACTATTATTATCTCTTGCGTTGATCCTTTGTAAATAGCAAGGCCGGAGGAATTGACAGCTCCTCTGTACTCGTTGGGAGAAAATTTATTTGTTGTGTGTGCAGGTCCAGGTGAAGTAAGCAATCTTGGATTGTCAACGACGCCATTGTTCACTTTACCACCTACTTGTCGATCTTGGAGTCCTACCGGTTGATCCTCAACCTTAGCATTTTCGCTAAGGGAAATTTTCTGCTACGCTACATCTCACCTTCCACTTGGGTTAACCAACGAGAAGTGAGAGAATTATCTTCCTCACCGTATCAATCACTGCTACTAATAATTTGTGTCAAGAAACTATCATTCCAAGTGTGGCTGAATTGACAACTCAATTGTTAAGGCTCATAAGTATTCTTTGGCTCCCTTGTGTCGAATCAATAAATTGGGTTACACTGCCCCCAAAGAGGGTTGGGATTGTAAGACCCGATATGCGGTACTGTTCCAGATCTAGATGTTTCCATCCAGATCCGGGGACGAAGCACATATCGGTCCCACCGCGACATATGACGAAGTCATATGCCCCGGATTTCCAACATGATATCACAACATTACAGATACAAGGATACAACATCTCATACAATCAGCATACAACTGCCTCAAATACAATACAACAGCGGAAGATACATGTCTGAGTACAGACTACAATCAAATGCCTACTGGCAAAGAGAAAAACATCGATCCCCATAACCACACGGGTCCAGGCCCTCCGCCGGGATCCGCCTAACTAGTCGTCGTCGAGTCTCCACGTGAAACGTCGGTCACCATACCTGTTGTCGATCAAGAACCCTGAAAAGATTTTTGGGGTAGTATCATGAGTACAGAAGTACTCAGCATCCAACTGTAGTGGTCATCTGACCCAGCAAGGACTTCATCACTCGTCATTCTAGGACAACTAGTAGTTTACGGTAAGGAAGGGGTAAGTGGTGATGTCGCTGCCGCACTAGCATTTATAAAGTGGCTAACGATCTAAAGAGTAAGATAAGAAGCCAATCATTCGATGAGGAATCGCCTCCAACAAGTATTGCTATCAAATACTTACGCAAACATCACACCTATCCTATCCTTGTCCTCCTCTTCGGATCCCGACGAAGAAGAAGCAGCCAAGGCACACACACACGTTGATCAAGTTATATTAAGATTATCTCAGTTGTTGTTGTCTATGAACAGGACGTAGATCTCAAGTCGTCCATAACCGCGGACAAGGCTTCTCGAAAAGATTTAACCCTGCAGGGGTGTACCAACTTCCCATTACGAGGCGTCGCATGCTCGCCCATCTCTCTCAGTTGCTACCCGTTAGATGCAACCATTTTATGATTTAGTTCCGAGAGATCAGAAATGACAGGTCCCTCTATCTAACAACGCACAAATCCGGGTGGCCCCCGGGGAGTCGACACCCAATCCAAAAGCCGGCCACGCTCTCGGATCGGACTCTTCCGTACGGCTAAGGTCGGGAAATCACACCTGACATCAGGGGACCCCTAGCTCACCAAGTGTGGACCAACAGAGGAACTCTGTCTCCGCTGGCCCGAGTTGTTTGAAAACTACTGGCAGCTGACCAGCACACACACGGTTCCAAATGGTAAATCAACTTGGGCTACCACTATAAATGTTTGAAGCTAGCTAGGTAAGAAGAGGGGACCCCATAGCATCCCACACACGATTAGGCACGCTCAGTCTTAAAACCAATACCCGGAACTCGGATCCTAGGTGACTCGAATGGAACAAAGTGTCGGGGCGGGATAGCCTAGGCCTTCCATCCTTCGTCGAATATAGTCAACATTATAATAATCATATCATCCACAACAATATAATAATGTGATATCCCAAAACCAAGGAGTAACAGGGTAACATCGTAGCATCCTAAGCATGCATACTAAGCAGGGGCTGAGCAACGAGCAATAGTAACATAGCAGTACATGGTTTGCTGGGAGGGGACATGGCTGTATCGGTTTGAAAGAGGCTGTAAACATGTGGTAGGATCAAACATCGAACCTATCCTAGACTAGCATGCAAACCGCTGGTTGAAATAGAATGGATCATAACTAATGTATAGTCCTTGCCTGTTGATAAGTCGGGTTCCGAAGGTGTAGTTGATCGCAAGCTCGCATCGTCTCTGAAGGGTACCCGCGGAAGCACACAAGAGGGTAAACACTGGAAAGCAATCAACGAGCAAGCACTCTATTACTACGAGGCAAACACGAGCAAGCATCAACAAGAAGGCAACACGAGACATCGCACCTACCGTCGAGAGCGGTTACTAACAGGTTAAGTGGAGTACTCGTCACACACGACGATACCGCACATTTAGAAAGGTTCAAGTTGTTTAGCTACAGGTGATCAACAAAGGTTGTTAACATGGCATCTCACTCAAGCATGGCATAGCACACACACATTTCAAGAGGTGAAGCATAAGATAAACTATCTATGCTAGTCAATTTTAAGGGAGGCACAACCTAAACATGGCATTCCACTAAGTGCCCCACGACAATTTAAGTATTTGGTACTGTTCTGCCCTAAACCATATTTTAGGTTGGTCAACAACAGCAAACAATAGCATAAACACAAAGTACACGAAAAACTAATCAAGTTACATATAAAGAACACCCCAAACGGAGTTACGGTTAAAAAGATACAAGCAAAACAAGTTACTGGCACAATCTGCCAACACCACGAAGCACACTTTAGAGCAATGCATAAACAGGATAATGAATGCAAACATGCTCACAAATGATATGCAACTAAAGTAGACATGGCAGGGAAGGCATGGCAAAAGGAATCATGCAAAAAGGCATCATGAACAACTAATTATAGCTCATGCAAAATGCAACAAAATATTACTGGTTCCAGACTTAGTGAAAATAAGGAAAAGTGCAGCAACATGACATAGCAATACATGGGCATGAAGTAGACATGATGCTTAACAATATGCAACAAGAATCACTCAATTCCGATAAACGGTCGCGATACACTCGTCGACCGAAGTTGCAACAAAATATAAACAGCAGCACACTAACAGCAGGGTAGCTACTTTGGAGCAAGATACAATCATCATGCACCAAGCAAATATGGCATGTGAATGCATGGAACTGAAGTATAAACAATGCTTAACATGATGCAAAAGGATTCACTCCATTCCGACGTACGGTTGCGACGCAACCGTCGCCCGAAGTTTCAACAAATTAACAGTTTCAGACAGATTCACAGCAGTTTAGCAGTTTAACGATTTGGTGCCCTGTTTGACCAATAATTACCCAAACAAGATGACCTCGGATCAAGATGCTCACAAAATATGGATGCTAGAGCACAGAGAGCACAACAATACAAAAAAAGAATCACTTCGTTCCGACCTACGAGTCAACGGGAAAACGCGTTACAAAACGGGTACACGGAGTAGAAAATCTGGGACTTAGAAATTACTGGGGGGTCGAGCTCGGGCTGTGGCTGTCCATGGCGGACTGGACAGGACCAAATCGCTCATGGCGCGGGCACGGGAGGCCATGGGAGGCTCTTGGGCGGCCGGGGTCGAAGGAGGGTGGCCGGATCCGGTCGGATCCGGGCCGAGGAGCGGCTGGGGTGGCCGTGGCGGCGTGGCCTCGAGCTCTTGGCCGAGCTCGGCCATGGCCATGGCCATGGCGCCCATGGTGGCTGCTGCAAGAGAAGAAGGAGAGGGAGGTGAGGAGAGGAAAGGCGCGGGAGGAGAGGAAGGAGGCGACCTGGGCGTGGCGGTAGCTCACCGGAGCGTGGGCGGCATGGAGGCTGCCGGCTTGGAGCTCGCCCGAGCGCGGGCGGCGGCGTCTCCATGGCCAGGGCGCGGAGGTGACGGCGGCTCGGCCCAGATCGGGCCCGGGCGGGCCGCGACGACGGTGGTGCGGGCATGCGGGGCCCGAGCGCTGGAGGAGGCTGGCTGGAGGTGGGAGAAGGCCACGTGGCGGCCTCCGGGGCCGTCAGATCACAGATCTGACGGTCCTGGATGCCCTGGGAGCTAGGGTTTCGGGATTTGGGGGATTTTGGACGAAATTGGGGTGTTTTGGAGGGGGTGGCTGCAATTTTACATGGGGGAAACCCTAGACGGCCTAGGGGAGTGTGGTGGTCTATATATAGGGCAGGGTTGGTTGGTCAGTTTACGCAAATGCCCCTGGTATCCCTCTCGTGCGTCCGGTGGTCGCGTTCGTGACCGCCGAGACTCCGTACGGACTCCGATTCCGACGAAATCTCGAACCACGCGCTCAACGCGTCGAGCCCGTCGATCGTACCTTATTGCGGTGACATTCCGAGAACATTTTTCGGCGCCCCATAAAATAATCTGTTTATTAAATAAACGGGGTTTGCGTTCCGGTTGCGATGGTTGGTCATGTGCCGGTTGCGACGGTGCTCGGGTGAAACCCGGTGTCGCACAGGTCGTGTGCCGTTGTGGACAAGGGGTCGGTCACGCATCCGATACGAGAATAGGGGGAAGAAATATTCACCGATAATTAATTCGGCGAAGCAAACACTGCAAACAATACGGACAATCATCACCGCAACGCAACAAACAAAAAAAATTAATTGGGTGAAATTTCCGGGCTGTTACAGGGATCCCCTACACTTCTTTGTCATCACTAATGCAGAGCACCACCCTGTCGAGGTTGAGGTCGAGCACACCGCGCCGTCCTTGCCGGTGAGGAAGAGCACCAACGAGCCACGACAACGCAACGTGTCGGGGTTGCACCCTAACATCGTTCCACCAATGTGCTCGAGCGCCAGGAGCGTCACGACATGGAAAAGCGCCATCGGGGGGCGATGATGGTCCGAGGAGGGTGTTGTAGCACCCTGACGACACCCATCCACACCCAGCCGAAATCTAGCACCAAGAGTCGATGTGGGCGACCACGGGAGGAGGCAAGAGACGAATGGATGGGGACAGGAAGGTGCACCGGGACGAGAGGAGTCCGTAGGTGTCCATCGCGACAACGGAGGCCACTAACAGCAGAAGGGGATCAGGTGAGAGATCGGAGATAAAATGAGAGAGAAGAGGGGGGGAGCCGACTGGCTTTGTCACCAGCCGAGCTACTTTGATGGGCCAGTAGGCCGTGGCCACTAGGCCAAAGCCACATAACCCTTCCAAATTTCTGTTTTATTAAAAATAGAGAAAAATAAAAATAATGAAAAATAAATATTAAATGATTTAAGAATTCAAATAAAAATAGGAATTAACCCTAAATAGGAATTAAACTCACAAAAACAACGTGAAGCCCAACACATATCTCCTACATTAGTTAGCAAATGATCAGTACATCACATATCCCCTGAACCAGCTGCTACATGATGCTCTTTGCCATTGGACGGGCGCCAGCCGCCAGCTCACTCCAACCTCGAAGGCAAAGCAACAATTCACGCATGGCACTACCAAAGGTGGTTAGGAGGAACAACAACTAGGATCTCATCACACGGATGAGCCTAGTTCAACTGTAGTGCAACAAGACACACCCACATTTGTTAGATCTGAAGATTGGGGAGCGGTTGCCTCCCACACGCATATCCTCAGCAAGCCCGTTCGTTGCACGCGGGTGGGGGGGGGGGGTCAGCAAGCTCTGTGCTTGGAAGGGAGAGAGGTGTCGTTTGGCGGAGGGATATGTCTTGAGCGGAAAGAAACGTGGGCGGGTGGGCGCCAAGGTACTGCAACTGAGGTCGGCGAGATGCCGAGAACCACGGCTCCTAGCGGCACCTTCATCTCGCCATGAAGTTGTCCAAACTCCCCATCCTCATTATCCCAATCGTTGTTGCACTTGTGCTCCATAACGGCGCCGCTGCCTACTCGACCGGATCCACCTCAAGTCCTCAACTCCCTAACCTCACCATCTCAATCGTTGTCACGCTCATGTTCGGAAGCCGCCAACGTTGTCTGTTATCTTTCTCGATTAATCGAGCCCCATGGCTTGATAGTCGATGACGTGTAGTGTGTTTGGATTGAATCCCCTTTCTTTGCTCGAGTTGTAGAGAAATTGTACTTCCTTTTTCCAAGAAAAAAACCTGGCAAAGTGATGAAGAAAGACGTGCAGGTGTGGGGCAGTGTAGGTTTTTACCATGGACCGCAGGTTAATTTTATTACATTTTTAAAACAATTTATGTAAAAATACATGATGAAAAAACAACAACTTTATAAACATCAACTCTCCTTTAATAGGATATTTACAATTATTTTACTACATATTGCATCAAAAATGCTTTTGGCTTCCTTCCATATAGCAACGTACGGTCAATTACCTATAGCAGTACTAAAATAGGTGCCGTGCTGTCCTACCGGTCCGACCCGACCCTTAAATGGTTCTTGTCTCAGCGCCCTTTCCCCCCTTCGTTCCTCTCTTCTCCAGGATTCCATCCTTGCGTCGCAATTTCTCATAAGCTGGCGCCCTAATCCGCGGGTAATAATGCTGCAGGAGTTCGTCGACAACGTCATCGCCGTCATCAAAGAGTGAGCAGCCCCCTCTTCCCGATTTTGTATTTGTTCGTCTCCGTCTTACGGTTAGTTGCGTGGCCACCTTGTTTTAGGAATGGTTAGGGTTGGCAGAACCAGCGACTTAATTCGGGAAATTTAGGAATTTTGAAATGATTTGAATTTTTTGGCGGAGATTCTGCAGTTTGTTAGCCTTACAAGTTACAACTATAAAAGAGATCGTGTCTTATTCAGCCTTTCAACCCTAGCTACTGTAAGAGATGTATGTGTAATATACCGATAGCCTTGGTTCTCACAGTTGACATAAACAATGCTAACTCAGAGCTAATACTCATACTTGCTCTACCTTCGAAATGACGGTGCATTCAGAACTTATTATTGCAAAATAGAAAGAAGTTTCCTGGCTTTTCTTATATCTATCTGTGTATGTTGATTCCAGGAGCACAAACTAAGCTGATCGCGTAGTGATATCTGCACAAATTTCTTTAGCCCCTTGCTTCTTCTGAGATATCCTAATTCTGTCAGTGTAAATCTTAATTGTTGTTAGTTTCAGTTTTTATTTCCTTCATACAAGACCGGGAACATCTAGGTTTCAGTTGAGTTGCTCTTATTTTAGCCTTTTTTTACTTATAATTTACAGTATTTAACTCCTTATACTTGTTTGGGCAGGTCTGTAAAGACATTCACATATGAGACGTTGAACAATATTGCAAGATTGATAAATGGAATATCAGCACTCTTGTTGACACTCTTACCTGGAAAAGCCAACATTTTGGAAGGGGTCAGTGGCTGGGAACTTAGGCCCGCATTTCGCGGGCCACGTCTTCCTCGCTGGATGGAAAGGTGAACACAGATCCAATTTTTGGCACTTCTCTTCGGTTGCTGGATAGTTTGAATAGAACTTTTCATAATACGTGAGGGGTACACTATGTGGGCTGGGTTATTTTCGCTTGCATTAGTACTTCTTTCTCTAGCCTGATTACTCATGTTATCAGTATTTATTACCATGTTGCCTTTTATTATTATATATAGATTAAGTATGGCTTCCTTTTTTTCTTGATAATTTGATAATAATATTGAACTATTTCTGAATTCTGCAATCTCACTTGTTTGTTTTGAAATTCTGATAAAAAGTGGGGTCTCTTCATTTAATGAGTTCATTCACGAACTTTCTGCTGATTCGGATTCTGAATCAATTGTCGGCTCTATCCCTGGGGATGATGACAATGAAGAGTTCGTCTGCCCTCCTTCTCCATTGTCCCAAAGTTCACGATTGTCACGCACAAGCAGCTTTGGTAGACGTGACCGTCGATTGGGAAGGCCTATCAAATATGCAATTTCCTGGATTATTTGGCCTGTGAAAATTTTCCTTTCTTTGCTGCTCCTCTTGTTCAATGCTGTCAAATATTGGATATCAAGAGCATCTGCTAAAACCCCAGAAACTCCTTATCTATCGAGGAGCATATCTGTTAAAAAACCAATTCACATGAAGGATCAAGTCCTACAACGAACGACTGATAGGAGACGCGGAGTGTTTGAGGTAGTATATTTGAACAAATTGGAACCAGCTTTAGTAATTTATTTATTTACTAACACCATACCAGGACAGGTCATTGTCCGGAACCTTGAGATTGTTTAAAAGTATGTATATCCATTTGGTATTCACTCCTTTTTTTTTCTTTTCTCTTAGGATGTCCATCTGGCAGTTGAGATTTTCATTGAGTCAGTTTTTGATGTTGTTCATAAAGGAGCACATTATGTTCTTTCTCCTTCTGAGCTGTGGCAGAAGTTATTTTGCTGGATTCATGGAAACAGGGTTGGTAACAGTAGTCCTGTTGTTGATGTGCCAACAACTAACATTGGCAGTGATAATCCAATTCCAACTGAAAGGAAGACCATATATCGTCATGCATTGAACACAGATTCTCGGACATGTGAAGATGTTATAACTGAACTTGGGTAGGTACCTCCGACCCTTCCATATTTGTTAACATGCTATAACTTCCGGTACTTAGTTGCAAGTTCAAGATTATAAAAATTGACAGATAGGTTGTTTTTCTGAATGATGATTTAAGCATTTTTAAGGTGTACAAGTTTAGATACGAAATGTTTGTGTCATGTCATATTCGCTTATGTTACTTGGGATCTTCACCAGGCTCTGATACACTCTTTTGTTTAAGATGCTACAGTATGAAATATGCTATTAAGGTAGAAAGGCAATGGCGATGTTTGAGAACATGGTGTTTTGTTCCACTAGAGCCAACAGTCAACCTTGGGATCCGATTTCTTGTCATATTGATCCAAGATTGAGCGCGCTAATCACTCGTGGGAGGTTTTATGGGACCTCCCTTGATCTAGCACCCGAATGTCGAAGGGCCACAAATTTTGGGCTTTCCATTTGCCATACGCATTAACCTTGTTTTGGAGGTACGGATGAGGCGATTCGGGACGATGTTGCCAATTTACCATCTGGGGTGGTTTCCCCCTGATGGTTTGTATACATATCATTTGCGGGGCAGCAAGGGGTTATCCCTGGTTTGGGCAATAGCCTTCCTTGTTCGCCCATGTACACGGTTGAGTCCGACTCAAGGCATTGGCCAGACTCTCAAATTCGGGTATAACTCAGACGAGTGGCCTCCTGGACTTGTTTTGCTGTGTAGGAGAAGTTGTCGTAGTCGATCAGAACCCCACCGGTACATAACATATAATGTGCTTAGCTGGCCTTTCAGGGACGGTCGAACATGTATGTGTAACTTCACACACCCCTGCAGGGTTAAGTCTATTTTAATAACCGTGTCCGGGGTTATGGATGACCTGTTGATGTTGCATGAGTTCATAAATGACTTAAACTACCCGGAAAAAAAAATGACTTAAACTAATAATTAACAGAATTTGCCAACCGCGTGAGTGCCATGGGTTTAGTTCCTTGTGGTGATTTGGGGGAAGATTTGTGGCGTGGTGTTATGTTTGTGATTGGATAGAATGCTAAGATGTGGGCACAACTTGCTGAAGTGGCCACCCGTCGAGGTGGACATGTGGGGTTGTGTTGCACAATGATTGGTGTACATGGTACTTATACTCTCTTAACTTATCTTTGATAGACGCAAGTTGTAGTGTGTCTCTGTAGAATGGTTAAAGCTTGCTGCCGCTTATACATACCCCTTTTTTTATACCCAATGCAATCACATAAGTCTTGCGGAGTACTTCATGTACCGACCCTTGCTATTCAACAAACTTACAGTTTTTTGGAAAATGTAATGGTGAATGACGACGTTAGCTTGGTTATCTCTTCGGTAGTGGCCTGTGCAGGGATATGGACGCCATTTGCTTTTGTTTGAGCCATTTTAAGGCATTCTTATTTGTCTAAGGTATAATTCTCTTCCGTTCTTTGAGTTGTATCTTGATCGAAAAACCCTTGTTGCATTCATTTGTTAAATTTTGCTCCTGGGAGAATAGCTCAAATAGCTCAGTACACTAAAGTGAGCATGCGTGTAGAATAACTTATTCTACACCCCTAGTAATCAGTGCATAAAACTTAGTAATTTTTGCAGAATTGTAATAAATTATCAATTTGGATAGTAAATAAATTATTTATACTAGATTCTGTATATAATGTTACTAGGGGTGTAGAATAGGCATTTTACAATCACGCTTAGAATGGCGCTACCCTATATATATATAGTTGTTGCTGTTGCAGATTCTTTTGTGAATTATGTTATGGTATCTGCTAATTCCACCCGCACAACGTGTAAGTTGCGACATGCATGTTGTGTTGGTGGGCGACGTAGGATCGATATTATGCGAATGCTAGCAGAGACGCTAGCTCTACATAGTGTCGGTCTTGGGGCGTTACAAGTTGGTATTAGAGCATGGTTCCGATACCCATAGGCCCCTATTTTACAGAATGTGTCGGATAGATCTAAGTAGGACTTATGTTTATTCCTTATCTCAATCTATATATGTTCTTACCCCTTCGCGTGATTTGAGCCTACCCTTTCATCTCGTTTGTCAAAGTTTAGGATCCATCATGGGTTGGGCGATCTCTTGGCCACTTAACCTATTAGTTTCGTTCTCTGACAATCGACACCACTAACCATTAAGGATATCAAGTTCAACAAAGAGAGAGATGAAGATCTTGAAGAAAGGACGCCGAGGTCAACATGATGCAATGGATTCTGTTGAGAGGGCTTGAGAAGCACAACATAGATGAGAAAATTTCGTTAGATTCGTACCCTTCTTTTTCCTCTTGCCTACTTTGGATCTCACGTCGAGATCCCTGTTGATAGGGGTCGATTGTAATAGCCCCGGGCAGTACCCTAATTTGAATTTGCTTGTTATTTTAAATTTGCATCATCATTCCATCATGCCATTATGTCATCACGCTTTAATTTTGAAACGAGGATTTAATCAACCCTCAACATTTTTCTAAAAAGGCTAAAATTCCAAATTGCCAATTGTCCAAAATGCCCTTATTAAGCCCTAAATAATTTGACAATGGCCTCATATTAATTATGTGGGCCCTCCCAAATTTAAGGATTAAATTGGATTTTGCTTCAAAACGCTAAACCAAATTAATTGTGTGGCTTGGAAATAGTCGTGAGGCTTCACCTAAATTTTCATAAAATTTGGAGTAGGTGACACATAGCCCCCTGCCGCAGCCAGCCCAATCCCTAACTATCTGCCTTGGCCCACCTCATCTCCTCCTTATCCCTAGCCCAGCTCGACGCTAAACCCTAGCGCCCAACCCCTCATCACCTGGACTATCCCTCTTCCTCATACGCTGTCGGCACATATGCGAAAAGAGCGCATGACCATCCACCCTGTCCTAGCCCTACCGCTCGCGTCAGACCCCACCGTTGTCTCTTCGGCCTCGCCTCTCCTTTGTCCTCCCCTTCCTCTCTCCTCGCTGCCCACTCTCCTCGCGCCTCTGACCACGGGCTACGGCTCCCCGACAGTCTCCTTCGCCGCTAGCAGCCATCGCGCCACTACCAAATAATGTTGAAGTATAGGTGCAACTATGTTCTGTTTGCAGTTCCATTTTCCAGCATATATCATATTGGCGCTAAAAAAGACTAGTCTTCTCTATTATATATAGCTTTTTCTTGTAGCATGATTAATTAAAAATTAATTAAGTGGATGTCTTGTTGAAAGCTTTGCATGAGCAAATGTGGTAGATTGGTTAATAGGATCACCGTAAACGACGCGGTTGTGAGTTCGATTCCCCTAACCTGGCAATATTTTTTTTGCCTGGGAGGTCGACCATGGAAGCCATTTTCTTGGTACGACAATTTATGAAGAGATACAAGGAGCAAAAGAAGGATATCCAGATGGTGTTCATTGACTTGGAGAAGGCTTACGTAAGATACCACGGAACGTCATGCGGTGGGCGTTGGAGAAACACAAAGTTTCAACAAAGTACATTACCCTCATCAAGGACATGTACGACAATGTTGTGACAAGTGTGCGGAAATGCGATGGCGACACATATGACTTCCCAATTAAAATAGGACAGTACCAGGGGTCAGCTTTGAGCCCTTATCTTTTCGCTTTGGTGATGGATGAGGTCACAAGGGATATACAAGGGGACATCCTATGGTGTATGCTCTCTGCGGATGATGTGGTGCTAGTCGACAATAGTCGGACGGGGGTTAATAGAAGGCTAGAGCTGTGGAGACAGACTTTGGAATCGGAAGGTTTTAGTCTTAGTAGAACTAAAACTGAGTATAGAGGCGCGGTTTCAGTACTACTAGGATGAGGAAGAGGAGAAAGTTAGCCTTGATGGGCAGGTGGTGCCTCAGAAGGACACCTTTCGGTATTTGGGGTCAATGCTGCAGAAGGATGGTGATATTGATAAAGATGGAGCCATCAAATAAAAGTTGGATGGTTGAAGTGGCGCCAAGCTTCTGGCTTTCTCTAGAGAGTGCCACAAAAGCTAAAAGGAAAGTTCTATAGAACGGTAATTCAACCTGCGATGTTGTATGACGCTGAATGTTGGCCAACTAAAAGGCGACATGTCCAACAACTAGGTGTGACAGAGATACGCATGTTGAGATGGACATGTGGCCACATAAGGAAGGATCGGGTCCGGAATGATGATATACATGAGAGAGTTGGGGTGGCACCTATTGAAAAGAAGCTTGCCCAACATTGTCCAAGATGGTTTGGGCATGTCCAACATAGGCCTCTTGAAGCGCATGTGCATAGCGTGGCGGTTAAGGCGTGCTGATAATGTCAAGAGGGGCCGGGGGGGACAAACTTGACTTGGGAGGAGTCCTTCAAGAGAGATCTGAAGGACTCGGTTATCACCACAGACCTACCTATGGACAGGGGTGCATGGAAGTTAGCTATCCACGTGCCAGAACCATGACTTGGTTTTCATATCTTATGGGTTTCAGCTCTAGCCTACCCCAACTTGTTTGGGACTGACAGTCTTTGTTTTTGTTGTTGTTGCTTGTTGAAAGCTTCACCTAGAATGATTATGTTTATTAATCAGTTAACTGTTTGGTTTCGAGCTGAAGCTTGCAATGCCTAAACGTCAGGTGTTGCCACAATGGTTTAGGTGGTTGTCTGGTTGGTTGTCACAGTTGTGGCTTGGCCAGACTTTACTATTCATATGATCCACATGTCATAGACTCGGATTTTGACCACAACTGCGGTGCAGAGTTTGAGCTACACTTTCCCTATGCTTAATTGTGGCAAAGTTAGACCATATTTCTGTTTGCGAATCCACACATTAGCACAACCTTTTGATAATTGATTTGACACTTTGTATCGATGAAATTACTTTCTCTATAAATGATGGAAACATTATGTCCTTATTTTCAGGTATCCTTTTGAGGCTATAAAGGTAGTTACTTCAGATGGATATGTTCTGCTGCTGGAGAGAATTCCTAGGTAAAAAAAAAAGCTATTTCTTGCCCTTATCTTTCCCAATATTGTGGAATGGGACTTGACATATGGCACATGTTCAGGTGTGATTCTCGGAAGGTTGTGTTGTTGCAACATGGAGTATTGGACTCATCTATGGGGTGAGTCCCTATGAAATTACAATTGGAAATTTGACAACATTATTGAAGTTTCTTGGATGTTTTCTGTGATTATTGGTTGCTTTGCTAATAGATCATTTGATCCTATATTGTGGTTCATTCCTTCTGTATTGCTATTTCTTAATTTTGCACTAACATAATGTGACAATTGGAACGATCTACTACTGACAATCCTAATTACTGAAAAGTAGATAAAAGTAAACGACAATATTCCTCTCTGCTTTGTTGAGAGGGGCTGACTCCTTTATATAGTAGACAAGACTTGACCAACAAGCCAGTAAATATATTCACTCTTATACGCCTGGACTCTTTCCTAACAAAGTTGCTTAGTCAACTAGGACTCTAATTAAGGGATAATAATCCATGTTTTATGGGCTGGCCTGCACAACATCTCTCCGTTCCTTGAAAAACAGCTTGTCCGCATAATGTAGGTTGTCAATTGCCTCCTAGGGAACCTTGGGTGCTACCAGTTGTGAAGCTATCTTGGTCGTAATCGTCAGTCTCGATGAAGAAGAGCCTCGTGCATTGGTGACCCCAAACATAAATCTTGTCGCAGTTGAAGCAAAGGCCCTGACAACGACGTTCTGGTAACTCAGCTGGAGTGAGACACTGAACCTACCGTGGCGGGTTGGCTCTGGAGTGGTTGATGGCAAAACATGTGCTAGTTGGGTTGACTGCAGGAGGATCGGAGGGGCACAAGGGCCCTGTAGGCCTAGAAGGCTGGTGTGGTGACAGTTGTTGAAGGAAAATGCCGCTGCTCATAGGCTTTGGTGAGATGGTGGCGTGGAGGTCAGGTGGTCCCAGCAGCATTGCACCGCTGTTCGTGCACTGCCATGCAGCAGCATTGCACCGCTGTCGGCTCCAAGAAGCATCACACCATCACCAGCCTCCTTGTCGCGCCGCCATTGCCTCGGATCTCTGTGGCTCTTATGCCCTTCTCTCACAACTCTCTTTTGTAGTTTCTCTCAAACACATTCACACAAGACCAGAACACACACACACAAGCATCAAAGAAGAACACAATGGCTTTGCCAACAATGTAGCCACGGTGTGCATCAAGGAAGTGTCTATTGGAAAATCCATTGTGTTCTTCTTTGATGCTTGTGTGTGTGCTTGTGTGTTCTGGTCTTGTGTGAATGTGTTTGAGAGAAATCACAAAGAGAGTTGTGAGAGAAGAAGAGGGGCCGCGAGGTTGCAGCTCCAACAACTGTTTATTATTGTGTCTCTAGTTACAGTATTCTTCCCTGGATAGCATAGTTTTTATACTTGAGTAATTTACTGGTGTAACTAGAGAAGGATGGCTGTTGGAACACAGTACTCCAACAACTGTGCGTGTGTTAGTAACTTCAATGTGTAGTACAAATTAATGTTTTTTTTAAGTCAAAATAAATGTTTATAGGTTATTATTCTAGTACCGAATGGCTGCCGAGAGATAATGCATAACTTGTTGGGGATAATGGTAGTGTGTCGATATAAATCTGTCCTGTTTCCCCTGCAGTTGGGTATCGAATGGTGTTGTTGGCTCACCTGCATTTGCAGCTTATGATCAAGGTCAGTAATCTAAGTTGGATTTAATGTATTCTATTTCTGGGACTGAAATACTGAAGTTCTTTCCTTGTTTTTGTTTCGGTGTAGGTTATGATGTTTTTCTTGGAAATCTCCGTGGTTTGGTTTCAAGAGAGCATATAGATAAAAACATCTCTTCCTGCAAGTAGGTGCTACTAGTTTCAGTGGTTGATCCCGTATATGCCTAATCAATTTGCTCACTGTACTTGCTCATGTTTGATGCTCTTTCTCAATTCATGTTAGGTACTGGAAATATTCTGTCAATGAGCATGGAACCAAAGATATGCCAGCAATAATCGAGGAAATTCACAGAATTAAAACCTCAGAACTTGTCAGCAGTCAGAATCTTGTTGGAGAGGAGACGGAAGATGATAATGATGACATAAAGAATTCGGAAATACAGACTTCAGAGGAAGACGCGACAGAAAATCAGCCTTATAAGCTCTGTGCTGTCTGCCATAGCCTGGGTGGTGCAGTTATGTTGATGTATGTGGTGACATCAAGGATTGCGCAGAAGCCCCACAGGTTGTCAAGATTGGTCTTGTTATCTCCTGCCGGTTTTCATGAGGATTCAAATGTGGTGTTCGGCATGGTAGAGAAGGCCATCCTGTTTGTTGGTCCAGTACTTGCTCCACTTGTGCCTGGGCTGTATATACCAACTCGATTTTTCAGGATGCTTCTGAACAAATTAGCTAGGGATTTCCACAACTATCCAGCTTTGGGTGGTCTCGTCCAAACCCTTATGGGGTATGTTGTTGGTGGTGACAGTTCAAATTGGGTGGGAGTACTTGGGTTGCCTCACTACAACATGGATGACATGCCTGGTGTATCGTTCCATGTCGTACTTCATCTTGCACAGATAAAGAGGACGAAAAGGTTCCAAATGTATGACTATGGAAGTGCCGCGGCAAACATGGAAGTGTATGGTACACCAAAACCATTGGACCTGGGAGCTAACTACGGTCTCATCGACATCCCCATGGACTTGGTCGCTGGGCAAAGAGACAGAGTTATCTCACCAACCATGGTGAAGAAGCACTACAAGTTGATGCGCAGGGCTGGTGTCGAAGTCTCCTATAATGAATTCGAGTATGCTCATTTGGATTTTACATTTTCGCACAGGGAAGAGCTTTTGTCCTATGTCATGTCCCGCCTGGTCTTAGCAGCCGATGCAGGTAAAGGCCGCGTCAAGCAGACCACTGTGCGACTAAGGAAGCCAAAGAGAGCTCAGTTAGAAATTGAGAACGATATAGAGGCGTAGATGAAGAGAACCTGGTGAACCAAATTGCATCGCAACTGATGCGAATATCTGAGTAGCTGTTGTCGTACCATAGTTTTGTGCATAGTGTAATACATACAACACGCCGCTCTCTGTCTACTTCTACACCATGTAGAAGAAGAATACTTTTGAGGATGGACAGTGCACGGTTTTAAGTAGTCATGTTCGACGGGGATTTTTATTTCTATATCCTTGTCAGAAACAAGACTGGTACATATGTATACATGATGTGTTGCTGTTTTCTCTTGCATATAGAGCACGAAAGAATATTACTGATACATGGAGAGACTGTTCTCTTCTCCAAAACTTAGCGCGCACGATCAGTGAAATCACCATTGCCGTGATTGATTCTCCATTATTCGATCCTCACATGGATTGCGAAGCAGAGGAGAGTTTCATGTCGATTTCCTTCACATGAATCGCGAAGCAGAAAATAGTTTCATGTCAAAAAATATATTATTCGCTCTAGCTTAAAAGAAGCGGGAACGGCTGAAACCGAGTGCACGTGACTAGAGCAGCAGTAATTCTTTCTTGCCTCTATCCAGGAGAGCTTTGAATCTCGGGCTTTTCTTACTTTTTATTTTTACTAGAGCTGGCAAAATATGCAATATATATATATATA
Source organism: Bromus sterilis (assembly GCA_950022295.1). Taxonomy (NCBI): domain Eukaryota; kingdom Viridiplantae; phylum Streptophyta; class Magnoliopsida; order Poales; family Poaceae; genus Bromus; species Bromus sterilis. The sequence goes on from OX465597.1 coordinate 215,045,543, forward strand.
TATATAATAAAATTTGTTTTAGATGCATCATAAATTCATATATTTTTTCTTTATTAATGGATCACAATAATAAGAAAATAGAATAGTTTAGATACATGATAAATTTCTATTTGTTCAATTGTTTTATGTAACCATGATAATTTTATTTTTTGACATGACAAATTTATTACTGGATGATGATAAATTAGTCCCTATCATAGTTTAAAAAACCGGATCAAACCAACGATCGGACCAGAAAAAACCGAAACCGGTGGCCTCGCCAGTTTTATAAGGTAATAAGACCAATCTGTAAATGAACCGGAAAAAATGAATCAAATAGGCTGGTTTTTTGCTTAAACCGGAAAAAACCTAGAACCGGTTGAACCCATAGCATGTGCTAGCCATTGTGGACCGAAGCTTAAGCGCTATGAAACATACCACCATCACTAATTTGAGCCAACAACCAACCTATCCATCTAAATTAGTTGTAATGGATAGAAACTTAGTTTATTTGACCTATTTTTACATATTTTTATGGTTTAAAAACCCAGCAAATGAACCGGTGAACCGGTGGTCCGACCAATAAAAACCTGAACCGGCGGCATCACTGGTTCGATTACCGGTCCGGTTTTTTAAACTATGGTCCCTATAGCATGGGTTTTTATTTATTTTTGAACCATGACAATTTTAAGCATGACAAGTTTATGTTTTGACCATGGCAATTTAGTTTCTGTAGCTTGATAAATTTATTTTTGAATCATGACAACTTTAATGATTGGACCATGGAAAATTTATTTTTTGATCATGATTAACAAAAAATAGTTTTTTAACACAAAAATAGCATGGCAAATTTGCCATATGTATTTTTCTTGGTCACATAGCAATTGTAATGTTTTTTTTCTTGGTCACATATCAATTATTATTTACCTTGGTTAGCTAGTTATAGATATTTGCCATGAAGTTTTTACATCAAAAAATTAGTCTTGTGACAATTTTCAATTTTTTTGATTCCTACTTTTTATTAATCATGATAAATTGTTTTTTTACCCAAACGAAGGGTCGTTGGTGCTCGCTTTGGAGATTGGGTGATAGCAACATAATAGTTCACTCCATGCCCCTTCGAATGATTCATTCGTTTCGGGGATTTCCCAAAGAGCCAGTTCACTCCCAATTAGGATCTTTTTTTTATCAGCTACAGAGAAAAGCTACTTGTGTTCTAAGTTAAGATAAGGATATAACTAAGGGCGTCCATCACATTATCCACAAATACGCTTGAAGATGTTCACATATAATATTCCAACCATATGTTAGAAGAATTAGTTTGAAAGCGTGCGGTCACTCCTATTTATACGGATAATCCTACCATATATTAGACCTGAGGTATTGAAGCTACGATCACTCCCACTAATGAAACATGGGATGAATTGAGGGAATTTCCTTAGGATTGTCATCACGAATAGATATGAGAGCTTAGGCCAGTTGAAACACAACAAGTAAGGTTAAACACTTTACAGAATGAGATACCAACGTCTACTCAAATCCAAGGCTTTATAGCCATTACTTTCCAAGAGAAATGCAAAGCAAAGAGAGGGAACAGTTGAGGCTGATGGTAAGTGAAAAATACCGCACTGTATGAAGACATGTGTCCAATCAAAGATCAACATCGATTCATATCCCAAATTGGCGTGCAACAATATGAGAGATCTGAGGCCTCTGGATGAAAATCATACGCGTGATTTTAAACTCCGATGAAGCAGTACACAGGAAGTTAACTGAAATTTGATCAACTATCCATTTCTTTAGGCAGGATCCTGAAAATTCCCTCGGGCTGAGACCATACTTTCCCTCAAGGATGGAACGAAGGAAAGACCTTCTAAGTAAATCCAAAGTCTTCCCAAGTAGTTTTTTCAAAAGATTAGTTTTTTACTTGATGAGCAAACGATCAATAGGAATATGGATGTCACCCTTGTGAGGGACAAGTTTTCTCTCCATGAGTACTTCCGGCTCAAGAAGTACAGACCCATCTCAATTCAACATTGTTAGTTGAGTGTTTGGAACAACATTTGGCCTCATATGCTTTTTCAGCTGGCTGGCATGAAATGTGCCATACAATTTATAGTCTCATGCCAACAAGAGTATATTGGATGCAACAACAATTTCTCCAAAAATATTGAACGACCCATAGTATTTTGAATGGAGTTCCGATTTTTGTTGTATGCTCAGTGAGGTGTGTTTGTAAGACTGTATCTTCAGATACACCATGCCATCCACTTCAAAAGATGTTTCAGATTTGTTCATGTCAGCAAAGAACTTCATCCTCTCTTGAGATTTAAGTAAGTTCTCTGTGATAAGAAATGTTTTTTCTTCAAGGAAAAGTGTGAGATGCGAGTCTTAAACATTTGATTCATCATCGAGTGTTGCTTCAACAATTATAGTTGGTTTTATGCCATACACAACTTGAAATGGTGTCATTTTCAATATAGTGTGGAAGGACGTGGTGTACCACCATTCAACTAAAGAGAGCCAATATCACCACTTTTTTGGTTGGTTGAAACCATACACCTTAAGTTAGTTCCCAATTTTTTAACCATTTTTGTCTGACCATCAGTTGTGGGCAGTAACCAGTAAGATGTACTCATGTGCAGTTTAACCTCCAATCTCTTGAAGATATCCTCCCATAATTTACGAGTGAAAATTCTATCTTTGTTAGTGACTATGACATATGAAATTTAAAGATATTGTCAATAAATGAAGTGGCCACTGTTTATACTGTAATGGTATTCGACTTCTATTGTGGTTTCGCCCATCATATCTTGCTCAGTACTAGCCCAACTCACTGCCCTCCATTATAGTGAATACATATCCACTTTGCGATCGACAATCATCTCGGTATATTTAAACTAAAATCATTCTAACCTATACACTAAGCTCATCCTCATCTCCGTAAACTAGAAACGTGTCCTTAGTCCTTTTCAAGTACTTCAGGATATTCGATATTGTTGTCCAACAACTTTTGTCAGGATCACCTGATATCTGCTCGTAACACTTAGAGCGTGGGCAACATCAGGCTGTGTATATGTCATGGCATACATGATGGATCCTATAGTCAAATCATACGGGGCTTACTCATCTGACTCTGCTCATCAGAACTCCGAGGACTCTAAGTCTTGCTAAGCACTATACCATGTGAGATTAGCGAGAACCCCTTTTTGGCTTCACTCATGTTGAACCTCTTCAACACTTTATCTATGTACGTGCTTTGGCTCAAGTCGAGCAGCCTCTTCTATCTATCTCCATAGATCTTGATGCCCAAAATATAAACTGCTTCACCCAGATCCTTCTGGAGAAACATATTTTTTAGTGACTTCTTGAACGATTTCAACATCTGGACATCGTTCCGATCAGTAATATATCATCCACATAGACAAGAATGCAACCGAGCTCCCACTAACCTTTATGTATAAACAACGTTCATCCATGTTTCAGATGAAACCTATACCAATTACCACCTGATGGAAACAAATGTTCCACATCTGAGATGCTTGCTTTAACCCATAAATGGATTTCTTCAACTCGCATACCTTACCACAAAAAATCGGATCATTCAAACCCTAGGACGACATCATATACACGTCTTTAGTTAAATTTCCACAAAGCAAAGCCATTTTGACATCCATCTGCCATATCTTGTAATCAAAATATGCATCTATGTCTAGTACGATCCGAACCAAATTTAGCGTTACTAATGGTGAGTAGGACCCATCATAATTAACACCTTTAACTTCTCGATACCCCTTCACGAGAAGCCGACCTTTGTGGATCTACAAAATTCCATCCACATTGCGTTTACTTTTAAATACTCATTGATGGGTGTAGATAACATCTCTTCGTTGGTTACCCCAAGTGGAAGGTTAGGATGTAGATAGTAGCAAATTTCCATTAGTGAAGATACCAAGGTTTATGTCCCCCGTAGGATTCCAAAGACAACAAGTAGGTGGTTACTAACTTCTCTGGCACTTAGAAATTACTTGACTTGGACCTGCACACAAGACACAACTAACTTTGCTCCCAACGAGTCAGAGGGGTTATCATTCCCTCCAGCCTTGCCATTTACAAAGTATTAAACACAAGCGGTAATAAAAGTACAACTGAAAAGAAAGGAAAATAGTAAATTGCAACAGTGAAAATATATGACGAGGATATGGACCGAGGCGTCATGACGCTCACTAGTGATGTCTCTCTCCCAAAAGACGATAAAAACTTATGATGGGTGAACAAATTACAACCTTGAAATTGACAGGATTATGAACACACCGCGATGCTAATTATGCTAGTAGAGAGTGCAAGGTTTAATTGTATGGGCATTACACCAAGACAAGTAGACTTTTTATTCATCTATTTAGCAATCATCCACCTTTGGGTATCTAATCCAGAACATCTCGCTGGTATTAAGTTGCGAGCCACAACTATATGTTGCAAACTCAAAGCAACGGACAATTGCTTTAACACTCTATGCGTAATGTAAGGAACGCTTGTGACATTCAGTCATAAGCACTGCCCTAATGGCAACATCACATTCCCTAGTCCCATGTTTATGTCACTCAAGATGGACATCAGGAGACATGAACCCACTATCTAGCATAACACTCCCTCTTGGAGTCACAATCTACTACTTGAGCAGAGCAACAAATTACACTGGAGAACATTCAAGAACACTCAAGAACATAATCTCATAATCCATTAGATCCCAGCAAACACAACACAATAACTATAAAGACATGCCTTGATCATGATAGGCATCTCACAAGGACTAGACAATGAAGCACAAGATTGGAGGTAATACACCAACTAACTTGCTGCCATGAACCCTAGGTCCAAGTAGGAAGTACTCACGATGCATATCGAAGGAAATCATGGTGATGGAGGAGCCTCCGGAGATCAATTCTCCCTCCGACAGGGTGTCGCGACAGGAACTTCTGTTGATCCCGATCTTGGGATCGCGATGGCAGCAGAGCAGTGGCGTAAACAGAAAAAAGGAGTCCTCTCTCAGGATTTTCAGAATTCGAGGAATAAATAGGGTCGAAAATGGGCACAAGGGGAGGTCCCGGGGACCTCCTGGCCGCACCAGGTGGCCACCTGGACAGGGGTGGCTCCCCATGTCCCCCCTTCGGGCTTCCGGAAGCTTTTGACAAATAATAATTTCTCGAAGTACTGGAATCCTCCTTTGGTTGTCGTTCTCAATGGACCACACATAGTTGATATTAAAGCAAGCAATGAAAGAACATATAGACAATTGGGCTCTTGCCGTCCATGAATCGAGTGTCTCCAGTCTGAGTTCCCGTGTTAGGAGTGGGGAAAGTTTAGAGAATAAAAATGTTGAATAGTTTTTGAGAACTCTGTCTACTAATTTTCACACATGGTCCATTTGGAATCTTATTATGACTCATCCCCAGACCGTCGGCCAGGTACGAGACAATATGATTATCTCCCTTTCGACTTTGAGCACTCATGCAATGAATGAGTACAAGCAAGATTAGTTTGCACTTAGGATGGCGAAGAGAATAAATGATGGGGATAGGAAGTCAAAAAGTGAGAAAGGCTAACACCAATGAGGACAACCATTAGGCAAGATAAAGCCTTTTGATAGATATGGTTTGAGGAGTAGGGATTGCCATGCAACAAAGGATGCACACAGAGCTCTAAGTGTATGAAAGCCCTCCAGTGGAACTAGTGGGGTTGCATCCATTTTGCTTGATGATGGGTGTAGATAACACCTCCTCGTTGGTTACCCCAAGTGGAAGGTTAGGATGTAGTAGAAGCAAATTTCCCTTACACGAGGATTGTAAGGTTTATCGAACCAGGAGGATTCCAAGCGCAACAAGAAGGTGGTGAAACGAGCAACGCACCGTTTGAGATATTACTCGCTTAACCTGGACCTGCACACAGACGCAAATAACTTTGCTCCCAACGAGTCAGAGAGGTTTCCAATCTCTCCGGCCTTGTTGTTTACAAAGGATCAAACACAAAGGGGGAATAATAGTGGGTGCAACTGAAAGGAAATAAAAGAAGTAAATAGGAACGGTGTAAACTATGGTGGAAATATGGACCAGGGTCCCATGACTTTCACTAGTGATGTCTCTCTCCCAAATGACGATAACAACTATGTTGGGTGAACAAATTACAGGTAGGCATTTGACAGAATTATAAACGCTCCGCAATGCTAATTATGCTACTAGAAAGTAAAGAGGCTCAATCGTATGGGCATTACACCAAAACAAGTAGACCGTTTACCCATCAGCATCTACTCACTAATCACGTAGCTTGAGATATCTATCCAAAACATCTCGCTGGTATTAAGTTGCGAACCCCAACCAAATTGTAGGCTCAAAGCAATGGACAATTGCCTTAACACTCTATGCGTAAGGTAAGAAATCCTTGCAACCGCAGTTACAAGCACCGTTGTTTTCTCCCTTGTGGCAACAACACATCCCCTAGTCTCATGTTTCTGTCACTCAAGCTAGACATCGGGGGGGGGGGCATGAACCCACAATCAAGCATAACGCTCCCTCTTGGAGTTGCAATCTACTACTTGTCCAAAGCAACAAACGCAACAGAGGACATGCAAGAATACTCAAGAACAAAAATATAAAGGTAAACCAAATATATTACTCATCACAAACTGAACATAATCTCATAATCCATCGGATCCCAGCAAACACAACATAGAAAAACAGGAACTAATACAAAGGTGCCTTGATCATGATAGACAACTCACAAGGGCTAACATTGAAGCACAAGATTGGAGAGAATACATCACATAGCTACTGGTCATGGACCCATGGTACAAGGGGGACTACTCACGACACATCCCGAAGGCGATCATGGTGATGGAGAGGCCTCCAGAGGTCAATCCTCCTTCCGACAAGGTGTCGGGACAACTTCTCCTGGTGATTCCGATCAACAGTGGACGAAATCGCGTAACGGGGAACTCCTCGAGGGTTTCCTCCTCGGTATGTAAATATAGGCCAAAGGGGGACCTGAGAAGTGCCCCCCTGGCCCAGGCGGCCATGTGGCACAGCCACCCCCTCGCCGCGCCAAGCAGTCGCCTGGCTGGGGGGTGCCCCCCTCGAGACCTCCTTCGAGCTTTGAAAGTCTTCTATCTTGCATATTTTTATATGATTTTTTCGAGCATTTTTATTTTTGACCTTTTTCTGCAATGCACGGACAATAACAGATAGAAACTGGCACTGGGCACTGAATTAGTAGGTTAGTCCAAAATATGTTGTAAATGATATGAAATTGCATCAAAACATATAGCAATATCACCAAAATAAGCATGAAGCAAGAAGAAATTATAGATACGTTTGGGACGTATCATTTTCTCATGAAGACCTTGAGCTCTTTTGAGGAGGCTCATCCTTGGCATATTCAAGCCAAGTTCTATAGTGTAATGATCCCCACATAGTTATGCAAGTACAACATGAAAACTCTCTACAAACTGAAGTACGGCTGCTAATTTGAAGCACAAGTGTGGAATAAAGGATATTAGTGTTGCTCCCTCTCTTCTTTTTATTCTTTTTTCCTTTTCTATTTTTTGTATTTTTGTATTTTTGTGGCCTCCATGGCTCTTTATTCTTTTTTTCGTCCATTTTGGGATCTTTATTTTTTATTTTTTCCACTCTATAAGAACATCAACACACTTTTATTTACTTACAACTCTGAATCAAAAAGTAATGACTCTATATGAATGCCTCTGCCAGTGCAACAGTATGTGCAATGATCAAGCACAACATGCAACAAAAATATGTATAGTGAATCCCAACTACATGCATGCTATGAGGTCATGCAACACAATATGAAAATGAAGGATAAGTCATATGCACATGAATAATGATAGATGTTGCATGGCAATATATCTCGGAATGGCTATGGGAATACCGTGATAGGTAGGTATGATGGCTGTTTTGAGGAAGATATAATGAGGCTTATGTATGGCAGAGCGTATTATGCCAAGGATTTGGATGCACCGGAAAAGTTTGTACCAACTCTCAAGATGAGAAAGGGCAATGCACGGTACCGAAGAGGCTAGCAAAATATAGACTGGTCGAAGTGCCAAGAATAGAATACTCACATTAGTCATAAAGAACTCATCCACTTATTATGGGCAACTCTTAGTCTAGTCAGGAGATTCACGAAGAGCCAAGCACTCTAAGAGTAGTGTTTGGGGGTTTGGTTATCCTTGCGCATCCTTGACCCATGATACGTGAGGGTACTCTTTTACAACCCCACAAATATTAGTGATCTATTTAGTAGCTAGAGTTCTGAACTATTTTTTTAGTTTTCGAAAATAAGGCATGTTGATCCAAGATACGATACCTATCACTAATGGGCGCAAGCTCAATTGCATAAAAATTCACCATTACTCAATCAATACCTCAACACTATTGCAAGATATCCTAAGCTAGAACTAGTGATCTAGATTACCTATACACCACATATAAATCATAGCATGAGACATATAAACCAATGCAACAGAAACAACTCACTAAACAAATATAAGTGAAGCACATGAGTTCTAAAATTTCTACAAAAGAAATTAATTGCTCACAAACAAGATCTAAGTGAATAACAAGAGCTAACAAACAAGCAGTAGATAAATTTAACACTCAACAGATATAAGTGAAGCTCTAGAGTGGTTTATGATAAAGTGGAGCGTGTATCTCTCCCGATCAAGCATGCTCGGGTCCGACATTGTAATGACCAACAAACAAAACAAAACTAAAACTAAACTAAACTAAAATTAAATATACATATGCTCCAAGAACAGAACATATCATGTGAAGCAATAAGAATATAGTGTCAAGAGAGACGAACTGATAATTGTTGATGAAGAAGGGGATGCCTCGGGGCATCCCCAAGCTTAGACGCTTGAGTCTCCTTGAATATTTCTCGGTGTGCCGGGGTATCCCCAAGCTTGAGATTTTGTCACTTCTTGATCTCCTTTCATCATCTCCTCTCGTCGCACTTTAAAACTTCCTTCACACAAAACTTCTCATAAACTTATTACAACAGTTAGTGCACTTTTAGATAATCTGCCAAAACATGACAAATTGTAAAGGTTGATTTTTCAGGTGCGCGTCTGTAGCTCAAATAACTCAAAAAATATGAAAGTTTTCCAATTATATAGAGCATGCCTAAGACACAACAAAAGCAAAAATAAACCTAATCCATTTTGGGCTGCCTCCCAATAAGCGCTTCTTTAAAGTCATTAGCTAGGCATGAGTGTAACGATGCTCACAAAAGAATAAAAGTTGAAGCACAAAAGAGAGAATCAAAGGAGCAAAGATAAACAACATTTAAGTCTAACATGTTTCCTATGCATAGGCATCTTGTAAGCAAATAAATCAATGAAGCACAAAGTATCAAGCATAGGAAGGTAAAACAAGAGCACCTTGAAGATTTTCAACATGGAGAGAGGTGTTTTACTAACATTAAAATGTCTACAACCAAATTTTCCTCTCTCATAATAATTTTCAGTATCATCATGAACAAACTCAATAATATAATTATCACACAAAGCATTATTTTCATGATCTACAAGCACATAATTCATATCAAGCGCCAAAATAGTGGGGTAAACACTAACTAAAGTCATGACCTCTCCAAACCCACTTTTGACAATATAGTAACAAGATGATTGATCATTCTTCAAATGTATGGGACTCCTTCTAGATAAAGTCAAGACCTCTCCAATCCCATAATCATTATCATTATAATTTATATCATCAAGCAACATAGGACCATCATCTAAAGCATTATCATATAAACTTTCTAAGCAAAACACCTCATTATCATGAATATCCATACTAGGCACAAATAGAAGATTATCATAAGATTTATCAAGGTAGCAAGGATTATCATAAATAACAGTAGAAAAATCATCCTTGCAAGTTTCATTCATAGGGACATCATGGCCACAAGCATCAATTTCAACAAAAAGGGATACTTCAAAAGAATACATAGGATCATAACAATTAATATAGCATTCATCCTCCTTTGGCAAGCGTCGAGGGCAATCATATAAAGAGTCAAAGAGTTACTCTCATTAGTAGGTAGACATGGGTAGCTACTCCATTCTTCCTCCTTTTGTTTGTCACTCTCCTCCTCATTTTCATCCAAGGAGCTTTCAGTTTCAGCAATTTCTTCTTCCATGGAGTTCTGCAAAGCATTAGTCTCCTCCTTTGGTGGAGAGAACCTTTTGAGATAGTCAGTAATATAAGAATTATCATTAAAATTCAAAAAGAAATATTTAAGTATATCAAGACTCTCAGATTTGTAAGGGGCATCATCAATATTCTTAACAAATGAAGCAATTTCATGGGCACCCATAAAAGTAACAAATTTTTCTATTTGTTCTACCTCAAAGAAATCATAATGATCCTTAGCATAAGAAGCCAAGGTTTCATTATCATTACACCAACATTGGAAAGGAAGGTGTTAAAACATCAAGTAGAAACAAGATTCATCACAACAAAAAGATTTATCATAATCAGATGTCACAACCCCAAGTTAGGTAAGTGCTAGGGTTTTATTGTGCCTTTGCATCATGCCAAAAATTCAAAAGAAAATTCAAAAATGGGGAAGCAGAAAGCCCTGAGAAATTAAATCAAATGGCCAGATAAAAATCTTTTTCCAAAAATCATTTGAGTATTTGGAAAATTCCTATAAATGATACTGATCATTTGAAAAGTGGTTTGGGAGCAATCCCATGCTGATGGAATTTTCTAATTTTCAAACAATTCCTTGGAAAATTAAATAAACCCCTATTTGATTTAAAATTCAAATGTTTTGAATTTTAAAGAGTGCCAAATTTTATAAATGGCTAGCTCTAGCTTTTATGAGGCCATATAAAAAATTATGGCATTTATAAAAATACCTAGCTATTTTAATTGGCTAGGTCAACCTATTTACAGAAGAAATAAAAAGAAAAAGGAAAAACAGAGAAGGGTAGGCTTACCTTGCGCCCAGGGGCGAAGGCTCAACTCCCCTAGCCGGCCCAGCCCACCCCAGGCGCCTTGTCTTCTTCCTCCCCGCCGAGCCAAGCTGCTCGGTGGAGGGCAGAGCAAGGCCACGGCGACACCGCGACGCCTCGGCCCTTCCAGGCCTCCCCAGCCCTCCAAACGGCGCCACGGAGACGACCACTTCACTCTCTCTCACTTCCCCCTCTTTCCCCTCGCTCTCGCGCCCTCTGCTGTTCTTCCCCACCGACGACAGAGCGCCACCGCAGGACGCCGACGCTGGAGATCGTGGCCACCATGATCTAGAGCCTCTTCCAAGATGTCCGTCGTGCTCGCCATCAACGACTTCGTCGTCTAGAAGAAGGACGCGCCCCAATTTGGACCAGAGCCGACGCTAGCTTCACCGAGGTGCTCCGGCCATCGTGGCTTCTTCGCCGTCAAATTCATCGTCGTCAAGCCCTTCCCGCCTCCATCGACTACGCCGCTACACTCACTGCGTCTGGGTGAGTGTTTCCCCTAACCTAGCCCGTCCCCTCTTGCCCTCTGTCGCCGATTTCCATGGCAGCCGGGCAAGGTCGCCGCCATGGATGACCTTGAGCTCGACCCCGTGCGTCCCAGCCCAAACCCGTAGGCCCACGGTGCTTCTGGTGACCTCCTGAACACGTAGCACCAGCGCAGGCTCAATGTCGTCGCTCGATTCACCGAGTTCATCGTCGCTGCTCTTCTGCCTCTGCCAGACGTCGACGCCGACGAGGCTCCGGCCACTCCCAGCCTGCCCCGAGCCCATGGTTTGATGCGGGCGATCAAGGGGTGCCTCCCCGTGCCAAACCGTGGCCGGAAGGCCACCCCGGCGTGTCGCCGCCGTGCACAGTGGCCGCCGCCGGTTAACCGCCGGTGGGCGGTTTAGTTTAGGAGTTAACCCCCCTCCTAATCCCTCTCTCTCTCTCTCACTGACAGTGGGGCCCAGAACCCCCCTAATCCCTGGTTAGTTTAAAACTAACCGGGTTAGTTAACCAGTGAGGCTGACCAGTGGGACCCCCCTGTCAGGCCAGCCCATGACGTCAGCCTGGTGTCACACTGACGCAGTAAAGCTTTTAAATCTTTTTATATAATTCCAGAAATTACAGAAAATGGCCAAAACTTCAATAAATCATAGAAAATTCATTTTAACTCCAAATTGGACAAATAATATGTCTAAAATTATCAGAAAAATAGAAGGATTATGAATATGCAATTTGTTTTCATGTGTGACCATTTAAAAATGGTTGAACAGTAGCAAACATGCATATGGATCCTTTTCAAATTCAAATTTGGAGTGAATTTGCAAATGACTTTGCAACTCCCTTAATTCAAATGGATTCATCCACATATCAGAGACATTACTTCAACTATACCACATCACTTCATGATCAACATTTTCAAATGAACTTTCATGCATTCAAATGCATTTGAAATTCATCGATAAATCAAATGGAGTTTGAATTTGCATTTCAAATGCAATATACTCCTTTTAAATAGAATGCTCAACACATCAGTACCATGAACATCACCATTACAATCTTATTCATGTGATTGTGCATTGTACATTATGTTGATCCTATGATTGTCATGTTGCTGATAGAAGTGGAGCCGGAACCCGAAGCCACCCTCTTCATTGAAGACACCGTTATCGAAACCTCGTCAGCAAGGCAAGCAAACCCCCATTGATCATGTCTATAAAATCCCACTTCCCTCTCAGTCTCGCTTATGCATGTTTAGGAGATCACCTTGTATCGATTCTACCGCATAGTTGAACCCATATCCTTTGCATGACCTATCATCTTGTCACAGTAGTAAGCAAACCACAATCCTAGCAGATGTAGGAGTTGGTTGATATCATGTGGCCCCTGCAACTGTTACTGCTTATTGCATGCTTAGTGGTACAATGAGGTTGCTTTTGATGTGAGTCGGGATGATGGTGAACATGGTGTTGATGAAAGTGAAACTGTGTTGGTGAATCTACCCTAATACAAGGTGAACGATGAGAGGCTGTGTAGGAGTACACAGTGGGTTGTCTCGTTGAACACCGCCTTAAGTCTGAGTTCTTGTGTGGTGATCCAAGAAGAAGAGTACAACCACACAGTGGGTTCACTAACCCCTCTCATCCTAGTACCTCACCCCGTTCGAAACCCAGAAGTCGCAGTAGTTCGGAGTTCTGGTAGGGCTGTGGCACGGTCTGCGAAGTGGATGAACGGCTTTTCAAGACCGGCTTGGGACCCTGCACACATCGTTTGAGGCTGTACTGGAACCTCGGCCGGACTTCCATACGGATCCCCCTCAGATAGGCAACTCTCTGGACTAGAACGGAGCTGTGGGCGAAGTGTTGTGGTGGCATCCTCGCTATCACCTCTTGAACGGTGACATGCAAAAGGCAGTAAATGATGACACGTGTGTGTAGCGGTACACCCCTGAAGGGTTAACAAAACTATTCGAATAGCCGCGTCCGCGGTTAAGGACTGCTTGGAAAGCTTAGCTTGATTATTAGACAACTTGAACTGGATACTTTTAAAACTCGCAAGATAAGCGTGAGTGCTATGGTGTGCTCCTCGTGGGGAAGTCGAGGAAGTAACCATAGTGGTGTAATTGGTTGAAGAGATGTAGTGGACTCGTGTACGCTTCTTATCTCAAGTCTGGTACTCGTAGTTCAGGACTAGCCAAGTCAAAGCTGGCACTTCTGCAAGTGAAACCCCACCTCCCTTTACCTTGATACATGTGCATGAGTAGTATAGTTCCTATGTAAGTCTTGCTGAGTACGATTTTGTACTCACGTTTGCTTAATCTATGTTTTAGATGAACCCACCGACCCCGATGGTGGCTTATAACCGAAGCTCGAAGAATGAAGACTCAGACCAAGACCAAGCTAGTGTAGTCCCAGTCAGACGACTGGTTCCCTCGTGGAGGGCTTGTTTTTAGATAAGGCTTCTCTAAGCCATTTGTTAAACTTGTCTGTACTCAGACCTACTTTGCTTCCGCTTGTCTGTTGTAATGTTGGATCACATGCTTGTGATCTCTGTGTGCACTCTGTAAGAGTTATTAATAAAGATGTATACATTGTAGAGAATTGCAATGATACCTGCTGTTCATACTAGACATGTGTGCTGCGTGTATGTTTATAACATGCATGTCTTAGTATGGGTTTTCGAGACCTTAGTTGTGATCTGGCTGGCGGTCTTTCATACACCAAGTGGCCCTTAGATGTGCGCAGCTTGGGGCATCACGATGCGATTGTTCGAGACTCTGTCTCGTGCACACTTTGTGGTATGATCGAGCCCGCCCTAGACCCCGACTATGTAAGGGTTATAATACAATCGATAGTATGGTTGAGGCGACTTGTCTATGAGTATGGGAGTTCACCACCCATATCATTTAGACTTGTGTGCGGACGATGAGGACCCATTTCAGTTGATCATCCGGCCTGGATGGGATGCCCCTCACGTTCGATGCTTTCCGAGAACGTTCTGTGCTTGGCCTTGTCTGCTTAGACAAGTGGGTACGGTTCTCGGCTCTCCATATGATTGTGTTGTAGCGAGGCTTGCATACGCTAACCCCGTGTCCCGACATCAGAGCACAAATTTCTAGCATAGCGATATAATTTTTGTATCAGCTTACATAATGTTAACCCTTTTTGGGACAAGCGGTATTCCTTATAATATTTTTGTTGATCCTCCGTGAATACACCTTGCTAATAAGATCTAGTTTCATAAAAATTAACCATTTTAAGCAAACATAGTAATAAGCAAAAAATGTACTTATCAAGTGAACTTATAAGTAAAGCTATACTCAGGCAACGACGCTAGAAAATAGTTGATGGCGTGTTGTCGGGATTAGACTTTGTAGAGTTCCACGGCAACGGCGCAAGAAAATAGTCTTGATAACCCACAAGTGCAGGGGATCGCAGCAGTCTTCACGGGTAGGTATAACCCAATTTATTGATTCGACACAAGGGGAGCCAAATAATACTTATAAGCCTTAGCAGTTGAGTTGTCAATTAAACCACACCTGAAAAAGCACTAGACAAGAATATTTAGTAGCAACGGTGACAGAAGATAGTGATGTGTTGACGGGTGTAATCTTTGTAGACTTCCCCAATCACCAACAACACAAAGTAGTAGGAGCACTAATGAGAGCAATAGTAACAACGAAAGCAACAAAGATGAAAGATGGACTAGGGTTCAAGGTTTTACTAGTGGTAACTCTCCAAGAAAAAGACAAGTGTTGGGTGAACGAATTACAGTTGGGCAATTAACAAAATTTCAATAACTCTAGCCAAAGAACAAACTAGAGCATCCTAGTCTAAGAACCATACATAGGCATGTATTCCGTATGTAGTTGTACGTGCTTTCCATAAGAACTTGCACAACATTGGTTGTCCTACCATCCCGTTGTCAGCGGGGCCAAATAAGAAACTTATGGAGATTAAGGTGCTCATGTCAAAGAGCACTAGAACAAAACATTAACACTCTATGAACACATGTAATCCTCAAATTATAGCCCATCCCCTTTGGTGTCCCAAGCTGTCACCATTGAGATCACCGGTTCCGGACTATAACAGGTGCATACAACCGTAGATACGATCTAGAACAACAATTATAATCATGCAACCATAAAGTGATCAGATCTGAGATCATGCTACTCATGCACTAGTAACAAGCATTAAGAAAAACAAATTACAGTAACAATAATTCAAAAACTTCTTAGGACTGAACAATGTAACAATTCATCGGATCCCAACAAACAAAACACCAATTACATCATATGGATCTCAATCATATAGGGCAGCTCATGAGAACTTTGTATTTAAGATCTAGGGGGAGAGAATACCAACAAGCTATTACCAAGAACCCGTAGTCCAAGGGGGAACTACTCACGATCCATCATGGGGTGAAGAAGGGTTGATGAAGATGACCCCGGGGACCAAGGCCCTCTTCGGCATGGTGCCGGAACAGGAACCAGGTGACCCCCGAAGCTAGGTTTCGATGGCGGTGGAGATCGATATCGCTTCTGGGAAAGATGACTGGATATCTCGGGTTTTTGGGTTTAGAGGTAAATATAGGCCAAAGGGGAGTCCGAGGAGGGGATCCACAACACCCAAGCGACCTGAGGGCGTGTGTTCCCCCTGGGCATGCCCTATGGACTCCTGGAGGCCCCCCTCTAGGTGGAGGACTCTTTCGATGAATAAGAATTTTTGCAATTTTTTGGGAATTTTATGAGCAACTTCAGTTTTGGACATTTTCTGCATTGCAATGACAAAACAGACAAAAACTAGCACTGGGCTCTGTATTAGTAGGTTCGTCCAATAAATGATTCAAAAGCATGGAAAAAAGATGTAGGAATGACAGAAAAGACGCATGGAATAAGCAAAAATTATAGATACGTTTGAGACGTATCATTGGTCTCTCGAAATTTTGGTTGTTGGGGCGTGTACCAAGGACCTCGGTGAGATGATGTACACGGGATCAGGCCCGTGAGACAGAGCTCAGTCTCTTGGGTTTCTTGCAGCTGTCGGGACTAACCTCGGGCGTAGGAATCCGCATCCATCCCCCGCTCGTGTGGAGTACACCAGAGTTTGTTCGGTTATGGTACTTTGAGAAGCAAAGGAAGAGCGATGCGAAAATCGAATGCAAAGCAAGACGCTGGCCAACGGTCAATTCGAACAATAAAAGAAGAGTGCGAAAAGAAATCTTTTTTGAAACTTTCAAGAGTTGAATCTTACAATCGGCGTGGCCGAGAAAAATGAAAATAAGCTGCCAGCTTGTGGCGCGGAGCTGAGGATAGTGCACCCGTGGGGTGCCCTCAAAATTAAACCCACACTGTTGTCGGTGCTGTGCACGGAGCTGAGGATGGTGCATCCGTTGGATGCCCTCAAGTGGGTGTTGTGCTGCCGCCGATGCTGTGCACGAGGCTGCGGATGATGCATCTGTTGGATGCCCTCGAATAGATACTAAACTTCCGCCGATGCTATGCACGGGGTTGAGGATCAGACATCCGTGGAAAGCCCTAAAGTACATGTTATACTGCCGCCGGTGCGATGCACGGGGATGAGGATGACACATCCATGGGATGCCCTCAATAGGTATCGTAATGCCGCCGGTGTTGTGCGCGGGGCTGAGGATGATGCATTCGTGGGACGCCCTCAAGTACATTTGTTTGAAGTGTCAGAGCAAAGGCTTCCACTTGGCGTGGGATGGGTGACCCCCATGAGAATCCCCCGAGCATGTACAACTCATGAGTTACCTGTGCTGCGGGTCCACGGGGGAGGGCTTTCGCGTGTGCAGGCTCCTATCTTCGGTGAGGTGAGCAAGCCTTTTCACCGAGAGTGGGTACGCGTTGTGCCCTTTGGGAGGGTCCATCAGCGGAGCGATTGTCCTTGAAGATCCAGGAAATTTCAAGCGGTGGCTCCTGAAGAGCGGTCCAGATGTGTTGCTCATGCTGGGGAAGTCGCTTGGCGCGAAAGTTAGTAGCCTTGTGTGGTTGGTCGATGTCCAGCTGGCGGTCGTGCTTTCGTGGGATGCGGCATGGGTTGCTGCCGATGCGGATCTTGGTGATGATGGCGCAGTAGGCATCACCCTCGATCCAGTGGAGGAGCGGATGACTCGTGCGCATCGCGTGGCGTTGGTGAGGAGCGATGCTTCCTTCGTAGGCTTCAGGGGCGGCGCTGGGCCTGTAAGGGTTCAAGGTGAGATATGATAGCCTTTGGAAGATGGTTGCGGCCCCTGAGAGGCCGTGGAGCATGGGCCTCAAATCTTTTCGTTGAGCCGCATCCGAGACGCCCGGTGCTCCCTGCGCCGAGCTCAACAGAGGCAGACGAGGGGCGACAGTTGTTGCAGTAGAGAGCCTGACCGCATCGAGGTTATTGCCAACGCGTTCGAGCGAGCGGAGCTCGTCGGGTTTGGGTCCGATGCTGCCGTAAGGACGTAGCTCCCGAATGAGGAGGAGCGCGTCGCCGCGCGGTGAGCGTGCTTGCTGAGGGGACGTTGTGGACGTAGTGGGGGTGCATGCCACGGATCTGTACTTCGCCACCCGGCGGCTCAGGGAGGTTCCTCACTCCCTCCCGGCTCTGGCCGTGATGATGTCAGGCTCGGTGCAGATCTTGTTGGAGTTCGTGTGAGCGACGTGATATCGGTTGGCACGCGCTGTGTCCATGGCGGCGTCGAGATAAAAGATTCAAAGATGAATCCCCCCCTGCCTGGCATGCCAAATGTCGAAGAGATTATGTGAAGGGAATCCCGCAAAACCTTAGTCCGAACACGGGGGGCTTAGCTTCGTGCTCTCGAAGATGACGACTGTGAAGACGATCGGATTTGCGAACAATTCAAGCAAGCACACAACAGGGACGCAAGGAGCTACTCAGGTTTAGAACACTCTTGTGGTGTAAATCCCTACTCCTGCATGTCTGGGATTGCTCCGGTGGAGATGGACATGGAGAGCTACAAGTTGTTGGGGGTCTAGAATGGTCGACCCCCCTCTACAGTGCCCCATTATTTGAATGGTTTATAACCGATCCTTTTCCTCCTTAGAATAGTTTATGGTATTGATCCTTCTCCTCCTTAGAAGAGACTATATGAGAGGAAAAATTCTTACAAAATTCAATCATTAGCTGGGAATCAAGACCAATCTTAGAGAAAAAGGTATTAAAGTAATCAGTTTTCACATAACTCTCAATATAATCATGCTCATAATTTATAATGGGTTCAATACCTTTATCAATTTCCCAGTCTTCAGTGTTCTTTTGAATCCTTTCAATGAGATCCCATCTCTCTTCAACGATTATCGTTTGAAATACCCCACTAGAGGAGGTACCAACATCTCCTTATCCTGACGAGAAAGCTTAGCATAAAAATTTGTAAGTATAATATCCTTGGGCAGCTCGTGAATAGGACATTTGAGCATTAGGGACTTCAATCTACCCCAAGATTGAGCGATGCTTTCTCCGTCACGAGACCAAAAGTTATAGATGTAGTTCATGTCTCGATGAATTTCATGAAGAGGATAAAACTTTGTATAAAAGAGAGACATAAGCTCTTGCCAATTAAGAAAATGTGAGTTATCGAGGAGCTTATACCAATCTGAAGCTTTATTTATAAGGGATACGGAGAATAATTTCCGCATGAAAAACTCCATTGACACACCTGCAAGCTTAAATAATGAACATAGTTGTGATAAATATAGCAAGTGTTCACCTGGATGTCTGTCTCCTGCATAACGATTAGCCAAGACATAATCGATAATACCAGTTCGTATTTTATAAGGCACACTTTCAGTAGGGGTGGGAGAAACCACCACACTAGTGGGGCGTTTCCCCAAAAGCAAAGAACCAAGGGTAGAGGTGTCCATAAGGACAAAAAGTAGCAACGGCAAAATAAAAACAACACGCAAAATATAAAGCTTTCCTTACCAGATTCACTTACCAGTAGCGCTACGCTCCCCGGAAACGGCGCCAGAAAACAGTACTTGATGACCCTCAACTATAGGGTATCTATTGTAGTGTTTTCGATAAGTAAGAGTGTCGAACCCAACGAGGAGCAGAAGGTATTGATAAGTGACTTTGGACAAGGAATAACTGCAAGCACTGAAAGATAAATTTTTAGGGGTTTTCGTTATAAGCAACGGGAAGGTAAAAACAAGCAAAGTAAAGGTACTGAGGAGCAACAAGTGGCCCAATACTTTTGAGAAAAGGATAAGCCTATCAACTGAACTTATAAAATCTTAAAGCATTCTTGAGGACACACGGGAGAGGTAGTCATGTGCTTTCGCCATATTCCGTATCGGTACTATGTTTTGTGTTGATAAGTGTTGAGTGGGTGGATCTATGCTAGTACACCTTCTAGACTAAGATAAGTGCACTATTATGATTAAACACTTTTCAAGCATCCGCAAATACAAGGTAGAAATTAAGGCAAAAGCCTAACCATAGCAATAAGATCAAGGATCCATTATTCCCTTGTGCAAAAGTGTGCAAATTGGGGTTCAGGTTTCTGTCACTCCGGCAACCCACCGTAAGCATTCTTTATACACAATGCATTCCCCTAGGTCGTTAACAAGGAGAAGTGTTATGTGTTCGACTCACACAACACCACTAGGAAAATAAAAACACAACTTAAATATCAAACAACACATATTACTTCAACATCATATGACTACTAACAACTAGACTTCTCCCATGTCCTCAAGAACTAAAGTAACTACTCAAAAGACATAAAAGAGGTCATGATCAGTGGTGATAAATAGATGATAAACAATCTGGACATAACAATATTTCTCCAACAAAACTCAATAGCATTCACCACAAAGGAGTAATCAACACCAGTAGAGTAGAGAGGATAGATAGTACGGATTACAACACAAGTTGCAATTGCGAGATGAGATAGTATGAAGATGGAGATGGTGCCGATTCGATGATGCCCGTGACGATGGCGATGATCTCCCCTTCCGGGAGGTGTTCTCCCCGGCGAAATCTCCCTGTCGGAGATGTCTTTTCTTCTCTGTAGGTTTCCTCCACGGAGCGGCGGAGGAACTCACAAAAATCCTCCTCTTTTAGGGTTTTTGGATGACGAGGAATATATATGCCAAAGGGGGGAGCCGGGAGTGGCCCTACGGGTCCAGCCGGCCTCCCGGCGCGCCCCTGGTGGGGGCCGCGCCAGGGGGCGCCTGGGCACCTGGTGGCCCCCCTTTGGCTCCTTTTAGGCGAGGCTTTGTTATTCTTCTAGAAAATAGCCTCCGTCGATTTTCAACGCATTTGGAGATGTTCTGTTTAAGCAACTCAATGTCCACTTTTCTCCGTTGAATCCCGCGTCTGCTGTTTCGGCACCGAAAAGTTGCAAACTATGTAAAACAAGCCAAAACAACATAAGAACAACATCATAACATGAAATATATCAATGAATAGGGGTGAATTACGATATAAAATAGTGATGCATTTTGGACGTATCAGGGTGCTCTTGAAGGGAGCTCCCATTGGTGAATGTCGGGATGTTGGGTCTGTACTCTAACCACGTCAAGGATCGGGCCTCGGACGACGGGTTAGTGTAGCCCCGTTCCCACTGGCCCGACAAGATATATATCGAATAGCCCAGCCTCGGCTTATATAGGTTGCCACTTTCCAGGATACCTAGGGGTATAAGAGACATAGTCGATTATGCCTGTAGGGAAACCTCCTCTGATAAGATCTCCTTTCCTTGATTGGGAATACTTTTGAATTCTTCAATGTCGTTAGTCCATGGGCTAGAATAAGAGCCTAGGGAGAGAGACGACCTAGGGGTCCTTAGGTTGTCCCACTAGAGAAATAACTTGAAAACAGAGGTAACCCTTAGGTCGTGACACTGACACACGTCGCAAACCTAGTGATCAGAGTGCCCCGGACACGAACACCCTCATGCACCCGAGCAGACCCACGTTGAAGGTTGTGGGGGCACGGGGCAGCTGCCCCCACTTGATTTTTCTCGACCACTATACTTTGTTCGTACGCACACTATGTGCCCTTGCTCAACTCAATACATTGCCCCTCTCAGCCTAATTTCCTGTTTACTTTTTTTGAAACAAGGCAAAAGATTTTCCATTTCATTGAATAAGGAAGAAGGTTTAGACAAGACCGCCGAGCGGCAACATGGAAAGATCTACTCGCGCGACATTACATAACTCAGGTGCCTTGCACCCGCCAACGTCCAGAGAGACGCCTCCTCTTTAATCTTGCTAATAAGAACCATTTAAGGGGCAGTGGTGTTATGAAAGACTCTAGCATTACGCACCGACCAAATCTCCCAAGAGATGAGCATTATCAAAGAAGCTAAGGCCTTGGGAGATCTGACACGAAGACGGAAATTTCCCTGTCCACCTATCTCTCATCGAGGAAAAAGTCGTCCAGGAAGCCATGTCAATTTGATGCATGCCGAGCCACGAGAGAATGTCATCCCACACATGAAGAGTGAAGAAACACTAGAAAGGGAGGTGAGCCACCGATTCCTGGCATTGCTTGCAGAGAGGACAAATGCCGCAGTTTGGACACCCACGGCGAAGAAGGCGGTCAGACGTCCAGATCTTGATTTGAAGAACAAGGAAAGAAAAATATTTGCATCGCGGAGGATCCCACACCTTCCACACAGCTTGAGCCAAAATAGACTTGGTTAGGCCCTCAAATTGCGCCTTGTAAGCCGAAGAAGCAGAGTAATGTCCATCCTTGGAGAATTTCCAAACAACGGAATCCGCCGTGTCGTTCGAAAGGGTGACCGGGGCTAGCATCTACCAAAGATTGGCAAACTGTTGAATGTGGTCGCGGGTAAGTCCATTGGAGATGTCGATGTGGGTGACCCAAGAATTGTTTTCCAGAGCTTGCTGAAACGAGCAATTTCTCTTTTTGGATAGATCAAAGATGCTAGGCGCGACATCACGAGTACGCAAGCCGTTAAGCCAAGAGAAACTCCAGAACCTGGCAGTGCACCCGTCACCCACTACGACGTCCGTAGCTGTCGCGAAGAGGTCTTGATCGTCATCAGTGCAAGGCGTACCCATCCCTATCCAAGATTTTGAGGGGTCTTTCCACTGAAACCACATCCACTGAAGATGGAGCGCCTTGGCAAATTTTCACAAGTTAAGCACACCCAGTCCACCATACTCTTTTGGCTTGCAAACAAGATCCCAATTGACTTTTCATTTACCACCAGAAACCTTATCAGCACCTGCCCAAAGATAGGCACACCGAATAGAATCAATCTTCTTAAGGACCACAACCGGGATGTTGAGAGGATTAAGATGATAAGTGGTGGTGGCAGTAAGGATGGCTTTGACAAGCACTGCCCAACCTGCCAGATGAACACCTAAATTAGGGGGAGATTGTTAGCCTGGAACTTGACCCGCCCGAGTCCATCTTCTCACACATGGCCTGGAACTTGACCCGCCCGAGTGATTTTGTTATGATGTCCGCCAGTTGATCGTCGGTGTTCACATACTCCACGGCGATCTTGCCAATCTCGACGCAGTCTCTGATGTAGTGATAGCGCGTGTCGTTGTGCTTGCTCCGCCCGTGGAATACAGGGTTCTTGTACAGTTGAATGGCGGACTTGTTGTCGAGGAATATGGTGGTCAGAGCCACCTCCTCTCCGATCACCTCGGTGAGCAACTGTTGTAGCCAAACTCCTTGACAGGCTGCTGTGGTGCTGGCGATGTACTCTTCTTCGTATGATGACAAGGCCACCAACTTCTATTTCTGCGACTGCCAGCTTACCGGGCTCGAGCCCAGGAAGAAGACGAGACCATAGGTACTCTTCCGGTCGTCAACGTCTCCGGTGAGGTCCACGTCACTGTACCCAATGAGTTTGCAGCCGCCTTTGTTGGTGTATCGACATCCATAGTGGATGGTGCCCGTGATGTAGCGTCGGATGTGCTTGACGGCTGCCAGGTGCTCAGTCGACGACGACTCGAGGAAGTGACTCACATAGCCCACGACGAACGTGATGTTCGACCTAGTGTGGACCAGGTAGCATAGACTTCTCACGATGTTGCGGTAGATGTGGGCGTCAGCTGGTGGCGTCGAGCTATCCTTGCTCAGCCGTAGCCGCGGCTCCATGGGCACGTGAGATGCATTGCAGTCACCCATCCCGGCACGCTCCAGCAGCTTCATGGCGCATGCCACCTGGCACATGGTGATCGCGCCGGGGCTCTGCTAGACCTCCAAACCAAGGTAGTATGTGAGCAGCCCGAGGTCGCTCATCTGAAAGTGGCGCGCCATCTCCTCTTTGAACGTGTTACACCGCGTGCTCTGTCGTCGTGCGCTCAAACCCCATCATGGACAGCGTGGTGCCGAGCTTAGTATTCCAGGCGCGCGGGGCCTGTCGGAGGCCGTAGAGCGCCTTCCGGAGATGGAGAACCTTTTGCTCGCTCCCGGCGAGGGAGAAGCCCGGCGGATGCGTGACGTAGAACTCTTCTTCCAGATCCCCGTTGATGAACGCAGTCTTCACATCGAGGTGGTGAACCTGCCAGGATTCATGTGTCGCGATCGGCAGCAGAACCCTGACAGAGTCCAGGCGCGCCACGGGCACGAACACCTCGTCGAAGTCGATGAAGGCGCGTTGCACGAATCCCTTTGCTACAAGCCTGGCCTTGTGTTTGACGACGTTGCCGTTGGATTCCTTCTTTAGCGTGAACACCCATTTGAGGCCAATGGATCGCTTCCTTGCGGGAAGATCAGTGAGGTACCAGGTGTCATTCTCACCAATTGCTGCATCTCATCGAGCATGGCGATCCTCCATTGTTCGTGTGGTTCAACTTCCGCGAAGGTGACTGGTTCCTCTCCAGCGCTGAGATGCAGCTCGCCGTCCTCGATCGCCAAGACATCTATAATAACTAAATAGTTCATCCCCATTAAGCTATTTATCTTGACATGCAAGCTATCCACATCATCAAGTAGGTCCACTGTAAGGCCCGATATGTGGTACTGTTCCAGATCTAGATGTTTCCATCCAGATCCGGGGACAAAGCACATAACGGTCCCACCGCGACATATGACGAAGTCATATGCCCCGGATTTCCAACATGATATCACAACATTACAGATACAAGGATACAACATCTCATACAATCGGCATACATCTGCCTTAAATACAATACATCAGCGGAAGGTACATGTCTGGGTACAGACTACAAGCAAATGCCTAGTGGCAAAGAGAAAATCATCGATCCCCATAACCACACGGGTCCAGGCCCTCCGTCGGGATCCGCCTAACTAGTCGTAGTGGAGTCTCCACATGAAATGTCGATCACCATACCTGTTCTCAATCAAGAACCCTGAAAAGAGTTTGGGGGTAGTATCATGAGTATAGAAGTACTCAGCATCCAACTGTAGTGGTCATCTGACCCAGCAAGGACTTCATCACTCGTCATTCTAGGAAAAATAGTAGTTTACGGTAAGGATGGGGTAAGTGGTGAGGTTGCTGCCGCACTAGCATTTATGAAGTGGCTAATGATCTAGAGAGTAAGATAAGAAGCCAAGCATTCGATGAGGAATCGCCTCCAACAAGTCTTGCTATCAACTACTAACGCAATCATAACACCTATCCTATCCTTGTCCTCCTCTTCACATCCCGACGAAGAAGAAGCAGTCAAGGCACACACACGTTGATCAAGTTACATTAAGATTATCTCAGTTGTTGTTATCTATGAACAAGGAGTAGGTCTCAAGTCGTCCATAACCGTGGACACGACTTCTCGAAAAGATTTAACCCTGCAGGGGTGTACCAACTGCCCATTACAAGGCTCCGCACGCACGCCCATCTCCTTCAGTTTCTACCCATGATAGGCAACCATTTTATGATTTAGTCCCAAGAGATCTGGAACGACAAGTCCCTCTAACTAACAACGCACAAATCCGGGTGGCCCCCGGTGAGTCGACATCCAACTCAAAAGCCGGCCGCGCTCTCGAATCAGCCTCTACCGTCTGGACGAGGTTGGGTTAGCTACCCAAACAGATGTGGGCAGCCCCCTAGCTTCCAGGTGTGGACCAACAGGATATACCATCCCACTGGCCCGGTTTATTTTAAATCCACTGGCTGCAGACCAGTTACGCACACGGTTTCTCAAATGGTAAAATCAGCTTGGGCCACCACTAGAAAGTTAGAAGCTAGGTAGGTAAGAAAAGGGTACCCCATAAAACCCCACACGCGGTTAGGCACGCTCAGTCTTAAAACCAATACCCAGAACTCGGGTCCTAGGTGACTCGAATGGAACAAAGCGTCGGGGCGGGATAGCCTAGACCTTCCATCCTTCGTCGAATATAGTCAACATTATAATAATCATATCATCCATAACAATATAATAATGGTGATATCCCAAACCAAGGAGTAACAGGGTAACATCGTAGCATCCTAAGCATGCATACTAAGCAGGGGCTGAGCAACGAGCAATAGTAACATAGCAGTACATGGTTTGCTGGGAGGGGACATGGCTGTATTGGTTTGAAAGAGGCTGTAAACATGTGGTAGGATCAAACATCGAACCTAACCTAGACTAGCATGCAAACCTCTGGTTGAAATAGAATGGATCATAAGTAATATATAGTCCTTGCCTGTTGATAAGTCGGGTTCCGAAGGTGTAGTTGATCGCGAACTTGCATCGTCTCCGAAGGTACCCGCGGGAGCACACAAGAGGGTAAACACTGGAAATCAATCAACGAGCAAGCATCTATTACTACGAGGAAAACACGAGCAAGCATCAACAAGAAGGCAACACGAGACATCGCACCTACCGTCGAGAGAGGTTACTAACAGGTTAAGTGGAGTACTCGTCACACACGACGATACCGCACGTTTACGGTGGTTCAAGTTGTTTAGCTACAGGTGATCAACAAAGTTGTTAACATGGCAAGCACAGAAGCATGGCATAGCACACAAACATGGAAAGAGGTGAAGCATAAGATAAACTATCTATGCTAGTCAATTTAAGGGAGGCACAACCTAAACATGGCATCCACTAAGTTCCCCACGACAATTAAAACATTTGGTAATGTTCTGTCCTAAACCATATTTTAGGTTGGTTAACAACAGAAAACAATAGCATAAACACAAAGTACACAAAAAACTAATCAAGTTACATATAAAGAACACTCCAAACGGAGTTACGGTTAAAAAGATACATGCAAAACAAGTTACGGGCACAATCTGCCAAACATCAGGTAGCACACTTTAGAGAAATGCACAAACAGGATAATGAATGCAAACATGATCACAAATGATATGTAACTAAAGTAGACATGGCAGGGAAGGCATGTCGAAAGGAATCATGCAAAAAGGCATCATGGTTCACTAGTTATAAGCAACACAAAAAGCAATAAAACATTACTGGTCTAGGACTTAGTGAAAATCAGGAAAACATGCATAAACTGTTATTTTCATGCTGTATAAACAGGTGCAAAACTATATGTAGATGTGCAGCAACATGACATAGTAATATATGAGAATGAACTAGACATGATGGTGATCAGGTACAAACAAGAATCAAGGTCATAGGCATCACATATCAAAAGATATTAAGCATGCAACATGGCATCGGAACGTTACAGACTTGGAGAAAAACAGAGGTGGCTGTCAAAAACAACGGGATAGAAACTTTGGAGCTGAATAACTATATGACCAGCAAGCATATCATGACAATGCAATACATATAATGGAAGTAGACATGATGCTTAACAATATGCAATTGGAATCACTCAATTCCGATAAACGGTTGCGACGCAAGCATCACCCGAAGTTGCAACAAATTAACAGTTTTCAGCACATCAGCACATTAACAGCAAGGTCACCACTTTGGAGCAAGATTTAATATAGCTAAAGCACCCAAAAATGACAAGTTAAAGCATGGGAATGAAGTACACATGATGCTTAACACATAGGAAAAAGAATCAATGCAATAGGCCTTATAGATTTGACACAAGCATCACCCAAAGTTTGAACAAAATAACATCATCAGTAGTTAAAAACAGGTTAGCAACTTAACGATCTGGTGCCCTGTTCAACACACAATTACATATTCAAGATGACCTCAAAATAAATAACTTCCTAAAGATGAACTCTAGAGCACACAAAGCACAACCAAACAAAAAAAGAATCACTTCACTCGGAGCTACGAGTCAACGGGAAATCGATTTGCAAAACGGGATCAGTAGCACAAATTACAGGACTTAGCAGAAAAATTAGATAAAAGAAAAAAAACATAAAAAGAAAGATAAAAAGAGGGCCTCACCCATCGGGCCGGCCCAAGAGGAGGGGGCAGCCTAGGCTGCCGGCTGGACTGGGCCGCGCGGCTTGGTGGGCACTGGTGGGCCGCCTGGGGGCAAGCGGGCAAGGCCGGCCCACGTGGCCGTCAGCGCTGGAGGGAGGCGGCCGTGCGGGGAGCCTCCCGCTCCTGATGACGGCGGCGACCGCGGCGGGCTACGCCGGCCACCGGCGGCGAGCTAGGAGGCGGGGAAGGGCGCAGAGGAGGCGGATCTCGGCGTGGCGGTACGGATCCCGCCGGATCCGACGACGGGGCGGCCGCGACAAGGTCCTGGCGGCGGGGGCAAGCTTGGCTCCAAGGCGGCCGAAGCCATGGCGCGCGGCGGCGCTGGCCCGTCGGCTTCCTGCAGGGGAAACGAGGCGGGTGAGAGAGGGAAGCTGGAGAGAAGGAGAAGGTGGAGGGGAGGAGGAGAAGTTGGCCGACGGCTTGGCCGGCTGGCCGGAGGCGCTCGGCGGCGCGGCGGTTCCACGGGCGGGAGGAGGCTTCGGGCAGAAGAGAGAGAGGAGAGGCTGGAGGGTGGATCTGGGCCGTCGGATCGCCAGATCTGACGGTCCAGATTGCCTGGGGGCTAGGGTTTCGGGATTTTTGGGGTTATGTGGAGGTGGCTGCAATTTTGTGGCTAGGGAAACCCTAGGAAGAGGTGGGAGTGTGGTGGTCTTTATATAGCCCAGGTGGCTGGCAGTTTGCAAAAACATCCCCGATTTTTTTCTCGCGCGCACGGTGCTCACGTTTCTGACCGCCGGGGGTCCGCAGGACCTCCGATTCGGGTAAAACTTTGAACTGCGCGATCAACGCATCGATCCGGCGGCATTCACCTCGCGCTGGAAACGTTCCGAGAACACTTTCCGGTGCGCTATAAAAATAACCCGTTTAATTATTAAACGGGGTTTTCGTTCCGTTGGTTGCGGCTGGTCTCGTGCGGTTTTCACGACGGTGATCGGGTGAAACCCGGTGTCGCAAAGGTCGAGTGTCAGGGTGTCAAGGGTCGGTGTCCGTCCGGTACGAGATAAGAGGGGGTAAAATAATCGCCGATCGATAAATCGGGGATGCAAACACCGCAAACAAATCAGACAATTCACACCGAAAACAAAATTTTTAAATTTTGTGAAATCTGGGCTGCTACAAATGCGCAGCTCGGTACAGGGAGCTCGGTGCTGCAGCAGGCAAGTGCACAGGCGGAGCTGTGAGCTTGGGTCGGAGGGCCCGGGGCGCGGCTGGGCGAAGCCGCAAGCTGCGCAGGCCGTCCGAGGCGAGGGGCGCTGCTAGCGCCGGGCGCACTTGGCCATAGGCACGCAACTAGAGCCGCTCGAGGGCGAGACCACACTGCTGCGCGGCGGCGCGAAGACGGCGAGAAGGAACTGCACGGGGCGAGGCGCTCGGGGCTGGCCGGCGCGGAGGAGCTACACGGGGGGTGCTGGATGGAGGAGACCGGGCGGCGCTGAGGAAGTTGCCGGCTCGGGCGGAAGGGGAACTCGAGGAGGCAGGCGACACTGAGGAGGCTGCAGCAACGGACGGAGCACTACCACGGGGGCCGCCAGCCGGGCAGAGAAGCTCAAGGACAAACACGGCGACGCGGGAGTCCAGCTGATGGATCTCGCACCGGCAACGAGGAAGATGCGGCTACGGGCGCGGACGAAGATTTGCAGGGGAGCCGAGCCGAGGCTGCCGGCGACCGCGACGACACCAGAAAACCCGGCGCAGAGGAGGACAAAGGACGCCATGGGCGCTGCCGATGCGGAGGACGACCGAGAAGATGGCCATTGGCGAGGCGAACCGACAGCGGGGAGGAAGAGCTTGAGTTGCACTCGGGGTGGAGCAGCCTGCGCCGGGAAGCCACAGGCGCCGGGCGGAGGAGCCCAGCTGCGGGCGCTGGCACGCGTGGACTTCGGGCACACAGCCTGCCGCACCGAGATCCAGATCCAGGATTTGGCGCTATTGAAGAAGTTCGATGAAGAAACAATCCCGGCCGGAACGGAGATCCGGTCGCCGCATTTAGCCCCACGGTGGGCGCCAACTGTCGTCGATCTGGTGACGGCAGATGCCATGGGATGGCTAAAGAGAGGTAATGCTAGCAAGCGACGGCGCTCCGGACGGGTCTAGGTACAAGCACGGTGGTGAACACAGCGAAGTACCCAGGTTCAGGACTCTCCGTAGAGATAAAACCCCTACTCCTGCCAGTCTGGTCTATAGACATATATCTGTACAAATGTGCTCCTGGAGCTGTATCTGTTCTAGCTACTCTGCTCCTCGCCGAGCTGAACTAGTGCGGGAGCTAGCTAGTGGAGCTGCTACTTGGATGGATGGATGAATGAAATCCTCCCCTCAACGTGGGCACGCCTTGCCCCTTATATAGTGGTGGCAAGGATGCTCCATGGGTGAGCACAAGGGGAAGAGGACAAAAGGGAGGTACAAGTGATGTGATCCCTTGATGTGATGTAATGTGACATGTCCTTCTGCACTATTCACGATGTGACTAAAGATGTCATGGCTTGTCTTATCTGCTTGTCTCGTCTTGTCGATGGAGATACCGCCGTTGGCTTCCGGGCAGCCGAGCTGCGGGCAACCGACAGCCGGGTGCGCGGGCAACCGGCAGCAGGCAACCGACGCGAAGCAGTCGGCAGGCGGCCGAGCTGGAGTGCCATCGACGCGGAGCAATCGGCAACCGCCCAGCTGAACTGAGGGCGCAATCGACGCCCGTTGTTATGAAAACTTGTTTCCTCTTCTTGACCCTACCGGGGGGTCATCCCCCCGACACCCTCCTTAGCAAAGGACTCCTTGTGATGACTTAGTATATCATTTAGATTTTTCTCGCCTTGGGAACAAGTCAAGAGGCCCTTCTTTATTTAAGCATGAAGAGTTAAGTTCTCCTCAATGAGAAATAGTTGATCAAGAGTAGAGTTAGTAGCACAAGCATCAACATGTACAATAGTGGGAGGAGACATCTTAGCAAGTGTTTTTATATGAGCAAGTTTGTGAGCCTCAAGATTCTTCTTAAGGGTGGCGAGTTCCTCATCTTTTGTCTTGAGAGACATGGTGATTACCTCAATGTCAGAACCATCTGTTAGGTATGTGCTAGGGTTAGCAAGTAAATTTGCATAATGTTAAAAATTCCAAAAAGAATTTGAAATGGGAGAGAGAACACCCCCCCAGATGAATTTACTTCAAATGGCCAGAATAAAAGTTGCTCCAAAAATTCTTTTTGCATTTCTGAAAAGTCTCATGAATGAGTGTGATCACATATCAAGTAATGTGGGACCAACCCCATGCTCATAGATTTTCAAATATTCAAGCAGGAGCATGGATTTAAATTTCAACCCCTATTTGAATTAAAGTTCAAATAATTTGAATTTTAAAAATGTTCAAACTTTACAAGTGGCTAGCCTATTATATTGTGAGGTCATATAAAAAGTTTCAGCATTTCATAAAATGTCTAGCTATTTAATTTAGCTAAGACAAAACAAATACAGAAAAGAAAAGGAAACATAAAATAGAAAAGAGGCTTACCTGCGTTTTGGCCCAACTCATCCCCCAGCCTGGCCCAGCCCAGCCCACAGGGGCACATGCGTCTTCAACCCCGGACAGGCAGGCACGCAGGTCGCCAGCGAGCGCCGTGGGCGTGCTAGGCAGCTGCCTGCCTGCCCAGAGGTTATTCCCTCGCCTTGCTCCCCTGCTTCGAACGCAACCATCGCATCCTCTTCCCGTGCTTGAAATCGATGACTGCCCCAAGCCAATAGCTCCGCCGCCGCTAGGTCTCGTCGCTGACGACGATTCCGTGCCTCCCCGCCTCTATTCTTGGTTCAGATCAACGCGCGTCGTCCAGGGCTTTGAGAAGATGGCCTTGGCGCAAAGAATAGCCCCCTGGAGCGCAGCTTCGAGAAGCGCCGCCGCGGATTTGGTCGCCGACGACTAGCCGCCGGCGAGATGACGTGGACGTCATTGCTTAAGTGCTAATCCCCCCTCAGAGACACTTATACGTGGGCCCTAGCCCCTAATTAACCCACGGCTAATTAAAACAAATCGGGAGTTAACACTGAGTCAATGACAGCCCTGGCCCACAGGTCAGTTTGACCAGAGTCAAACCCCTGACGCCAGCATGACATCATAGTGACGCAATAAACCCTTTTCCAATATAAATAATATTCAGAAATTCTAGAAAATGCTTTAAACTTTGGAAATTCATAACTAATTCATTTTAACTCCAAATTAAACATATAATATATGTAAAATTATCAGAAAAATGCAAGGATTCTGAATATGCAATCTGTTTTCATGTTTGACCAAATAAAATTGGGTGAACAGTGGCAACATTGCATATGCATTCTTTTGAAATTCAAATTGGAGTTTGAATTTGCAACTCAAATGCAATATACTTCATTTAAATGGAATGCCCAACACATCAGCACCATATACGTCATGTTCTACAACTTGATCATGTGATTGTGCATTGTACATTACATTGA
This sequence comes from Bromus sterilis, assembly GCA_950022295.1. Taxonomy (NCBI): domain Eukaryota; kingdom Viridiplantae; phylum Streptophyta; class Magnoliopsida; order Poales; family Poaceae; genus Bromus; species Bromus sterilis. The sequence continues at coordinate 215,077,797 of OX465597.1, forward strand.
TTGCAATGTTTGTTTTGTTTGCTCGAATAGAGGCGGAGCCGGAACCCGAGATCACCCCCTTCGTTGAAGACCCCGATACTGAACCTCGTCAGCAAGGCAAGAAAAACCCCATTGATCATGTTGATAAAATCCCACTTCCCTCTCAGTCTCTCTTATGCATTGTTTAGGATGATTACCATGCTACGTTTCTACCGCATAGATGAACCCCTTCCTTTGCATGACCTATCATTTGTCACAGTAGTAAGCAAACCACAATCCTAGCAAATGTAGGAGTTGATTGATATCATGTGGCCCCTGCAACTGATACTGCTTATTGCATGCTTAGAGTGATACAATGTTGATACTGTTATGTGAGTCGGGTTGGTAGCAATCATGTTGATGATGGTGGAAATGTGTTGGTGAATCTACCCTAATACAAGGTGAACGGCGAGGGGCTGTGTAGGAGTACACAGTGGGTTGTCTCGTTGAACACCGCCTTAAGCCCGAGTTCTTGTGTGGTGATCCAAGATGAAGAGTACTACGACATGTTGGGCAAACGGACCCCCGCTCAACCTACTAACTCACCCCTTCCCAGTTCAATGAGTCGCAGTAGTTCGGAGTTCTGGTAGGTTTGTGGCCTGGCTGCAAGGTGAGAGAACGGCTCAACCGAGACCGGCTTATGCACCACGCACACATCTTCTGGGACCACTTCGGTAAACCGGCCGGGTTACGAATGTGGAAACCATCCCAGATAGGTGTCTTCATTGAACTTGAGTTGGTTGTGAGTTAAAAGTTGTGGAGATTATCCTCGCCGACACCCGCTTGAAGGGTGACGAGATCCCGACGGTAACTGATAGTTTCATGTGTGTAGCAGTACAACCATGCAGGGTTAATAAACTATTCGAATAGCCGCGTCTGCGGTAAGGGACTACTTGGAAAGATGTGCCTGATTATTAGACAACTTGAACCGGATACTTATAAAACTTGCCAAGATAAGCGTGAGTGCTATGGCGTGCTTTCTCGTGGGGAGTCGAGGAAGGCACCATAGTGGTGTAATTGGTTAGATACATGTAGTGGAATCGTGTACGCTTCTTACCTCAAGTCTGGTACTCGTAGTTCAGGACTAGCCAAGTCAAAGCTAGCACTTCTGCTTATGAACCCCACCTCCCTTTACCTTGATACATGTGCATGAGTAGTATAGCTCCTACGTAAGTCTTGCTGAGTACGACTTTGTACTCACGTTTGATTATTCTATGTTTTAGATGAACCCACTGACCCCGAAGGTGGATTCTTCCTCGAGCTCGACGACTGAAGACCAAGCTAGTGTAGTCCCAGTCAGATGACTGTTCCCTCGTGGAAGGGCTTGTTTATAAATAAGGATTCTCTAAGCCATTTGTTAAACTTGTCTGTACTCATACCTACTTTGCTTCCGCATGCTTGTTGTAATGTTGGATCACGGTCTCGTGATCTCTGTGTGCACTCTGTAAGAGTTATCAATAAAGTTGTAAACTTTGTAGAGAATTGCAATGATACTTGCTGTTTCATACTAGACATGTGTGCTGCATGTATGATTATAGCATGCATGTTTTAGTATGGGTAGACCTTAGTTGTGATCTGACTGGCGGTCTTTTATGCACCAAGTGGCCCTTAGATGTGCGCAGCTTGGGGCATCGCGATGCGATTGCTCGTGACTCTGTCACGTGCACACTTTGTTGTATGATCGAGCCCTCCCTAGACCCCGACTAAGTGATCGGGCTGGAGTAAGTCTATGTAAGTGTTATTATACAATCGAGAGTATGGTTGAGGCGACTTGTCTATGATTATGGGAGTTCACCACCCATATCATTTAGACTTATGTGCGGACGATGAGGACCCATCTCAGTTGATCATCCGGCCTGGATGAGATGCCCCTCACGTTCGATGCTTTCCGAGAACGTTCCGTTCTTGGCCTTGTCTGCTTAGACAAGTGGGCACGGTTCTCGGCTCTCCATATGATTGTGTTGTAGCGAGTGTTGCATACGCTAACCCCGGGTCCCGACAGACTTGGTATCAGAGCAGGACTGACTGTAGGATTATCAGCCTTGGACGAAGTCGAGTCTAGCTTTCTATAGTTATATAGCTACTCTGGGTATATAAGGGAACAACGTAAGGATTCTTTTTTCTCCTTACCTTCATCGTTCTGAGTTCTGAGCCACCCTCATCTTGTTCTACGGGAAGATAGGACTAGGCTCATCTATGTATTACTAGAACATCTCATTGTTTTCTTCCTTGTAGCCGTAGGAAAGTTGTGTTCGGTTTGTTAGAGTTGTTGTGCTTCCTGATTTCTTACATCGTATGTAAGTGCTGTTTCCATGTTGTAAGAAATTGTCTTTTCTTGCAATTACAGCTGTTATGCTGTCCGAGTCGTTCCAAGTTTCTTCATAATCTGATGCATTTGCAAACTCCTTCTTTCTGTTTCAGATGGCGGATATTCCCCCTCGGCAGATTGTTCGTTTGACTAGGTGCCTCGATGTGCGTGGGCATCCAGCCATGCTTACCGAGATGATGTCCTTCATTGGCTATTGTTGGTATCCTGAGTACACCGTTGAGGAGAAGTTCCTTGATTTCAACCAGACTCAGTTCCACTGCACTGTCAGGATCTACCCGCACAACATTGGAGTCCCTCAGCCTATCCTCTTTGGACATGGCATTGGTGTGACTGAGAACATGGCTGTGCAGGATGCTGCATACTCACGTATTACCCTGCTGAGAGAGGAGCACGCAATGCTTGGTGGGTCACCTTTCCGCTATATCCCTGCTGCACTTCCAGGAGAAGAGGGATATTACACTCGATTGTACACAGATCACTCCTTGGAGGATCCTTTTCTTCAGATCACTGCTCGGCACGCTTGTGATAGAGATCGTGATGCACGTGCCCTTCGTTTTGAGCTTCACGCCACCCGTGTCCATATGTATCGAGCACTTACACTCCTGTCTCCTTTTGTGAGTGTTGGATCGGTGGAGTATGATGCTATCTACCCAGTCAGGACACATATGCCTTCTCGAGTTGCTTGGCCCGAGATTGGAGGCATTTTTCCACCCCGTGGTCCTCTGTTTCCACCGTACGCTGGACCTAGGCCCCATCCTTGCCCAAATGGGTATCAGGGTCCACATGCCTCCATGTTTTCCGATGGTCACCTTCAGCTACCGGGTTACGTGGATAACTTCTATGAGGATTACTATGGAGATGGAGATGAGTGAGACCGCATGTGGTCTTGCTTTAGTGAGGATGTAGTAGTATCTTTAGTATATTGTACGCAAGGTGTTCTAAGTTCCAGAGGCTTAGATAAATAATACATATGTATCATCTTCATCACGTTTGTATTAGCTTGGAGCTTGTACTAAAACGATGAATGGTTTGTATGACAGCTTGTGAATATATGTCGGGACCCGGAATTTGCATATGTAATTCCATTCACAATTCAATCATATGGAGAGCCGAGAGCCATACCCACTTGTCTAAGCAGACAAGGCCAAGTACAACACACAAATACATATTCAAGATGACCTCAAAATAAATAACTTCCTAAAGATGAACTCTAGAGCACACAAAGCACAACAGTACAAAAAAAGAATCACTTCATTCCGACCTACGAGTCAATCGGAAATTGCGTTGCAAAACAGGGTCAGCAGCAGTTTATCTAAAAGAGTTAGCCAAAATCAGAGAGAGAAAAAAAGACCTTAACGGGCCAAAGCCCAACAGGCGAGGTGGGCGAGGGATTGCTGCGTTCGCGCCCAGACGGGAGAAGGTGGCGGTCCGAGGCGCTGGCTTGGGCCACGGAGCTCGTCCAGCTGGGCCACGGGGCGGCCCACGTCGACGATGGCGGCCTGGCTCGGACCGGCCTCGGGCCCATGACGTAGGGCAGCCCGGCTGGCTCGTGCAGCGGCCGCGGTGGTTCCCGCCGGCGAGCGGCGCGGCGCGACGAGGAGGCGTCGAGGGGAGCCGGAATTCGGGGCAGGGGTCCTTGGCGGCGGCAGATCGGGGAACTCCAGCGCGGATCCGAGGCGGCGCGGCTCCGTTGGCCGGCGCGGCGGCTCGGACCATGGCGCGCGGCGGCGCGGGCTTCGGCCATGGATCCATGGCATCGCGCCCCTGCGTGAAGAGAGGAGGGGGTGAGAGCAGGGAGAGGAGGAGGATGAGGGAGAGGAAAAGAGGAGAGGGGGCGCGGCGCGCAGAGGTGAGGCGGCCGGCGGTGATCGCTGGAGTCCGGGCGGCGGTGGCTTCCTCCACGGGTGCTCGGCCCAGATCGGGCCTGGGGCGGGCCCGGCGGCGCCCGGTTGCCCTGGCTGCGGCTGGGAGGGGTTGGAGGTGCAATCTGGACCATAGATCGCCGTATCTGACGGCCAGAAACACCTGGGGGCTAGGGTTTCGGAAAATGGGGGGTTTTGGACGAAAATTTGGAGCAGATGTGGGTGTGTGGCAGCAATTTTGGCTTACGGAAACCCTAGAAATGGTTGGGGGAGTGGTGGTCTTTATATAGCCCAGGTGGCTGGCAGTTTGCAAAAACACCCCCGGTTTTTCTCTCGCGCGCGCGGTGTTTACGTTTCTGACCGCCGGGGGTCCGCAGTGCGCGATCAGCGCGTCGAGCCGGCGGCGTTCACCTCGCGCTGGAACCGTTCCGAGAAAAATTTCCGGCGCTCTATAAAAATAACCCGTTTAATTATTAAGCGGGGGTTTTCATTCCGTTGGCTGCGGCTGGTCTTGTGCGGTTTTTCGCGACGGTGATCGGGTGAAACCCGGTGTAGCATAGGTCGAGTGTCAAGGTGGCAAGGGTCGGTCTCCCTCCGGTACGAGATAAAAGGGGGGAAATAATCGTCGATCGATAAATCGAGGATGCAAACACCGCAAACAAATCAGATAATCAAACAATTCACACCGAAAACAAATTTTTTTATTTTTTGAAATCTGGGCTGTTACATCCACAATGCAAGAAAATTCTTTTCCACTAACTATGCATGCACATGCTCCCATTAACTTTGGTTGCACATGCAACCCAAATAAATAATAATTTTTATGCACTTAGCCTCAAAATTTATAAGAGAATATGTTATAAAAAACAAAGTTGTCTCATATTTTTTATTGTCGGGACCCGGAATATGAGTATGTAATTCCAGTCACGATGCAATCACATGGAGAGCCGAGAGCCGTACCCACTTTTCTAAGCAGACAAGGCCAAGCACAGAACACTCTCGGAAAGCATCGTACGTGAGGGGCATCCCATCCAGGCCGGATGATCAACTGAGATGGGTCCTCATCGTCCGCTCACAAGTCTAAATGCTTATGGGTGGTGAACCATAACCAAATCCGCGGCGGTGCTGCTCGGAACTGCGCTCCAGGGGGCTATTCTCTGCGCCGAGGCCATCTTCTTGAATCCCTGGACGACGAACGTTGATCTGGACCAAGAATAGAGGCGGGGAGGCACATAATCATCGTCGGCGACGAGACCTAGCGGGCGGCGGAGCTACTGTCTCGGGGCAGTCGTCGATTTCAAGCACGGGAAGAGGCTGCGATGGTTGCGTTCGAAGCAGGGGAGCAAGGCGAATGCGATGGACAAGGTTTCGAGCTCGATTTCTTAGTGGGAGCTCGCCGGCAACGACCACGGCGGCGAAGTGCTTCGGCTCTCATGGTGGAAGACAAAGGAGCCATGGATTGGGGGCGCTAGTAGGGGGGTTTTGACCATGAGCTCACCAGGAGTTCAAAGGCGGTGACGGCTTGAGCTGGGGTGGCTTGACGGCGTCGCAATCGTCGTCGATCTTCCTCGGCTCCGGCGAGGGCTCGGGACCAAATTCGGCGGCTACGGAGGCTCCATCCACGCCATCTTCTGCAGGTCGACGTAGCGCACGTCTCTGGACATAGGGGACAACTTGGATGGGCTCCTCAACGTCGATGGCCACGCGGGGGCGCTTCGGTGCTCCGGCGATCTCTCCTGTCGACGACGAACACAGCGAGGGAGGAGGGGGAAACTGCGTTGGAGGGGGAGGAATGGATGGGGGCGTCTCCCAGACGTCTCCAGACGAGGGGTTTCCCTAGCCACAAAATTGCAGCCACCCCCTCACATTTGCCCCAAAAATCTGCCCAATACCCCTATTTTCGTCCCTTTTGCTAGCTCATCAGATCTGGATCGTCAGATCGCCCGATCTGACGGCCAGGTAGCGGCCACGTCACCCCTTCCCACCAACCTCTCTTCCACCTCCTTCCCGTGGGCAACCGCCGCCGCACCCGAGCCCTCCGGTCGCCGCGCCCCGGCGAGCAAGCCGTCGCCCGCGGCCTCCGGTGAGCACCTCCATGAGCCGCAACTCTCCCTTCTTCTCTTCTGCTCCCCTCACCCCACTCTCTGCTGCAGGACGCGCCGTGCCGCCGCCATCACGCCATGGCCGGCCGAGCTTTGAGCTCGGGCCGCCGCGCCCCGCCGCCCGTGGCCACCACCGAATCCGCCCCCCCGTCCTCCACCGCGCCCGATTCGCATCCCCCCCCCCCCCGCGCGCCTGCTCCGCCCCTCCGCCTCGCTCCGGTCGTCGGAGGTCAGCCGGCGCCGCCGTGGTTCCTCCCGATCGGATCGGGACGAGGCCGGTCGCCTCCCTCCAGCGTGGGCCGGCCACGCCTGCGCGACCCACCAGGCGCCAAGGCCCAAGACGCCCTCTCCAGGCCTGAGGGCATCTACAGATCTGCCGGCCAGATGGGCCCATGGTGAGCTCGGGCCCAAGACCTTTTTTTCCCTGAGCTGTGAAAATGACTAAGTCAGAGAGAAATATGCATCTGATCCCGTTTTGTAATGCGATTTCCCATTGACTCGTAGGTCGGAATGAAGTGATTCTTTTTTTGTTTGGTTGTGCTGTGTGTGCTCTAGAGTTCATCTTTAGGAAGTTATTTATTTTGAGGGCATATTGATGGTGCTAATCTGTGTTGAAGTGGGCATCAGGCTGTTAATTGCTATTATTTCCTGTTAGCGTGCTGCTGCTGTCATTTTATTGCAACTTTGCGTGATGATTGTGACACATCCATGAGGCCTATTGCATTGATTCTTTTTCCTATGTGTTAAGAATCATGTGTACTTCATTTCCATGTTTTAACTTGTCATGTTTGGGTGCTTTAGCTATATTAAATCTTGCTCCAAAGTGGTGATCCTAATGTTAATGTGCTGCTGTGCTGAAAACTGTTAATTTGTTGAACATTCGGGTGACGGTTGCGTCGCAACTGTTTATCGGAATTGAGTGATTCCAATTGCATATTGTTAAGCATCATGTCTACTTTCATTACATGTATTGCATTGTCATGATATGCTTGCTGGTCATATAGTTATGGAGCTCCAAAGTTGCTATGCCACTGTTTTTGAAAGCCACCTCTGTTTTTCTCGTCTGTAACGTTTCGATGCCATGTTGCATGCTTAATATCTTTTGATCTATGATGCCTAATTGCATGATTCTTTTTTCCATGCCTTCCCTGTCATGTCTACTTTAGTTCCATATCATTTGTGAGCCTGTTTGCATTGATTATCCTGTTTATGCATTGCTCTAAAGTGTGCTTCCTGATGTTGGAAGATTGTGCCCGTAACTTGTTTTGCTTATATCTTTTTAACCGTAACTCCGTTTGGGGTGTTCTTTATATGTAACTTGATTAGTTTTTCGTGTACTTTGTGTTTATGCTATTGTTTTCTGTTGTTAACCAACCTAAAATATGGTTTAGGACAGAACAGTACCAAATCATTTAATTGTCGTGGGGTACTTAGTGTTATGCCATGTTTAGGATTGTGCCTCACTTAAATTGACTAGCATAGATAGTTTACTTTGTGCTTCACCTCTTGACATGTTTGTGTGCTATGCCATGCTTGCTTGAGTTGCCATGTTAACAACCTTTGTTGATCACCTGTAGCTAAACAACTTGAACCTTTCTAAATGTGCGGTATCGTCGTGTGTGACGAGTACTCCACTTAACCTGTTAATAAACGCTCTTGACGGTAGGTGCGATGTCTCGTGTTGCCTTCTTATTGATGCTTGCTCGTGTTTGCCTCGTAGTAATCGAGTGCTTGCTCGTTGATTGCTTTCCACTGTATACCCTCTTCTGTGCTTCCGCGGGTACCTTCGGAGACGTTGCGAGCGTGCGATCGACTACACCTTCGGAACCCGACTTATCAACAGGAAAGGACTATACATTACTTATGATCCATTCTATTTCAACCAGCGGTTTGCATGCTAGTCTAGGTTAGGTTCAATGTTTGATCCTACCACATGTTTACAGCCTCTTTCAAACCCATACAGCCATGTCCCCTCCCAGCAAACCATGTACTGCTATGTTACTATTGCTCGTTGCTCAGCCCCTGCTTAGTATGCATGCTTAGGATGCTACGATGTTACCATGTTACTCCTTGGTTTGGGCTATCACATTATTATATTGTTGTTGATGATATGATTATTATAATGTTGACTATATTCGACGAAGGATGGAAGGTCTAGGCTATCCCGCCCCGACGCTTTGTTCCATTCGAGTCACCTAGGATCCGAGTTCCGGGTATTGGTTTTAAGACTGAGCGTGCCTAACCGCGTGTGGGATTTTATGGGGTCCCCTTTTCTTACCTACCTAGCTTCAAACATTTCTAGTGGTGGCCCAAGCTGATTTACCATTTGAAACCATGTGTGTGTTGGTCAGCTGCCAGTAGTTTTTAAACTAACCCGGACCAATGAGGACATAGTTCCCTTGCTGGCCCATCATGACCGGATGAGGACCCGGTTTCCCTTGTGTGATTAACCGGCAATCCAAACCTGGAGTCATACGGTAGAGACCAGATTGAGAGCGCGGTCGGCTCCTGAGCTGGATGTCGACTCACCGGGGGCCACCCGGATTTGTTCGTTGTTAGCTAGAGGGACATGTCGTTTCGGATCTCTTGGAACTAAATCATAAAATGGTTGCCTGTGGTGGGTAGCAACTGAGAGAGATGGCGTGCGTGCGGAGCCTTGTAATGGGCAGTTGGTACACCCCTGCAGGGTTAAATCTTTTCGAGAAGCCGTGTCCACGGTTATGGACGACTTGAGACCTACTCCTTGTTCATAGACAACAACAACTGAGATGATCTTAATATAACTTGATCAACGTGTGTGTGCCTTGACTGCTTCTTCTTCGTCGGGATGCGAAGAGGAGGACAAGGATAGGATAGGTGTTATGTTTGCGTAAGTAGCTGATAGCAAGACTTGTTGGAGGCGATTCCTCATCGAATGCTTGGCTTCTTATCTTACTCTATAGATCGTTAGCCACTTCATAAATGCTAGTGCGGCAGCAACCTCACCACTCACCCCTTCCTTACCGTAAACTACTAGTTGTCCTAGAATGACGAGTGATGAAGTCCTTGATGGGTCAGTTGACCACTACAGTTGGATGTTGAGTACCTCTGTACTCATGATACTACCCCCAAACTCTTTTCAGGGTTCTTGATCGACAACAGGTATGGTGATCGACGTTTCACGTGGAGACTCGACGACGACTAGTTAGGCGGACCCCGGCGGAGGGCCTGAACCCGTGTGGTTATGAGGATCGATGTTTTTCTCTTTGCCAGTAGGCATTTGATTGTAGTTTGTACTCAGACATGTACCTTCCGCTGTTGTATTGTATTTGAGGAAGTTGTATGCCGATTGTATGAGATGTTGTATCCTTGTATCTGTAACGTGGTGATATCATGTTGGAAATCCGGGGCATATGATTCCGTCATATGTCGCGGTGGGACCGATATGTGCTTCGTCCCCGGATCTGGATGGAAACATCTAGATCTGGAACAGTACCGCATATCGGGCCTTACAATAACCCCTGGGAAGGCAGGCAGTTGCCTGGCGCGCCCATGGCGCTCGCCGGCGACCTGCGTGCCTGCCTGGCCGGGGTTGAAGACGCATGTGCCCCTGTGGGCTGGGTTGGGCCAGGCTGGGGGATGAGTTGGCCAAAACGCATGTAAGCCTCTTTTCTATTTTCTGTTTCCTTTTCTTTTCTGTATTTGTTGTCTTAGGTAAATTAAATATCTAGACATTTTATAAAATGCTGAAACTTTTAATATGGCCTCACAATATAATAGGCTAGCCACTTGTAAAGTTTGAACATTTTTAAAATTCAAATTATTTGAACTTTAATTCAAATAGGGGTTTAAATTTAAATCCATGCTCCTGTTTGAATATTTGAAAAATCCATGAGCATGGGGTTGGTCCCACATCACTTGATATGTGATCACACTCATTCATGAGACTTTTCAAAAATGCAAAAGGAATTTTTGGAGCAACTTTTATTCTGGCCATTTGAAGTAAATTCATCTAGGGGGTGTTCTCTCTCCCATTTCAAATTATTTTTGGAATTTTTAACATGATGCAAAGTTACTTGCTAACCCTAGCACATACCTAACGCCTGAGTTGTGACACATGGAATACGTCATGTACTCGGGAAAGGTGCGGGGGTAGTTCAAGTTGGTAGGCAACTTCTCCATGTTTAGCAAAATGCGGAAAGGTCCAATGTAACGTGGGGCCAACTTGCCTTTGATACCGAATCGTTGGGTTCCCTTCAGAGGAGTAACCCGAAGGTAAGCCTTCTCATCCAGATTGTAGCTTTCTTGCCTATGATGACGATCATAGTAGCTATTCTGACGAGACTGGGCTTCTTTCAATTGATCACGAACAATGCGAACTTGCTCTTCTGCTTCGTTGATCATATCCGGTCAAAAAAATTGTCTTTCACCGGTTTCTAACCAGTTGAAAGGTGTTCAACATCTTCGTCCATAGAGGAGTTCAAAAGGAGCCATGTTCAGACTAGATTGGAAGCTATTGTTATAAGCAAATTCGGCGAATGGCAGAAACTTCTCCCAATTCTTTCCGAATGAGATAACACAAGCTCTGAGCATGTCTTCAAGAATTTGGTTAACCCTTTCGACTTGACCGCTAGACTGAGGATGGAAAGCTGTACTAAAGGAGAGATGAGTTCCCATAGCATTCTGAAAGCTTCCCCAAAATCTAGAGGTGAAAAGGCTACCACAATCATAATTGATTTCCAAAGGAACACCATGAAGAGACACAATTCTAGATACATACAAGTCCGCTAATTGGCTAGCAGTTATAGACTCGCGAACGGTAAGGAAGTGTGCAACTTTGGAAAGTCTATCCACAACAACGAAGATGGCATCATTTCCTTTCTGGGTTTTTGGAAAGCCAGTGATGAAATCCATACTGACTTTGTCCCATTTCCACTCTGGAATAGGAAAAGGTTGAAGAGTGCCAGTAGGTCTTTGATGTTCTGCCTTAATGCAACGACAAACATCACATTCAGCAATGAACTGAGCAATTTGTCGCTTCATCCTAGTCCACAAAAATCTCTGGCGTAGGTCTCGGTACATCTTTGTGCTACCAGGATGAATCAAAAGGGGAGTATCATGAGCCTCCTTAAGAATTAGCCTCCTAAGATTGTGTTTTCGTGGTACAACCAATCAAGTGCCAAAGAAAACGACGCCTTGATCATTCATGGAGAAACATTTAGCAACTCCGCTAGCAATGTTCTTCTTGATCTCTCGAATACCACTATCACGTTTCTGGGCGGCTATGATTTTATCCTCAAGGGTTGGTTTCGCCACCAAGATAGAAAGATAAACATGAGGGACAATCTCAATATTGAGCTTGCGAAATTCCTCATGAAGAAGTGGTTGATACTGTTGTAACATGAGGTTGTTACAATACAACTTACGACTTAGTGCATCAGCCATGACATTGGCTTTTCCTGGGGTGTAAGAAATTCCTAAGTCATAATCTTTTATCAACTCAATCCAGCGTCTTTGCCTGAGATTAAGATCTGGCTGGGTGAATATGTATTTGAGGCTTTGGTGGTCGGAATAGATCTCACAACGATTACCAAGGAGGTAATGTCGCCAAGTTGTCAGGGCATGAACTACGGCAGCGAGTTCAAGATCATGGGTAGGATAGTTCTCTTCATGTGGACGCAACTTGTGTGAAGCATAAGCTACCACATGTCTATCTTGCATAAGTATGCATCCTAACCCTTGCCGTGAGGCGTCACAAAAGATCTCGAAATCCTTTTTGGTGTCTGGAGGCGCAAGTACGGGTGCAGAAGTCAATCTTCCTTTTAGCTCTTGAAAGCTTTCCTCGCACTTGGGAGTCCATTGGAATTTCTTATCTTTCTTGAGGAGTTCAGTTAGAGGCTTTGCAACTTCAGAAAAGTTCTCGACGAAGCGGCGAGAATATCTTGCTAAGCCAAGAAAACTCCTAACTTGCTTAACCGATTCAGGTGGAGTCCAGTCAAGGACGGCCTGAACTCTCTCGGGATTCACAGCAATGCCTTTTGCAGAAATCACGTGGCCTAAGTAGGTCACTTCTGGTAGCCAAAATTCACACTTGGAGAACTTGGCATAAAGGCGATGCTCTCGAAGTTTCATCAATACGAGCCTGAGATGTTCGGCATGTTCTTCTTCGTTCTTCGAGTAGATGAGAATTTCATCAAGATAAACTACAACAAATTTATCTAGGTACTCCATGAAGATCGAATTCATCATGCGCGAGAAAGTGGCGGGGGCATTGGTTAAACCGAAGGACATGACGGTGTACTCGTAAAGACCATAACGAGTAGTGAAAGAAGTTTTTGGAATGTCCTCATTTCTGATTTTGATTTGATGATAGCCTAATCTCAAATCCATTTTGGTGAAGACAGAGGATCCAGCAAGTTGATCATAAAGATCATTGATCCTGGGCAGTGGGTACTTGTTCTTTATCGTCGCTAGATTTAGCAGGCGATAGTCTACGCACATCCTTTCTGTTCCATCTTTCTTCGTTACGAACAGTACGGGGCAACCCCATGGCGATGAGCTAGGGCGGATGAAGCCTTTTGCCAACAAAGATTCAAGTTGGATTTTAGGCTCAGCTAACTCACGTGGGGCCATTTTGTATGGGCGTCTGGAGATTGGTGCGGTTCCTGTCATAAGATCCACTATGAACTCTACACATCTATCGGGTGGCATGCCCGGCAGCTCTTCAGGAAAGACATTCGGAAAGTCACGAACCACCGGAATATCTTCAAGGTCGGGAAGGGGAAGCACATTCAAAGAATGCATCTGGGTTCTCGATCTTGGTGAGTAATAATCTATTGTTTGGCCTGAAGGATGGGTGAGTCTAACTGAATTGGCTTTACAATCCAGAAAAGCATATTGTCTTGATAACCAATCCATACCAAGGATGACATCAATGTCTGAAGACTTGAGGGCTATGAGTGAAGCAAGGAATACTAAACCCTCAATTGCAATTTGATTTCCATGGCTTACTCTATTAGTTTTCCATCTTGACCCTGGAGTTTGAATTATCATTGGGGTGGACAATTCAACAAAGGACAACTCATGACGAAGTGCATAACTTTCCGACATGAATGAATGGGATGCTCCGGGATCGAAAAGAATGGAAGTAGGAACATAATTGACTGGGAGCGTACCAAGAATGACGTCAGAATTATCGTCAGTCTCTTCTGCTGAGATCTGGTTCACACGTCCACGATTGGCGGGAGGAGCGGGTTTGGTGGTGAAGACCTTCGGGTGTGGCTTGCCACGACCATTGGTGTTACCTCCGGCATGGGGTGGAGCATTCTGATTCTGGAGCTGGTTCTGGGGACACTCACGGGAGTAGTGACCTGCCTGACCACACTTGTAGCAGGCTCCAGAGACAGTGCGGGGAGCTGGGTTGTTCGGTGGAGCTGGGTGGAACAAAGCTGGTGGACGAGGCGCCACATAGGATGGCCTCGGTGGGTTTTTCTGGCGGAACATGCTGTTGGGGATCCAGATCTTGCGCTTCTGAGAGCCTGAACTGGATGAACCATCATCTCTAGGTTGCTTGCGGAAATCATTGGGGGTGTTCATGTCCTCCGCCTTGATGGCCTTGTTGACAAGGACCTGGAAGGTGGCAAAGTCATGCAGATTGAGCTCACGACGGAGTCCAGAATTGAGTTCACGGAGGAACCTCTCTTGCTCTTGGTGTCGGTGGAGACCTCTTCAGTAGCATAACGAGCCAGTCGGTTGAACTCATGACTAAACTCGTCAACAGTCCTTCTGCCTTGGGTGAGGTTGCAGAACTCCTCACGCTTGCGGTCCATAAGACCCTTTGGAATGTGGTGCTCACGAAATGAAGTGCAGAACTCATCCCAAGTTGTGGGCGGTCCAGTCGGACGCATGTTCAGGAAATTCTCCCACCAAGAGCTAGCTGCACCCTCGAGGTGATAGGTGGCATAGCTGACCCTGTCACCATCTGCAACATGGCCTGCCTGGAGCTTCCTTTCGATGCTGCGAAGCCAGTCATCGGCGTCAAGGGGCTCGGTGGAGTAGCTGAAAACCGGGGGATGAAGCTGGATGAAGTCATTCAAGGACACCAACTCATCGCGCTGATGAGTGGTGTTGCGGGCAATGACCTCCAGCAACTGGTGAGAGTCTCGGCGGTTCTTCTCAACCTCCATCAGAACCTGAGCCATCGTGGGTGGCGGTGGAAGATTGCCTTCCTCCGGTTCATTCCCACGACCATGGGCACGGCCAAGCTCGCCACGAGTTCCTTGAGAAATCCTAAAGGTTAAAACCAAAGTCAAACAGAGTTGAATGGAAGAGTCTAAAAAATGTATTGAAGGTACTGGAAGAATCACAGAGCAAAGGAAGTAATCATCTTGACAACATGGTGATAAAAGCATACAAGCCATATATTGTCACAACCCTAATTTTGGTATGTGCTTTTTATTTCTAGAAATAAGGCATCATGTTTAAATTTCCTTTTTAATAATTGGGGATTTGGAAAAGCCTCAAAAAGAATTTAAATAAAAAGGCCAGATAAAAAGTTTTTTCCAAAATTCCTCCAAACAATTTTGAAAAGTTCTATAAATGAGTGTGATCATTTTAAAAATGATTTGGAGTCAAACCCATGCTCATGGATTTTTCAAATATTCAAAAAGAGGCTTGGAAATTAAATTTAAATGCTATTTGAATTGAAATTCAAATGTTTTGAATTTCAAAAATCTTCAAATCTTGGGAGTGACTAGCTATATGTCACACAAGTCCAAGTAAAATGTTTGGGGATTTTATAAAAATGTTTTGGTATTTTTTTCAGAGCAAAACAAATAAATACAGAAGCAGAAAAAAAGAAAAAGAACAAAAGGGCCAAAGGACACTTACCTGGCCCACCTGGCCCAGAGGACAGGCCCAGCCCACCACCAGTGGCATGGCCGACTTCCTCCACGGCCAGGCAGGCAGGAACCTCGCCGGCGGCCACAGCATGGCTGCCAGGCAGCTGCCTAGCTGTTGCCCTGCCCTTTATCGGCGCCGTGGAGGCCATGTGCACGTCCTCCTCCTTTCCGCCCCTCTCCCCTGGTCTTTCCCCTCCTCCTTCTTCCGAATCCGAGCAGCCCGTGAGCTCGTCGTCGCCGCCACCCGTGCTCCGGCGTGGCCAACGCCGTCGAGGGATCGCACCGACGTGTCAAATCAAATGGTGGTCGTCGTCCACGTCTCCCCGCGCGAGTAATTGGACCGAGGAGCCCAGAGAGTCGTCGTCCCCTTCGTCGTTTTTGTCACCGGTTGCCGGACCTCGCCATCGAATACGACGCCTCCAGCGCCTCCCCGAGCTCTCCGACCTCTCCTTCATGCTCACGGTGAGCTGGCGCTGCTTTCCCCCTATCCCGTTCTCCTCCCCGCGCTTCCAGTCACCAGCTCCGTCGAGCCCGAGCTCGGCCGCCGCGTCCCCTTGCTCACCGGCATGCTCTCCAGCCGCCCGAGGTGCATGACCTGCACCATAGGGTGCGTGAGGCCACGGGCCGCCGTTTGGTGCCTCCCCCGTGCCAAATGGTGGCCGGGAGCATCGTTTCAGTGGGGCGCCGCCGCGGCCAGTGCCACCGGCGGCTAAACGCCGGCCGGCCTAATTAACCCCACCCCACTAATCCCTCTCTCTCACAGACAGGTGGGCCCCCCCTAATGACCCTATTTAAGTTAATCTAACAGAGAATTAACCCTGTGCCACTGACAGTCGGGCCACACTGGCAGGCTTGATCAGTCAACCCCCCACGTCATCATTGCGTCATGCTGATGCAATAAACCAATTTCTCTGCCTAATAGAAAATTCCAGAAAATGTTTAAATCTTTGAAATTCAATAACTTTTAAACCATAAATCAAAATCAAACAAATAATATATGAAAAATCATCAAAAAAATGCAAGGATTCCAAATATCATATTTTCATAGATGAAAAACACATCTATGATGATGGACCAGTAGCATTTAGCTATTTGGGTTATTTGGAATAATTTAAAATAAATGTTTAAATCATTTCAAATTGAATCTTTGCAATGCCAACCTTATCACATGAACATCAGAGGTATATCATACACATGAAAACATAGTTTACAAAGATCAAACATTAGCAAATGCAATTTTGGCTAATTTGAAGAACATTTGGAGTTTGAATTTGAATTTCTTATTCAAATCAACTTCAATTAACATGTGACAAATTGAACCTAGATCACATCAGTACCATGCCATGATTCATTCTTGAATGTGCATTGCAATGTGATGTTTACATTGTTGTTGTCTCGGTGTTTGCTTCTTCTCGATAGATCCATCGCCGGACGTAGTCCCTGTTTTCTCCGAAGAGTGGCACCCCCTAGTCTCGACAATAAGGCAAGCAAACCCCCTTTGATCATATCTATAAAAACCCAGTTTCCCTCTTGTTCTCTTATGCATGATTAGGTGATTCACATGTTACCGTTCTATCGCTAGTTGAACCCATCCTTTGCATGACCTATCATTGCTGGCACAGTATTAAGCAAACCTCAACCTAGCAGATACAAGATTTGTTTGTGTTCATCATGTGGCCCTTCATCCATGTTATTCTATGCCATGCTAGAGTTTTATGCAATGAAGATGATCCATCTGGGTGATGTATCGGGATGGTAGTGAACACATGCAACAAGGTGGTAACGTTTTGATGAAGTCACCCTAATATAAGTGAACAATGAGAGGCTGTGTAGGAGTACACAGTGGGTTGATCCAAGACACAGATTACTACCACATGTTGGGCTCATTGACCCCTCTCGGCCTATTAAGTCACCCCGATTATGGTCCATGATTCTCATGGGTTATTGCTTCTTCGATTTGATTTTGTGCCGGAGTGGGAGGAGATGCACGGTTACTTTGTAGCACGGTTTTAGGCAAGCGCAGTTCCATCCGTCGAGGTGGGCTTGTCGGACCGTCCATACATCGTCTGGGTCCTGAACGGAACCCCGGCCGGATTCCCGATTGGGGTACATACTCAGATAGGCGATCCCCTGGACTAGAGTTGGAGCCGTGAGGTAAGTGTCGTGGTACTATCCTCGCCGACACCGCTTGAAGGTGACAATTTCTAGGTGGTAAGTGGTAGCTACGTATGTGAAGAAGTACACCCCTGCATGGTTAATGAACTATTCGAATAGCTGTGTCCGCGGTTATGGACTACTTGGAGATCTTTACTTGATTATTAGACAACTCAAATGGATACTCTAAAAATTGCAAGATAAGTGTGAGTGTTTTGGGTTGCTTCCTCGTGGGGAAGTCGCGGAAGGATCCATGGTGCTGTATTGATGTGGTGATCAAGATTAGATGGACTCGTGTGCGCCTCTCATCTCAACTCTATGTAGTCGTAGTATAGGATAGCCAAGTCAAAGCTTTCTGCATTACAACCCCACTTGCCTTTACCTTGATACTTGAGCATGAGTAGTATAGTTCTGACGTAAGTCTTGCTGAGTATGACTTTGTACTCACGTTTTCTTATTCTATGTTTTAGAGACGAGACCACTGAACCTGATGGTGGCCTCCCCCTCAAGCTCGACGTCGACGAAGTAATGTAGTCCCAGACAGCAGCCTGGTCCCTCTGGAGGGTCGTTGTGTTTTCTTAAAGGCTTCTTAAGCCATTTGTTAACCTTGTCTTTACTAAGACATAATTTGCTTCCATTGTTGTATGATGTAATGTTGGATCACAGTGAAGTGATCTCTGCTTGTAACACTACTATATCTGCTCTGTTTAGCAGATGCAATAAAGTCTATGAGTTTGTAGAGTTCATGTTGTGTTACCTGCTGTTATACACTTGGCATGCATGTTGCGTGTATGTTTATATCGTGCATGTCATGTATGGGGTTCGATACCTTAGTTGTGCTCTCGCCGGCGGTCTTTCTTACACAAAGTGGCCCTGAGATGCGTGCAGCTTGGGGCATCACGATGCAATTGCTCGTGACTCCGTCACGTGGCACACTTCGTTGTAAGATCGAGCCCGCCCGAGACCCCGACTAAGAGATCAGGCTGGAGTCTGTTTATGTAAGTGTTATGATTCAATCGATAATATGGTTGAGGCGACTTGTCTACGAGTATGGGATTTCACCACCCATAATCATTTAGACTTGTGAGCGGGCGATGAGGACCCATCTCAGTTGATCATCCGGCCTGGATGGGATGCCCCTCACGTTCGAGCTTTCCGAGAGTGTCTTGTACTTGTCCTTGTCTGCTTAGACAAGTGGGTATTGCTCTCGGCTCTCCATATGATTGAATTGTGACTGGAATTACATATGCAAATTCCGGGTCCTGACATACTTGGTATCAGAGCAGGACTATCTGTAGGATTATCAACCCTTGGTCGAAGTCGAGTCTAGAATTCTGTAGTTATATAGTTACTTTGGGTATAAGGGAACAACGTAAGGCTTCTTTTTCTCCTTACCCTCATCGATCTAAGTTCTGGGTCATCCTCATCTTGTTCTACGGGAAGATAGGGATAGGCTCTTCTTTGTCTCTACTAGGACATCTCGTTGATTGCTTCTCTGTAGCCGTAGAAGTGTTGTTGTCCCCAAGTGTCATCATTCTATCAAGTTTCTTGAGAAAGTTCTGTCCCAATTCTTGTAGGTTGTCTCATTTTTCATCCCAGTACAGTCGTTATGCTGTCCGATTCATTCTAGGAATTCTTGTTGAGGAGCATCCGATTTCTAGAATCCGATGTTGATGCATTTGCAAATCTTTCTTCCCACTTCAGATGTCTTTTAGCCAGAGTAACCATGCTAACCATTGTGTCAGGGTACTTTGTTACTTTGACATATCTGTTGTAGTTCTTAGGGAGCCATGATCATCCACAAGAAAACCAACCAGTAAGCCAGCTTCGTATGTATATAGTTTTACCTGTGTGATGAATCTAGCCACCATTCTTGAAATTTCCCCCAAATGCCATTCATTAGTAGCCACTCCTCTCTGAGGATATTGAATGACTTATTCTAGAAGTTGTTCCTTATGGATCCTTCGTGTTTCGATGTCCGACCTTTACTTGATGACCATGTCGATGCTACTTTGAGGCATGACTGTGGTATCTAGAACATCAAGGAGAACATTAGAAGCGGAGTGCTAAATGTCTCTTAGTCGATCATGCAGATAAGTTATGTTGGCAAGCATCTTGCTATACCAAGAAAACAAATCTGAGAAGGTGTTATCTTCCTTTGCATCCGCATCCCCCACTTATATTCATCATGGTTGTATGAAGTGCTACCAAGATCTTCGGAACAGATTTGGTTAAGCCATATGAATGTGGAATGCTCAAGCTATAGAAAGCATGCTTAACCACTAGGTTATATCCTTCGGTACGAAATGGGAATGCGCCTCTCGTTTGTCGAATTGTCTCTATAACCATAGTTTCCATCCAAATTTGAGTGTGCCATTCTTTCGAATTCCTTCAACAATCGTTTTTGTATGCCTGATTCTGGTGAAAGAAACTTCTATGATCACTGTATCAAAAGTTATTATTTTTGCCTGACTTGGGAGATATTATTGAGTCACCTCCCCTAAGGTGTCTTGTTATGGTATGAAGGGAAACTAACTCCTCGCTACTTTGAAACCTATTCACCATCTACTTTAGCGTGGAACTGTTGTCTACCAAATTGAAACTTTCCCTACCTCCTTCCATCATTTTGATGTGTGTCTTGTGTCTCAACTCAAGAGATGTTTTCATATCTCATTCCATGAGTTGATCGTGAGGTTCACGGTCTTCTTGAAGATGCATCCTTGAAGATTTTCCCTCTTACCTTATGTCCTGAATCTCGGGACGAGATTCTTTTGAGTGGGGGTGAGTTGTCACAACCCTAATTTTGGTATGTTCTTTTCATTTCTAGAAATAAGGCATCATGTTTAAATTTCTTTTTTAATAATTGGGGATTTGGAAAAGCCTCAAAAAGAATTTCAATAAAAAGGCCAGATAAAAAGTTTTTTCCAAAATTCCTCCAAACAATTTTGAAAAGTCCTATAAATGAGTGTGATCATTTTAAAAACGATTTGGAGTCAAACCCATGCTCATGGATTTTTCAAATATTCAAACAGAGGCTTGGAAATTAAATTTAAATGTTATTTGAATTGAAATTCAAATGTTTTGAATTTCAAAAATCTTCAAATCTTGGGAGTGACTAGCTATATGTCACACAAGTCCAAGTAAAATATTTGGGGATTTTATAAAAATGCTTTGGTATTTTTTCAGAGAAAAACAAATAAATACAGAAGCAGAAAAAAAGAAAAAGAACAAAAGGGCCAAAGGACACTTACCTGGCCCACCTGGCCCAGAGGACAGGCCCAGCCCACCAGGGGCATGGCCGTCTTCCTCCATGGCCAGGCAGGCAGGCACCTCGCCGGCGGCCACGGCATGGCTTCCAGGCATCTGCCTGGCTGCTGCCCTGCCCATTATCGGCGCCGTGGAGGCCCTGTGCACGTCCTCCTCCTTTCCCCCTCTCCCCTGGTCTTTCCCCTCCTCCTTCTTTCGAATCCGAGCAGCCCGTGAGCTCGCCGTCGCCGCCACCCGTGCTCCGGCGTGGCCACCGCCGTCGAGGGATCGCACCGCTGTGTCAAATCAAACGGTGGTGGTCGTCTTCGTCTCCCCGCGCGAGTAATTGGACCGAGGAGCCCCGAGAGCCGTCGTCCCCTTCGTAATTTTCGTCACCCGTTGCCGGACCTCGCCATCGAATACGACGCCTCCAGCGCCTCCCCGAGCTCTCCGACCTCTCCTTCATGCTCACGGTAAGCTGGCGCTGCTTTCCACCTATCCCGTTCTCCTCCCTGCGCTTCTAGTCACCAGCTCCATCGAGCCCGAGCTCGGCCGCCGCGTCCCCTTGCTCGCTGGCGTGCTCTCCAGCCGCCCCGAGGTGCATGACCTGCACCATAGGGTGCGCGAGGCCACGGGCCGCCGTTTGGTGCCTCCCACGTGCTAAATGGTGGCCGGGAGCATCTTTTCAGCGGGGCGCCGCCGCGTCCAGTGCCACCGGCGGCTAAACGCCGGCTGGCCTAATTAACCCCACCCCACTAATCCCTCTCTCTCACAGACAGGTGGGCCCCCCCTAATGACCCTATTTAAGTTAATCTAACAAAGAATTAACCCTGTGCCACAGACAGTCGGGCCCCACTGGCAGGCTTGACTAGTCAACCCACCACGTCATCATTGCGTCATGCTGATGCAATAAACCAATTTCTCTGTCTAATAGAAAATTCCAGAAAATGTTTAAATCTTTGAAATTCAATAACATTTAAACCATAAATCCAAATCAAACTAATAATATATGAAAAATCATCAGAAAAATGCAAGGATTCCAAATATCATATTTTCATAGATGAAAAACACATCTATGATGATGGACCAGTAGCATTTAGCTATTTGGGTTATTTGGAATAATTCAAAATAAATGTTTAAATCATTTCAAATCGAATCTTTGCAATGCCAACCTTATCACATGAACATGAGAGGCATATCATACACATGACAACATAGTTTACAAAGATCAAACATTAGCAAATGCAACTTGGGCTAATTTGAAGAACATTTGGAGTTTGAATTTGAATTTCTTATTCAAATCAACTTCAATTAACATGTGACAAATTGAACCTAGATCACATCAGTACCATGCCATGATTCATTCTTGAATGTGCATTGCAATGTGATGTTTACATTGTTGTTGTCTCGGTGTTTGCTTCTTCTCGATAGATCCATCGCCGGACGTAGTCCCTGTTTTCTCCGAAGAGTGGCACCCCCTAGTCTCGACAATAGGGCAAGCAAACCCCCTTTGATCATATCTATAAAAACCCAGTTTCCCTCTTGTTCTCTTATGCATGATTAGGTGATTCACATGTTACCGTTCTATCGCTAGTTGAACCCATCCTTTGCATGACCTATCATTGCTGCCACAGTATTAAGCAAACCTCAACCTAGCAGATACAAGATTTGTTTGTGTTCATCATGTGGCCCTTCATCCATGTTATTCTATGCAATGCTAGAGTTTTATGCAATGAAGATGATCCATCTGGGTGATGTATCGGGATGGTAGTGAACACATGCAACAAGGTGGTAACGTTTTGATGAAGTCACCCTAATATAAGTGAACAATGAGAGGCTGTGTAGGAGTACACAGTGGGTTATCTCATTTACACTGCCCTAGGCCCCGAGTTCTTGTGTTGTGATCCAAGACACAGATTACTACCACATGTTGGGCTCATTGACCCCTCTCGGCCTATTAACTCACCCTGATTATGGTCCAGGATTCGCATGGGTTATTGCTTCTTCGATTTGATTTTGTGCCGGAGTGGGAGGAGATGCACGGTTACTTTGTAGCACGGTTTTAGGCAAGCGCAGTTCCATCCGTCGAGGTGGGCTTGTCGGACCGTCAATACATCGTCTGGGTCCTGAACGGAAACCCCGGCCGGATTCCCGATTGGGTTACATACTCAGATAGGCGATCCCCTGGACTAGAGTTGCAGCCGTGAGGTAAGTGTCGTGGTACTATCCTCGCCGACACCGCTTGAAGGTGAGGAGTTCTAGGCGGTAAGTGGTAGCTACGTATGTGAAGAAGTACACCCCTGCAAGGTTAATGAACTATTCGAATAACCGTGTCCGCGGTTATGGACTACTTGGAGATCTTTACTTGATTATTAGACAACTCAAATGGATACTCTAAAAATCGCAAGATAAGTGTGAGTGCTTTGGGTTGCTTCCTCGTGGGGAAGACGAGGAAGGATCCATGGTGGTGTATTGATGTGGTGATCAAGATTAGATGGACTCGTGTGCGCCTCTCATCTCAACTCTATGTAGTCGTAGTATAGGATAGCCAAGTCAAAGCTTTCTGCATTACAACCCCACTTGCCTTTACCTTGATACCTGAGCATGAGTAGTATAGTTCTGACGTAAGTCTTGCTGAGTACGACTTTGTACTCACGTTTTCTTATTCTATGTTTTAGAGACGAGACCACTGAACCTGATGGTGGCCTCCCCCTCAAGCTCGACGTCGACGAATTAATGTAGTCCCAGACAGCAGCCTGGTCCCTCTGGAGGGTCGTTGTGTTTTCTTAAAGGCTTCTTAAGCCATTTGTTAACCTTGTCTTTACTAAGACATAATTTGCTTCCATTGTTGTATGATGTAATGGTTGATCACAGTGACGTGATCTCTGCTTGTAACACTACTATATCTGCTCTGTTTTGTAGATGCAATAAAGTCTATGAGTTTGTAGAGTTCATGTTGTGTTGCCTGCTGTTATACACTTGGCATGCATGCTGCGTGTATGTTTATATCGTGTATGCCATGTATGGGGTTCGATACCTTAGTTTTGCTCTCGCCGGCGGTCTTTCTTACACCAAGTGGCCCTGAGATGCGTGCAGCTTGGGGCATCGCGATGAGATTGCTCGTGACTCTGTCACGTGGCACACTTCGTTGTACGATCGAGCACGCCCGAGACCCCGACTAAGAGATCGGGCTGGAGTCTATTTATGTAAGTTTTATGATTCAATCGATAATATGGTTGAGGCGACTTGTCTATGAGTATGGTATTTCACCACCCATAATCATTTAGACTTGTGAGCGGGTGATGAGGACCCATCTCAGTTGATCATCCGTCCTGGATGGGATGCCCCTCACGTTCGAGCTTTCCGAGAGTGTCTTGTACTTGGCTTTGTCTGCTTAGACAAGTGGGTATGGCTCTCAGCTCTCCATATGATTGAATTGTGACTGGAATTACATATGCAAATTCCGGGTCCCGACATATATTCACAAGCTGTCATACAAACCATTCATCGTTTTAGTACAAGCTCCAAGCTAATACAAACGTGATGAAGATGATACATCCTTCAGAGGCACTCTGACTTCCTATATATTATTTATCTAAGCCTCTGGAACTTAGAACACCTTGCGTACAATATACTAAAGATACTACTACATCCTCACTAAAGCAAGACCACATGCGGTCTCACTCATCTCCATCTCTATAGTAATCCTCATAGAAGTTATCCACATAACCCGGTAGCTGAAGGTGACCATCGGAAAACACGGAGGCATGTGGACCCTGATACCCATTTGGGCAAGGATGGGGCCTAGGTCCAGCGTAGGGTGGAAACAGAGGACCACGGGGTGGAAAAATGCCTCCAATCTCGGGCCAAGCAACTCGAGAAGGCATATGTGTCCTGACTGGGTAGATAGCATCATACTCCACCGATCCAACACTCACAAAAGGAGCCAGGAGTGTAAGTGCTCGATACATACGGACACGGGTGGCGTGAAGCTCAAAACGAAGGGCACGTGCATCACGATCTCTATCACGAGCGTGCCGAGCAGTGATCTGAAGCAAAGGATCCTCCAAGGAGTGATCTGTGTACAATCCAGTGTAATATCCCTCTTCTCCTGGAAGTGCAGCAGGGATATAGCGGAAAGGTGACCCACCAAGCATTGCGTGCTCCTCTCTCAGCAGGGTAATACGTGAGTATGCAGCATCCTGCACAGCCATGTTCTCAGTCACACCAATGCCATGTCCAAAGAGGATAGGCTGAGGGACTCCAATGTGGTGCGGGTAGATCCTGACAGTGCAGTGGAACTGAGTCTGGTTGAAATCAAGGAACTGCTCCTCAACGGTGTACTCAGGATACCAACGATAGCCAATGAAGGACATCATCTCGGTAAGCATGGCTGGATGCCCACGCACATCGAGGCACCTAGTCAAACGAACAATCTGCCGAGGGGGAATATCCGCCATCTGAAACAGAAAGAAGGAGTTTGCAAATGCATCAGATTATGAAGAAACTTGGAACGACTCGGACAGCATAGCAGTTGTAATTGCAAGAAAAGACAATTTCTTACAACATGGAAACAGCACTTACATACGATGTAAGAAATCAGGAAGCACAACAACTCTAACAAACCGAACACAACTTTCCTACGACTACAAGTAAGAAAACAACGAGATGTTCTAGTAATACATAGATGAGCCTAGTCCTATCTTCCCGTAGAACAAGATGAGGGTGACTCAGAACTCAGAACGATGAAGGTAAGGAGAAAAAACAATCCTTACGTTGTTCCCTTATATACCCAGAGTAACTATATAACTATAGAAAGCTAGACTCGACTTCGTCCAAGGCTGATAATCCTACAGTCCGTCCTGCTCTGATACCAAGTCTGTCGGGACCCGGGGTTAGCGTATGCAAGACTCGCTACAACACAATCATATGGAGAGCCGAGAACTGTACCCACTTGTCTAAGCAGACAAGGCCAAGCACAGAACGTTCTCGGAAAGCATCGAACGTGAGGGGCATCTCATCCAGGCCGGATGATCAACTGAGATGGGTCCTCATCGTCCGCACATAAGTCTAAATGATATGGGTGGTAAACTCCCATAATCATAGACAAGTCGCCTCAACCATACTCTCGATTGTATAATAACACTTACATAGACTTACTCCAGCCCGATCACTTAGTCGGGGTCTAGGGAGGGCTCGATCATACAACAAAGTGTGCACGTGACAGAGTCACGAGCAATCGCATCGCGATGCCCCAAGCTGCGCACATCTAAGGGCCACTTGGTGCATAAAAGACCGCCAGCCAGATCACAACTAAGGTCTACCCATACTAAAACATGCATGTTATAATCATACACGCAGCACACATGTCTAGTATGAACAGCAAGTATCATTGCAATTTTCTACAAAGTTTACAACTTTATTGATAACTCTTACAGAGTGCACACAGAGATCACGAGACCGTGATCCAACATTACAACAAGCATGCGGAAGCCAAGTAGGTATGAGTACAGACAAGTTTAACAAATGGCTTAGAGAATCCTTATTTATAAACAAGCCCTTCCACGATGGAACGGTCATCTGACTGGGACTACACTAGCTTGGTCTTCAGTCGTCGAGCTCGAGGAAGAATCCACCTTCGGGGTCAGTGGGTTCATCTAAAACATAGAATAAGCAAACGTGAGTACAAAGTCGTACTCAGCAAGACTTACGTAGGAGCTATACTACTCATGCACATGTATCAAGGTAAAGGGAGGTGGGGTTCATAAGAAGAAGTGCTAGCTTTGACTTGGCTAGTCCTGAACTACGAGTACCAGACTTGAGGTAAGAAGCGTACACGAGTCCACTACATGTCTCCAACCAATTACACCACTATGGTGCCTTCCTCGACTCCCCACGAGAAAGCACGCCATAGCACTCACGCTTATCTTGGAAAGTTTTATAAGTATCCGGTTCAAGTTGTCTAATAATCAGGCACATCTTTCCAAGTAGTCCCTTACCGCGGACGCGTCTATTCGAATAGTTTATTAACCCTGCATGGTTGTACTGCTACACACATGAAACTATCAGTTACCGCCGGGATCTCGTCACCCTTCAAGAGGGTGTCGACGAGGATAATCTCCACAACTTTTACCTCACAACCAACTCAAGTTCAATGAAGACACCTATCTGGGATGGTTTCCAAATTCGTAACCCGGCCGGTTTACCGAAGTGGTCCCAGAAGATGTGTGCGTGGTGCATAAGACGGTCTCGGTTGAGCCGTTCTCTCACCTTGCAGCCAGGCCACAAACCTACCAGAAATCCGAACTACTGCGACTCATTGAACTGGGAAGGGGTGAGTTAGTAGGTTGAGCGGGGGTCCGTTTGCCCAACATGTCGTAGTACTCTTCATCTTGGATCACCACACAAGAACTCGGGCTTAAGGCGGTGTTCAACGAGACAACCCACTGTGTACTCCTACACAGCCCCTCATCGTTCACCTTGTATTAGGGTAGATTCACCAACACATTTCCACCATCATCAACATGATTGCTACCAACCTGACTCACATAACAGTATCAACATTGTATCACTCTAAGCATGCAATAAGCAGTAACAGTTGCAGGGGCCACATGATATCAATCAACTCCTACATTTTCTAGGATTGTGGTTTGCTTACTACTGTGACAAATGATAGGTCATGCAAAGGAAGGGGTTCATCTATGCGGTAGAAACGTAGCATGGTAATCATCCTAAACAATGCATAAGAGAGACTGAGAGGGAAGTGGGATTTTCTCGACATGATCAATGGGGTTTTGCTTGCCTTGCTGACGAGGTTCAGTATCGGGGTCTTCAACGAAGGGGGTGATCTCGGGTTCCGGCTCCACCTCTATTCGAGCAAACAACACAAACATTGCAATCAATATAATGTACAATGCACAATCACATGATCAAGTTGTAGAACATGATGTATATGGTGCTGATGTGTTGGGCATTCCATTTAAATGAAGTATATTGCATTTGAGTTGCAAATTCAAACTCCAATTTGAATTTCAAAAGAATGCATATGCAATGTTGCCACTGTTCACCCAATTTTGTTTGGTCAAACATGAAAACAGATTGCATATTCAAAATCCTTGCATTTTTCTGATAATTTTACATATATTATATGTTTAATTTGGAGTTAAAATGAATTAGTTATGAATTTCCAAAGTTTAAAGCATTTTCTAGAATTTCTGAATATTCTTTAAAATGGAAAAGGGTTTATTGCGTCACTATGATGTCATGCTGGCGTCAGGGGTTTGACTCTGGTCAAACTGACCTGTGGGCCAGGGCTGTCATTGACTCAGTGTTAACTCCCGATTTGTTTTAATTAGCAGTGGGTTAATTAGGGGCTAGGGCCCACGTGTAAGTGTCTCGGAGGGGGATTAGCACTTAAGCTAATGACGTCCACATCATCTCGCCGGCGGCTAGTCGCCGGCGACCAAATCCGCGGCGGCGCTTCTCGAAACTGCGCTCCAGGGGGCTATTCTTTGCGCCGAGGCCATCTTCTCGAAGCCCTGGACGACGCGCGTTGATCTGGACCAAGAACAGAGGCGGGGAGGCACGGAATCGTCGTCGGCGACGAGACCTAGCGGCGGCGGAGCTACTGGCTTGGGGCAGTCATCGATTTCAAGCACGGGAAGAGGCTGCGATGGTTGCGTTCGAAGTTGGGGAGCAAGGCGAATGAGATGGACAAGGTTTCGAGCTCGATTTCTTAGCGGGAGCTCTCCGGCAACGACCACGGCGGCGAAGTGCTTCGACTCTCATGGCGGAACACGAAGGAGCCATGGATTTGGGCCGCTAGTAGGGGGTTTTGACCGTGAGCTCACCAGGAGATCAAAGGAGGTGACGGCTTGAGCTGGGGTGGCTTGACGTCGTCGCAATCGTCGTCGATCTTCCTCGGCTCCGGCGAGGGATCGGGACCAAATTCGGCGGCTACGGAGGCTCCGGCCACGCCATCTTCTGCAGGTCGACGAAGCGCACGGCTCTGGACACGGGGGACAACTTGGATGGGCTCCTCGACGTCGATGGCCACGCGGGGGCACTTCGGTGCTCCGGCGATCTCTCCCGTCGACGACGAACACGGCGAGGGAGGAGGGGGAAACTGCGCTGGAAGGGGAGGAATGCATGGGGACGTCTCCAGACGAGGGAATAACCCCTGGGCAAGCAGGCAGCTGCCTGGCGCGCCCACGGCGCTCGCTGGCGACCTGCGTGCCTGCCTGTCCGGGGTTGAAGACGCATGTGCCCCTGTGGGCTGGGCTGGGCCAGGATGGGGGATGAGTTGGGCCAAAACGCAGGTAAGCCTCTTTTCTATTTTATGTTTCCTTTTCTTTTCTGTATTTGTTTTGTCTTAGCTAAATTAAATAGCTAGACATTTTATAAAATGCTGAAACTTTTTATGTGGCCTCAAAATATAATAGGCTAGCCACTTGTAAAGTTTGAACATTTTTAAAATTCAAATTATTTGAACTTTAATTCAAATAGGGGTTTAAATTTAAATCCATGCTCCTCCTTGAATATTTGAAAATCTATGAGCATGGGGTTGGTCCCACATCACTTGATATGTGATCACACTCATTCATGAGACTTTTCAGAAATGCAAAAGGAATTTTTGGAGCAACTTTTATTCTGGCCATTTGAAGTAAATTCATCTGGGGGGTGTTCTCTCTCCCATTTCAAATTCTTTTTGGAATTTTTAACATGATGCAAAGTTACTTGCTAACCCTAGCACATACCTAACAGATGGTTCTGACATTGAGGTAATCACCGTGTCTCTCAAGACAAAAGATGAGGAACTCGCCACCCTTAAGAAGAATCTTGAGGCTCACAAACTTTCTCATATAAAAACACTTGCTAAGATGTCTCCTCCCACTATTGTACATGTTGATGCTTGTGCTACTAACTCTACTCTTGATCAAGCATTTCGCATTGAGGAGAACTTAACTCTTCATGCTTAAATAAAGAAGGGCCTCTTGACTTGTTCCCAAGGCAAGAAAAATCTAAATGATATACTAAGTCATCACAAGGAGTCCTTTGCTAAGGAGGGTGTCGGGGGGATGCCCCCCGGTAGGGTCAAGAAGAGGAAACAAGTTTTCATAACAACGGGCGTCGATTGCGCCCTCAGTTCAGCTGGGCGGTTGCCGATTGCTCCGCGTCGATGGCACTCCAGCTCGGCCGCCTGCCGACTGCTTCGCGTCGGTTGCCTGCTGCCGGTTGCCCACGCACCTGGCTGTCGGTTGCCCGCAGCTCGGCTGCCCGGAAGTCAACGGCGGCATCTCCATTGACAAGACGAGACAAGCAGATAAGACAAGCCATGACATCTTTAGTCACATCGTGAATAGGGCAGAAGGACATGTCACATTACATCACATCAAGGGATCACATCACTTGTACCTCCCTTTTGTCCTCTTCCCCTTGTGCTCACCCATGGAGCATCCTTGCCACCACTATATAAGGGGCAAGGCATGCCCACGTTGAGGGGAGGATTTCATTCATCCATCCATCCAAGTAGCAGCTCCACTAGCTAGCTCCCGCACTAGTTCAGCTCGGCGAGGAGCAGAGTAGCTAGAACAGATACAGCTCCAGGAGCACATTTGTACAGATATATGTCTATAGTCCAGACAGGCAGGAGTAGGGGTTTTATCTCTACGGAGAGCCCTGAACTTGGGTACTTCGCTGTGTTCACCACCGTGCTTGCACCTTGACCCGTCCGGAGCGCCGTCGCTTGCTAGCATTACCCCTCTTTAGCCATCCCATGGCATCTGCCGTCACCAGATCGACGACAGTTGGCGCCCACCATGGGGCTAAATGCAGCGACCGGATCTCCGTTCCGGCCGGGATTGTTTCTTCATCGAACTTCTTCAACAGCGCCAAATCCTGGATCTGGATCTCGGTGCGGCAGGTTGTGTGCCCGAAGTCCACGCGTGCCAGCGCCCGCAGCTGGGCTCCTCCGCCCGGCGCCTGTGGCTCCCCGGCGCAGGCTGCTCCACCCCGAGCGCATCTCAAGCTCTTCCTCCCTGCGGCCGATTCACCTCGCCCATGGCCATCTTCTCAGTCGTCCTCCGTATCGGCAGCGCCCTTGGCGTCCTTTGTCCTCCTCTGCGCTGGGTTTTCTGGTGTCGTCGCGGTCGCCGGCAGCCTCGGCTCGGCTCCCCTGCAAATCTTCGTCCGCGCCCGTAGCCGCAGCTTCCTCGTTGCCGGTGCGAGCTCCATCAGTTGGACTCCCGCGTCGCCGTGTTTGTCCTTGAGCTTCTCTGCCCGGCTGGCGGCCCCCGTGGTAGTGCTCCGTCCGTTGCTGCAGCCTCCTCAGTGTCGCCTGCCTCTCGAGTTCCCCTTCCGCCCGAGCCGGCAACTTCCTCAGTGCCGCCCGGTCTCCTCCATCCAGCACCCCCGTGTAGCTCCTCCGCGCCGGCCAGACCCGAGCGCCTCGCCCCGTGCAGTTCCTTCTCGCCTTCTTCGCGCCGCCGCGCAGCAGCGTGGTCTCGCCCTCGAGCGGCTCTAGTTGCATGCCTATGGCCAAGCGCGCCCGGCGCTAGCAGCGCCCCTCGCCTCAGACGGCCTGCGCAGCTTGCGGCTCCGCCCAGCCGCGCCCCGGGCCCTCCGACCCAAGCTCACAGCTCCGCCTGTGCACTTTCCTGCTGCAGCACCGAGCTCCCTGTACCGAGCTGCACACTTGTAACAGCCCAGATTTCACAAAATTTAAAATTTTTGTTTTCGGTGTGAATTGTCTGATTTGTTTGCGGTGTTTGCATCCCCGATTTATCGATCGGCGATTATTTTACCCCCTCTTATCACGTACCGGACGGACACCGACCCTTGGCACCCTGACACTCGACCTTTGCGACACCGGGTTTCACCCGATCACCGTCGTGAAAACTGCACAAGACCAGCCACAACCAATGGAACGAAAACCCCATTTAATAATTAAAAAGGTTATTTTTATAGCGCACCGGAAAGTGTTCTCGGGACGTTTCCAGCGCGAGGTGAATGCCGCCGGCTCGACGGGTTGATCGCGCAGTTCAAAGTTTTACCCGAATCGGAGGTCCTGCGGACCCCCGGCGGTCAGAAACGTGAGCACCGTGCGCGCGAGAGAAAAATCGGGGATGTTTTTGCAAACTGCCAGCCACCTAAGCTATATAAAGACCACCACACTCCCACCTCTTCCTAGGGTTTTCCTAGCCACAAAATTGCAGCCACCCCCTCCACATAACCCCAAAAATCCCGAAACCCTAGTCCCCAGGCGATCTGGACCGTCAGATCTGGCGATCCGACGGCCCAGATCCACCCTCCAGCCTCTCCTATCTCTCTCCTGCCTGAAGCCGCCTCCCGCCCATGGAACCGCCGAGCCGCCGGCCAGCTTCTCCTCCTCCCCGCCGCCTTCTCCTTCTCTCCAGCTTCCCTCTCTCACCCGCCTCATTTCCCCTGCAGGAAGACGACGGGCCAGCGCCGCCGCGCGCCATGGCTTCGGCCGCCTTGGAGCCAAGCTTGCCCCCGTCGCCAAGACCTTGTCGCGGCCGCCCCGTCGTCGGATCCGGCGGGATCCGCACCGCCACGCCGAGATCCGCCTCCTCTGCGCCCTTCCCCGCCTCCTAGCTCGCCGCCGGTGGCCGGCGTAGCCCGCCGCGGTCGCCGCCGTCATCAGGAGCGGGAGGCTCCCCGCACGGCCGCCTCCCTCCAGCGCTGACGGCCACGTGGGCCGGCCTGGCCCGCTTTCCCCCAGGCGGCCCACCAGTGCCCACCAAGACGCGCGGCCCAGTCCAGCCGGCAGCCTAGGCTGCCCCCTCCTCTTGCGACGGCCCGATGGGTGAGGCCCTCTTTTTTTCTTTCTTTTTATGTTTTTTTTCGTTTATCTAATTTTTCTGCTAAGTCCTGTAATTTGTGCTGCTGATCCCGTTTTGCAAATCGATTTCCCGTTGACTCGTAGCTCCGAGTGAAGTGATTCTTTTTTTGTTTGGTTGTGCTTTGTGTGCTCTAGATTTCATCTTTAGGAAGTTATTTATTTTGAGGTCATATTAAATATGTATTTGTGTGTTGAACAGGGCACAAAATCTGCTGTTAACTATTGCTGCTGTTATTTTGTTCAAACTTTGGGTGATGCTTGTGTCAAATCCACGAGGCCTATTGCATTGATTCTTTTTCCTATGTGTTAAGCATCATGTGTACTTCATTCCCATGATTTAACTTGTCATGTTTGGGTGCTTTAGCTATATTAAATCTTGCTCCAAAGTGGTGACCCTGATGTTAATGTGTTGCTGTTGCTGAAACTGTTAATTTGTTGCAACTTCGGGTGACGGTTGCGTCGCAACCGTTTATCAGAATTGAGTGATTCCAATTGCATATTTTTAAGCATCATGTCTACTTCCATTATATGTATTGCATTGTCATGATATGCTTTCTGGTCATATATATTTTAGCTCCAAAGTTGCTATGCCACTGTTTTTGACAGCCACATCTGTTTTTCTCTAAGTCTGTAATGTTCCGATGCCATGTTGCCTGCTTAATATCTTTTGATCTATGATGCCTTTTTGCATGATTATTTTTTCCATGCATTACCTGTCATGTCTACTTTAATTTTATATCATTTGTGAGCATGTTTGCATTCATTATTTTGTTTATGCAATGCGCTAAAGTGTGCCTCCCGACGTTGGCAGATTGTGCCTGTAACTTGTTTTGCGCGTATCTTTTTAAACGCAACTCCGTTCGGGGTGTTCTTTATATGTAACTTGATTTGTTTTTCGTGTACTTTGTGTTTATCCTATTGTTTACTGTTGTTAACCAACCTAAAATATGGTTTAGTGCAGAACAGTACCAAATCTTTTAATGATCGTGGGACACTTAGTGTTATGCCATGGTTAGCTTGTGCCTCACTTAAATTGACTAGCATAGATAGTTTATCTTATGCTTCACCTCTTGACATGTTTGTGTGATATGCCATGCTTGAGTGAGATTCCATGTTAACAACCTTTGTTGATCACCTGTAGCTAAACAACTTGAACCTTTCCAATGTGCGGTATCGTCGTGTGTGACGAGTACTCCACTTAACCTGTTAGTAACCGCTCTCGACGGTAGGTGTGATGTCTCGTGTTGCCTTCTTGTTATTTCTTGCTCGTGTTTGCTTCGTAGTAATAGATGCTTGCTCGTCGATTGATTTCCAGTGTTTACCGGCTTGTGTGCTTCCGCGGGTACCTCTCGGAGACGATGAGAGCTTGCGATCAACTACACCTTTGGAACCCGACTTATCAATAGGCAAGGACTATACATTACTTATGATCCATTCTATTTCAACCTGCGGTTTGCATGCTAGTATAGGTTAGGTTCGATGTTTGATCCTACCACATGTTTACAGCCTCTTTCAAACCGATACAGCCATGTCCCCTCCCAGCAAACCTTGTACTGCTATGTTACTATTGCTCGTTGCTCAGCCCCTTCTTAGTATGCATGCTTAGGATGCTACGATGTTACCCTGTTACTCCTGGGTTTGGGATATCACATTATGATATTGTTGTTGATGATCTGATTATATAAATGTTGACTATATTCGACAAAGGATGGAACTTCTAGGCTATCCCGCCCCGACGCTTTGTTCCATTCGAGTCACCTAGGATCCGAGTTCCGGGTATTGGTTTTAAGACTGAGCGTGCCTAACCGCGTGTGGGATTTTATGGGGTCCCCTCTTCTTACCTACCTAGCTTCAAACATTTCTAGTGGTGGCCCAAGCTGATTTACCATTTGAAAAGTGTGTGTGACTGGTCCGCGACCGGCAGATTTCAAACAACTTGGGCCAGCGGAGACATGGTTTCTCTTGTTGGTCCACCCCAGGGAGCTAGGGGTTGTACACATCTGTTTGGGCAACTAACCCGACCTCATCCAGACGGTAGAGGCCGATTCGAGAGCGCGACCGGCTTTTGAGTTGGATGTCGACTCACCGGGGGCCACCCTGATTTGTGCGTTGTTAGTTAGAGGGACCTGTCGTTCCGGATCTCTCGGGACTAAATCATAAAATGGTTGCCTGTGATGGGTAGAAACTGAGAGAGATGGGCGTGCGTGCGGAGCCTTGTAATGGGCAGTTGTTACACCCCTGTAGTGTTGAATCTTTTCGAGAAGCCGTGTCCATGGTTATGGACGACTTGAGACCTACGTCATGTTCATAGACAAAAACTGAGATAATCTTAATATAACTTGATCAACGTGTGTGTGTCTTGACTGCTTCTTCTTCGTCGGGATGCGAAGAGGAGGACAAGGATAGTATAGGTGTTGTGTTTGCGTAAGTAGTTGATAGCAGACTTGTTGGAGGCGATTCCTCATCGAATGCTTGGCTTCTTATCTTACTCTCTAGATCGTTAGCCACTTCATAAATGCTAGTGCGGCAGCAACCTGACCACTTACCCCATCCTTACCGTAAACTACTAGTTGTCCTAGAATGACGAGTGATGAAGTCCTTGCTGGGTCAGATGACCACTACAGTTGGATGCTGAGTACCTCTGTACTCATGATACTACCCCCAAACTCTTTTTAGGTTTCTTGATCGACAACAGGTATGGTGATCGACGTTTCACGTGGAGACTCGACGACGACTAGTTAGGCGGATCCCGGCGGAGGGCCTGGACCTGTGTGGTCATGGGATCGATGTTTTTCTCTTTGCCACTAGGCATTTGCTTGTAGTCTGTACCCAGACATGTACCTTCCGCTGATGTATTGTATTTAAGGCAGTTGCATGCCGGTTGTATGAGATGTTGTATCTTGTATCTGTAATGTTGTGATATCATGTTGGAAATCCGGGGCATATGACTTCGTCATATGTCGCGGTGGGACCGATATGTGCTTCGTCCCCGGATCTGGATGGAAACATCTAGATCTGGAACAGTACCGCATATTGGGCCTTACAGCATTTCCTGTTGACCCTTCCTCCGATTGCGCCCGCCGAGCTGGCTGCCCCGCCCCGCGTAGCCGGGCTCCCTCCGCCTAGTTCGCACCCGAGCGCCTCCAAGCTGGAAGCCAGAGTTTCTCCGTACGCAAACCAAATAATCCCCGTGCAAGAGCTATACATTGGCCAAAGCTATCCCGTATGTACCCCAGATAATCCCCATATATGGCACATATGTTGTCCATACACTGCCCGAGTGCGCCGGCCTCCACGCGCTCGTGCCGACTGCGCCTCCGCCTCCAACGCCGCTCGGTGGCCTAGCCCCCAGCTGCACGCCCGACGGCGACCTCTGCATGCGTCCGGCTGCGGTCAGGTCGTTTGCCCAGTCCAAGTTCAGAAAGACAAAGTACAGAGAAGGAGTCAGAGAAGAAAAAGAAGTGCTGCCTCCCGGCTGCTCCCATGGCATCCGCCGATTGCGCCCCCCAGCTCGGCCGCCCCCGCAGCGTCTCCGAGCTGGCCGCCCTCCAGTCTGGTCGCCCCGAGCTCCGATAGCTCCTCGCGGTCCGAGCCCCTCCCCGCCGATTGCGCCATGGCCACGCCAGCTGCGTACGCCTGGCCTCCGGGTTCCCCGGTTGCGGCCGCTAGCTCGGCTGGGTGCGCCCTGGCCGCTCTTCGCCCCATCTCTCGCTCGGCTGCGGCTGCGGCTCTGGCAGCGTGCGTGCGTGAGCCCGGTGCGGTTCGCCTCCTCCCGCCGCCGGCTGCGCTCAGCCTCCTTTGAGTGCGCCGGTTGTTTCGCCCTGCCGCCTTCGGCTGCGTGTCGATTGTCCAGCTCTGACACGGCCCTCACCGGTCAGGCCGTCTGCGGCTGCCGCCGTCACCAAGCTGTCCCGCGCTGCCCGGATTGCGTCTGTTCTCCACCCCAGCTCGGCGGTTAGCTGTGTTAACAAGCAGAGAAAAGGAGTTAGAGAGAAAGTTAAGGGAAAGGGCAGCTCGGCCTATTTTTAAAAAAACGAGAGAGAGAGAAGAGTGAAGCAACGGGAAAGATTGCGGTAGCTCAGTCGCTGATTGCAGCAAGAACATCAAGTTTTAGAAGGAAAGATTCAAAGAAGTCATATCCGATTGCATTTTCTCGGGCAGATGGCAAAGAAAAAAATTTATTGGCCGAGTCGGCCAAGTGTTAAGCCGATTGCGCTGAAATTTTTGCCCGACTGCAAACAGATCAATGTGATGCATTCTGGATCGGATGCGTCAGATCGTCTTGCCGACTGCGCAGATCGGCCATACGACTGCAAAAAAACGCTGGCTTGTCGGTCGATTGCGCTGGTATTTCGGCTGCGTCTCCCATCCGGCTGTCAGAAAAATGGTGTGCGGCTATGACCCGGATGGCAAGCCATCTGCCCGGAGCGTCCATACAAGATTCGGAGGCTCGGAGATTGCACCTACCGGATGCTCGTCGAGTCACCTGGAGGCTCGCAGGACGAGCCTGCCGAGTGCCCCGTCTGCTACAACAACAGTGGAGACAATCCGAATGACTCACCAAGTCACCCGGAGGCTACACCCAGTGGGTGCTCCGGCCGCGCCAAAAATTCAACATAAGTTTCACTCAAATACTGCTTAACACAGCAAGCATGACGAATGAACCCGAGTAGTCTTCGCGTTATTTCCAGTTGGCTGCATGCTCAGTTCGGGACCGGTTGCCTTCGGGTAGACCGGATAACCCAGATAGTTGTCTTGTGCATGATCACTTCCGAGTAAAAGCATGTTAGCTCATCCTGGTTGAGATGGCCAAGTTGGCTGCTCCCGGTTGATTGCTCCAAAGCAAGCTCATCCTGGTTGAGATGGCCAAGTTGGATACTCCCAGTTGATTGCTCCAAAGCAAGCTTATCCCGGTTGATTGCTCCAAAGCAAGCTCATCCTGGTTGAGATGGCCAAGATGGCTACTCCCATTTGATTGCTCCAAAGCAAGCTTATCCAGGTTGATTTCTCCCTGTTGATTGCTCCAAAGCAAGCTCATCCTAGTTGAGATGTCCAAGTTGGCTACTCCCAGTTGATTGCTCCAAAGCAAGCTTATCCCGGTTGATTGCTCCATAGGAAGCTCATCCTGGTTGAGATGGCCAAGTTGGCTGCTCCCGGTTGATTGCTCCAAAGCAAGCTTATCCCGGTTGATTGCTCCATAGGAATCTCATCCTGGTTGAGATGGCCAAGTTGGCTGCTCCCGGTTGATTGCTCCCGGTTGATTGCTCCAAAGCAAGCTCATCCTAGTTGAGAAGGCCAAGATGGCTACTCCCAGTTGCTTGCTCCAAAGCAAGCTTATCCCAGTTGATTGCTCCAAAGCAAGCTCATCCTGGTTGAGATGGCCAAGTTGGCTACTCCCAGTTGATTGCTCCAAAGCAAGCTTATCCCGGTTGATTGCTCCATAGCAAGCTCATCCTGGTTGATATGGTCAAGTTGGCTGCTCCCGGTTGATTGCTCCAAAGCAAGATTATCCCGGTTGATTTCTCCCGGTTGATTGCTCCAAAGCAAGCTCATCCTGATTGAGATGGCCAAGTTGGCTGCTCCCGGTTGATTGCTCCAAAGCAAGCTCATCCTGGTTGAGATGGCCAAGTTGGCTACTCCCAGTTGATTGCTCCAAAGCAAGCTTATCCCGGTTGATTGCTTTATAGCAAGCTCATCCTGGTCAAGATGGCCAAGTTGGCTGCTCCCGGTTGATTGCTCCAAAGCAAGCTTATCCCGGTTGATTGCTCCAAAGCAAGCGCATCCTGGTTGAGATGGACAAGTTGGCTACTCCCAGTTGATTGCTCCATAGCAAGCGCATCCTGGTTGAGATGGCCAAGTTGGCTACTCCCAGTTGATTGCTCCAAAGCAAGCTCATCCCGGTTGAGAGGTCCAAGTTAGGCTACTCCCAGGTTATTCCTCTAAAGCAAGCTCATCCCGGTTGAGAGGGCCAAGTTAGGCTACTCCCGGTTGATTGCTCCAAAGCAAGCTTATCCTGGTTGAGATGGCCAAGTTGGCTACTCCCGGTTGATTGCTCCAAAGCAAGTTCATCCTGGTTAAGGTGGCCAAGTTGGCTACTCCCGGTTGATTTCTTCAAAGCAAGCTTATCCTGGTTGAGATGGCCAAGTTGGCTACTCCCAGTTGATTGCTCCACAAGCAAGCTCACCCCGGTTGAGATGGCCCAGTTGGCTGCTCCCGATTGATTGCTCCAAAGAAAGCTAGTTCCGATTGAGCACGCCTCCTAGTTGACTGATCCATGCGAGTCCGTCTCGGTTGAGCACGCCTCTCGGTCGGCTTCTTAAAGCAAGTCCCTTTCGAGACACTCGACGACATCGACTACACAAGCAAGAGAAGATCCGAGACGACTGCACGCAGTCAGCCCGAATCTCGGAGGCTACACCTAGTGGGTGCGCTGACGCGCCCCCGCTGGAAAGAAGCTGCACAAGTACAAACGTCTTCACCGACAAGGAAGAACCCTCCGGATGACTCACTGAGTCACCCAGAGGCTCGGATGCTACTGTCGGGGGGATGACCCCCCCCCCCCCGTAGGGTCAAGAAGAGGAAACAAGTTTTCATAACAAAGGGCGTCGATTGCGCCCTCAGTTCAGCTCGGCGGTTGCCGATTGCTCCGCGCCGATGGCACTCCAGCTCGGCCGCCTGCCGACTGCTTCATGCCGGTTGCCTGCTGCCGGTTGCCCGCGCACCCGGCTGTCGGTTGCCCGCAGCTCGGCTGCCCGGAAGTCAACGGCGGCATCTCCACCGACAAGACGAGACAAGCAGATAAGACAAGCCATGACATCTTTAGTCACATCGTGAATAGTGCAGAAGGACATGTCACATTACATCACATCAAGGGATCACATCACTTGTACCTCCCTTTTGTCCTCTTCCCCTTGTGCTCACCCATGGAGCTTCCTTGCCACCACTATATAAGGGGCAAGGCATGCCCACGGCGAGGGGGGATTTCATTCATCCATCCATCCATCCAAGTAGCAGCTCCACTAGCTAGCTCCCGCACTAGTTCAGCTCGGCGAGGAGCAGAGTAGCTAGAACAGATACAGCTCCAGGAGCACATTTGTACAGATATATGTCTATAGTCCAGACAGGCAGGAGTAGGGGTTTTATCTCTACAGAGAGCCTTGAACCTGGGTACTTCGTTGGGTTCACCACCGTGCTTGTACCTAGACCAGTCCAGAGCGCCGTCGCTTGCTAGCATTACCCCTCTTTATCCATCCCATGGAATCTGTCGTCACCAGATCGACGACAGAGGGACTTGGGTTTGACCCAAGTATGAGTGTGACAAAGTATGTCACCCTTAGCAAGGAATCAACTCCTCAAAAGGTGATCTTTGTTCGTGAAGGGAACAAGGACAAAGGTAAGAAAAGGGTTGATGAGGTTGATGTTGGGAATGGGAAGGCCACTAGGGTCAAGCCCACTCCTAACAAAAGGAAGGAGAAGATGCCTCCATCCTATGTGCTCCGTAAGGAAAAGGATGGAGAGGTTTTTGCAAAATTCATTGGGCCCCATAATGCTTTCCGTTTCTATACTATTTGGGTTCCAAAGATCCTTGTTACTAACCTTCGAGGTCCCATTAAAAAATGGGCACCTCTAACCAAATCCTAAACCTATGTGTAGGATGCTCTCTCCGGTGGAGTCAAATGGGTGATTGATAGTGGATGCACCAATCATATGACCGGAGAAAGCCGTTTTCTCAAGGACTTCATGGATGCAATTCAACCATATATGAGCATTGTCTTTGGTGGTGGTTCCAAGGGAAAGGTACTTTGGTTGGGCAAGGTGGCTATTACAAATGACATGTCTCTTGCAAATGTCATGCTTGTCCAATCCCTTCAATAAAATTGCTTTTCGTTCGTCAATTAGCTTATGTTGATTATGATACACTATTTGGCCTAACAAGTGTGAAAGTATTTAGGAGAGATACTCTCGAAGTGGCCTTTGTTGGAGAGTTGGATGGCAACCTTTACACGGTTGATTTCTCGAAAGAGAGTACTTACCATGCAACTTGTCTAATGGCCAAGGACAACAAGGGGAGGCTATGGCATCGCCGGCTAGCCCATGTTGGTATGAGAAATCTAAAAGATCTCCTAAAGGGTGAACACGTCCTCGGACTAACAAACGTGTCTTTTGAGAAAGATCGTGTGTGTAGTGCATGCATAGCCGGGAAGCAACATCAAACAAATCATACCCCCAAGAATAGCGTGTCAACTTCAAGGTCTTTGGAGCTCCTTCATGTGGATCTCTTTGGGCCTCCATCATGGGATAGTCTTGGTGGGAAGAAATATGGTCTTGTCATTGTTGTTGACTATTCAAGATACACGTGGGTGTTCTTCCTCAAGTCCAAGGACGAGACAAAGGCCACCTTCATTGATTTTGCCAAGCAAGCCCAAAGGAAATACAACATGGCTATCTTGGCAATACGAAGTGACAATGGCACCGAATTCAAGAACTACACCTTGGAAGAATTTTTGAGTGATGAGGGGATTGAGCATCAATATTCCGCACCTTACATCCCTCAACAAAATGGTGTAGCCGAGAGGAAGAACCGCACTCTTGTGGAGATGGCCCGGTCCATGTTGGATGAGTACAAGTCACTATATAGCTTTTGGGCCGAAGCCATCAACACCGCATGTCATGCATCAAACCGGCTCTTTCTTCGCAAGATCTTGATGAAGACCCCTATGAGCTTCTAACCGGTCACAACCCCAACGTCAAATACTTCCGAGTATTTGGTTGTAAGTGTTTCTTTCTCAACAAGAAAGACCAGTTAGCTAAGTTTCAATCCAAAAAAATTGAGGGTATATTTGTTGGGTATGCTTCAAACTCTCACGCCTATAGGGTCTACAACAAATCCACCTGATGTGTTGTGGAAACTTGTGACATGGAGTTTCATGAATTTATTGGCTCCCATGGGGAGCAAGTTGATCTAAGTGATGTAGGCAATAATGAAGATTCCTCTCAAGACATCTTGGCTATGGGCATTGGAGATCTTGTGCCCATTGCTCAAGTTCCTAGAGATGATGAGGTGGGTGATGGGCCAAGTGTTCCACCACCACAAGCAACTCCTCCTACCACTCAAGATCCAATGGCTCATGATGAGCCCATTATACAAGAACAAGAACAAGACCCTTCACAATCCGATGTGGTTGCTCAACCACAAGTTGATGATGCGGTTGATGCACGAGATCGGGTTGACCGCATTTGCTTTGGATAAAATGAGGCTATTGAAGA
The DNA here is from genome assembly GCA_950022295.1 of Bromus sterilis. Lineage (NCBI taxonomy): Eukaryota > Viridiplantae > Streptophyta > Magnoliopsida > Poales > Poaceae > Bromus > Bromus sterilis. Next base: position 215,119,514 of record OX465597.1, read on the forward strand.
TGGCTCCACTCTTGATGATGAACCATGTGTATATCATGAACCCGAATGGGTGGAGCCTATTGAAACTCCAACTTCTACCATGCCATTGGTGGCTAGGCGGGTTGATGTTGATAAAATCCTCACGGGATTGGGGCAATGTATAGTTACTCGCCGTCAACTTATGAACTTTTGCGCTCACTTCTCGTTTGTGTCTAGCATTGAACCACTTAGTGTTGAACAAGCACTTGAGGATGCAGATTGGCTAATTGCAATGCAAGATGAGCTCACCTAGTTTCACCCGGAATGAAGTGTGGTCTCTCGTGGAGAGGCCTTCTTGTCAAGATCATAACATCATTGGAACCAAGTGGATCTTCAAGAACAAGCAAGATGAATATGGTAATATCATTCGAAACAAGGCACGGCTAGTGGCTCAAGGGTACTCCCAAGTTGAAGGCTTGTATTTTTATGAGACATTTTCTCCCGTTGCCCGTCTTGAATCTATACGCATGTTTCTTTCCTATGTCGCATTCAATGGATTCTCATTATTTCAAATAGATGTAAAAAGTGCTTTTCTTAATGGTCCGCTACAAGAGGATGTATATGTGGCACAACCACCCGGCTTTTGTGACCCTCATCACAAGGACCACGTGTACAAACTTCATAAGGCATTATATGGTCTTAAGCAAGCCCCTCGGGCTTGGTATGACCATCTTAGGAAGTTTTTACTCGAGGAAGGATTTGTGAGGGGTGACATTGATGCCACTCTTTTTACCAAGAGAACCAATGGTGAATTGCCCATATGCAAAATCTATGTAGATGACATAATATTTGGTTCTCCTAATCCGTCTTTGTGCAAGTGGTTCTCGGAAACTATGACCAAGAATTTTGAGATGTCCATGATGGGGAGCTTGAAGTATTTCCTTGGATTTCAAATCGAGCAATTTGCCGAAGGAACCTTCATCTCCCAAACGAAGTACATTCAAGACATGCTCGTGAAGTTTGGTATGAAGGATGCTAAGCCATGCAAGATACCCATGCCAACCAAGGGATATCTAGATCAAGACCTTTTCGGTATTCCATTTGATGCTACTCTTTATCGCTCTATGATAGGGTCATTGCTTTACCTTTGTGCATCTAGACCGGATATTATGCTTAGCGTAGGAATGTCTGCAAGATATCAAAGTCTCTCCTATGGAGAGTCATCATTTGGCGGTTAAGCGCATTCTTAGATACCTTGTTCATACTCCTTTGTTGGGCCTATGGTACCCCAAGGAAGCCAAGTTTGATCTCTTGGGGTACACCGATGCGGATTGGGCCGGATACAAGGTGGATCGGAAGTCAACATCCGGTTCATGCCAATTTCTTGGGCGCTCATTGGTAAGTTGGCACTCCAAGAAGCAAAATTGTGTCTCCCTCTCCACCGCCGAAGCCGAGTATGTGGTCGTCGCAAGTTGTGCTACTCAAGTCCTATGGATGAGGCAAACTTTGAAGGATTATGGACTCACCTATAAGAAGGTACCCATCTTATGTGACAATGAAAGTGCTATCAAGATTGCCAAAAACAAGTGTCAACATCCTCGTACCAAGCATATTGACATTCTCCATCACTTCATACGGGATCATATTCAAAAGGGTGATATTGTTCTTGCACATGTGGGCGCCGACAAGCAACTTGCCGATATTTTCACAAAGCCGTTGGATGAAGCAAGGTTTTGCCAACTAAGGGGTGAACTTGGTATCTTGGAACGTTATAGCTTTTCTGCCTAGGGATATCTTGCTATCATTCATGCACATATCTAATATCATGTCTAGATGTAGGCATGTATGTAGGGGGAGAAAATCAATTCATGAGTTCTCAACTCTCTACGTGATGCACAAAAAGAACCAAACATCAACAATCCGCATGCTCACTTCGGTGAATCCATGTGTAGCGGTTAAAGATGGAGTCGTGCCTTTGGACCCAAGATACATCTTCGCGGTGTCAAAGCACATGCACTCAAATATGGTGGTCTCGGCCACCGCCCTTCCCTTCGGAAGGATTAATTGTGTATTGTGTGCATGTTGGTTGTTTGTTCTATATTTTATATATATGTCTGACTACTATGACCCTATCAAATTTATGCTCGTGGTATAATTGAACATCATATGCTATGTTCATCTCATCCATATATGTCCCAGTCAGTTCTCTGCCTCACCCAGGCATCGGACATCCGGTACACACCGGACGTCCGGTCCCTGGAGCACCCACTGCCTGGAACTCACACAACCAGTTCAGCCTCGTCGGAAATCCGGCGGACGTCCGACCTACCGGACGTCCGACCCGCACCGTACGTTCGATCCCGCGCAGACTATATAAATGTGATCGTGTGGAGAGGAGCAGTTATCCTCTCCACTCAGTCCTCTCCCAGCCGCCGCCCTTGTCGCCCCCTGCCGTCGCCGGCCGCCCTGGTCGGCTCCCGGCCTCTCTCCTCCGGATCTCCGCGCCACGGGTACCCCTCTCCCCGATCTTCCCTTTCATCCAATTATTTTTTGGAGTGGTGCCCGGATTTGTGCCTCACTACTCGTTCCCCATCTAGGGTTACGTGATGGTTCGTACGAAGCGCTCCGCTCACAAGGGGGACTGTAGATCCTACTCCCGGGGTATGACTCTCCTGCATATTGGTTATTATTCCCCGTTGATCCCGGCCAAAATCAGTTTTATGTGTGTATCTCCACTTATCCGCCGTTTGTTTGACTAGGAGGGTCCGCGGATTCCGATGAAAATGGTCATCCCAAACGCCTTGCTCGTTGTGATACCACTCATGGGAAGCATCCCCGACACACTGAATCATCCGCGGGCAGCGATGACACTCATGATGATCCTGACCTCACTTTTGAAGATGAAGTTGACGAGGATTTTGATGCTGACTTTGAGGAGGATGATCTCATTCCTGTTGCACATGTTCGCCCAGTGGCGCGTGTCAAACTTAGTTCACGTCGCACTGCTCGGGGATCCTCCTCTGCTTCGGGTGATCATGTTGATGATGAGCCTTGCCCCTGATGACGCTCCACCGGTGGCCCGTGTTCACATCTCGTGTGAACCAGTTGCCACCCATGGGCGTCCTGCCTCAGACTACACCAAGTCGTCAGCCACTTCTTATCAGAAATTGCGCCGTGATGTCAACCAGTTTGATGCTGAGCAGGATTGCCTTGATACACGTTTTTGGACCAATGTGCAGGCGGATGTTTTCTCCTATGTTGTTCTGCACAAAGGGTTGGTCAACTCTCATGCCTGCATTCCACTTCAGTTCATTCGGGATAACTCTTCCAAGTTTCCGGGTGTTCGTGCTATCATTGATGATAAGGGTCTTGATGTGCCCTTTGGGTTTCAGGGTGGCTGGAACAAGGCAGCTATCCTTCAGTTCTATGTCATGTGAAGGACTTTTTGAAGGAGCGTCTCTCTGCCACATATGCTCAGTTTGTGAAGGCCTTTGGCTTTCGGGCCTCTGGCTTTCGCATCCACTCTGCCAATAAGGAGCACAAGCCCATGACTCACGAGTACTGCATTTGTCTCATCAAACCGGATCTGCAAGGTGATGATGTGCACAAGAAGCTCAATGATGTGTCTATCTGGTTGTCGCAGTTCCACTTCCTGTTTCAGTGTGTGCTTCAGACTCTATATCCGAAGTCTGGGGACAAGTCCACTTGCAGCATCTATGCCATTGATCTGATGTGTCGCATGAATTCGCACCCCACGGAGCTCAATGATATACCCCACTTTATCTGGAATGAGATCTGCCTTGCCAGCATTCAGACTAAACGCAGCTTCCTTCATGCTCCCTTCATTATGGCTCTTATTGAGTCTCGTGTGTCGCGCCCCATTGAGCTCACTCATCGCCACTCCATGTGGACCGTTCCGTCCTACATGTATTATGATGCTCCTGCTCCCACGACCCGCGCTGTTCCGGAGTCTGCTACTATTGGTGGCACACTCCGACGCCACACCTATGAGCAGGCGCCCATGCGGAGGACTGCACACTTCTTGAGCAAGGCCCAATCAGCTATGATGAGGGCTATCACTTTCAACTACACCTCCAACCACACTGTTATCTCTGGGCTCATCTCCTCCAAGAACAAGCTCAAGGCCCGTCTTCATGCTCCTGGTGAGGCCGATGTCAGCGATGATGAGCATCTTCCGAAGGCTCCTCCTACGGGACTTGGCTTTGATTTTCCCTCGGGACCAGAGTGGGAAGACTTCTTCCCGGAGGCCTCGGGTGCTAGTGGCGGTGGCACTCACTAGATCGTGCTTGATGGTGTCGCCCCTTTTTGGTACTTGCTGCCAAAGGGGGAGAGACATATTTGTCAGTTTTATTTATGTTGTCTAGGAGTTTGCGTATGAGACTTTCATGTGTCTGGTTTCGTTATTTCAGTGTATGAACTTGGTGTTTGTCTTAGATGTTATGCAAACTGTGTGAATCGTTGGTACTATGCATGGTGCTGTCTTATGTGACTTGGCTTGCTTTGTTGGCGTTTCTTTGGTCATATTTGGTATCTTGTGCTTGCAATTTACATTATCATTGTCATAATCATGTATTGCTAGCTTCAATAATATGACCTTTGAATGTGTAATATCATGTGATGGACTACTCTCAAGGTGTGCATCTTGCTTAAAGACAAGAATCCTACATGCACACATTGAGGGGGAGTTCATAATAAAACTTGCTCCCACTAAAGCTAAAATGTGTATATCTTTGGGAGCTATATGTATGTTGTCATCAACTACCAAAAAGGGGGAGATTGAAAGTGCAATCATGCCCTTAATCATATTTTGATGTTGATGACAATATACATATAGAGAACTAATAATGTTTGTCAAGTTTATCTCAGGTTTTAGTCCTCGGTTCGTTGTGATGGTGGATCATAGACCATTGATATTTACAATTGCTCAAGAGATGGAACCAATGAATTTGAAGCGTAAGCTTTTTCCGGTTATCTTCAGTATAGGGATCCCCGCACTATTAAGAGGGGATCAGTGGGTGTACTGTTTAAGTCTTGCTCAAACACCTCGCAAAACAAACGAATTCCATGTCACTCACTCATTTAAACAAGCTTGCTGAATATACACACATCGGACGTCCGGTCCCTATCGGACGTTCGGTAACTGGTGCTCTCAGACGTCCGGTCATCGTCGGACTAAGGATCCAAGAGGTCAGTGGCCTTTCTCCCCATTTCGTCGGATTTCCGGTCCCTGTCGGACGTCCTGTGGTTGGACGTCCGGTTGGCGTCGGACTAAGGATCCGAGGGGTCAGTGGCGTTCCTCTATGTTTTATCGGATTTCCGGCGCTCATCAGACATCCGGTCATCGGATGTCCGGTATCCGTCGGACGTTCGGTGCCCGATGAACTTGCTGATGTTCTTATGCGCATGCTGTGTATTCGTGGGTGTCCGGTGTAAACCGGACGTCCGGTATGCACGTACCGGACGTCCGGTCCATACCGGACGTCCGATACTTATGCAGGCAGAATGCTCCAACGGCCATTTCTGGCCTTGGGCTATAAATATGCCCACTCCACCACTTGAGAGGGTTGACCACTTCATTTGCAAACACTCAAGAACACAAGTGCTCCCTCTCACTCTCTCCCTCACCAAATCTCAGATCCCGGAGATCCCCGTGAGAGTTCTTGACGGATCTTTCACCCCGTGATAGATCTGCCCCCTCCTCATCTTTCAACCAAAGAAAATCGCGTTTTGAGAAAGTCTTGAGCTTTCCCCATTGATCTTGTTACTCTTGGAGGTTGGAGACTCCTAGGCTGGTAGGAGTTCTACGGAGAGGAATCGACCATTGTGATTACCCCCGTTGTGTTTTTGAGGGTTTGGTGACCACCTTTAAGGTCAACCGGTAGTGGTTGGGAATCACCTTCATGGTGATATCTCAAGGGGAATAGAGTGATCCTTCGTGGCGTTGGTGTGCCTACGTGGTTTCACCCACTCTCTCCGAACGGTGAGTAGCTTCCCTCCAAGGAAGTGAACATCGGGATACATCGTTGTCTTCGCGTCATTCGGTTATCCCTACTCTTTCCCTTATTACTTGTGCTACCGTATTATTTTCCCCTCAGTTGCTTTAGTATATTGTGCCTATTGTTTATCTTGTCATAGCTAGGTCAACCTTGCAATTTTTAGGCACACCTTTATCTTCCGCATTATTGCCTAAATTTGCTAAGTAGTGATAAAATTTGTAATAAGACCTATTCACCCCCCCCCCTCTAGGTCTATCTCGATCCTTTCACTATATTTATATTATCAAGGTAATATTAACAAAACAAAAATCATACTCACTTTTTGGTTTTTCATCATTTTTTCTTATATTTGTGCTCTAAATAATATTGATTTCAAAAAATAATTTATAATCAAATTATACTACACTTAATTTTTTTCTCATGTTTCAAAAAAGATTTTTCTTATATTTTTGCTCTAAACAATTCCCCCAGCAACGCGCGCAACTCGCCGTCCTCGATCGCCAGGACATAGTCCTATAAGAGAGAGTTCGGCTGGATGATGTCGGGTCGTGTGCGCGTTGTCATCTGGTGCGGTGGTGGCGCCTGTGTATTTGGCGCAGCCACGCACCGCTTGGCAGCAGCGGCAGCGTTCTCAGGCGTTGAGGCAGCTACGGCGACGAGCTCCTTGGGCGGCAGCTCTCCCATGGTAGGGGAGCTCGGTGTACTTGTCGTCGGGGTAGGCGACACGTTGTCTGAGTCAGGAGATGAGCTCGCTCCTCCCGAGCTTGAGCTCCCTGTCTCGACGACGTGTCGAGTGGCTCCCGTGTCGACCGGACGCGGCATGGCGAAGGAGTGCTCGACGGTGAAGTTCCCGTCGTAGTCGTCCCCTTCCCAGTTCCAGCTCGCGGTCTCAACGAAAACGACTTCCCTCGAGATGATGACGCGCCTAGCCATCGGGTCGTAGAGCTTGTACGCCTTTGTGCCTGCCTCGTAGGCGATGAAGACGGCCTTCGTGATGCGGTTGACGAGCTTTTCCGCATGGGGACGGGTGACCTTGGCGTAGGCGATGCAGCCAAACATCCTGAAGAAATGCACGGCCGGCTTCGTGTTGTGCCATGCCTCAAACGGCGTGCATCCTTCGAGATCCTGTGTGGGAGAGCAGTTCAGGAGGATCACAACCGTGGTGACTGGCTCCCCACAGAACTCGTTCGGCACGCGCCTCGCCTTGAGCAAGCACCGTGCCATGGCCACGATGGTCTGGTTCCTCCTCTCGACTACCCCGTTCTGCTAAGCCGAGTACGGAGTGGTGAGGTGTCACTGGGTCCCTTCTCCTGCACAGTAAGCAGAAAATTCCACCGAGGTGAACTCACCACATCTGTCTGTGTGTAGGGTGCGGAACTTGCGGCCGGTTTCTGCCTCGACCGTGGCCTTGAAGCGTTTAATCGCTGCAGCGGCTTCATCCTTCGTGCGCAGCAACACAAGACACGTGTAGCGGCTCATGTCATCGACGAGGAGGAGAAAGTGCCGCTTCCCGCTGTGCGTGGCCAGCGTGATTGGCCCGCACAGGTCGTCGTCCACCAGGTCTAGACGCTCGCCGACACGGTGGCTCGTCATTCGTGGGAATTGTGACGCCCCCAAAATCAATCCGTGTACAGTAATCATACACGCAGTGTACACGGCTGAGATTAGGGTGCCACGGTGAGAATATCACAGCACAACACTAAACACAAAAGGATAAACGAATATATTACAATACCAGGGATCACGAGGATCCGAATACATAATTCATACAAACCATAATATCTGAGTACAGACATAGTTAGTCAAGTTTTGCCTTAAGAAGGCTAGCACAAATGACATCAGAGATACATATCGAAAAGGCGAGGCCACCTTCCTGGGATCCACCGAACTACTCCTGGTCAACGGGGAACTCGACGTCGTAGTAGTCGCCTCCGGGGTACTCCTGCTCCTGGGCTCCAACGTCGGCTGCAGTGCATTATCACGATCAGGAAAAGCGAAAAAAGGGGGGAAATAAAGCAAAGGTGAGTATCTAGCATACCCGCGAGTCTTACGTCCGCCACTAAGCATTATGCATTGTATCAACGGAAAGAAGAGGCTGTATATAGTGGACTGCAAGATAGAAATCAGAATAAGGGTAAGATTCTAGGCCTATCGAAGACTAGCATCTTCCGACGATGTCTTGCCGCATGAGGAGAGAATAGCCACAGTTTATATAAAGCATAAAGTAACAATGCAACAGAAGTTGCTGCAGCATTTTATAATAATAATTTGTAACAATTAGCAATGCCTCCGAGTTCACCTCCTCGACATCCCAGCGAGGAAGAAAACCCGGAACCATACAGTTTAATAATAATAGTTTGTAGTGGTAAGATCCAGCTTCAGCATAAAGTGTCCTGTTACCGTAGACACGGCTATTCGAATAGATTATTCTTCCCTGCAGGGGTGCACTTATGTTACACTACACGCACGGATCTCCATGGTGGCGTGCACCTTGTTAGGGAACGCTCCACTGAGGCTATCCGACACTCCGTAGCCCATCTTTCAAACTCAACAGAGAGGCCATCCGGCGGTCTAAATCCTAAGTACGCCGGGCCTTGGAACCCAACCCGAACGTACTCCTACACGGTGCATGGTTGGCCGGTGAAGTTAAAGCAAATCCAAATAAGACACCACCGCGCGAGCAAATAAGACAACACCACTTCCCGGCGCAGGCCGCGGTACTGCTGATGTCTGAAGAGTCCTCGGACGACACTACGAAGCAGAGGAGCCCATAACTCGTAATTCCCACGGGTAGGTAGTGCGTACATGGCATATAGCCAACTCAAGACATCCACTGAACCATTAGTCATTTTATTAGCTTGCGGGACAACCGTTATCGTTGCCTCGACTTAACTGACCCGCGGACAACGACAGCAGCCAGGACCACCAGTACATCGGTGCCTGCCCTGTCGTCCCACCAAGTCTCTGCAGTTACCAACAAGGTGAACCATCTCCTTACCTTGTCTCGCGTGTGCTCCTGGAGGAGCTCGACTTTCGGGGTTTGGTAACTCTCGCGGCCAACGATCAGGGGCCAAGCACACCGGTACACTGGTCGTACCCTCCCTGTCGTCCCGTCGCAATACCTCTCGCGGGTACCGTAGGGTCGCCCGACTTCTTACCTGAAGGACAACCGTTACTCAGGTAGCTAGAGCGGCTATACAGAGTCAGCAACGAGTAGAGTACAAGGATCACACCTCGCTAGCTCACACTTGATGTTGGCTCGGCAGAGCCAAGCTAGGGGGCCTGAGGCGGTGTCTGCATTGTACCGTACATGTGCAGTTATAATATTTGTATCCGCGTTCACTCCCCTGAGTGATCACGGCCCGCTATCTAATCCTAGCTAACAATGTGCAGGGTCACTGCTGAATATAATATATATAATAGGCAGCATAGGATAACGGAAGGTACATCAAGGGGCCACAAAAACAGGCTATGCAATTGAATAGGATTGTAACATAGCAGCAGCAGTAACAATGCCTAGTGCAAGAAATGTACGGAAAGATAGGCGATATCTAGGGAAGATAATGGCTCTGCTTGCCTGGAAGCTCGACGGTAGGGGTAGGGTCGTCGACGAAGTAGTCGTACTCAGCAGCGGTGTAGTCGGCGGCAGCAGCGGGGTCTACCGGAGAATAAAGGGGGGAGAAACATTAAATACAAGAAATCATAAACAAACAGATGCATGACATGACACATGCAATGTTAACGGTGTTCTAACGCAGTGCGATGCACGTTGGTCAGAGCGGGAATTCATCCGGGGATGAACTATCAGCTCCGAGTGATTACCGGACAGGGTGTCTGGAGGGGGGAGATATCATGCCGGAGGTGTCATGGACATCCGACAACAGTGAAGGGTGTATCTGTGTTAGTTGATCCATTCTGAACAACTTTCGTGTTCGAAATAAATTCATCCGGGTATTTAGCAGTACCGTACAATTTATCGGACAGTCGGTCCGGAGGGGGACGGTTCGATGTTCGTTGTGTTAGAGGGGTGTGATAGACATACGGATAGCGTATTCGTATTCGTTATATTTTTCTGATCAACTTTGTTGTATAAAGTTTTTGAATCTGGGTTACGGATTAAAAGATATTCATTTTCAAATTTTTAAATCATTCAAAAGATTTTCTGGAATTATTTTTATTAATAAAAATTCAACATTATCCACAAGTCTATCCAGAACAGTGCTGACATGTGGGACCCACATGTCAGCCTCTGTTATTAATAAATCTTTTGTTTAAATTAATCTGACCAATGGGGCCCAACAGTCAGTGTCTCAGTACTAATTAATCCATTTTACTAATCCAGGGGTTAACTTAATTTCCAGGGCCCACATGTCAGTGAGACATATTAAACTAATTATTATTTTTCTATTTGTCTTAACAGAGACAATTAGCAGGGGGTGGGGCCCGGCTGTCGGTGAGTGATCATGTGCTAATTAAACACCTAACGAGTGAGGCCCGCCTGGCAGTGACAAGGGAGGCTCACCGGAGGCTCGCCGGCGACTGGACTCCGGCGAGGTTGAGCCCGCGCACAGCACACAGCACGGGAGCGAGCATGGGGCAGTGCGTTCGAACCAGGGGCCCAAGGCGCATCGTCCAGAGGTGGTGGTGTCGACCGGGGCTGCCGGAATCCACGCCGACGACGAGGAAGGCGGCGGCCGTGCTACGTATGGTGCCGACGTCGACGCCCTAGCGTGGGATTAAGAGCGTACGGTGGCGTGTTCGACTACTGGGATGCGGGGAAGCATTTAGACGTGCACAGCGCGCCAAACGCGCGCTCTACGGAACAGCTGGGAGCTCGACGGCGGAAGCGCGACCACGGCTCTAATGGTGAAGTGGGCTACAGTGCACGATTTGCTCGACGGGGAGTTGGGGGAGGCATAGCAGCTCACCAGGAGTGCAGTGCAGGTGCCGGCGTGCTCGATGGAGTCTCGACGGCGGCGAATCGCGACTGCGACTCAACGGCGGCGAGGAAAAGGGAACTTGGGCGTGCGCTTGCTGTGGACGGCGTCGGCTCGATTCCTTGCAGTGGACGACGAAGACGACGTCGGCGAACGGCTTGGACAATGTGGCGTGGCGACGCGAGCTAACGGCCATGGCGACGGCGGCTCGGGTGGGATCTTTCCCCGACGACTGCGAGAAGAGGAGGAGGGGAAATGGAGGGGGAGGTTGTCCAGGGGGTGGCTGGGGGCATCGTTATCGCGTCCGCGGCACAGGGGAGGTGGGGGCGGCCGGCAGAGGCGCCAGCCACGGTGGTGCCGCCACGGCGACGGGAGAAGGTGGGGATGGGATGGGGGCAGGTAGGGGAAGGGGGGGTTGGGCCGGGTGGGCCTTCGCCCAGGGCGAGGCTTAGAGCCTTTTCCAGTTTTCTTTTCATTTTTCATTCTGTTCTTTCCTTTTTTAATTGTTTTTATTTCTTTAATATTTTTGCTCAACATGAAATTGGTTTGTACAATTATGTTGCACCATGTAAGCATACCACAAAAAGTTTGGGGCATTTTAGAAATGTTTTGCTATTTGTTTTAGTGCTGCAACTATTAAATGGTGTTGTTTTGCTAGTTGTTTGAATTGTTTGATTTTTCCAGTGGCATAATAAAATACCATATCCACATGGGCAAAGCCCACTGATTATTTGTGATTTAATAAAAGTGGTTGCATAATTTTTGGACAAGCTTATTTGCATCATTATTTCTAATATCAACAAAAAGGCATTTTGGATTTGATTTGATTCAAATTTGATCATGGCATGATTAGCAACAGTGATTGGAAATAGTAATTTTCATTAGCAAAAGTATTACTGTTACAGACAACTGAGGGTGTTACAATTCTCCCCCACTACAAGAATTCTCGTCCGGAGAATTTAAGTGGTAGCGAGGAAAAGATCAGGGTATTCATCGCGAAGGCGATCTTCGCGTTCCCAGGTGGCTTCATCTTCAGAATGATTCGACCACTCAACCTTGAGGAACTTGACGGTCTTGTTGCGGGTTCGACGTTCGGACTGATTGAGAATGCGGCTCGGATGCTCATGATAAGTCAAGTCTTGTTACAGCTCGATCATATCATGCTCCACTTCGCGGATAGGGTCCTTGAAGCAGCGACGAAGTTGCGACATGTGGAAGACATCGTGGACTTGGGAGAGGTTCGGCGGCAATTCCAACCGGTATGCCACTGGTCCACTTCGGGAAAGAATACGGAACGGGCCAATGTAGCGAGGAGCCAACTTGCCCTTGATACCGAAGCGATGAGTGCCCCTCATGGGAGTGACACGAAGGTAAGCGTATTCACCAGGTTGATACTCCATTTCCCGGTGTTTGCGGTCATAGTTGCTCTTCTGACGAGACTGGGCGGCCTTGAGATTTTCTTGCACAACGCGAACCTGGTCTTCAGCTTGTTGGACAAGATCCGGTCCGAAGTAGGGTCGTTCCCCAGTTCCTGACCAATTCAGGGGGTTCGACATTTACGTCTGTATAGAACTTCGAAGGGGGCCATCTTCAAGCTAGCCTGATAGCTATTATTGTACGAGAATTCCGCGTACGGGAGAGATTCCTCCCATTTCATGCCGAATGAAAGGACACAAGCACGAAGCATGTCTTCCAGCACTTGATTGACTCGTTCAACTTGGCCTTGCGACTGGGGGTGATAAGCGGTGCTGAGAGACAAACGAGTCCCGAAGGATTCCATGAAACTCTTCCAGTATCGTGAGGTGAAAAGGCTGCCACGGTCTAAACTGATCTCCAGCGGAATACCGTGGAGTGACACAATCCGGGAGATATACAAGTTTGCTAACTGACTAGCAGTGATCGTCTCCTTGACTAGCAGGAAGTGAGAAATCTTGGAGAATCGGTCGATGACGACAAAGATGGCATCATTACCTTTCTGTGACTTTGGAAAACCGGTGACGAAATCCATTTCAACTTTGTCCCACTTCCAATCAGGAGGGGGGAGTGGTTGCAACCAGCCAGCAGGTTTCTGATGTCCGTCCTTGATGCGACTGCAAACGTCACATTGAGAAACATAGCGGGCGATGTCTTGCTTCATGTAAGGCCACCAGTACCGTTGACGAAGGTCTTTATACATCTTGGTACTGCCAGGGTGGATTGACAAGGGAGAATTATGGGCTTCTTCCATGATATCCGGGCCACAGTTAATGATGGCCGGGCTCACAGGAACTACTAAGCGGCCCTTTAAGTACACAGTATCACCATCACTGGTATCAATGGTAAAAGAGGAGGGCTTTCCTGCTGCAATGTCTTGCTTCATCTTCACAATGTCAGCGTCAAGAGGCTGTCTACTCTTGATGAGGGTGTCGAGGCTTGACTCGAGAACCAGGTTGTTAACGTAACCTTGAGGAACAATCTCGAGGTTCAGCTTGCGAAGCTCTTCATACAGATGTGGTTTTTGTACCTGAACTTCAAGTTCAGAACAGTAAGCTTTGTGGCTCAAGGCATCTTCCATCACATTAGCCTTGCCAGGGGTATGCGAAATATCCATGTTGAAGTCGGCTATTGTCTCGAGCCATCGTTGTTGACGAAGATTCAGGTCTGGCTGAGTAAACAGGTACTTCAGACTTTGGTGGTCGGTGTAGACCTCGCAATGATTACCGATGAGGTAATGTCGCCACAGCTTCAATGCATAAATTACTGCTGCCAATTCGAGATCATGTGTTGGATATTTGTCTTCGTGAGCACGCAACTGACGAGAACCATAAGCAATCACTTTGCGCTCTTGCATTAGGACACAGCCTAATCCTTGACGAGACGCGTCGCAATATATCACGAAGTCCTTTTGAGTATCAGGGGGAGCGAGCACCGGGGGAGAAGTTAGATTGTCCTTGAGCGCTTGGAAACTTTCTTGACATTTATCTGTCCACTCAAACTTGACGCCTTTCTGAAGCAGATTAGTCAGAGGCTGGTAATCTTGGAGAAGTTCTCGACGAAATGGCGACAATAGCTAGCGAGTCCGAGGAAACTTCGGACTTGCTTGACGGTCTTGGGAGGAGTCCAGTCAAGAATAGCCTGGATACGTTCAGGGGTGACGGCAATGCCATCCTTGGAAATCACATGTCCAAGGTAGGTTACTTCGGGAAGCCAGAACTCACACTTAGAATACTTAGCGTAGAGTTTGTGTTCTCGAAGCTTCTCCAGTATAAGACGAAGATGTTGATGACCCTCAATGGAGAGGGATCTATTGCAGTGTTTTCGATAAGTAAGAGTGTCGAACACAACGAGGAGGAGAAGGTAGTAGCAAGTGACTTTGGTAAGGAGATAACTGCAAGCACTGAAAGAAAACTTTTTAGGGGTTTTCTTGGTATAAGCGACAGGAAAGTAAAGACGAGAAAAGTAAAAGATACTGGATAGTAAAGAGTGGCTCAATCCTTTCTGAGCAAAGGAGAGGCCTAGCAACTGAACTTATAAAAGCTAAAGTGTTCTTGAGGACACACGGGAGAGGTAGTCATGTGCTTTCGCCATATTCCATATCGGTACTATGTGTTGTGTTGATAAGTGTTTGGTGGGTGGATCTATGCTAGTGCATCCTCTAGACTAAGATGAATGCACTCTTATGATTAAACACCTTGCAATAATCCGCAAATACAAGATAGTAATTAAGGCAAAAGCCTAACCATAGAAATACGATCGGTGATCCATTGTTCCCTTGTGCAAAAGCGTGCAAACTGGGGTTTAGGTTTCTATCACTCCGGCAACTCACCGTAAGCATTCTTTATACACAATGCATTCCCCTAGGTCCTTGATAAGGCGAAGTGTTGAGTGTTCGACTCACACAACACCACCAGGAAAATAACAACACAACTTAAATATCAACCAACACATATTACTTCAACATCATATGACTACTAGAAACTAGACTTCTCCCATGTCCTCAAGAACTAAAGTAACTAATCACAAGACATAAAAGAGATTATGATCAGTGGGGATAAATAGATGATAAACAATCTGGACACAATAATATTTCTCCAACAAAACTCAATAGCATTCACCACAAAGTAGTAATCAACACCGATAGAGTAGAGAGGATAGATAGTACGGATTACAACACGAGTTGCAATTGTGAGACAAGATTGGATGGAGATGGAGATGGTGCTGATGATGGGGATGATGTTGATGATGATCTCGATGATGCCCGTGACGATGGTGATGACGATGGCGACGATCTCCCCTTCCGGGAGGTGATCTCCCCGGCGGAATCTGCCCGCCAGAGATGGCTTTTCTTCTCTGTAGGTTTCCGCCACGGAGCGGCGGCAGAACTCCGTAAACTCCCCCTCTCCTAGGGTTTTTGGATCACGAGGAGTAAATAGGCCAAAGGGGGGAGCCGGGAGTGGCCCCGGGGGTCCAGGCGCCCTCCCGGCGCGGCCAGGGGTGGGGCCGCGCCAGGTGGCCGCCTGGGCACCCTGTGGCCCCCCTCTGGTTGCTCTTTTGCGTGTCTTCGTGATCCTTCTGGAAAACAGCCTCCGTCGATTTTCAGGTAATTTGGAGGTGTTCTTCTTCAGCAACTCAGCGTCCACTTTTTACCGTTGAATCCTTCGTCTGCTGCTTCGGCACCGGAAAGTTGCAAACTGTGTAAAATAAGCCAAAACAACATAAGAATAGCATCATATCATGAAATATATCAATGCATAAGAAAGAATTACTATATAAAATAGTGATGCATTTTGGACGTATCAACTCCCCCAAGCTTAGACCTCGCTTGTCCCCAAGCGAATACTGAGCTCGGTAAACCTGTCCACAAGTTTAGAGAGTGAAGTGTCGATAAATAGAATACAGACAAGAAGCATCAAGGTTCCTTCATCATACTCAAGCATCCTCGACAGCAACCTCAACTCATAAGGCCCTCATGAGAAAGTAATAAAAATTATAAGCAAAAGTAGGGCTGAGGAAACTCATCAAATTATGGCAAACATAATCTTGTTCAAAGGACAACTAAAAACAATTTGAAGCTTTTGAAAGAACTGTTAATAGTCATGAAGTGCAAATACTAACACGAAGGAAGATGCTCGCTAGGCAAAAGCTTTCGCAAACAACTTACTTATCAAAAGATAATGTCAACAAGGATATGGCATGGCAAAACTTAATGTAGCTCTATGTGGATGAATCCTCATCAACATCAAATGTCTGTTCTCTTAGGGAATAGAAGGAAGTGGGAAAAATGACTCAACACGTAGGTGGAAGAAAGGCCTTGTTCAGGGCAAGCAGGGAAAACTCATGTGCTATCCTTCAATCAAACAGAATAAAAATAGATTTTGGGGTGGTGCATAGTTTGTCAACGAATGCTAATAGATAGCTCAATTACTTCTCAAGATGGACAAGTTTCGAGGAACGGCTCCCAAGTGGGGACGATCACATCCCCTTAATCTCCTTTGTTTATCACTGCCAAAGTTTCTGATTTCTCATAGACCAAGCGTGAAGGAGGGTTTGTTTGATATATTATCTTTCGAGCTAGGCGCACCCATGCCAGATCCTCCTCGTATTATGGGTTTGCAGATTAGACATGCAATCCCGGGATAAAACTTGTCCAACTTAAGAAGATCATGAATCACCTACTACTTCCTCATGAGCTAAACAAGAGGCACAAAACAGAAGATTTTGAACATTTAAGGATAACACATAAATTCTATACTTATAGGAGTGGTAGGGGAATACCACGAATAGGAAGGTATGGTGGACTTACATGGAAGGTAAAAGTTTCAGGGTATGGATGCACAAGCAGAAAACTACTTGGCAAAGAGTTTGGCTAGCAAAGGCTTTGAGAGAACAGACAATTGATGCTAATTTAGATGCAAAACATATAAGGCATAAACATTAAGGTAAGCATAACACATCAAGTTGTCTTCCTTGTCAACATAACACTTCAAGCATAATAACATAAAGGTTTTGGCTAAGTCGCTACTTGAGAAAACATGCATGTTGTCAAGACCAAAGCTATGTTTGCCAAAATTTAAATAAAGTTTTCAAAGCCATACCTGATATAAGGTCAATACTCCCCATAAAAACCGTCATATGATGCCGATTGCGTGAAGAGAATAACGAGTGCAGCGAAGGAACCCATAGACTTCTCATTAATATTCCATAATAGACGACTCCACACTCACGGATACAATCTCTCCACAGACGGAGTGATAGACCTCAATGCAAACACCTATTTCATATAATAAACTTCCTAGACATGATACGACTCTACTTGACTCTAAAAGACTAAGATAGAGATAAAGATACCGGGCACTCCCCCAGGCTTGGAACAAGCTGAGGGGATGCCATTACCCGAGGAGATTTTACTCCTCATTCTTGTTCTTCTCAGTCAGGTACTCCTTGGCGAAGCGCTTCCATGGTAGCTCCTCTCCAGTCTCGAAGGACATTCCCGTCTCCAGAATCCTGCACTCAGCACCTAAACCCATGCGCAGAAACTTTAATTCATACTCACAGTTCTGGTTGTGCAGATCATAGATTTGTGCCTGGAGCTGGTAAACTTTTTCTTCTAGTGCGGACAAACTTGACCACATCTCCTTCATCTCTTTCCTATGGGAAGCCTCGATCTCGTTCTTGATGTCGAAGTTAGCTTCAACACCACGCTCCACCATCTTCTTGAACTTGAAGATCTCATGTTCCATCTCCTTCAGGCGCTCCTCGGTGCTCCCCTCCATGACCGGTCCCTTCAGATCTTCCTTGTGGAGAACACCATCCTCCACACGAAGGACCTGGGGGTGCTTATTTACCTCAGCGAGGTAAGGGTTGATGACGTTGACGACGAACTTGTCCTTGGGGGAACTTGGGGAAGCCATGGCACCTAGGTCTAGCTAAAATAATTCCTGGAAGAAATAGATTGAAGAGAAAACACACGGAATCGCCAGATACGTTGCCGGAACGATCCCGGTGAATATATAGCAAAAATTTCTGCAACAAAAGGAAGGTAACGAGCCAAAGTGGGGTCGGAGACGGACTCCTGGGTGCCCAGGCGGCCTCCCGGCGCGGCCAGGAGGTAGGGCGCGCCAGGGGGGCGCCTGGGCCCCCTGGAGCTCGTCTCCGGCTCCACTTAGGCCTCCAATTTTCCTAATTTTGCAAAAACTCATAATATGGAACTTTTATGGCGGTTCGCGATGTTTCCTTACCGTAATACATACCTTTTCGTATTCTGCTTATGTCGGTGTCTGAAACAGGGCTGCAACATGTTATTCATGAGTTGTTCTGCGTATTATGTTTACATCAACATTGACGGGATCTGCCGCCATGTAATGCTTGAGTCTTTTCCCATTCACAACTTGAGGTTTGGTGCCTTCAAAATTGTTAATCTTAATTGCACCAGACCGGTAGACTTCTTCGATATGAAATGGCCCTTCCCACCTGGAAAGTAGTTTACCTGGAGAAAACCTGAAACGGGATCTAAACAATAAAACTTTATCACCAACATTAAATTCACGTTTCAGAATCCTCCTATCATGCCACTTCTTTACCTTTTCCTTGAAAATTTTAGCGCTCTCGTAAGCTTCACTTCTCCACTCATCTAGAAAAGTCAAGTTCATGAGACGCTATTCACCAGCTAACTTTGGGTCAGAATTAAGCTCTCTAACAGCCCAGAAAGCTTTGTGTTCTAACTCTAATGGCAAATGGCAAGCCTTGCCATAGACCATTTTATAGGGAGACATGCCCATGGGGTTTTTGTAAGCAGTTATATACGCCCACAAAGCATCTCCTAACTTGCTTGACCAGTCTTTCCTATTTCTGTTAACTGTCTTTTGCAAGATCAACTTGATCTCTCTATTGGTGAGCTCAACTTGCCCACTAGTTTGAGGATGGTACGGTGACGCAATTCTATGATTGACATCGTACTTGGCTAAAGCTTTTCTAAAAGCTCCATGCGTGAAGTGTGATCCTCCATCTGTCATGAGATACCTAGGTACACCAAACCTAGGGAAAATTAAATCTTTGAGAATTTTCAAAGATGTTTTGTGATCAGCACTATCAATGGGGATTGCTTCAACTCACTTGGTCACATAATCAACAGCAACTAATATGTGAGTGTACTTGTGCGAAGAAGGAAAAGGACCCATAAAATCAAAACCCCAGCAATCAAAAGGCTCAATCACTAGTGAGTAATTCATAGGCATCTCATTCCTCCTACTAATATTACCAACTCTCTGACATTTATCACAGGCTAAAACATAATTTCTAGCATCTTTAAAGAGAGTAGGCCAATAAAAACCAGATTGGAGAACCTTATGTGCGGTCCTCTCACCGGCGTGATGTCCTCCGTAGGGACTATCGTGACATTGCTTGAGAATTTCCTTCTGCTCGTGTTCCGGTACGCATATTCTCACGATCCCGTCTGGACCTTTTTAACAACGGCAAGTTGTTCGTCTGGAAAACTGTCGTTGACTGGGATGGGATCATTCGGTATATCTTCCATCCTTGAAAGATTGTCCGCTACAGGGTTGTCTGCTCCTTTTCTATCAACAATCTGCAAATCAAATTCTTGAAGGAGAAGTACCCATCTGATGAGCCTTGGTTTGGCATCCTTCTTCGTCATAAGATACTTAATGGCAGCATGGTCAGTATGAATAATAACTTTAGGATCAACAATATACTACCTAAACTTATCACAAGCAAACACTACTTCTAAGAATTCCTTCTCAGTAGTAGCATAATTCTTTTGAGCACTATCAAGGGTCTTACTAGCATAATAAATAACATTCAACTTTTTTTCAACCCTTTGTCCTAAAACAGCTCCAACAGCAAAATCACTAGCATCACACATAATTTCAAAGGGCAAATTCCAGTCAGGCGGTTGTACTATAGGAGCGGTTATTAAAGCCTTCTTAAGAACTTCGAAAGCCTCCTTACAATCTTCATCAAATACAAAAGGAGCATCCTTCTGGAGAAGATTAGTTAGGGGTCTCGAGGTCTTAGAAAAGTCTTTAATAAATCTTCTATAGAAACCAGCATGACCGAGAAAACTACGAATACCTTTAATGTCCCTTGGATAGGGCATCCTTTCGATAGCTTCAATCTTCGCCTTGTCCACTTCAATTCCCCTTTCGGAAATCTTGTGGCCAAGCACGATCCCTTCGTTAACCATGAAATGGCACTTTTCCCAATTTAGAACTAAGTTTGTATCCTCGCATCTCTGCAAAACTTTATTAAGATTGTGGAGACAGTGGTCAAAGGAAGTTCCATAGACGGAGAAATCGTCCATGAAGACTTCCACAATCTCCTCACAGAAACCATTAAATATTGCACACATACATCTCTGAAAAGTAGCAGGTGCATTGCATAAACCAAAAGGCATACGCCTATACGCATAAGTACCATAAGGACAAGTGAAAGTGGTCTTCTCTTGATCGGCGGTGTTAACATGAATTTGAGAGAAACCAGAGTACCCGTCAAGATAGCAGAAGTGGATGTTTTTGGACAGCCTCTCAAGCATCTGATCAATAAAGGGCAGCGGGTAGTGGTCCTTCCTGGTTGCCTTGTTCAGCTTCCTGTAATCAATGCACATTCTATATCCAATAATAATTCTCTGAGGTATTAGTTCATTCTTATCATTAGGGACTACAGTTGTCCCTCCTTTCTTAGGAACACAATGAACTGGACTTACCCACTTACTACCGGTTATAGGGTAGATAATACCTGTGGCTATAAGCTTGAGGATTTCGGTCCTCACAACATCCATCATCTTTGGGTTCAACCGTCGTTGATGGTCAACAACAGGTTTAGCATCGGGCTCGAGGTTGATAGTATGTTGACAGATAGATGGACTAATTCCCTTAAGGTCATCAAGGGTATAGCCAATTGCACCTCGGTGTTTACGGAGTGTCTCCAATAATCTCTCTTCTTCATATCCTAAAAGGTTAGAATTGATAATAACAGGATATACTTTCTTTTCATCTAAATAAGCATACTTGAGCGTATCGGGGAGAGGTTTGAGATCAAACACCGGGTCTTCTTTTGGTTTGGATAGAATTCCTAAAGGTTCAACCGGGAGGTTGTGCTTCAGGATAACGGGTTGTCTCAAGAAGATTTCATCAATTTCATTTCTTTCCTGCATACGAGTATCATTCTCGTGGTCCTCCATGTATTGTTGCAAAGGATCATTAGGGCGAATAGCAATAGAAGCAATACTTTCAATAATTTTATCATCACTAGGTAATTCGGTACCACGAGGCTGCTTGGAAATCTTAGAAAAGTTAAATTCATATGGCTCACCATTGAATTCAATAGAAACTTTACCTTTCTTGCAATCTATAATAGCTCCACAAGTTCTGAGAAAAGGTCTACCAAAAATAATAGGACAAAAACTATCTTGTAATGAACCAGGTACGAGAAAGTCTGTAGGGTACTTTACCTTTCCGCATAGGACTTCAACATCTCTCACAATCCCAATAGGAGAGATAGTGGCTTTGTTTGCAAGATGAATAGTAACATCGATCTCTTCGAGTTCACAGGGTGAAATATCACTCATGATCTCTTGATAAAGCGAATAAGGAATCGCGCTAGCACTTGATCCCAGATCGCATAGTCCGTAATAATTGTGATCTCCTATTTTAACAGATACAACTGGTGTACCTGAAATTGGGCTTTTATTCTTGGCTGTGACAATGTTAGTTGAAACAGCACAAAAATTTATAATAGAATCTGAAACATCATTAGTAACTAAATCTTTAACCATAGCTAATTGAGGATCGACTCTGATCTGGTCCTCAGGTCCGCCTGTTCTTCTCTCACTTTTATTTATGATGCCTGTCACAAAGGAATGCTCCCTTATTCTTGAAGGAAAAGGGGGCTGTTCATATATAACTGCAGGCAAAATAGGATCAGCAACGTGAATATCAATAGGCACTTCCTTGAAAGGCTTATAGTACTGATCCTTCTTCATCTTAGAAGAATCAACATGAGAAGCAAAGTTCTTACAAAAATCAATCATTAGATGGGAATCCAGACAAATCTTAGAGCAAAAGGTATTAAAATAATCAGTTTTCACATAGCTCTCTATATAATCATGCTCATAATTTATAGCAGGTTCAATTCCTTTATCGATTTCCCAATCTTCAGTATTCTTCTGGATCCTTTCGATGAGATCCCATCTTTCTTCAACGCTCTTTGTCTGAAATACCCCGCTAGAGGAGGTATCGAGCCTCTCCTTATCCTGACGAGAAAGCATGGCATAAAAATTTGTAAGTATAATATATTTGGGGAGCTTATGGATAGGACATTTGAACATTAGGGATTTAAGTCTCCCCAAGCTTGAGCGATGCTCTCTCCGTCACGAGACCTAAAGTTATAGATGTAATTCCTGTCTCGGTAAACTTCATGAAGAGGGTAAAACTTTGTATAAAAGCGAGACATAAGCTCTTCCCAATTGAGAGAATGTGAGTTATCGAGGAGCTTATACCAATCTGAAGCTTTGTCTGTAAGCGATACGGAGAATAATTTCTTCATAACGAACTCCAGTGACACACCTGCAAGCTTGAATAATGAACATAGTTGTGATAAATATAGCAAGTGTTCACCTGGATGTCTGTCTCCTGCGTAGAGATTAGCTAAGACATAATCAATAATACCAGATGGTATCTTATAAGGCACAATTTCAGTAGGGGCAGGAGTAACTACCTTAGTTGTGGGGCGGCTCCCCAAGAACAACGATCCAAGAGTAGGGGTGTTCATAAGGACAAAAATAGCAACGGCAAAACTAAAAAAAGAAATATAAATACTTCCTTACCAGCTTCACTTACTAATAGCGCTACACTCCCCGGCAATGGCGCTAGAAAACGTAGCTTGATGACCCACAACATAGAGGGATCTATTGCAGTGTTTTCGATAAGTAAGAGTGTCGAACCCAACGAGGAGCAGAAGGTAGTAGCAAGTGACTTTGGTAAGGAGATAACTGCAAGCACTGAAAGATAACTTTTTAGGGGTTTTCTTGGTATAAGCGACAGGAAAGTAAAGACGAGCAAAGTAAAAGACACTGGATAGTAAAGAGTGGCCCAATCCTTTCTGAGCAAAGGAGAGGCCTAGCAACTGAACTTATAAAAGCAAAAGTGTTCTTGAGGACACACGGGAGAGGTAGTCATGTGCTTTCGCCATATTCCTTATCGGTACTATGTGCTGTGTTGATAAGTGTTTGGTGGGTGGATCTATTCTAGTGCATCCTCTAGACTAATATGAATGCACTCTTATGATTAAACACCTTGCAAGCATCCGCAAATACAAGATAATAATTAAGGCAAAATCCTAACCATAGCAATACGATCGGTGATCCATTGTTCCCTTGTGCAAAAGCGTGCAAACTGGGGTTTAGGTTTCTGTCACTCCGGCAACCCACCATAAGCATTCTTTATACACAATGCATTCCCCTAGGTCCTTGATAAGGAAAAGTGTTGAGTGTTTGACTCACACAACACCACCAGGAAAATAACAACACAACTTAAATATCAACCAACACATATTACTTCAACATCATATGACTACTAGCAACTAGACTTCTCCCATGTCCTCAAGAACTAAAGTAACTACTCACAAGACATAAAAGAGATCATGATCAGTGGGGATAAATAGATGATAAACAATCTGGACACAATAATATTTCTCCAACAAAACTTAATAGCATTCACCACAAAGTAGTAATCAACACCGATAGAATAGAGAGAATAGATAGTACGGATTACAACACGAGTTGCAATTGTGAGACAAGATTGGATGGAGATGGAGATGGTGCTGATGATGGGCAAGATGTTGATGATGATCTCGATGATGCCCGTGACGATGGTGATGACGATGGCGACGATCTCCCCTTCCGGGAGGTGATCTCCCCGACGGAATCTGCCGCCAGAGATGGCTTTTCTTCTCTGTAGGTTTCCGCCACGGAGCGGCGGCGGAACTCCGTAAACTCCCCCTCTCCTAGGGTTTTTGGATCACGAGGAGTAAATAGGCCAGAGGGGGGAGCCGGGAGTGGCCCCGGGGGTCCAGGCGCCCTCCCGGCGCGGCCAGGGGTGGGGCCGCGCCAGGTGGCCGCCTGGGCACCCTGTGGCCCCCCTCTGGTTGCTCTTTTGCGTGTCTTCGTGATCCTTCTGGAAAACAGCCTCCGTCGATTTTCAGGTAATTTGGAGGTGTTCTTCAGCAACTCAGCGTCTGCTGCTTCAGCACCGGAAAGTTGCAAATTGTGTAAAATAAGCCAAAACAACATAAGAATAGCATCATATCATGAAATATATCAATGAATAAGAAAGAATTACTATATAAAATAGTGATGCATTTTGGACGTATCACATGTTCAGCATGTTCTTCTTCATTCTTGGAATATATCAATATATCATCCAGATAAACCACGACGAACTTGTTGAGGTACTCCACGAAAATATAATTCATCAATCTGGAGAAGGTGGCTGGAGCATTGGTTAAGCCAAAAGACATGACGGTGTACTCGTATGATCCATAGCGAGTAATGAAGGCAATCTTCGGAATGTCCTCATCACGGACTCGGATTTGGTGATAACCCAACCTCAAGTCGAGTTTAGAAAACACCTTGGAACCGGCAAGTTGATCATACAAATCGTTGATCCGGGGAAGTGGGTATTTGTTCTGGATGGTGGCTTGGTTAATGGGCCGATAATCTTGGACCAATCAGTTTGTCCCATCACTCTTCTTGACAAAGAGCGAAGGTGCTCCCCAAGCAGAGGAACCAGGGCGAATGAATCCTTTCTGAAGTGCCTTGTCGATTTCCTCCTTAAGTTCAAGGAGTTCATGTGGCGGCATCTTGTAAGGGCGCTTGGCAATAGGAACAGTGCCTGGCTTCAAGTCGATGACGAATTCAACTTCTCTGATCGGGGGTATTCCCGGCAGTTCTTCTGGGAAGACGTCGGGAAAATTGTGAACTACCGGAACGTTCTCAATTCCTTCAAGAGGTGAGATATTCAAATCATTCATCATAAAGATCTGTGTTTTAGCATTACGGGTAATTCGGGTGGTGTGGTTAACAATCTCGCCGGAGGGGTGAAAAAGTTGGACAGACTTGGTGCCACAATAGAGTGCAGCATCGTGAAATTTCAACCAATCCATTCCCAGAATGAGGTCTATGGTGGAAGACGTCAGGATGATGGGGGAAGCAAGGAATTCAATTCCTTCAATTTCAACGATGGTTTCGGGCACTATCTTGGTGGTTCGGCATTAGCCTATCGGGGTGCGGACAACCATCGGTGGGTTCATCTTTTCCAATGCGAAGTTATGCGACAATGCAAATGCTTCCGACAAGAATGAATGCGATGCTCCTGTATCAAATAAAACAGTAGCAGGTACGGAATTAACGAGAAGGGTACCCATCACGGTAGCGGGTTGTTGCTGAGCTTCTTCAACATTGATGTTGTTAGCATGTCCACGAGCATAAGCAGCAGACCCAGTATTATAGTTGGGGGTCCTGTTGTTGCCACGACCATTTCCGCGGCCAACGGGGTGAACTACCAGTTGCTTCTGTTTCTGGGGGCACTCCCTGGAAAAATTCCCAGGTTGGCGGCACGTGAAGCATAATCCATCCTGAGGACGAAGGGGTGTAGCATTGGGTGGTGGGGGCAGAGCTCTTGGCATCTGCGGTGGCGGAGGCAGACGGGGTGCAGCATAAGACGGCCTTGGAGAAGGGACAGGTGAATGGGTCACACTGGTAGGGAGCCAGATACGAGGCTTCTGCGTTGCGCCCGAAGATGAGTCAACGTCACGATAACGCTTCAGAGAGTTCTTGTGCTCCATCTGGGCAGTCTCGACGGTGATAGCCTTGTTCACCATGGTGGCGAAGTTGGCGAAATCATGAACGGCAAGAGCGAGCCTGAGGTCTGGATTGAGGCCACGACGGAACTTCTGCTGCCTGCGAGCATCAGTGGTGATCTCCTCTTCCGCATAGCGAGAGAGGTTGAGGAACTCGCGCTGATAGGCTTTAACAGTCATGTCGCCCTGAGTGAGGTTGCGGAATTTTTCCGCCTTACTGTAAGAGCAAAGTTTTGCCCCCGTGTGTTTTGGATATTGTTGGACAAAACAGTAGAGGAACTAACAATGTTTTCTAGTATAAACAGTTGCATAGGTTCCTGAAGGACAAGCCATGTGATAAAGCTTCAGTGAAGGTCTTCAAGTTATCGAAGCATTACCCTCGGAGCGAAGCTTAATCATGAAGGTTGACCCCCAAAAATGAAGGTGTCCTGAAGCTCTACTCATTGAAGGAAATGAAGAAGACGGCGCAAGACTTAGATGTTTTTGTGTAGTTCTTTTTCTGTTCCTTGAGTCATAGGACAAACCGTACTATCAAGAGGGGTATTTAGTTTGTGGACATTGAAGTCATTGAGAAATGCTCAGATCAATTCCAAGCCTAGTGAGAAGCCTGGGTGAAGAAATCTCATGTGCACTAAGTTAAGCTTCGGTAGCAAAGACTTTGTTCTTTGGCTTCTGAAGCAGAACTAACTCCGTGAGTCAGCTTTACTTGTTCCTCAATTAAAGTTGCGCATTGATGACAAATCCGACCGTTGTGGACACGTGTCAAGCTGTCACCTCGGGTCAGTTTGGTCATTCCACACCTCGGGATCGCCAACTATAAATACGCCGCCCCCTCCTCCATTTGCGGGTGGCTGCTCGGAGATCATTCCAAGAGAGACTGAAGAGAGCACCCCAAAACCCCACCGAAGCAAAACCCAAAATTCAGATACTTTAACCTAAGTCCCATTGATCTGAGTAGATTCGAAATGACTTAGGTGAAAGCTTGCTAGCCTTTTTATCTTGGAGAACTGCAAGTCTCCTAGATGGTTAGAGAGTTGTTCTTCAGAGAGCGAAGAGTAATTGTCGCCTCGAAGTCCAGTTTATCAAAGGTTTCGGTGATTTCCTCAATAATCAACCAAGAGTGAAGAACTGATCAAGCTCAAGGAGTTTGATGCAGTGGAGTAACGGACGGAGAGAGTTTTGCTCCAGGTGTTCAATCACCAGTCCCTCCAACCAGACGTAGCGCTTTGCAGAGCGTGAACTGGTCGAACAAACATCGCCGAGTCCCAGTTCGTTTTACTTCAAGCATTTACCTTCAGTATTGCATTTGCTTCACTATTATGCTTCAATGTGTTTTGATTCACTGCATTTAGTTTCACTTCCAGTTATTCTTCGCTATTCCGCACTGCTTATGCTTCACTTCAATAGTTTCAGTAGAAAATTTTGAAGTGATCATTCACCCCCTCCCCCTCTGATCACATACTTGGACTTTCAATTGGTATCAGAGCTAGTCACTCTCTACACTTTGTGTGTTTTGGATTAACCTCCTGGAGTGTCTTCTATGTCTTCAAGTATGTCTTTCGCAGCTATTCGCTCTGGCGAACCTATTCCTATTTTCAATGGGAAGGACTACTCGTACTGGAAGGACAAGATGAAAAGAAATATCATGGCTATCAACTCAACTGCCTGGCAAGTTGTCTTGTATGGAGTCGCTGTTGCCGATGAGAAGGCCATCACCCCTGAAGAAGCAAGACTGATTGATCTTGATTCTGTAGTTTGGGTTTTCATCACCAATCACTTGACACCTGAAAAGTATCATGAAGTGAAGAATATTACAACTGCCAAAGGTGTCTGGGACTATCTTGAAAAGATTGGTGAAGGTGTTTCTACCCAGAAAGATGCCAGAATTGACACACTCCGAAGCAAATCCTATCGCTTCAAGAGAAACGAGGGTGAAAAAGTCAGCTCTATTTACAGCAGACTCACAACTCTTGCTAATGAGTTGATTTCCCTCGGTGCTAATGACATTACTCCTCACTCTGTTGTGAGAACTTTGCTTCGCTCATTCGATGACTCGTTTGATCACATTGTGATGATGATCAAGGAAAGGACTGATTTCAGACGTCTTGTTGCTGCTGATATTCTTGAGAGACTCACTAACTTTGAAATGGAAGAAGATGAGAAACGTGACATAAATGGTTCACGAAGAAAAACTCATGCTTTGAAAGCAAAAGCTTCACGTCATTCTTCACCCGAAGTCAGTTCTGCTTCAGGTGTCGAATCAGATGATCCTGCAAGTATTGGGAAGGATTTGGCATTGATCATGAGACGCTTCAATCGCTTCCAAAGAAAAGGTTTTTCTTCACCAAGAAAGAGTTATTCTTCAAGAAGCTCCACTCACTCATCTCACCGTTCATCCTCAAGAAGCTCTCCATCTAAAGACAACTGTTGCTACAAATGCAAGAAACCAGGTCACTACACTGCTGATTGTCCTCTGTGGGAAGCTGAGAACAAAGCAAAGCATTCGCTCAGAGACTCCTCATCCAAGTCCCACAGATCTTCCAGAAGCTATGAATCCAAGAGACATGATTCCAGTTCTAGAAGAGATAAGAAGAAAGATTCTGATGATGACAAGAAGAAGAAGTATCATAAGAAGCGTGAGGGTTCTTCCTCGAAGACTCACTCGTCTCATCGAAGCAGCTCTCACCGAGCCAAGGCCTATCTGGGAAAGGAGATGAACTCCGAAGACGAAGCCTCTGGGTCCGAAGCTCATTCAGGCTCAAGGTCTGGATCAGGATCCTAATCAGATGGTGTTGCTGGTTTGGCATTCGCTTCAGCAGATGCTTCGGCAAAAGCTTCGAGCTCATTCTTCACCAACAACAGTAGTGAAGATGAATCTCCTGCATATTGCTTCATGGCCAAGGCGAAGGTATCTTCATCGAAATCTAACTATGATACTTCTGATTGTTCTTCATATGACAGTGATTCAAAGATAAGCTATGCTAAACTTGCTAAAATTGCTTCAATCCAACAAGATGAACTTGATTCACTAAGCAAAACCATTAAGAAATCAGAAACTCTGTTGATCGATGAGATAGAGAAAGGTCAAACTTTAACTAATGAACATGAAGCTCTGAAAGAAAAGTTTGAAGAATTATCCTCTCGGCATGATCTTCTTTCAGTTGATTATGAGAAGCTCACCTATGAATTTCTTCAGAGGAAAATGGCTCTCGAAAAACTGAAAGAGGCTCATGAAGAGTTGGAAAATGTCAATCTCTCTCTCCTGGCTCAACAAGGTTCTAAAGCAAATCATAAACTGAATCACCTTGTTTGGATTGTTTGGAACGAAGCAAAATTGATTCCAAAGGCAAAGCTCCTATTGTTATTGATGATACTAATGCCTCTGATGAGGAAAACCCTGCTGTTACCGAGGAACTCCTCAGGTTGAAAAACTTATTTGAAACAGGCATGTTCAAAAGTGTGCAAGGTCACCAGTATCTTTGTGATATCCTGAGGAAGGCTCTCCTTCACAGGAATCCCAGGAATGAAGGTGTTGGTTTCAAGAGAAAGATAAACCCTGATGGCACCTATTGGGAACCTGAGAAGTATCCTAAAACTGTTTGGGTCCTTGCAAAAGGGAACCCACATGATATAGCTAACCTTTCAGGTTTTGATTGCAAGATGAACAAAGCTATTGTAGATGAATCACTTGATTCTGACTACAAACTCATCAAAGATGAACAGGGAAAGGTTACATCTGAATATGTTGGTACTCCTCCTAAGAATGGCTTCTATAAGAGGCAGATATGGGTGCAGAAAGCACTTGTGGAAAAACTGCCTGCTAACCATACCATGCAGGGAAAGTCTTCGGTACCACCGAATCATTTCTATTCTCTTGAAACGAGAAATGATCCTTTGGTGCCCGAATCAAATGTTCCACAGAAGCAATACTATCGCACTGGTCGTCATACTTATCATCCTCATAATAATCATTCTAAGATTGCATATGCTCATTCTTATGCTAACCATTCGCAGAGGACTTACATTTATGGTGTGCTTGATGGTACACCGAAGCAATACACTCCTGTTCGATTTAATATTGCTTCAACCAGTGCTTCAATATCTTCTCAGTCACCTGCTCGTTTGTGGGTGGTTAAGAAGAACTAATTCTTCTGCAGGGCTATGTCTCCGGTGGATCTGAATGGGTCATGGATAGTGGTTGCACAAATCATATGACCGGAGACAAGGAGTTATTCACCGAAGAAAAATTATCTCACTCTTCTCAGAAGTACATTACCTTCGGTGATAACAACAAGGGTAAAGTTTTAGGTTTGGGTAAGGTTGCCATATCGAAAGATAAGCACATTGACAAGGTTATGCTAGTCCAATCACTTGGATATAATCTTATGTCTATTTCGAAGTTATGCGATATGGGTATGCTTGTTCTATTTTCTGCTTCGCGTTGTGTTGTCTTTTCACAGGATGACTATGCATTTGTCTTCGAGGGTTACCGAAAAGGAGACTTATACATTGTTGATTTTTCTTCGGGCCCTGCTGTATCCACATGCTTAATGGCAAAAGCTTCATCTGGTTGGTTATGGCATCGAAGACTTGGTCATGCAGGGATGAGAAATCTTCATAACTTAGTGAAGAAGAATCATGTTATTGGCCTTAGCGAAGTTAAATTCGACAAGGATCATCTCTGCAGTGCTTGTGAAGCTGGTAAAATTACGAAGAAACATCACTCAGCAAATACTATCATGACTACCACTCGTCCTCTTGAATTGCTTCATATGGATCTCTTTGGTCCTCAAAATTATGCAAGCCTGGGAGGAAATAAATATGGTCTAGTTATTGTTGATGACTTCTCTCGTTATACTTGGGTTTTCTTTTTGGATGACAAGAGCAAAGTTGTTGAAATCTTCAAGTCATTCGCCAAGAGAGCTCAAACAGAATATGAATTATCTCTGAAGCATATCCGAAGTGATAATGGAACTGAATTCAAAAATACTCATATTGAAGATTTTCTTGATGATCATGGTTTTACTCATGAGTTCTCTGCTGCATATACACCTCAACAGAATGGTGTTGTTGAAAGGAAGAATAGAACTCTCATTGAGATGGCCAGAACTATGCTTGCTGAATACAAGACTCCTATTAGGTTCTGGGCCGAAGAAATTAACACAACTTGTCATATCATCAACAAGGTTTACCTTCACAAATTTCTGAAGAAGACTTCACATGAGCTTATCACTGGTAACAAACCAAATGTTTCGTACCTTAGGGTGTTTGGTGCTCCATGCTTTATTAGAGATATGAATCATAGCTCCAAATTTGCCCCTAAGGCACATGAAGGTTTTCTTTTAGGTTATGGCTCAAACTCTCATACTTACAGAGTCTATAACTCTCACTTTGGGAAAGTTATGGAGACTGTGAATGTGAGGTTTGATGAAACTAATGGCTCTCAAAAAGAGCATTTGCCTCATGATCTAGATGAACCACCTCTAGATGAAGTGATCAGGTCCATGGCTATTGGAGAGATTCGCCCTGTTGAAGCCAATGCTAGACAAGCAAATAGGGATGATGATGGTCCAATGTTCCCACACATAGCCCGGGGCGCTGGAGATCAACATCCTGAAGCTAATAATGAACAGGACGAAGAAGAACAAAGGAACGAAGGAAATGCTGATGCTAAAGGTGAAGCAGATCCTGAAGGTGAAGCAGATCCTGAAGCTGAAGCAGATCCTGAAGCAGAAGCTGAGCCGGAAGCAAATGATTCAACCTTATCACGAGTTCGAAGAAGAGGTGATGTTGACTCAATTCTTGAAGAAATTCATCAACCAGGTCGTCCTACAACTCGCTCTCGTACTCGTTTGGCTAACTTCTGTGGAAACTTTTCTTTTGTATCCATGTTAGAACCGTCAAAGTTTGATGAAGCCATGAAGGATCCAGATTGGTTAACTGCCATGCTCAAAGAACTTAACCAGTTCGAGCAAAACAAAGTCTGGTCCTTAGTTGATAGACCTGATCCCACGAAGCACAACATCATTGGTACAAAGTGGATTTTTCGCAACAAGCAAGATGAAGATGGTATAGTGGTAAGAAACAAAGCACGACTGGTAGCACAAGGTTACACCCAAATTGAAGGTATCGATTTTGGTGAAACTTATGCTCCTGTTGCTCGTCTCGAATCCATTCGTGTTATGCTTGCTTTTGCAAATTTCAATGGTATTCTGCTTTATCAAATGGATGTGAAAAGTGCTTTTCTTAACGGAGAAATCGAGGAAGAAGTGTATGTCATGCAGCCTCCAGGTTTTGAAGACCCAAAGAAACCCGACATGGTGTACAGGTTACACAAGGCCCTCTATGGGTTGAAGCAAGCACCTCGTGATTGGTACGACACATTGAAGGATTTCCTTCTGAAGAAAGGCTTCAAACCAGGAACCACTGACCCAACACTTTTCACTCGATCTTATAATGGTGAATTGTTTGTATGTCAAATATATGTAGATGATATCATTTTTGGATGTACTAACACTGATATCAGCGAAGAATTTGCCAAGATGATGTCGAAGAAATATGAAATTTCTATGATGGGTGAATTGAAGTTCTTCCTTGGACTTCAAATCTGTCAACAGAAGAATGGCACCTTTATTTCTCAAGAAAAATATCTCAAGGATTGTCTGAAGAAGTTTGGTCTCACTGAATGCAAAACCATTAAGACGCCTATGCCTACCAATGGCTTCTTAGACGCAGATGAGAAGGGCAAAGCCTTCGACCAGAAGAAATATCGGTCTATGATTGGATCCCTTTTATATCTTTGTGCATCTAGACCTGACATTATGCTTTCAGTATGTATTTGTGCTCGTTTTCAGGAAAATCCAAAGGAATCACATCATACTGCTGTAAAGAGAATTCTTCGTTATCTTGCTCACACACCTACCTTGGGTTTGTGGTATCCCAAGGGAGCTCAGTTTGATATCATTGGGTATTCTGACTCTGACTGGGCTGGTGATCGTGTGGATAGGAAGTCAACTTCAGGGACTTGTCATTTCCTTGGAAGATCACTTGTGTGTTGGGCTTCAAAGAAGCAAAACTGTGTTTCAATATGTACTGTTGAAGCCGAATACATTGCTGCTGGGTCATGCTGTACTCAGATTCTATGGCTGAAGCAAACGCTGAAGGATTATGGTATTCATGTGAAGAAAATCCCTCTCCTATGTGATAATGAGAGTGCAATTAAAATTTCTCACAACCCTGTACAGCACTCTCGCACGAAGCATATTGACATTCACCATCATTTTCTTCGTGATCATGTTCAGCATGAAGATATTGTGATTAGTCATGTCAGAACTGAAGATCAACTGGCAGACATTTTCACGAAACCATTGGATGAGAAAAGATTCTGTGCGTTAAGGTGTGAGCTCAATATATTGGACTCACGACATGTACTGTAAGACCGAACCTTTTTACTTTTGTTTCTATTCAGTTTCGTTGTTTCTTTTTGCTTCGCTTAGTTTATTTTTATTTCGCTTGGTTTTAGTCCTCTATGCTTATCACCTTTTGCTTCGTTTGGTTTTTCTTCGAGGTGATAAGTTTCGGACCCTACCCTTTCTATTATTTTCTTTCTTATTCTGTCTGTCCAAAATGGTTGAGCACAATTGAAACGGAAAACATTTTCTTCGAACATCATTGAGTTCCGAATCAAATGCTTCCAATTCCCATCGAAGTTTTACTCAAGTCGAGGACTTTTTTCTTCGGTCGTTGAGATCCCGTCAAATCCAGGTCGTTAAGATTTTCTCGCGATTTTCCACGAAATCCTCGCCGTAGAATCCGGAGAGACAGACGCTGGGAGCCGTTCGATCTGATCTGACAGCTCCTGTCAGACCGGCCTATATAAGGCATCCCACCCCAGCGAAGCAATCTCACCTCCTCATTCGCATCTCCCCGGAACCCTATCTCCCGAGCGCCGCTGAGCTCTTCGTCTCCGTCGCCGCTCTCGCCGCTTCACTGCCGGAAGAGCGCCGCCGTGGACTTCACGCCGTCGACGAGCACATCCTCTCCGCTCTTCGCCGCTGTGCTGCTCGACGTCACCGAGTTAGGGTACGCTAAGCCACGATCCAATCTCCATCTCATCTGTTCATCCTTTTCAGATTGGATCCGTATTCTTAGTCTTTTTGGATGATTTCTTTAGGTTTGTTTGATCCGTTGGGTCGTTGCACCATTGCGAAACCTGTTTCTGCTAGACAAGGTTTCCTCCTCGATTCAGGTTAGAAGTTAGGGTTAGTATCTATCTGTTCTGTGTTAGGGTTTCTGCTCATCTTGTATGAGATTAAGTCTATCTCAGAACAGACCAGAATCCCTACACAAAATTCCTCACTGAATCTCTTGTCAAAATTGTTTTTGGATCGAAACTTTTGCTGGTGCTCATTCCATACTCGCCTTTTCCCTCGCTATCTTTGTGCTGTTCACAGGATGTCTGGAGAGTTTGACTTCGGTAATGAGTCTCCAAATCTCGATCACATCAACGAAGCAGAACACACTGCTCCAAAGAAGAAAGGAGGCAGAACGAAGGAAACGAACAACGCCAGAGGCATCCCCGAATCAATTCGCATTGCTCTGGGTTATGACACACCTCCTGAAGAGACCAAGGATCAGCGCAAGAACCGCTTGCAAAACATTCGCAGGTACTGGGCTGTTCGATGGTACAAGTACAAGAGCATCCCTACCTGGAAGTGGACTATGCAGTTTGCCTTCAGTCCGCCCTTTCGGTACACTACAACCATGTGCAGTCAGTACACTGAAGAAAATCGTCACCTGTACTACCCAGTTCCACCGAAGTTTCCTCACCCCAACACCCTCAAGACACCAGATGATTACCCAGATGAACAAGAATGATTGAGAATCGCTGCTGAAGCCAAGAGGCTGAAAGAAGAGAAAAAGGCAGCCAAGTTGGCTGAATCTGAAGCCCAAGGTGCTGGGAAAAGCTCAAAGAAGAAGAAGAAGCTGAAGAAGAAGTCAGCTTCTCCACCCCATGCTACAACAGAGGATGAAGAACATGCCAGATTAGAGCAAGCTGCTCTGGAAGATTCCATCATGGATGAATCCAATGCAGCTGATGACGAATCTGATTTCGAAGCAGATGACGAATCGGATGATCCTGTTCCCCCCAAGAAGCAAAAACTTCAGATCCCACTGAAGAAAAAGCCAGGAGAGAAACCTGTGCCTACGGTCAAGCCTTCTGCTCGTCCCACTATTGATCTCTCCAACTTAGTTGTCACGAAGCCCTTGGCCTCCAAGCCACCGGCTGATGCCCCCGACTCTGAGAGGCGATCAAAGCAGAAGCACGACCCCGCCAAGAGACAACCTGCAAAGGCTTCAGAAACAACGAAGCCCAAGCAGTCTGCTGCCAAAATCCCTTCAGCGAAGCACAAGCTCACTGAAGAAGAATTGAGACAGAAAGACCTCGAAGAGGCACTTGAGCGTAACATCCATGCCAGAAGCGCAACTGACAAGAAGAAGGCAGATGAGGATGCTGCCAAACTGAAAAAGGAGTTGGACTCAGCCAAGATGGCTGCAGAGAAGGCTGAGACGAAGCGCAAGCTCGCCGAAGCCGCAAAGAATGAAGAGAAAGCTGCTGCTGAAGCTAAACTGCTAGCTGAACATGAAGCTAAACGCAAGGCTTCATTAGAAAGCCTCAGAACGAAGAAAGCTGAGAAAGCTGCTAGGGCAAGTCAGAAGAAGCCCGTAGTTGATATGACTCCCTCAGCTATTCCATCGAAGCAGAAAGGCATATCTTTGTCTGAAGCTCAAGCTGAAGCTGATCATCAGAGTGTCCATCCAGTCCCTGACTCTCGTGAAGGCGAACTCTGGGATCAGTTGGGCATCACTGAAGCCCTTTGGGAGAAGTGTGCTGCTGAAGATCCTGATGTTGTTGATCTTGGAGAAGTGTACATTTCAAGATCTATCGAAGCTATGATCACTACCATGATTAGTCAGCTGAAGGATTTGCATTCCAGAGACAGGGCTGAAATGAAAAAGATTCACAACTATCAGAAGAGAGCTGAATCAGAACCTGATGAAGAATTCAAACAGCACGCTCTGCAATTGCTTCAACGAGTGACAGAAGTCAATTCCACCACCAAGGACAATATCAAAATCTACAAAGGCAAAGTAAAGGCTGCTGTAGATGACATGGTGAAGAACCATAATGCTTCCATTATGGATAAGGATTCAAGGAAACGCAAGGCCTCGCCCGAAGCTGAACGCGTTATTGCACCGGCTCAATCTCCTAAGCCTGCTCCATCAAAGGCAACAGGACCCTCACCGAATAAGAAAACCACCAAGAGGCGCAAAATTACTTTGGCCTCAGCCGCAGACATGGATACAAGTGATGAACAGCCCCCGGAATCTCCTGAAGCCGTTCCCACTCCTGCTCCGAAGCCAAAGCCATCCAAGCCCGCATCAAAGCCTTCAGCTCCACCCACCAAGACTCCCACACCTCCTCCTACCAGAACCACCGCCAAGCAAGCTCCACCCCAGAAAGCACCTACCCCCACTCCAACGCCTGCACGAAACCCCTCACCTATACCACCTCGAGTTCCCACACCCATCCGTGCTCCAACCCCCGAACCACAAAGGATTCCCTCTCCACCAGTTGCTCCCGCACCACCTCCATCACCTCCCCATGAAGCTAATGCTCCATCCCCAACCCACTCCAGAACCCATGTATCCCGAGATTTTTCCCCCGCCAGAACAGTTCAAGAGTCTGAAGCACATGTGCCCGACACCGAAGCACATGATGACGAAGACGAACAAGTACAAATTCTGAATCCGTCGCAAGAGCAAGCGCTTGTAGTCGCTCAATCTGCTGGCCCTTCAAGAGCCAATCAATTTGCTCCTCTGCAAAGAATTCGTGACCGTTCGCGCCCCTGCCAAGATACCCAGCTTGACTCCAATTACCCTCGTGAAACTTTTCCTATATTCAAGGGTGCTGGTTATTCTTCAAGGCATGGCCTGGAATTCAACCTGGAACAACATAGGAAGCGCCATCGATTATTTGGTGTTAGTCCTTATGCCTCTGACCGCACAGCGGATGATCTTCGTTTTTGGACTGCTGAACAACAAGTCTTATACACCAAAGTCTTCTGCCAACAAGGAGTTCTGTTTAGGCACAAGTTTCTGGACTTGCGAAGTCTTTCCACTGCATCCTGCTTTCAGAACGTCCTCTAAACTATTGAAAATCAGAATTTGTCTAGGTTGTTTTCGTTGAGCACTCCTTTCAACTCAGAGCTCATCAAACAATTCTATGCAACCCTTTATGTGTCTGGTGATGCCAATGAACCCAGCTCATGGACGCTGGAATGGATGATTCAAGGCAAAGTCTTCAGGATGTCCTCTGCCGAATTCATGGAAATTGTTAACATCCCAAGGCATTCTGGAGTCCACGAAAAGATTCATATTGCGCCTGATCTGTCTGAAGAAGAATTTGCAACTCTGTTGGATCCTGAAGCCACTGATAACCACATACCTCAAAACATTCGCCCGAAGCACTTGAATTTCATATCAAGGACTTGGTTCTTCATCCTGTCAAACTCATTGATTCCTTTGAGTACAGCTTCGGAAGAATCGAATCTTTATCCAGAGACAAGGCATGAAATTATGAAGCTCACACATGGTCTCATATTTGACTTTGAGGATTGCTTCATTAGAAATTTAGTTCATGCAGCAGAGCTACCTTTCACTCTGAAACCCTATGCTCCCTGGCTGCAAGTAGTTTGTAACTATGGTTGGAACGAAGACTTTGTGGCACGCCATCATCCAAAGCTTTTCCTCCCACCAGTGCGTGACTCCTTGGAACTGCTAAGGAAACCCAATGATCCATTTGCCACATATGTTGGTGTGCGCCATGAAACAATGAACGAAACTTATCCAAGACATTCCAGAAAGACTGCCATCACTTTGAAGTTAATCTTCGCACGCAGCAAATGCTTGACAACTTCATTGAAGCAAATCAACGCCAGATGCAGTTTCTTGCTGATGAGATCAACCGTGTTGGAAATATAGCACTCAACAACAATCAGTACTTGCGTGTGCTCAAGCGTCATTCCTGGAAAGGACTCCCGAAATTCAACTATGTTAATGGCCTTCGTAAAGATCGCATCTACAAAGAATATCCGCACCTCCGGCGAAACTTTGCTCGTGATGACTCAGTGGACCGCCCGAATCAGAAGATCCCTCCCCTGCACAAGATTGATGAAGTATTCTTCATCAACGAGCCTGAACCCATCCGGCCGGATACCGTCTCAGAGAATGACTCTATAACCTCAAAGGACGACGACGGCCTCGACGACAGCGACCTCGACATCAACCTTATCACTCAGGCACGCCTCGAAGCTCTTCCTACGTCTTCTTCCGAAGAAGAATCCTCAGGCGACCAGTCTTCGTCGGAGGAGTCTTCGTCGAGCTCAGCTTCGTCGGGTTCTCAGGGTGCTGATGCTGCGTCATAGTTCTCTCGAACCTCTTCTCAACCTTTTGTCCAATCATTGAAAAAAAGGGGCAGAATGAGGGCATCGATGAGTTTGTTTTGCATCGGGGAAAGGGTTCTTGCTTTTTTCTATTTGCTTCGTTTGGTTAAGTTACAACAAACATTCCATTTTCTTCGATTGGGTTGTAACTTAAGTTTAACTTCGGTCATGCTACTCCTGTGCTACGTTTAAATTTTAATAACCCCTTTGCTTGCAAGTATTGCTTTGTATCTTCTATCTTGCAGGTGGTTATTTTTTCTAAGTCACAGGTCATTGGAAGTTATTGCATACATTCCTGGATAAAAATCTTCAATGCAATTGTATTCACTAAGATATTTCGTTTTTCTCTCCACCGAAGAAAATTATCTCAAGCATTAACTTTGATTATATAAATCTTCGATGCTTGTATTCAGGGGGAGCCTAAAACTTCATATCTTAGAGTTTGTCCCATCCTTCTCAAAAACTTCAATATCTTTTATCGATGCCTGTTTTGTCAACAATAGTCCAAAAAGGGGGAGATTGTAAGAGCAAAGTTTTGCCCCCGTGTGTTTTGGATATTGTTGGAAAAAACAGTAGAGGAACTAACAATGTTTTCTAGTATAAACAGTTGCATAGGTTCCTGAAGGACAAGCCATGTGATAAAGCTTCAGTGAAGGTCTTCAAGTTATCGAAGCATTACCCTCGGAGCGAAGCTTAATCATGAAGGTTGACCCCCAAAAATGAAGGTGTCCTGAAGCTCTACTCATTGAAGGAAATGAAGAAGACGGCGCAAGACTTAGATGTTTTTGTGTAGTTCTTTTTCTGTTCCTTGAGTCATAGGACAAACCATACTATCAAGAGGGGTATTTAGTTTGTGGACATCGAAGTCATTGAGAAATGCTCAGATCAATTCCAAGCCTAGTGAGAAGCCTGAGTGAAGAAATCTCATGTGCACTAAGTTAAGCTTCGGTAGCAAAGACTTTGTTCTTTGGCTTCTGAAGCAGAACTAAGTCCGTGAGTCAGCTTTACTTGTTCCTCAATTAAAGTTGCGCATTGATGACAAATCCGACCGTTGTGGACACGTGTCAAGCTGTCACCTCGGGTCAGTTTGGTCATTCCGCACCTCGGGATCGCCAACTATAAATACGCCGCCCCCTCCTCCATTTGCGGGTGGCTGCTCGGAGATCATTCCAAGAGAGACTGAAGAGAGCACCCCAAAACCCCACCGAAGCAAAACCCAAAATTCAGATACTTTAACCTAAGTCCCATTGATCTGAGTAGATTCGAAATGACTTAGGTGAAAGCTTGCTAGCCTTTTTATCTTGGAGAACTGCAAGTCTCCTAGATGGTTAGAGAGTTGTTCTTCAGAGAGCGAAGAGTAATTGTCGCCTCGAAGTCTAGTTTGTCAAAGGTTTTGGTGATTTCCTCAATAATCAACCAAGAGTGAAGAACTGATCAAGCTCAAGGATTTTGATGCAGTGGAGTAACGGACGGAGAGAGTTTTGCTCCAGGTGTTCAATCACCAGTCCCTCCAACCAGACGTAGCGCTTTGCAGAGCGTGAACTGGTCGAACAAACATCGCCGAGTCCCAGTTCGTTTTACTTCAAGCATTTACCTTCAGTATTGCATTTGCTTCACTGTTATGCTTCAATGTGTTTTGATTCACTGCATTTAGTTTCACTTCCAGTTATTATTCGCTATTCCGCACTGCTTATGCTTCACTTCAATAGTTTCAGTAGAAAATTTTGAAGTGATCATTCACCCCCTCCCCCTCTGATCACATACTTGGACTTTCACTTACGATCCATGATCCCCTGAGGAATGTAGCGGGCGCGGAAGGCAGACTGAAATTCATCCCAA
The DNA here is from genome assembly GCA_950022295.1 of Bromus sterilis. Classification (NCBI taxonomy): domain Eukaryota; kingdom Viridiplantae; phylum Streptophyta; class Magnoliopsida; order Poales; family Poaceae; genus Bromus; species Bromus sterilis. Next base: position 215,159,624 of record OX465597.1, read on the forward strand.
GTGATGACTTCTCCAACTGGCAGTGAACGCTTGTGGGTGCTCCACCACTGAGCAGCGGCGCCTTTTCAGATGATAAGACGCAAAGTTCACATAGTCGGCTGGATCAACATTAGCAGACTCCAGCTCGTGAGTGATGTCGTGAAGCCAGTCATCAGCATCCAACGGCTAAACAGTGTTGCGGAACATAGTGGGGTTGAGGCGGGTGAAGTCGTGCAGAGTCACGGTGGCATGCTGATGGTGGTGCCCATTCTGATTCGGCTGGGGGAACTGAGCCATGACATTCTCCATGAACTGACGGTTCAGCTCGAACTGCTGCATCATGCCGGCCATGTAATCTGGCGGCGGAGGTGGGTCGTTGGCAGCACGACCACGTCCACGACCACGACCACCACGACCAGCCATCCTGCTAGAATTTAACAGGGGTATTTCAGCGATGAAAATTTAACGAGATACCGGAATCAAGCCTGAAGTAAAGCGACAACGAATAGGAGGCGCGGATATATATATCGGAGTAGTCATATAAGACATACACATTTACACACGGAGTTAATCGAAAATCGGGCAGCGTAACGTCGTAGAAATTAAGGAAAAAGGACTCACTAGGCGGCGCCCAGACCGTGGTAAGGATTACACGACGCGACATAGATTCCACTATGTCAATCACGCCGCAAGAAAACTGTTGGCCACAGGAGTTAATGCCAGAGGACGCATGGCCTGCCCAGAATGAGAATGGGATCCGCGGTCCGGGACCTGGGGTAGAACTCCTGCGACACGAATCAATCAATGGGGTAGCACCAGAACGCCGGGTGGAATCAAGAGAACGTGATCCTAATGTCAGAGTTTGTAAAACTTACCAGCAAGGATAAGAGAGCAGAGTCCCAAAGCATAGGTAAGGAGAAAAAGGATCCTAATACCATAGATATCACACATAGTGACATCGATGTGGGCCCGTAAGCCAAATATTAAGTTAGCAAAATAGTTTTTCAAAGTTTAGACTCAACTTCGACCAAGTAGTGGTGGGGTGGCTTCCTACAGGAAGTCGGCTCTGATACCAACTTGTGACGCCCCAAAATCAATCCGTGTATAGTAATCATACACGCGGTGTACACGGCTGGGATTAGGGTGCCACGGTGAGAATATCACAGCACAACACTAAACACAAAAGGATAAACGAATATATTAAAATACCAGGGATCACGAGGATCCGAATACATAAGTCATGCAAGCCATAATATCTGAGTACAGACATAGTTAGTCAAGTTTTGCCTTAAGAAGGCTAGCACAAATGATATCAGAGATACATATCGAAAAGGCGAGGCCACCTGCCTGGGATCCACCGAACTACTCCTGGTCAACGGGGAACTCGACGTCGTAGTAGTCGCCTCCGGGGTACTCCTGCTCCTGGGCTCCAACGTCGGCTGCAGCAGCCGATCAGGCAAAGCGAAAAAAGGGGGAAATAAAGAAAAGGTGAGTATCTAGCATACCCGCGAGTCTTACGTCCGTTACTAAGCATTATGCATTGTATCAACGGAAAGAAGAGGTTGTATATAGTGGACTGCAAGATAGAAATCAGAATAAGGGTAAGAAGCTAGGCCTATCAAAGACTAGCATCTTCCGACGATGTCTTGCAGCATGAGGAGAGAATAGCCAACAGTTTATATAAAGCATAAAGTAACAATGCAGCAGAAGTTGCTGCAACATTGTATAATAATTAGTTGTAACAATTAGTAATGCCTCCGAGTTCACCTCCTCGACATCCCAGCGAGGAAGAAAACCCGGAACCATACAATTTAATAATAATAGTTTGTAGTGGTAAGATCCAGCTTCAGCATAAAGCGTCCTGTTACCTTGGACACGGCTATTCGAATAGATTAATCTTCCCTGCAGGGGTGCACTTGTGTTACACTAAACGCACGAATCTCCAGGGTGGCGTGCACCTTGTTAGGGAACGCTCCACCGAGGCTATCCGACACTCCGTAGCCCATCTTTCAAACTCAACAGAGAGGCCATCCGGCGGTCTAAATCCTAAGTACGCCGGGCCTTGGACCCCAACCCGAACGTACTCCTGCACGGTGCGTGGCTGGCCGGTGAAGTTAAAGCAAATCCAAATAAGACACCACCGCGCGAGCAAATAAGACAACACCACTTCCCGGCGCAGGCCGCGGTACTGCTGACGTCTGAAGAGTCCTCGGACGACACTACGAAGCAGAGGAGCCCATAACTCGTAATTCCCACGGGTAGGTAGTGCATACATGGCATATAGCCAACTCAAGACATCCACTGAACCATTAGTCATTTTATTAACTTGCGGGACAACAGTTATCGTTGCCTCGACTTAACTGACCCGCGGACAACGACAGCAGCCAGGACCACCAGTACATCGGTGCCTGCCCTGTCGTCCCACCAAGTCTCTGCGGTTACCAACAAGGTGAACCGTCTCCTTACCTTGTCTCGCGTGTGCTCCTGGAGGAGCTCGACTTTCGGGGTTTGGTAACTCTCGCGGCCAATGATCAGGGGCCAAGCACACCGGTACACTGGTCGTACCCTCCCTGTCGTCCCGTCGCAATACCTCTCGCGGGTACCGTTGGGTCGCCCGACTTCTTACCTGAAGGACAACTGTTACTCAGGTGCCTAGAGCGGCTATACAGAGTCAGCAACGAGTAGAGTACAAGGATCACACCTCGATAGCTCACACTTGATGGTGGCTCGGCAGAGCCAAGCTAGGGGGCATGAGGCGGTGTCTGCATTGTACCGTACCTGTGCAGTTATAATATTTGTATCCGCGTTCACTCCCCTGAGTGATCACGGCCCGCTATCTAATCCTAGCTAACAATGCGCAGGGTGCTGAATATAATATATATAATAGGCAGCATAGGATAACGGAAGGTACATCAAGGGGCCACAAAAACAGGCTATGCAATTAAATAGGATTGTAACGTAGCAGCAGAAGTAACAATGCCTAGTGCAAGAAATGTACGGAAAGATAGGAAATATCTGGGGAAGAGAATGGCTCTGCTTGCCTGGAAGCTCGACGGTAGGGGTAGGGTCGTCGACGAAGTAGTCGTACTCAGCAGCGGTGTAGTCTGCGGCAGCAGCGGGGTGTACCGGAGAATAAAGGGGGGAGAAACATTAAATACAAGCAATCATAAACAAACAGATGCATGACATGACACATGCAATGTTAACGGTGTTCTAACGTAGTGCGATGCACGTTGGTCAGAGCGGGAATTCATCCGGGGATGAACTATCAGCTCCGAGTGATTACCGGACAGGGTGTCTGGAGGGGGGAGGTGTCATGGACATCCGACAACAGGTGAAGGGTGTATCCGTGTTAGTTGATCCATTCTGAACAACTTTCGTGTTCAAAATAAATTCATCCGGGTACTTTAGCAGTACCGAACAATTTATCGGACAGTCGGTCCGGAGGGGGACGGTTCAATGTTCGTTGTGTTAGAGGGGTGTGATAGACATACGGATAGCGTATTCGTATTCGTTATATTTTTCTGATCAACTTTGATGTATAAAGTTTTTGAATCTGAGTTACGGATTAAAAGATATTCATTTTCAAAATTTTAAATCATTTAAAAGATTTTCTAGAATTATTTTTATTAATAAAAATTCAACATTATCCACAAGTCTATCCAGAACATTGCTGACATGTGGGACCCACATGTCAGCCTCTGTTATTAATAAATCTTTTGTTTAAATTAATCTGATCAGTGGGGCCCAACAGTCAGTGTCTCAGTACTAATTAATCCATTTTACTAATCCAGGGGTTAACTTAATTTCCAGGGCCCACATGTCAGTGAGACATATTAAACTAATTATTATTTTTCTATTTGTCTTAACAGAGATAATTAGCAGGGGGTGGGGCCCGGCTGTCAGTGAGTGATCATGTGCTAATTAAACACCTGACGAGTGGGGCCCGCCTGGCAGTGACAGGGGAGGCTCACCGGAGGCTCACCGGCGACTGGAATCCGGCGAGGTTGAGCCCGCGCTCAGCACAGAGCACGGGAGCGAGCATGGGGCAGTGCGTTCGAACCAGGGGCCCAAGGCGCGTCGTCCAGAGGTGGTGGTGTCGACCGGGGCTACCGGAATCCACGCCGACGACGAGGAAGGCGGCGGCCGTGCTACGTATGGTGACGACGTCGACGCCCTAGCACGGGATTAAGAGCGTACGGTGGCGTGTTCGATTACTGGGATGCGGGGAAGCATTTAGACGCGCACAGCGCGCCAAACGCGCGCTCTACGGCACAGCTGGGAGCTCGCCGACGGAAGCGTGACCACGGCTCTAATGGTGAAGTGGGCTACAGTGCACGATTTGCTCGACGGGGAGTTGGGGGAGGCGTAGCAGCTCACCAGGAGTGCAGTGCAGGTGACGGCGTGCTCGATGGAGGCTCGACGGCGGCAAATCGCGACTGCGACTCAACGGCGGAGAGGAAAAGGGAACTAGGGCGTGCGCTTGCTGTGGACGGCGTCGGCTCGATTCCTTGCGGTGGACGACGTTGACGAACGGCTTGGACAATGCGGCGTGGCGACGCAAGCTCACTGGTCGCGTGAGCTCACGGCCATGGCGACGGCGACTCGGGTGGGATCTTTCCCCGACGACTGCGACAAGAGGAGGAGGGGATATGGAGGGGGAGGTAGTCCAGGGGGTGGCTGGGGGCGTCGTTATCGCGTCCGCGGCACAGGGGAGGTGGGGGCGGCCGGCAGAGGCGCCATCCACGGTGGTGCCTCCACGGCGACGGGAGCAGGTGGGGATGGGATGGGGGCAGGTAGGGGAAGGGGGGGTTGGGCCGGGTGGGCCTTCGCCCAGGGCGAGGCTTAGAGCCTTTTCCAGTTTTCTTTTCATTTTTCATTCTGCTCTTTCCTTTTTGTAATTGTTTTTATTGCTTTAATATTTTTTCTCAACATGAAATTGGTCTGTACAATTATGTTGCACCATATAAGCATACCACAAAAAGTTTGGGGCATTTCAAAAATGTTTTCCTATTTGCTTTAGTGCTGCAACTATTAAATGGTGTTGTTTTGCTAGTTGTTTGAATTGTTTGATTTTTCCAGTGGCATAATAAAATACCATAACCACATGGGCAAAGCCCACTGATTATTTGTGATTTAATAGAAGTGGTTGCATAATTTTTGGACAAGCTTATTTGCATCATTATTTTTAATATCAACAAAAAGGCATTTTGGATTTGATTTGATTCAAATTTGATCATGGCATGATTAGCAACAGTGATTGGCAACAGTAATTGTCATTAGCAAAAGGATTACTGTTACAGACAAATAAGGGTGTTACAGGAATGATGCACGACGCTGCTTGCCCAAGAGGCAGCCGTCGCACACCTGGTCCACGTGATGGATTGAAGGGAGCCCACGCACCATGTTTGACGCCGCCAGCTTGCGGAGCGCGTCGAAGTTGAGGCGGCCGTACCTCTCGTGACATGTCCACGCGGCTTGATCCGCGCGGGCGAGCAGGCTCACCGGCCTGGCCAATTTCGTTGGCAACTTGTACAGGCAGTTCCCGCTACGGACGACGTGCGCGATCAACCTGCCGCTCCTGTCGCGGACGCGCAGGTGCCATCATGGATGGTCACCTCGTAGCCCACCTCGTCGAGCTTCCCCACCGAGATGATGTTGTTCTCCAGCTTGGGGACGAAGTAAACCTTGGTGAGCGCGTGGTGCCGCCCGTCTCTCGCCTCGAAGAGCACCGTTTCGCGCCCGTAGATCTCGACGTCAGAGTCGTCGCCGAAGCGGACGCGACCGGTGACCTTGGTGTCCAGCTCGAAGAACGCCTCACGGTTCCCAGTCATATGGTTGGACACGCATGTGTCAATGTACCACAGGTCATCACGTTTCTTACCGGAGAGGCTGCCGAGCGTGACCGTGGCGGCGCGCTCGTTGAGCAAGACTTGGCCGCCATCCTCATGGTCGTTGTCGGCGTTGAGGGAGACAATGTGTGCCATGAGTAGGCTTGTCTCCTCTTCCTCCTTGACACGCGTGATGTTGGCCTCATCGCGTTCTTTCTTCCGGCACTCGTGCGCGAAGTGGCTGTACTTTCCACAGTAACGACACTTGTCGTCCTTGGTGGCGGCATGGCATGGTGCGGTTGGAGGTGCGCTCGACGACGTGCCGGATTTGCCCTTGTTTTGCCCGCGGTCGGGCGGGATGGTTTGTTGCCTTTCCCGGAAGCGTCGTTCATGCGCCCCTCGTTGCGCAGCTTGCGACGAGAGTCCCACTCCTCCTCGGTGATGAGCAGGCGGGACGGACCCGCGCCGTCTTCCTCCTCCAGGCGATCCTCAACCGAGCGGAAACGCCTGGTGAGCTCGTCCAGAGAGAGTGAGCTGACGTCGAGGAGGGTCTCGATGGCGATCGCCACTTGGGCATATTTCTTGGGGATGACGCGCAGGAATTTCCTGACGACCTTCTCGTCGTCGATCACGTCCCCGAGAGTGCGCGGGTTGTTGACGAGGGCGGTGGTGTGCATGTTGAAGGCGTCGATGGTCTCGCCCTCCTTGAAGGCGAGATTCTCGAAATCTCGGCGCAACTTTGCGTCGTGGCCTCACGCACGCAGCTGACTCCCACTCGGATGGTGCGGATGGCGTCCCAAGCTTCCTTGGCGAATTTCTTGACGACGATTGCGTCGATCATCTCCGGTGGCAGTCCGCGGAGGATGTGCGACATGACGTACTTTTCATCGCGAAAGGTGATCGTGTCCATTCCCTCGACGGCTTCCCAGAGTAGTGTGGCCTGCAATTGGACCTGCATCACAAAAGCCCACTCGATGTAGTTTGTGGTCGTCAGCATAGGGACGGGGCCGGTGCTGCCAGGCTCCTGCATCACGTGCTCTTGGATGACGCGCTCGTGGACGACGACCTCTCGGCCGGTGCGACGCGTCGGACTCCGGCCACGCCTTGTCGATGGGGGAGTCACAGAGCGGTCGTCTTGGTTGCCCCCGTTGCTCGCCTGGCCGGCGGCAGAGGGCGGCGCAGTCCGGCCTGTGCCTGCCATGGTCCCAGGTCTCGTACGCTTTGATGCCAATTATTTTGCGGCAGCTTGTGCCGACGGCGAGGAGCTTGCGAGAGAGGACTCGGGTGATTTTGTGCTAACATACTATGTGTTGCTTTTTCATTTACCACTGAACTTATACATGAACGGAAACAGGAGCCACACCCCCACGATCCGGGGCGGCTGGATGTGGGCTCATGGGGTTGCTCAGTTGTCTGGCATTAGAGCATCCAAAGCTCGTTGTAAGCAGAAGGAATCTGAACACACACACACACACACACACACAAACAAATCAAAAGTAGATATTACATCTCGACCCCAACAATGGCCTAAACCGGATTATATGAAGCGATTAGAGTGCCCTCTGATCTCCCGTCAACTGACACCCTACTATACAATAGAGAAAACCAGAAGGTTCAGTCGTTTCGTAAATACTTCTACATAATCTCAAACACAAACAAGTATAAAACGACCACCAACCAATCCATCAATAAAAAAAATCCTTCAGTATTTCTTGCTATCAATTTTTTTTATTCAGTTAAGCATTTTACAAGCAAACAGTTCATGTGCTGCCTCCAGTGCATCTCGCATGTTACTACTCCCTCCATTAAAAAATAAATGTGGCAGATTTAGTACAATTTTGTACTAAATAGAAATAGTAAATTTGTCAGAAATAGTTCTGCTTCTTCTATAATTAAACATAATATGGAATACAGAAACTGTAATACATGGTGAGCTTTACAACATTGCTCGACCCAAAATTATTGAAGTAACCATAAACTTCCAAACGCACTGAACAGCTGAGATATAAGAATCCAAACCGAAGATGGTGAAGGCACCAAACAAAGAAAAGCTTATTGGGCAGGAGTAGGACTGGGGGGCGCCAGCTCTGGAGGGATCTCTCTGGTGGCACTAAGCATGGAATTATGTTCCTCATCCTGGTGAGCAAATTTCTTGCGCAACACTTTCGAGAACTCAGTCTTTTCCAAGGGCTTAGCATTCTCAACAGCGTGCGCCTTAGCTAAGTTAGAATAGTTGGCAGCCGATTCCGCAATAAAAGTGATCTCCTCATCTGTCAGTTTCCTCAGAAATTTTGCTGGGTTTCCACCCCATACCTGAATTGAAGAGAGATGGTCAACAACAGAGCACTTGCTGAGATAGGATAATCAAACAAGAGTTATGCAGCAAAAAATTTCATCCATGCATAAATGCATGGCATCCAAGTCACTACAAAATGCAATTACCCCCCAAAAAACATCATGAAGCATTTTGCAATATTTAATAGTGTCAAGAAGGTTTGTATCTATGAGAATGGGTTCTTCTCTCAACACATGCTAATCCAGATTCAGATATACCTTATTGTAAAGAGCCGTTAGTTAATTAGAAACAGATAAGTAAACGTGTCTGAGATGACCTAAATAAGATCCCAAACGATAGTGGTGAAGTAAAGCACAACCTCTCCACAAGGGATCCTTGTGTTCTGTCTTACAAGGGCTCCAGCAGCAACCATCCCATGTTTTTCCACAACAACACCATCTAACAGGGTTGCTCCCATACCAACAAAAGCTTCATCCTCAACAGTGCATCCTTGTAATACAGCGCTATGTCCTGCAAAACAACGTTTGGAATATATATGTTATCCGAATATCAGTGAATTCTTTACACAAGAATGAAGGTCCTAGAGCAGATAGCAGGTTGGTGTTAGATTGGTTTTGGCATATCAGAGAGTGGGCAAGATGAGAGGCAATGGGTACCATTACCAATATCAGAGTTTACATTTCGAATATTTTTTATTTATTTATAGTGTATATCCTCTGCTAAATGTATATCATGCTAACCCTTCCAGGGTTTTGCACAAAAGCTAAATCTCAAACCTTTCTTAGAAAGTATCGATACTATTGTGTTGGAATAAAAACATGGTAGCGGAACGCTAAGGGCCAGTTCTTTTGGCGGCTTCTCCCAGAAGCTGCCCTCCCCCCAGCTTCTTTGAGAAGCCGCCTCAAAAAGTTAGGGAGGCTTCCGGAATGCCCCATGTTAGGCCATTCCGGAAGCCTTCCTAACTTTTTGGGGCGGCTTCTCAGAGAAGCTGGGGGGAGGGCAGCTTCTGGGAGAAGCCGCGAAAAGAACTGGCCCTAACAATCTTATGATACTAAGATTTTGTTCTAAGCAGATAATGAACAATTAAAATCGCAAGACTCTGGAATTAAGCAGTGATTAGAACAAGAACCAGAAGGTATATATATATTTACCTACTGTGACATTGTTTCCAATGATGGTTGGAAAGACTTTCCCACTTAGATTAGATTTTGCCACATGCACAACAGAATTGTCCTGTATATTGGTCCCAGATCCAACTTGAACGTTATTTGCGTCACCTGAAATCAAGTATGTTAAGGAACTTGTAGGAAGCATAACTAACAACTGAATTCAAAAACTCACAGTACAGTATGAAACATAAGGATATAAATAAACTTGGGAATTAGTCCCTCCGTACATAATTGAAAGATGCTCTAATTTTTTACTGAAACAGATGTATATAGACGCGTTTTAGTGTGTTTGTTCACTCATTTCAGTCCGTATGTAGTCTATATTGAATTATTCAAAACATCTTATAGTATTTGTAAACGGAGGGACTAAACAATACTCAAAATAGAAAAGGTGTTTCCAGCTGTAGATACCAAATCCATGATAACGTTTTCGATGAAAATATTTGGTTCATGGTAAAAATCGTCTTTTTCACTATCTTGCATCAGCCAATCAAAGCTTATCTCTTCTCTTCTCCAGCAGGCCCAACTGTTAGTGGATGAAAGAGGAAAGGGAGAGGTGCACTACCTGCAACGAAGAGCAGTTTCGGAACAGGACATGGGGTTTCTGCACTTGCGTGCATATGCACCCAGGTGAACAGTAAAATCAGAAGAAAAAAAACTGAAATTTTTGTTAAAGAAACGTTGTTGAATATTTTACCAACATGCAAAAATTTCATGCTGAAAAAAAAAACATTCGTGTAGGTCTTGGAAAAAAAGTTTCAAAAAGGGCAATATTTTAAAGCACTGGAACGTTGATGTTTTTTTCAGACTACCACGGATGTTTTTCCATCACGAAACTGTTAGCTGTAACCCTTGTGTTACTTAACTAGTAATAGTATAGGTCAGTTGGAGCTTTCTTAGTAAGATAATGCACCTAGACAGCTAGCAGTCAATTTACCTCTTGCCTGTACTAGCAGCTGCTAGAGCTGCAAGGTTGGTTCAGACCTTAGCAACTAGTTTGCCCTGTACTATATATATGCCTCAAGGCAGCAATACAAACCAGCTTCAGCATTAAGGGTGTGTTTGGTAGCTGTTCTCAACCTAGCATAGTTGTTCCCTTTAAATATGTTGAGCATATACATGCTAACTACATGCAACTGCACTTGTTTGGTAATTATGTATGTACTAAAACATGTTGAGCTAAGACTTTGTTTGGTAGAGTGCACGGAGGATGCACGGAAGGCCCAACCGAGTCACAGACATGTGGGGTCAGAAGGACTAGGTGGGTCGGATTGATGCATGCTGACCAGGGAACGGCTATATGAGTGTTCTCTCCTCAGCATAGCTATGAGCCCTTTTTTGCATGACTTCAACATAGCTGAGTACAACCCATGCATCCTACCAAACACCCAAAGATGGGTTTTGTAGGGAACTTTTGAGCTCATGCACCCTCTATGCACTCTACCAAACACACCCTAAGAGATTATCCTGTGTTCAGCCCAGCTCCCCTCTGCTCCCCTCTACTTAGTCTATTTCTAACATTTGGCATCAGAGTGAGGTTTGATCCAAGACCATGTCAGCTTCAGTGGATGGTCACACCGGTCGCAGCCCACAGAGGCGCCGGGCACGTCTATTGTCGCCGTTCCACTTCCTCCACGCAGGCGCGGGCGGCGTCATGACGGTCCAGAGGTGGTCGTCCACTGTGTGGTGAAGGAAGTCGGTGGTGCGCCATTCCCGCAGCTGACACGGAGCAGCTATGAGGATTGGAGTCTCCTCATGAGGGTGAAGATGGAGGCCTGTGGTCTGTGGGATGCAGTTGAATTCGGCGACGCAGACCACCAGAAGATCGCATGGCGCTCGAGGCCATCCTCAGCGCCGTGCCACCGGAGATGATCCACACCCTGGCTATCAATAGGACAACCAAGGAAGCTTGGAGGCAATCCGTGCGATTCACGTCAGCACTGATCGCGTCCAAAAGTCCATGATGCAGGAGCTGCACCGGGAGTGGGAGTTGCTTGCTTTCTGCGGCAGGGTGAACGTCGACCACTTTGCGCTCCGCCACTCCAGCCTCATGAGTTCGTTGACCATCCATGGCGATCCCATTGATGATCAGAGAGCCGTTGAGAAGCTGATGCGCGTCGTTCCCCGGAAGTATTCTCGGATTGCACTCTCAATTGAAACTCTGGTCGATACAGATGCTGATGAGGCGGTCAACTCGATCAATACCAGCTGCGTGAGCAAATACCAGTTTCAGCCCGGTTGAACGATAAGATAAGTTGTAGGTCGTGCAGTAACCGGTTTGTGAGTTCAGAGTTGAACCTTAAACCATCTGGTTAGTTGAAGGTTGAAAGTGGACTTATCTCTATTTTATTCGTTAAATTTATGGTCAAAGTTTGACCCAAAATACGAAGGGGACACTTAACCTGGACAAACGAAGTAGAAAACAAGTAGATACAACGAAGGATAGAAGATCATGGATTGAAATGGTATTAGTTCTAGTGCTTAAATATCAACTCAACAAATAGCTAAATCTGAAAGATGGCGAAGCACAGCCAACGATGTTGTCCACAGAAATAATATCATGTCCACATTGCTGCGGCATATTGGTGTCTGTTACAAGAGATATAATAGCATTGATCCTAAGTGATAGACTTGAAAAGCAGACAAGTGGCATAACAGTACGAAGGAACAATGAGTATGGAGTATCACACTGAACACAAGCATACTGTTATGCCACTTAGTCTGCTTTTCAAGAACGAAAAGAACACAAACACCAAGAAAGCACACTGCTAGGGGCCATGAAGGTGCGTAGACCTAACACGGTGCCGAATCATCAACGTTGTGTCAAGCACCACGAGGGTGGCGCCTTTGAGGCACCACCAAGAACAAAAATCAAAACTGCATTCAGAGTTGTAGGTTGTGGGAGAGAAGGAGGCAGTGGATTCTGATGGAATTGATGAGGAAGAGTAGCATCACTATTTATCCTCCTTGGATAGAAACGTACTGCTGTGATTGACTAAATGAACAAACCCCTGAAACTGGACCTGCATCATGGCTTTCGCAAGGGAATCGAGGGGCAGAAAAGATCCCATTTCATGCTTGCTCTTCACTGCAAGCTGAGAGCATCTCTCTTTCCTCTTCCTTCAAAAGATATTCTTGCTTACGATACAACACAGCAACAGATTATCTGTCTTTTTCTGCAAATGGCAGGTGGGCCATCATATGCCGTATCTTCATTGTGGTTTCCCCTTTTTGCAATTTTGAGTAAACAGCAAATCATAAAGTTGGAAAATTAAATTATATTTATACTAAAAAATTCCAGGATGGATCAAATAGATCTGGTGAAAGAACAAACTAGCTGCACTCAGGTAACGTGGCAAGGCAAACAACACATGGAGATGGAAAGACATGCTCATGCTGACCCACTGGTGGAGCTACGAATCAATCATCTGTCTAATATCTAATTACTAATATCCATGGAGTCTATCTCTTCAAATCTTAATGTTGCTAAGGTACTTTGGTAAATTCAACTGCATATTTGAGGATGCAAATGGATATGAATGGTACATTTAGCCACAGAACTGTTGCTTATCTGTCTTGGATGATGTATTTACGTATGTTGATAATGTCAAGAGAGGTCGGGTAGACCAAACTTGACATGGGAGGAGTCCGTGAAGGGAGATCTGAAGGACTGGGATATCACCAAAGATTTAGCTATGGACAGGGTGCGTGGAAGTTAGCTATCCACATGCCAGGACCATGACTTGGTTTCGGTATCTTATGGGTTTCAACTCTAGCCTACCCCAATTTGTTTGGGACTGAAAGGCTTTGTTGTTATTTTCGTTGTTGTTGTTGATGATGATGTATTTATGTATGTAGAAATAACAAACAATAAAAGATATGATAGCCAAGAATAATACAGAACCAGAAAAAGGTAAATCACATAAGATAAGAGCTGGAAGACTATTGAACAAGAAATGCAGCCCAATGGAAGTGATTACTGTCACACATTTTGGTACAGTCAAATCTGAATACAGGCACAATTTGAAAGGACCCGCTGATTTGGCAAAGAAGATCAAAATGATGATCACTGGAACACTGAGCACAAACCTCTTAAGACACATCCGTACCAAATTGAAGACCCTTGTCCAACTTCAACATCACCAATAAGGGATGCACTTGGAGCGACAAATGCCTCTTTGTGAACATGAGGGGCTTTGTCAAAGATGTTCACAAGGGTACGATGCCTTGAAACTGGAAAGGTCAAAAACAATATCATGTTAGCACTTTGATAGGTGTAGTTGCTCACAACAGCAAAAACAATTATAACATATGTCAACATGAAACATGGCAATAATAATTAGATGCAGTGCAAACATAAGCAGCATCCTGCAGATAAGGATGCAGAAGATCAGGTGATCAAAAAGTGTCTCAAGAGTTATCTACCAATTCACAGTCACGGAAAGCTAATATGCAGATGAAGAAAAAACTTACAGATGGATACAGATTTTATCCATCTACAGAGTATCACATGAAGAGGAAACGCAAATTCATGAGCTTGATCAGGGCTTCAGTACTCAAAAAAGCTAAGAATCAATGCAAGTAAAATGGCAAAATGCCTTTTTTTACTGAAATGTGACATGCTTACATATCACTAAGGAGATGCGCGAACAAAACGCTAACACAGGATTACTAAGCTTACAAATATATAGGAATATCCAGCAGAAAACATAAAAAAAAAACATCATCAGATATACGAATAAGGGGTGAACACAACAAATACACATCCAATGATATCGATTAGGAAGAAACGTGCAGAACCAAAAAAGTGTTGAATTACATTTGTGTCACCATCAGGAGCAGCGGGCTACAGTACTGGAGCAAATTGCACAACTCACCATGTATACTGAACTCATTTGTATAAAACATAACCTCTAAGAAATATATCCGCAATCAGGCCATCTAAATCCGCTTTCTATCACCTAAATAAACTGTCTGGATAAGCCGGCTTACTGGCAGAACAGAGCTAGTTGCAGTCACATCAGATACCAGAACGGCCGGCCAGCATTTTGAGACGTGGCTGCGAGTTAATAATTTAAGGGTACAGTTGCTTGCATACTACAGTATTGCAGACTCATGAGATGAAGAGTCTTCTGAAAGCAAACTACCAGTATTACTTTATATTCAAATTAAAACAGATGCAAATTGCAATCCCTGGTTGGGGCAATAGTTAATCGTGACACTACACTACATAACTGTAACAAGCAAGCTGCAGCACCAGAACCTCCAACTAATTAGGGGGCTTTTGACCAACAATTAGTATGCTAAAATGTGGTTGTTTTATACAAAATCACAATTGTAAGGAGATAATTTTGAGCACAAAATAAATAAATAACATTGCATACTTATGGAGTAACTGTTGGTCAAAGTCTTGTCTTGAACCGATAAAAGCACGCCCTACATTTTGCAACAGAGTGAATAAAACCTCAAACAATAAATGGAGTACAATGGCCCACGGCGATGATAACAGAACTGGAGCTATGAAATTTATCTTCCAGCATCTTAGTGAGCATCAACTCACCAGAGGAAACCATCATCGACAGATCTAGAACTTTTGAAATTTTAGTTTACAATGCGTAAAACATCAAAGCCATGGCCAACTATATGCAAAGATAAAAGTAAATAAACAACACTGCATTTCACAAAATGAACTGAGCAACTCAGGTAGGAAGACACGTCTATTTGAATTCGAATCTGTGCAAGACCATGATAGCGTGTGGATTAACGAGCACGAATGCACGAACAATGCAGAACCCTAGGTCAACCCCAACCTAATGGGCCGTAATATTTCCTGAAACGCCCCTAACCCTAGGCGCAATCCCGAATATCTGTCTTTTGGAAATCTGCAAAAGTCGACGATGGAGGGGCGAAAGGGGGGATTATTAGGGGCGAGGGGAGGTGTTTAAGCTTACTCTGCTCGTGGAAGAAGTAGTTCCCCTGGAGGCGGCAGCCGAGACGGTCGAGGGCCTGACCGGTCTCCCGGATCCAGAACCCCACCGCGTAAAACGCCTTCGCCATATCTCAGGGCGGCGGCGGCCAAGATCGCAGAACGGCGATTCCGGAGGCCCAGAGGCGGCGGTGGCCTTGCGTTTGTTGGCTCCTGGCCTTGGGAGATCTCGAGGAGAAGAGAGAGAGAGTGGAGAGCTGAGCTGAGGAGGGGGACCACAGAGGGAGGGGAGAGACTGGAGACGGGCCTGGAGAGCAAACCTGGCCAAATGGGCCCGTCTGCCTGGTCTGTGATGGGCCAGGCCGGTATGTGTTTTAATTATTTTTAAACATTTTAGTAGGTCTAATTTTTTTGAGGGGTTTTTAGTAGATCTAATAAATTTTTGTAGAGGTATAAGGATTAAACGGACCGTCCATCATAATGTGGCTTGTTGGATCTGAGGTGTTGGCCCGACATATCTACTATTAATATAAAAATATCAGAAGAGCTGGAATAATAGATCACAATCATCCAACCCACTCCATCCAAGGGACTACAATGTATCCATGTTTAGCGGTACAACACCCTTATCCCCGCTAAACACAACATTTCATCGCTAATCTAGCGCTACGTCGCCCACCAAACTGCGGCCCTGCCTCTCCTTCTCCAACCCTGCTCGATCCACCGACGATCGCAAATTGTGTTGCTTTCCCTCCCCCTCGCATCTTGCGTAGGTTCTCGGCAACGTCTCGCCCATCCTTGTCGCACATGGCTTCCACCGTTGGACTCGTCCTTCCCGTCTTGTCGTCTCTCCTATCATGCACATCTTTCATCACCGGCCCGACCCCTCCACCAAGTTCCATGCCTCAAGATCTTATCGCCGCCTCTTGGGAGGAGGGCACATCGAGAGGGAGAGGACCAAGTCTCCGTCGCTGACTCCTCTGCTTCCCCGCGTCGATATTCTCATCTCATGGTGCCATTGACGCCCAATCCCATCCCGCCTCCAACTCCTTTGCCCCACACGCCGTCCTTTATCTCGCAGAAGAGAAGGTCGAGGATCTCAAATTGTGAGCATTGGGGTGTTGTCGTTGTTTACCTAGATGCAGAAGGAGTGCGATTTGTAGACACCCATCCACCACATCGTTGACGTTGAAGGAGCGTGGTACCAAGAATACTCGAGGATCTGTTCCCGCAAATGTCGTCGACGTCAAGCCTAGAGGGAGGAGCCCCTCTCGCCATTCATCCGACTAACCCTCGCAACCCGCCTAGGGTTTTGACACTGCTAGAGAGAGGGATAGGCATAGAACTAGAGTGATATGGTATGTGTGTTGTCCTTTCTATTCATATCTCGATTTGATCCCTACCCAAGCTATGTCTTTTAACCATGCGGGTGTGACTGATGCTTTATTCATGGACAATTCGGTAGGCCATTAGGCTCACTCCTTGGCAGGGCCATGTTCCAGGGCTATCGTCAAGCCATCATTTGTGAGTGCTCCATCTCCCAAATATTTTTGGGTTGCTTTCGTTGCCCTTGACAATGGGAATCTGATAGTATTGTATTTGTTTGTCGCTTGTTGGGAAGGTTGCCTATAGTGGGAGGATTTTGCAACTCTTCCTAGATGACTAGATACTAGCTTACAGTTTCGATGCCAAAAGTGCTTCTTTTACTCCTACTGAACATATTGCAGTGTTCGTTGCTTTCTAAAATTGAGTGATGGTGAAATGATGTTGATAGGATTTATTTTAGGCTTTCCAAAACATATTGCGATCATACACTAGTACCGAGCGCAGCTATGTGTTCAAAATATTCCCTAGAGGCGGTAATAAAATGTTATCATCTATATATTTCCACGTTCATAATTAATGTTTATATTTCTGTGCTATAATTGCAATGACCCTGACTATGAGATTCATAATAAAACTCATTTGCATGTTTGGAAATGTAAACACCAAGAGTTCTTGGTTTAACCTCTAAGACCAGCTCATGTGCTAACTAATGATTACGTTTTCTTAGTCATGGACATTGTTCTTGTAACAAGGATGTCAGTAGCAATGATAACATATTATTAGCAGAACAGTGATGTTGAATCGACTCCAGTATTGAATGATATACTTAGAGTTCACATCGTAACTGCGTTATAAGTCATATCATGAAATGTTATAATATACGTAATTCTTTAGACCATGAGATTATTGAGTTATTTCACGTGGGAAGATGTACTTTTGTTCTTAGACAAATCTTCCTGTCACTGGGTTTGATAGGGCATATTTCCCCTTGGTTGGTTTTAGTGATTGATGACAATACATTTGCGGATTAACCGGTGCGATGAGCATTTCAGATAATTATATTCATGGCACAAGACGATTATCCTCCCCTCGGTTGATGGAGCGTGAAGACGGAGTTTTCCTTTCGATTTCTTTTTGGTGAATTGAGTCGTAGGGAAACTGCACTATTAAGAGGGGATCCGCTGTGGAATGGTGGGTGGAATCATCACACGTACGCACTCTCTGCGCCCACATATTTTCGATTGCGTCTTGTAGGGTTTTGACATGGTTGCATAGGCTCCCTGGTTCTGCCAGGGCAGTAGTACAGCTCCTGGTGCGGTAGTACCGCGCCACGGTAGTACCGTGCCCTAGTACTGTACTCACTACCGTAAGTCCACTGGACTCACGGTAGTGGGGCACGGGACTAGGCCTTGGTAGTACCATGGGGCGGTAGTACCGCTCCAGGTGCAGTAGTACTGCGCCGCGGTAGTACCGTTCCCTAGTACCGTACTGACTACCGTAAGTCCACTGGACTCACGGTAGTGGGGCACGACACTGGGCCTCGGTAGTACCGTAGGGCGGTAGTATCGCTCCCGGTGCGGTAGTACCGTGCCCTAGTACCGTACTCACTACTGTAAGTCCATTGGACTCACGGTAGTGGGGCACAACACTGGGCCTCGGTAGTACCTGATGGAACGAGATATGATAATGGCTTCTCGCCCTTCGTTGGTTACCCCAAGTGGAAGGTTGAGATGTAGATAGCAGCAAATTTCCCTCGGTGAAGATACCAAGGTTATCGAACCATTAGGACTCCGAATGTTGCAAGTACGTGTCAACGACGCCAGATAAATAGTTGACGTGGACCTACACACAAAAACAAATAACTTTGCTCCCAACGAAGTATAGAGGGGTTGTCAATCCCTCCGGCCTTGTCGTTTACAAAGGATCAAACGCAAAGGGATAATGATAGTGATAATGATAGCGACTAAAAGTAAAAGCAATGAATAAAGTGAAGGTGTAAACAATGATGGAAATATGGACCGGGGTCCCATGATGCTCACTAGTGATGTCTCTCTCCCAAAAGGACGATAAAACAGCTAAGCTGGGTGAACAAATTACAGTTGGGAAATTGACAGAATTATAAATGGACCGCAATGCTAATTATGCTACTTGAAAGTAAGAGGCTCAAAAGTATGGCAGTACGCCAAGACAAGTAGACCGAAATCCATTTGCATCTACTAACTAATTATCCACCTTGAGATATCTATCCAGAAAATCTCGCTGGTATTAAGTTACGAGCCCCACCCAAAGTGTAAACTCAAAGCAACAGACAACTGCATTAAGAATCTATGTGTAAGGTAAACAATCCTTGCAACCACGGTTACAAGCACCGTTGTTTTCTCCCTGGTGGCAATAGCACATCCCCTGGTCTCATGTTTCTGTCACTCAAGCTAGACATCGTGGGGGGGGGCATGAACCCACAATCATGCATAAACGCTCCCTCTTGGAGTTACCATCTACTACTTGCCCAAAGCAATAAAAAGTAACGGAGAACATGCAAGAATTACTCAAGAACAAAATATAAAAGGTAAGCCAAATATATAGCTCATCATGATCTGAACATAATCTCATAATCCATCGGATCCCAACAAACACAGTATAACAACAACAGGAAAATTACATAGGTGCCTTGATCATGTAGGGCAGCTCACAAGGACTAAAATTGAAGAACAAGATTGGAGAGAGGACATCACATAGCTACTGGTCATGGACCCATGGTCATAGGGGGGCTACTCACGGCACATTCGGGAAGCATCCATGGTGGTGGAGAAGCTCCCGGTGGTCCTTCTTCCCTCCTGCAGGGTGCCAGGATGGAGTCTTCTGGCGCTCCCGATCTTGGAAGTGCGGCGGCGGCGGAACAAAGAGGTATTTCGCGATGCGGGGTTCTCCTCGAGGGTTTGTGGGACGAACAGGTAATATAGGCCAGAGGGGGCAGTCAGGGGTGGCCCGGGGCTCCCAGGCGCCCTGGTGGCGCGGCCAGGGGTGGGGTCGCGCCACCTGGCTGCCTGGGTGCTAGGTGGGCCCCCCTGGCCCTCCTTCGGGGTTCCGGATGCTTCTGTCTCGCTGATTTTTCTTGAATTTTTGGAGCACTAAAAATTGGGGTAAAATCACTGCAAC
Organism: Bromus sterilis; assembly: GCA_950022295.1. Classification (NCBI taxonomy): domain Eukaryota; kingdom Viridiplantae; phylum Streptophyta; class Magnoliopsida; order Poales; family Poaceae; genus Bromus; species Bromus sterilis. The sequence continues at coordinate 215,179,307 of OX465597.1, forward strand.
TAAAAGACATCAGCAGACAGAAACTGACACTGGGTGCACTGAGTTAGTAGTTTAGTCCAAATATGTGTAAAATGATATAAAAGTGTAGCAGAACATGTAGCAATGTCACATAAAAGTGCATGGAACAACAGAAATTATAGATACGTTTGGGACGTATCAACATCCCCAAGCTTAATTCCTGCTTGTCCTCGAGTAGTGTAAGGCCCGATATGCGGTACTATTCCAGATCTAGATGTTTCCATCCAGATCCGGGGACGAAGCACATATCGGTCCCACCACGACATATGACAATGCCATATGCCTCGGATTTCCAACATGATATCACAAAATTACAGCTACAAGGATACACCATCTCATACAATCGGCATACAACTGCCTTAATACAATACATCAGCAGAAAATACATGTCTGAGTACAGACTACAATAAAATGCCTAGTGGCAAAAGTAGAACACACCATTCCCATGTCCACACGGGTCCAGGTTCTCCGCCGGGAACCGCCTAACTAGTCGTCGTCGATTCTCCGCGAAGGCGTCCAGAAGAAGGGTCGTCGAGCTCCTCTGAAGTCCAAGATCATTTTCATAACGTGCGTAAAAGAGAGAAGAAGGGGTGAGCTATAACAACAAGTCTTGTAACTAACTTCTCACGGTGAGATGGGGGTAGTGGTTGAGGTTGCAGCCGCACTAGCATTATATAAGTTGCTAACGATCTATTTAGAGTAAGATGAGAACCAAGCATTCAATGAGGAATCGCCTCCAACAAGTCTTGCTATCAGCTACTTACGCAAACATAACACCTAACCTATACTTGTCCTCATCTTCGCATCCCGAAGAAGATGAAGCAGTCAAGGCACACACACGTTGATCAAGTTATTAAGATTATCTCAGTTGTTGTTGTCTATGAACAAGGAGTAGGTCTCAAGTCGTCCATAACCGTGGACACGACTTCTCGAAAATATTTAACCCTGCAGGGGTGTACCAACTGCCCATTACAAGGCTCCGCACGCACGCCAAGCTCTCTCAGTCGGGCCCGTTAAAGACACTCATTGAAGAGTTGTTTCGAGAGATCCAGACGTCACAGTCCCTCTAACTAACAACGCACAAATTCGGGTGGCCCCCGGTGAGTCGACATCCAACTCAAAAGCCGGTCGCGCTCTCGAATCGGTCTCTACCGTCTGGACGAGGTCGGGATAACCTACCCTTGCCCGGGCAGGCTCTCTAGCTTCTACTTGTGGACCAACATGATATACCATCCTACTGGCCCGGTTTGTTTAAATCCACTGGCTCAAACCAGTTACGCACATGGTTTTCAAATGGTAAAATCGGCTTGGCCACCACTGGAAACGTTTGCAGCTAGGTAGGTAAGACAAGGGGACCCCATAGTATCCCACACGCGGTTAGGCACGCTCGCCAAGAGACACAATACCCGAAACTCGGGACCTAGGTGACTCAAATGGAACAAAGCATCGGGGCGAGATAGCCTAGACCTTCCATCCTTCGTCAAATATAGTCAACATTATAATAATCACATCATCCACAATAATATAATAATATGATAGCCCAATCCAAGGAGTAACAGGATAACATAAGTAGCATCTTAAGCATGCATACTAAGAAGTGGTTAAGCAAGCAAGGTACATAGCCAAACAAAAGTTTGCTGGGATGCGGGGGACATGGCTGTTTGGGTTTATTTGAGAGGCATAAATATGAGGTGGTAGGATCAAGCAATCGTTCTATCGTATACCTAGGCACAAGTGAGCTGAAAGTTATAAGCATGATATATGCTCCCCCTTACCTGTTGAGAAGACGATTCTGAAGGTGTAGTCGATCGAAAACTCGCATCGTCTCGGAGAGTATTCGCGAGAGCACACAAGAAGGAAACACTGGAAATACAATCAACGGAGATACCACTATCACTACGGAGCAACACAAGCAAGCAATGAACAAAAAAGCATGGTCAAGTATGATGCATGTCATTTTACTATCATGGCATGCATGAATATCAAAATAAACAAGGTTAACGAAGCTCGGGTAGCAAGGGTGCAATGCTCCCGACAACCTTCTTATGCATTATGTAGGTGAATTGCAGATCCGAAGGATCCTTATGTTATAATTGTTATAATGCATGATCATGGCATAAGAAATGAATGAAGAAGACATGAATATGGATTGCCCACTCACGAAGATAGATCTCGAGACGGGGTTCCTTGAATTAAATGGATGCAGATGACCTGGCATAATATGATGCACCTAATGCAATCTATTGCAGGCAATTAAATGAAGAGCGAGACTACGCTACCGGAAAGCTACGGCATCGCAGAACTACGGTTATCGGATCGCAACAACAAGGAAAATAAATGGAGGATTGCGCCATGTGCAACATACGATGGGTATTTGTGCAAAGTGCAACATCACCAAATAATGCTAGCTCAAATGGACAAATGAACAACACCATCTTATTCCTCATATTTTCTACCCCAAAATCATGTATGACATGATATAGTTGAGACAAGGATGCACATAATACAAGCAAAGAAAAAACATGACAGATTTGGTTCAATTCAAATCATATTTGAATTTAATCCAAACACAAAAGAAGAAGAAAAACTCCACTGGGCTGATCTCGGTCAGCTTGGCCCAAATCAAACTCCACTAGGCTGATCTCGGCCAGCTCTATTGAGCGCCCACGGGCGAGAGGCAGCAGCTGGGCCGAGCCCAACTTGCTGTGCTGCTGGAAAAAAAAGAGGAGGGGTACTAATCAGACAGTTGGCCCCACCTACTAGCGACACTAAAAAAACAATTGGAAAAAGGGGGCGCCCTTGCACTGGACGGGGATCGAATCCAGCACCTCTCGCCGCGGCACAGGGTGCGCTACCACTACGCTAAGGCTACTGCTAATATTAGGAAGCGGATCTGAAGACAAATAAAATAGAGAGGGCGCTAACTCTGAATTCGCCTCACGCAACTGAATTTGCAACGACGAACGACGGGAGCAAACGCCGACGACGATTGCGTAGGTTGCGCTATTCCGGCGACTCGACGACGACGTGCTGCGGGCATATGGATCATCCAGAAACCCATTTTTGCACTGTTCTTTCACCGATGCCCCAAAGGTGGCCGCTTTTCCTCGCCGGAATACCAAGGCAGAAAACAGAGCTCGGCTTCAACAGGGAACAAGAAGGAACCCAGTGGACGCGTCCACCACTTGCCATGGCGTGCTCTCCTCTCGAATTGCATGCATGACGCACGCGCACGCGCACTCCTACTTGCCGGCAACGCGCACAAGATGTGCACGGCTACGCGGTCACGCACGGACGGTGACCCCTGCTACTGCTCAGATCGAAAACTACGTGGGGAAAGATAATGAGAAGGGAACGGGCGACGAAGCTCACAGCGGGGAGGCTGCAGGAGATGAACATGGGCTCGGGGATGGCAGCAACTCGAGGAGGAAGACGACGGCCCGACGGCGACCGGATGCGTGAAGACGACGGAGACGTGGCGGCGACTGCGTGCAAGCGGAGGGCGACACAGACGTGTGGAGGAAGACGAAGGCGACGGTGCGGAGTCTCGGGGGGCATGACTTCAGCGGCGAGGACACCTTCCTTGTCGAGGACAACCGCTGGGTTGAAGACGGTGAAGAGTTGCACGTAGCGGCGACGATCTCGAGCCCATGGACCTCCTGTCCATGGTGGCCACCGAGAGAACCTGAGGAGGAGGCAGAGGAGAGGGAGGAGATGGCATGGCGGTGGTTGGGAGGGGAGAAGAGGAGAAGGGCTAGGGTTCCTGGAGGGGAGAGGGGCTTTAAGGGAGAGGGGAGAGAGGCTGGCCAAGGGGCTCCACCGGCGAGCTCCTCTCTGCTTTCTGTCGAGGAGGAAAAAGGTGAGAGGGAAGGAGATGTGGAGGGGATGACATGGGGAGAATGGGTTGCGGTTTGGGCTGGCTTGAGGGAGATGGGCTGGAGTGATGGGACAAGAGGCCCAAAGCACTGGATTAATTCCTCTGCATTTATTCTTTAAATAAAAGACAACACAAGAATTGTCAAAATGAAACTAATCCTTTTACATAACATGAAAAGTGCTTGGGCATTTTTCTGTTACATGGATTATTGCCAAGATTAAATGTGCAAATTTTTATCCCCAATGAGAAAAATAAAAGTGCAAATTTATATGGAATTTGTCAGTTTTGGGCTGTTACAAGTAGGTAAATGATAACACAGATAATTTTTGTGGTGACATGCTAACACACATATAAGAACTTCAAAGTAAAACAAGTAAGATGTGCAATTCAAGTCAAGATAATAACGAGCAAGAGTCTTAGTATTGATACTAGCAAAGCATGAACATAAAGGTGCAAGAGCTCTCGCTGTCCGTGACTCGAATGTCTCCAAATGGTGTTTACGTGCAAGCAATGGAAGATGCGATTAGAGAATAAAAAAAGTTTAATTGAGAACTCAATCTACTAAAGGTTCACACTTGGTCTCCTTCGGGATCTTATTTTGACTCATCCCCAGACCACTAGTCAGGTACAAGTCAAACTGATCCTCTCCCTTTCGACTTTGAGCACTCATGCAATGGATGATCGCGAGCAAGATACATTGACACTTAGGATGGAAAAGAGAGAAATGATGGAGAAAGAAGACAAAAAGGTGTGAAAGACTCACATCAATGAGGACAATCATAGGCGAGAGAAAGCCAAATGATAGATATGATGTGAGGAGTAGGGATTGCCATGCAACGGATGATATATGAGCTAAGGTAAGCTCTACAATGGAACTAGTGGGGGTGCATCCAACTTGCTTGCTCATGAGGACGTAGAGCTCATTTGAGGAGGCTCATCCTTGGAATATGCAAGCCAAGTTCTATAGTGTAAGGGTTCCCACATAATTATGCATGAATGATAATCTCTATGGAGTACATATATGACAATGGAGTACGAGTGTGGGTCTTTCAAAAGGAATAGTAGTGTTGCCCCTTTCTCTCTTTTTATTTCTTTTTTCTCCTTTTTGTATTTTTGTGGCCTCTTTGGCTCTTTCTATTTATCTCGCATTTGTCCTCTTTGGGATCTTTTAATTTGTCCTTTTTGGATGTTTTCCTCAGTTAAGGGCAACACTCTATATTTTACAAGAATATAGAAGATCTTCACACTTTACAAGAAGTACTCAACATAGAGAAAGAATGAAAACTATCATGATGTATGCAAATGTATGCCTCTGCCAATGTAGCAGGATATGCAATGATACTAGCGCGTCATGTAGCAATTATAAGGGCAAATCCCAACTATCATGCGGCTCCTCGATCAAGCAAAAGCATGTATGACATGAAGATCAAGTCATGAGATGGTGGATGTTGTCTGGCAATGTATCTCGGAAAGGCTATGGAAATGCCTTGATAGGTAGGTATGGTGGCTATTTTGAGGGAGATATGAGGAGGTTTATGATGACAGAGCGTATCGTGCCAAGGGTTTGGATGCACCGACGAAGTATGCGCCAACTCTCAAGGTGATATAGGGCATTGCACGGTACCAAAGAGGCTAGCAAAATATGGGAATGTGGAAGTGACAACAATCGAATACTCGCATTAGTCAGAAGAACTAATGCACTTATTATCGGTGACTCTCTATCTAACCAGGAGGTTCACAAAGAGACGAGTACCCCGAGGAGGAGTGTATGGGGGTTTGGTTACCCTTGCGCATCCTCGATCCATTGTATGTGAGGGTACTCTATATATTCCAACCCCTCCAGAGGTTAGCGATCCATCTAGTAGCTAGAGTTCTCAACTAATTTTTGTAGTTTTTTTAAAATAAGCACGGATTGCCAAAAATATGACACATATCACTAATAGGCTCAAGCTCTTGGCACCCTAATGTCCAAACATTACTCAAATCAATACCTCAAAACTATTGCATGTTACTACTACACTTGTAATATTAACCTTAATTACCTACTCATTCAAGACAAAACAACTCAGTTCAACAAGACCACTCTCTAAACAAGATAAGAATGAAAACTCAAGAGAGTTACTAAATCAACCTAAACAAAGGATTTTAAAAAGATAATCATGAAAACTAAGAGCTAAACATGCCAGTAGCCATGAAAAGATAAAGAACACACACAAAAAGAAAGATAAGCATGCAAGACTATGATGTGTTCTACGGTGGAGTGGAGGTATTGATGCAAAAACACCAAGTTAGCAATCTTCAAGTCTTCACCCGGACGACAAACAACCAAGACTCGGGTACTACTCCAGAGTTGAACCACGAGGAAATACACAATGTTTTAAGCCTACGTTTGACTCTACGACTCAATCGTAGCCTCGGGGGCTACTCCCATCGAGAGCACTGTCGCGCACCCGATAGAACACACTAGAAAGTTAAAGTCAGTACATCACGGGAGGAGTCAAAGACATTTCTGCGCTATCAGAAGGAATCGAAGACATTTTACGCTATCATATGGAGTCGAAGACATTTTACGCTATCGTATGGAGTCGAAGACATTTCGCGCTATCAGATGGAATCGAAGACATTTCTGCGCTATCAGAAGGAATCGAAGACAGTGCATCACAGGAGTCGAAAACACAGTTTATTGCAAGATCTCAACCACAGCTTGAAGTCAACCATAAAGGTATAAAAGGACTCAACTACATTTGGATAGAAGGCAGCTCCTGTTACAAGAGGGAATTACCCAAGGAATTAAGACTTCTACATGTGTGCCCATGAGGGGTAATCGACTCTGATACAAGGGCATCATCACAGACAAAGGAAAAAGGAAGCTAGCAGAGGATGTCAATGACATAACAAAAGGGTGAAGCTCGACTTATTTGTCGATGCTCCACCAGCTTCTTCTCCTGCTCCACCAGCTTCTTCTCCAAGCTGCAGCTGCATGCCTTCTTGTCCGGCTTCACAGCTTCTTGTCCGAGTTGCCGGCGAAGATGAAGCCGCCTCCAGTTCTACAAGGTCGCTTGGCGCGTCCGCTTGATCGATGGCTTGACGTCGATGTCCTCTTCGGAGCTGATGGAGACGGCATCACCACCTGAGGAGTCGCCAGAAGACGAAGCTGTAGAAGATGCAGGCGTAGGACTCCTCGACCTTGTGGAGCTGTCGCTGCTCGACTCCTGCCAGTGCGGATCAATGCTGTTGCCGCTCGGATCGAACGCACGGACAGTGACAGTGCTTTCGCCGTCAAAACGACAGCTGAGCATATCGCCATCTCGCAAATTCAACCACCGAGCAAACAAACTCCAACCAGAGCCAAGAAAAATCAAGTGGGAGCTATCAACCTCCAAGTCAACATAAGAAGGAGATCGACAACTCCTTTGAAGATGCAGAAGCAAGCCATCTAAGCCACGTTTAGAGACAATGTCGGAAAAATCAGAGGGAAGAAGAACGCGATTGGTGCTCTAGCCACGAATGCGTAAAAGAAAATCATAGCGCCAGAATCCCTCCTCCAATGGAGAGGAGGAAGGCATTGGCGCCATACCATGGCGACCACCACGGCATGAGCGTGGTGTACGGCCACCACGGCCACGACGAACACGGCCATGACCAACACCTCGCCTGGGAGCCATGAGAGGAAGAAGAGAAGAAGGAAGAGGCAAAGCAGCAAGCTGGATAGAGGCGAAACGCTGTGGAAGAAAAAGGCTTATTTATAGAACAAAAATCTCCCAGCACAGAGAAGCCAAGACGATAGCAGCAATTAATTCAAATACCAAACGTCGCAGACGTCTCAGATTCCAAGACCAAGATGCTTTCCCACGGGACGCACTGTGCGTGAGACACGTCAATTCACGCGCGTTTCCAAACGCGCGTATTGGAAACTCAACCAGCGCCTGCCGCACGCCACAGCGGTCATCATTATGACCGGTCATGAAGACGTGACGGTTCACTGGCGGAGCATCCCTGACAGCCATCAAACAGAGGCATCGTTATCCTAACTAGCGGCGAAGAATGCCAACAGACATCAAGAATGATCTCTTAAACACATTTTTCAAATATATTTAAACTCCCATCCGGAGCGTACCCACTCAAAACCGAGTCCCAGGTGCTCCCTCACCCAGAGGTCAGCAATGTGCTCGAGTAATCACTCGCACTCACGAGAGTCTCGGGTGCTCCCTCAACCCGACGCAAGACAAACATTCACTAGCCAAGATCATGTGGCGCTAGAGTTTCAGGTGCTCCCTCACCTCAAGAGCCGAAACGGCATTCGAGTGACTACTCGCGAAGAACCCCCCGCCTGAGCACTCGAAACAAGCTCCGCGGGTGAATGAGTGAACAGCTCGCTTGATGTTTTGTTCCAAGTGGGTGCAATACTATTAGGCTCCGCGCCTCAAAAACACACATTCCTGGAACACGATACACTGTGCCCAGATGCCACGCAAGATTAGCGTGTAGGTAAGACCCCGCTGCGAAGTTCGGACGGGCTGGGACTTTCCGAAGAGCGATTTCACTCCCAACCTTTTCCATGCGCTGCGCATGATAGAAAAAGCCGGGCGGACGCACCTTAGGCTATGCACATTACTGGCGGCAAATGGACACCGTAAGACCTGAAGCGGCAGGAATTTTGCTCGACACCAGTGTTCCAAGTTCACGTCGAGGGACGTGGGTTTGATTTGGCTACTGCGGTATTTGCCACTAGTGCAATTCACCAAGGCTCGACCAGTCGACTCCTTGGGCCCTTTCAGCTTAGCATCCCTCGAAACAAGTTTTGTCATGGCCACCAGACTGCCAGCGACCCGCGGTTATACCGCGCATACAAATGACCGACAAATGGATGTACTCGAGTCCCTGCTCGACTCTTCGAGTCCCCCAGGCACTCGGGGGCTACTGACGAGGGGGTGACCCCACGACTCCTACAGATAAGCCTACCCGGTGTTCCTGAAGATAGAAGGCCCATGAAGACCCGCCTTGGCCCGCTAGTTGGCACCGACATAGGAGTCTGCGACTCACAAGGAAGGTGCGAAGACCTGTCGTACGGAGCAAGCTAGGGTTATGAAAGCTTACCTGTAAACGTACATGAACTCCTCGAGACCTAGCCCAGTATATAAGGGATAGGAGGGGCGACGCCAAAGGCATCCAATATCATCTGTAACCCTAGCCTTGAGTGCTCCGGCCTTGGCATCCACTGTAATCGCATCTCCCTCATCAATAATATCGAGCAGGAACGTGTCCTCCTGTTTGCCGACGAGCTATCGTCCAACCTGTGCTTCTCATGACTAACCCAGGGTCCCTGACCATGGGATTTGCCGGGGTTGATCCCCGTCATCGAAGGAGAACGCATAAACGAAGAAAATGCTCAACCCGAAGGTCAAGCTGAACCCGAAGGAAATGATCCCGAAGGACAAGCTGATCCTGAAGGCCAAGCTGATCCCGAAGATCAACCGGATCCTCAAGCTGTTGAAGGAGATTTATCTCGTGTTCGAAGAAGAGTGGACGTCGACTCAATACTCGAAGAGATTCGTCTACCAGGTCTTCCTACCACTCGTTCTCGCACTCGTTTAGCTAACTTATGTGGAAATTTTTCGTTTGTATCCATGCTAGAACCATCGAAATTCAATGAAGCCATGAAGGACTCAGACTGGATGACTGCAATGCTCGAAGAACTTAACCAGTTCGAGAGAAATAAAGTCTAGTCCCTTGTCGATAGACCTGATCCCAAGAAGCATAATATCATTGGTACGAAGTGGATTTTTCGCAAAAAGCAAGATGAAGATGGCATTGTTATAAGGAATAAAGCTCGACTAGTTGCACAAGGCTACACCCAAATCGAAGGTATTGATTTCGGTGAGACTTATGCTCATGTTGCTCGACTTTAATCCATTGGTGTCATGCTTTATTTTTCCAATTACAATGGTATATTGCTATATCAAATGGATGTCAAAAGTGCATTTCTTAACGGTGAAATCGAAGAAGAAGTATATGCTATGCAGCCACCAGGTTTTGAAGACCCAAAGAATCCTGATAAGGTGTACAGGTTGCACAAGGCCCTATATGGGTTAAAGCAAGCACCTCGTGTTTGGTATGAAACACTGAAGGATTTCCTTCTGAAGAAGGGCTTCAAACCAGGAACAACTGACCCGACTCTTTTTACTCGTGCATACAAAGAAGATCTCTTTGTGTGTCAAATTTATGTCGATGATATTATTTTTGGCTGTACTAACCCTGATATCAGCGAAGAATTTGCTCGTATGATGTCGAAGAAATATGAAATGTCTATGATGGGTGAATTGAAGTTCTTTCTCAAGCTTCGAATCCGTCAACAGAAGAATGGGACATTTATCTCTTAAGAGAAGTACCTCTGAGATTGCCTGAAGAAGTTTGATCTTGTCAATTGCAAAACTATCAAGACTCCAATGCCTACGAATGTTCATATAGATGCAGATGAGAAGGGCAAACCTTTCGATCAGAAGAAATATCGCTCGATGATCAGTTCGCTTCTTTACCTTTGTGCATCTAGACCTGACATTATGCTATTTGTTTGTATGTGTGCTCATTTTCAGGCAATCCCGAAACAATCACATCATATTGCTGTCAAGCGAATTCTCCGATATCTGGGTCATACACCTACATTGGGACTATGGTATCCCAAAGGTGCCCAGTTTGATCTCGTTAGATATTCTGATTCTGACTGGGCTGGGGATCGAGTCGATAGGAAATCTACCTCAGGCACATGTCATTTTCTCGGTAGATCTCTTGTTTGCTGGGGTTCGAAGAAACAGAATTGTGTATCCATTTCTACGGCTGAAGCCGAGTATATTCCTGCCGGTTCATGCTGCACTCAAATTCTGTGGATCAAGCAAACACTGAAGGATTATGGTATTCATGTGAAGAAAATTCCATTACTATGTGATAACGAGAGTGCTATCAAAATTTCCCATAATCCAGTGCAACACTCTCGAACAAAGCATATTGATATTCGTCGTCATTTTCTTCGAGATCACGTTCAGCGAGAAGATATTGTTATCAGCCATGTTCGCACCGAAGATCAATTGGTTGATATCTTTACGAAGCCCGTGGATGAGAAAAGGTTTTGTGCACTAAGGTGTGAGTTAAATATATTGGACTCACGCAATGTGCAGTAAAGACTATAACTATTGGTACTATGTATTAGATGTGTTTAAGTAATTTACTTTCGTTGTTTTTTTCTATCGTGTTTCTTTGTCGTTTGGTTTTGTTCGTTTGGTGTTGTCCTATACACTTATCACTCCGACGATTTCTCTTCACTGTTTTTCTTCTCGGATTGATTATGTATCGGACCCTGTTTTCCCTCTATTCTATCTCTATCCCATCTTTGCTTTTCTCTCGTGAACATGTATATTGGTTCTTGATTAAGATTCCCTTCGAATTTCATTGATTCCGAAGGAAAATCTATCGAACTTTTATCTACTTTTATACTCGATGTTCGATGAGTTTGGTCTCGGACATGGAGCAACTTTCTTTCGGTTCGTTGGGATTTTCCCGCGATTACCGCCACAAAATCCGTCCGTTGAATTCGGAGAGACGCGGAATCTGCGCCGTTGGATCGGATTTGACAGTTATGTCAGACCCCACCTCTATAAATACCGATCCACCCCTGCCGACACAGATCTCACATTCCCTCGACTTCATCTCTCCGCTCCCAAGCTCTCGCACGCCATCGTGCTGTTCGTCGCCGTAGATTCCCTCGCCGCTTTGCTGCCGGAAGGACGTCGCCGGAGACCTTCTCGTCGACGAGGATCTTCATCCGCGCCGCCGTAGTTGCCCCACATCACCAAGTTAGGGTATGTGAGGCTCTGGACACGATTTCCCTTTGAATCTGTTCTTCGCTGTCCAGATTTGTTCTTGATTTTCCTTTATTTGTTTTAGGTCTGTTTGAACCGTTCGGATTATTGAACTTTGGGAAATATATTTCTTGAGTTCTCTGTCGATTTCCCATCTCAACTAGGTAAGAAATCCCTCGGATTCTCTCACTTAGGCAAATCCCACAGATGCATATCGATAGATTTACTCTTGTGCACTTCTTTCATACAAGTTCTTCGTTAGATTTGCACCCGATGAAAATCTAGCCTAGCACTTCCATGAAAAACTTGCTTCAAGACAAATTTCTCGATAAGTTTACTGCGTTCAAAATGTTTTTCCTCGAAAATGGCTGGTACTTGTTCACAACTTTCCTATATTCCCTCGTACCTATCTATTTCGCAGGAAAATGTCTGAGAACGAAGGAAATTTCAGAGAGCCCAAGCGTGTTGGAGGTCGTAGAAGAATCACCAACAACTCTGAAGGTCTGTCAGAGGATTTGATTATCGAGAAGAATTTGAGAACGCCTGAAGGCTCAGAAGATGATCTTACGAGAGAAAACAGACTGCAAGAGATTCTAAGGCTTCAAGCCCTTCAATGGTATGAATACAAGTCACTTATTCCTCGCTGGGAGACTTTTTTTGCACTGAAGAATCCCTGGTCTGATGTAAAGTCATTGAGGCTCAAGTGGACGAAGGCAAATAGACCACCTCCTACTCCCGATGCTCACCCATCCGCTCTCAAAAATCCTGAAGATTTCAAAGAGCTGGTAGCTGCTCGAGCTGAACGAGCGAAAAAGAGGAAGGAAGCTAAAGCCAGAAAAGAGGTTGCTGCTGCTGCTGAGGGCATCGAAGATGTTGGTCCTAGTACCACATCGAAGGCTGGCAAGAAATCTGGCAGGCGCAAGAAAAAGGAAGTTAGGGCTTGTTTGATTCATAGGGTAGGAAAATCATAGGAATAGGAAAATCATAGGATTGCAATGGCATGCCCACTCCAATCCTATAGGATTTTGCTTGCACCAAAGTTTGTTTGTGTCAGAACCCCAACTAGGGTAAGTGCTAGGGTTTGAGTGCCCTTTGCATCATGTGAAAAATTTAAAAGAAAATTCAAAAATGGGGAAAAGAAAAGCCCTGAGAAATTAAATCAAATGGCCAGATAAAAATCTTTTTCGAAAAATCATTTGAATGTTTTGGAAAATTCCTAGAATTGTTGCTGATCATTGCAAAAGTGGTTTGGGGATTTTCCCATGCCCATGGAATATTCAAAAATTCAAAAGGTGCATTGGAAATTAAATTAAACTCCAATTTGAATTTAAATTCAAATTGTTTGAATTTCAAAAATGCTCAAAACCTAGGGGTGACTAGCTACTGGTCACCTAGGGTTTATAAAGTTATTTGGGCATTTAACTAAAATGCCTAGCTATTTAAATCTAGGCAAAACAAATAACAGAACAAGAAATCAGAAAGAAATAACAGAAGAAAAGGAAAAAGAAAAACCCAGCCCAACCCCTACGGCCTCGGGCCCAACTAGACTTCCCCGGCCCAGCTCACGACAGCCTTGTCGTCTTCTTCCCCGCGCTGCCAAGTAGCTCGCTGGAGGGGCAGAGCGCGGCGACGACGCCACCGCGACGTCTCGCGTATTCCTGGCCACCTAGGCCCCCTCTCCTCGCCAAGAAGCCGCCCCGCGCACGCCGCACCTTTCCCCCTTGCCCGTGGTCGCCCTCCCCCTCTCCTTCTTCGTCTTCTCCGTGAGCACCCGAGAGCTGCCGGAGCACCGCCGTGCTCAACTCGTAGCCATCGTCGACGCTGAGCCAAGTCTTCGTGTCCAGCGTGTTCACCGCAGACTGCTTCACCAAGGTGGAGAAGATCGAGAGCCCGGAGACACTGGAGCCGCCGATTTCTTCAACATCGCCTCGCCGGAGCCGCGAGAGCTCGCCGAGAAATACCTCGTCCTCGAGCCATCCCCGCCGTAGCCGTCAGCGCCATTGACTCTGGGGTGAGCTCCCCATCTTTTCCCCCTATCCCCAGCCTCTCCCGTGCCTAGAAACCTCACAACCGTTGAGTTTGTCTTCGGCCGCCGCGCGCATGTCGTTGCCGGCGTAGTCTCCGGCAGCGCAGGTGACCCCCTCCTACACCAATCGACGCGGGCGAGCACAAGGAGTCGCCTGGTGCCGTTCGTTGGCCAAATGGATCCCTGCTCCGCCGTTCCGCACGGGCGCCGCCGTGACCCGTGGTCACCGGCGGTTAGCCGCCGGCCACTTTGGGCCAAATGACCCTTAATCACCCATTAAACCACCCCGCAGCCACTGACTGGTGGACCCTGGCCCCCCCTAATGACCCTGTTTAGTTAATTAAACCGGGTTTAAACCCACTGCCACTGACACCCCGACCCCACCTGTCAGCCCCCCCTGTGACATCACCCCCACCTCAGCATGACGCAATAAATCAATTCCAGGAAATTAGAAATGGATTAAAGAAATTACAGAAATTCCAAAAATTAGCCAAAACTTCAATAAATCATAGAAAATTCATATTAACTCCAAATTGGACAAATAATATATGAAAAATGATCAGCAGAAAATTCTCTATCCAAATATTCAACTTTCAACCATGTTTGAGTTGATTTTAAAATGGGACCAGTAGCTTTTTATATTTGGCTTAAATGGAATTATTTCAAATTTAATTCAAATGTTAATTCAACTTGAACCTTTGCAATGCAACCTTGATCACTTGTACATCAGAAGCATATCAAACACATGATCACATTGTTTTCAATAACCAAACATTAGCACATGCAAGATGACCTAATTTGAATAACATTTGGAGTTTGAATTTGAATTAATTTTCAAATCAACTTCAATTAAAATGTGACAATTTGAACCTAGGTCACATCAATACCTTTCACATCATGTGACAACCTAAACATGTGCTTGTGCATTCTATTACATTGTCGCCCCCCTTTGTTGATGATTGTGCCGGTAACAGTGCCTCCGAGACGGTGATCACCCCCGAAGGAGAAGACCACCGTTAAGACCCGTGTATCGTCAGCAAGGCAAGCAAACCCCATTGATCATGTCTATAAAAATCCCAATTCCCTCTCAGTCTCGCTTATGCATGTTTAGGAGATCACCTTGTATCGATTCTACCGCATAGTTGAACCCATATCCGATGCATGACCTATCATTCTGTCACCGTATTAAGCAAACCACAATCCTAGCAGAATTAGGAGTTGAATGATGAGCATGTGGCCCCTGCAACTGTTAATGCTTATTGCATGCTTAGTGGTACAATGAGGTTGCTTTTGATGTGAGTCGGGATGATAGTGAACATGGTGTTGATGAAAGTGAAACAGTGTTGGTGAATCCACCCTAATACAAGGTGAACGATGAGAGGCTGTGTAGGAGTACACAGTGGGTTGTCTCGTTGAACACCGCCTTAAGCACCGAGTTCTTGTATGGTAATCCAAGACAAAGAGTACAACCACACATTGGGCTTACTGACCCCTCTCGGCCTAGTACCTTGATCCGTGTCGACGTCCAGGAGTCACATTAGTTCGGGCCTTCCATTTGACATATGCATAGAAAAAGAGTGAGTGGAAATGTTGCATCATCCTAGATATGTGGGTGGATCTGTGAGACAGTGAAACCATCTGTCAGAGGTGGCGTCTCGGTTGCCTACATTGTCTGGGTCCGTTTCATTGATCCGGCCGGACTCTCGAGCGGTGACAAACTCAGATAGTCGACTCCTGGAATAGACCGGTTGTGAGCGAAGTGTCGTGGTGAACATCCTCGCTGTCACCTCTTGAACGGTGGCGAGACCTGGCGGTAATCGATGGTCATGTGTGTGTAGCTTACACCCTTGCAAGGTTAACAAAACTATTCGAATAGCCGCGGCCGCGGTTAAGGACTACTTGGAACCTGTACCTGATTATTAGACAACTTGAACTGGATACTTCTAAAATACACCAAGATAAGTGTGAGTGCTATGGCGTGCTTTATCGTGGGGAAGTCGAGGAAGGCACCATAGTGGTGTAATTGGTTGGAGATGTAATGGACTCGTGTACGCTTCTTACCTCAAGTCTGGTACTCGTAGTTCAGGACTAGCCAAGTCAAAGCTGGAACTTCTGCATGTTGAACCCCACCTCCTTTACCTTGATACTTGAGCATGAGTAGTGTAGTTCTGATGTAAGTCTTGCTGAGTACGACTTTGTACTCACGTTTGCTTATTCTATGTTTTAGATGAGAACCCGGACCCCGATGGAGTCACCTTCGTGAAGCTCGACGTTGACTAAGTTAGTATAGTCCCAGACAGCAGTCTGGTCCCTCGTGGAAGAGCATGTTTGTTGTACAAGGCTTCTCTAAGCCATTTGTTAATCTTGTCTGTACTCAGACCTAATTTGCTTCCGTTGTATGATGTAATGTGGTCACAGACATGTGATCTTTGTATGCTCTATGTGTATATCTATAAAGAGTACTTTGTAGAGTTATGTGATGATACCTGCTGTTCATACTAGGCATGTGTGCTGCGTGTATGTTTATAACATGCATGTCTTAGTATGGGTTTTCGAGACCTTGGTTGTGATCTGGCTGGCGGTCTTTTATACACCAAGTGGCCCTTAGATGTGCGCAGCTTGGGGCATCGCGATGCGATTGCTCGTGACTCCGTCACGTGCACACTTTGTGGTATGATCAAGCCCGCCCTAGACCCCGACTAAGTGATCGGGCAGGAGTAAGTATATGTAAGAGTTATGATTCAATCGATAACATGGTTGAGGCGACTTGTCTATGAATATGGGATTCACCACCCATAAGCATTTAGACTTGTGAGCGGACGATGAGGACCCATCTCAGTTGATAATCCGGCCTGGATGGGTTGACCCTCACGTTCGATGCTTACCGAGAACGTTCTGTGCTTGGCCTTGTCTGCTTAGACAAGTGGGTACGGTTCTCGGCTCTCCATGTGATTGTATCGTGACTGGAATTACATACGCTAACCACGGGTCCCGACAGTTTGATTCCATCAAAGGAATTGTAGAAAGAGGTTGGAGTGAATGTTATGATTCCTATAGAAAGTAGTACAAAAATTTCTATGGGAAAAATTCCTATAGGAACAATTCCTATGAATCAAATGAGTAACGTAGGAAAAAATCCTATGGGATAAAATCCTACAAGAATCCTATAGAATTCCTATGAATCAAACGAGACCTTATTGTTTCTCCACCCGAGGAAACTTCTGACGAAGAAGAAGCCCATTCTGATGGTCAAGACCCTGGCACAGAGGCAGATGTCGAAGACATTGCTCTGAAGAAGAAACCGAGCAATAGAGGCGTCAGGATCCAGGAGCCAGCTTCTAAGGCTCCTCGAGCAACAATTGATATGACCAACTTGGTCACTGATCCACCAATTTCCTCTGCTCCCCCCGTGAAAACTCGCAGACAAAAACCTTCGGTCAGGTCGAAGGGAAAGCAAGCCCAAGTGGCTGAAGATGATGAGACCCTGACCCAGCGAATGGAAATGCTGGCCAAGCAACAGGAACTTGAAGCGCAAGACTTGATAAAGTCCAAGCTTCTCAACTTTCACAGTCAGCCCGAGGACAAGAAGGCAAAAGTTGCTCAACAATTGGGCATCTTGCATCTGGTAAGCGAGAAATATAGACGACAGATTGAAGGAGGCACTGTCCCCAATGTTCCGAAGGAAAAGGTTGTGGCCCCAAGTGCCACCGAGAAAGTAGTGGCTCCCACAGTCACGAAGGAAAAGGATGCAACCGCTAGTGCTAAGAAGAAAAATGCTGAGGCTGCAAGTGCCTCGAAGGATAAAGCTGTGGCCCCCAGTGTCGTAACAAAACTAGTTGCTGCTGCCAAGGCCACCAAGGAGGCCGAAAGAAAAGCCAAAGAGGGAAGGCAAAAGGCTCAGGCTGCTCCAGTTCCTCGAGATGCTCCTTCTCCTGCCCCTGGTGCTCCAGTTGTGTCTGGCCCTCGTGCCGATGAAGAAATCTCCAATGAAGGAGATTCTGCTACAAATGCTGCATGGGATGCAGCGCAGATTTCCAAGTACTTTGGCCTATGGCCACCACACCGAGCAAAGTGACTGCCGAGGATGATGTCCCTCCAGAGATATAA
The DNA here is from genome assembly GCA_950022295.1 of Bromus sterilis. Lineage (NCBI taxonomy): Eukaryota > Viridiplantae > Streptophyta > Magnoliopsida > Poales > Poaceae > Bromus > Bromus sterilis. The sequence continues at coordinate 215,197,188 of OX465597.1, forward strand.
GAACGAGTAGCTCGCTACATGATCCGCTGGGAAGGATATGTCACCCAGGATCACAAGGACAAAGAACAAGAAAAGTTTTACTCCAAGCAGCTTCGAGCAGAAACTGAGGACCTTGAGTCCCGACAGTTTTTCAAGGTCAAGCTTTCAAGACTTGGTGAATCTAGAAGGGCAAAGAAAGAAAACATCACTGCTGTCAACAAAAAGGTTCGACAGATAGTTTCTGATATGTGCAAGGAGCACAATGAAGCCCTATCCAAGAGACAATCTCGAAAGAGAAAGTCTGCTGCCCCAACCTCTGCGCGTGGGACGCCAGAGATCGAGAAAAATTCTAAGAAGGAAAAATCTGCTGAGGTCGTTGCTGCAATAGCACGACAGGAAATTGCCCCAACCCTCACCAAGAAACCCACTCCACCCCGTACGAAAACTCCACCACCTCGCCAAGCCACCCCTCCACCTCGTCAACCATCACCACAAAAAGCTTCGTCGCCACCACCCAACCCACCATCACCACCACACGTTATTCCATATACCACCCCAGCCATCGAGCCTGAAGGTCAAGTTGAGACCAAGCAACCTGCTCAGGTCGAGCAAGAACAGCATGCCCCAATTCCATCAGCATAGAAGGATTATTCCTCTTCCCAAACTCTGAACGAAGGAGAAGAAGATGATGTTGATATAACAACTGTTTCCTCTCGTCAAGATGCTGCCGAAGGACAAAGTTCTGGCGATGCCAGTTCGAGTGAAAGTTCGTCCTCATCCTCTTCAAACTCTTCGAACGAAGAGATGATTGATGCCTTTGCACAACTGAATGAAGACATGGAGTCTATGGAAACTGCTGAGGCCGAGAAACATGCCCATACCGACAAAGGAGATGCCATCGAAGAGCAGGCCGAGGAAAATGCTCCTGCAGCAATCCCAGCTCAGGACATCATAAATGTTCCATCTTCAATTCCTCGCCCTAATGAGCCAATGCTTCAAATGCCAGATAATGCAGCTGAGGTTTTTCCAGTGGATGAGCTGCTACACTCTGCGCATCCGAGAGAAATGTTGCCATTGTTCCGCCCCGATGTTGCTCGAGGAGACCCTATCTTCAAGAGGCGGGAACACAAGCCATTTTTCTTCGGGACCAATCCTTACGAGAAGCCCAGAAATGCATATTCTCTTCTGTTTTGGACCCAGGAGCAGGCCATCTATTATACTTGTGTGTTGTACAACAAGGCTAGAGTTTTCCAACATCAGTACCTTGACATGCCTTCGGTGTACGCCACTTCTTGTTTCGAGAATGTTGCCGAAACAATTGATGGTCTGCATGCTCATAGGATGTTTGCTCTCGATTGTGGCTACAATCCCGAGCTCATCAAGCAGTTTTATGCCACATTGTATGTCAGTGGTGATCCTGAGAATTTAAAGACGTGGAAATTTGATTACATGATTCAAGGCCAAGTATTCCATATGACTGTCGATCAATTTCTGGCCATAATCAATTTACCTCGGTTCGAAGGATTACCACACAAACTTCATGATCTGCCTGCCCCAACTCCTGCTGAATTTTCTATGCTCATGAATCCAGATGTCGTAGGAGATCACTACCCTGCTGAGCCGAAGCCAAGGCATCTAGTTTTTGAAGCAAAGTCATGGTTCTATATTCTTTCAAAGACTTTGATGCTAATGCTCGATATGCACGATGATTTTCCAATTCCTCATGATGTGAAACTTTCTCTGTTGAAGTTAGTCCATGGTCATCCCTTCGATTTCGAAGACTACTTAATTTGCACGTTGGTGTCTTGTGATGATGATCACAATTCTCATAAGCCATATGCCGCCTGGCTGATGGCGATCTGCAATTACTCTCGGGACGTGCCATTCCCCATATCAATTTTCCCCAAGATTTTTACTCCACCAGTAAGGGAAGTGTTGCAGATTATTACTCAACCCAACGACCAGTTTGCCGAGCACACCGGCATCCGCGCCCAAATGACTGAGCGCAATATTCGCTCAAAATTTATCAAGCCAGTGCACCACATGGAGGTATCTCTTCGGTCCCAGCAAATGCTTCAACATCATATTGACCAAGATTTCCTTCAGAAGCAGAAGATGATGGATGAAATCAACCATCTGTGAAACATTGCCATGAACAATAACCAGATGCTGCGTGAATGTCTTCGCCGTGATTGGAAAGGGCTGCGCAAGTTCAATTCCCTCGGTCAACTTCAACGCCGCGGCTTCGAAGAATATCCTCCTCATATCAATAGGAACTGGACCAATGATGATCGTGTCGATCAACCAGATTTCAACATTCCTTTACTGCCAAAGAACATGGACATGCTCAGTGTTGATGATTACTATCACATCACAGTGAACACTATTTCCTCCGACTCCGACAAAGATGAAGCGCCTCCACGCCGAGCGAGAGTTTACTCTCCCCTTCCTGGAAGCCCCAGGACCCCGCCGGAATCACAATTGGAATCTTCTGGAGATCACCACTCGTTCCGGACGAAGATCACTCCTCCAGGCGGTCTCCCCATTCGTCGTCCTCCAACGCTCGCCGAATCTTCTCGACGTCGTCAGCGCCGCACAAGCGAGTAGGGATTTCTTTGACCCTATTCTCTCGACTTTTTGTACGTTGTGACAAAAAGGGGGAGATGTAGTGGCATCGAAGAAATTAGTTTTCCATCGGGGTTAAGGGCTTTGCTTTTCGTTCGTTGAACTTTTGAACTTTGGAGTTTCTGAGTAGTTTCAACAAACATTCAATTCATATTCGATCTGGTTGTAACTAACTCTAAGTAGGTCTGTGAACTGCTACTTATATCGTAAGATATCTATCTGCTGCTTGGGATACTTAACCTTTTGCAGGAAGTTATCTTTCATATAAGTTCACAGGTCATTCGAGGAGATTGCATATTTCTTATTGGATATTATTTGGACTGCAATCTTGCTCGCTAAGATTATTGATGTTTTCCCTCAACTCAACTATTGTCAAATATGCACTTCACTGGAAATTCACATCTTCCGTGCATACATCAAGGGGGAGTATTTCATCGATCTTAGCAACGGTTTATCATCGAAAACTCAAAACTTTCAAATTATTTATCGATGCATGTTTTGTCAACAATCGTCCAAAAAGGGGGAGATTGTAAGAGCAAGTTTTGCCCCCGAAGGTTTTGGACATTGTTGGACAAAGCAGTAGTGGAACTAATATTGTTTTCGAGTATAAACAAATACTTAGGTTCCGAAAGAATGGAGTTTGCAAGGAGAAGGTCGAAGGACAACTCACTACAGCGAAGCTGCAGTCAACTACTGAAACTTTCGAAGGAAGACGACCCCTAAAAATGTCGTTGAAGAAGAAGACTCTCTCGAGTAAAAGCGCAACTAGGAGAAAGCTGAAGTTGGTCGAAGACTTAGCCTTTTTACTAATTTCTCTTTGTTTTCTTGAGTCGTAGGAAAAACCGTACTATCAAGAGGGGTTTGCTAGTTGAGATATTTGTCGAAGTGAATTTGCTCTGCTCAACCTAAACCCACAAAAGCCTACCGAGAGAAATCTTACTGAGTCGAGTGAATAGCTCGAATGCAAAGTCATCACACTTCGTGCCTTCGAGAGAGAACTCGTTCGGTAAGTCAGCTTACTTGTTCCTCAAGTAAAGTTGCGTAGTGATTGGAATCTGAACGTTGTGGACATGCGTCAAGCAGTCGCATCGGGTCACTTTAGTCATTTTACCCATCGGGATCGCCACCTATAAATACCCCGCACCTACCCGCCATTTTGGGTTGGCTGCTCCACTGAAGATTCTAAGACAGAACTACTGTGAGCATCTCAAGAGAGATTCATCGAGAGAAAACCAAAACCCAAGTCTGAACTGAGTTGAGAAATTCACAGAGACTTAGGTTGAGATTAGCCGATCTTTTTATCTTGGAGAACTGCAAGTCTCCTAGACGGTTAGGCTTCGCCTGTCAAGCAGTCGAAGAGAAATTGTCGCTGCTGAAGGAAGTTTGTAAAGGTATCGGAGATGTCCTGAATCATCTACCACGAGTGAAAACTGGACAAGCTCGAGGAGATTGTTGCAGTGGAGAATAGACAGAGAGAGTTTTGCTCCAGGTGTTCAATCACCAGTCCCTCCAACCAGACGTAGCACTTTGCAGAGTGTGAACTGGTTTACCAAATATCGTCGTGTCAGGCTCGTTTTCCTTCTTGCATTTACATTAAGTATTTACTCGTTGCCTGTTTGCCTTCGATGTTTACCTTCGCTTCCAATCCTTTCGAGCCATGCATGTCTTTCGATACTGTATTTCCTTCGAGATGCCTGTAGTCCTTCGCAGTTTGCATGAATTCCTTCTAAGTTCCTTAGAATTTTTAGAAGTGATCATTCACTCCCTCCCCCTCTGATCATTGTTGAGCTTTCAATACCCCGAGTCTTGTAGTCCAAATACGGTATGACCCACGAGGGAGTGGCATGTATAGCGGCCACTGAGGCCATCTCTGGGTCCGGTACTGCTATATCCTGTTCTGTGGGGAGCTGCACAGACGGATGCAGTAGAACGTCAAGGAAAACGTTTGGGGGAACCAGTTTTCGTTGAGATCCGAGCCGGGACAATGCGTCGACCGCCTCATTTTTCTGCGATCCACATGGTCCACTTGTAGTCGATAAAGAACTCGGCTTGCCTTGAGACTTCTCTCCTGTACGCCGCCATGATGGGGTCCTTAGAATCCCACTTCCTTGATACTTGCTGGGAAACAAGATCAGAATCACCAAAGCATTGGATCCGGCTTATGTCCATTTCACGTGCCAATCGGAGGCTATGGAGTAAGGCTTCGTATTCAGCTGCATTATTGGTGCAGGTAAATTGCAGCTATAAGACATAACAAAATTTCTCCCCCCTTGGTGAAGTGAGAACGACTCCGGCTCCTGAACCCTGAAGCTGCCAACTCCCGTCAAAGTGCATCATCTAGTACTTCGTAGTCAGTTTTTCTGGGAGTGCCTGGAGTTCCATCCAATCATTCATAAAGTCGACCAGGGCCTGGGATTTTATAGATGTTCGTGGATCGTACTTAATGTGATAGGCTCCTAGTTCAATGGCCCACTTAGAAATTCTTCCTGTAGCCTCTTGATTCTGGATGTTGTCGGAAAGTGGTGCTGAGCTGACCACTGTGATTGGATGCTCCTGAAAATAACAATTCAGCTTCCGACTTGCCATAACACTCCCAGGACCAACTTCTGCCATTGAGGATATATTTTCTTGGATGTTGTCAAGACCTCACTGACATAGTAAATAGGTCTCTGCAGGGGATGCTCCTTGACCTCTTCTTTACATTCCACGATGACCACAACGCTGAGAGCTCGATCGTTAGCTAATATGTAAAGAAGCATAGGTTCCTTGGGTTTGGGAGCTGCCAAGATGGGTGCCTGGGACAAATGGTTCTTTAGTGACTCAAGCGCCTCATTTTCCTCTGCGTCCCAAACGAATTTCTTTGTCTTCCGTAGAAGTCTATATAACGGGATGGCTTTCTCTCCAAGCCGTCTTAAGAACCGGCTCAACGAGGCCACACGTCCCGTGAGTCGCTGAACCCCTTTGACCGAAGTCAGCTTCTGAAGTGCCATGATAACGCTGTTTTTTTCTGGGTTTTCCTCAATCTCCCTCTCAGATACGATGTATCCGAGGAGTTTCCCAGCTGGGACTCCAAAAGCACACTTAGCTGGGTTCAGCTTCATCTGATAAGCACGTAGATTCTTGAAAGTTTCCCGTAAGTCATCAACCAGGGAGCCGGCTAACTGGGAATTTATCACTCTGTCATCCACATAAGCGTGCCCGTTGCGTCCAATTTGCTCGAGACAATTCTGCACTGTACGTTGATAGGTGGCTCCTGCATTCTTCAAACCGAAAGGCATAGAAGTATAGAAAAAGGCTTCAAAAGGGGTGATGAAGGATGTCTTCTCCTGGTCCTCAATGTCCATGTTAATCTGATGATACCCAGAGTAGGCATTGAGGAAACATAGGAGCTCGCATCATGCAGTTGAATATATAATCTGATCAATGCGGGGCAGAGCAAAAGGATCTTTCGGACAGGCTTTGTTTACGTCTGTGTAATCAATGCACATACACCAAGTCCCGTTCTTTTTCCAAATGAGGAGCGAGTTTGCTAACCACTTTGGATGAAAAATTTCCATGATGAACCCGACAGCTAGGAGGCGGGCTATCTCTTCTCCGATAGCATCTCTTCTCTCGTCGTTAAAACGATGGAGGAACTGTTTTACTGGCTTCAGGTTTGGATCAGTTTTAAGGTGGTGCTATGCGTGTTCCCTCGGGATGCCTGGCATGTCAGAAGGTTTCCATGCAAAGATGTCCCGATTCTCACAGAGGAACTCGATGAGCGCGCTTTCCTAATTATCCGAGAGCCCCGTCCCAATGATGAACTGCTGTGAAGCGTTACCAGGGACGAAATCGACTTTCTTGGTATCTTAAGCGAGCTGAAACTTCGGATTGGTATCCAGAATTGACCTTTTAAAGATCGTGGGATCCTCTGGATCTACCTTCTCCTTATAAGTCGTCAAGTCCTCCTTGGCGTAGGACGACTCGGCATATTTAACATGTTGTTCCTCACATTCAGTGGCCCACGACTGGCTTCCTTCAACCGTGATTGGTCTGTTTGGACCTGGCATTTTGAGCTTTAGGTAAACATAGCAGGGACGAGCCATAAAGCGGGCGTAATCCGACCTTCCCAAAATGGTGTGATATGGACTCTCGAGTTTGACGACTTCAAAGGGTATGCTTTCAGAACAAAAGTTTTCAGAAGTCCCAAAAGTCGTCTCGAGGTATACCTTGCCTATGGGTCGCGCTGATTTTCCTGGAATGGTTTCATAAAAAATCGTATTGGAGGGTTATAGCTATTTGTGGGTTAAATCCATTCTGCGGAAAGTCTTATAGTAGAGGATATTGATGCTACTTCCTCCATCCATGAGAACCTTATGCAAGGTGTATCCTCCGACCTGTGGTGCCACTACCAAGGCTAGGCCCCCCGGGTTATCCACCACTTGAGGGTGATCATCCCTTGTCCAGGTTATTGGTTGTTCAGACCAATTGAGCCACTTGGGGATGGAAGGCTCCTTCACCATAGACAGAGCCGCACACTATTAAAGTTTTCTGTCTCTCCGACAGCTGGTGGTGGTGACGACGTGGTATGCTTCATGGTCGTTGAGCTGCTTTGGATTTTCTTGAAATCCGGCCAGTCCTGATTGCATCTTCTCTCGGCTCCGGATCCTTGATACCGGGATCCTGAGTCGGCTCCCGTATTGCCTGATTGCTGATCATTATTTTTGTAGCCGACTCCCTGATGGCCGGTTTGTTGGTTGCCGTTATTATAAACGGCTCCCGAACCTGAACCAGGGGGTCCTTGGTCTCCTCCACCATTGCCTCCTCGCCGTCTGAACTCCTGCATGATGTTGCATTTTTCCCAGGAGTGATTTGCCGGGCGACCAGGTCTGCTATGTCTTGGGCATGGCGCTTTGATGGCGGACTCGTAACTATTTGGGCGAAAGTTCTCCTCTGACTTCCGGTAGTTGCCCCCTTGCCTCTGTCTTTGGGAGCCGACATTGGTGTTGGCTACTAAGTCAGATGCATTCTGATCAAGACGACGCTTGTTCTGCTGACCCTGGTTTCCTCCGTTGTGATGCCCTTTGCCACCACTTTTCTTTCCTTGGCCAGTTTTATCTTCATCGGAGCCACCGTCTTTGGTTTTGTCAGACTCCGCATACTTAGTGACTGCGTCCATGAGCTCCCCCATATCTCTGACCATTCTCTTGATACGGCCGAGTTTATGGATCAAGGGCTCAAATTTGAAGTTCTTCTCTAGGGCTAAAACAACTGTCTGGGCAGTGATGCTATCCGAGGAGTGGATTATTTTGGAAACTTATCGAGCCCAATGGTGGTCCGACTCTCCTTCCTTCTGAACACAATGCTCTAGATCAATGATTGTGGTAGCACGCCGGCATGTGCCTTGGAATTTTTTCATAAAGTTCTCCTTCAACTCTGACCAGGAGATGATGGAATTTTCGGGGAGATTCTTGAGCTAGTGTGAGCCGGTCCTTCCAGCATCATCGTGAGGTATCGGGCATAGACTCCGTCACTGGCCTGGAGCATGTCCATTGCTAGATCATAGATTTCGATCCATGCAGTGGGGTCCATATCCGCCGTATGGTTTGGGATTTTGCGAGGTCCTTTAAAATCTGACTGTATCCAGGCATTCCGCAAAGCCAGACCTAAGCACTGATTCCCAACCGAGCGACTAACAAAACCTGCCTCTTCCTCCTGAAGTAGGGGTTGTGCTGTCGGCTTAGGAACCATAGCCGCTAATTGTGCGATAAGTCGGGTTGCCTGATGCGGTTCGGGATCTGGTTGCCCTCTCTGCTGACGATGACTGCTGGAATCGGCGGGGGCCGGAGATTCTGCTTGCCGGGTCATACTTGGGCGAGGAGTTTCGTGTAAATATGAGAAACCATGCGAGTATTGTTCCTGCTAAGCGGCTGCAGTTTTAAGCATCTCTACTGCGTCTCGCGTGCCCAGGTCCGCGGGGGTGTTTCCGTGAAAGGGGAGGTTGGCCAAATACTGTGTAGCAGCGATTTTTTTTCCCATGGGGTTGTTGTAGTGGCTAGGCGGTGTATGGAAACGATTCGGCTCTCGCACGGGGGGGGGGGGGGGGGAACCCTGGCGGGTGGCTCCCTGCTGCGGGGTTTGGAAAAGTGCTTGTCCTACCATGCCCGACGGCATCCGACTCACGTGCCTGGTTTGGTGAGCGGTTGAGTAGTTTTCCATCTGAGCGTTTAACTGTGTGGATCGCTCCTGCACGCGCCTGGCTTCTCGCGCAAGCCGGCTTGCTTCTTCTGCCATCAGCTCCTTCTCTAGCTGGATTGCTCCGCGAATCCTGGTCACTTGCTTCTTGAGCTCATCGATCTCCGCTTTACGTGACTCCTGATTTTCCACAGTGATCGGGGTGGCGAGAGCTTTTTGCAAAGCGTCCAGGGTAGCCGTGAGGGCCTTTGTACCGGTCAGAGCCGGTTCTGCAGAACGGGCGACCGACCCACCAGCTTGGTTTATAACCGTGTTCTGCTGATCCTGGGGGTCCTCCATGTAAATAGTAGCGTAGTATGGTCGCTGAAGGTAGGGGGAATCTAGGTCATAGCCCTCTAATACCGATTTGGGCTAGTTGCTTCCACCAGAGCGGATTGACCCAGAATCTGAATCCTTTTCTCCACTAGGGTGTGAGTTGGCATCAGAGAGTTCCTCCGAGTCATCCTGTTCCAAGGTCTCGACAGAGCACGCCGACTCTTGAGATCCGTCGGCGAATCCGACGAAGACATGCCTAGAGTTGGTTGTAAACCGGCTCATGAATTTTGCAAGAACGTCGTGATCTGGCTTTGGATCAGATCCGCTTGTCCTGCCAATGAAGATGTGGATGGAACCGACTAGGGCTCGATGGCCTGACTCGACGGAGTCGACCTCGGGCCTTCAAGTGGTGTCGTCGATGTAGAGCTTCCCTCGCCAGCTTCTGGTGATCTGGCCAGCAACGAAACCTTGCATACATCGCATAGCTCCTTCCAGTATTACGACGCCTGTGTGTGCATGCCCCATGGTGGGCGCCAACTGTCATGTGAAAGTCACGGCAGATATCCTCATTAGGGAACTTAGTGTGGGACCTTTTCTGCGAGGTGAATACGAAGAGGGAGTCGGTGAGATCACAAGACACGAGATTTACCCAGGTTTCTGCCCCTCGAAAGGTAAAGACCTACTCCTGCTTTCCTATTATTGGGTGTTGACTTCTCAAATACAAAGATGCGGAATCGCTACCTCTGCCTTGAGAAAATCTAAGTTGAGTTGTCCCTTTGGCGCCCCGGGGTGCATTGTGATGAAGCTTCGTGGTTTGTTGGGAGCCTCCAATTAAGTTGTGGAGATTGCCCCAACCTTGTATGTAAAGGTTCGGTCTCCACCTTGAAGGCCACCACGTAGTGGATCACGAAATCTTGCATTGGTAAGAGCGTCAGGAGAAATAGGATGGCCCTTGTTGGCTTCGTGTGAGCATCGTGCTCCACACCCTCTCCAAATTTAGACATAAGTTTCGAAAGAGAAGGAACTTCAGCAACATATCCTTGTCTCCTGTGTTCCCTTTACCTTTACTTTGTGCAACTTTATTTCATTGCTTATTTCTTGCTGGCTCATATAGTGTTGCATTAGTTGGCATATAGGTTGCTCACTTAGTTGCACATCTAGACAACCTATCTTTCTTGTTGAGCCTTAATTTGTTAAGAAAAGCTTAAAAATTGTTAGTCGCCTATTCATCCCCCTAGTAGACATTTCGATCCTTTAAGGGTTGTAGTAAGATAAGTTCAAGGTATATCAGATAGTGCGTCTAGAAACTGCAATAGTTCAAGATTGGGATTTGCTCCTTCACAATGAAGAGATATTTACATCAAGACCATCGGTATTACGGTATTCATAATAGTCTGTCCAGACATAGTGAGACTTAGTCACGGGGATAGCAGAATACGATAACAAGTAAATGTGACAAACGTGCAAGGAGGTTAACGATTGACTTGTGTTCAAGGAGTTGTTACACATGGGTGCCAAACTTATCGCCTCTAACTTTGTCTTATACCGCAAAGCAAAGGGAATGGTACATGACTAAACATAATGGTTCACTCGAAGTTTCTTCGTGTATGTGCAGGAGTCAACATGGGTGTCCATGCACTAGTACCGAACAAAGCTATGCACACAGTTTTTTACCCCATTCGCATACAACTTGTGCTTGCGTGGGTAGGCGATGAGGGGTGCCATCGCTGACAGGAAGCAAAATCGTCTGCGATCACAACTCGTCCCCTGCAATTTTTAAACCAGTACTCATGTGTGATCGTGACATAATCACCCACAATCGCGTACTAACAATTGTGTGCAATATACTTATATCTCTGACGAGCAAATCCGAGGTAACTGTGGGCGATATGTTATACATCTCCCACGACTGGTTATGTACGGGTGTGTGCATTCATGGTTCCATTATTGATACGTCCCAAATGTGTCTATAATCTCTGCTTGTTCCTTGCTCTTTTAGGTGACATTGCTATGTGTTTTGCTACGCTTTTATATCTTTTTACACATATTTGGACTAACCTACTAACTCAGTGCACCTAGTGCTAGTTTCTGTCTGCTGATGTATGTAAGTTATAGGTTTTTACCCATATTTACAAAGCTCAAAAAATTCCAAGAAAATCAGATAAAAAATCAGCGTACAGGAAGCTTCCAGAATCACCGAAGAAGTACCGGAGGGGGGCCAGGTGGCGCGACCCCTCCCAGGACGCGCCACCAAGGCGGCTGGGAGGTGGGTCCACCCCGTGGTGCCCCCTTCGGCCTATTTTTACCCCTCTGTCCAAAAACCCTCAGAGAGACCCATGCGTCATGAATTTCCTCTTTGTTCCACCGCCGCCGTGCGTCCAAGATCGGGAGCACCAGAAGACCTCTTCCCGACACCCTGCCGGAGGGAGGATTGACATCCGGGAGCTTCTCGACCACCATGGACGCTTCCCGGATGTGCCGTGAGTAGTCCTCCTTGGACCATGGGTCCATGACCAATAGCTATGTGATGTCTTCTCTCCAATCTTGTGCTTCAATTCTTAGCCCTTGTGAGCTACCCTACATGATCAAGGCATCTATGTAATTTTCCTGCTGTTGCTATGCTGTGTTTGCTGGGATCCGATGGATTATGAGATTATGTTCAAATCGTGATGAGTTATATATTTGGTTTCCCTTTTATATTTTGTTCTTGAGTAATTCTTGCATGTTCTCCGTTAATTTTTATTTCTTTGGCCAAGTAGTAGATAGTAACTCCAAGAGGGAGCGTTTATGCATGATTGTGGGTTCATGCCCCCCGATGTCTAGCTTGAGTGACAGAAACAGGAGACTAGGGGATGTGTTGTTTCCACCAGGGAGAAAACAACAGTGCTTGTAACCACGGTTGCAAAGATTGTTTACCTTAAACAAAGTTTGTTAATGAAGTTGTCTGTTGCTTTGAGTTTACACTTCCGGTGGGGCTCACAACTTAATACCAGAGAGATGTTTTGGATAGATATCTCAAGGTGGATGATTAGTGAGTAGATGCAGATGGATTTTGGTCTACTTGTCTTGGCGTACTGCCCATACTTTTGAGCCTCTAGCTTTCCAATAGCATAATTAGCATTGCGGTGTGTTTATAATTCTGTCAATTGCCCAACTGTAATTTGTTTACCCAGCTTAGCCCTTTTATCGTCTTTTGGGAGAGAGACATCACTAGTGAACATCATGGGACCCCGGTCCATATTTCCACCATTGTTTACACCTTCACTTTACTTTCTGCTTTTACTTTCCGTTGCAATTATCACCACTATCATTATCCCTTGACTTTAATCCTTTGTAAACAACAAGACCGAAGAGATTGACAACCTCTCTGTACTTGTTGGGAGAAAAGTTATATGTTGTGTGTGCAAGTCCACATCAACCTCATCTCCATCCGACAACTTAATCTCCGGCGCCGTTGACACCTACTTGCAGAATTCGGAGTCCTTCGGTTTGATAACCTTGGTATCTTCACCGAGGGAAACTTGCTGCTAGGCTACATCTCAACCTTCCACTTGGGGTAACCATTGAGGGGCGAGAGCCATCAAGCTAATTTCTGGCGCCATTGTCGGGGACTCCAATCTTCAAGATAGGGGAGTTGCACACTATCTTTTATCTTTGATTTTTAGTCTTGTTTGTTTACCTTTTAATTTTTGTCTTAGTGTCTTTTATCAAAAACCACAAATTTTTTGTTTGCTTTGCTTGCTGCTTCCACTATGGGTTACACCGAAGACACTAAGTTGTGTGACTTCACTAGTCACAACAACAATGACTTTATCATCACTCCTATTGCTCCACCTGCCACTTCAACACCTTCTAATGAAATTAAACCTGCTTTGCTGAATCTTGTTATGAAAGATCAATTCTCCGGTGCTGGAGATGCTGCTGCTTTGCACTTGAATAATTTGGTTGAGCTTTGTGATATGAAAAAGTAAAAAGAAGTAGATGGTGATATTTTTAAACCTAAGCTTTTTTCTTTCTCCTTGAGAGGAGGAGCTAAAGTGTGGCTTCAATCCTTGCCTAGGAATAGCATAGATTCTTGGGATAAGTGCAACGATGCTTTTATTGGGAAGTACTACCCACCTGCTAAGATTATCCAATTAAGAAGTAATATTATGAATTTTAAGAAATTGGATAATGAAAAGGTTGCCCAATCTTTGAAACACATGAAATCTCTTGTTATGAATTGTCCTACACATGGTTTGACTACGTGGATGCAAAACTTGAGAGAGCACCGATACTATGCCAAGTTCTCCAAGTGTAAGTTTTGGCTGGACAAGGTCAATTTTCTGGGCCATGTTATTTCCGCTGAAGGAAGTGCGGTTGATCCAAAGCGAGTCCGCACTATTCAAGAGTGGGCTCCGCCGAAGAATGTGAAGCAGCTAAGGAGTTTTCTCGGCCTCGCCAGTTATTGCAGGAGGTTTGTGCAGAATTTCTCCAAAATAGTGAAGCCAATGACTGAATTTTTGTGCAAAGGGAATTGGTACACTTAGTCACCAGCTTGCCAGTCAGCCTTCGAGGAGTTGAAAAAGAAGCTGACCACAACTCCAATTCTCACGCCGCCAGACGAGTCACAACCTTTTCAGGTGTTTTGTGATGCCTCTTTGCAAGGTCTAGGCGGAGTTTTGATGCAAGGTAGAAACATTGTGGCTTATACCTCACGACAGTTGAAGACGAGTGAGAGGAATTATCCCACGCATGACTTGGAGCATGCAGCAGTTGTGCACGCTTTGATCACTTGGCGACACCTCCTCCTAGGGAGGAAGGTCGATGTGTTCGCCGACCACAAGAGTCTGAAGTACTTGTTCACTCAGCCAAATCTGAAGTTGAGGCAAAGAAGATGGCTTGAAACTATTACTGAGTACACAGTCGATATTCAGTACACGCCTGGGAAGGAGAATGTCATAGCTGATGCGCTGAGATGCAAGGGCGATTGCAGTAATATCCAGGTGCAGAAGATCCACCCTGATTTGTGTGAGTACTTTTGAAGGCTCAATCTCGAGCTAGTTCCAGCAGGCTACCTTGCCAACCTTGTGGTAGAGCCCACTATCCATGAGAAGATCCGTGAAGCTCAGTCTGGCAGCTCAATGATACAAAAGATCAAACAGGGTATTGCCGCCTCAGTTCCAAAGTAGGGTTGCTTTCCAGTGCATAATGACGGCACCGTGTTGTTCGAAGAACGAGTTGTTGTTCCCAAGGAGGGAGATCTTAGAGAGATCATCATGAAGGAAGCCCATGATTCCAAGCTATCGATTCACCCTGGCAGTACAAAGATGTATCAAGATCTCAAGCAAAGCTTTTGGTGGACTCGTATGAAGCGGGATGTTGCCCGTTACGTGTCTCAGTGTGATGTGTGCAGGAGAGTGAAGGCACAACACCAGAGGCCTGCAGGGTTGCTTCAGCCACTTGAGATTCCGGAGTGGAAATGGGATCACATAGAGATGGATTTCATCACAGGCTTCCCCTTGTCGCAGAAGAAGAACAATGCCATCTTTGTTGTCATTGACAATCTTTCCAAAGTTGCCCACTTCTTTCCAGTGAAGGACTCCATTTCAGCAGCTCAATTGGCGGATTTGTACACCGCAAGAGTTGTGTCTTTGCATGGCATTCCCAAGAATATCAGTTCCGATAGAGGCAGCCTTTTCACCTCTAAGTCCTGGCAGGCCTTTCAAAAGGAAATTGGTACGACAGTGTTGTTCAGTACCGCTTATCACCCTCAGACAAGTGGGCAAGTCGAGCGCGTGAACCAAATCCTCGAAGACATGCTTCGAGCATGTGTCATATCCTTTGGCATGAAGTGGGAAGAGTGCTTGCCATATGCTGAGTTCTCTTACAACAACAGCTATCAGGCAAGTCTGCAGGCAGCGCCGTTTGAAGTCTTGTATGGACGGAAGTGCAGGACACCTTTGAACTGGTCCGAGACAGGTGAAAGGCAGTTGTTCGGTCCAGATGTGATCCAGGAGGCAGATGACAGAGTGAAGATTGTCCGAGAGCACCTAAAGGCAGCACAGTCTAGGCGGAAGGCCTATTATGACAAAAGGCACCGTGGTGTAGCGTTTCAGGTTGGTGATTGGGCGTACCTGAGAGTGTCTCCATTGAGGGGAACTCACCGCTTTGGCATCAAAGGAAAGCTCGCTCCAAAATTTGTCGGACCTTTCTGCATCCTTGAGACTAGAGGACCTCTTGCCTTTCGGCTCGAGCTTCCAGAGAGTCTATCCATGGTGCATGACGTGTTCCATGTGTCCCAGCAAAAGCAGTGCTTCAAGCAGCCAGAGCAGGCCGTTTACTTGGGTGAGATCCAGCTGAGTGCGGACATTTCCTACTCAGAGCGTCCAGTCCGTGTTCTTGAGACGTCCGAGCGCAAGACTCGCAACAAGACCGTCAAGTTCATGAAGGTCCAGTGGGCACATCATTCGGAGAAGGAAGCAAAGTGGGAGCGCGAAGATCATCTCCGTTTTGAGTATCCTGAGTTGTTTCAGGCTTAGATCTCGGGACGAGATCCTGTGTTGGTGGGGGAGTGGTGTAACAGCCCAAGAGTGGCATTCCTCTGTTCACCATGTATTTGTACCTTTCCCTCTTTTGGTGTTCAAGTGGTGATCATGTTAGGTGTGAATTTTCATGTGGTCATGGTGGTGATGAAGAAGTTGATCCCACTTGTCTTTTCATTTTGTATGAATTGATGAAATGCCAAAAGAATGGAGTTGTGTTCTGTTGCAAATGCATGTGTGCCCATTTGGACTCCAAACTTTGCCAAGCCAATATTTTCGGGTTTAGGGAATTTTTCATGATTTTATAACTATTTTTCAAAGGTGAAAAATAGGGAGGAAAAAGGGGAAACATTTGAATTCAAATTCAAAAGGGTTCAAATTCCACTTGCTCCAAAAATGGTCAAACCATTTTTTATAAAATCAGGAATATTCCAGGAAGAATTTTGGTGCTGGAGTTTTGTTTTTATCTCTCCTTTCTCTCCCTGTAAAAGTCCTAGGGCTTGCATGGATTTTTATTTGGAAAAGGATTTTTTTTTCTTTTTTTTTTCTTTTTCTCTCCAAAGGAACCTGTCGGCCAGGCCCGGTCCAGCAGGCCTATTCCTCCTCTTCCGACAGCCCAGCCCAGCGAAGGGGTACGGACCCCCTCCGCAGCCGTTGGATCCGATCCATGGCTGGGATATAACGGAGCAGACGGCCTCCACCCCCTCCGTTTGCTGTCAGGCGTGGACGTCGAGAGAGGAGCGACGCCGGGGCCGCTTCCCTTGCCGTCTCCGGCCGTCTTGTCAACCCGACGCGCCCTATAAGAGCCCCTGCTCCCCTAGGGTTCATCTTCCCCCGTTTTCCGCCCTCGCCACCGCCTCGCTCGGGATAGACCTCCCCTGTTCTGCCATGGGAGCCGGTGAGGAGCTCGAATCCTCCGCCGCCTCTTCACCTCGTCGAGCGCGTGCTCCTCTTTTGCTTTTCCTCTCATCTTCCTCACGCTTTCCCGTCGGCAGGTCGGAGCTAGGAGGCAAGCCGCGTCCCGTCGCCGTGGTTGTCCGCGTCGTCGCCTCTCTGCTTCGACGACGACCGCCCCGTCCGCTTCGTCTCCGGCACCATCGAGTTCACCTCCAAGCACCCCTAGGTGAGGACACCGCCGTCCCCTGTTCCCCGTAGTGCGTTGCGTAGTAGCTTGTCGGGCTCCCTTGTTTCCGCCTGCCGTGAGATTCCGGCGAGGGGCACGTCGCTGTTGTCGCATCCTCGGTGCAAGTGTTAGCAAAAATGGGTCCTTTGGGGTCCCCTCTTTGAGCGCGCTGCCTCCTTCGAGCCGCCAGAGCACCGTAGCCGAGGCGAGGCCCATCATAAGTCGCCGGCACCACCGTCCTGTCGTCGGGTTCAGTTTCGTCAGGCTTGTGTGCGTTTCTTCAATTAACCGTGGTACACTAGATACCTAGGTTGTGTCCGCTGTGGTGACGCGACTCCCCTAGTAGCTTTGCTGGTTTGAGCGCTGTGTCCTGGCCGAGAGATCCCGTGTTTGAATTCCACCCTGGGCACGTTGAGTTTAGCCCCATTTTTTTGGGTTGGCTGGCTGACAGCCAGGCCCCACCTGCCAGTGGAGAGAGGCTGCGGTGGGCTGCTAGCTTGTCCAGGTAGGCCTCGGCTGGGCTAGGTTGGCTGGTTTTGGCCCAGTGATCCAGAGGACGAGCCCTCTTCTTTTTTTTCTGCTGTCCGTTTTTATTTTTCTTTTAGCTTTTTTTTTCAAACCCTTGTAGTATTTGAATCTCTTTTCAAATGCTGACATGTTGTACATGTTTATGGGGTAGAAAAATCCAAGGGTTTTTGTGGTGGAAACATTTTTATGTTTTGAGCAACATAAAAATGATGATATATGAGGCTGTCCATATGTATGCCACCTTCCTTTTTCTTTTTCTTGCTTATCAAATCCTTTGCTTTTTCCTCATGGTGGCCATGCCATTTGGGTGGAGCAGAATTTTCGAGTGATGGCTAAGGGGTGCTGAGCACTTTGTGTTATGAGAAATACAAATTGGGGTTGAGCCATGAAAATGCACCACCTTGCACATCATCCTTCCTGGGGTTCATGACTTGGGTATCCACTTTGTGGTCCACCCAATTGACATGACCCACTTTTTCCATGCTGGTAATCAACTTGGCAACCCAAGTTCTTTCGATCCTGTTTCCCTTCCTGTGCAATGTCGTGACCATATTTCTTTTCCTATGGGAGTGACTTGCTTTATGTTTTCCTTCCTTGTTACTTCTCCGGGTGTCACCTCCCGTCGACACCTTTCAGTCTCCGGAATCGTTAGTTTAATTTTTTACGATGCTTTACTTTGATAACTTGTTTTGTTGTTCATGCCATGCCATGTTGCTATGATATTTACACCAAAAATTAAGGCTATGACCAGAGCCATAAAATTATAAGTAATTGCATATGCAGTTGTTGACGTGTCGTCAACACCTCCATTTAAATTTTACTAGATAGGGTCACACCATGTCTATTAAACCTGATCATCTCATCCATGCTTGAGTTTTATTTATCTCGATGTTTACTCGTGTGCTTTCCCTTGCCGATACCTTACGTTAGGACCTGAGGCTGCTGAGGAGACTTACGTGGAGATTTCCGACGCCGAGCCCGAGGACCCTGCTACGTCTGCTTCGTCGACCGATTACCCAGGCACGGGGAAGATTCATACCATTACTTTATAACTCTCTGCCTACCTGCCTAGCTGTAGTCTAGAACGAATTGATTGATCCTATCCACCTTGCTTATGCCTTAATCAAACCAAACAACCATGATCCCCACATCCCAGCAAACATTGTATTGCTAAGTTACCACTGCTCAGCCATTGCTTAGTATGAGTAGGAAAACTTGCTGCTTACCCTATGCTATGGTTGGGATATCATGTTATTAAAGAAGTTGGTTGATATTTATCATTATTATGATGTTAATTTATACTTGACGAAAGATGGGAGACCGGGCTGTTCCGCCAGGTGTTTTGTTCCATTTCAGTCACCTAGGTCCCGAGTTCCGGGTATTGTGTTTCTTGACGAGCGTGCCTAATCGTGTGTGGGATTCTATGGGGTCCCCTTGTCTTACCTACCTAGCTCAAAACAGTTCTAGTGGTGGCCCAAGCTGATTTTACCTTTTGAAACCCGTGTGTGTAACTGGTTAGCGCTCCAGTGGATTTAAAACATAGGGGCCCAGGGGGATGGTATATCCCGTTGGTCCACACCTGGAAGCTAGAGAGCCTGCCTAGGCGAGGGCAGTTCCTCTCGACCTCGTCCAAAAGGTAGAGGCCGATTCGAGAGCCCGACCGGCTTTTGAGTTGGGTGTCGACTCACCGGGGGCCACACGGAGTTGTGCGTTGTTAGTTAGAGGGACTCTGACGTTCCGGAGTTTCAGGCGCCTTCACCCGCCAAGCGGAAACCGGGCGTACATGCAAAGACTATGATGGGCAGTTGGTACACCCCTGCAGGGTAAAATCTTTTTGAAAAGCCGTGTCCGCAGTTATGGACGACTTGAGACCTACTCCTTGTTCATAGAATAACATCAAATTGGATCATAATTAAAAACTTGCCTACCGTGTGAGTGCCTTGGTTGCTTTTCTTCGTCCAGGGGGACCGAGAGAAGATCCAGGTTGTGTTATGTTTGACGTAAGTAGGTGAATAGCAGACTTATGACGCGATGTCACGTGCATTCTTGGATCTTACCTCTACTCTAATAGAACGATAGCCACCATATATGCTAGCGCGGCTGCAACCTTTACTTTTACCTTGTCTTACCGTGGGGAGTTAGTTATCCTGTAATGATATAATCTCACCCCTGTTTTCCTTTTGTGCTTTTACTGTTTTTCCTGATCGGCCGCTGCAGTTGACTACTACCTCGACCCGAGAACCGGACGATACTTCGTGGAGGTGCCCCTGGAGGACGACGATGATGCTGACTTCGTTCAGTAGATCCTATAGTTGGGCTCCAACGATCCGTGGGTGGACTATTTATGTGCAGCCCTCTCTAGGGCCATTTGGATTTTGACCGTACTCGGTCGTGATTGTCTTCCGCTTGTGGCATGATGTACTGTTGGGTCCATGGACCTCTGAGATGATGTAATAAATACCAGTGGCGATGTATGCCCTGGACTCTATATATTTATGTCTTAGTATAAAGCTCATTGTTCTTATACCTGTTGTCGATAATCCGGCAGCGACACGAGTGCGAGTGTCGTGAGTCGGTGGCCCTTTATGCGCTACTAACTTGAGCGGGACGCGAAAGCGATTAACTCGAGTTAGCACCGCATCGGGGGCCTTACAATAAATCTAGGCCATTGACACATCATGACTTTAAAGTTATAAATCCCAACCGTTCAATGTTTGTTTTTTAAGTATATAATAGATGCACTTATCAAATCTAGGGAGGAGAAGCTCAAGATAGAGACTTCTATCCCTAGGAAGCTAGAAGATGGTTGGGATCCCATAGTCAAAATTAAATCGAACAATTTCTCTTGCTTTACTTTATGTGATGTTGGAGCTAGTGCCTCTGGTATGCCCAAAAGAATGTATGCTATCCTCAAATTGAAACCTTTTGATACATGTTCTTTTGGTGTTCGTCTTGTTGATTCTTTTGTAAAGAAACTTTTAGGAAGGATTGATGATGTTCTCATTATTGTCAATGATAATTATGTTCCCGTTGATTTTCTTGGCATGGACATTGAGTGTGATCCCTCATGTCCAATTATTTTGGAACCTCCTTTTCTTCGCATCATTGGTTCTATCATTGACATGAAAGAAGGGATAATTAGATTCCAATTACCCCTCAAAAAGGGAATGTAACACTTCCCTCGAAAGAAGATTAAGTTACCTTATGAGTCCTTTACACGGGCAAGCTATTCTTTTGATATTGAAAAAACTTGATCTTCTTGTATCATGCCTAGCTAAAAGGCATACAAGAAAGCGCTTGTTGGGAGGCAACCCAAGATGTTTTTTACTTTCAGTTTTAGTGGTCTTGATGCTTCTTACTACTGTAGCAACATCATTGTATCTTTATTTTCAAGCTCTGTGCCAAGTTTTAGCCTCCGATTGCAAGAAAGTTCAAAAGTTGTGACATGCTATCCAGAAACATATTTTGTACCCTTGAAGAAAAAATTAGCCAAAAATCACTAGATAATCTTTTTGATCTGAATTATTTTGACAGCATGCTCCAGACAATTAGCTTTCATGCGTGTGTTCTGAGTTTTTTATTTGAGTTGCAGAAGTACCCCGAAAAACTTATTTAGTACCTTATGGTATGTTTTTCACCGATTCTGCCACGTTTTGCGTTTTCATCATTTTGCAAATCTTAAGCTTGCTTTTTCTTTGCAAAAACATTTTGGAAATCATGAGAAGATTAGTTCTTCAAGAATATCTTTATTTCCAGTGGAGAAAAAATATTTGATCATGGGTACGAACCACTTTAATCAGCTTATGATGAGTTTCATATGAAGGGAGTTTTCAAGTATGTGAAGGAAGATGATGAAAGAAGATCCGGGAGTGTCAAGCACTCAAGCTTGGTGATTCCCCCATGCACCCCAAGAAATATCCAAGGAGACTCAAGCGTCTAAGCTTGGGGATGCCACCGTGCATCCCCTTCTTCATCAAGAATCATCAGTTCGTCCTTCTCCATGCTATATTTTTATCACTTCGTATGTCATGTGCTAAACTTGGAGCGTCCCGCTCTTTACTTTATTTTATTTTAATTTTGCTTTCTCTTCATAACAAGTTGGATCCTAGTATTCATTGTTTGGGAGAGAAACACACTCCACTCCACCGTAGAACACAACATAGGCTTGCATGCTTATCTTTCTTTTTGTGTGTGTTCTTTATCTTTTCATAGCTGCTGTCATGCTTAGCTCTTAGTTTTCATGCTTATCTTTTTCAGAGATTTTATTTAGGTTGATTTAAGAACTCTCTTGAGTTTTCATGCTTATCTTTTTTAGAGAGTCGACTTGTTGCACTGAGTTGTGTGTCTTGCATGAGTAGGTAAATAAGGTTGCTATTACAAGTGCAGTAGTAACATGCAATAGTTTTGAGGTATTGATTTGAGTAATGTTTGGACTTTTGGTGCCAAGATCTTGAGCCTATTGGTGATAGGTGTCGTATTTTGGAAAATCTGTGCTTATTTTCGAAAACTACAAAAATTAGTTGAGAACTCTAGCTACTAGATGGATCGCTAACCTCTGGAGGAGTTGGAATATATAGAGTACCCTCACATACCTTTGGGGATACGCAAGGATAACCAAACCCCCATACACTCCTCCTCGGGGTACTCGTCTCTTTGTGAACCTCCTGATTAGATAGAGAGTTACAAATAATAAGTGCATGAGTTCTTCAGACTAATGCGAGTATTCGATTGTTGGCACTTTCACCTTCCATATTTTGCTAGCCTCTTTGGTACCGTGCATTGCCATTTCTCATCTTGAGAGTTGGCGCATACTTCGCCGGTGCATCCAAACCCTTGGCATGATACACTCTATCGTCATAAACCTCCTTATATCTTCCTCAAAACAGCCACCATACCTACCTATCAAGGCATTTCCATAGCCTTTCCGAGATACATTGCCATGCAACATCCACCATCTCATGACTTGATCTTTATGTCATACATGCTTTTGCTTGATCGAGGATCCGCATGCTAGTTGGTCTTTTCCCTTGTTATTGCTACATGACGCGCTAGTATCATTGCATATCCTGCTACGCTGGCAGAGGCTTACATTTGCATACATCATGATAGGTTTCATTTTTCTTTATGTTGAGTACTTCTTATAAAGTGTGAAGATGTTCTATACTCTTGTAAAATATAGAGTGTTGCCCTTAAGTTAGGAAAAGATCCCAAAGAGGACAAATTAAAAGATCCCAAAGAGGACAAATGAGAGATAAATAGAAAGAGCCAAAGAACCCACAAAAATACAAAAAAAGAAAAAAAGAGAGAAGGGGACAACACTACTATTCCTTTTGAAAGATCCACACTCGTACTCCATTGTTATATTTGTACTCCTTAGAGATTATCATTCAAGCATAACTATGTGGGAACCCTTACACTATAGAACTTGGCTTGTATATTCAAAGGATGAGTCTCCTAAAAAGAGCTCTAGGTCTTCATGAGAAAGCAAGTTTGGTGCACCCCCACTAGTTCCATTGGAGAGATGACCTTAGCTCATATGTGCATCAGTTGCATGGCAATACCTACTCCTCACATCATATCTATCATTGGGCTTTCTCTCGCCTATGATTGTCCTCATTGATGTGAACCTTTCACACCTTTTTTTGTCTTCCTTCCCCATCTTTTCTCTCTTTGCCATCCTAAGTGCCAACGTATATTGCTCACGCTCATCCATTGCATGAGTGCTCAAAGTCGAAAGGGAGAGGATCAGTCTGACTTGTACCTGACTAGGGGTCTGGGGATGAGTCAAAATAAGATCCCAAAGGAGACTAAGTGTGAAACTTTAGTAGATTGAGTTCTCAATTAAACTATTTTTTTATTCTCTAAACCCATCTCCCACTTCTTGCACGCAAACACCATTTGGAGACATTCGAGTCACGGACAGCGAGAGCTCTTGCACCTTTATGTTCATACTTTGCTAGTTTCAATACTAGATATAGACTCTGGTTTGTTATTATCTTTACTTGAATTGCACATATTACTTGCTTTACTTTGAAGTTCTTATATGTGTGTTACCATGTCACCACAAAAATTATCTGTGTTATAATTTACCTACTCGAGGACGAGCAGGAATTAAGCTTCGGGATGTTGATACATCCCAAACGTATTTATAATTTCTTCTTGTTCCATGCTCTTTTGTGTGACATTGCTACATGTTTTGCTACACTTTTATATCATTTTATACATATTTTGACAAACCTACTAACTCAGTGCACCCAGTGCCAGTTTCTGTCTACTGATGTCTATAAGTTCACGTTTTTACCCTAATTTGCAGAGCTCCAAAAATTCCAGAAAAATCATATAAAAAATCAGCAGAATGGAAGCGACCCCCTCCCCGGCCGCGCCACCAGGGCGCCTGGGAGGTGGGTCCACCCCATGGTGCCCCCTTTGGCCTATTTTTACCCCTCGCTCCGAAAACCATCAGAGAGACCCCCATATCGTGAATTTCCTATTTGTTCCGCCATCGCCGCGCTTCCAAGATCAGGAGCACCAGAAGACCTCTTCCCGGCACCCTGCCGGAGGGAGGATTGACCTCTCGGAGCTTCTCCACCACCATGGACGTTTCCGAGATGTGCCGTGAGTAGTCCTCCTTGGACCATGGGTCCATGACCAGTAGCTATGTGATGTCTTCTCTCCAATCTTGTGCTTCAATTCTTAGCCCTTGTGAGCTTCCCTACATGATCAAGGCATCTATGTAATTTTCTTGCTGTTGCTATGCTATGTTTGCTGGGATCCGATGGATTATGAGATTATGTTTAGATCGTGATGAGTTATATATTTAGTTTACCTTTTATACTTTTCTTGAGTAATTCTTGCATGTTCTCCATTACTTTTTATTGCTTTGACCAAGTAGTAGATAGTAACTCCAAGAGGGAGCGTTTATGAATGATTGTGGGTTCATACCCCCCGATGTCTAGCTTGAGTGACAAATACATGAGACTAGGGGATGTGTTGTTGCCACCAGGGAGAAAATAACGATGCTTGTAACTGTGGTTGCAAGGATTGTTTACCTTACGCAAAGTTTGTTAATGTAGTTGTATGTTGCTTTGAGTTTACACTTTGGGTGGGGCTCGCAACTTAATACCAGTGAGATGTTCTGGATAGATATCTCAAGGTGGATGATTAGTGAGTAGGTGCAAATGGATTTCCGTCTATTGTCTTGGTGTACTGCCCATACTTTCGAGCCTCTAGCTTTCTAGTAGCATAATTAGCATTGCGTTGCGTTTATAATTCTGTCAATTGCCCAGATGTAATTTTCCCCCAGCTTAGCCCTTTTATCGTCTTTTGGGAGAGAGACATCACTAGTGAACATTATGGGACCTCGCTCTATATTTCCACCACTGTTTACAACTTCACTTTAATTTCTGATTTTACTTTCCATTGCAATTATCACTACTATCATTACCCTCTGCGTTTAATCCTTTCTAAACAACAAGACCGAAGAGATTGACAACCTCCCTGTACTCGGTGGGAGCAAAGTTATATGTTGTGTGTTCAGGTCCACGTCAACCTCATCTCCATCTGGCAACTTAATCTCTGGCGCCGTTGACACCTACTTGCAGAATTCGGAGTCCTCCGGTTCGATAAACTTGGTATCTTCACCGAGGGAAACTTGCTGCTAGGCTACATCTCAACCTTCCACTCGGGTTAACCAACGAGGGGAGAGAAACCATCAATGATACATGCTCATGTTTTCTTACTCGTTTGTATAGTGATTTTCAACGCACACGCTCATATTTTCTACTGATTTTATAGTTATTTTGAATGCACACGCTCATGTTTTCGTACTTGTTTATATATTTATTTTCAATGCACATGCTCAGTACGCTTGAACCATGGCCTTTGCTATGATAATCAATTTGGTTATTTTTATTTAATACATTCAAAACATATATTAAATACATGCGATTGAAAAGGATAACACATTTTGTATCACACAATTTTATTGTTGTGTGCATCAGACACATCGATCAGTACATAGTATTTCGATTACTCATTAATCAATACAGAGGTATACATTCCGAGCGAATCACAATTGGGTTAAGAACACTCTTGAAGAAGCGGAACGTGCCCAGACTGTGGCCCGCTCCATGCCCAAGTGAAGAATAACTTGGGCATCACCAGGGCGTGTTGTGCTTTCTCCGTTTGTTGCCTCGCCACTCACCAGTCGGAAGATGCTTTCAGATTTACAACTCACTGAACTCTGTCGGAAAGCAGTGATCCAAGAGCAAATTATTCAGTGACTCCATACATCCATTATGCATAGTAAGAGACGAGGTTATCAATAGTTCATACCACACCCTGTTGTTGGCAGCAGTCTTCTTTGTTGTGCAAACCAAAAATTTCTTGTTTTCAGTAATTTTTTATTGATCAACTACTTTGCAGAGGTTCTACTAGGTTGGACCTACAAATGTAGAATTTTATGTTATTAACAGGTTGTTCCATTCTTAGCCTGCAATTACATGGCGCCACGATCCAAGCATCATCATCTCCTAAGAAAGGACACGATTAATCATGAAAATTACTTAGATTTGTGCTTCATACTTAGATTGGATACACACAAGAAACCACAGGGATGGAGCTCGCGAGCCAAGTAGGATGCACAAGTTCTGGATTTGTGCATATCATAAGGCTCACTCGACCATCTCTATTGTCACATAGTGCCACAAATCTTTTAATCATCGGCATTTTTCTTTCTCTTTTCATCCTATTTGTGCATCATACTTAGATTGGACACACACATGAAACCACAGGGATGGAGCTAGCGAGCTAAGTATGATGCATGATTTCTACAACTCTCTTCTATTTTTATAGACAGTGTTGGGCCTCCAAGCGTAGAGGTTTGTAGGACAACAACAATTTCCTTCAAGTGGATGACCTAAGGTTTATCGAACTCAGGGAAGTAGAGGTTGAAGATGATCTCTCTCAAGCAACCCTGCAATTAAGAAGCGAGAAGTCTCTTGTGTCCCCAACACACCCAATATAACGGAAAATAGTATAGGTGCACTAGTTAGGCAAAGAGATGGTAAAATATGGGTGATAGGTGTGGCAAAGCAAAGTAATACAAATCTGTAATAAAAATTAAAACGAGCAAACAAGTAGTAAACATGCGCACAAAATGTGTAACAATGGTGAGAAACAAGGCTTAGGCTTCATACTTTCACTAGTGGCAACTCCCAACAACATTAACATAATTGAAACACATGATATTTCCACCAAAAACATGCAAGGAAGACGTAACTCTGAGATCATTCTTTCCCTGGATCAAAAGAGGATGAGAATTATGTAGGGCTACAAAAGCACACCTTAGAGTTTATATTCCACATCCATGGATACCCCACGCTTTCACTGAGAGCATCAAAAGATAGTAATAACAAACACCACAACATATCTCAAGAGTATTCTCTTTCTAATATGACAAAGCACCCATCTTATCACCGAAGCACTATGAAAACTAAAAATTAAGAGACTCTCAAATCGATGATCCAATCCAACAATAATAACAAATCCCATGATCAGTATCACCATAATAATGGAGTCCTACGCGTCGCTGTGGACTCCGGAAATATCACCAAAGGAGCACATCATATCCAATACATAGAAGAGGGGGAACATCATGGGAGAGAACTAGATTAACATAGCCAATGATCACAATCAAGATCACATCCTGGGAGAGAGATATAACCACATAGCTACTGTAGAAGACCTCAACACCGAGGAGGAACTACTCTCGCATCATGATGGAAGGAAGAAACGTCGATGGAGATGAATCCGGGGGCACTTCCCCTTCCCGAGAGGGTGCCGGAGCAGGAACTTCAGGCCCCCCGAAGCTTGTTGGCGCTGGAGACGGATATCGGAATTGCTTCTGGAAAAGGCATCTATCTTTTCAGGGTTTCTGCGTCGGGGGTAAAAGTAGGAGCCAAAGGGGGGCCCCGAGAGGTGGGACCATCCACCTAGGCGGCCAGAGGGCGCGACACCACCCCTGGGCGCGCCCTAGAGGCGCCTAGAAACTATGGGCCATCACAAGAGCTCATCCTCCAGCCGGAGGACTCTTCCGGTGAATAAGAATTTTGGTAACTTTTCGGGAATTTTCCAAGCAGTTTGATTTTTCACCTTTTTCTGCAATACACGAACAAAAACAGACAGAAACTGGCACTGGGCACTAGGTTAATAGGTTAGTCCCAAATGTTATAAATGACATGAAAGTGCATCAAAACATATAACATTATGTAACAGAACGAATTTTCACCCAAATTAAAATTTTGCTTGTTATATTATTTTGTTGATTGTTAGAGTTGTTTGTAGTATGTGTTTCGCCAATTTATTAATTGGTGAATTATATTTCCCCCTTCTATCTCGTATCGGCTTGCGAGTTCGGACCCATCCACACGACACCCGACCTTTTGTGGCACCAGGTATTCACCCGATCACCGTCGCAACTTCTGGCAC
Organism: Bromus sterilis; assembly: GCA_950022295.1. Taxonomy (NCBI): domain Eukaryota; kingdom Viridiplantae; phylum Streptophyta; class Magnoliopsida; order Poales; family Poaceae; genus Bromus; species Bromus sterilis. The sequence goes on from OX465597.1 coordinate 215,224,944, forward strand.
ATGACTAGCCATCACCATCGGTGTGAAAACACCACTTATATTTAAATGGGTTATTTTATTGGGCGATTTCGACGTTCTCAGTTCAATGTGAAACGTTGTAGACGATGTCAGTTCGGTGCAATGAGGCGGTGTTACAAATTTCGTGCGATTCTGACTTCGACGGGTAGGTAATTGATCAGATGTGCCACGCATAGTAGCCGGTATATATTCGAGGTGCTTATTTACAAAATTTCATGGATGCAACCAACCGACCAACACGATTCTCTCTTATCTTCTATAATCTTAGCCCATCTGAAAATCAGGCCCATAATACCCTTTAACCAACCCATTTTATAACCCATTTAACTTTCCCTAATCCCTTACCATAAATAGACAAGTCCCCTTCCAAATCTGGAAAACCCGAGCCCCCTACTCCTCAATTTACGCACCTCCCAAACCCAGAGTCGCCACCCCACCCTCCAGATCAAAGCTTGCCATATGGGCTGGTCTGAGTACCGACCGCTTGACACGTCTGTTTGGCCCGACAAGGTACGGGCCATTGCCGTGCCGGCACCTGTTGAAGGGTCGTGCCTGGGCCTGGAGGCTGGGAACGCAGGCCAGAACGACACCACCCGTTTAGTTTTTTTATATAACGCCCTAGGCGTAACATATCTATAAAATGCGTAAATAGAAAAAAAATAAGCGGGCTGACGTGCTTAACGGGCCAACGTGACGGCCTGTATGGAAGATGGGTGTGTCAGGGCCTGGAACTGAGGCCCACGTGCCGGCACAGCAAGACCTGTGAAGGAAGCGTGCCGCAGTGGGCACGACCCGTGAAGGAAGCGTGCCGCAGTGGGCCGTGCTGTGCCTGGCCTGTGTCGGTTCGACCGGGCCATGCCTTGCAGGGCCGGCCCATGTGGCCACCTTTTCTCCAGATCTGGCGGCTCCGATCAGATCCGTTGGATCCAGAACGGAGGGCTCCTATGTAGACACATCACCAGAACCAGGAACCAGCCGTGGAGGCCTCCTCCCGCAACCGAGCCCTCTGCTCCCGACCCCGCGCGCCCTCGCCCTAGCTCCGGCCGTTACACCGTTGGCAGGCATGCCATCCACGACCCAGGTCACGACCTCACGCCCTTTTCCCCTACCCTCTCTCCCTCCTTTCTTCTCTCATCTCTGATCTCTCTCCCTCGCAGCAAGATCTGGTCGCCATGGGAGCCGCCTTCATGGATCTTGCAGCTCGCGCCAACGCCATGCCATCACCTAGATCCGATGAATACTAGTGTCGCCGCAACCGTTCCCCTTCTCCTGGACCTTCCCTGTCTCCTTCTGTGCCTTGGAACGCCTCGCGGAAGCCACCTGTGCACCGCCGCCGGCGCCCCCTGTACGCACGTCTGTGCGAGGACGAGCAACCGCTCGGTCACCCTGCTCGCTGGGCCGGCGTGCCAAGCCAGCTCCAGCACGGCCCATCCAGCAACCGGCGGCCCAGCTCGTGCAACCCGACCGTATACCCTGGCCCTACGGCACCCTTGGCCCGCGCCTATCCCACGCCCGTGGGCGAGCCATGAATGTCCTTTGCCCCTGCTTCCTGGGACACGGCTTTAACACCCCAACGTTAAGCTACAGTGACCACATTCTAATGTGCCATGTCATCGTGCTTTACTAAACCAAATTTCCAATCCATAAAAATCAAAGTCAAATTTAATTCAAATCTCTAGTCAAATTATTATTTGTTCAAACCGTAACTCAAAAATGTTCTCTGGGTTGTAAATATTCACTACTTAATCTTCATGAATAAAATAATATCATTTGAATTATTAGATGCCTCAACTTAATTAGAGTAGCACCAACAACATTAAATTTGGTCCTTTTTAGAACAAACAAATACTTCAATATTTCAGCTAAAAATGTCATCTACTGTTTATGCGCTAATTTATTTATGTTCAACAAAATCCAGTTGTTATTAAAATAAAATGCAAATAATTGATGAAAGAATAAAACAAAAATAGAAAAAAGGGACGGCCCCACTAGGCTCGTGCCTAGTCGACCACACACTCACACTTCACACACACACACGCACGTCAATCATAGCCACTAGATAGGGGTGCGGCTTGCCGTGCGTTGCCCGCACCACGTCAGGTGAGGAGAAATTACTATCGATTGGGGAAAACGAAAAAATCACTATAATGAAAAACTCCTAAATGACATGGACAGTGAAGAATAGAACCAAACCGACATTTAATAAGGAGAAAATTGTATAGTAGGATGAAGTTTTATATTTCACATGATAACATAGTAGAACACATTGATGTCATTGGCACATCTACAGTTTGAAACAAAAACAACAACACAAAGGTTTAAGTCGTATGATACATGAGCCTAAATAAAAGGGCAAGTGCATATGGTAAGCAGCTTATGAGAGGCATAAATTTGAAGCCTGTCATCTGAGGATTGTAATGAAAGTTGGCAACTGCTGAGAAGGACATGGACGATGGTTAAAAGGTGTTATACTTTTGAGTTGTCACAATAAATGATGTCGGGAATCACCTTACATTTCCCCCGTGGATTTAGTCCTTGAAATGTAAAACACTGTAAGTAGTGGGTTGGCACCTTTTTTTTTCTATGCCTACAGTATGCTTCACTGGAAAAGAAAAAACATGATAAGATAGTAAACTGGACTACAAATGGTCAACTACCTGTGAAGGTGAGGGGAGGGGACCTGAAGGAGGCAACAACTATAGAACTGGAGGATTATCATAGGCTCATTATCAAAGTGTATATCTTTCTTTATGTTCAGACAGACAAACTAAATGACTGTATACATCACAGATTAGCACCAGAAAGAGTAATGAAGAAAAGTAATAGAAAGAAAGAAAACATGATAAAAATTCAGTAGTATTTCAAAACGAAGTTTGTCAAGGCAAATTCTTAAGGTGAAACGACAATATACCTAGAAACCTTTTAAACAAGAAACATACCAGCGATTTTGGATAGCTTCAACTCCTTTTCATACATAATTAAAATGGCAATCATATATGCGCTATTGATATAGGTAATCTATAGGCATGATTATTAAGTTCTTGGCCGGTAGAAAAAACTAAAACAACATTGTTCACCATTGAGAAATTAGAACTATGGACATTACTACTTTTCCAAACTCGTCCATTGATTTGAAAACAAAATAAGCTTCGTGAAATACAATTACTCATTTTCATCATAGATACTTTGACCGTCAAAATAGCTCTTATGGTCTTACCTTGATCTTATTTTTTTCGTAGTCGCGTGGATGCTTCTTGTCACTGTCAATATCCATGTCAGATTGCTAGGTACAGGGTCAGCCACAATTTTTAGAGACAACAACTGTACTATAAAGCTCCATGGAACTACACATTAGAATAATGTAACCTTTCTATAGAAGGAAGCAGCACCAAGTCGCAATCTACAAACATGAATTATTTTTTACGGATAGATTTTATCAACATTAAAAAATATCATTTTTTCTAACATATCAATAAAGCTACATAGGAGTATAGGACGACTCATTGGTAGATTCTGGAAGTTTTCTATCTGAGATGCGTAGTTTCAATTCTCGATCGATTTTGGTACATTATATCCTACAACTTGATTCCTTAACAGAGGTATCTTTTAATGTCTATTGTGCGTAATCCATTAAGCGATATGTGCCGATAGACACCCAAAGCAGACCATTTAAGCCTCAAACAGGAAACTCATGTAACTCTTTTAAACATATTGTAATCTTGAAGCAAAAGTTTTTGGTAGAGAAAACAAATAACTGTAACCCTTACATTGCCTTAAAAAACTGCACCGGGCTCTACATCAATAGTCTGGCTGGCCATCTACAATTAAAATGAATTTAAACATATTGTAATTGGTGCAACTAAAATAAATGAATTTACCAAAGATTATGCCACATCAATGACAGTAAATCCAAACTAATTAATTGTGCTCAAGAGACATAATTTTTCCGCGCATTGGCGGTTCGAGACAAATAATTTCAATGTCGTGAACTCACTGAGAACCTACATGAACCACCCGAGTTATCCAAAATATTTTTTGCTTTATGAATCTAAATATTTTAGTTTACCCCTGACACATACCACATAGTCCCTTCGGTCCATTTTAGTCTGCATATAAGTTTTGTCCGAAGTCAAAGTATCTCTAGTTTGATCAAACTTATAGAAAAATGTATCGATATTCATAATACGAAATCAATATTGTTAGATTCATCATGAAATATAGGTTCATAGTATATATATTTGGTATTTTAGATTTTGATCTTTTTTCATATAATCTATCAACACTCACAATATGAAACCAATATCATTAGAAGCCTCATGATATTAATTTTCATATGATATAACTTTGATGTTGTAGATATTTATACTTTTTAATATAAATTTGGTTAAATTTTATCAAGTTTGACTTTGAGAAAATCTTATATGCGGAGTAAAAAGAAACGGAGGGAGTACATCACAGAATATCTATTTGTATTGATATAAATCAAAATTACAAACCTGCTAAAGTGACATTACTAAGTGGCTGTACAAAGTTATATACATCCATACATATAATTCTGATAATTATAGGTAGACTATTGGCAGATGTAAATAGAAAGGAATAGCCACTGGTGCGTTCATACATCTAATTATGATAGTTATAGGTAGACTATTTGCTGAAGCTCATTTTCAGTTGGTGGCAGCACTGTAACAAAATTGTCCATGTGAGTAGACAACTCCCATGTGGAGAACTATGTCCTGGCAAGAAGAGAAGAATCGGTAGAGAACCACAATACATTATTTATTCGACTAACAAATGATCAATAAAATATTACAATAATTGAAACGAGCCATTGTATGCCTAATTATGATCTTAACAAATATGATTATGGTACATATTTAGTTTGAATACTTCTCATTTACATACCTAATCATGATCTTGAAATTATGATGGTTTAGTTTGATTGAAATATATACACCTAAATCAACTGGCTCTGCAAGTATAATAGTTTTATACAGAGCCACACGATGAATTTTTATATTTCAGGATGGGTGCTTGCTATATTTCTGAGCATGCACCTTATTACTTGTTAATATAAGCAAATACATGTATATGTCAGCAGCTAGGGTTCCAAGGGACATAAATAATCCTCACTCAATTATATTTATGCAACACAATGAATATCTAAATAACATTTACTAATTATCTGATGAATGTACTAAGCAAATACATGTATATGTCAGTAGCTAGTGTTCCCAGGGACATAAATAATACTCACTCAATTATATTTACGCCGCACCATGAATATCTAAATAACATTTACTAATTCTGGTAGATGAACTATCTTTGAGGTCATTTGATCAGATAATTTATAAACTTAGTTTATGAACTGAGCTTATAAACTGAGTATTCCTACAGGCATCCCTACCAACCATTTTTATATAAACTGCATCTAATCTACTCCATGACGTGTGTATATTCAATTTATAAACTGCATGCTTATAACTAAATTTTTTTGTCCTGTCCTCCAGTGTAAATTTTAGAAATTGCAAAGAAGATTCAGTTATAAGAATTTTATACCAACTCATGGTCCCGATTCCGCCGCCCACCTCGGCCGACGTCCACTGAGGCGACCTAATCCTCCACGCCCAACACCTGCTCTCCACGATCAGGCACCGCGGCTCCTCTCATGCTCATGATCATGATCTCTAACTAACTGAATCAAATGGTACTGTAGTCTCTAGAATTGAAAGAAGTGACCGAAAGAAGTTAAATATAGTAGTGGTAGCATTGAAAGTGATATGAAATAGCTTCATTGGCATTCAGGTTCAGGTTTTTTTGCCAAAAAGATTCAGATTGAGTTTAACAAAAATAGTTGTGAACATGGAAAAGCAATGAAAGGAACTGAAATAAAAAACCAAATTTAAAACAAGCCGAATAGAACCCCTAGACCGAGACCATGGCAAATTTAAACGAGCTAAAAAAGTATAGATCCACAAAAGAACAAACGAATGGAAAGTATAAAAAAACCAAATCGGGGGACAGACATTTCCGGCATCCTAGGGACATTTTATTGACATTCCGTAGGTTCCCAAATGTCGGGACCCGGGATTAGCGTATGCAAGTATAGTTAAGACATAGTCATATGGAGAGCCGAGAACCGCACCCACTTGTCTAAGCAGACAAGGCCAAGCACTGAACATTCTCGGAAAGCATCGTACGTGAGGGGCATCCCATCCAGGCCGGATGATCAACTGAGATGGGTCCTCATCGTCCGCACACAAGTCAAATGATATGGGTGGTGAACTCCCATATTCAAAGACAAGTCGCCTCAACCATACTACCGACTATCTCAAAACTCTTACATAGACTTACTCCAGCCCGATCACTTAGTCGGGGTCTAGGGCGGGCTCGATCATACCACAAAGTGTGCACGAGACGGAGTCTCGAGCAATCGCATCGCGATGCCCCAAGCTGCGCACATCTAAGGGCCACTTGGTGTATGAAAGACCGCCAACCAGAACACAACTAAGGTCTCGAAAACCCATACAAAGACATGCATGTTATAAACATACACGCAGCACACATGCCTTGTATGAACAGCAGGTACCATTGCAATTCTCTACAAAGTGTACAATTTTATTGATAACTCTTATAGAGTGCACACAGAGATCACATACATGTGATCCAACATTACATTACAAGCGGAAGCAAATTATGTCTGAGTACAGACAAGTTTAACAAATGGCTTAAGAAGCCTTATTTAAACACAAAGCCCTCCACGAGGGAACCGGTCGTCTGACTGGGACTAGACTAATTGGTCTTCAGTCGTCCAGCTCGATGAAGAAGCCACCTTCGGGGTCAGTGGCATCATCTAAAACATAGATTAAGCAAACGTGAGTACAAAGTCATACTCAACAATACTTACATAGGAGCTATACTACTCATGCATATGTATCAAGGTAAAGGGTGGTGGGGTTCATTTGCAGAAGTGCCAGCTTTGACTTGGCTAATCCTGAACTACGAATACCAGACTTTGAGGTAAGAAGCGTACACGAGTCCACTACTTTCTCCAACCAATACACCACTATGGTACCTTCCTCGACTTCCCCACAAGAAAGCACGCCATAGCACTCACACTTATCTTGGTGTGTTTTAGAAGTATCCGGTTCAAGTTATCTAATAATCAAGCTAAGCTTTCCAAGCAGTCCATAACCGCGGACGCGGCTATTCGAATAGTTTTGTTAACCTTGCAAGGGTGTACCGCTACACACACATGACCATCATTTACCGCCTTTGATCTCGACACCATTCAAGGGGTGCCAGCGAGGATGCTCACCACAACTGTTACCTCATAGCCGATCTAGTCCGAGAAAGCCGCCTACTTGGGTTGGTTACCACAATCGTGAACCCGGCCGGTTTACCGAAGTGGACCCAAGTGATGTGTGCGTGGTGCATAAGCCGGTCTCGGATGAGCCGTTCTCTCACTTAGCAACCAGGCCACAGACCTACCAGAACTCCGAACTATTGCGACATCTGGACATCGAAAGGGATGAGTTAGTAAGTTGAGAGGGGTCAGTGAGCCCAATGTGTGGTTGTACTCTTCATCTTGGATCACCACACAAGAACTCGTACTAGGGCGGTGTTCAACGAGACAACCCACCGTGTACTCCTACACAGCCTCTCATCGTTCACCTTGTATTAGGGTCGATTCACCAACACTTTTCTACCATCATCAACATGATCATTCCCATCCCGACTCACATCACAGTAACAACATGGTATCATACTAAGCATGCAATAAGCAGTAACATTGCAGGGGCCACATGATATCAAACAACTCCTACATTTGCTAGGATTGTGGTTTGCTTACTACTGTGACAAAATGATAGGTCATGCAAAGGAATGGGTTCATCTATGCGGTAGAAACGAATCATGGTGATCATCCTAAACAATGCATAAGCGAGACATGAGAGGGAAGTGGGATTTTATTGACATGATCAATGGGGGTTTGCTTGCCTTGCTGACGAGGTTCGGGTTCGGGGTCTTCAACGAAGGGGGTGACCTCGGGTTCCGGCTCCACGTCTATCAGCAACATGAAAATCATAGGATCAACATAATGTACAATGCACAATCACATGAATAAGATTGAAAGGGTGATGTTCATGATACTGATGTGTTGAGCATTCCATTTAAATGGAGTATATTGCAAATTGAATTGCAAATTCAAACTCCACATTTGAATTCAAATTAACCAAGTTGCATGTGATATTGATTGATCATTTTGAATTATTTTCAAATGTGTATGATATTCCTCTGAAGTGTGGTTGAATTGTAGCTTAATTCCATGGTCCAAGTTGCAAGATCATTTGATTTGAATTTGAATTAAATTCAAATAAACCAAATGACATATGCTACTGGTCCCATTTTAAAATCAACTCAAACAGAGTTGAAAGTTGCATATTTGGAAAGATAATTTTCTCCTGATCATTTTTCATATATTATTTGTCCAATTTGGAGTTAATATGAATTTTCTATGAATTTCCAAAGTTTGGGGTATTTTCTGGAATTCTTTTAATTCAAATATTCTCTGGAAATTCATTTAACTGATTTATTGCGCAAGTGCTGACGTCAGGGGGGGGCTGACATGTGGGGTCACCTTGTCAGTGACTGGTTTAATTAACCCGTGGGTTAAATTAATCCAGTGGCTTAATTAAGCCATTGGGCCCACTGGTCAGTGACCCATGGGTCACTAATTGGGTGATTAACAGGGGGGCTTTGGGCTGACACGCTGGCGGCTAAACGCCGGCGACTGGACCGCGGCGGCGCTGCACGGGGAGGACGAATCCGGCCATCATTTGGATCGCGAAGACCACCATCTTGAAGCTCTTACTCGCGCGCGTCGAACGGGACCAAAACCAAGCACTGGGGTGCACCGTACGCTCGCCGACGTCAAGCTTTGCGGCGGCCTAACTACGGCCGTGGTCGGGATTCCGTTCCAGGGAACGAAAAGAAGCGGGGTTGGTCTGGTTCGACGAGGAGGAGCACGGGGAACACAACGCACGCTCTGGTTGAGACGAAGGGGCACAGAGGCGACCTCGAGCTCATCCATGGCGGAGGCCGTGCTCGGCTTTCATGGCGAAACGCAAAGGAGAAGGAGAAATACTCCGGGGTTGGTCGGGGCGGATGAAGAAGCTCACCCTGAAGCTAGCAGAGGAGTCAGGGAGGTCGAGGAGGTCGTGGTGGCGGCGAATTCGACGACGGCGACTTGCGGGTCCGGCGACTCCTCGGTGAAGCTGGCGTCGTCTGCTGAGGAGCTCGGGCTCGATTGGTTGAGGGGAACGACGAAGACGCCTGCTGCGGTTCTTCTGGACACGGCGGCACGGCTCTGGGACGACGGTGGCTGCGTGGACTCGGCGGCGTGCTCCACGGCGGTCCTCGGGCGGCGACGAAACGGACGAGAGAGGAGGGGAGGGAGCTCGTGGAGGGGGGAATGGACTGCGGAGGCTGCGGGGAGTCTCCAGGTGCGAGAAGAAGCCACGGGGAGGCCTGGAAGCTCCTCGACGACGACGTGTCGTCCCCAGCTAGCTCGGTGGCATTCCACCGAGCAGCTTGGAGGCGAGGGACGGGGAAGAAGACGCCCCTGCCCCCGTGGGCCGGCTGGGCTGGGGTGGGCCGGCTTCGCCTGGGCGCCAGGTAAGGTTTTCTGATTTCTTTTCTATTTTTCTTTTCTGACATTTGTTCTGTTTAGCTAAAATAAATAGCTAAACATTTTATTAAATGCTGAAAACTTTTATGTGGCCTCATAATAATATAGACTAGCCACTCATAAACTTTCAACATTTTTAAAATTCAAAAGATTTGAATTTTAAATCAAATAGGGGTATTTCAATAATTCCAAGGCACTGTTTGATTATTTGAAAAATCTATGAGCATGGGATGGGTCCCACATCACTTGATATGTGATCACACTCATTTATAAGACTTTTCAAAAATCTAACATGAATTTTTGGAGAAGATTTTTATCTGGCCTTTTGAATTAATTCACCTGGGGGGGTTCCTTCTCCCATTTTGATTTTGAAGTTGATTTCCTTTGAAATTTTGACATGATGCAAGGTTACTTGATCCTAGCACATTACCTAACAGAGGGTTCTGACAACTCGCCCCCACTCAACAGAATCTCCTCCCGAGATTCAGAAGTCTGCGGGAGGAAGGTGGGGTACTCGGCACTGAGACGGTCTTCTCTTTCCCACGTAGCTTCTCTTTCAGAGTGGTGTGACCATTGCACTTTCAGAAACCTAATCTTCTGACGACGAGTGACACGCTCTGCGGAATCAAGAATACGAACGGGGTATTCTCAATAAGAAAGGTCATCTTGGAGATCAAGCGTTTCATGGTCGACTTCGCGGATGGGGTCCTTGAAGCAACGCCTGAGTTGGAACACATGGAATACATCATGTACTCGGGAGAGGTGCGGAGGTAGTTCAAGTTGGTAGGCAACTTCTCCACGTTTAGCAATAATGCGGAAAGGTCCGATGTAACGTGGGGCCAACTTGCCTTTGATACCGAAACGTTGGGTTCCCTTCAGAGGAGTAACCCGAAGGTAAGCCTTCTCATCCAGATTGTAGCTCTCTTGCCTATGATGAAGATCATAGTAGATTTTCTGACGAGACTGGGCTGCTTTCAACTGATCCCGAACAATGCGAACTTGCTCTTCGGCTTCCTTGATCATATCCGGTCCAAAGAATTGTCTTTCACCGGTTTCTGACCAGTTTAAAGGTGTTCGACATCGTCGTCCATATAGGAGTTCAAAAGGAGCCATGTTCAGACTAGATTGAAAACTATTGTTATAAGCAAATTCGGAAAATGGAAGAGACTTCTCCCAATTCTTTCCGAATGAGATAACACAAGCTCTGAGCATGTCTTCAAGAATTTGGTTAACCCTTTCGACTTGACCGCTAGACTGAGGATGGAAAGCCGTACTAAAGGAGAGATGAGTTCCCATAGCATTCTGAAAGCTTCCCCAAAATCTAGAGGTGAAAAGGCTACCACGATCAGAATTGATTTCCAAAGGAACACCATGAAGGGATACAATTCTAGAGATGTACAAGTCTGCTAACTGGCTAGCAGTTATAGACTCGCGAACCGGAAGGAAGTGAGAAACTTTGGAAAGCCTATCTATGACAACGAAGATGGCATTGTTTCCTTTCTGGGTTTTTGGAAAGCCGGTGATGAAGTCCATACCGACTTTGTCCCATTTCCACTCGGGAATAGACAAAGGTTGAAGTGTACCAGCAGGTCTTTGATGTTCTGCCTTAATGCGACGACAAACATCACATTCGGCAACAAATTGAGCAATGTCTCTCTTCATCCTAGTCCACCAAAATCTCTGGCGTAGATCTCGGTACATTTTTGTGCTACCGGGATGAATCGAGAGGGGTGTGTCATGGGCTTCCTTGAGGATGAGTTGCCTTAGTTCCCTATTCTTAGGTACTACCAAACGATTTTCAAAGAATACCGTTCCTTTGCTATCTGTGGAGAAACATTTAGCAACTCCGCTAGCAATGTTCTCCTTGATCCGGCGAACACCTCGTGCACGCCTTTGGGCAACTATGATTTGATCCTCAAGAGTTGGTTTCGCCACCAAGGTAGAAAGATAGCCATGAGGAACAATCTCAAGATTGAGCTTGCGAAGGTCCTCATGAAGAAGTGGTTGATACTGTTGTAACATGAGGTTGTTACAATACGACTTACGACTTAGTGCATCAGCCATGACGTTGGATTTGCCTGGGGTGTAAGAAATTACTACGTCGTAATCTTTTATCAACTCAATCCAGCGTCTTTGCCTGAGATTAAGATCTGGCTGGGTGAAAATGTATTTGAGGCTTTGGTGGTCGGAATAAATCTCGCAACGGTTACCAAGGAGGTAATGTCGCCAAGTTGTTAGGGCATGAACTACGGCAGCGAGTTCAAGGTCATGGGTAGGACAGTTCTCTTCATGTGGCCGCAACTGGCGTGAAGCATAAGCTACCACATGTCGATCTTGCAGAAGTATGCATCCTAACCGTTGCCGTGATGCGTCACAATAGATCTCGAAATCCTTTTTGGTGTCTGGAGGTGCAAGTACAGGTGCAGAAGTCAATCTTCTTTTTAGCTCTTGAAAGCTTTCCTCGCACTTGGGAGTCCATAAGAATTTCTTATCTTTCTTGAGGAGTTCAGTTAGAGGCTTTGCAACTTTAGAAAAGTTCTCGACGAAGCGACGACAATAGCTGGCTAGGCCAAGAGAACTTCTAACTTGCTTAACCGATTCAGGTGGAGTCCAGTCAAGGACGGCCTGAACTCTCTCGGGATTCACAGCAATGCCTTTTGCAGAAATTACGTGGCCTAAGTAGGTCACTTCTGGTAGCCAAAATTCACACTTGGAGAATTTAGCATACAGGCGATGCTCTCTAAGTTTCATCAATACCAGCCTTAGGTGTTCGGCATGTTCTTCTTCGTTCTTCGAGTATATAAGGATGTCATCGAGGTAAACCACGACGAACTGGTCCAAATACTCCATGAAGATCGAATTCATCATGCGTGAGAAAGTGGCGGGGGCATTGGTTAAACCAAAGGACATGACGGTGTACTCGTAAAGACCATAACGAGTAGTAAAAGCCGTTTTGGGAATGTCTTCGTTTCGGATCTTGATTTGATGATAACCTAATCTCAAATCCATCTTGGAGAAGACAGAGGATCCTGCAAGTTGATCATAAAGATCATTGATCCTGGGCAATGGGTACTTGTTCTTTATCGTCGCTAAGTTTAGCGGGCGATAGTCTACGCACATCCTTTCTGTTCCATCTTTCTTCGTTACGAACAGAACGGGGCAACCCCATGGCGATGAGCTAGGGCGGATGAAGCCTTTCTCCAACAAAGCTTCCAGTTGGGTTTTAAGCTCAGCTAACTCACGTGGGGCCATTTTGTATGGGCGTCTAGAAATTGGTGCGGTTCCTGGGGCAAGATCTACAATGAACTCTACACATCTGTCGGGTGGCATTCCCGGCAGCTCTTCAGGAAAGACATCCGGGAAGTCACGAACCACCGGAATATCTTCAAGTTCGGGAAGGGGAAGTACATTCAAGGAATGCACTTGGGTTCTTGTTCTGGTTGAGGTATAGTTGACGGTTTGGCCTGAAGGGTGGGTGAGTTTCACGGATTTGCCTTTGCAATCCAGGTAGGCATTCTGTCTTGATAGCCAATCCATGCCAAGGATGACATCAATGTCTGAAGACTTGAGGGCTATGAGTGAAGCAAGGAATACTAAACCCTCAATTGCAATTTGATTACCATGGCTTACTCTATTAGTTTGCCATCTTGACCTTGGAGTTTGAATAATCATTGGAGTGGACAATTCAACAAAAGATAACTCATGACGAAGTGCATAACTTTTCGACATGAATGAATGAGATGCTCCTGGGTCGAAAAGAACGGAAGTAGGAACAAAATTGACTGGGAGCGTACCAAGAATGACGTCAGTGGTGTCGTCAGTCTCTTCGGCGGCAATCTGGTTCACACGTCCACGAGTGGTGGGAGGAGCGGGTTTGGCGGTGTAGACCTTCTGGGGTGGCTTGCCACGACCATTGTTGTTGTTGTTGCCTCCGGCACGGGGTGGAGCATTCTGGTGTTGGAGCTGGTTCTGGGGACACTCACGAGAATAGTGGCCTGCCTGACCACACTTGTAACAGGCTCCGAAAACAGTTCGTGGAGCTGGGTTGTTTGGTGGAGCTGGGTGGAACTGGGTGGGTGGACGAGGCGCCACATAGGATGGCCTCGGGGGGTTGTTCTGGCGGAACATGCTGTTTGGAATCCAGATCTTGCGCTTCTGGGAGCTAGAACTGGATGAACTATCATCTCTGGGGTGTTTGCGGAAATCGTTGGGGGTGTTCATGTCCTCGGCCTTGATGGCCTTGTTGACAAGGACCTGGAATGTGGCAAAGTCATGAAGATTGAGTTCACGACGAAGTCCAGTGTTGAGGCCACGACGGAACCTTTCTTGTTTCTTGGAGTCGGTGGAGACTTCTTCGGTAGCATAACGAGCCAGTCGGTTGAACTCACGACTAAACTCATCAACGGTCCTTCTGCCTTGAGTGAGGTTGCAGAACTACTCACGCTTGCGGTCCATGAGACCCTTGGGAATGTGGTGCTCGCGGAAGAACGTGCAGAATTCCTCCCAAGATGCAGGTGGTCCATCGGGACGCATATTCAGAAAGTTCTCCCACCAGGAACTAGCTGCACCTTCGAGGTGATAGGTGGCATAGCTGACCTTGTCACCAGTTGCAACACGGCCTGCTTGGAGCTTCCTCTCGATGCTGCGAAGGCAGTCATCGGCGTCAAGGGGCTCGGTGGAGTAACTGAAGACCGGGGGATGAAGCCGGATGAAGTCGTTCAGGGACACCAGCTCATTGCGCTGCTGAGTGGTGTTGCGTGCGATGACTTCCAGCAGGTGGTGAGAGTCACGACGGTTCCTCTCGACTTCCATCAGAACTTGTGCCATCGTGGGTGGGGGTGGAAGGTTGCCTTCCTCCTGGTCATTCCCACGACCTTGGTTACGACCAACCTAGCCACGGGTTCCTTGAGACATCCTGAAGGGAAAACCAAAGTCAAACAGAGTTGATTGGGAGAGTCTAAACAAGGTATTGAAGTACGGGAATGATTACAGAGCAAAGGAAGTAATCATCTTGCCAACATGGTGATAAATCATACAAGCCATATATTCACAAGCTTTCATACAAACCATACATCATTTTAGTACAAGCACCGAGCTAATACAAACGTGATGAAGATGATACATCCTTCAGAGGCACTCTGACTTCCTATACATTATTTATCTAAGCCTCTGGAACTTAGACCCTTGCGTACAATATACTATGATACTACTACATCATCACTAAGTAAGACCACAGGCGGTCTCACTCATCTCCATCTCCATAGTAGTCCTCATAAAAGTTACCCGCGTATCCCGGTAGCTGGAGGTGATCATCGGAAAACACGGAGGCTTGTGGACCCTGATATCCATTTGGGCAAGGATGGGGCCTAGGTCCAGCATAGGGTGGAAGCAAAGGACCACGGGGTGGAAAAATTGCTCCAATCTCGGGCCAAGCAACTCGAGAAGGCATCTGAGTCCTCACTGGATAGATCGCATCAAACTCAACTGATCCCACGCTCACAAAGGGAGCCAAAAGTGTCAGTGCTCGATACAGACGAACACGGGTGGCGTGGAGCTCGAAACGGAGAGCGCGTGCATCACGATCTCTGTCACTAGCAAACCTAGCAGTCATCTGAAGTGCGGGATCCTCTGCAGAGTGATCTGAGTAGAGTCCGGTGTAATATCCCTCTTCTCCTGGAAGTGCAGCAGGGATATAGCGGAAAGAAGTCTCTCTCAGCAAAGTGTGCTCCTCTCTCAGCAGTGTCATACATGAGTATGCAGCATCCTGGACAGCCATGTTCTCGGTAACGCCAATTCCATGTCCAAAGTGGATAGGCTGAGTGACTCCAACGTGGTGCGGATAGATCCGGACAATGCAGTGGAACTGGGTCTGGTTGAGGTCGTGAAACTGCTCCTCGATGGTGTACTCAGGGTACCACCGATATCCCACGTAGGACATCATCTCAATCAACGTGGCGGGATGGCCACGCACACCGAGGCACCTGGTCAAACGAACAATCTGCCGAGGGGGAAGATCTGCCATCTGAAACAGAAAGGAATTTGCAAATGCATCAGATTATGAGATAAACCTGGAATGACTCGGACAGCATAACGGCTGTAATTGCAAGAAAAAGACAATTTCTTACAACATGGAAACAACACTTACATACGATGTAACAAAACAGGGAGCATAACCACTCTAACAAACCGATCACAACGTTCCTACGGCTATGAGGAAGCAAACAACGAGATGTTCTAATCAGACAGAGGAGAGACTAGTCCTATCTTCCCATAGAACAAGATGAGGGTGACTCAGAACTCAGAACGAAGGGGGTAAGGAGAAAAAAAGAAGCCTTACGTTGTTCCCTTATATACCCAGAGTAGCTATATAACTATAGCAAGCTAGACTCAACTTTGGCCAAGGCTACTAGTCCTACAGTCAGTCCTGCTCTGGTACCAAGTCTGTCGGGACCCGGGATTAGTGTATGCAAGTACAGTTAAGACATAGTCATATGGAGAGCCGAGAACCGCACCCACTTGTCTAAGCAGACAAGGCCAAGCACTGAACATTCTCGGAAAGCATCGTACGTGAGGGGCATCCCATCCAGGCCGGATGATCAACTGAGATGGGTCCTCATCGTCCGCACACAAGTCAAATGATATGGGTGGTGAACTCCCATATTCAAAGACAAGTCGCCTCAACCATACTACCGACTATCTCAAAACTCTTACATAGACTTACTCCAGCCCGATCACTTAGTCGGGGTCTAGGGCGGGCTCGATCATACCACAAAGTGTGCACGAGACGGAGTCTCGAGCAATCGCATCGCGATGCCCCAAGCTGCGCACATCTAAGGGCCACTTGGTGTATGAAAGACCGCCAACCAGAACACAACTAAGGTCTCGAAAACCCATACAAAGACATGCATGTTATAAACATACACGCAGCACACATGCCTTGTATGAACAGCAGGTACCATTGCAATTCTCTACAAAGTGTACAATTTTATTGATAACTCTTATAGAGTGCACACAGAGATCACATACATGTGATCCAACATTACATTACAAGCGGAAGCAAATTATGTCTGAGTACAGACAAGTTTAACAAATGGCTTAAGAAGCCTTATTTAAACACAAAGCCCTCCACGAGGGAACCAGTCGTCTGACTGGGACTAGATTAATTGGTCTTCAGTCGTCCAGCTCGATGAAGAAGCCACCTTCGGGGTCAGTGGCATCATCTAAAACATAGATTAAGCAAACGTGAGTACAAAGTCGTACTCAGCAAGACTTACATAGGAGCTATACTACTCATGCATATGTATCATGGTAAAGGGAGGTGGGGTTCATTTGCAGAAGTGCCAGCTTTGACTTGGCTAATCCTGAACTACGAATACCAGACTTTGAGGTAAGAAGCGTACACGAGTCCACTACTTTCTCCAACCAATACACCACTATGGTACCTTCCTCGACTTCCCCACAAGAAAGCACGCCATAGCACTCACACTTATCTTGGTGTGTTTTAGAAGTATCCGGTTCAAGTTATCTAATAATCAAGCTAAGCTTTCCAAGCAGTCCATAACCGCAGACGCGGCTATTCGAATAGTTTTGTTAACCTTGCAAGGGTGTACCGCTACACACACATGACCATCATTTACCGCCTTTGATCTCGACACCATTCAAGGGGTGCCAGCGAGGATGCTCACCACAACTGTTACCTCATAGCCGATCTAGTCCGAGAAAGCCGCCTACTTGGGTTGGTTACCACAATCGTGAACCCGGCCGGTTTACCGAAGTGGACCCAAGTGATGTGTGCGTGGTGCATAAGCCGGTCTCGGATGAGCCGTTCTCTCACTTAGCAACCAGGCCACAGACCTACCAGAACTCCGAACTATTGCGACATCTGGACATCGAAAGGGATGAGTTAGTAAGTTGAGAGGGGTCAGTGAGCCCAATGTGTGGTTGTACTCTTCATCTTGGATCACCACACAAGAACTCGTACTAGGGCGGTGTTCAACGAGACAACCCACCGTGTACTCCTACACAGCCTCTCATCGTTCACCTTGTATTAGGGTCGATTCACCAACACTTTTCTACCATCATCAACATGATCATTCCCATCCCGACTCACATCACAGTAACAACATGGTATCATACTAAGCATGCAATAAGCAGTAACATTGCAGGGGCCACATGATATCAAACAACTCCTACATTTGCTAGGATTGTGGTTTGCTTACTACTGTGACAAAATGATAGGTCATGCAAAGGAATGGGTTCATCTATGCGGTAGAAACGAATCATGGTGATCATCCTAAACAATGCATAAGCGAGACATGAGAGGGAAGTGGGATTTTATTGACATGATCAATGGGGGTTTGCTTGCCTTGCTGACGAGGTTCGGGTTCGGGGTCTTCAACGAAGGGGGTGACCTCGGGTTCCGGCTCCACGTCTATCAGCAACATGAAAATCATAGGATCAACATAATGTACAATGCACAATCACATGAATAAGATTGAAAGGGTGATGTTCATGATACTGATGTGTTGAGCATTCCATTTAAATGGAGTATATTGAAAATTGAATTGCAAATTCAAACTCCACATTTGAATTCAAATTAACCAAGTTGCATGTGATATTGATTGATCATTTTGAATTATTTTCAAATGTGTATGATATGCCTCTGAAGTGTGGTTGAATTGTAGCTTAATTCCATGGTCCAAGTTGCAAGATCATTTGATTTGAATTTGAATTAAATTCAAATAAACCAAATGACATATGCTACTGGTCCCATTTTAAAATCAACTCAAACAGAGTTGAAAGTTGCATATTTGGAAAGATAATTTTCTCCTGATCATTTTTCATATATTATTTGTCCAATTTGGAGTTAATATGAATTTTCTATGAATCTCCAAAGTTTGGGGTATTTTCTGGAATTCTTTTAATTCAAATATTCTCTGGAAATTCATTTAACTGATTTATTGCGCAAGTGCTGACGTCAGGGGGGGGGGCTGACATGTGGGGTCACCTTGTCAGTGACTGGTTTAATTAACCCGTGGGTTAAATTAATCCAGTGGCTTAATTAAGCCACTGGGCCCACTGGTCAGTGACCCAGGGGTCACTAATTGGGTGATTAACAGGGGGGCTTTGGGCTGACACGCCGGCGGCTAAACGCCGGCGACTGGACCGCGGCGGCGCTGCACGGGGAGGACGAATCCGGCCATCATTTGGAGCGCGAAGACCACCATCTTGAAGCTCTTACTCGCGCGCGTCGAACGGGACCAAAACCAAGCACTGGGGTGCACCGTACGCTCGCCGGCGTCAAGCTTTGCGGCGGCCTAACTACGGCCGTGGTCGGGATTCCGTTCCAGGGCACGAAAAGAAGCGGGGTTGGGCTGGTTCGACGAGGAGGAGCACGGGGAACACAACGCACGCTCTGGTTGAGACGAAGGGGCACAGGGGCGACCTCGAGCTCATCCATGGCGGAGGCCGTGCTCGGCTTTCATGGCAAAACACAAAGGAGAAGGAGAAATACTCCGGGGTTGGTCGGGGCGGATGAAGAAGCTCACCCTGAAGCTAGCAGAGGAGTCAGGGAGGTCGAGGAGGTCGTGGTGGCGGCGAATTCGACGACGGCGACTTGCGGGTCCGGCGACTCCTCGGTGAAGCTGGCGTCGTCTGCTGAGGAGCTCGGGCTCGATTGGTTGAGGGGAACGATGAAGACGCCTGCTGCGGTTCTTCTGGACACGGCGGCACGGCTCTTGGACGACGGTGGCTGCGTGGACTCGGCGGCGTGCTCCACGGCGGTCCTCGGGCGGCGACGAAACGGACGAGAGAGGAGGGGAGGGAGCTCGTGGAGGGGGGGAATGGACTGCAGAGGCTGCGGGGAGTCTCCAGGTGCGAGAAGAAGCCACGGGGAGGCCTGGAAGCTCCTCGACGACGACGTGTCGTTCCCAGCTAGCTCGGTGGCATTCCACCGAGCAGCTTGGAGGCGAGGGACGGGGAAGAAGACGCCCCTGCCCCCGTGGGCCGGCTGGGCTGGGGTGGGCCGGCTTCGCCTGGGCGCCAGGTAAGGTTTTCTGATTTCTTTTCTATTTTTCTTTTCTGACATTTGTTCTGTTTAGCCAAAATAAATAGCTAAACATTTTATTAAATGCTGAAAACTTTTATGTGGCCTCATAATAATATAGACTAGCCACTCATAAACTTTCAACATTTTTAAAATTCAAAAGATTTGAATTTTAAATCAAATAGGGGTATTTCAATAATTCCAAGGCACTGTTTGATTATTTGAAAAATCTATGAGCATGGGATGGGTCCCACATCACTTGATATGTGATCACACTCATTTATAAGACTTTTCAAAAATCTAACATGAATTTTTGGAGAAGATTTTTATCTGGCCTTTTGAATTAATTCACCTGGGGGGGGGGGGTTCCTTCTCCCATTTTGATTTTGAAGTTGATTTCCTTTGAAATTTTGACATGATGCAAGGTTACTTGATCCTAGCACATTACCTAACAGAGGGTTCTGACACCAAATGAATGGAAAGCATCCACATTTTATATTGTCGACAGTCGACAAATGAATGGAGGCGGAGCGTCGCTCTGCTCCTCCCACACCCATCTACTATTGTCACATTAACATACTATGCAAACTGTGGGTTGCCAGGTGAGGGGGGACTAACCATACCAAAATCTGATTCCTCTAGTACTTTTGCATGTCTCTTCTAGCCGCAATGAAAGAAACTCAAATAAAGCACAAAATCATGCATCAGGGTGTTTATACTGCAGAAGTCTTTTTGTTTTGTGTACAGTAATTAAGAGGCTCGTACTAAAGCACCAAATCATGGATCATGGTGTCTCATAATTAATTAGCCTGAAGTGGGCTCATAAGCTTTTAACCAAAATGTATATTGCTGACAAAGAATATGGACACAAAATAAAGGACAAAACAACACGCAAGTACATAAGTACTTTTTCCTGAAATGAAACACATTGCTATCAGTTGCATAGAATCAGTATAATCCTGAACCACCTCAACTTTGAAATATAGACATACAACACGACGACATGTTGAGAGGTGAGGTGGCTCACATGGATGAAATTGATGTGGATAGAAGAAAGAGAAATGTGGTTCCCCTTCTACAAGCATAGTTGGGAGACACAGTGCGCCGACGAAATCTCCTCTTACTCCCTCCCCATTCCTTATATTTCTTTCCCCTCTCCATCTTCCTTGCAGCCTGATCCTCCTCTTCCTCCCTACTCTGATCTGAAAGGGGAAGAACACACCAAGAAAAGGAACAAAAGGGGAAAATAACTCTAGGACAATTCCGGCACCCTACTCGACAAGGAATAATTGAGGTACCAAAAAAACTAAGAAAGGCGACAAAAAAACTCCTATGAATCTAGCTGTTTCTAAGTATTTCATAACAAGAACAAACAAAATTGCCTTTGCACCTAGCTGAGGTACCCAACAAATAAAAAAGACAACAAAAACCTCCTTTGACAGAGCCTAGTTGTATTTGAGCATCTCATTGAAAGAAAGAACAAAAAACATCACCTATGCAAGAACCTAGATAGACTAAACATCTTTTTGTGTGTGGGGGTCACAGAACATATAGAACAATGAGCTGTGAAGACCTACACCCAACCCTAAAACCTGAAAAAGAAATTTGGGTTTTATACTTCTCACGCAGATATTAACAATACAAATATCAACTATGAGAAACACTATAAAACTGAAGTTGCATATGCCTACCCAAGACTTCTAGATGAAAAATTCACATATATAAAAATCATAACCAGATTCAAGTATAAATTTCAGTTGCGCAAACAAAAGATGAACCAAAGGAAACACTTAGGTCATAAATCACGATGAACTTGAACACGGAAACAGAGGGAGGGCAAGCACAATTTACCTGGGGTGGAGCTGCGAGTGGGGGCAACCGACGGGCAGCGAGCGAAGACTACCTAGGAGGCGAATCCACGACGATGACCTGTACCATGACGAGAACGTCGTTACGACGCCACACTCCAGTTGGTGGCCGCGCTGGTCCTTCTCGTCTTCATCGCAGGGGAGGACAGGGAGACCGCGATGGAGGCGGCCAGCGCGGAGCGTCGCTCTGCTCCTCCCACCATTGGGCTCGCTCGCCGTTCCCCCACCTCATCCTCTTCGCTAACCTGCTCCAGCAGAGAGGGGGCGGCGGTGCAGGAGAGGAGGTGGAGAGGCAGAGAAGCGAGAGGGAGGCGGCTAGGGATTGACACGGGAGGGGAGGAGGAATAGCTTGCTCATCCTAGATCATGCTCCTGCTGAATCCTGCGAATCACCGGCGAGGGGCGAGGTCGATGGGAGAGCAGCGACGACAGCGAGGAGAGTGAGAGCACGACGACGAGAAGTGTGGGAGGAGGGAGCGGGGCCGTCGGCGTCGGTGGCGATGTGAGAGAGGCAGCAGGGAACGAGGGAGAGGAGGCGGCTAGGAGAGCGAGTGCGGGGTCGAAGGGAGGCTAGGTTTTACCGTGCTTTTATACCGCTGAGTTGGGGAGATCGGATGGTTAATATAAGGACACGTCAGCAAGAAAACCGGATCTAATGGGCCAGAATCCAAATGCCCTGAGAGAGCTCCCACGCCCGCACGAATCAACTAAGGGGATGGCCGGCTATGGCCTTGTCCATGCCCACGGGTCGTCGACCCCTCGTCGACCCCGCAGCCACCAACCTCCCCTCGGAGCACAAAGACGTCTAGGAGTCTCCTCGTTGTCGTCTCCTTCGGCTACAACCACCAGTTTGAGCTGGGGCGCCGTTACGCTTCGGGATTGAGCCTTCTTCCCCGTCGGCCTCGCCACTGTCTCGTCGTCGATCTCCATCACTAGAGCCTCCCCGAGCCCACCTTGCTCCTCTTCAGGCTCACCGTGAGCTCCTCCTCCGTCTCCTTTAACCCCCTGATGAATCAATCACCGTAGAACCGTGCTCATTCGAGGTCGCCCGTCGCCATGGCCGAAGCCCGCGCTCCCCGCGACCACGCCGCGATTGCCCAGGACGCGCCCTGCTCCTCCTTCCCTGCGTGCTGTGCTGCTCCTGCAGCTGCGGCGGCACGCGCCGACCGCGCCTCCTGCTGCTCATTGCTGTTGTTCCTAGCTGGCGCTGGCTGCTGCTCCTAGTCTGCTGCTCCTACTGCTACCTGCTGCTGCTGCTGCCTAAAACATCAACAAAACATCCATAAAATATGTCCTAAAATAGCTGGAAATTATATGAACTTGTAGTAGATGTAACAAGCTTCGTTTTGTTCCATTGGATCAGTTTTAGATAATGCAAGGATTAATTGCTATGAGTTTTACAAAATGCAGATTTTTGTTGACCGTAAAATAGTCATATCATCATTGCAAGTTTAGAGCAACAAATTGACATGCTACTTGAACTTGTCATGGCATCAAAGGGTATGGCATGAAAGTGCACCTACCATAGAGCAAAACACATGTTGGATGCAACTCCATATGAGCTATGGATTAATAACAATTGTCCAGCAAACATTGCATCTTCTAACAATTTATGGAATTTCCGGCAAGTAGCACTTTTCCAGCAAGGTTTTAATTAAGTAAATGAATCCTGATAAATTTGGCTTCTGTACCAGATTCGAGATCACAAAAAATGTTCGATTTGATATAAGGCACTAACTCGGCGGATGAGCCAAACCAACACCATAGCCCTCCAAAGACACTAATGGATGTTAAAACCGGAGTTCCCCAGACTTAGCAAAATTCAGAGGGTTCCAAAACACTGTCTCTATGATAAGTGGGCCCTAGCCTTTTTAATTACAATTTTTTATTTAAATATATTAATTCTAAGTCATTAACATTAGGACCCCACCCATCAGATGACTAGTCAAATATCCCTATTGTGGATAATGTTGCTTTTAATATTAAATATAATTTCAAAATATTGTTAAAAGTTCAGAAAAACATATAAAATAAATTGTAACTCTGATGAAAATACTTTATACATGAAAGTTTCTTAGAAAAATATAAAGAATATGAATACGCTACCCGCATACCCATGACCCCCCTCTAACATACCGAACATGGAACATTCCCTCTTCGGTTCATCTGTCCGGTAATTACTCGGAGCCGGTAAAATAGCCGGTTAAATTCTCGTTTCGTCTGCGATGTGTAGCACCGCGTTTGTTTACCTCTACCTTAATGTATTGCCATGTCTTATATCTCTATTTCTATTATTACCTTGTATTTATTGTTTCTTCCCCCCTTATTTTCTGGTAGACCTTGCGACTACCGTCGAGGACACCGTTGTTGCGTACGACGACTACATCAACGACCGTACCCCTACTACCGAGCTTCCAGGCAAGCAGAGCCATTCTCCTTCCCCAGATACCGCCTATCTTCTCAGTACATTTCTTACACTAGGCATTGCTGTTGCTGCTATTACTTTAATTACTATTCTGTTGTATAGCTTTTTTTTAGCCCCTTGATGTACCTTCCTTAATCCAATGCTACCTATTATATTTATGAAATATTCAGCAGTTGGCCCTTCGCATTGTTAGTCAACTAGGATTAGATAGCGGGCCATGATCGCTCTGGGGAGTGAACGCGGGTGTAAATTATTATAACTGCAACATGTATGGTACAGAGCAGACGCCCAAGGGAACCTACAACGGCGAGACTCTACTGAGTCGCTTCAAGTTTAACTTACGAGTGGATGGAATCGTATTTCACTCTCGTCGCTGACTTGGTAGTGTAGCACCACCGGGATGATACGAGGATATTACTCTTTAGTTCATTCCGCTGATGTCTCGGTTGAACCTTTTCAAGTGTACCATCGAGGGTGATTCCTCCTGGTTTCACTTGATGGTAGGCACCCGAATCAATTGGTGTCCTTAAAGGTAAGTAGTCGGTTGACCCAACAGTGCCCGCGAGAGGTATTGTATCAGGACGGCAGGACAGAAGGATACCATCATGGGCCTGGTCCTTTCTCGTTGGCCGTGAGATACTAAACCACGAAAGTCGAGCTCCTCCAGGAGCACACGCGAGATAAGGTAAGGAGACGGTTCACCTTGTTGGTAAGCACGTGCTTTGACGGGTCGACAGGGTAGGCACCGATGTACTGGTCGCCCTGGCTGTTGTTCGTTGTCCGTTGTGTTACTAGTCGGGGAATGATAACGGTTGTCTGCGAGATAATAATAAAATGCTTAATGGGTCAGGTGGATGACTTTAGTGGGTCGACATGCCCTATACGCGCTACCTCCATGGAGGCGTACATTCTATCGACAACTCTGAAAGACGTCGAGTTCAGTATTGTTGCACGGTCAGATCTGCATCCCATATGAGTTGAGTGGAATTCACCTTGTACACAACGACCCGGAGGGCGAGGGGCGACGGACCAAGACCCCCTTGCGCTTAGGATGTAGACCGACGGGGACCTCTCTGATGATCCTAGGTAGTACTACGTCGTGTCGGATAGCCTCGGTGGGGCATTCTCTAATAAGGTGTACGCCACCCTGGAGATCCGAGCGTGTAGGGTAACATTAGTGCAGCCCCTGCAGGGAAGCTAATATATTCTAATAGCCGTGTCCCGGTAATAGGATGCCTTGCTGAAGCCAGATCCTAATACTACAAACTATTATGAGTAAACTGTTGGTTCCGGGTTTTCTTCCTCGCAGGGAAGTCGAGGAAGGATTCTCGGAGACATTGATAATTGTTAACTAATACAACTATTATACAATGCTGCAACAACTTCTGCTGCATTGTTACATTATGCTTTATATATCTGTTGGCTATTCTCTTCTCATGATGCAAGAACCGCGTGAAGAAGCTAGTCTTCGACAGGCCTAGCTTATCTTCCTTATTCTGGTTTTCTGCCGTCCAGTCCACTATATAGCCTCCCCTTTCCATTGATAAAAATGCATAAATGCTTAGTAGACGGACGTAAGACTCACGGGTATGCTAGATACTCACCCTTGCTTTATTTCCCCCCTTTGTTTTATATACCCGGTTGCTGCAACTAGACGCTCGCGCCCAGGAGCAGGAGTACCCCGGAGGCGCCTACTATGACGTTGAGTTCCCCGTCGACCAGGAGTAGTTCCGAGGTTCCCAGGCAGGAGGCCTCGCCTTTTCGATCGTTGAGTAGGTTTTGTGCTAGCCTTCTTAAGGAAAATCATGTGTACCTTGTGTCTGTAGTCAGAAACTATTGCTTCCGCTAACTTTGTGCTCTCGAGATGTTGTATTCGAGCCCTCGTGGCCCCTGGCTTGTATTATTTTTGTTATTAGAGTTGTGTTGTGATATCATGTCGTGAGTCCTTGATCTCGGCCGTGTACCTTGCGTGTATGATTACTGTACATGGTCCGATTTTGGGGGCGTCACAAGTTGGTATCAGAGCCGACTGCCTGTAGCCTTCCAACTCCTTGGTCGAAGTCGAGTCTAGACAAACAAAAACTATTTTACTAACTTGTTGTGTGGCTTACAGGCCCACATCGATACCACCTAGTTGTGATATATATGGTATATGATCTTTTCTCCGTGCCTTTACTCTGGGACTCTGATCTCTCTTCTCTTTCGGGTTAAAGATTTTACTAACTCTGACTCTAGGTTCTCGTACCTCTTTCCTCCTGGAGAACCCCTCTGACTGGGATGTACCCCGGCAAATCCCATGGTCAGGGACCCTGGGTTAGTCGTGAGAGGCACAGGTTGGACGATAAGCTCGTCGGCTAACAGGAGGTTACGTTCCTGCTCGATATTATTGACCGGAGATGGCGATTACAAGGGAGCCGAGGCTAGTGCGCGTAAGGCTAGGTTATAGATTGTATATTGCTTGATCTCGACGTCTCCCCTCCTAGCCCTTATATACTAGGCTAGGTCTCGGGGAGTCCGTCCTGATTACAGATGATGTTTCCTAACCATGACCTTGTTCCGTACGGCAAGTTTGCACCTTCCTTATGACTCGCGGACTCCTACGTCGGTGCCACTAGTGGGCCGAGGCTGGGCCCAGGCGGCATCTTTGTGGGCCTTCTGTCTTCTGGTACACCGGGTAGGCTCATCCATAGGAGTCGTGGGGACACCCCCTCGTCAGTAGCCCCCGAGTGCCTGGGGGACTCGAAGAGGCGCGCAGGGACTCGAGTCCACTCTAGCGTTGTTTTGATGTATGCACAGTTCAACTGCGGGTCGCTGGCAGTCTGGGGCCATGACAAAACCTGTTTCGAGGGATTCTAAGCTGAAAGGGCCCAAGGTGTCGACTGATCGAGCCTTGGTGAATTGCACTAGTGGCAAAACCGCAGTAGCCCAATCAAACCCATGTCCCTCGACATGAGCTTGGAACACTGGTGTCTAGCAAAAGTCATGTCGCTGCAGGTCTTACAGCGATCAATTGCCGCCAGTAAAGTTCGTAGCCTAGGCGCGTCCGCCCGGCTTTTTCTATCATGCATGCGCATGGAAAAGGATGGGAGTGAAATCGCTCTTCGGCAAGTCCCAGCCCGGCCGATCTTCACAGCGGGATCTTACCTACACGCTAAGCTTGCGTGGCATCTGGGCACAGTGTATCGTGTTCCAGGAATATGTATTTTTATTGAGGCGCGGAGCCTAGTAGATAATGCACCCACTTGTAATAAACAATCAAGTGGGAGATTTTAGCGGGCACTCGTGGAGCTTCTCCGAGTGCTCGGGCGTAGAGGGATATTTGCTCGGGAGGTCGTCGAGTGCTTGAGTATATAGAGTTTTGCGAGTAATCAATCGAATAGCTCTTTTGCTCTCGGGGTGAGGGAGCACCCGATACTCCGGGACCGCTCAATCTGGCGAGTGCAAGTCTGGTCATCTCGCGTCGTGGTGAGGGAGCACCCGAAACTCTCATGAGTGCGAGTAATCACTCGAGCACGTTTTTGCTTCTAGGTGAGGGAGCACCTGAGACTCTCGTAGGTGCGAGTGATCACTCGAGCACATTTTTTCTTCTGGGTGAGGGATCACCCGAAAACTCTCCTGGATGGATACACTCCCGATGGGAGTAAAACTTTTTTTTGCTCATCGGAAAAAGATTTAAAAAGTTGAAATTCTGGAGCTGGGAAACGTACTCGGTACGTCTTGCGATGATGGCTTGATTTTTCTGGTGCCTTTGACCATTGTAACCTGCCGAAGGAAATGACTTGGCGCTGTCTCGCCGAAATTTTCGCTTAATGTGATTATGGTCCTCTTTTTGTGCGTGTAGTGGGCGGTGCTGTTGCTGCGCCGTTTGGATTTTCCATATTTTTCGCCTGTCGTGGGATCATGCCACGTTTACTGGCCGCTGGGATCGAACGGTGCCCCTGCTCTCCTCGCTAGTGGTTAAATACCGAGCGGCTGGGTAAATTTTAGGTTTTACCCAACCATTGCCTTCTCCCTCGCTGCTAGATTCCCATGTTCTTGAGCATTCTCCTTCCTCATTTTGCTACTTGCTGCGGGATTGATGACAACACGCTCCCGTGCTGCTCCGAAATCGGCCAAGATGTCTGGCAAGTGGGAGCGCTCGACTTTTGGGGTCGAAGATCTTGGCCTGCTGATTGCCGATGGCTTGGTGGCTGGAGATGCCGTGCGGATTCCAGGGGAGGAACCTGTTCCTGATCCCCTGGCCGATGAGCGAGTGTGCTTTCAGGCGTTCTTTCCTCGCGGGTTTGCCCTTGCGATTCACCCTTTTGTTCGTGGTTTGTTGTATACCTATCGGCTTCAGCTGCACAATTTGACTCCCAATGGGATTTTGCACATTGCTTGTTTTATAACCCTTTATGAAGCTTTCTTGGGGATCTATCCCCATTGGGGGCTCTGGAAGCACCTCTTTTGTATAAAGAGGACGAAATCTGAGTATGCTGTAGGGCAGGTGGGCATATCCATTAAGGATTCCAAATCGTACTTTGATTTGGAGATGCTTGACTCCGTCAGTGCTTGGCGAAAAAGTTGGTTCTATCTGAAGGACCATCATATTGATGGGCAGCGATTTGGTCTTGCTCCATTTAGTCCTGAAGCGCGGGTAGTCAAGCAGGCCTCATGGTCCCATTCTTTGTCTGGAAAAGAGTCATCTGAAGTGGGTCCATTCTTGGAGAGGATTGCCCTGGTGAAGGACAACTTGATCGATGGGCAGCTCATCTCTGTTTTCATTGGGAGGCGCGTGCAACCCTTGCAGTCGCGAGCCCGTCCCATGTGGCAATATAAGGGACTCGGGGACTCGACGAGATGCTCCGGCCAAGAGCTTAACGCCGATGGCCTCATGGCCCGGATCGAGTATGTCACCAAATGCTCGAACGTTTCCGAGATGGGTTTCTTCACTCTGTATTCTTTTGATCATGCGCTGCCGCAGGTTCGCATTTTTTGAATTTCCCATGTGACTGGAGATGTTTGTTTGACTGCTTGCTGATGATGTTTCTTGATTTTGTAGGACCATGTTCCTGTGTTGTGCAAACCTCCGTAGCCGGAGGATGCTGATATTTGCGAGGAGCCGGATGCTTCTGTTGCTGACGATGCTGCACCGAGTGCTGGTGTCGGCGTGTTTGCGGATGCGGATGAGTCCATGGGGATCGAGCTGCCCGGGACCGGAGATAGTGAGGAGTCGGCGCCCTTTCGCGTCAAGCGGTCGCGGCCTTCCCGCACCGAGGGTCTTGACGCGACTAGTGGTGCTGTTCCGATGTCTGAACTGTTTGCTGAGCCGTCTCCTTCTGCTGATGAATTCAAAAGGCCCAGGTTTGGTAGGTTGTTGCGTGTTGGCTCTGTGCGCGGCGGGTAAGCATATGTTTGTCTTTGCTTGAGCTGTTTATCCTCTGTTCTTTTGTCTGATGGGCTTTATGTGTGACGGAAGTGGATGCGTCGGGATCTGGAGTTCCCCGGGGGGCCGTGGATGCTGTGTCGGCCGCTGTTGACGTTGCCAAGGGTGTCTGTGCCCGGGCTTCAACTCTTGTGGGTCTTGTTCATCAGCATCTCATGCCGGAGGGCGTGAAGGTGCCTGCTGGTCTGGACGCCCCGTGTTGCTGCGTTTGGTAATGGCAGGGATTTCTTGGAAGAGCTAATTGGGGAGACCGTGGTGAGTGGTATTTCCATGTCCTTTGTTGTTCTTCTGGGGCATGGAGTTGCCATTGATTATTCGTTGGTTGAGACTGTCCCTGCTTATACTGACGAGCAGAGTGCGCGAGCCACTGTTCTGGACTGTCGCCTGCAGGAGGTTGTGGATGGTCAGCATCCCTCCTCTGTAGGCAAGGGGGGGTCGTAGCCATGTCTTGTCGTTTCGAACTTTCTGGTTGTAATGAGCCTCCTTTGTTGTGATGGATCTGTGCTACCTAGATTGAAGTAACTAGTTGGCCGTCCTGCTGATTGTGTTTGATTGCCTTTTTCATTTTGTTCATTTTGCGGTAGGCCGCCCCGGGTGTACTTCCGTGTTGGAGTTCTTTGAAGGAGGACGCTCGCGAGGGCGCCTATGAGTCCGTGTGCTTGAGGCTGAGGGACGCTGAGCGAGAGGTTGTTCGCTTGAAGGGGGCTGTAGCAGTTCATCGTTCCAAGCGCGAGCGTGCTGAGTCCGTGTTGGATAGTCTTGCTTCGTGGGTGGTGAAGTTTTCTGGCCTCCTGCGAGGTGAGTCTTGCTGTCGCTCGATTGCTCAACTGCCTTTAGTAGCTTTCCTGTCGTCGTCTTGATTTTGATTCTGTTTTTTGGAAGTGCTGTCGG
Organism: Bromus sterilis; assembly: GCA_950022295.1. NCBI lineage: Eukaryota > Viridiplantae > Streptophyta > Magnoliopsida > Poales > Poaceae > Bromus > Bromus sterilis. Next base: position 215,255,303 of record OX465597.1, read on the forward strand.
GGCGGTCGTGGGATGAAGATAAGGCCGTCCAATCGGAGCTGTCTCGATTGGACGATCCTGAAGTGCAGGCGAGCAATCCTTTCTGGGCAGATGTGGATCGTGCTCGAGCATTTGCTGTGCTTCGTCTTCGGGCTGAGCGAGTGTCGGCTTCTCTGCGGTACTGTCAGCAGGTGCTGGGTAGGATCCATGCTGAGTTTTATCCGCTGCAGGTGGTGCCGTCGTCCTTTGAGATGTTGTGCCGCGTATTTTCTCAGCCTGCAGAGCTGCGTCGCGTGATGAATCACCAGATTCATGCTGGAGCCCATGCTGCTTTGGGCTTGGTCCATAGTCACTGTCCGGGAGCTGATATTGCTCAAGTAGTGGGGGGTCCTCCTGGTGGCAGGGATTACCTGATGGATGAGCATTACTCGGCGGTCGATGAGCCTGCGCGCCGAGTTGTGGACCGCGTTTGTGAAGAGAACGATCGTTGTCTAGGTGCCCTGATTATGACGAAGATGGAGCCTGGGGGTTAGATGCTTCCTTCCTTTGTATACGCTTATTTGTGGTGTACTGTAGGTAAATGGTTTTGCTGCTGTGGTGAGCCCTTGTGTGTCGCGATTTGCGAAGAACGCCTCGGGGGGTGGCTGCTGAGGCGAGCCCCCGAGTGCCGATTTTGGTTAAGTCGCGATTGTGAAGAACGCCTCGGGGGGTGGCTGCTGCGGCGAGCCCCCGAGTGCCAATTTTGTTTAAGTCGCGATTGCAAAGAACGCCTCGGGGGATGGCTGCTGTGGCGAGCCCCCGAGTGCCAATTTTGTTTAAGTCGCGATTGCGAAGAACTCCTCGGGGGGTGGCTTCTGCGGCGAGCCCCCGAGTGCGAATTTTGTTTAAGTCACGATTGCGAAGAACGCCTCGGGGTGTGGCTGCTGCGGCGAGCCCCCGAGTGCCAATTTTGTTTAAGTCGCGATTGCGAAGAACGCCTCGGGGGGTGGCTGCTGCGGCGAGCCCCTGAGTGCCAATTTTGTTTAAGTCGCATTTGCGAAGAACGCCTCGGGGGATGGCTGCTGTGGCGAGCCCCCCAGTGCCAATTTTGTTTAAGTCGCGATTGCGAATAACGCCTCGGGGGTGGCTGCTGCGGCAAGCCCCCGAGTGCCAATGGATCAATTTTTGGAAAAACATTTCAATATTCTTCCTGGTGTCTCTTACATTTAGTAAGAATGGGGGGGACGGTCTGATGAGGACAATCCCCTTTTATTAAAACGGCGGCGTGATATCCTTAAGTGCTGGATGGCTTCTTCTCCGAGTGGTCGGGTCCTTTGGGTGGCGGCTTCTACGAGAGCGCTTCGTCTGCGGGTCCCGTGGTCTCCCTGGCTTGGTGGGCTCCAAAGGCCTCTGATATCTTGTGGAATTCCTTTTCGCAGCGATTGGACCGGACGAAACTGACGTTGATTGTGATGACACCATGAGGGCCTGGAATTTTTAGCTTAAGGTAGACGTAGAGAGGCACTGCCATGAAGCGGGCGAAGGCCGGTCGTTCGAGGATTGCGTGGTACTGCGATTTCCAGTCGACCACTTCGAAGTCTAGGATATCCTTGCGGAAGTTGGTCGCTTCACCAAAGACCACTTCCAGACTTATTTTTCCCAGAGGGTAGACTGCTTTTCCTAGCACAATCCCGTGGAAGGTTGTGCTTGAGGATTTCAGCGCAGAGCTCTGGATTACCATTTCGTCGAGTGTCCTTGTAAAGATGATGTTGATCCCGCTGCCGCCGTCCATGAATACTAGCGACATGTCGTAGTTCCCAATTCTGGCCTCGAGCACTAGCGCGGCATGTCCTGGTCGAGGGATGGCGGGCGGGTGATCCTCCCGAGAGAAGGTGATATCTGTCTTGGACCCGCGCAAGTACTCCGGTATAGCGGGGTGTGAGGAGGCTGCGAGGAAAACTTGTCTTGTGACCTGCTTCTGCTGCCTATTTGAGGGCCTGCCTTCTTGTATCATGTAAATCCTGCCGTGGGCTTCTGGGTACTTCTCCTCTGCGTCTGGTGTCCTGCGCCGTTGCTGGATTGCGGCCACTTTCCTTGCTGGTTGGGGAGGGGCTGGTGGTGCGTCGTGGGCGATGGGCCCGACTGCTATGCTCGCGAGTGGCTGGCCCGCTGTTGTCACGGATCGGATTTTTTCCTCCGCCAACTCGTTGAAGCTTCTGCAGTTCCTGAGGGTGTGGCCTGATCTGAGCTCCCATCGTTCGTTTCTAAATCCGTGTATCGAGCACGGTCCGTCGAGTTGTTCTTTGGCCGAGCGGTATGTTCTGGTGCTGTCGCGCGGCTGCCTCATCCTCCAGTATCGTTTCTGAGCTTGGGGCGCATCTTCGAGGTTGTCTCTGCGCAGTATCCTGCCGTCGTCACGATGCCTGCCGTCTCTATCATCTGGGAAGCCTGCGGCGACCATGGTGGGTCCTCTGTCGTCGTAGAAGCTGCTCCTGGGTCGCTTCCTTCGATGGTCGAGTCCTCTTTCTCCTTTGTGGTAGTCGTAGTCGTGTTCTAAGCGTGCGATGTGGATTTCTGTTTCGTTGCGAACGGAGTCCTCGCCATCCGCCCAGCTGTTGGCTTGGTCCAGCAGCCGTGAAAGTGTCCGTACTTTCATCTGCCCGAGCTGGTCCTTGAATTCGATGCGCTGCAGGCCTCGCCTGAACACGTCGATTGCGATTTCGTCTGATATGTCTTCTGCTGAATTCTTTAGTATGGTCCACCGCTGGATGTAGGCTCGCAGTGTTTCCTTGGTTCCTTGCTTGCATGCCCGCAGTTCTTCGAGCGATGCCGGTCTCTTGTATGTGGATTTGAACTTTTCTATGAAGGCTTCACGGAACTGCCTCCACGAGCTGATGGATCCTCGCGGGAGATTCTTCAACCAGTGTCGTGCCGAGCTCTCGAGCATGAGCTGCACGTACCGCATTGCCGTGACGTTGGTCCCTCGCTGGAACTTGACTGCTGTTAAGTAGTCGTCGAGCCACGCCTCTGGCTCCTCGAGTCCATTGTATTTGAGCGTTGTGGAGTTCAATTTTAACCCGCTCGGCATTCGTGTCTTGTGTATGGAACGCGTGAAGCATAGTGCTCCGCATGGCTCGATTTCTTCGTCGAAGGCTTCTTCGTCCGAGTACTCTTCGCGTGCTACGCGTCTTCGTCTGCTGCGGTTGACTTTGTTATGTGTGATGTCGTCACGCGCGTCTCGTCGACTGATGTGGCGCCTGTTGTCGTTGTCGTCGCTGTCGTGTTTCTTGTTTTTGCCGAAGCGCTTGCGCCAGTCGTCGCTGCTGTCGTCGTCATCGGGTGAGCTGGGGTCCCTGTCTGGTGTCCTTGCACGGTTCGGTTGCCTTGCACTTGATTTTTTGGGTGCTGAGGCAGCGATGGCGTCCTTCATTATCTGTAAGGCTATTGAAGTGTTGCGGTCTGGCCTGTTCTGCCTATTCCTCTGGGTGCGAGATAGGTAGCCCCGGGCGCTTATAAGGGCTTCTGCTGGTGTCAAGGGTTCCTCTTCGTCGTCCTCCTCTTCTAGCTTGAAGTCGTCGTCGAGCTTCCGTACCACTCTCTTCTTGTCTTTTCGTCGCAGGTTGCTGAATTTTGATTTATTGCGGAGAGGGGAGCCGTGATCCGGGGAGTAGTCTCTTGGAGGTGGCTTGCGATTTCTTTTCTGCTCGGCGACCGCCCTTTCTTGCTTCTCCAGTTCTAGGCGTTGTTGTCTCGCTTGCCGGGTTAGGTCGCTTGCCAATTTGTTGTATGCCCTGAGCTCATTCCTTGTCGCGCTTGCCGGTATTAACTTCCCATGTTCGACTGCGTCTTTTACCTTGGCCATTGATTCTTTGGACAGGTAGATTTGCTATTTGGGAGGGTCGTCCACCGCTGTACTCGGGGTTTGTTGCTTACTGCTTGATTGCTTGTCGCTCTCGTGGTTGCTCTATTCTTGTCCTTGTGGTACTTTCGTTGGTATGCTTCCCACGTCTCCCAGCTTCACGACGATCTTATTGTTGGTTCCAGGCGCTTTTGTGTTGCCGTTGGCTTGGCGAGTGCTCGAGTCGTCATCCTGGCCCTCGCCGTTTGCTGGTGGTGCGTAGACTTCTGCCATGAACACCTAGGATGGTGCCCCGGCTGCCATGTTGCTCGTGTGTGTGCTGCTGCTTTTCCGGGCCGAGGGTCCAGTCGAGTGATCGTGGTTGACGCGGAGCCTTTGTTTGGGTGGTCAGTCGCGGCTGGCCTGGAGAGTGGTCGCGCGGGTGGCGATTGCGTCGATTGCTACTGTAGATGTCGTCACGGGTGTTCGGGCGTTGTCCGTGAGGCGGAGGGTGCCCCAATGGTTGATGTAGATCTGATATGCTCCGAAGATCAGGTTGATGTCGGAGCGTATGTCGGCGAAGATTGGTCGGAGAGTCAAAAGGTGGGCCGTGAAGCCAAGGGACCCAAACAGATCTGATTCCGCCTGGGTCGTCGGACCGAAGAGTGCTGGTGAAGTCGTCGCGCCGGTGGGTGTTGAAGATACTGATGAGGCCGCCGAGATCGCGTTCCCAACCTGTGCGGTTCCCACAGACGGCGCCAATTGACGGGGATGTACCCCGGCAAATCCCATGGTCAGGGACCCTGGGTTAGTCATGAGAGGCACAGGTTGGACGATAAGCTCGTTGGCTAACAGGAGGATACGTTCCTGGTCGATATTATTGACTGGAGATGGCGATTACAAGGGAGCCGAGGCTAGTGCGCACAAGGCTAGGTTACAGATTGTATATTGCTTGATCTCGACGTCTCCCCTCCTAGCCCTTATATACTAGGCTAGGTCTCGGGGAGTCCGTCCTAATTACAGATGAGGTTTCCTAACCATGACCTTGTTCGGTACGGCAAGTTTGCACCTTCCTTATGACTCGTGGACTCCTACGTCGGTGCCACTAGTGGGCCGAGGCTGGGCCCAGGCGGCATCTTTGTGGGCCTTCTGTCTTCTGGTACACCGGGTAGGCTCATCCATAGGAGTCGTGGGTTCACCCCCTCGTCACCCTCATTCCAGATGATCGCTTGCTTCACCCAGAAGATCTTGAAGATACTCTGTGATGAATTCCTGAGACCATTATGCCCATTGCTTTACAATTCCCCATCACTGATAAGTTAGTGTGGATAATTACATACACCTTCCATTTGTCCATTCAATCCTAGTTGCTCTTGTTAATACAAGATACCCTATAATATTCTCCTTTGTTTCAAGAATCATTTGTTCCTATTGCCTTCCAGCTTGTTTTCACCCTGCGGATAATTCCTCATATTACCGAGGATCCGTTCATCCTCAGTGGTTCCTGTGATTCCAAAAATACTTTGGAATACTATCCGATCTCGCGAGGATCCTCTACAACCTACTGCTTAGGAGATTCTTTTTGCATGCTTGCACTATGGTTAATTCCATATATCTTGTAATCTCCATTAACATCCCTCGTCATTGCCCTTCTGATCGCATTGAATCGGCATGTGTGCACACAATCATCCGTTGATCTCTATAAAATCATTCTTCTGGCTCAGACGTCCTTCCGGACATGAGTTGGACCTCGGCAATTCAAACCTTCATTGATTGTCCCTCGCCCTGGGTACCTACGATGTTGCCGACATAGTTGACAAACTATTCTCAGATAAACCTTGCGTCGTGATTGCATAAAATATCACCACCCCTCTTGTTCGTAATCCGGACTAAGCTACATTTCCACAGGATCGAAACCTGACTCTTGTCATTTACCTTGTGATATTCAGTCCGATATTAGACTCAGTGCTTATGCCTGATGTTCTGGACCCCTTTTCATCATCTGTCATCGACATCGAATTCATGCCTATCCGCTTGAAACTTCTCATACCTTCTTTCGTTTCTCTCCATGCATTTCCCTGAGTTTAAATTCGAGAGATATTTGTACCCCATTTCCCTCATACAACTCCGGTTAATTAACCTTGCACCGGTCCGACCTCCTTAAGTTTTCCCTCCTAGCCTATTCGTAAGTACGATGAAGCCCCCGAAGGAAGGATGATAACTCGTTGAGATGCACCGATACAGAGAAATTTAGGCAACATCATTAAGGACCATCTTCTTCAAGAAGGGCAAAAGGAACAAAAAGAATCGTTAGAATACGTGACCAAACCCTTAGCCCTTACCCTACCTCTTAAATCCCGGGACGAGATTTCTTGTAGTGGGGGAGATTTGTAACACCCCCAACGTTAAGCTACAGTGACCACATGCTAATCTGCCATGTCATCATGCTTTACTAAACCAAGTTGCCAATCCATAAAAATCAAAGTCAATTTTAATTCAAATCTCTAGTCAAAATATTATTTGTTCAAACCGTAACTCAAAAATGTTCTGTGGGTTTCAAATATTCACTACTTAATCTTCGTGAATAAACTAGTATCATTTGAATTATTAAATGCCTCAACCTAATTAGAGTAGCACCAAAAACATTAAATTTGGTACTTTTTAGAACAAACAAATACTTCAATATTTCAACTTTTGCGACACCGGGTTTTGCCCGGGCACCGTCGCACATTTCGGCACAAGACCAACCGTCGCCATCGGAACGAAAATCCCATTTACTTAATAAACAAATTATTATATTGGGCGCCAGAAGTTGTTCTCTGAACGGTATCGAAGTGAGGTAGAAGTGACCAGATCGTCGCGCTGAGAGCGTGGCTCGAGGTTTCGTCTGAATCGGAGGTCGTATGGAGTCCCGACGGTGAGAAACCTAAAGATCAGACGCAAGAGAGAGAGAAAACGGGAGCGTTTGCGTAAACCTGCCAGCAAACCAGCCCTATAAATAAACCACCACTCTTTTCCACCCATTTTAGGGTTACCCCTAGTGCATTTTTTCAGCCACCCCCCTAGAAAAGTCACAGATCTACGTCCAAACCCTCCAGATTTTGAAACCCTAGCCTCAGCCTCACCGTAGCCGTCGGATCAGCTGATCCAAGGGCTTAGATCGCCCCAGAACAACCACAGCCACCCTCCCCACCGGATTGGGCCCCGCAGGGCCATGGATGCCTGCTTGGGCCCGGATCCGCGCCCGTGCGTGATGCGCTGTGCCACAGCCTCACGCCGGCCGGTCGCCGCCGGTGACGAGCACGACGAGCAGCAGCCCTCCGCGCCACCGACGCCCCGGTGAGCCCTGCTGCGCGCGCGCACTTCTCCTCCTCTCGACCTCTCCTCCCTCTCTTCCCTCTCGCACAGGAAAGCCGACGCCGAACGCCGCCGACAGAGCCGCAATGGACGCCCGTGTGGGACCTCGCCTCCGCCCCGTAGCTCGCCTCCTCCCGCTCTCCCTCACCACCGGTGACAGATCCGGCGCTGCCAGCTCGTTCCCCGCTGTCCCGCCCTCGCCCGCACCGGATCCAGCGAAATCCAGCCGGCAACAACTGCCGCCGGCGACCCCCCGCAAGCGGACAGGAACATCGTCTCGATCCAGCCCCGTCGACACGCCCTTGTGGTCCACCAGCACCTCGTGGCCCAACTCCCTTCCACGGCCCATCTCCTCGGCCCCATCCTAGCGTACCGCAGCACCCAGGGCGAGCCGCAACTATCCCCCGCCCATCGCTGGCCTGGGCCTCGACCCATAGGTGAGTGCCCCCTTCTGTTTTTTTCCTTGCGCAGATGGGCTCGGCCCGATGGAATTCTTCGCCCTGTGCGATATTTTTTTATCCCGCGCCCGCATGCATAGGCCCAGTAGACAACTGTTTCGGCCCAGTTGCAGTTTAGCACCTTTTTATATCTATTTTGGCAGGTTATAATAGATTTTGGCGATGCTTGTAACTTGCAAACGGTAGCTCGAATCGCGACGCGTTAAACATGAAACTTGCTTAGAATTTTGTCTAGGTTAATAAAATGTTCTCCTTGCCATGTTTGCACTTGTTTACATGTTGTATCACTACTATTTACACTGCTTTACACCGTAAATGTAGTAGGCTATAACTTTGTAACCGTTGCCCCATTTAAAATGTTTCTTATATGTAACTTGACTAGAATTTCATGTAGGTTGTGATTATGCTGCTTTTGGTTGCTAATAAAAATAATAAAATTAAGTTTAGGGAAGAACAATACCAAATGCAATAATTATCGTGGGGTCCGTAATAGTTGCCATGTATAGGTTTTACCCCCCACTTAAAGTGACTAGATTAGATAGTTTGTTTATGCTTCACCTCTTGCCATGTTTGTATCCTATGCCATGCTTGAGTGATATGCCATGTTAACAACCTCTGCTCATGTTGTGTAGCTAAACAACTGGAGCCATCGTAAATGTCTGATATCGTCGTGTGTGACCGGTACTCCACTTAACCTGCTAGTAACCGCTCTCGACGGTAGATGCGATATCGAAGTACGTTGCCCCGTGTTGCCTTCTTGTTATTGCTTGCTGGTGATTGCTTCGTAGTAATAGATGCTTGCTCGTCGATTTCTTTTCTAGTGTTTTATTCTCGTGTGCTTCCGCGGGTATTCTCGGGGACGTTGCGAGTTTACGATCGACTACACCTTCGGGACCGACTTCCCAACAGGTAAGGGGTAACATATATCATGCTTTAACTATCAGCTCACTTGTGCCTAGTTATAGGATAGAACGATTTCATGATCCTACCACCTCATATTTATGCCTCTCAAATAAACCGAAACAGCCATGTTCCCCACATCCCATCAATCCTTTGTTTGGCCAGGTACCTTGCTTGCTTAACGACTTCTTAGTATGCATGCTTAGGATGCCACAAATGTTACCCTGTTATTCCTTGGATTGGGCTATCACACTATTATATTGTTGTGGATGATAAGATAATTATAATGTTGACTATACTCGACGAAGGTTGTAAGGTCTAGGCTATCCCGCCCCGATGCTTTGTTCCATTCGAGTCACCTAGGACCCGAGTTCTGGGTATTGTGTCTCTTGACGAGCGTGCCTAACCGCGTTTGGGATTCTATGGGGTCCCCTCTTCTTACCTACCTAGCTTAAAAAAATTCTAGTGGTGGCCCAACCTGATTTATTATTTGAAAACCGTGTGCGTAACTGGTCTGCCGCTAGTGGATTTAAAACAAACCGGACCAGTGGGGTGGTATATCCTATTGGTCCACACTTGGCCGGCAAGGGCCCGGGCATGGAATATACCACGGTAACCCAAACCGAGTTGAGATGGTAGAGTCTTATCCGAGAGCGTGGCCGACTATTGGATTGGGTGTCGACTCCCCGGGGGCCACCAGGATTTGTTCGTTGTTAGTTAGAGGGATTATGACGTTCGGATCTCTCGGAACAACTCTTTAATGAGTGTCTTTAACGGGCCTGACTGAGAGAGCCTGTGTACAAGTGGAGCTTATAATGGGAAGTTGCTACACCCCCCGTAGGGTTAAATATTTTCGAGAAGTCGTGTCCAAGGTTATGGATGACTTGAGACCTAGTCCTTGTTCATAGGTAACATCAACTCAATCATGACTAAAACTTGATCAACGTGTGTGTGTGTGCCTTGACTGCTTCTTCTTTGTTGGGATGCGAAGGGGAGGACAAGGATAGGATAGGTGTTATTTTTGCGTAAGTAGCTGATTGCAAGACTTGTTGGAGGCAATTCCTCATCGAATGCTTGGCTCCTCATCTTACTCTAAATAGAACATTAGCCACTCATATATTGCTAGTGCGGCTGCAACCTCAACCACTACCCCATCTTACCTTGAGAAGTTAGTTGCAAGACTTGTTGATATAGCTAACCCCTTTCTTCTCTCTGTTATGCATGTTATGCAAACGATATTGGACTACAGAGGAGCTCGACGACCCTTCTCCTGGACGCCCTCGCGGAGACTCGACGAAGACTAGTTGGGCGGATCCCGGCGGAGAGCCTGGAACCATGTGGTTATGGGAATGGTGTGTTTTACCTTTGCCATTAGGAATTTGATTGTAGTCTGTACTCAGACATATACCTTCCGCTGTTGTATTGTATTAAGGTAGTTGTATGCCGATTGTATGAGATTTTGCATCCTTGTAGCTGTAATGTTGTGATATCATGTTGGAAATTTGGGGCATATAGCATTGAAATAAGTCGCGGTGGGACCGATATGTGCTTCGTCCCCGGATTTGGATGGAAACATCTAGATCTGGAACAGTGTCGGGACCCGGGGTTAGAGTATGCAAGTCCCGCTACAACACAATCATATGGAGAGCCAAGAACCGTACCCACTTGTCTAAGCAGACAAGGCCAAGCACAAAACATTCTCGGAAAGCATCGAACGTGAGGGGCATCCCATCCAGGCCGGATGATCAATTGAGATGGGTCCTCATCGTCCGCACACAAGTCTAAATGATATGGGTGGTGAACTCCCATACTCATAGACAAGTCGCCTCAACCATACTCTCGATTGAATTATAACACTTACATAGACTTACTCCAGCCCGATCACTTAGTCGGGGTCTAGGGCGGGTTCAATCATACAACAAAGTGTGCACGTGATAGAGTCACGAGCAATCGCATCGCGATGCCCCAAGCTGCGCACATCTAAGGGCCACTTGGTGTATAAAAGACCTCCAGCCAGATCATAAATAAGGTCTCGAAAACCCATACTAAGACATGCATGTTATAATCATACACGCAACACACATGTCTAGTATGAACAGCAGGTATCATTGCAATTCTCTACAACGTTTACATCTTTATTGATAACTTTACAGAGTGCACAAAGAGATCACAAGACCGCGATCCAACATTACAAAAAGCACGGAAGCTAAGTAGGTCTGAGTACAGGCAAGTTTAACAAATGGCTTAAGAAGCCTTATTTATAAACAAGCCCTTCCATGAGGGAACCAGTCTGCTGACTGGGACTACACTAGCTTGATCTTAGTCCTCGAGCTCCAGGAATAATCCATCTTCGGGTTCAATGGGTTCATCTAAAACATAGAATAAGTAAACGTGAGTACAAAGTCGTAGCCAACAAGACTTACATAGGAGCTATACTACTCATGCACATGTATCAAGGCAAAGGGAGGTGGGGTTCAAATGCAGAAGTGCCATCTTTGAGTTGGCTAGTCCTGAACTACGAGTACCAGACTTGAGGTAAGAAACGTACACGAGTCCACTACATGTCTCCAACAAATTACACCACTATGGTGCCTTCCTCGACTTCCCACGAGAAAGCATGCCATAGCACTCACACTTATCTTGGCAAGTTTTACAAGTATCCATTGAAGTTGTCTAATAATCTGGCACAATTTTCCAAGTAGTCCCTTACCGTGGACGCGGCTATTCGAATAGTTTATTAACCCTGCAGGGGTGTACTGATACACACATGAAACAATCAGTTACCGTTGGGATCTCGTCACCCTTCAAGCGGGTGTCGGCGAGGATAATTTCCACAACTTTTACCTCACAGCCAACTCAAGTCCAATGGAGACGCCTATCTGGGCTGGATTCGACATCGTGAACCCGGCCGGTTTACCGATGTGGTCCTAGAAGGTGTGTGGAGGGTCCCAAGCCGGTCTGAATAGCTGTTCTTCCACTTCGTAGACCGTGCTACAGACCTACCAGAACTCCGAACTACTGCGACTCATTGAACTGAGAAGGGGTGAGTTAGTAGGTTGAGCGGGGGTCCATGTGCCCAACATGTGGTAGTACTGTTCGTCTTGGATCAGCACACCAGAACTTGGGCTTAGGGCGGTGTTCAACGAGACAACCCACTGTGTACTCCTACAGAACCTCTTATCGTTCACCTTGTATTAGGGTAGATTCACCAACACAGTTCCACCATCATCAACATGAGCACTACCATTCCGACTCACATAACAGTATCAACATTGTATCACTCTAAGCATGCAATAAGCAGTAAAAGTTGCAGGGGCCACATGATATCAATCAACTCCTACATCTGCTAGGATTGTGGTTTGCTTACTACTGTGACAAAATGATAGGTCACTGAAAGGAATGGGTTCATCTATGCGGTAGAAACGTATCATGGTAACATCCTAAAAAATACATAAGCGAGACTGAGAGGGAAGTGGGATTTTATCGACATGATCAATGGGGGTTTGCTTGCCTTGCTGACGAGGTTCAAAAACAGTGTCTTCAACAAAAGGGTGCGAGCCGCAACTATCCCCCTCCCATCGCTGGCCTGGGCCTCGACCCATAGGTGAGTGCCCCCTTCTATTTTTTTCCTTGCGCAGATGGGCTCGGCCCGATGGAATTCTTCGCCCTGTGCGATATTTGTTTATCCCGCGCCCGCATGCATAGGCCCAGTAGACCCCTGTTTCGGCCCAGTTGCAGTTTAGCACCTTTTTTATATCTATTTTGGCAGGTTATAATAGATTTTGGCGATGCTTGTAACTTGCAAACGGTAGCTCGAAGCGCGACGCGTTAAACATGAAACTTGCTTAGAATTTTGTCTAGGTTAATAAAATGTTCTCCTTTGCCATGTTTGCACTTGTTTACATGTTGTATCACTACTATTTACACTGCTTTACATCGTAAATGTAGTAGGCTATAACTTTGTAACCGTTGCCCCATTTAAAATGTTTCCTATATGTAACTTGACTAGAATTTCATGTAGGTTGTGATTATGCTGCTTTTGGTTACTAATAAAAATAATAAAATTAAGTTTAGGGAAGAACAATACCAAATGCAATAATTATCGTGGGGTCCGTAATAGTTGCCATGTATAGGTTTTACCCCCCACTTAAAGTGACTAGATTAGATAGTTTGTTTATGCTTCACCTCTTGCCATGTTTGTATGATATGCCATGCTTGAGTGATATGCCATGTTAACAACCTCTGCTCATGTTGTGTAGCTAAACAACTGGAACCATCGTAAATGTGCGATATCGTCGTGTGTGACCGGTACTCCACTTAACCTGCTAGTAACCGCTCTCGACGGTAGATGCGATATCGAAGTGCGTTGCCCCGTGTTGCCTTCTTTTTATTGCTTGCTGGTGATTGCTTCGTAGTAATAGATGCTTGCTCGTCGATTGCTTTTACAGTGTTTTCTTCTTGTGTGCTTCCGCGGGTATTCTCGGAGACGTTGCGAGTTTACGATCGACTACACCTTCGGCACCGACTTCTCAACAAGTAAGGGGGAGCATATATCATGCTTTAACTATCAGCTCACTTGTGCCTAGTTATAGGATAGAACGATTTTTTGATCCTACCACCTCATATTTATGCCTCTCAAATAAACCGAAACAGCCATGTTCCCCACATCTCATCAATCCTTTGTTTTTCCAGGTACCATGCTTGCTTAACGACTGCTTAGTATGCATGCTTAGGATGCCACAAATGTTACCCTGTTTTTCCTTGGATTGGGCTATCACACAATTATATTGTTGTGGATGATAAGATAATTATAATGTTGACTATACTCGACGAAGGTTGTAAGGTCCAGGCTATCCCGCCCCGATGCTTTGTTCCATTCGAGTCACCTAGGACCCGAGTTCTGGGTATTGTGTCTCTTGACGAGCGTGCCTAACCGCGTGTGGGATTCTATGGGGTCCCCTCTTCTTACCTACCTAGCTTAAAAAAATTCTAGTGGTGGCCCAACCTGATTTACCATTTGAAAACCGTGTGCGTAACTGGTCTGCCGCTAGTGGATTTAAAACAAACCGGACCAGTGGGGTGGTATATCCTGTTGGTCCACACTTGGCCGGCAAGGGCCCGGGCATGGAATATGCCACGGTAACCCAAACCGAGTTGAGACGGTAGAGTCTTATCCGAGAGCGCGGCCGACTTTTGGATTGGGTGTCGACTCCCCGAGGGCCACCAGGATTTGTTCGTTGTTAGTTAGTTGGATTTGATACGTCCAAAACGTATTGATAATTTCTGCTTGCTCCATGCATGTATTGTGTGATATTGCTATGATCTAGATACATTTTCATACATTTTTGATCATATTTGGACTAACCTATTAACTCAGTGCACCCCAGTGCCAGTTCCTGTTTTCTGCTGTTTTTCTATTTTAGTTTTCCCCCATATAAGAAGTGCCGGAAAATTCGGGAAAATTCAGATAAAAAATCAGCGTGACGGAAGCTTCGGGAAAAGCCCGGGAGGGGCCAGAGGGGGGCCAGGGGGGGCCCAGGCGGCCACCTGGCGCGACCCCACCCCTGGCCGCGCCAGGGGGGCGCCTGGGGCCCCTGGTCCACCTCTAGCTGCCCCCCTTCGCCTATTTATCCCCCGTCACGGGAAAACTCCAGAAGAGGAACCCTATTCCGCGAACTCGCCTCTGTTCCGCCGCCGTCGCGCTTCCAAGATCGGGAGCACCAGAAGACCACTTCCCGACACCCTGCCGGAGGGAGGATTGACCTCCAGGAGTCTCCTCTCCACCATGGATGCTCCCCGGATGTCTCGTGAGTAGTTTCCCTTGGACCATGGGTCCGTGATCAGTAGCTATGTGATGTTCTCCTCCCCTCTTTGATCTTCATTGTTTAGACCTCGTGAGATGCCCTACATGATCGAGGCACCTTTGTAATATTTCTGCTATTGCTATGTTGAGTTTGATCGGATCTGATGGATTATGAGATTATGTTCAGATTGTGATAGATTAATATATTTGGTTTTTATCTCTTATATTTTTGTTCCTAAGTAATTCTTGCATGCTCTCCGTTGCTGTTTATTGATTTGGCCAAGTAGTAGGTAGTGACTACAAGAGGGAGCGTTGTGCTAGATTGTGGGTTCATGCCTCCCCGATGACATGCTTGAGTGACAGAAACATGAGTATAGGGGATGTGATGTTGCCACAAGGGGGAAAACAACGGTGCTTGTAACCGCGGTTACAAGGATTGTTTACTTTACGCAAAGTTCTTTTTAATGCAGTTGTCTATTGCTTTGGGTTTACACTTTGGGTGGGGCTCGCAACTTAATATCAGCGAGATGTTCTGGATAGATATCTCAAGGTGGATGATTAGTAGTAGATGCAGATGGATTTCGGTCTACTTACTTTGGCGTACTGCCCGTGCTTTTGAACCTCTTCCTTTCTTTTGTAGCATAGTTAGCATTGCGGTGCGTTCTTAATCCTGTCAATTGCCTTTCTGTAATTTGTTTACCTCGCATAGCATTTTTATCGTCTTTTGGTAGAGAGACATCACTAGAGAACATCACGTATCCCAGTCCATATCCTCATTATTGTTTCCAAGCTATATTTACTTTTCTGCATTTACTTTCAAGTTGCTATCATTATCCCCTTGCGTTTTATCATTTGTGAACAACAAGACCGGAGAGATTGACAACCTCTCTGAACTTCGTTGGGAGCAAAGTTATCTATGTCTGTGTGCAGGTCCGCGTCAGTTGCGCCGCTGACACCTACTTATCATCTCTGGAGTCCTACTGGAGACAAACCTTGGTATCTTTACTGAGGGAAAACTTGCTGCTGTACCGCATCATGCCTTCCACTTGGGGCCTACCAACGAAGGGCGAGAAGCCGTCACCAAGAGCAATTTCTGGCGCCGTTGCCGGGGACTCCAAGTGCTAAGATAGGGGAGTTGCACACTACCCTTTACCTTTGTTTTTCAGTCTTGTTAGTTTATCTTTCAGTTTTTATCTTTGTGTCTTTTATCAAAAATTACAAAAAAATTATTTATCTTGCTAGCTTTCATTATGTCTGGTCCTTCTGCCTTTGTTGAGACGGAGGTTCTCACCTTTAAACAAAAAGGTGGAGAAAGTTTAAAAGATGCTTGGTATAGAATTAATGATTCTCAAATAAGAGCCACCAAGAAGCAATCCACTACTATCCTGCTTAGAAATTTTTATGTTGGGATTGCTCCTTGGAATAGGTTTATATTAGATACTGCTATCAATGGGAATTTTCTAGAAGCTCCGACTTGGGAGTCTCTTAATGTTATTGAAAATCTTGTTGGAAATCTCTCTATTGCTAGCATACAAGAAGATATGACTCTATCTCACATTATGAAGAAACTTGAAAAGATAGAGTTATAAATACCAAGTATAGCTAGGATAAATGAGTTGGATCGCAAGATTCAAGGGAATTTGAATAGGCTTGATAGCTCCATGCTTAAAATTATCAAAACTTTGGAGGTCATCAAATCCCGTGATACGGATCTTTCTAGGATAGATAAGATTGAGGAAATCATTAATACTCTTGGAACTACTTTCTCCTCAATCAAACCAAAAAAGGTAGAGACTTCGGAAAGAAGGGAACCTAAGTTCAATTATGTCCCTAAGGTTCCCCGACCTAAAAAGGAACCACCTATTGCCAAAGAAGTTGAGACCGTGAAAACTTTGGAAGAAATACCTCTCTTTGATAATTTTATAAATGAATCTTCCATTGATTTTTCGCCTTTTGGTTTTCTCCCTAGAAGTATCTTCATTAGGCCTTTATTTGAAAGACCATTTAAGACCAGTTGTACAATTGAAGAGCTTTTTGATGATCTTGATAATGATTCAATTGATACAACTTGATCTTTTTGCATCATGCCTAGCTAATGGCTTTAAAGAAGCGCTTTCGGGAGGCAGCCCGCAATGAATTTAGGTTTTTTCTTTTTGCTTTTGTTGTGTCGTGATGATTTTTACTACTGTAGCAACATCATTGTATCTTTACTTTTCAGCTTTGTGCCAAGTTATAGCCTCTTATGGCAAGTGAAGTAAAAGTTGTGACATGCTGTCCAGAAAACAGATTCTTTCCTCGTGACCAGAAATATTTCAGAAAAATCCCAGTTCATATTTTTGAGCTGAATTTTTTACACAGTATGATCTATACAATTACGAAACTTCCGTATGTTCTGAGTTTTTTGATTTGAGTTGCAGAAGTGCCCCTAAACAATTCTTTACTATCCGCTGTTCTGTTTTTCACAAATTCTGCCACGTTTTGTCTCTCCTTACTTTTGCAAACCTTAAGCTTGCTTTTTCTTTGCAAAAACTTTTTGGCACTCTTGAGAAACAGTAGCTCTTAAAGATTATCTTTATATGCAGGGGAGAAATTTTTTATTTATTATGGGTACTAACCTCTCTAATCAACTTATGATGAGTTATGTATGAAGGGAGTTTTCAAGTGTGCGTTGGAAGATGATGAAAGAAGATCCAGGAGTGTCAAGCGCTCAAGCCTGGGGATGCTCCCATGCATCCCCAATTAATATTCAAGGAGACTCAAGCGTCTAAGCTTGGGGATTCCCCCCGTGCATCCCCTTCTCCATCAACCATCATCAGTTCGTCCTTCGTCTCACTATATTTTTATCACTTCATGTGTTATGTGCTATGCTTGGAGCGTCTCGCTCTTAGGTTTTGTTTTTAGTTTTCTTTAGCTTTGATTGCTGTTCATAACAAGTTAGATCCCCTATTACTTTGTGTGGGAGAGAAACACGCTCCACTTTCAAAATCTAGAACACATCATAGGATTTTTCCTGCCTATCTTTTTGCTGTTGTGTGTTCTTTATCTTTTCATAGCTACTGCCATGTTTAGTTTTAGTCTTAGTTTGTCTTTAGCAAGAGCTTTGGATTTTGTTTAGTTTGTTGCTGCAACTCTTTTTAGTTTTCAAGTTTATCTTGTTAAGAGAGTTGGTTGTTGCACTGAGTTGTGTTTTGTCTTGAAAGTAGGTAAGTGAGGTTGCTATTTAATTTTAGTAGTAGCTTGCAATAGTTTTGAGGCATTGTTGTGAGTAATGTTTGGACTTTTGGTGTCAAGAGCTCTTGCCTATTAGTGATAGGTGTCGT
Organism: Bromus sterilis; assembly: GCA_950022295.1. Taxonomy (NCBI): domain Eukaryota; kingdom Viridiplantae; phylum Streptophyta; class Magnoliopsida; order Poales; family Poaceae; genus Bromus; species Bromus sterilis. Next base: position 215,272,937 of record OX465597.1, read on the forward strand.
ATTTTGGGCAATCCGTGTTTATTTTCAAAACCTACAAAACTAGTTGAGAACTCTAGCTACTAGATAGATCACTACTCTTCTGAGGAGTCGAATATTAGAGTACACTCACGTACCATGAGTCGAGGATGCGCAAGGATAACCAAACCCCCATACACTCCTCCTCGGGGTACTTGTCTCTCTGTGAACCTCCTCATTAGATTGAGAGTTACCGATAATAAGTGCATGAGTTCTTCGGACTAATGTAAGTATTGAGAGTTGACACTTCCACCTTCCCATATTTTGCTAGCCTTTCCCGTGCCGTGCATTGCCTTCTTCTTACTCCGAGAGTTGGTGTCCACCTTCGCCGGTACATCCAAACCCTTGGCATGATACACTCTGTCATTATAAGCCTCCCTTTATCCTTCCTCAAAACATCCACCATACCTACCTATCAAGGCATTTCCATAGGCTTTCCGAGTTACATTGCCATGCAACTTCCACCTCTTCATGACTTGATCTTCATGTCATACATGTTCCTGCTACACTGGCAGCGACATACATTGCATACATCATGATAGTTACATCTTCTTTATGATTTTGAGTACCTTGTAAAGTGTGAAAGATCTCCTTTACCTTCTTGTAAAATAGAGTGTTGCCCTTAAGTGAGGAAAAGATCCCAAAGTGGACAAATCAAAAGATCCCAAAGAGGACAAATGAGAGTTAAATAGAAAGAGCCATTGAGGCCACCAAAAAAATACAAAAAATAGAAAAAAAGAGAGAAAGGGGCAACACTACTATCCTTTTGAGAGATCCACACTAGTACTCCCTCTATATCTTTGTACTCCATAGAGATGATCTTTATGCATATAGTTTGGAGAGCTTCTTAGCTCGTATGTGCATCCATTGCATGGCAATCCCTACTCCTCTCATCATATCTATCATTTGGCATCTCTTGCCTATGATTGTACTCATTGATGTGAGCCTTTCTCATCCTTTTTGCCTTCCTCCTCCACCATATTTCTCTCTTTGCCATCCAAAGTTTCAACTCTTGTGCTTCCGCTCATCCATTGCATGAGTGCTCAAAATATCGAAAAGGAGTGGATCAAATTGACTTGTACCTGACTAGTGGTCTGGGGACGAGTCAAGATAAGATTCCAAAGAGGACCAAGTGTGAAACTTTAGTAGATTGAGTTCTAAACGAAAATACTTTTTTCTCGTATTCCCTATCCTCCTTTCTTGCACGCAAACACCATTTGGAGACATTCGAGTCATGGACAGCGAGAGATCTTGCAGCTTTTGTTCTTTTGTTACTTATTTCAATGCTAATATAGACTCTTGCCTGTTATGACTTGAATTGAATCTCTAACCTTGATTGCTTTACTTTTCAAAGTTCTTTTATGGTTGCTAGCATGTCACCACAGAAATTATGCTTGTTATCATTTACCTACTCAAGGACGAGCAGGAATTAAGCTTGGGGATGTTGATACGTCCAAAACGTATCGATAATTTCTGCTTGCTCCATGCATGTATTATGTGATATTGCTATGATCTAGATACACTTTCATACATTTTTGATCATATTTGGACTAACCTATTAACTCAGGGCACCCAGTGCCAGTTCCTGTTTTCTGCTATTTTTCTATTTCAGTTTTCCCCCATATAAAAAGTGCCAGAAAATTCGGGAAAATTCAGATAAAAAATCAGCGTGACGGAAGCTTCGAGAAAATCCCGGGAGGGGCCAGAGGGGGGCCAGGGGGGGTCCAGGAGGCCACCCGGCGCGGCCCCACCCCTTGCCGCGCCGGGGGGGGGGGGCGCCTGGGGCCCCTGGTCCACCTCTGGCTGCCCCCTTCGCCTATTTATCCCCCTTCACGGGAAAACTCCATAAGAGGAACCCTATTCCGCGAACTCGCCTCTGTTCCGCCGCCGCCGCGCTTCCAAGATCGGGAACACCAGAAGACCTCTTCCCGGCACCCTGCCGGAGGGATGATTGACCTCCGGGAGTCTCCTCTCCACCATGGATGCTCCCCGGATGTCTCGTGAGTAGTTTCCCTTGGACCATGGGTCCATGATCAGTAGCTATGTGATGTTCTCCTCCCCTCTTTGATCTTCATTGTTTAGACCTCGTGAGCTGCCCTACATGATCGAGGCACCTTCGTAATATTTCTGCTATTGCTATGTTGAGTTTGATCGGATCTGATGGATTATGAGATTATGTTCAGATTGTGATAGAGTAATATATTTGGTTTTTATCTCTTATATTTTTGTTCCTATGTAATTCTTGCATGCTCTCCCTTGCTGTTTATTGCTTTGGACAAGTAGTAGGTCGTGACTCCAAGAGGGAGCGTTGTGCTAGATTGTGGGTTCATGCCTCCCCGATGACATGCTTGAGTGACAAAAACATGAGTCTAGGGGATGTGCTGTTGCGATAAGGGGGAAAACAACGGTGCTTGTAACCGCGGTTACAAGGATTGTTTACTTTACGCAAAGTTCTTTTTAATGCAGTTGTCTGTTGCTTTGGGTTTACACTTTGGGTGGGGCTCGCAACTTAATACCAGCGAGATGTTCTGGATAGATATCTCAAGGTGGATGATTAGTAGTAGATGCAGATGGATTTCGGTCTACTTACTTTGGCGTACTGCCCGTGCTTTTGAACCTCTTCCTTTCTTTTGTAGCATAGTTAGCATTGCGGTGCATTCTTAATCCTGTCAATTGCCTTTCTGTAATTTGTTTACCTCGCATAGCATTTTTATCGTCTTTTGGGAGAGAGACATCACTAGCAAACATCACGTATCCCGGTCCATATCCTCATTATTGTTTCCAAGCTATATTTACTTTTCTGCATTTGCTTTCAAGTTGCTATCATTATCCCCTTGCGTTTTATCATTTGTGAACAACAAGACCGGAGAGATTGACAACCTCTCTGAACTTCGTTGGGAGCAAAGTTATCTGTGTCTGTGTGCTGGTCCGCGTCAGTTGCGCCGCTGACACCTACTTATCATCTCTGGATTCCTACTAGAGACAAACCTTGGTATCTTTACTAAGGGAAAACTTGCTGCTGTACCGCATCACGCCTTCCACATGGGGCCTACCAACGAAGGGCGAGAAGCCGTCATCAGGATTATGACGTCCGGATCTCTCGGAAGAACTCTTCAATGAGTGTCTTTAACGGGCCCGACTGAGAGAGCCGGCGTACAAGTGGAGCTTATAATGGGAAGTTGCTACACCCCCCGCAGGGTTAAATCTTTTCAAGAAGTCGTGTCCACGGTTATGGATGACTTGAGACCTAGTCCTTGTTCATAGATAACATCAACTCAATCATGACTAAAACTTGATCAACGTGTGTGTGTGTGCCTTGACTGCTTCTTCTTCGTTGGGATGCGAAGGGGAGGACAAGGATAGGATAGGTGTTATGTTTGCGTAAGTAGCTGATTGCAAGACTTGTTGGAGGCAATTCCTCATCGAATGCTTGGCTCCTCATCTTACTCTAAATAGAACATTAGCCACTCATATATTGCTAGTGCGGCTGCAACCTCAACCACTACCCCCATCTTACCTTGAGAAGTTAGTTACAAGACTTGTTGATATAGCTAACCCCTTTCTTCTCTCTTTTATGCATGTTATGCAAACGATATTGGACTACAGAGGAGCTCGACGACCCTTCTTCTGGACGCCCTCGCGGAGACTCGACGAAGACTAGTTAGGTGGATCCCGGCGGAGAGCCTGGAACCATGTGGTTACGGGAATGGTGTGTTTTACCTTTGCCATTAGGAATTTGATTGTAGTCTGTACTCAGACATAAACCTTCCACTGTTGTATTGTATTAAGGTAGTTGTATGCCGATTGTATGAGATGTTGCATCCTTGTAGATGTAATGTTGTGATATCATGTTGTAAATCCGGGGCATATAGCATTGAAATATGTCGCGGTGGGACCGATATGTGCTTCGTCCCCGGATTTGGATGGAAACATCTAGATCTAGAACAGTGTCGGGACCCGGGGTTAGAGTATGCAAGTCCCGCTACAACACAATCATATGGAGAGCCAAGAACCATACCCACTTGTCTAAGCAGACAAGGCCAAGCACAAAACGTTCTCGGAAAGCATCGAACGTGAGGGGCATCCCATCCAGGCCGGATGATCAACTGAGATGGGTCCTCATCGTCCGCACACAAGTCTAAATGATATGGGTGGTGAACTCCCATACTCATAGACAAGTCGCCTCAACCATACTCTCGATTGAATTATAACACTTACATAGACTTACTCCAGCCCGATCACTTAGTCGGGGTCTAGGGCGGGCTCGATCATAGAACAAAGTGTGCACGTGACAGAGTCACGAGCAATCGCATCGCGATGCCCCAAGCTGCGCACATCTAAGTGTTGGGAATGTGCCCTATAGGCAAATAAAATATGTTTTATCGAGCATATTCCATTAGTTCATAATACGTTTGATACTATGCTAGAACTGTATTAAGCGGAAACATTAATACAGGTGTGGTATACAAGCAACCAGGTCCCTAGTAAACCCTAGTATACTAGTCCATTGGGCGATTGATGATCAAGGTTTCCTGATCATGAGACAATGGCGTCTGTTGACAATGGAGTCGTATCATTGGATACTGATATGATGGACATACACCCACCAGAAGTGTTGCGATGTGATCAAGTCACATAGTTCGACATTGCGATAACTATAACATAGTGACCAGATCATTTGACCGTAATGATCATACGTAATTGTCATCTATGAGGAGACTTTGATTTGTATCCCACCGCCTGACTGAAATATGCTGGCTATAACGGTGCACTTTGGGTATTCCGAAATAGATGGTTGATGAGTATGCAAATAGATCAAAGCGGGATTTGTCAATCCGTGTGACGGATAGGTACTCTGGGCCCACTCGGTGATATTGCATCATAAAGTTTGCAAACGTGTGACTAGGTCACGGAGTTGTAATATCACGGGAACGAGTAAACTTGTTTGTTGAGAACGAGGACGAACTAGGTATAGTGGATACCGATGATCAAACCTCGGACAAGCAAAGTACCATGGGACAAAGGGAACAGGCACACGGTTAACGGATCCAACAGCGATTGAAGTTCATTCGATGGAAGCGCAGGGGCTATCAAGGATTGTAACCAGGTCCAATTGATTATTCATTGATCAATGAGAATTGTCTCGATCATGTCTGCTGTTTCCCGGAACGTAGGGTGTTACACTTAAGGGTACTCGACGCAGTAAGGATTGATTCGGGATCACCGGAGAAATTGGAGAGAACACCGGAATTGTTCCGGTGATGACCTGAATTGTTCCGATGAAGGCCGGAAGTTGTTCTGGGTATTTTGAAAGGTTCAAAATATATTTAATAATGTTTAATATATGTTTTATTATTTAATTATCTGAATTAAATATTAAAATGTATTTAAATATAATTAAAAATGAATTAAAAGGCATATGGGCCTCATAGGGCCCATTAGGGGGAGAGGGAGTCCTCCCCCATGGGCCATGGCGCCATGAGGGGGCCCACCCCCCTTATTGGTGCGCCACCCCCCTCCCTTGGGATTAGTCCCACCCCGGAAGGGGAAGGGGGGGGGTGTCACCCCTCCTTGGCCTATATAAGGAGGGGTAGGGGTGCCCTTTTAATCATGAATTTTTTGAGAAAAGTTTCTCATCTCTCTCCCTCCTTTCTCCTTCCTTTGAGCGGACTCCCCTTGTTTGGAGGCTGCTCTGGGTTGGGGATTTCTCCACTATACGCACGCCGTCGTGCTGCTGGAATCGGGATCCGAATCCATCTTCTTTCCGCTGCTCTACTGGTTCGGAGCCCGGAGGGACGTCGGGTATACTGTATGTGTATAATCCCTCGAGGCACTACACTTGTGGTGCTACTTCATCGTCGTGGTCGTATCGCGAGGTCTTCATCAGCAACATTCCGACGGGGACGTAATCCCATCATCGGTCCGCAAGGATCGGGTGGCTACAGGAGTCATCGTGGATCTGCGCGGCATCGGGGATTGCCGGTACGACTACACCAACCACGTTCATGCGGGAACGTTTCCCGCTTAACAGACTACATACTGGTATGTGATCTATTTCTGTCCGTTACTTGCATCAGCATAGCATAGGTCTTGGGATTGGGTATCGTAGGTCAAGGAAAAATTTGTGTTTTCTGCCCCTAACCCCAACAGTGGTATCATGAGCAAGGCTATGCGTAGATGTATTGTACGGATAGAACACATCTAGTATGTGGGCATAAATTCTCAATTGTTACCCTCTCACGTGTACTCATTTAGCGTTGCGGCAATGTTTGATGAAGCGGCCCCCGACCGACCTTACGCGTTTACGCGAGACTGGTTCCACGCTTGACATATGGCTTGTACCATATAAAGTGGCTAGGGGGGTGTCTGTCTCTCTGCATTAGCGATGCGAAGATGTTTGCAACGGAGGGCCCCGACAGGGGTGTAATAGAGACAATTGCGGGATTGGTGTTGTGGCTTGTTTTCGCAGGATAGAAAGCGGTTCTTTTCTCGAAACCCCTAGCAGCCACGTAAAACTTGCAAAAGATAAAGTAGAAAGGCGTTTTCAACTTTAATTTGCATGTCGGGGGGAATCATAGCATGTATGATTACTGTTGCATCCTGTTTTGCTAATATGTTAGATATACGACGGTAGCATAATAGGATGATCCCTCACTAATCCAACAAAGTGTCCTTCCTTAGTGAAGCACCATCTGGAAAGTTCTTCATTATGGAGGCATCACGTGTCACACGGGTGTCAAACATTTTTACGTTCACAAGAGATGGGTGGAGCAAGCCTAGCATGTCCAGAAACATGGCCTTGCATACGCAGCATATACTCACTAAGGTTATTGTGGCGAGCCTGGCATGTGCAGACATGGCCTCGAGACACAAGAGACCGAAAGGTCGAGCATGAGTCACATGGATGATGTGATTGGCATGATGGCCTACCTTGAACAACATACTGATGGTCGTGTCACACGGGGGAGGTATGTTCTTCAAGGATCGTGTAATCACTTAGAACAAACTATGAGGGATGTTTGTCTGAGTGGGAGTTCCAGAATTGTTTTTGAAACATGAACTCCATATTATGAACTTAATCTTCATGTCTTTGCAAATATCATTGTAGATAACGTCATACCGATGTTTAGAACTATGGCTCTTTTAGTATGATAGAACTTAAGGTAAATGGGTCTTACTTCATTGATGTGTACCAACACCATTAGAGACATACTCGTTAGTAATGACTTGCTAAACATAATACGAATAACTGCTAGGAGATACACCTGACAACTCCGTAATCAAGGAAGATGATGATGAGTATCACACTCACCGTCACTTATGAATGACTTTCCAATACACCATACTTCATTCTATGAGTCTGAATTGTGAATGCATGTTAACCAACACGTATGACGTGCTAGGTGAACTTGAAAGCACTTGGTCACAAATCAGAGTAATGGAATATGAGTATATGGACGGGGTTTCTTTCAACTATGGTGGAAGGAACAACCTGCTGAGAAAGTCACTTGGAAAATGTATAAGATACATGGAACACCTTGTGTATAACTTGGACTACTAAATGACTGGTTACTTTGCGATAACTAGGGAGTTGCATCCGCTTCCTCCCAGTTACAAAGACCATGTCTGGACCATGTCATGAAGGAGAATCGTTCACCTGTCACGAGGTCATGGTTAAAGTTAAGAACTTTAAGAGTAGAACCAATGCAGGAATGGTCATTGACGGAGAAGGTATATTTCATATACGAGTTATAAATGTCTTTCCCACGAAACACTAATTGCGGTTGATTAAGTATTCGATGCTTGAACTCACTGCTTGAGCGTGGCTTGGAAGGGATGAGGTGACAATGTGTGCTGACGGCAATCAAGATAGTTGATGGTCGACAACACTCTCCCTCTACATCTATCAATTGATTAATATATGAATAAATTTTATGATCGTTTGAATGAGGACTTTATTAGTGTGTCTTGCATCTCGCGAAGACAATTATTCATATTAGTGAGAAACAAGTCAGTTGTTCTCCTTTTATGAATGATATCTCTTATGGTCACATTACGATTATGAATGAGCTATTCTTATATTGACGATAGTTGTTTGATCATTTATAAGAAATATTGTAATGCCAAGAAATATCCAGGCTTAATAATGACACTACAGTTTAAGTCATGAATGGTATGATGATGTCTTAAGATACTTGATCTCTTGACATATACAAACCATGCCTTTGAGGTGAGATGACTAAAACCTCGCATTCTGGTAAAACAGATTGTGTACTGATTGTTGAGTATCATACATTGTGATGTATCGTATGTCAGCATGTGGTGAATTTCATTATTTTGTGATTCGTATGTGGATTTAGATGAATATTTGTATTCACTAATGAAACATGAGTCTGAAATAATTTGATATGATCAAAAGGGATTTCAGAGTAAAGATGGATATAAAATTAACAAGAAAGACAAGTCTCTACGATTTGATCAAAGTGACAAATGTTTTGAGTTAGTCTTGGGCATAAATACTTGTGTGAAAGTTGTTCCACAAATTGCAATGTCTTGAGACACTTCAATATGATTGACGTGCATGAACATTGTGATCATATTCTATGAAAAAGTGTATGGTCTAAGTTATCTCTTACCAAGTTACGTTATTATTGTTTAGAGTTATTAATTTAATATGCAAACACTCACTTCAGCATAGGGAACCATCTGAGTTCGTGGAAACCAACACTATATATGTCATGGTGTATTGTGGTTTCTAGGAAGCTTGATTTATGTAAGATAAATTATCTTTGTAGTGTATCCTTAGACAACTATGGATGCATCTTCCACAACTAGAACCAAAAGGAGCAAAACTTGTATTGTTATGTTTGGTGTTTGTCAAGAATTGTTCTTGATAAATGTGGTAATGGAAGAAAAGTGAAAGTTCAACTAAGGTAATTGACCTTGCCTCCAAATGTCAGAGTAGTGCAACGGAATATGTTCTGGAAGCAAAGCTCTACAATAAGAGGAGAAACTAATGATAATGATCATGATTTTTCTGATGGGAGCTTTTACTGAGAAAGGTAGGATTCAAGAATATATATTTGCCCTTGATGCAAAATGATATTCATGATTCACTTGTCATGTTAATGGAACAAGACATTCCTACGAACTACAAAGAAGCGATGGTGGACCTAAGTACGAGATATGACTATGAGTCATAAAATCCTATGTTGAGTTACATTTAAGATTGCTTGAATCTTATCAAGTAAGGAGGTTACTTGATATTCACAATAACTTCAGAGTTATGAGGAATAAATGTGAACATCAAAGGGACGTCAAGATTGGTTTGTCACAAAGATTGTTTCTGACAAATTCAATGGGTTGACTACAATGTGTAGTAATGCTTGAGTCAAAGGGATATTCACTACGATTGATCCAGGATTGTTATCAATACCGTGACTTCCTCAAATCCTGTATTTGAAGAAGTGTTGTAATTGGTACAACCAGAAGGTTTTGGAAAAACATATGGGTACTAGTGTCTCGTAAACTGAATTCTCGATTTGATGAATGATCAAAGGATTTTGGACTTAGCAAAAATATCGAGGAAACATGCATTTGCATGAAACTGAGTGGGAGCTGAATAGTTTTCTGAAACTTGATATATGTAGACGAAATATTTTGAGTGGGAGCTATGGGAGTATTATCCTAGCCTTATATGTAAATGACATATTTGAGTAGGAGCCATGTGGTTAGTATCCTGAACTTAATATGTGTCTGACATATCTAAGTGGGAGCCATGTGGATGTTATCCTTGTCTTATATGTGGCTGACATATTTGAGTGGGAGCAATATGAGTGTTATCCTATAACTTAATATGTGCATGACATATTTCAGTGGGAGCATGATAACATTCTCATATATGGATAACATATTATGAATGGTGCAGTTTGTGTTAATGATTATTTGAATCGTTCATAAATGAAGATGAATAAAGTATTAAGCATTGAAGATCTATTAAGATAGATATGTGTTTAATAACATTGAGTCGTAATACTTTCCTGGATAAGATTCTGAAGGAGTTCAGAATGGGACAAGTCAAGAAGTGGTCCTTACTTGTATATCCAAGAGAAGTATTGAGTTAATCTCAGTACAAGAACAATGGTTAATGGTTAATGAAAGAAATGGATGTGCTGGATCCTCTATGCCTTTGTCATAGGTTCTTTCATATAAAACCAGAGTTATGTACTCGACGTAATGTGACCCAAGTTCTTAGTAGTAAGAACATGTTGTGATATGATTTATGAGTAAATCATTGAACAAAGAGTTAAGTTTATCCTTCAGTGTTTGGAGAGAACTGAGGATACATCTCAAATTTGTAAAGGATAGTGGACTTGACCATAAATGTTATGCTGGTTCAAGTTTTGACACTAACCTAGAAAATTGAGATATCATACTAATGAATGCCTAAGTTGAAAGAAACATGGTTAGCCATCAAAGTTGCATACAATGCACTAAGGATTGAATCTACATTGATGTGGCTGCTTTAGAAGTAGCAGGAGTTATATTATGGCTTAAGAAGTTCGACTTCTGATTGAGTGAGTTTCAAGTGTGCATGACTATGGGAAAGTCCGCGTGACCCACCGGATGTCATTGCTGTGACACAGCAAACGAAGTCTCATTTCACCGCCAAATATATATACCTCATCATTATAGTGGATAATGAAGGAATGTCAAATTAGGTGACATTATGATTTGCAAAAGGACATACGGTTCTGAATGGTACCCAGACCGTTGATACAACCTCTTCCACGGGCAAGCATGATCAATAAGGAGTTATGATCCAGAGAAAATGCAACTAGATTATTTGTACTCTAGTGCAAGTGGGAGACTGTTGGGAATGTGCCCTAGAGGCAAATAAAATATGTTTTATCGAGCATATTCCATTAGTTCATAATACGTTTGATACTATGCTAGAACTGTATTAAGTGGAAACATTAATACAGGTGTGGTATACAAGCAACCAGGTCCCTAGTAAACCCTAGTATACTAGTCCATTGGGCGATTGATGATCAAGGTTTCCTGATCATGAGACAATGGCGTCTGTTGACAATGGAGTCGTATCATTGGATAATGATATGATGGACATACACCCACCAGAAGTGTTGCGATGTGATCAAGTCACATAGTTCGACATTGCGATAACTATAACGTAGTGACCAGATCCTTTGACCGTAATGATCATACGTAATTTTCATCTATGAGGAGACTTTGATTTGTATCCCACCGCCTGACTGAAATATGCTGGCTATAACGGTGCACTTTGGGTATTCCGAAATAGATGGTTGATGAGTATGCAAATAGATCAAAGCGGGATTTGTCAATCCGTGTGACGGATAGGTACTCTGGGCCCACTCGGTGATATTGCATCATAAAGTTTGCAAACGTGTGACTAGGTCACGGAGTTGTAATATCACGGGAACGAGTAAACTTGTTTGTTGAGAACGAGGACGAACTAGGTATAGTGGATACCGATGATCAAACCTCGGACAAGCAAAGTACCATGGGACAAAGGGAACAGGCACACGGTTAACGGATCCAACAGCGATTGAAGTTCATTCGATGGAAGCGCAGGGGCTATCAAGGATTGTAACCAGGTCCAATTGATTATTCATTGATCAATGAGAATTGTCTCGATCATGTCTGCTGTTTCCCGGACCGTAGGGTGTTACACTTAAGGGTACTCGACGCAGTAAGGATTGATTCGGGATCACCGGAGAAATTGGAGAGAACACCGGAATTGTTCCGGTGATGACCGGAATTGTTCCGATGAAGGCCGGAAGTTGTTCTGGGTATTTTGAAAGGTTCAAAATATATTTAATAATGTTTAATATATGTTTTATTATTTAATTATCTGAATTAAATATTAAAATGTATTTAAATATAATTAAAAATGAATTAAAAGGCATATGGGCCTCATAGGGCCCATTAGGGGGAGAGGGAGTCCTCCCCCATGGGCCATGGCGCCATGAGGGGGCCCACCCCCCTTATTGGTGCGCCACCCCCCTCCCTTGGGATTAGTCCCACCCCGGAAGGGGAAGGGGGGGTGTCACCCCTCCTTGGCCTATATAAGGAGGGGTAGGGGTGCCCTTTTAATCATGAATTTTTTGAGAAAAGTTTCTCATCTCTCTCCCTCCTTTCTCCTTCCTTTGAGCGGACTCCCCTTGTTTGGAGGCTGCTCTGGGTTGGGGATTTCTCCACTATACGCACGCCGTCGTGCTGCTGGAATCGGGATCCGAATCCATCTTCTTTCCGCTGCTCTACTGGTTCGGAGCCCGGAGGGACGTCGAGTATACTGTATGTGTATAATCCCGCGAGGCACTACACTTGTGGTGCTACTTCATCGTCGTGGTCGTATCGCGAGGTCTTCATCAGCAACGTTCCGACGGGGACGTAATCCCATCATCGGTCCGCAAGGATCGGGAGGCTACAGGAGTCATCGTGGATCTGCGCGGCATCGGGGATTGCCGGTACGACTACACCAACCACGTTCATGCGGGAACGTTTCCCGCTTAACGGACTACATACTGGTATGTGATCTATTTCTGTCCGTTACTTGCATCAGCATAGCATAGGTCTTGGGATTGGGTATCGTAGGTCAAGGAAAAATTTGTGTTTTCTGCCCCGAACCCCAACACTAAGGGCCACTTGGTGTATAAAAGACCGCCAGCCAGATCACAACTAAGGTCTCGAAAACCCATACTAAGACATGCATGTTATAATCATACACGCATCACACATGTCCTGTATGAACAGCAGGTATCATTGCAATTCTCTACAAAGTTTACATCTTTATTGATAACTTTACAGAGTGCACAAAGAGATCACAAGACCGTGATCCAACATTACAACAAGCACGGAAGCTAATTAAGTAGGACTGAGTACAGACAAGTTTAACAAATGGCTTAAGAAGCCTTATTTATAAACAAGCCATTCCACGAGGGAACGAGTCTGCTGACTAGGACTACACTAGCTTGATCTTAGTCCTCGAGCCCCAGGAAGAATGCATCTTCGGGTTCAATGGGTTCATCTAAAACATAGAATAAGCAAACGTGAGTACAAAGTTGTACCCAGCAAGACTTACATAGGAGCTATACTACTCATGCACATGTATCAAGGAAAAGGGAGGTGGGGTTCAAATGCAGAAGTGCCATCTTTGAGTTGGCTAGTCCTGAACTACGAGTACCAGACTTGAGGTAAGAAGCGTACACGAGTCCACTACATGTCTCCAACAAATTACACCACTATGGTGCCTTCCTCGACTTCCCACGAGAAAGCATGCCATAGCACTCACACTTATCTTGGCAAGTTTTACAAGTATCCATTGAAGTTGTCTAATAATCAGGCACAGTTTTCCAAGTAGTCCCTTACCGCGGACGCGGCTATTCGAATAGTTTATTAACCCTGCAGGGATGTACTAATACACACATGAAACAATCAGTTACCGCCGGGATCTCGTCACCCTTCAAGCGGGTGTCGGCGAGGATAATTTCCTCAACTTTTACCTCACATCCAACTCAAGTCCAATGGAGACGCCTATCTGGGCTGGATTCCACATCGTGAACCCGGCCGGTTTACCGATGTGGTCCCAGAAGATGTGTGGAGGGTCCCAAGCCGGTTTGAATAGCTGTTCTTCCACTTTGCAGACCGTGCCACAGACCTACCAGAACTCCGAACTACTGCGACTCATTGAACTGAGAAGGGGTGAGTTAGTAGGTTGAGCAGGGGTCCATGTGCCCAACATGTGGTAGTACTCTTCGTCTTGGATCACCACACCAGAACTCGGGCTTAGGGCGGTGTTCAACGAGACAACCCACTGTGTACTCCTACAGAACCTCTCATCGTTCACCTTGTATTAGGGTAGATTCACCAACACATTTCCACCATCATCAACATAATCACTACCATCCCGACTCACATAACAGTATCAACATTGTATCACTCTAAGCATGCAATAAGCAGTAAAAGTTGCAGGGCCACATGATATCAATCAACTCCTACATCTGCTAGGATTGTGGTTTGCTTACTACTGTGACAAAATGATAGGTCATGCAAAGGAATGGGTTCATCTATGAGGTAGAAACGTATCATGGTAACATCCTAAAAAATGCATAAGCGAGACTGAGAGGGAAGTGGGATTTTATCGACATGATCAATGGGGTTTTACTTGCATTGCTGACGAGGTTCAAACACAGTGTCTTCAACAAAAGGGGGTGGCCTCCGGTTCTAGCTCCACTTCTATCGAGCAAATATTGCAAACAAGGGGATCAATATAAATGCAATGCACAATCACATGATCAAGTTTGTAATGTGATGTTCATGGTACTAATGTGTTGAGCATTCCATTTAAAAGAAGTGCATTGCAAAGTAATTTGCAAATGAACTCCAAATTTGAATTTGAAAAGGGTTCATATGCACATTTGCTTCTGTCCCCCCATTTTCAAATGGTCAAACATGAAAACAAAGTGCATATTGAAAAGCCTTGCATTTTTATGATAATTTTACATATATTATTTGTCCAATTTAGAGTTAAAATGAATTAGTTGTGAATTTCCAAAGTTTAATTCATTTTCTGGAATTTCCTGATTTTTTAAGTAGAAATCCCATTTATTGCGCCAGCATGACGTCAAGGTGACGTGGGGGGGTTGCTGACAGGTGGGGCCACCCTGTCAGTGGGGTTAGTTAATTATCTCTGTTAAATTAAATTAACCCAGGGTTAATTAACAGCATGTGCCCACATGTCAGTGGCCCAGGGCTGGTTTAATGAGGGGTTAACCCTGCCTGACACGTGGGCTCACCGGCGACGAGTCACCGACGACGACCCGATGCGGCGGCGCTGCACGGGGAGGGTGCTCCCATGTACCATTTGACATGCCAGTTGCACCAGAGGGACGCCCGTGGAGTCGTGTGTCTCGGGGCCGGTCCAGGTGAGAAAGGGGGCCACCGGAGCGACGCCGGCGACGACCTATCGCGGCGGCCGTGGCACGGGTTGCGGCGGCGAAGAGCATCCGTGGTCTAAAAGACGCAGGGATAGGCTCGTTGGTATCCTGGGGAACCCAAGAGCATGTCAGACAGCTCGGGGTGGCAGGAGGAGCTCGGAGGCAAGCTCCCCATCGACCATGGCGGCGGTGCTGCTCGGCCTCCATGGCAAACGACGACAGAGAACGAGGGGGAAGGCTCGTGATAGCTGGGGCTAACAAGAAGCTCACCACGAACATGCTGGTGAGGTCGAGGAGGCCGGAGGAATCAGAGCGGCGATGAATTCGATGATGGTGTGCCAACGACCGGAGTTTGGGAAGATGAAGATGGCGAGCTCGTGGGGGCGTCTGGCTTCGATTACTTGATCACGGCGATGAAGACGATCACGGCGCGCATCATGGACATCTTTTTGCAGCTCGAGGGGGTCGGTGGCCACGCGGGTGCGGCGGCGGTGCTCCGGCAAGCTCTCCTATGGCGGTGAAATCGAGCGACAAAGAGGGCGAGAGGTGCAGAGGAGGGGTGGAAATGAACCACGGGTGCACGAGCGTCTCCGTGGCGCCAGGAAAAGGCTCAGGGACGCTTGGAAGGCCCTCGACGTCGCGGTGGCATCCTCGGCACGCTCTGGCTCGACACCGAGCTGCTTGAAGAAGATGACAGAAGAGGGGCTGGGCTGGGCCAGGCTAGCTGGGCCTATGGGGGTTGAGTTGGGCTTCTTCACAGGTGAGTTTCCTTTTTCTTATTTGTTTTCTATTTGTTTTCTGCATTTGTTTTGTCTTAGCTAATTTTAAATAGCTCGACATTTTATAAAATTCTCCAAATTTTTATCTGGCCTTACAAAGCATATATATAGCCACTCACAAAGTTTGGGAATTTTTGAAATTCATACTATTTGAATTTCAATTCAAATAGGGTATAATTTAATTTCCAAAGGCACTTATAATATTTTTGAAGAATCAGTGAGCCTTGAGTGGGACCCACTCCACTTTATATGTGATCTCACTTATTTTTAGGACTTTTCAAAAATATCACAGTAATTTTTGGAGAAACTTTTTATCTGGCCATTTGAATTAAATTCACATGGGGGGCACATGGGGTGGGGGGGTTTCTTCTCCCATTTCAATTTGTTTTTTGAAATTTTTAACATGAATGCGATGTGAGACTTGATCCTAGCACATACCTAGCAGAGGGTTCTGACAACTCGCCCCCACTCAAAAGAATCTCGTCCCGAGATTTAGAAGTCGTCGGAAGGAAGGTGTGGTACTCGGCACTGAGACGGTCTTCTCTTTCCCACGTGGCTTCTTTCTCAGAGTGGTGTGACCATTGCACTTTTAGAAACTTGATCTTCTAACGGCGAGTGACACGCTCTGCTGAATCAAGAATACTAACGGGGTATTCTCGATATGAAAGGTCATTTTGGAGATCAAACGTTTCATGGTCGACTTCGTGGATGGGGTCCTTGAAGAAACGGCTGAGTTGTGACACATGGAATACATCATGTACTCGGGAAAGGTGCGGGGGTAGTTCAAGTTGGTAGGCAACTTCTCCACGTTTAGAAAGAATGCGGAAAGGTCTAATGTAACGTGGGGCCAACTTTCCTTTGATACCGAAGCATTGGCTTCCCTTCAGAGGAGTAACCCGAAGGTAAGCCTTCTCGTCTAGATTGTAGCTTTCTTGCCTATGATGACGATCATAGTAGCTTTTCTGACGAGACTGGGCTGTGTTCAATTGATCAAGAACAATGCGAACTTTCTCTTCTGCTTCCATGATCATATCCGTTCCAAAGAATCGTCTTTCACCGGTTTCTGACCAGTTTAGGGGTGTTTGACATCTTCGTCCATAGAGGAGTTCAAAAGGAGCCATGTTCAGACTAGATTGGAAACTATTGTTATAAGCAAATTCGGCGAATGGAAGAGACTTCTTCCAATTCTTTCCGAATGAGATAACACAAGCTCTGAGCATGTCTTCGAGAATTTGGTTAACCCTTAAAACTTGACCGCTAGATGGAGGATGGAAAGCTGTGCTAAAGGAGAGATGAGTTCCCATAGTATTCTGGATGCTTCCCCAAAATCTAGAGGTGAAAAGGCTACCACGATCAGAATTGATTTCCAAAGGAAAACCATGAAGAGACACAATTCTACAGACATACAAGTCCGCTAACTGGCTCGCAGTTATAGACTCGCGAACGGGAAGGAAGTGAGCAACTTTTGAAAGTCTATCATCGACAACAAAGATGGCATCATTTCCTTTCTGGGTTTTTGGAAAGCCAGTGATGAAATCCATACTGACTTTGTCCCATTTCCACTCTGGAATATGCAATGGTTGAAGAGTACTAGCAGGTCTTTGGTATTAGTCCTTAATGCGACGACAAACATCACATTGGACAACATATCGAGCAATGTCCCTCTTCATCCTAGTCTACCAAAATCTCTGGCGTAGATCTCGGTACATTTTTGTGCTACCGGGATGAATCGAGAGGGGGGTGTCATGGGATTTTTTAAGGATGAGTTTCCTTAGATCTCTATTCTTAGGTACTACCAAATGGTTTTCACCGTTCCTTTTCTATCAGTGGAGAAACATTTAGCAACTCCGCTAGCAATGTTCTCCTTGATCCGACGAACACCTCGTGCACGCCTTTGGGCAACTATGATTTGATCCTCAAGGGTTGGTTTCGCCACCAAGTTGAAAAGAGATCCACGAGGAACAATCTCGGGATTGAGATTTCGAAATTCCTCATGAAGAAGTGGTTGATATTGTTGTAACATGAGGTTGTTACAATACGACTTACGACTTAGTGCATCAACCATGACATTGGCTTTGCCTGGGGTGAAAGAAATTCGTAAGTCATAATCTTTTATCAACTCTATCCAGCGTCTTTGTCTGAGATTAAGATTTGGCTGGTTGAATATGTAATTGAGGCTTTGGTGGTCGGAATAGATCTCACAACGATTACCAAGGAGGTAATGTCGGAATTCCTTATCTTTCTTGAGGAGTTCAGTTAGAGGCTTTGCAACTTTGGATAAGTTCTCAACGAAGCGGCGACAATAGCTTGCTAAGCCAAGAAAACTCCTAACTTGCTTTACCGATTCAGGTGGAGTCCAGTCAAGGACAGCCTGAACTCTCTCGGGATTCACAACAATGCCTTTTGCAGAAATGACGTGGCCTAAATAGGTCACTTCTGGTAGCCAAAATTCGCACTTAGAGAACTTGGCATAAAGGAGATGCTCTCGAAGTTTCATCAATACCAACCTAAGATGTTCGGCATGTTCTTCTTCGTTCTTGGAGTAGATGAGAATGTCATCAAGATAAACCACAACAAATTTATCCAAGCACTCCATGAAGATCGAATTCATCATGCGCGAGAAAGTGGCAGGGGCATTGGTTAAACCAAAGGACATGACGGTGTACTCGTAAAGACCATAACGAGTAGTAAAAGCCTTTTTTGGAATGTCCTCGTTTCGAATTTTGATTTGATGATAGCCTAATCTCAAATCCATCTTGGAGAAGATAGAGGATCCAGCATGTTGATCATAAATATCATTGATCCTGGGAAGTGGGTACTTGTTCTTTATCGTCGCTAGATTTAGCGGGCGATAGTCTACGCACATCCTTTCTGTTCCATCTTTCTTCGTTACGAACAGAACGGTGCAACCCCATGGCGATGAGCTAGGGCGGATGAAGCCTTTTTCCAAGAAAGCTTCCAGTTGGATTTTAAGCTCAGCTAACTCATGTGGGGCCATTTTGTATGGGCGTCTGGAAATTGGGGTGGTTCCAGGCATAAGATCCACTATGAACTCTACACATCTGTCGGGTGGCATGATCCTAGATGGTGACCATGGCTTACTAGGGGTAACAATGATATGTCAGAGTAGCAAAGTACCCCAACATGATGGTTAGTGTGTTTATTCTGGCTAGGAGACATCTAAAGTGGGAGGAAGAACTGCAAATGCATCAATATAGGTTTCTAGAATAAAACCTACAACAAACTCTATGGAGCTGTCGGCCTGCCACCTAGAAAATCTTCTGGAAAGACATCCGAAATATATAGAAGGATTTTTCATATGAATCAGATTATGAAGAAACCTGGAATGACTCAGACAACATAACGGTTATAATTGCGAGAAAAGACAATTTCTTACAATCATAGAAACAACACTTACATACGATGTAAGAAATCAGGAAGCACAAAAACTCTAGCAAACCGAACACAACTTTCCTACAGCTACAAGGAAGCAAACAACGAGATGTTCTAGTAAGACATAGATGAGCCTAGTCCTATCTTCCCGTAGAAAAGGTGAGGGTGAATCAGAACTCAGAACGATGAGGGTAAGGAGAAAAAAGAAGCCTTACGTTGTTCCCTTATATACCCAGAGTAACTATATAACTATAGAATGCTAGACTCGACTTCGACCAAGGATGATAATCCTACAGTCAGTCCTGCTCTGATACCAAGTCTGTCGGGACCTGGGGTTAGCGTATGCAAGTGCCGCTACAACACAATCATATGGAGAGCCGAGAACCGTACCCACTTGTCTAAGCAGACAAGGCCAAGCACCAAACGTTCTCGGAAAGCATCAAACGTGAGGGGCATCCCATCCAGGCCGGATGATCAACTGAGATGGGTCCTCATCGTCCGCACACAAGTCTAAATGATATGGGTGGTGAACTCCCATACTCATAGACAAGTCGCCTCAACCACACTCTCCATTGTATTATAACACTTACATAGACTTACTCCAGCCCGATCACTTAGTCGGGGTCTAGGGTGGGCGCGATCCTACAACAAAGTGTGCACGTGACAGAGTCACGAGCAATCGCATCACGATGCCCCAATCTGCGCACATCTAAGGGCCACTTGGTGTATAAAATACCGCTAGCCAGATCACAACTAAGGTCTCGAAAACCCATACGAAGACATGCATGTTATAATCATACACGCAGCACACATGTCTAGCATGAACAGCAGGTATCATTGCAATTCTCTACAAAGTTTACATCTTTATTGATAACTTTACAGAGTGCACAAAGAGATCACAAGACCGTGATCCAACATTACAACAAGAACGGAAGAAAAGTAGGTCTGAGTACAAACAAGTTTAACAAATGGCTTAAGAAGCCTTATTTATAAACAAGCCCTTCCACGAGGTAACTAGTCTGCTGACTGGGACTACACTAGCTTGATGTTAGTCGTCGAGCTCCAGGAAGAATCCACCTTCGGGGTCAGTGGGTTCATCTAAAACATAGAATAAGAAAACGTGAGTAGAAAGTCGTACTCAGCAAGACTTACGTAGAAGCTATACTACTCACGAACATGTATCAAGGCAAAGGGAGGTGGGGTTCAAATGCAGAAGTGCCATCTTTGACTTGGCTAGTCCTGAACTACGAGTACTAGACTTGAGATAAGAAGCGTACATGAGTCCACTACATGTCTCCAACCAATTACACCACTATGGTGCCTTCCTCGACTTCGCACGAGAAAGCACGCCATAGCACTCACACTTATCTTGGAAAGTTTTACAAGTATCCATTGAAGTTGTCTAATAATCAGGCACAGCTTTCCAAGTATTCCCTTACCGCAGACGCGGCTATTCGAATAGTTTATTAACCCTTCTGGGGTGTACTTCTACACACATGAAACTATCAGTTACCGCCGGGATCTCGTCACCCTTCAAGCGGGTGTCGGCGAGGATAATTTCCACAACTTTTACCTCACAACCAACTCATGTCCAATGGATACTTGCTTGGCAACGATGCGGTTGAATTTACAATTCTACTTGAAGCTATTTTGTTTGCTGCAATTTTTCCGCTATGTTTAAGAAAGGATACCCCAAGGTCCCGATTTATCCATCCACTACAAGAAAAGGTACCGCTCTTAGCACCAGTGCTACGCTTGATTCACTATCTGTTATGAGTAAGCTTGTTTCACCATCACCACATGCAACTTCTAATGATTCCGTTACTATGTCTGATACTTTTGATGATGCTTCCAATACTTTTGATGAGACCGATTCTCTCGGCCGCTATCTTGAATCTCAAATTGATAAGGCTGCAAAAGAATCTGGGATTGAAATTCCTGTAACACGTTATCCTATTTGCAGATCCTCTCGTTACCTAGACTCGAGTGGTCTCAAGGAAAGAATCCTTGATGATGATTTTATTGAACTTGATGATGATTTTTGCAGGGAACTTACAGAGTGTGCTGTGTCGGGACCCGGGGTTAGCGTATGCAAGTCCCGCTACGACATAGTCATATGGAGAGCCGAGAGCCGAGAACCGTACCCACTTGTCTAAGCAGAGAAGGCCAAGCAGCGAACGTTCTCGGAAAGCATCATACGAGAGGAGCATCCCATCCAGGCCGGATGATCAACTGAGATGGGTCCTCATCGTCCGGACACAAGTCTAATGATATGGGTGATGAACTCCCATATTCAAAGACAAGTCGCCTCAACCATACTATCGACTATTTCATAACTCTTACATAGACTTACTCTAGCCCGATCACTTAGTCGGGGTCTAGGGCGGGCTCGATCATACCACAAAGTGTGCACCAGATGGAGTCTCGAGAAATCGCATCGTGATGCCCCAAGTTGCGCACATCTAAGGGCCACTTGGTGTATGAAAGACCGCCAGCCAGATCACAACTTAGGTCTCGAAAACCCATACAAAGACATGCATGTTATAAACATACACGCAGCACACATGCCTTGTATGAACAACATGTATCATTGCAATTCTCTACAAAGTATACATTTTATTGATAACTCTTACAGAGTGCACACAGAGATCACAAGTATGTGATCCAACATTACAACAACAAGAGGAAGAAAAGTATGTCTGAGTACAGACAAGTTTAACAAATGGCTTAAGAAGCCTTATTTAAACACAAGCCCTCCACGAGGGAACCAGTCGTCTGACTGGGACTAGACTAGCTTGATCTTCAGTCGTCGAGCTTGATGAAGAAGCCACCTCTGGTTCAGTGGGTTCATCTAAAACATAGAATAAGCAAACGTGAGTACAAAGTCGTACTCAGCAAGACTTACATAGGAGCTATACTACTCATGCACATGTATCAAGGTAAAGGGAGGTGGGGTTTCACTTGCAGAAGTGCCAGCTTTGACTTGGCTAATCCTGAACTACGAGTACCAGACTTGAGGTAAGAAGCGTACACGAGTCCACTACTTTCTCCAACCAATTACACCACTATGGTGCCTTCCTCGACTTCCCCACGAGAAAGCACGCCATAGCACTCACACTTATCTTGGTGTGTTTTAGAAGTATCCAGTTCAAGTTGTCTAATAATCAAGCTAAGCTTTCCAAGCAGTCCTTAACCGCGGACGCGGCTATTCGAATAGTTTTGTTAACCCTGCAGAGGTGTACCGCTACACACACATGATCATCTGTTACCGCCTTTGATCTCGACACCATTCAAGGGGTGTCAGCGAGGATGCTCACCACAACTGTTACCTCATAGCCTATCTAGTCCAAGAAAGCCGCCTACCTGGGTTGGCTACCACTATCGTGAACCCGGCCGGTTTACCGAAGTGGACCCAAGTGATGTGTGCGTGGTGCATAAGCCGGTCTCGGGTGAGCCGTTCTCTCACTTAGCAGCCAGGCCACAAACCTACCAGAACTCCGAACTATTGCGACATCTGGACATCGAAAGGGATGAGTTAGTAAGCTGAGAGGGGTCAGTGAGCCCAATGTGTGGTTGTACTCTTCATCTTGGATCACCACACAAGAACTCAGACTTAGGGCGGTGTTCAACGAGACAACCCACCGTGTACTCCTACATAGCCTCTCATCGTTCACCTTGTATTAGGGTAGATTCACCAACACCTTTCCAGCAACATCAACATGATCACTACCGTCCCGACTCACATAACAGTAACATCATGGTATCATTCTAAGCATGCAATAAGCAGTAACAATTGCAGGGGCCACATGATATCAATCAACTCCTACAGTTGCTAGGATTGTGGTTTGCCTACTACTGTGACAAATGATAGGTCATTCAAAGGAATGGGTTCATCTATGCGGTAGAAACGTATCATGGTAATCATCCTATACAATGCATAAGCGAGACATGAGAGGGAAGTGGGATTTTATCGACATGATCAATGGGGGTTTGCTTGCCTTGCTGACGAGGTTCGGGTTCGGGGTCTTCAACGAAGGGGGCAACCTCCTGTTCCGGTTCCACCTCTACTCGACAAACAACAAACAAGGTAGCAAAGTAAATACAATGCACAATCACATGGTTGAAGGTTGAAACTTGATGTATATGCTTTGATGTGTGAAGCAATTCCATTTAATTGGAGTATATTGCAAATTGAATTGCAAATTCAAACTCCAATTCGAATTCATTTTAGCCAAGTTACAATTGACATTGTTTGATCAAGTTGAACCATTTTGAAATGTGTATGATATGCCTCTGAATTTCAAGTATAATGTGATATGTTGACATGGTTCAAAATGCAAAAGCATTTGAAAAGAATTTGAATTAATTCTATTTAAATCAAATAGAAAATACTACTGATCACATTTTAAATTCAACTCAAACATGGTTGAAAGTTGGATATTTGGATATCTTATTTTCTCCTGATCATTTTTCATATATTATTTGTTAAATTTGGAGTTGATATGAATTTTCTATGAATTTCCAAAGTTTCAGCCTTTTTCTGGAATTTCTGTAATTTCTTGATTTCTTTTTACTCTGGAAATTCATTTACTGCGTCATGCTTGCGCAAGGGTGACATGGGGGGGGGTCTGACGTGTGGGGTCCAGTGGTCAGTCACTGGGTTAATTAACCCAGTTAGTTTAAACTAACCGGGGAGGATTAAGGGCCCTAGGCCCACTTGTCAGTGACACCAGGGGGTTTTTAGCGCGGGGTTAAGGCCTAACCCACCGGCGGCTTGACGCCGTCGGCCTGGCCACGGCGGCGCCCTTGCCGGAATCGGCTAGGGGCCACGGGAGAGGAAGAGGAGGCCATGGCTGGGTTGCTGGGGTGGCCGCGCGTCGAACGGTGCAAGCTGGGGCTCGAGGGGAGTTCAGGAGCGACGGCGGCGTCGATCTTGGCGGCGACAGAGAACCGGCGAGGTCGGAGACGAGGCTAGGGGGCATGACTTGAGCTGGAACTTGGCGCGTTCGAACGCTAGTGCATGCAGGAGCCAAATGCGCGCACTAGGGCATCAACAGAGGCACGAGAGCGAGCCCTAGATCGACCATGGCGGCGAGGAGCTCAGGTTCTCATGGAGGATTTGGCTAGAGGGGATACGGGGTGCTGGGAGCTTGGGGCAAAAGGTGAGAAGCTCACCCTGAGCTCAACGGTGCAAACAACGTGCTTGGGGAGGCCCTGGTGCTGCCGGAATTCGAAGACGACTCGCGGCGGCCGGAGTTGAAGACGACGAAGGGGGCGACGACTCTGGAGCTCCTCGGGACGATTCCTTGCGCACGGGGACGTAGTCGTGGACGGCGGAGGCGATGGACAACTTGGCTTGGCTCGGGGACGACGGTGGCCATGAGTTCTTCACGGCATGGCGACGGCGGCGTTTGGGTGGAGGAAGAAATCGGCGAGGGGGAAGTGGAGAGCGAGCCAGGAGGGGGGAATGGAGGAGGCGTGCTCCAGGGCGTCTCCAGGCGCGTGAAGGAGGCACGGGGAGGCCTGGAAGGTCCTCGGCGGCGACGTGGCGTCCACGGCTGGCTCGGTGGCATTCCACCGAGCAGCTTGGATGCACGGGGCGGGGAAGAAGACCCTGCGCCCCTCGTGGGCCGGCTGGGCTGGTGGACTGCTTTCGCCTGGGGCGCCAGGTAAGGTTTTTCTTTTCCTTTTTTGTTTTCTTTTCTGACATTTGTTTTGGCTAGCAAAATAAATACCTAGCCATTTTCTAAAATGCTGAAACTTTTTATATGGCCACATAATAATGTAGACTAGCCACTTGTAAAGTTTGGCACTTTTTAAAATTCAAATAATTTGAATCTTAACTCAAATAGGGGTTTTTGATTAATTCCAAGGCACTGTTTGAATATTTGAAAAATCCATGAGCATGGGGTGGGTCCCACATCACTTGATAGGTGATCACACTCATTTATAAGACTTTTCAAAAATCTAACATGAATTTTTGGAGAAGATTTTTATCTGACCTTTTGAATTAATTCATCTGGGGAGGTTCCTTCTCCCATTTTTCTTTTGAATTTGATTTCAATGATTTCTTTTGAAATTTTTAACATGATGCAAGATGACTTGATCCTAGCACATTACCTAACAGAGGGTTCTGACATGCTGACTCTGACCCTGGTGCTGTTAAGAAGCTGCATGAAAAACACTCCATGAAGAACCAGTACCCCAGACCCTAAATTTTCTTCATCTCCTATTTGCATTGAAGATGCTTATTTTGACTTCTCTGTTGATCTTTCACTTATATCTACAGTTGAAGCTGACCCCTTTTATGGCATAGAAAATGATGACGTTATAGCACACCTTACAAAACTCACCGATCTATGTGGTTTATTCGCTACAGAGGACAAGAAGAGAAACTATTATGTTACTAAGCTTCTTCCTTTTTCTTTGAAGGAGGGTGCTAGAGCATGGTATGACGCACTTCCTTATGGATCTATTAAAAGTCCTCAAGAATTAGCTCAATATTTCGTTGCTAAATATTTTTCTACTCATATGCAACATGCTGCTTTGCAAATAATTTATAATTTTAAACAGTTGCAGGATGAGCACCTCCCTAAATCTTGGGGGAGGTATTGCACTTATCTGAAGGGTAGGACGGGACATGGAGTCCCTAAGAATGAATTTCTTGATATATTTTATGCTGGTCTAACCTATGAATCTAGAACCTATCTAGATAGTTGTGCTGGTTGTGTTTTCAGGGAAAGAACACTGGATGATGTTGAAGAACTAATGGGCAAGATAGCCAAAAGTCATGAAGATTAGTCCGTCCCTGAACCACCTCCACCACCAAATAAGCGGGGAATGCTCGTCTTGAACCCCGAACATATGCAAGAAGCTAAGAAGTCTATCAAAGAGAGACGTATTAAAGCTGAAGATGTGAAGAACCTACCTCCAATTGAAAAACTTTGTGAGCCTACTACCCACCCTCCTACAATAGAGGTACACTCTCTTTTTGATTTCAATGCAAGTGACATCCCTCATGGTAAGCCTCATGATCAATGTTTAGATGAGCTTGATAACTTTATTATAAAGCAAAATCAATTTAATGAGAGGATTCAAAGTCAGTTGCATGATAATACCTTTGTTATCAAAAGTTTGCTTGATGTTTTAGGTAGAACTGTTAATGATGTTAAAGGCCTTGTTAAGCATTTCCATATGGTTCAAACTCAGCTTGAAAAAAATTCTAATGTGCAAAAAGATTTGCTAGCTAACAATGTCAAAAAAGATATACAGGCTTACGGGATTAAAACCCGAGGGGGCACCCATATGCAAGATCCTATTTATCCAGAGGGACATCCTAAGAGGATCTAGCAAGTTTCTCAAATGCAGGAAGAAGACATTATCAGCTCCCCTCAGAAGAAGAAGAAGAAACCCAAAGAAGCCGACAATTCAAATGATCCCATAGTTGATGAAGAGCCTATTGTTGATATTAATCATATATCTACTTCCGATGTTGAAACTGAAGATGGTGCGGAACCCGATAAAGATAAAGAGAAGAATTATCCTCCTGAAGTGCAAGAAGAACAAGCACCCGACAAACACAAGAGATTTTCTAGAGAAGACTTCATCGCAAGGAAGCACGAGAAGGAACGAGAACCATGGGACAAAAACTAATGCCCTTCCCCGGTAAGTCTCTCAAAACTAAAGAAGAAGAGCACTACAATAAATTTTGCGAATGGATGAAGCCTCTCTTTCTGCAAATTCCTTTGGCTGATGCTATTAAGTTGCCTCCGTATTCGAGGTATATGAAAGATATTGTGACTAATAAAAGAAAAGTTCCTAATGAGGCAATATCTACTATGCTTGCTAACTACTCTTTCAGTGGCAAGATTCCTGAGAAGCTCGGTGATCCAGGTATACCCACCATTCCTTTCTCCGTATAAAATAATTATGTTAGAACTTCCTTATGTGAGCTTGGTGCAGGATTGAGGGCTATGACTTTATCTCTCTATTAAATACCTTTCATAGATAAACAAATCCCCATAGATACCTCTCTTCAAATGGCTGACAAATCAACAATCGTTCCCATTGGTATTTGTGAGGATGTTCCTGTTGAAGTTGCTAATTTCTTGATTCTTACTAATTTTGTTGTGCTTGACATGCCCGAGGATGGGAGCATGTCTATTATTCTTGGTAGACCTTTTCTTAATACCGCAGGTGCTATTATTGATTGCAATAAAGGAAAGGTCACTTTCAGCGTTAATGATAAAGAACACACGGTATATTTTCCGAAGAAGATCAATAAAAGGCATGGGATTAAGTCCATTGAGAATATTGAGACTGTGAAGATTGGTGATTGGGATTGTCCTCTACATGTGTATCACAAATATAAATCAATCATGGTAGGAACAGTCTCCCTCCAAATAAAGGTACCATGAATGCCTTATAAGAAGTGAAACTTTTTGCTCGATATATCACTTGTTTAGTAGTAAGACTTGATCAACCTTGCCAATGAACAAGTTTTATATAAGTAAAAGGGTAAGCTTATTATATTTGCATTTGTTTTAGCTTTCATCTACCTTGTTGTACCAAAGTTTATGCTTTTGAAACTTCATATGTTTAACCACTGTTTCGAGCCCTCCGGAAGTTTTTGTAGCTTTCGCTACCTCAGAAAATTCTCAAAAATGAAGTTGTCAGAAAAATTCCAGAAAAATTATATTAAATTTTTTCACAAAATAAGAAGCACAGGGGTACCTGGGGCTGACCAGGGGGGCCACCCCTGGTTCAGGCGGCCAGGTGACCTGGCCTGGCCCCTGGCCGCGCCACCAAGGCGCCTGGGCCCAACAGGCCCCCTTTTTAGGTGTGTCTTCTTGTTCTCTCTCTCTCTCACTCCAGAAACTCGTGTTTTGCTGTTGGAATCCGAGTTCTTGCTATTCTTGGAGACAAATTTCAATCTCTCCATTCAGCCATCATTTGAGTTGAGATTTTGAGCATTTTCTCCCTGGTATGTGAGTCCTCCACCCCTCCAATTAGAATTTTCAATGGTGGTCACATTTATGAGTATTTAGAAGTTTTTGATGTATATATGAGCTTGCATGCATGTTTAGAAAATTATTTTTGAAGTTTTGATGCAAGTATATTCCTTGGGGAAGTGAGTAGAGTAGTTTGCCTCAACTCATTTTTCTTAAATATTCGTTTTTGTAACTTGTCAATTTTTTTCTTCAGAATTGAGTTTATTTGGAAAGGCTAAGGGACAGCTTGGGAAGAAGAGGCCCGAGCCTACGGATAGGGTAACTAGAGCTGCAACTTCATCCTCTTCTGCGAGGATGAGTTAGAGTGATGATATTGTGCCACCGGAGTTTCTCTACAAGACGAACACGACACGTGCCATGACGTACCCGTGTTCCGATTTTCTTACGGATGCAAGTATTAAGAATGAGTTTGATAACCTTTGTCTAGCTACAGGTTTGACACGCCTTGTGACACATCAGGTGCCACAGTATCCAAAACTCACGTATTATTTTGTCAACTGGTTTAAATACAATGAAAAAACTGCTATGGTTAAATTTAGAATATCTGAGAAAGTTATTGTCATGCGGTTGGCAGAGTTTTGTGACATTTTAGGTGTGCGGAAGATGGGAAGACATCACTAGTGACAAAATAATACGTGAGTTTTGGATACTGTGGCACCTGATGTGTCACAAGGCGTGTCAAACCTGTAGCTAGACAAAGGTTATCAAACTCATTCTTAATACTTGCATCCATAAGAAAATCGGAACACGGGTACGTCATGGCACGTGTCGTGTTCGTCTTGTAGAGCAACTCCGGTGGCACAATATCATCACTCTAACTCATCCTCGCAGAAGAGGATGAAGTTGCAGCTCTAGTTACTCTATCCGTAGGCTCGGGCCTCTTCTTCCCAAGTTGTCCCTTAGCCTTTCCAAATAAACTCAATTCTGAAGAAAAAAGTTGACAAGTTACAAAAACGAATATTTAAGAAAAATGAGTTGAGGCAAACTACTCTACTCACTTCCCCAAGGAATATACTTGCATCAAAACTTCAAAAATAATTTTCTAAACATGCATGCAAGCTCATATACACATCACCAAAAACTTCTAAATACTCATAAATGTGACCACCATTGAAAATTCTAATTGGAGGGGTGGAGGACTCACATACCAGGGAGAAAATGCTCAAAATCTCAACTCAAATGATGGCTGAATGGAGAGATTGAAATTTGTCTCCAAGAATAGCAAGAACTCGGATTCCAACAGAAAAAACACGAGTTTCTGGAGTGAGAGAGAGAGAGAGAGCACAAGAAGACACACCTAAAAAGGGGGCCTGTTAGGCCCAGGCGCCTTGGTGGCGCGGCCAGGGGCCAGGCCGGGCCACCTGGCCGCCTGAACCAGGGGTGCCCCCCTGTTCAGCCCCAGGTACCCCTGTGCTTCTTATTTTGTAAAAAAATTTAATATAATTTTTCTGGAATTTTTCTGACAACTTCATTTTTGAGATTTTTCTGAGCTAGCGAAAGCTACAAAAACTTCCGGAGGGCTCGAAACAGCAGTTAAACATATGAAGTTTCAAAAGCATAAACTTTGGTACAACAAGGTAGATGAAAGCTAAAAGAAATGCAAATATAATAAGCTTACCTTTTTACTTATATAAAACTTGTATATTGGCAAGGTTGACCAAGTCTTACTACTAAACAAGTGATATATCGAGCAAAAAGTTTCACTTCTTATAAGGCATTCATGGTACCTTTATTTGGAGGGAGACTGTTCCTACCATGATTGATTTATATTTGTGATGCACATGTAGAGGACAATCCCAATCACCAATCTTCACAGTTTCAATATTCTCAATGGAGTTAATCCCATGCCTTTTATTGATCTTCTTCGGAAAATATACCGTGTGTTCTTTATCATTAACGTTGAAAGTGACCTTTCCTTTATTGCAATCAATAATAGCACCTGCGGTATTAAGAAAAGGTCTACCAAGAATAATAGACATGCTCCCATCCTCAGGCATGTCAAGCACAAAAAAATTAGTAAGAATCAAGAAATTAGCAACTTCAACAGGAACAACCTCACAAATACCAATGGGAACGACTGTTGATTTGTCAGCCATTTGAAGAGAGGTATCTATGGGGATTTTTTTATCTAAGCAAGGTATTTTATAGAGAGATAAAGTCATAGCCCTCGCTCCTGCACCAAGCTCACATAAGGCAGTTCTAACATAATTATTTTTTATGGAGCAAGGAATGGTGGGTATACCTGGATCACCGAGCTTTTCAGGAATCTTGCCACTGAAAGAGTAGTTAGCAATCATAGTAGATATTGCCTCATTAGGAACTTTTCTTTTATTAGTCACAATATCTTTCATATACCTCGAATACGGAGGCAACTTAATAGCAACAGTCAAAGGAATTTGCAGAAAGAGAGGCTTCATCCATTCACAAAATTTATTGTAGTGCTCTTCTTCTTTAGTTTTGAGAGACTTACCCGGGAAGGGCATTAGTTTTTGTCCCATGGTTATCGTTCCTTCTCGTGCTTCCTTGCGATGAAGTCTTATCTAGAAAATCTCTTGTGTTTGTCGGGTGCTTCTTCTTCTCGCACTTCAGGAGGATAATTCTTCTCTATATCTTTATCGGGTTCCGCACCGTCTTCAGTTTCAACATCGGAAGTAGACATGTGATTAATATCAACAATAGGCTCTTCATCAACTATGGGATCATTTGAATTGTCGGCTTCGTTGGGTTTCTTCTTCTTCTTCTGAGGGGAGCTGATAATGTCTTCTTCCTGCATTTGAGAAACTTGCTCGATCCTCTTAGGATGTCCCTCTGGATAAATAGGATCTTGAGTATGGGTTCCCTGTAACAGCCCACATGTAATAAGTGCAATCACCATGTATTTTACTTTCTCTGTTGGACTTGTAACTTGGCATGGTGGAAGTTTACATCTTTTCATGTGGTGATTCAAATTGGCATGGAGATTGGAGTCATTTTGGATTGTTTTCTTTTGCATGCAAAGTGGCTCAAGAGGGGCAGTCATGGAATTTTCCTTGCCACATGCTCACTTCACTTAACCCCAAACTTGGCCTAGCCATTTCATTTCATATGGAAAGGGTTTTAAAACCCTCAAGGCATTTTTGCCACCAATAAAAACAGTAGCCCTAGTTCAAAGTGTTTTGAATTCAAAAACAGGGCCACATTTTTGTTGTTGCCAAAATTGGTCAAACCAATTTTGAAAAATCTAGAAAAATGCAAGGATTAGGAATTTCAAACTCATGGAATTTTGAACCTTTTATTTTTCTCTCAAAAACTCTTCAAAGTCCTTTTCTATTTAATTTTAAATAGAAAAAGGTACTGTTTTGCTTGTGGACATTTTTCACTGCATGTAAAAATGGTCAAACCAATTTTGGATGATCAAGCATCTTTTTAGGGGATTTATAAAAATATTTGGAATATTTTTCTGACCCCTAATCCCCTCTTCTTATTTTATTTCTCCCTGCTGCTCATTTTTTCTTCTGGAAACGGGCTGTTTTCTCTTTATCTCTTCCTTCCAGCCCAGCTGGGCCGCATGGACTCGGCCCACCCGAGCACGCCCGCTTCTTTTCTTTTTTTTCCTTTCTTCTCTCTCTCTCGCTGCCAGCCCGGGCCCGCGTGTCATCCCCCTCCTTCCTTCACCTTTTCCAGCACGCACATGGCGCCGTGGAGGGAATGGCTGGACCTGCTGCGTCCACGTTGCCTCCCCCTCTCCTTTATATGCGCCCAGCCTCCCTCCTCCAAACCCTAGCCGTCTTCCTCCTCGGGCGCCGCCGCCTCTCCCGATTTCCCTCTCTGCTTCCGGCCGATTCCTCCATGGACAGGAGGTCCATGGCTTGAACTCCACGCAGCACGAGCCCGCCTTCGTCCACGACGTCGGCAGCAACGTCCAGCACCCCTCCTCCGAGCCGCTCGATCCTTTTTCCCACTGTGAGCTCCACCTCTCCTCCCCTGTTTCTGCAAGAACCCGTTCCGCCATGATTTTCGTCGAAGCGTAGCTTCTATCCGTAGCGCGGCGAGCTCGTCCTAGCGGTAAAATGGACTCACGGCACATCCAGCTCCGTCCTGCAGCGAGCAGTGAAGCCGTGGAGCCTCGTAGGAGATGGCATCGTCGCCGGATTCCATCGCGCGCAGAGAGCTGTCGCCTGAACCCGCGTCTGTCAGTGAAGCCTGCTCCTTTTTCTTCTTCAGACCACGCCGAGCTGCTCCCCCTTTCCGCATCCTAGATCATCGAGGCAGCACGAACTCGACGCGGTGCAGCAGCCGTGCGCTGGGGTACTGGATCACCTCCAACGGGATCAAGGTCTCACCTTTCTGCCCGTCGACGTGAACTGAACCAAGTTCAGTTCAGTTCGCGTTCGAATTCAGTCGTAGCCCCGTAGTTAGTTCAGGTTCAGTGCGAAGCGTTCCCTGTCACAACTCGTTCAGTAGCCGAGTTGGTCGAGCACCTGTTGCTGCAGCGCGAGGTCGTGGGTTCGAATCCCCTTCGGCGATTTAAACCCCCCCCCCCCCCCGTTTTTGCATTTTGGAGTGACCATGCGAGCCACTGGGCCTGGCCCATTAGCTCCTAGCATGCGCAAGGGAGCAGCAGCAGTGGGCTGCTGTTTGAATTCAGCCCAAGTGGGCTGGACCCCTTTTCTTTTTTTTAGTTATTCTTTTTCTTTTTCTGTTTTAACTCAATTTGGATTTGAATTTCAAAATTCAAATCTGTTTTTGCCCAATTTGTCAAACAGTGCCATCCCATATATGTTTTTGGGGTACTGTGAGCTACTGAACACAGTGGTGATAGCTAATTTTGCATCTGACCCCTTCTAAATTGGAGTTGTGTCATTTTGCAAATAAACCCCTTTGCTTTTCTTTAAATTTTGGAAATTGGTTCAAGTTTAAAATTACCCATGTCATATATGATTTTTGGGTAGTTTTGCACAAGGAGTTGCATGGTGATAATGTTTTCATCAACTGAACCTTTTCAAAAACTCATGTGGTGCAATTTTGCACTCAGCCCCCTGAACTTCAGTTGAACTTGCAACTGCTTATGCAAATTCAAATGGAGGCATATTATATATGTTTTTGGGGTACTTTTCTGCAAGGAATTCAGTAGTGATGTTTTCTTGTTGTGTTGAGCAATTTTTGAGACAAGGTGTGATCACCTGGTCCAGAAGCTTCAGGTCTGTCTGTCTACAACATCTCAGCTTCAGTGCATCTGAGATGTTGTTCATCTGATCTTGTCAAGGCAGTTCCATGCCATCTTTTCTCCAAGTCAGCCTTAACATATGGTCATGTGCTATGTGGCTGACCTCCAACAATTGTTGCGCCTTCTCAAGTGTGAATTTCACCGACACTACTCCGTCTCCGGAATCATTGTTTTACTTTCATGTTATTTAAATTCCTGTAATGCTTTGTTGTTCTTGTCATGCCTTCATGCTATTTACACCTAAGTTAAGGCTCAGACCAAAGCCATTACAATGTAAATAAATTGCATATGAAAGTGATGACTTGTCGTCATCACCTTCATTTAAACTTGACTAGCCAGGGTCTTACCATGTAAACAAATCCTGTTCATGCCATCCTTGTTTGAGATACTTCAGTTGCTTACTTGTGTGCCTTTTCCTGCCGGTACCTTACGTTAGCACCTGAGACCGCCGAGGAGACTTACGTGGAGCTGTCCGACACCGAGCCCGAGGGTACCGTGAGTGCTGCTTCGACGACCTTACCAGGCAAGGGGGAGATCTGTGTCATTACTTTATAACTTTCTGCTCATGCCTAGCTGTAGATCTAGAACGTTATTTCTTGGTCCTATCTACGTTATATGCCATGTTTAAACCCATACAGCCATGATCCCCACATCCCAGCAAACCATTGATCTGCTAAGTTACCACTGCTCAGCCATTGCTTAGTATGGATAGAAAACTTGCTGCTTACCTTATATGATTATGGTTGGGATATCATGCTATAAAAGAAGTTGGTTGATATTTATTATTGTTAAATGATGTTAATTTGTATTCGACGAAAGGTGGAAGGCTGGACTATTCCCGTCTAGTGCTTTGTTCCATTTGAGTCACCTAGGACCCGAGTTCCGGGTATTGTGTTTCTTGACGAGCGTGCCTAATCGTGTGTGGGGTTTTATGGGGCCCCCTTGTCTTACCTACCTAGCTTCATACATTCTAGTGGTGGCCCAAGATGATTTACATTTGCAACGTGTGTGTGCTGGTTGGATCCCCAGTTGTTTCCAAACCAAACCCGGGCCAGGAGGACATAGTTTCTTGGCTGGCCCAAATAGACCGGCTGAGGACCCGGTCTCATAAGAGAACTAACCGGTAATCCAAACCCGAGTTATACGGTAGAGTCCGATTCGAGAGCGTGGCCAGCTTTTGAGTTGGGTGTCGACTCCCCGGGGGCCACCCGGATATGTGTGTTGTTAGTTAGAGGGACTTTGACGTTACGGAGTTTCAGGCGCTTACCTAGCCAAGTGGAAACCGGCCGTACATGCGACCTCTATAATGGACAGTTGGAACACCCCTGCAGGGTAAATCTTTTCGAAAAGCCGTGTCCGCGGTTATGGACTACTTGAGACCTACTCCTTGTTCATAGAATAACATCAATGAAATTCATGCTATAAAACTTGACAAACCGTGTGCGTGCCTTGGTTGTCTTTCTTCGTCCAGGGGGACTGAGAGAGAAACGAGGTTGTGTTATGTTTGCGTAAGTAGGTGGATAGCTGACTTACGACACGTTGTCACCGTAACTTCTTGGATCTCATCTTTATTCTGATAGATCGTGTAGCCACCATACATGCTAGTACGGCTGCAAACTGTCTTTACCTTTATCTTGCCTGTAGCGTTAGTTATTCCGTAATGATATGTTCTCACCCCCGTTTACTTTTCCGCTTTTACCGCTTTGCCTGATCGGCCGCTGCAGTGGACTACTAACTCGACCCCAGCACTGGACGATACTTCGTGGAGGTGCCCCCGGAGGATGACGACGAGTACGACTACTCCGACCAGTAGGATCCTTAGTTGGGCTCAGACGTTCCCGTGGGTGGATTTATGTGTAGCCCTCTCTAGGGAAATTTGTATCTTGACCGTACCCGGTCCGACTTGCTTCCGCTTGATGTACTGATGACATGTACCCATGAGAATGCTATGTATTTTGGACAGTGGCGTTGTATGCCCTGCTCTATTATCTCTATATATGTATTTCCCTATTCTTGTAGAGTTGTGTTTTTATACCTGTTGTCGAGAATCCGGCAGCGACACGAGTGCGAGTGTCGTGCGCCGGTGGCGTTTGATGCGCTTCTAACTCCGACCGGACGCGAAAGCGACTAGTTAGAGTTAGTACCGCATCAGGGGCCTTACAACTTGGTATCAGAGCAGGACTGACTGTAGGACCCTTTACTGGCCGAAGTTGAGTCTAGAAACTATTTTGGTAGTTATATAGGAAAATTTGCGGAGAGTAGGACCTCTTTCTGTTTTCTTCTTATCCCACCCTCCCACCCCTTTTTCCGTGAGGAAGTGAAACGATGTTTTGTCTCTACAACTTATCCCCTTTCAAAAAAATCTAGGTTCTCGTTTACATGAGACTCCGATTCCTCTATAATGTTTTGCTAGCGACGAGATGTGTTGGCGTCTTTGAGACCACTGAGCCGCCACTTGGGGTTGACTGCTCTACCTCGCTTACGGCGCACCCCAGGTGAACCGTCCATACAGGATTGGCGGGCATCCTATGGTAATATGGATGTGGTGTCTTTCCCCTATGGACGACCGTGATGGCGGGCCGCTCAGGGCAGATGTCTCATTGTGCAGGTTTCCAACCGCTCGTATATATTGTTGTGTGCTCGCTAGCACATTATTATATTGGATTTGGATGTTCTTGGTTTGGGAATTCCAGTAGCACCTAGTTATCGACTTTCCGGGTTAACCTTGGTGGAATTTCAGCCTTCGGCTTTCTCATACCTCATGAGGAAGTTTTGTTGTCAATTTTGCTTTAACTCTGGTTACTTCAATGATTCGTTCATGTTCTCATAAGTGTTCCTGTATACAGGATGCCAAGAGCGAACATGCCGCCGCCAGAGAACCCTATCCTTGGGGAGGCTGTAGCTGCAGTGGCTCAGGGCACAGCTGCGATCCTTCAGATGCTGCAGAACCAGGGTGCTCAGAGGAATGATCGTCCACAGTACACCACACTGCAGCAGTTTCTTGTGATCAGCCCCCCCAGGTTCTCCGAGGCTCGAGACCCGCTGGAGGCGGATGACTGGATTGCAGAGATCAAGAAGCACTTCAAGGCCAACTCCGTCAGACCCGTCGACTACGTCACCTTCGCCTCCTTCCAGCTCCAGGGTGCTGCAGGCAGTTGGTTCTCGACGTACAAGGAGAACAAGGGTGAGACAGAGATCACGTGGCATGACTTCGTCAAGGACTTCAGAGCTGCTCATATTCCTAGTGGACTGATCGAGAGGAAGCGCGAGGAGTTCTTAGCTCTGAGGCAGGGGGACAGGTCTGTGCAGGAGTATAACCTGGCCTTCGTCAGGCT
This sequence comes from Bromus sterilis, assembly GCA_950022295.1. Lineage (NCBI taxonomy): Eukaryota > Viridiplantae > Streptophyta > Magnoliopsida > Poales > Poaceae > Bromus > Bromus sterilis. Next base: position 215,309,654 of record OX465597.1, read on the forward strand.
TGCCAGGTACGCTCCAGAGGAGGTCTCGTCAGAGGCCAAGCGCATTGCCAGGTTCCGCGGTGGTCTTGCCCCGGACATCAAGTATGCGCTCACCTTGTCCACGCCGAGCCTGTTCTCAGAGTTCGTCGACCAGGCTATCAGACAGGAGTCAGCTGAAGCAGAGCGTTCCGCAGAGAAGAGGAAGCAGAGAGAGCACAGTTCAGCAGTGATGATCCACAAGAAGGCCAAGTCCTGGATTGCAGAGCCACAGCCTCAGCCGCAGCGTTAGCAGTTCCAGCCGAGGGGGGCAGTCGTCCGCACTTTTGCCCGCCCTCCCGTCCCAGTGCAGCACGGACCTCGCTCTACTCCACCACACGCGAGGCCGCCTGCTCCACAGGGCCAGCCCAGGCCAGAGATCACGTGCTTCAATGTGGCAAGCCGGGCCACAAGTCTCCGCAGTGCATCGACCCTCGTTACGCCAGGCTGCCTCCGCCCCCACCTCGCTCTACACCGAGCAACGCGATGGTGCGGGCCCAGCCACGAGCGCTCAGGGTGAACAACGTGACTGTGGCAGAGGCTCAGCAGTCGTCCGAGATTGTGCTTGGTAGGTTTCTTGTATGTTCAGTTCCAGCTTCAGTGTTGTTCGATTCCGGAGCTTCCCATTCCTTCATGTCCGATGCTTTTGCCAGTTCACTTGACCTTCCGCGTGAGAGGTTGCCTATACCTCTAGCAATTGTTTCTCCAGGATCGAGGATGCAGTCAGCGGGCAGCATCCCAGATGTGCAGATTTGTATCCAAGGAGCCATCTTTTCCGCGTCCCTGATTGTCTTGCCCCGTTCAGACATTGATGTCATCTTGGGCATGGATTGGCTTGTCAAGTACAAGGCCAAGGTTGATTGCCCGTCCAAGACCGTGTTGCTGACGCACGATTCAGGCGCAGAGATTTGGTACACTTGTGGCTCGACAGCAGAATCAGCACAGTTGTACGCTCTGAACGCTGGAGTTGCTCCATTGATCGAGGAGGTCAGAGTTGTTCGAGAGTTCCCAGATGTCTTCCCAGAGGAGTTGCCAGGTATTCCACCCGTGCGTGCTATTGAGTTCGTGATCGAGCTAGAACCTGGTACACAGCCGATATCTCGGCAGCCTTACAAGATGTGTCTGGAAGAACTGATTGAGTTGAAAGAGCAGTTGGTGAAGCTTGAAAAGGATGGGCTCATTCGTCCGAGCACTTCCCCTTGGGGTGCCCCGTGTCTTTTTGTGAAGAAGAAAGATGGTACTAGTCGGTTGGTTCAAGACTACCGTGGTATCAACAAGAAGACGATCAAAAACAAATACCCTTTGCCCAACATCAATGACTTATTCGAACAGTTGCATGGAGCAAAGGTGTTTTCAAAGATTGATCTAAAGATGGGGTACCACCAGATTCGTGTCCGTGAGGAGGACATTCCTAAGACAGCTTTCCGCACTCGATATGGCCTGTACGAGTTTACGGTCATGACATTTGGCTTTTCAAACGCACCTCCAACGTTCATGAGGGCCATGAACTATCTCTTCCAAGAGTGGCTAGACGTGTTCGTACTCCTCTACCTCGACGACATCCTTGTCTTTTCCAAGTCAGAGGCTGAGCATGAGGAGCATCTCAGACTGGTGTTGCAGAAGTTGAGAGATCACCAGTTTTATGCCAAGTTTTCCAAGTGTGAATTCTGGATGAACAAGGTCAACTTTCTTGGCCATGTCATTTCCTCAGAGGGCATTGCTGTTGACCCAGACAGAGTCCGGACGATTCAAGATTGGACTCCGCCGAAAAATGTCAAGCAGTTGAGGAGCTTTCTCGGACTTGCCAGCTATTGCAGGAAGTTTGTCGAGAATTTCTCCAAGATAGCAAAGCCGATGACTGAGCTGTTGTGCAAAGGCAAGAAGTACGTTTGGTCACAGGCTTGTCAGGCAGCTTTTGATGAGTTGAAGATAAGGCTGACCATAGCTCCGATCCTTACGCCGCCAGATGAGTCACAACCGTTTCAGGTGTTCTGTGATGCCTCGTTGAATGGCCTTGGCGGAGTATTGATGCAGGGAAAGAATATTGTGGCGTACACCTCCAGACAGTTGAAGCAGGCTGAGAGGAACTATCCGACCCACGATCTTGAGCTAGCTGCAGTGATACATGCGTTGGTTACTTGGCGACACCTCCTCCTAGGGAGGAAGGTTGAGGTGTTCACCGATCACAAAAGCTTAAAGTACTTGTTCACGCAGCCTAACCTGAACTTGAGGCAAAGGAGGTGGCTCGAGACTAGTACTGAGTACTCCGTGGATATTCAGTATACGCCTGGCAAGGCGAATGTCATAGCTGATGCGTTCAGCCGCAAGGGTGATTGCAACAGTATTCAGGTGCAGAAGATACACCCCGATTTGTGTGAGGCCTTTCGAAGGCTCAATCTTGAGCTAGTTCCAGCAGGCTATCTAGCCAACCTGGTGGTAGAGCCCACTATCCGTGAGAAGATTCGTGAGGCCCAGTCTGGTAGCTTGATGATTCAGAAAGTCAAGCAGGGTGTTGCCGCCTCAGTTCCGAAGTATGGTTGCTTTTCAGTGCATAATGACGGCACCGTGATGTTCGAGGAGAGAGTTGTTGTTCCCAAAGAAGGAGGTCTCAGAGAGGTCATTTTGAAAGAAGCCCATGACTCAAAGCTGTCTATCCACCCTGGTAGCACCAAGATGTATCAGGACCTCAAGCAGAGCTTTTGGTGGACTCGTATGAAACGGGATGTTGCCCGTTTTGTCTCCCAGTGTGATGTGTGCAGGAGAGTGAAGGCACAGCATCAGAAGCCTGCAGGGCTACTTCAGCCAATTGAAATTCCAGAGTGGAAATGGGATCACATCGAGATGGATTTCATCACGGGTTTTCCTTTGTCGCAGAAGAAGAACAATGCCATCTTTGTTGTCATTGACAATCTCTCCAAAGTTGCCCACTTCTTTCCAGTGAAGGACTCCATTTCAGCAGCTCAGTTGGCGGATTTGTATACCGCACGAGTTGTATCTTTGCATGGCATCCCCAAGAAGATCAGTTCTGATCGAGGCAGTCTTTTCACCTCCAAGTTCTGGCAGGCTTTTCAAAAGGCAATTGGTACGATAGTGTTGTTCAGTACCGCTTATCACCCTCAGACCAGTGGGCAGGTTGAGCGTGTGAATCAAATTCTTGAGGACATGTTGAGGGCATGTGTCATCTCGTTTGGCATGAAGTGGAAGGAATGCTTGCCATATGCTGAGTTCTCGTACAACAACAGCTATCAAGCAAGTCTGCAGGCAGCACCGTTTGAAGTGTTGTATGGTCGCAAGTGCAGGACACCTTTGAACTGGTCCGAGACAGGCGAGAGGCAGCTGTTCGGTCCAGATGTGATCCAAGAGGCAGAGGACACAGTGAGGATTGTCCGAGAGAACCTAAAGGCAGCACAGTCTAGGCAGAAGGCCTATTATGACAAGAAGCACCGTGGTGTTGACTTCAAAGTTGGTGACTTCGCATACCTCAAAGTGTCTCCACTTCGAGGCACTCACCGCTTTGGGATCAAAGGCAAGTTGGCTCCCAGATTCGTTGGTCCGTTTCGCATTCTCGAGACTCGGGGACCTCTTGCGTTCCGCCTCGAGCTTCCAGACAGTTTGGCTATGGTGCATGATGTGTTTCACCTGTCTCAGTTGAAGAAGTGTTTCAAGCAGCCAGAGCAGGCAGTGGACTTGGGCGAGATCCAGCTCAGTGCGGATCTTTCTTACTCAGAGCGTCCAGTCCGTGTTCTTGACTCGTCAGAGCGCAAGACTCGTAACAAGACCGTCAAGTTCCTCAAGGTGCAATGGGCACATCACTCGGAGAAGGAAGCAACGTGGGAGCGTGAAGATCATCTCCGTTCCGAGTATCCCGAGCTTTTTATTGCTTAGATCTCGGGACGAGATCCTGTGTTAGTGGGGGAGAGTTGTAACAGCCCACATGTAATAAGTGCAATCACCATGTATTTTACTTTCTCTGTTGGACTTGTAACTTGGCATGGTGGAAGTTTACATCTTTTCATGTGGTGATTCAAATTGGCATGGAGATTGGAGTCATTTTGGATTGGTTTCTTTTGCATGCAAAGTGGCTCAAGAGGGGCAGTCATGGAATTTTCCTTGCCACATGCTCACTTCACTTAACCCCAAACTTGGCCTAGCCATTTCATTTCATATGGAAAGGGTTTTAAAACCCTCAAGGAATTTTTGCCACCAACAAAAACAGTAGCCCTAGTTCAAAGTGTTTTGAATTCAAAAACAGGGCCACATTTTTGTTGTTGCCAAAATTGGTCAAACCAATTTTGAAAAATCTAGAAAAATGCAAGGATTAGGAATTTCAAACTCATGGAATTTTGAACCTTTTATTTTTCTCTCAAAAACTCTTCAAAGTCCTTTTCTATTTAATTTTAAATAGAAAAAGGTACTGTTTTGCTTGTGGACATTTTTCACTGCATGTAAAAATGGTCAAACCAATTTTGGATGACCAAGCATCTTTTTAGGGGATTTATAAAAATATTTGGAATATTTTTCTGACCCCTAATCCCCTCTTCTTCTTTTATTTCTCCCTGCTGCTCATTTTTTCTTCTGGAAACGGGCTGTTTTCTCTTTATCTCTTCCTTCGAGCCCAGCTGGGCCGCATGGACTCGGCCCACCCGAGCACGCCCGCTTCTTTTTTTTTCCTTTCTTCTCTCTCTCTCGCTGCCAGCCCGGGCCCGCGTGTCATCCCCCTCCTTCCTTCACCTTTTCCAGCACGCACATGGCGCCGTGGAGGGAATGGCTGGACCTGCTGCGTCCACGTTGCCTCCCCCCTCTCCTTTATATGCGCCCAGCCTCCCTCCTCCAAACCCCAGCCGTCTTCCTCCTCGGGCGCCGCCGCCTCTCCCGATTTCCCTCTCTGCTTCCGGCCGATTCCGCCATGGACAGGAGGTCCATGGCTTGAACTCCACGCAGCACGAGCCCGCCTTCGTCCACGACGTCGGCAGCAACGTCCAGCACCCCTCCTCCGAGCCGCTCGATCCTTTTGCCCACTGTGAGCTCCACCTCTCCTCCCCTGTTTCTGCAAGAACCCGTTCCGCCATGATTTCCGTCGAAGCGTAGCTTCTATCCGTAGCGCGGCGAGCTCGTCCTAGCGGTAAAATGGACTCACGGCACATCCAGCTCCGTCCTGCAGCGAGCAGTGAAGCCGTGGAGCCTCGTAGGAGATGGCATCGTCGCCGGATTCCATCGCGCGCAGAGAGCTGTCGCCTGAACCCGCGTCTGTCAGTGAAGCCTGCTCCTTTTTCTTCTTCAGACCACGCCGAGCTGCTCCCCCTTTCCGCATCCTAGATCATCGAGGCAGCACGAACTCGACGCGGTGCAGCAGCCGTGCGCTGGGGTACTGGATCACCTCCAACGGGATCAAGGTCTCACCTTTCTGCCCGTCGACGTGAACTAAACCAAGTTCAGTTCAGTTCGCGTTCGAATTCAGTCGTAGCCCCGTAGTTAGTTTAGGTTCAGTGCGAAGCGTTCCCTGTCACAACTCGTTCAGTAGCCGAGTTGGTCGAGCACCTGTTGCTGCAGCGCGAGGTCGTGGGTTCGAATCCCCTTCGGCGATTTAAACCCCCCCCCCCCCCGTTTTTGCATTTTGGAGTGACCATGCGAGCCACTGGGCCTGGCCCATTAGCTCCTAGCATGCGCAAGGGAGCAGCAGCAGTGGGCTGCTGTTTGAATTCAGCCCAAGTGGGCTGGACCCCTTTTCTTTTTTTTTAGTTATTCTTTTTCTTTTTCTGTTTTAACTCAATTTGGATTTGAATTTCAAAATTCAAATCTGTTTTTGCCCAATTTGTCAAACAGTGCCATCCCATATATGTTTTTGGGGTACTGTGAGCTACTGAACACAGTGGTGATAGCTAATTTTGCATCTGACCCCTTCTAAATTGGAGTTGTGTCATTTTGCAAATAAACCCCTTTGCTTTTCTTTAAATTTTGGAAATTGGTTCAAGTTTAAAATTACCCATGTCATATATGATTTTTGGGTAGTTTTGCACAAGGAGTTGCATGGTGATAATGTTTTCATCAACTGAACCTTTTCAAAAACTCATGTGGTGCAATTTTGCACTCAGCCCCCTGAACTTCAGTTGAACTTGCAACTGCTTATGCAAATTCAAATGGAGGCATATTATATATGTTTTTGGGGTACTTTTCTGCAAGGAATTCAGTAGTGATGTTTTCTTGTTGTGTTGAGCAATTTTTGAGACAAGGTGTGATCACCTGGTCCAGAAGCTTCAGGTCTGTCTGTCTACAACATCTCAGCTTCAGTGCATCTGAGATGTTGTTCATCTGATCTTGTCAAGGCAGTTCCATGCCATCTTTTCTCCAAGTCAGCCTTAACATATGGTCATGTGCTATGTGGCTGACCTCCAACAATTGTTGCGCCTTCTCAAGTGTGAATTTCACCGACACTACTCCGTCTCCGGAATCATTGTTTTACTTTCATGTTATTTAAATTCCTGTAATGCTTTGTTGTTCTTGTCATGCCTTCATGCTATTTACACCTAAGTTAAGGCTCAGACCAAAGCCATTACAATGTAAATAAATTGCATATGAAAGTGATGACTTGTCGTCATCACCTTCATTTAAACTTGACTAGCCAGGGTCTTACCATGTAAACAAATCCTGTTCATGCCATCCTTGTTTGAGATACTTCAGTTGCTTACTTGTGTGCCTTTTCCTGCCGGTACCTTACGTTAGCACCTGAGACCGCCGAGGAGACTTACGTGGAGCTGTCCGACACCGAGCCCGAGGGTACCGTGAGTGCTGCTTCGACGACCTTACCAGGCAAGGGGGAGATCTGTGTCATTACTTTATAACTTTCTGCTCATGCCTAGCTGTAGATCTAGAACGTTATTTCTTGGTCCTATCTACGTTATATGCCATGTTTAAACCCATACAGCCATGATCCCCACATCCCAGCAAACCATTGATCTGCTAAGTTACCACTGCTCAGCCATTGCTTAGTATGGATAGAAAACTTGCTGCTTACCTTATATGATTATGGTTGGGATATCATGCTATAAAAGAAGTTGGTTGATATTTATTATTGTTAAATGATGTTAATTTGTATTCGACGAAAGGTGGAAGGCTGGACTATTCCCGTCTAGTGCTTTGTTCCATTTGAGTCACCTAGGACCCGAGTTCCGGGTATTGTGTTTCTTGACGAGCGTGCCTAATCGTGTGTGGGGTTTTATGGGGCCCCCTTGTCTTACGTACCTAGCTTCATACATTCTAGTGGTGGCCCAAGCTGATTTACATTTGCAACGTGTGTGTGCTGGTTGGATCCCCAGTTGTTTCCAAACCAAACCCGGGCCAGGAGGACATAGTTTCTTGGCTGGCCCAAATAGACCGGCTGAGGACCCGGTCTCATAAGAGAACTAACCGGTAATCCAAACCCGAGTTATACGGTAGAGTCCGATTCGAGAGCGTGGCCAGCTTTTGAGTTGGGTGTCGACTCCCCGGGGGCCACCCGGATATGTGTGTTGTTAGTTAGAGGGACTCTGACGTTACGGAGTTTCAGGCGCTTACCTAGCCATGTGGAAACCGGGCGTACCTGCGACGTCTATAATGGGCAGTTGGTACACCCCTGCAGGGTAAATCTTTTCGAAAAGCCGTGTCCGCGGTTATGGACTACTTGAGACCTACTCCTTGTTCATAGAATAACATCAATGAAATTCATGCTATAAAACTTGACAAACCGTGTGCGTGCCTTGGTTGTCTTTCTTCGTCCAGGGGGACTGAGAGAGAAACGAGGTTGTGTTATGTTTGCGTAAGTAGGTGGATAGCTGACTTACGACACGTTGTCACCGTAACTTCTTGGATCTCATCTTTATTCTGATAGATCGTGTAGCCACCATACATGCTAGTACGGCTGCAAACTGTCTTTACCTTTATCTTGCCTGTAGCGTTAGTTATTCCGTAATGATATGTTCTCACCCCCGTTTACTTTTCCGCTTTTACCGCTTTGCCTGATCGGCCGCTGCAGTGGACTACTACCTCGACCCCAGCACTGGACGATACTTCGTGGAGGTGCCCCCGGAGGATGACGACGAGTACGACTACTCCGACCAGTAGGATCCTTAGTTGGGCTCAGACGTTCCCGTGGGTGGATTTATGTGTAGCCCTCTCTAGGGCAATTTGTATCTTGACCGTACCCGGTCCGACTTTCTTCCGCTTGATGTACTGATGACATGTACCCATGAGAATGCTATGTATTTTGGACAGTGGCGTTGTATGCCCTACTCTATTATCTCTATATATGTATTTCCCTATTCTTGTAGAGTTGTGTTTTTATACCTGTTGTCGAGAATCCGGCAGCGACACGAGTGCGAGTGTCGTGCGCCGGTGGCGTTTGATGCGCTTCTAACTCCGACCGGACGCGAAAGCGACTAGTTAGAGTTAGTACCGCATCAGGGGCCTTACATTCCCCCTCGGGTTTTAATCCCGTAAGCCTGAATATCTTGTTTGACATTGTTGGCTAGAAAATCTTTTTGCACATTAGAAATTTGTCAAAGCTGAGTTTGAACCATATGGAAATGCTTAACAAGGCCTTTAACATCATTAACAGTTCTACCTAAAACATCAAGCAAACTTTTGATAACAAAGGTATTATCATGCAACTGACTTTGAATCCTCTCATTAAATTGATTTTGCTTTATAATAAAGTTATCAAGCTCATCTAAACATTGATCATGAGGCTTACCATGAGGGATGTCACTTGCATTGAAATCGAAAAGAGAGTGTACCTCTATCGTAGGAGGGTGGGTAGTAGGCTCACAAAGTTTTTCAATTGGAGGTAGGTTCTTCACATCTTCAGCTTTAATACGTATCTCTTTGATAGACTTCTTAGATTCTTGCATGTGTTCGGGGTTCAAGACAAGCATTCCCCGCTTCTTTGGTGGTGGAGGTGGTTCAGGGACGGACTAATCTTCATGACTTTTGTCTATCTTGCCCATTAGTTCTTCAACATCATCCAGTGTTCTTTCCCTGAAAACACAACCAGCACAACTATCTAGATAGGTTCTAGATTCATAGGTTAGACCAGCATAAAATATATCAAGAAATTCATTCTTAGGGACTCCATGTCCCGTCCTAGCCTTGAGTAAAGTGCAATACCTCCCCCAAGCTTTAGGCAGGTGCTCATCCTACAACTGTTTAAAATTATAAATTACTTGCAAAGCAGCATGTTGCATATGAGTAGAAAAATATTTAGCAACAAAATATTGAGTTAATTCTTGAGGACTTTTAATAGAGCCATAAGGAAGTGCGTCATACCATGCTCTAGCACCCTCCTTCAAAGAAAAAGGAAGAAATTTAGTAACATAATAGTTTCTCTTCTTGTCCTCTGTAGCGAATAAACCACATAGATCAGTGAGTTTTGTAAGGTGTGCTATAACGTCATCATTTTCTCTACCATAAAAGGGGTCAGCTTCAACTGTAGATATAAGTGAAAGATCAAAAGAGAAGTCAAAATAAGCATCTTCAATGCAAATAGGAGGTGAAGAAAATTTAGGATCTGGGGTAAACTGGTTCTTCATGGAGTGTTTTTCATGCAAGTTCTTAACAGCACCAGGGGCAGAGTCAGCACACTCTGTAAGTTCCCTGCATAAATCATCATCAAGTTCAATACCATCATCATCAAGGATTCTTTCCTTGAGACCACTCGAGTCTAGGTAACGAGAGGATCTGCAAATAGGATAACGTGTAACAGGAATTTCAATCCCAGATTGTTTTGCAGCCTTATCAATTTGAGATTCAAGATAGCGGCCGAGAGAACCGGTCTCATCAAAAGTATTGGAAGCATCATCAAAAGTATCAGACATAGTAACGGAATCATTAGAAGTTGCATGTGGTGATGGTGAAACAAGCTTACTCATAACAGATAGTGAATCATGCGTAGACTGGTGCTAAGAGAAGTACCTTTTCTTGTAGTGAATGGATAAATCGGGACCTTGGGGTATCCTTTCTTAAACATAGCGGAAAAATTGCAGCAAACAAAATAGGTTCAATTAGAATTGTAAATTCAACCGCATCGTTGCCAAGCAAGTATCCATTGGACTTGAGTTGGGCTGGATTCCACATCGTGAACCCGGCCGGTTTACCGATGTGGTCCCAGAAGATGTGTGGAGGGTCCCAAGCCGTTCTGAATAGCCATTCTTCCCCTTCGCAGACCGTGCCACATACCTACTAGAACTCCCAACTACTGCGACTCATTGAACTGAGAAGGGGTGAGTTAGTAGGTTGAGAGGGGGTCCATGTGCCCAACATGTGGTAGTACTCTTCTTCTTTTATAACCACACAAGAACTCAGGCTTAGGGCGGTGTTCAACGAGACAACCCACTGTGTACTCCTACACAACCTCTCATCGTTCACCTTGTGTTAGGGTAGATTCACCAACACATTTCCACCATCATCAACATGATCACTTCCATCCCGACTCACATAACAGTATCAACATTGTATCACTCTAAGCATGCAATAAGCACTAACAGTTGCAGGGGCCACATGATATCAATCAACTCCTACATCTGCTAGGATTGTGGTTTGCTTACTACTGTGACAAAATGATAGGTCATGCAAAGGAATGGGTTCATCTATGCGGTAGAAACGTATCATGGTAACATCCTAAACAATGCATAAGCGAGACTGAGAGGGAAGTGGGATTTTATCGACATGATCAATGGGGGTTTGCTTGCCTTGTTGATGAGGTTCAAACATAGTGTCTTCAACGAAGGGGGTGGCCTCCGGTTCCGGCTCCACTTCTATCCAGCAAACATTGCAAACAAGGGGATCAATATAAATGCAATGCACAATCACATGATAAAGTTTGTAATTTGATGTTCATGGTACTAATGTGTTGAGCATTCCATTTAAAAGAAGTGCATTGCAAAGGAATTTGCAAAACAACTCCAAATTTGAATTTGAAAAGGGTTCATATGCACATTTGCTTCTGTCCCCCCCATTTTCAAATGGTCAAACATGAAAAAAGTGCATATTCAGAAGCCTTGCATTTTTATGATAATTTTACATATATTATTTGTCCAATTTGGAGTTAAAATGAATTAGTTATGAATTTCCAAAGTTTAATTCATTTTCTAGAATTTCCTGATTTTCTTATAAGTAGAAATCCCATTTATTGTGCCAGCATGACGTCAAGGTGACGTGGGGGGGGGGGGGTTCTGACTGGTGGGGCCACCTTGTCATTGGGGTTAGTTAATTATCTCTGTTAAATTAAATTAACCCAGGGTTAATTAGCAGCCTAGGCCCACATGTTAGTGGCCCTGGGATGGGTTAATGAGGGGTTAACCATGCCTGACACATGGGCTCACAGGCGACGAGTCGCCGACGACGACCCGACACGGCGGTGCTGCACGGGGAGGGTGCTCCCGTGCACCATTCGACGCGCCAGTTGCACCAGAGGGACGCCCGTGGAGTCGTGCGCCTCGGGGGTGGTCCAGGTGAGCAAGGGGCCACCGGAGCGACGCCGGCGACGACCTTACGCGGCGGCCGTGGAACGGGGTACGGCGGCAAAGCGCATCCGTTGTCTAAAAGACGAAGGGATATGCTCGTTGGTATCCTGGGGAACCCAAGAGCATGTCAGACAACTCGGGGTGGCAGGAGGAGGTCGGAGGAAAGCTCCCCGTCGACCATGGCGGCAGTGCTGCTCGGCCTCCATGGAAAACGACGACAAAGAACGAGGGAAAGGCTCGGGATAGCTGGGGCGAACAAGAATCTCACCACGAACACAATGGTGAGGTCAGGGAGGCCAGAGGAATCAGAGCGGCGACAAATTCGACGATGGCGTGCCGGCGACCGGAGTTTGGGAAGATGAAGATGGCGAGCTCGTGGGGGCGTCTGGCTTCGATTACTTGATCACGGAAACAAAGACGATCACGACGCGCATCCTGGACATCTTTTGGCAGCTCGAGGTGGTCGGTGGCCACGCGGGTGCGGCGGTGGTTGATGTCGCGAGAGTTGCCCGCCCCTCGTTGGTTACCCAAAGTGGAAGGTTGACATGTAGACAACAACAAATTTCCCTCAGTGAAGATACCAAGGTTTGTCTCCAGTAGGACTCCGACAGCGACAGGAAGGTGACAATGGCGCCAGAGATTAGGCGGTTGACGTGGACCTGCACACACACAACAGATAACTGTGCTCCCAACGAGTTCAGGGAGGTTGTCAATCCCTCCGGCCTTGTTGTTTACAAAGGATAAAACGTACGGGATAATAATGATAGTGATAGCAACGGAAAAGTAAATAAAGCCGAAAATAAATAGTGGGTGTAAACAGTATTGGAAATATGGACCGGGATCTCATGATGTTCAGTAGTGATGTCTCTCTCCCAAAAGACGATAAAATAACCATGCGAGGTAAACAAATTACAGCTGGGCAATTGACAGGATTATGTGCACAAATCAATGCTAACTATGCTATAAAGAAAGGCATAGGCTCAAAAGCATGGGCGGTACGTCAAGACAAGTAGACCGAAATCCATCTGCATCTACCTACTAATCATCCACCTTGAGATATCTATCCAGAACATCTCGCTGGTATTAAGTTGTGAATCCCACCCAAAGTGTAAACTCAAAGCAACAGACAACTGCATTAAAGAACTTTGCGTAAATTAAACAATCCTTGTACCCGCAAGTACAAGCACCGTTGTTTTCTCCCTTTTGGCAACAACACATCCCCTAGACTCATGTTTCTGTCATTCAAGCTAGTCATTAGGGGGCATGAACCCACAATCATGCATAACGCTCCCTCTTGGAGTCACTACCTACTACTTGGCCAAAGCAATAAACAACAACGGAGAACATGCAAGAATTACTCAAGAACATAAATATAAAAGAGGAGATTCAAATATATTACTCAAACACAATCTGAACATAGTCTCATAATCCATCGGATCCCAGCAAACTCAACATAGCAACAGCAGAAATATTACATATGTGCCTCGATCATGTAGGGCAGCTCACGAGGTCTAAACCATGAAGAACAAAGAGGGGAGGAGAACATCACATAGCTACTGATCATGGACACATGGTCCAAGGGGGACTACTCACGGTTCATCCAGGAAGCGTCCATGGTGGTGGAAAAGCTCCCGAAGGTGGACCATCCCTCTGGCAGGGTGCCGGGAAGAGGTCTCTTGGTGCTCCCAATCTTGGAAGCGCGACGGCGGCAGAACAGAGGAGAGATTGCGAAAAAGGGTTCTCGTCTCGGAAGTTTCCCGTCACAGAGAATATATGGGCGAAGGGGGGCAACCAGGGGGGCCACCAGGGGTCCAGGTGGCCCCCTGGCGCGGCCCCACCCTGGGGCCCTGGTGGGTCCCCTCTGGCCCCTCCTTGGTTATTCCCGAAGCTTCCGAAGCGCTGATTTTTTATTGAATTTTTCCTGAAATAGAAAACAGCAGAAAACAGGAACTGGCACTAGGGTGCACTGAGTTATTAGGTTAGTCCAAATATGATCAAAAGTGTATGGAAGTGCATCAATAGCATAGCAATATCACACACAAGGAGCATGGAGCAAGCAGAAATTATAGATACGTTTTGGACGTATCAACATCCCCAAGCTTAATTCCTGCTCGTCCTAGAGTAGGTAAATGATAACAAACATAATTTCTGTGCTGACATGCTACCAACCATATAAGAAATTTTTAAGTAAATCAATCAAGGCATGCAATTCGATTCAAGTCATAACAGGTAAGAGTCTATATTAGCATTGAAACAAGAAACATAAGAACATAAAGGTGCAAGATCTCTCGCTGTCCGTGACTCGAATGTCTCCAAATGGTGTTTGTGTGCAAGAAAGGGGATCGGAATATACGAGAAAAAAATATTTTTGTGTTGAGAACTCAATCTACTAAAGTTTCACACTTGGTCTTCTTTGGAATCTTATCTTGACTCATCCCTAGACCACTAGCGAGGTACAAGTTAAAATGATCCACTCCTTTTCGATATTTTGAGCACTCATGCAATGGATGAGCGTAAGCAAGAAAGTTGACACTTAGGATGGCAAAGAGAGAATATGGTGGAGGAGGAAGACAAAAGGGTGAGAAAGGCTCACATCAATGAGGACAATCATAGGCGAGAGAAAGCCAAATGATAGGTATGATGTGAGGAGTAGGGATTTCCATGCAACGGATGCACATATGAGCTAAGGTAAGCGCTCCAATGGAACTAGTGGGGGTGCATCCAACTTGCTTGCTCAAGAAGACCTAGAGCTCATTTGAGGAGGCTCATCATTGGAATATACAAGCCAAGTTCTATAGTGTGAAGGTCCCCACATAGCTATATGCATGAATGATAATCTCTATGGAGTACAAGATATAAGAGGGAGTACGAGTGTGGATCTCTCAAAAAGGAATAGTAGTGTGCCCCCTTTCTTTTTATTTATTTTTCTCTTTTTTCTATTTTTTGTATTTTTTTTGGTGGCCTCAATGGCTCTTTCTATTTCTCTCATTTGTCCTCTTTGGGATCGTTTAATTTTTTTCCTCTTTGGGATCTTTTTATTTTGTCCTCTTTGGGATATTTTCCTCACTTTAGGGGCAACACTCTATATATTACAAGAAGTATAGAAGATCTTTCACACTTTACAAGGTACTCAAATCATAAAGAAGATGTAACTATCATGAAGTATGCAAATGTATGCCTCTGCTGGTGTAGCAGTATATGAAATGATACTAGCGCATCATGTAGCAATGATTAGGGAAAGACCCAACTAGCATGCGCCTCATCAATCAAGCAAGTACATGTATGACATGAAGATCAAGTCATGAGAAGGTGGATGTTGCATGTCAATGTATCTCGGAAAGGCTATGGAAATTCCTTGATAGGTAGGCATGGTGGCTGTTTTGAGGAAGGATATAAGGAGGTTTATGAAGACAGAGCGTATCATGCCAAGGGTTTGGATGTAACGGCGAAGGTGGACGCCAACTCTCGGAGTGAGAAGAAAGCAATGCACGGCACAGGAGAGGCTAGAAAAATATGGGAAGGTGGAAGTGTCAACTTTCGAATACTCACATTAGTCCGAAGAACTCATGCACTTATTATCGGTAAATCTCAATATAATAAGGAGGCTCACAAAGTGACAAGTACCCCGAGGAGGAGTGTATGGGTGTTTGGTTATCCTTGCGCATCCTCGACTCATGGTACGTGAGTGTACTCTAATATTCGATCCCTCCAAAGAGTAGTGATCCATCTAGTAGCTAAAGTTCTCAACTAATTTTGTAAGTTTTGAAAATAAACACGGATTGCCCAAAATACGACATCTATCACTAATAGGCTAAAGCTCTTGGCACCAAAAGTCCAAACATTACTCATAGAAATACCTCAAAACTATTGCAAGTTACTACTACAATTGAATAGCAACCTCAACTACCTACTTTCTAGTCAAGAAATACCTCAAAACTATTGCAAGTTCCATCCCTTTCTCCCTCTTTCATGTCAATGATAGCACCAACTGTGCGAAGAAAAGGACGTCCCAAAATAATTGGACAAGAAGGTTCACATTCAATGTCCATAATAGTAAAATCAACGGGAACATAATTGTCATTGAAAATTATAAGAACATCATCGATCTTCCCAAAGGTTTATTTACGGAAGAATCGACAAGACGAACACCAAAATAACTAGTATCAAAAGGTTTCAATTGAAATATATCATACATTCTTTTGGGCATAACGGAGGTACTAGCTCCAACATCACATAAAGCATAGCAAGAGAGTTATTCAACTTAATTTTAATCATAGGATCCCAACCATCTTCTAGCTTTCTAGGTATGGAGGCTTCTACCCTAAGCTTCTCCTCCCTAGCTTTAATGAGAGCATTAGTGATATGCTCCGTGAAGGCAAGATTAAGTGTGCTAGTGTGGGGGTCTCTAGAAATCTTGTGAAGGAAACGAATAACTTCAGAAAGGGTGCAATTATCAAAATCAAGATCACTACTATCAAGTAAAGTGGTAGTGGTGTCCTTTAGGCTCACTTTTATGGTAGCTTCTATAGTCATAGGAGTTTCTTCTTCTTCGGTTGAGGTCATAACATCACCATTAATAGGTCCTGTGGGACTAGGAGTGCATTGGGTTCTAAGAGTTTGGATATCCTCAACAACTTGGATAGTAGCAATGGTATGGTGTGTAGGAAGGCTCTTAATTCTATCTTCTTCCTCCTTTTCTCTAGCCCATCTCTCTTTAAGTTTAGCGATCATCCTAATGTTTTCATTAATTTGCACTTGAATAGCGTTCATAGGAGTGACCTTCCTCTCCTCAAGAGGAGAAGTTATAATTTTAACCAATTCTACTTCATGGGCTAAATTGTCTACCTTCGACGAGAGACTATCTAATTTGTCTAGTTTTTCCTCTACACTCTTCTTGAAGGCTTTTTGGGTAGTGATGAAGTCTTTAAGCATACTCTCTAATTCAGAAGTGGAGTTCTTGGTGCTAGAATAAGTGTTGTTGTTCCCATAGTTGTTGGAGGGGAACGGTCTAGGATTGCTACCAAAATTACTCCTATACGCATTGTTATTGAAGTTGTTTCTAGAGATAAAGTTCACATCTACTTGATCTTGAGCAATCAAAGAATTTCAAGGAACATCATGAGGATCAATAGGAGATTTCTTGGTAAGTAGAGACATAATCAAGTCAACTTTTTCATTTAGGGAGGAGATCTCCTCGACAGAGTTTACCTTCCTACCTGTTGGAGCTCTTTTGGTGTGCCATTGGGAATAGTTGGTCATCATATCATCGAGTAGTTTTGTGGCAGAACCAAGTGTTGTTGACATAAAGGTTCCTCCCGTAGCCGAATCTAGCAGGTTCTGCGAGGTAAAGTTCAAGCCTGCATAAAAAGTTTGGATAAACATCCAAGTAGTCAAACCATGCGTAGGGCAATTCTTAACAAGAGATTTCATGCATTCCCAAGCTTGGGAAACATGTTCATTACCCAATTTCCTAAAATTCATAATATTACTCCTCAATTGGATAATCTTAGCTGGGGGGTAGTACTTCCCAATAAAAGCATCCTTGCACTTATCCCAAGAATATATGTCATTCCTAGGCAAGGATTGAAACCAGATTTTAGCTCCTCCTCTCAAGGAGAAAGGTAAAATCTGAAGCTTAAAAATATCACCATCTACTTCTTTATACTTTTGCATATCACAGAGCTCAACAAAATTATTTAAGTGCAAAGCAGCATCATCTCCAGCACCGGAGAATTGATCTTTCATAACAAGGTTTAGCAAAGAAGGTTTAATCTCATAAGAAGGTGCTGAAGTAGCAGGTGTAGCAATAAGAGTGCAGATAAAGTCACTGTTTTTATGACTAGTGAAGTCACACAACTTGGTGTTCTCGGAGGAACCCATAGCAGCAGCAAGCAAGATAACTATTTTTTTGATTTTTGATAAAGGACACTCAAGCAAAAACTGAAAGGTAAACTAACAAGACTAAAAAGCAAAGATAAAAGGTAGTGTGCAACTCCCCTATCTTGAAGAGTGGAGTCCCCGGCAAAGGCGCCAGAAATTTCTTTGATGTCGCGAGAGTTGCTCGCCCCTCGTTGGTTACCCAAAGTGGAGGGTTGAGATGTAGACATCAACAAATTTCCCTCAGTGAAGATACCAAGGTTTGTCTCCGGTAGGACTCCGACAGCGACAGGAAGGTGACAACGGCGCCAGAGATTAGGCGGTTGACGTGGACCTGCATACACACAACAGATAACTTTGCTCCCAACGCGTTCAGAGAGGTTGTCAATCCCTCCGGCCTTGTTGTTTACAAAGGATAAAACGTACGGGATAATAATGAAAGTGATAGCAACAGAAAAGTAAATAAAGCAGAAAATAAATAGTGGGTGTAAACAGTATTGGAAATATGGACCGGGATCTCATGATGTTCACT
This sequence comes from Bromus sterilis, assembly GCA_950022295.1. Lineage (NCBI taxonomy): Eukaryota > Viridiplantae > Streptophyta > Magnoliopsida > Poales > Poaceae > Bromus > Bromus sterilis. The sequence goes on from OX465597.1 coordinate 215,327,570, forward strand.
AGTGATGTCCCACTCCCAAAAGACGATAAAATAACCATGCGAGGTAAACAAATTATATCTGGGCAATTGACAGGATTATGTGCGCAAACCAATGATGCTATAAAGAAAGGCAGAGGCTCAAAAGCATGGGCGGTACGCCAAGACAAGTAGACCGAAATCCATCTGCATCTACCTACAAATCATCCACCTTGAGATATCTATCCAGAACATCTCGCTGGTATTAAGTTGCGAATCCCACCCAAAGTGTAAACTCAAAGCAACAGACAACTGCATTAAAGAACTTTGTGTAAAGTAAACAATCCTTGCACCTGCAAGTACAAGCACCGTTGTTTTCTCCCTTCTGGCAACATCACATCCCCTAGACTCATGTTTATATCACTCAAGCTAGTCATCAGGGGGCACGAACCCACAATCATGCATAACGCTCCCTATTGGAGTCACTACCTACTACTTTGCCAAAGAAATAAACAACAACGGAGAACATGCAAGAATTACTCAAGGACATAAATATAAAAGAGGAGAATCAAATATATTACTCAAACACAATCTGAACATAGTCTCATAATCCATCGGATCCCAACAAACTCAACATAGCAATAGCAGAAAGATTTCATATGTGCCTCGATCATGAAGGGAAGCTCACGTGGTCTAAACCATGAAGAACAAAGAGGGGAGGAGAACATCACATATCTACTGATCATGGACCCATGGTCCAAGGCGGACTACTCACGGTTCATCCGGGAAGCGTCCATGGTGGTGGAGAAGCTCCCAGAGGTGGTTCCTCCCTCCGGCAGGGTGTCGGGAAGAGTTCTCCTGGTGCCCCCGATCTTGGAAGCGAAGCGGCGGCAGAACAGAGGAGAGATCGTGTAAAAGGGTTCTCGTCACGGAGAATATATGGGCGAAGGAGGGCCACCAGGGGGGCCACAAGGGGTCCAGGCGGCCCCCTGGCGCGGCCCCACCCTAGGGCGCGCTGGGAGGGCGCTTGGGGCCCTGGTGGGTCCCCTTTGGCCCCTCCTTGGTGATTCCCGAAGCTTCTGAAGCGCTGATTTTTATTGTATTTTCCCGATTTTTTGGAGTACTTTTAATATGGGGGAAAACTGAAATAGAAAAATAGAAGAAAACAGGAACTGGCACTGGGGTGCACTGAGTTAATAAGTTAGTCCAAATATGATCAAAAGTGTATGGAAGTGCATCAATATCATAGCAATATCTCAAAAAAGGAGCATGGAGCAAGCAGAAATTATAGATACGTTTAGGACGTATCAGTGGTGCTCCGGCAAGATCTCGGGTGGCGGTGAAATCGAGCGGCACAGAGGGCGAGAGGTGCAGAGGAGGGGGGAAATGAACCACGGGTGCACAGTCGTCTTCGTGGCGCCGGGACAAGGCTCGTGGATGCTTGGAAGGCCCTCGATGTCGCAGTGGCGTCCTCGGTGTGCTCTGGCTCGACACCGTGCTTGAAGAAGACGACATAAGAGGGGCTGGGCTGGGCCAGGCTAGCTGGGCCTGGGGGGGTTGAGTTGGGCTTCTTCACAGGTGAGTTTCCTTTTTCTTATTTCTTTTCTGTTTCTTTTCTTCATTTGTTTTGAATTAGCTAATTTTAAATAGCTAGACATTTTATAAAATCCTCCAAATTTTTATGTGGCCTTACAAAGCATATATATAGCCACTCACAAAGTTTGGGAATTTTTGAAATTCATACTATTTGAATTTCAATTCAAATAGGGTATAATTTAATTTCCAAAGGCACTTATAATATTTTTGAAGAATTAGTGAGCCTTGAGTGGGACCCACTCCACTTTATATGTGATCTCACTTATTTCTAGGACTTTTCAAAAATATGACAGTGATTTTTGGAGAAATTTTTTATCTGGCCATTTGAATGAAATTCACATGGGGGGGGTTTCTTCTCCCATTTCAATTTATTTTTTGATTTTTTAACATGAATGCAATGTGAGACTTGATCCTAGCACATACCTAACAGAGGGTTCTGACAAACAGTACTACATATCGGGCCTTACAACTTGGTATCAGAGCCTTAGCAACATAGGATCCCTTCTCCGGTCGAAGTCGAGTCTAGACAAAAAAAACTATTTTGTAGTTACTAAGTTCGTTGTCGGAGAGTAGGAATCTTTTTACTCCTTACCTTTGCTCTAGTTAGGACAAGTGCTGTAAGTGATTTAATTCTTTCTTTATCCCCTTCAAATTTTAGGATCTCGAGTAAGTGGAGTTTCGGAACCGTTACAATGCCTTGCTTACAGCGTATTGTCTCGATTCCGATCTCAGGGTTGGGAATTCCTGTAGTACCTTTAGCTTCTCCGACTCTGGATAACATGTCAGTTGTATGTTGACTTCATTCCTCTTGCCTTGTATCATCACGATTGAGTGAGAATGCTTCCCTTGATCGTCGCTTTAAACTGTTCTTCGTCTTGAAAACTCGATGGTCTCGTTCTCCGGCGTTGCCGTCTCTCTGCTGAAAGTTTCTCGATGGGAGTTTTTCGTTTGACATGGAGCAGAGTCCCTTGTTGCTGGTGTATAAGAATGTCGTATATCTTTTCTCTCCTCCTCTCCCCCGGATCATCCAGGATCTCAAGGCGAGATCCCTTGTTGGTGGTGGTGTATTGTAAAATCCCAAAAATTTCACCCTAATTAAATTTTTTTCTTGCTTTATTTTGTTGATTGAATTGTTTGCAGTATTTGTTTCCCCGATTTATTAATCGGTTATTATGTCCCCCCTCCTTCTCATACCGGCAAGCGTGACCGAACCTTTCCACCCTGGCACACGACCTTTTGCGACCCCGGGTTTCGGCCGGGCACCGTCGCACCTCCCGGCACAAGACCAACCATCACCATCGGAACGAAAACCCCGTTTATTTAATAAACGTATTATTTTATTGGGCGCCAGAAATTGTTCTCGGAACGGTATCGAAGTGAGGATGAAATGACCGGATCACCGCGCTGAGCGCGTGGCTCGAGGTTTCGTCTGAATCGGAGGTCGTATGGACTCCCGGCGGTTAGAAACGTAAAGATCAGACGCGAGAGAGAGAACCCGAGGGAGTTTGTGTAAACACTACCAGCCAACCTGCCCTATAAATATACCACCACTCTCTTCCCCCATTTTAGGGTTTCCCCTAGTGCATTTTTGTAGCCACCCACCTAGCAAAGTCCCAGATCTGCCTCCAAACCCTCCAGATTTCGAAACCCTAGCCTCATCCTCACCGTAGCCGTCAGATCGGCTGATCCAAGGGCATAGATCGCCCCAAATCAACCACAACCACTCTCCCCACCGGATTGGGCCCCGAAGGGCCATGGAAGCCCGCTTGGGCCCGGATCCGCTCCCGTGCACGCTGCACCACGCCGCAGCCTCACGCCGGCCGGCCGCCGCCGCCGGCGAGCACGACGAGCAGCCGCCCTCATGCGCCACCGACGCCCCGGTGAGCCCATCCGCGCACGCGCACCTCTCCTCCTCTCAATGTCACCTCCCTCTCTTCCCTCTCGCGCAGGAACGCCGACGCTGAGTGCCGCCGACCCAGCTGCAATGGACGCCCGTTTTAAAAAAAAAACTGTGAAGCATGAGCTCCACAATGCTTTATTGCATGGGAGAACACAAAAGTTCTCAACAAATATAATGAGTATTTACATACAAAGAGGGAAGGGGAAGGGAGAGGAGCTTAACCTACCCTAAGATAATGTAAATTCTTAACCAATTGTAACAATTTATCCTTAGGATCCCCCTGAAATCTATGTGAAAGCAGGGCGATATCATGCACAAAGTGCCTTCTCCAGGTTTGAAAGGAAGATCATTCATTCCTGAAGGTCTTCCCATTTCTAACAATCCAAATGCACCAGGCAGCAGTTAGGAGCACCTCCATGAAAAAACTGTGGCCAAAAGATGATCTGGCATGCTGCAGACATTGAATTAAAGAGTCACTGCCCAGCCAGTTGATTTGCAGGTAAGTCCAGATCCTAGTGCGGAAGTTGCATGAGAAGAACAAATGTAGTCTGTCTTCAAATGAATGAGAGGGGCAGAGTACACAGCTTTTGTCCTCCTAGGTAGATATCCAATGCTTTCTAACAAGAAGATCTTTAGTATTTAGCCTATAAAAAAGTAATAGCCAACCAAACACTTTGATCTTCATGGTGCATTTACTCCTCCAAATCCAAGAGGAAGGAAGGTCATCAGGCAAGTGAGAGTGCATCAAGATGTAGAAATTCTTAGCAGTGTAGCCATGCTTAGCTGGCCAGACCCAAGAATCATGAGCAGTGAGGTCCCTTTGAAGTAAACCCAACCATATCCTCAGGATGAAGTATTCAAAAGAAGCTTGCTGAGATAGTGTCAGATAAAACATATCAGACTCATCCCCAAGGTTTAGAAAATCCTGTACAAAAACTTTGTCATCCTTGACAAAGGAGAACAGGTGAGGTAACCTATCTCTGAGAGCTCTGGAGGAATCATTCAAAGTCCAACCATCAAACCAGAATAATACTGAATCACCAGAGTTAACTTTAATAGTAGCCACAGGTCTATATAGGTCAGACAACCTCAATATGTCTTTCCACCAGAAGGATCCACAAAGAACTTTGGCATGAGGTACATTGCCATCATAGTATGAGTTCCAGATGAGGGAGGCCCAAGGTATCTCATTCTTGTTATAAAACTTGTGCAATTGCTTCAATAGCAAAGCTTTTTTTTCTGTAAACCCAGGTTGATAATACCCAATCCACCTTTTCTCTTTGGCATGCAGACCAAATCCCATGCAGCAAGAGATTGCCTTGGAGTTTCAGAGTTCCCCCTGCACAATCATTTCCTCTGGATTCTATCAAGTTGCTTAAGGATGCCCTGGAGAATAGCCAAACTGCACACATGGTATATGGGCATGGATGACAAAACTGAATTTACCAATTGTAGTCTAGCCCCCTGGTTGAGCATTGCAGAACTAGAAGAGAGTCTTCTCTCAAACCTGTCCACCAGAGGCATAAGATCCTGGATCTTGGGCTTGGAGGTACCCATTGGGAGTCCCAGGTATGTAAAAGGCATCTGCCAAATGGAACACCCAAAAACCTCAGCCAAAAAGGCATTCATCTCAGCAGATACATTAAGAGGTATCATTGAAGATTTAGTGAAATTCACCTTCAAACCAGCATGGTCTTTATGGCAAGCAGTTGTGCAGCCTCAGCAGGAATCACCGTGATAGTATCATCAACATATTGGATGATTGGGTAATTAGGATCATGTGTGGGGATGGGCAAAGATAGGACATGGTCATTAAGCATTTTGTTGACAATAGACTGAAGCAGATCAGCAGCCAACACAAAAAGAATAGGGGAAAGAGGATCCCCCTGTCTCACACCTCTCCTGCAATAAAATTGTTTGCCAGGTAACCCATTAAGAAGTATAGAGGAGGATCCAGAGCTCAGGATTTCTTTGACCCACCCAATCCACTTATCTCCAAATCCTTTGTGCTTGAGTACCTGAAGAATAACCTCATGCTCCACTGTATCAAAAGCCTTAGCAAAATCCAACTTAATAGTTAAGATTGGTTTATGAGATTGTTTACATTGATGTATGTACTCAAAAGCCCAAGCAAGACAATCCTGAATAGATCTTGATTTCAGAAATCCATATTGATTCATGTGAATGCACTTAAGAATCACATGTTGAAGTCTGTTGGCTAACAACTTGGTTAGAAACTTCAAGCAGTTGTTGGTCAGTGAGATTGGCCTGAAATCATTGGGGCAGACTGGAGAGAGCATCTTAGGGATCAGAGCAATTAATGAAGCATTCTAACATTCCAACTTGAGATCACCAGCTGCAAATTGAGATACCAAACACATAAAATCAGCTTCTATGATAAGCCAACACTTCTTCAAAAAAATCCCATTGAACCCATCAGGTCCAGGTGCTCTGTCCACTAGGAGATCCTTGAAAACATCATTAATTGCTTGCTGAGAAAAGGGTCTTTCAAAATCTAGAAGGCCATCAACAGGAACAAGCAATTGGGACAGCTCAAGTTACATTTGAATTCCCTGTGAAACTCCCATTCTATTCTTGTATGAATTGTTGGATATGTGCCCTAGAGGCAAATTAATAAAGATATTTGTCACATATCTGTTTGTTCATAATGCGTTATATATTGTGCTAGATCTGTATTAAGCGGAAACATTAATACACGTGTGATATATAACAACCTGGTCCCTAGTTAAACTTAGGCATACTAGCTCATTGGGCAATTGATGATCAAGGTTTCCTGATCATGAGAACATAATACTCTATTGAAAATGAGGTCATATCATTAGGAGAATGATGTGATGGACACACACCCGCCTTAAGCATTGCAGTGTGATCAAGTCACATAAGTTCAGCATTGCGATGACTTAATAACATAGTGACTGAGTCCTTAGACCGTGATGATCATACATAATTCCTATCTATTAGGATGCTTTGAGTGCATTAACCGTTACACTGAAACATGGTAACTGAAAATGTGTATCTTGGGTATTCCGAAGTAGATATGTTGAGGAGTATGAAATAGATCAGAGCGGTATTTGTCAATCCTATTGACGGATAGGTACTCTGGGCCCACTCGATGGTGTTGCATCAATAGCTTGCAAGCAAGTGACTAGGTCACAAGAGATGTAATATTCACAGACGAGTAGACATGTTATGTCGGAGACGAGGAAGAACTAGGTATTGGATACCGACGATCATACCTCGGACAAACATAGTACCGAAGCACAAAGGGATCAAGTCGTATTGTTAACGGTTCAACAACGATGAAGTTTATTCGATGGAAGCTTAGGGGCACATAGAGGATTGTAACCAGATCCCACATGACGGTCATTGGTCAGAGAGTGTCTCGACCATGTCTACTGTTTCCCGGACCGTAGGGTGTCACACTTAAGGGCAATCGATGAATTAAGGATTGATTCAGGATCATTGGTGGAAAGAGAGAAAACACCGGAAATGTACCGGGAGGTGCCGGAAGCTGTTCCGGATATTTTGAAAGGTTCAAAATAATATATATTGATGTTTAAATATGTTTTATCATTTAATTTACATAATTAAATATTAATAATGATTTAACAATTAATTAAAAAGGAGAAAAAGGCATATGGGCCTTAAAAGGCCCATGAGGGGAAAGGGGAGCCTCCCCCCTTGGGCTAGGCGCCAAGGGAGGGGCCCATCCCCCCCATGGCCGGCGCACTCCCCCCCCTTGTGGGGTTTAGTCCCACATGGGGAGGGGAGGAGAGTTCCCCTCCCTCCTTGGCCTATAAAAGGAGGGGTGGGGTGCCTTTTCTCAACACAACATTGAGTTCTTTCTCTCTCTCTTTCTCAGAACTAGAGAGGACTCCCCTTGTTTGGAGTTTGCCCTGGTTGGGGGTTTCACCATCATCCGGACGCCGTCGCGCTACCGAAATCGGGATCCGGATCAATCTTCTTTCCGCTGCTCTTCTGGTTCGGAGCCCGGAGGGACGTCAGTTGCATCGTACGTGTGTAATCCCGCGAGGCACTACACGTGTTGTGCTACTTCATTGTCGGAGGTTCTTCAACACGACATGGAGGTCGTAGGATCAGAGTCTACGCCAACCACGGTCGAGGAACGTTTCCCTCTTTTGGTCTTCAAAGGTATGAACACCGATTCCTTCCGTTACATACATCAGCATAGCATAGATCTTTGGTTCGGGATTCGTAGGTAGGAAATTTTTTTGTTTTCTGCGTCGATCCCCAACAGTGGTATCAAAGCAAGGCTATGCGTAGATCTATTGTACGGGTAGAACACATCTAGGATGTGGGCATCAATTCTCCAATTGTTCCCCCCACACGTGTACTCGTTTAGCGTTACGGCAATGTCCTGATGAAGCGGCCCCGACCGACCTTACGCGTTTACGCGAGACTGGTTCCACGCTTGACATATGGCTTGTACCATATAAGTGGTTGGGGGGTGTCTGTCTCTCTAACATTAGCGACGCGAAGACGTTTGCAACGGAGGGCCCCGACAGGGGTGTAATAGAGACGATTGCAGGATTGGTGTTGTGGCTTGTTTTCGCAGGATAGAAAGCGGTTCTCTCTCGAAACCCCTTAGCAGCCACATAAAACTTGCAAAAGATAAAGTAGAAGGCGTTTTAACTTTAATTTGCATGTAAGGGGGATCATAGCTTGTATGATTTATAGTTTTACTTCCTGTCTTTCTAATATGCTAGATATGCGACGGTAGCATGATAGGATAATCTCTCTCAATACCATGATTGTATTCTCCCTTAGTGGGCACCGCCTGGAAGGATCTCTTTATGATAGGCAGGCCGTGACGATCGGGTGTCATACATACATTAGCGATCGCATGAGGTTGGGTTTGGCAAGCCTAGCATATGCAGATATGGCCTTGCTGAATAGCCATACACTAAGGTTCGACTAGCAGGCTTGACATATGTAGATATGAGCTTGGGATACGGATGACTGAAAGGTTAAGCATGAGTCATATAATGGATATGATTGGCATGATGGCCTACCTAGGGAGATGTGTCATCGGCCGTGTGATATTCGAGGACGATCCTTCAAACTAGGATTATGTTAATCACTTAGTAAATTTGGAGAGATGTTTAACTAAGTGGGAGTTTTAGAATTAATTCAAATTGAAATCCAATTATGAACAAAGTCTAAATATGTGTTTTGCAAATAACCATTGTAGATGGCTGCACCTCGCCCCTCATTCAACTTAGGGTCATTCCTAGAAAAAGACAAACTAAAAACCGATGGGTCAAACTTCACCAACTGGTTCCGCACTCTGAGGATTCTCCTCGTTCCCCTCAAGATGGCATACATATTAGAGGCCGCGTTAGGTGACGAACCACCAGCAGACGCTAGTCAAGATGAGAAGAATGTCTACCTCTCCAAGACGGATGATTACAACCTTGTCCAGAGTGGAATGCTTTACTCCATGGAGGCTGAGCTGCAGAAAATCTTTGAGAGGATGGGTGCATATGACATAATCACCGACCTCAAGGCCGTCTTTGCACCGCAAGCCAGGGCTGAACGTTATGAGGCTTATGAAGCTTTCTTCTCAGCAAAGATGGATGAGCATAGCAGTGTTATTGAGCACGTGGTCAAGATGTATGGCTACGTTCAACGCTTGAATGCTCTGGAATGTCAGATTCCAGATGAACTTGCTGTTGATAGGGTGCTACAGTCGCTGCCCCCTAGCTACAAAGGCTTTGTGTTGAACTACAACATGCAGGAGATGACTAAGACCCCTTCTGAGTTATTCGCCATGCTGAAAACTGCTGAGGCTGAGATCAAGAAGGAGCATGCTGTATTCATGGTCAACAAGACCGTTGAATTCAAGAAGTCTGGCAAGAAGGAGAAGGGGAAGAAGGGAAGCCCGAAGAAGGGTGACAAGCCAGTTGTCACTCCTTGTAAGGCTCCCAAACCTGGACCCAAGCCCGGCGTTGAGTGCTTATACTACAAGGGTGATGGTCACTGGAAACGCAACTGCCCCAAGTACCTAGAGGATAAGAAGGCTGGCAGGATTGTCAGAAGAGACAAAGGTATATTTGATATACACGTTATTGATCTTTTCTTAACAAGCGCTGGGAACAAATCCTGGATATTTGATACAGGATCTGTTGCTCATATTTCTAACTCCTCTCAGGGGCTACGGAATAGGCGACGCTTTATGAAAGATGAAGTGACGATGCGCGTGGGAAACGGCTGCCGGATTGAAGTGGTGGCGGTCGGCATGAAGCATCTTAGTCTCCCTTCGGGATTAATTTTGATTTTGAATAAGTGCTACTATGTACCCGAATTGAGTGTGAACATCATTAGTGGTTCTTGCTTGAAGCGAGACCACTATTCTTTTAAGTCAGATACAATTAGTTGTGCGATTTATAAGGATGATGTGTTTTATGTTCACGCACCGGAGAAAAATGGCTTATTCATTCTTAATCTCGATTGTGATATACTTCATATTGATAACGTAGAGGCCAAAAGATTAAAACCTAGTGACAAAGAACACATGACGATGTGGCATTGTCGACTTGGTCATATTGGAGAAAAGCACATGAAGAAGCTTCATGGTGAAGGACTTCTGGAGTCATTGGATTTTGGATCCCTTGACACATGTGAACCATGCCTTATGGGCAAGATGACAAGGACTCCATTCAATGGAACAATGGAGCGTGCGGAAGACTTGTTAGGGATCGTACATTCAGATGTATGTGGACCTATGAACGTCCCCACACGCAATGGTCTTCGTTACTTCGTGACCTTCACAGATGACTTAAGCAGATATGGGTATATCTACTTAATGAAACATAAGTCTGAAACCTTTGAAAGGTTCATGGAATTTGAGAGTGAGATCGAGAATCAACTCGGGAAGAAAATCAAGCACCTTCGATCCGATCGAGGAGGCGAGTATTTAACTCACGAGTTTGGCGATCATCTTAAGACTTGTGGCATCATACCACAACTTACGCCGACAGGAACACCTCAGCGTAACGGTGTTTCTGAGCCATGTAATCGAACTCTATTGGATAGCATACGATCGATCATGTCTCATACCGACTTACCTGTGTCATTCTGGGGGTATGCATTAGAAACTGCCGCTTACATTCTTAATAGGGCACCGTCCAAATCCATAAAGACAACACCATTTGAGGAATTCCATGGCAAGAAACCAAAGTTGTCTGACTTGAAGATTTGGGGTTGTGAAGCTTATGTTAGGAAACTTCAGCCTGACAAACTCGAATCAAAAGCGGATAAGTGCATCTTTGTGGGATATCCAAGGGAAACCGTTGGATACACCTTCTACAACCAGTCTGAGGGCAAAACGTTTGTCGCCAAGACTGGATGCTTTCTTGAGAAAGAGTTTCTTTCGAAAGAATTGAGTGGGAGGAAAATAGACCTCAATGAGATGATTGACCAATCACTCCAAGTGGAAGAAATGGCAATGGAAGTTGTTCCAGAACCATCTTCCGTAGTGGGAGCTGAAGAGAACGTTCATCATGATATTCATAACGATCGTGACATACATGATGATCATGATCAAGATGAAGAGGATCCTATTCTACCCCGCAGGTCATCAAGAGCCCGAGTAAAAACTCAGTTTTATGGGCAACTTTTCAATGCATTCATGTTAAATGAACCTGACGAACCTGCGAACTACAAAGAAGCAATGGAAGGACCCGAGTCCGAGAAATGGCTGGAAGCCATGAAATCCGAGATAGACTCCATGTATGCAAACAAAGTATGGACTTTGGTGGATATTCCCGACGACCGAAAGGCCGTCGAGAATAAGTGGATATTCAAGAAAAAGACTGACGCAGACGGAAACTTATCTGTCTATAAAGCTCGACTTGTCGCAAAAGGTCTCCGACAATTTCAAGGAGTTGACTACGAAGAGACTTTCTCTCCCGTAGCGATGCTAAAGTCTATCCGGATATTGCTAGCAATTGCTACCTATTACGATTATGAAATATGGCAGATGGATGTGAAAACCGCGTTCCTAAATGGCAACATTGAGGAAGAGTGGTATATGGTACAACCGGAAGGTTTTATTGATCCTAAGGACGCTGGTAAGGTATGCAAACTTCAACAGTCCATTTATGGGTTGAAGCAAGCATCTCGGAGCTGGAATCTTCGTTTTGATGAGGTGATCAAACATTTTGGATTTGTCCAAAATGAAGAAGAATTCTGTGTTTATAAGAAAGCGAGTGGGAGCTCTGTGGCATTCATAGTACTATATGTGGGTGACATATTATTGATAGGGAATTATGGGAAATTTCTAGAGGGGGTAAAGGAATATTTGAATGGACAATTTTCCATGAAGGACCTAGGTGAAGCTGCATACATATTAGGCATTAAAATCTATAGAGATAGATCAAGACGCCTATTAGCACTGAGTCAGAGAACTTACCTTGAGAAGATATTGAAGAGGTTTAATATGGATAACGCCAAGAGAGGCCTCTTGCCCGTTATGAAAGGAAGTAAATTGAGTGTGACTCAATGCCCAGCAATAGCAAAAGAAAGGGGCGAAATGTCCTCAAAGCCCTATGCCTCATCCATAGGTTCTATCATGTATGCTATGCTGTGTACTCGACCAGATGTGGCCCTGGCGGTTAGTCTGACTAATCGTTTCCAAAGTAATCCTGGAATGGATCATTGGATTGCAGTGAAGAACGTCCTTAAGTACTTACGAAGAACTAAGGATCTGGTTCTTGTCTATGGAGGATGCGAAGAAGAGCTTGCCGTAACAGGTTACGTCGATGCCAGTCTTGGTACTGATCCCGATGACTCAAAATCCCAGACGGGATACGTGTTTATGTTGAATGGTGGTGCGATTAGCTGGAGGAGCGGCAAGCAGTCAGTCGTCGCCCAATCTACGATGGAGTCAGAGTATATTGCCGCTTGCGAAGCGTCAAAGGAAGCGCATTGGCTGAAGAAGTTCGTCATCGATCTTGGTGTATTCCCTAGTTGCACTGACCCTGTTAGCATTTATTGCGATAATACTGGTGCCATTGCTAACGCAAGGGAGCCGATGAATCACTCTACAACCAAGCATATTCTCCGACGTTTCCATGTGACGCGGGACTACGTCAAGGATGGTCATGCTAGGATTTTCAAAATACATACGGATCTGAATCCGTCAGACCCAATGACTAAACCTCTTCCACAAGCCAAGTTTGAAAAACACCGAGAGACTATCGGTGTTAGATACATACCAGATGTAAACTAGTGTAATTTGTACTCTAGTGCAAGTGGGAGACTGTTGGATATTTGCCCTAGAGGCAAATTAATAAAGATATTTGTCACATATCTGTTTGTTCATAATACGTTATATATTGTGCTAGAACTGTATTAAGCGGAAACATTAATACACGTGTGATATATAACAACCTGCTCCCTAGTTAAACTCAGGCATACTAGCTCATTGGGCAATTGATGATCAAGGTTTCCTGATCATGAGAACATAATAGTCTATTGACAATGAGGTCATATCATTAGGAGAATGATGTGATGGACACACACCCACCTTAAGCATTGCAGTGTGATCAAGTCACATAAGTTCAGCATTGCGATGATTTAATAACATAGTGACTGAATCCTTAGACCGTGATGATCATACATAATTGCTATCTATTAGGATGCTTTCAGTGCATTAACCGTTACACTGAAACATGGTAACTGAAAAGGTCTATCTTGGGTATTCCGAAGTAGATATGTTAAGGAGTATGAAATAGATCAGAGCGGGATTTGTCAATCCGAGTGACGGATAGGTACTCTGGGCCCACTCGGTGGTGTTGCATAAATAGCTTGCAAGCAAGTGACTAGGTCACAAGAGATGTAATATTCACAGACGAGTAGACATGTTATGTCGGAGACGAGGAAGAACTAGGTATTGGATACCGACGATCATACCTCGGACAAACATAGTACCGAAGCACAAAGGGATCAAGTCGTATTGTTAACGGTTCAACAACGATGAAGTTTATTCGATGGAAGCTTAGGGGCACATAGAGGATTGTAACCAGATCCCACATGACGGTCATTGGTCAGAGAGTGTCTCGACCATGTCTACTGTTTCCCGGACCGTAGGGTGTCACACTTAAGGGCAATCGATGAATTAAGGATTGATTCAGGATCATTGGTGGAAAGAGAGAAAACACCGGAAATGTACCGGGAGGTGCCGGAAGCTGTTCCGGATATTTTGAAAGGTTCAAAATAATATATATTGATGTTTAAATATGTTTTACCATTTAATTTACATAATTAAATATTAATAATGATTTAACAATTAATTAAAAAGGAGAAAAAAGCATATGGGCCTTAAAAGGCCCATGAGGGGAAAGGGGAGCCTCCCCCCTTGGGCTAGGCGCCAAGGGAGGGGCCCATCCCCCCCATGGCCGGCGCACCCCCCCCCCCTTGTGGGGTTTAGTCCCACATGGGGAGGGGAGGAGAGTTTCCCCCCCCTCCTTGGCCTATAAAAGGAGGGGTGGGGGTGCCTTTTCTCAACACAACATTGAGTTCTTTCTCTCTCTCTTTCTCCGACCTAGAGCGGACTCCCCTTGTTTGGAGTTTGCACCTGGTTGGGGGTTTCACCATCATCCGGACGCCTTCGCGCTGCCGGAATCGAGATCCGGATCAATCTTCTTTCCGCTGCTCTTCTGGTTCGGAGCCCGGAGGGACGTCGGTTTCACCGTACGTGTGTAATCCCGCGAGGCACTACACGTGTGGTGCTACTTCATCGTCGGAGGTTCTTCAACACGACAGGGAGGTCGGAGGATCAGAGTCTACGCCAATCGCGTTCGAGGAACGTTTCCCTCTTCCGGTCTTCAAAGGTGTGAACACCGATTCCTTCCGTTACATACATCAGCATAGCATAGATCTTGGGTTCGGTACTCGTAGGTTGGAATTTTTTTTGTTTTCTGCGCCGATCCCCAACATGAATTCCACAGTAGACAGGCCATTTGGTCATGTTCAGATATAGATGATCCATCAAGAGCATTGAGAGAGGAGATAGAGTTCCTCCTAAGCCTTCCATAGGCCTTGGCATGAAAAAACTTGGAGTTCTCTTCTCCCACTTGTATGTCTCTGATAGTACATCTCTGCTTCCAGTATAGGTACTGCAATTTGAGCAGATGCTCATGATGCACTTGAACAATATTTCTGAAGTTGAACTCAGGCCTAGTTAAAGGTATGAACTCCTCTATCCTATCAAAGAGCAGAATCACCTGTGAACACCTTCCAATGGTTTTTTGAGAGAGGCCATGCTAGATGCCCATCTTTTGAGATCATATCTAAGCCTTTTAAACTTCTTGGAAAGAATGTTGGCAGCAGATCCATACCCAGAGGCAGACAGAGGTGCATGCCAGGACCAAGATACACAATCCATAAACCCTGGAAGCTCAGCCCAAAAATTCTCAAACCTGAATAGGTTGCTCTTAGAAATGGTAGTATCAATATAAACAATGCAGGGCACATGATCAGATGATGAATTACCCATAGGGTGGACAACAGGATTGGGGTAGATAGAAATCCAGGAACTAGAAGTGAAAAACCAATCAAGCTTCTCCAGTAAAGGACATTCCTGCATGTTAGACCAAGTATATGCTTTTCCCTGTAGAGGAAGTTCCAGGATTCCTATATGCCCAATAATTTCATTGAATAAGAAGATTTCATTTATATCACCACCAGGTCTATTTCTGTTATCAAGGGATCTAATAAAATTAAAGCCCCCAAGTAAGAGCCAGTTGTCTTCATCAGGTATGCATAAATCATATAACCACTGCACAAACTCATCTCGCCGTCGTTTGGGAGCTCACCGCCGCCCCGTAGCTCGCCTCCTCCCGCTCTCCCTCACCACTGGTGACAGATCCGACACCGCCATCCCGTTCCCCGCCGCCCCGCCTTCGCCCGCACTGGATACGGCGAGATCCGGTCGGCAAATGCTACCGCCGGCGACCTCCCGCACGCGGACATGCACGTCGTCCCGATCCAGCCCCGTCGACACGCCCCGGTGGCCCACCAACACCTCGTGGCCCAACTCCCTCCCACGGACCGTCTCCTCCGCCCTAGCCCAGCGTATCGCAGCTCCCAGGGATAGCCGCGTCTATCCTCCGTCCATCGCAGGCCTGGGCCTCGGCGTAGAGGTGAGCACCCCCTTTTGTTTTTTTCCTTGCGCAGATGGCCTCTGCCCGATACAATTCTTCGCCCTATGCGATATTTGTTTATCTCGCGCCCGCGGGCATAGGCCCAGTAGACCCCTATTTCGGCCCAGTAGCAGTTTATCACCTTTTTTATATCTATTTTGGCAGGTTATAATAGATTTTGGCGATGCTTGTAACTTGCAAATGGTAGCTCGGATCGCGACGCGTTAAACATGAAACTTACTTAGAATTTTGTCTAGTTTAATAAAATGTGCTCCTTTGCCACGTTTTCACTTGTTTGCATGTTGTTTCACTGCTATTTACACTGCTTACCACCATAAATGTAACATGATATAACTTTGTAACTGTTGCCCCGTTTAAAATGTTTCTTATATGTAACTTGACTAGAATTTCATGTAGGTTGTGATGATGCTGCTCTTGGTTACTAAGAAAAATAATAAAATTATGTTTAGGGCAGAACGGTACCAAATGCAATAATTATCGTGGGGTCCATAATAGTTGCCATGTATAGGTTTTAGCACCCACTTAAAGTGACTAGATTAGATAGTTTATTTATGCTTCACCTCTTGCCATGTTTGTGTGCTATGCCATGCTTAAGTCATATGTCATGTTAACAACCTCTGCTCTTGTTGTGTAGCTAAACAACTGGAACCATCGTAAATGTGCGGTATCGTCGTGTATGACCGGTACTCCACTTAACCTGCTAGTAACCTCTCTCGACGATAGATGCGATATCGAAGTGCGTTGCCCCGTGTTGCCTTATTGTTGTTGCTTGCTGGTGATTCCTTCGTATTAATAGATGCTTGCTCGTTGATTTCTTTTCCATTGTTTCCTTCTTGTGGGCTTCTACGGGTACTCTCGGGGATGATGCGAGTTTGTCATCGACTACACCTTCGGCACCGACTTCTCAACAGGTAAGGGAGAGCATATATCATGCTTATAACTTTCAGCTCACTTGTTCCTAGGTATAGGATAGAACGATTGCTTGATCCTCCCACCTCATATTTATGCCTCTCAAATAAACCCAAACATCCATGTTCCCCACATCCCAACAAACTTTTGTTTGGCCATGTACCTTGCTTGCTTGACCACTTCTTAGTATGCTGCTTAGGATTCTAAAAATGTTACCCAGTTAATCCTTGGATCGGGATATCACACTATTGTTGTGGATGATATGATTATTATAATGTTGACTATACTCGATGAAGGATGTAAGGTCCAGGCTATCCCGCCCCGATGCTTTGTTCCATTCGAGTCACCTAGAACCCGAGTTACGGGTATTGTGTCTCTTGACGAGCGTTCCTAACCGTGTGTGGGATTCTATGTGGTCCCCTCTTCTTACCTACCCAGCTTCAAACATTTCTAGTGGAGGCCCAAGCTGATTTACCATTTGAAAATCATGTGCATAACTGGTCTGCAACCAGTGGATTTAAAACAGACCGGACCAGTGGGGTGGTATATCCTATTGGTCCACACTTGGCCGGCGAGGGCCCGGGCATAGAATATGCCACGGTAACCCAAACCCAGTTGAGATGGTAGGGTCCGATCCGAGAGCACGACCGACTTTTGGATTGGATGTCGACTCCCCGGGGGCCACCCGGATTTGTTCGTTGTTAGTTAGCAGGATTATGACGTCCAGATTGTCAAAACCCTAATTTAGGTTTGTGCTTTGCTAAGCTTGCATTTTTGCATCATGAAATTTTTTGCAAAAAGAAAAGAACTTGGGAAGCAAAAAAGTCTCAAAATAATTTTAATAAAAGACCAGACAAAAATCTTTTTCCTAAAATGCTTTGACCTTTTTGAAAAGTCTCATAAATGGGCATGATCACATTTCAAGTGAAGTGGGTCCCACTCCATGCTCAAAGAATTTTCAAAAAGTCCAAAAGCCCTTTGGAAATTAATTAAATAATGTATTTGCATTTGGAATTTAATAAATAAAATTCCAATAATTCTGAAACTTTGTGAGGGGATTTATATATGTCTCATTAGCTCACATAAAAGTTTTTAGAATTTTATAAAATGGTTTGGTTTAGAAAAAAAATAAAAAAATACATAAACAGAATAAAAAAACAGAGAAAAGAAGCTTACCTGGGAAAGGCCCACTTACCTGGCAGCCCAGCCGGCCCAGCCCACCCCTTCTTGTCCTCTTCCTCAGGCAGCCAGGCAGGTGCTGCGTGTCCGGCATGCCGACGCCGTCGCGGTGGCGCCACCTTTTGCTTGCCTTCCCCCTCGTCGTCTTCTGTCGCCGTGGACGCATGGAGAAGCCCCGCACCTTTCCCCCCTCCCATCCCTTGGTCTCCGTTCTTCCTCTCACTCGCCGAATCCCGCGCAACCCCGAGCCCCAGCCGAGAGCACCGTAGCGCGCGGCCGTGCTCCGACGCGACCACTGGACGTTCCAGCCCAAGAAGTCTTGTCCAGAAGCTCCGCCGGTGTGTACTTCTTCGACCTGCGTCGTCAATTTGAGCTGAGGCGCCCTGACGATGACATATGCTTCGCCATCTTCCCGCCGGCCACCGTGGACATCGTCGTCAAATTCTCCGCCGCCAGCCCCTCCCCGGCCTTGACGTGCCCACCGTCGCGCTCCGTGGAGCCTCACGTTTGTTTTCCCCCTCCCCTCGCTCCTCCCCAACCACTCATCGCCGTTCCCCGCCGTGGACAGAACCCCGTCCGCCACGGGCTCGACGCCGACGTCGCCCTAGTGCTCCCCCGTGACCCCCGTGTGCGTTTGAAGATGCGCATGAGCACGAGACACGCTCCAGTAGTCTCCCCCTCCACTCCCGTGGCCTGCAACCCTGTTCCGGCAGAGCGCCACCGTGCGCAGAGGCCACCGACGTCAAACCGGCCATTAGGGCCCTTAACCACCATGCTAATCCCCCCTCCTATCTCTATGACAGTGGGCCCATGCCACTAATTAACCTTGGGTTAATTTTAAACAGAGGGATTTACTCCCCCTCTCACTGATCAGCGGCCCCCAGCTGTGAGGCCACCCCCACGTCAGGCTGATGTCACCATGACACAGAAAACCTTTTCTAATTTAATTAAATCAGAAATTCCAGAAAATAGTTCAAACTTTGAAATTGAATAACTTTTAAATCGCAACTCCAATTGAAATGATTTTTATATGAAAAATGATCAGAAGAAAATGCTCTATCCAAATATGCAACTTTCAACCATGTTTGAATTGATTATGTTGAAGAACCAGTAGCTTTTTGCTATATGAAATATTTGATATAATTCAATTCAAATGCCAACACCAATTCAACTTGATTCACCGCTATGCAATACTTATCACATGCACATCATAAGCACAACACACCCATGTTCTTCATCATATCATGCCATATTGAATGTGCATTGCAATATTTTGAATGTGTGCTTTACTTTCAGTGCTTCAGTGTTTGCATCTTCTCGGTAGAGTTGATCTCGGAGACGTGTTCAACCTCATGTCAGAAGAGTAGTACCTCGTTATCGTCATCAAGGCAAGCACCCCCTCTTTGATCATGTCGATAACATCCCTGTCACAGTAGTGAGCAAACCACAATCGTAGCAGATCTAGGAGTTGTTTGATATCATGTGGCCCCTGTAACTGTTACATCTTATTGCATGCTTATAGGTTACAATGAGGCTAATTTGTTGTGAGTCGGGATGGTAGTGATCTTGTGAATGATGGTGGTAACGTGTTGGTGAATTTGACCTAAACAAGGTGAACGATGACAGGCTGTGTAGGAGTACACAGTGGGTTTTCTCTTTGAACACTTCCTTAAGCCCGAGTTCTTGTGTTGTTATCCAAGCCTTAGAGTACGACCACACATTGGGCTCACTGACCCCTCTCGGCCTAGTACCTCACCCCGAATTAAGTCCAGGAGTCGCAAGTAGTTCGAACTTTAAACGATCTCAAGTAGGTACATCAAGGTAAGTGGTGGACGTAGGTTATGGGCTCGTTGAATCAAGTGATCATGATCGAGTTGAGCTTGATGGCAGTCACACAACGTTTGAGTCCGCATCAGAAAAATAGGCCGGATTACGATCGTGGTCCCAACTCAAATAGGCGACTCCCTAGGACTAGAGATGGTGCCGTGAGTAAAGTGTCGTGGCAGTATCCTCGCCGGTACTCACTTGAAGGGTCCACCCCCAGGCGGTAACTGATGAGGTGTGTGTGTAGCAGTACACCCCTGCATGGTTAATGAACTATTCGAATAGTTGTGTCCGCGGTTATGGACTACTTGGAGACCTTTACTTGATCATAGACAACTTGAACGGTTACTCTAAAATTGCCAAGATAAGTGTGAGTTCTATGGCGTGCTTCCTCGTGGAGAAGTCGGGGAAGTATCCATAGTGCTGTTTCGGTTGGAGACTTGATACTTGGACTCGTGTACGCTCCTTACCTCATTCTGGTATTCGTAGTACAGGACTAGCCAAGTCAAAGTTGGCACTTCTGCATTGAAACCCCACCTCCTTTTGCCTTGATACATGTGCATGAGTAGTATAGTTCCTATGTAAGTCTTGCTGAGTACGTCTTTGTACTCACGTTTGCTTATTCTATGTTTTAGAGATGAGACCACTGACCCTGATGGTGGCCTCTACCTCGAGCTCGACATGGACTAAGTCGTATCGTTCCAGACAACAGCCTGTGCCCTATGGAGGGTCGTTGTATTTACTTTCGGGCTTCTTAAGCCGTTTGATAAACTTGTCTTTACTAAGACATAATTTGCTTCCGTTGATGTTTGATGTAATGTTGGATCACAAACATGTGATCTCTGCTTGTAATACAACTACTATGTCTGCTCTGTTTAGCAGAAGTTATAAAGACTATGAGTTTGTAGAGTTCATGTTGTGATTACCTTCTGTTTACACTGGACATGTATGCTGCGTGTATGTTTATAACATGCATGTCTTAGTGTGGGGTTCGATAGCTTAGTTGTGTTCTTGCCGGCGGTCTTTTATACACCAAGTGGCCCTTAGATGTGTGCATCTTGGGGCATCGCGATGCGATTTCTCGTGACTCTGTCACGTGGCACACTTTGTTGTATAATCGGGCCCGCTCGAGACCCCGACTAAAAGATCGGGCTGGAGTCTGTTTATGTAAGTGTTATGATTCAATCGATAATATGGTTGAGGCTACTTGTCTATGAGTATGGGATTTCACCACCCATAAACATTTAGGCTCGTGAGCGGAAGATGAGGACCCATCTCAGTTGATCATCCGGCCTGGATGGGATGCCCCTCACGTTCGATGCTTTCCGAGAGTGATATGTGCTTGGCCTTGTCTGCTTAGACAAGTGGGTACGGCTCTCGGATCTCCATATGATTCTGTTGTAACAGGAATTACACACGCAAACCCTGGGTCCCGACACAGATCTCTCGGAACAACTCTTCACTGAGTGTCTTTAACAGTCCCGACTGAGAGAGTTGGCGTGCATGCAGAGCTTATAATGGTCAGTTGGTACAACCCTGCAGGGTTAAATCTTTTCAAGAAGCCGTGTTGACTGGTACGTCCAAAATGCATCACGATTTTATATCGTAATTCACCCCTATTCTTATGATGTTTTGGCTTGTTATACATAGTTTGCAACTTTCCGATGCCGAAGCAGGAGACGCATGATTCAGCGGTGAAAAGTAGACGAAGAGTTGCTGAATGAGAAGACCTCCAAATTACCTGAAAATCGACCGAGGACATTTTCCAGGAGAATGACGGGGACACGCAAAACGGAGACCAGAGGGGGGCCACCAGGATCTCCGCCGTGGACTTCGTCTTCAAGCGCATTCAATCGAGCCCGGAGGCCCCAAGGACGACGCCCTTCTCACCGAACCACCGCCGACCGCCATGGATTCCGGCAAGAAATTGCACACCATCACGCCCTCCCTGGCCCCGCCATGCTTCTCAATGCGCTCAGGGTGAGACCCTCTTCCGTTTCCCCCTCCCTGTTCTCCACCCCGCACACCAAGTCGCGTTTCCTCGTCGGACCCGAGCACGGCCGCCGCGGGCTTGCTCGCCGGCGTGGCCACGGGCCCTCCCGGGATGCCCCGTGTGCACCATCAGGTGCGGGAGGCCGCGGGCTACCCACTAGTGCCCTCCTACTTCCACCCCCGTGCCCTCCGGTGAAGCGCCACCGAGTCCAGAGGCGCCGGCGGCTAGCCGCCGTCCGTTTAGCCCCTAATCCCCCTGCTAACCGCCCCCAAGCCACGTACAAGTGGGCCAACCCGCTAATTAATCCCAAGTTTAATTTAAATCAAGTTAATTAACCCCCTGAGCCTATGACAGCCGGGCCCCAATGGT
Source organism: Bromus sterilis (assembly GCA_950022295.1). Taxonomy (NCBI): domain Eukaryota; kingdom Viridiplantae; phylum Streptophyta; class Magnoliopsida; order Poales; family Poaceae; genus Bromus; species Bromus sterilis. The sequence goes on from OX465597.1 coordinate 215,349,504, forward strand.
CAGTTGGACAAGTCAACCCCCTGACATCATGGTGACGCAAGCATGACGCACTAAATCCCTTTTCCAGTACAAAAACAATTCCAGAAATTCCAGAAAATATTCAAAACTTTGAATTTGAATAACTTTTAAACTGTAACTCGGCTTGAAATGTTTTATATATGAAAATTGATCAGAATAAAATTCCCTATCCAAATATGCAACTTACAAACATGTTTGAATTTATTATGTTTAAGAACCAGTAGCATTTTTCTATATGGAATATTTGGTATAATTCAATTAAAATACCAACACCAATTCAACTTGATTCATTGCTATGCAATACTTATCGCATGCACATCAGAAGCACAACACACCCGTGATCATCATCAAATCATGCCATATTGTTTGAGCATTTTAATTTATGAATTGTGTGCTTTACTTCCAGTGCTTCGGTGTTTGCATCTTCTCGGTAGAGTTGATCTCAGAGACGAGTTCAACCTCACGTCAAAAGTACAGTACCTCGTGATCGTCAGCAAGGAAAGCACCCCCTCTTTGATCATGTCGATAAAATCCCAGTTCCCTCTCATTCTTGCTTATGCATGTTTAGGATGTCACCATGATACATTCTACCGCTAGTTCAACCTATTCCTTTGCATGACCTATCATTTTGTCACAATAGTAAGCAAACCACAATCCTAGCAGATGTAGGAGTTGTTCGATATCTTGTGGCCCCTGCAACTGTTACAGCTTATTGCATGCTTAGAGTTTACAATGAGGCTACTTTGATGTGAGTCGGGATGGTAATGATCATGTGAATGATGGTGGTGACATGTTGGTGAATTTGACCTAAACAAGGTGAACGATGAGAGGCTGTGTAGGAGTACACCGTGGGTTGTCTCGTTGAACACCGCCTTAAGCCCGAGTTCTTGTGTTGTTATCCAAGACTAAGAGTACGACCACACATTGGGCTCACTGACCCCTCTCGGCCTAGTACCTCACCCCGGACGCCAACTCTCGGAGTGAGAAGAAAGCAATGCACGGCACAGGAGAGGCTAGAAAAATATGGGAAGGTGGAAGTGTCAACTTTCGAATACTCACATTAGTCCGAAGAACTCATGCACTTATTATCGGTAAATCTCAATATAATAAGGAGGTTCACAAAGTGACAAGTACCCCGAGGAGGAGTGTATGGGTGTTTGGTTATCCTTGCGCATCCTCGACTCATGGTACGTGAGTGTACTCTAATATTCGATCCCTCCAAAGAGTAGTGATCCATCTAGTAGCTAAAGTTCTCAACTAATTTTGTAAGTTTTGAAAATAAACACGGATTGCCCAAAATACGACATCTATCACTAATAGGCTAAAGCTCTTGGCACCAAAAGTCCAAACATTACTCATAGAAATACCTCAAAACTATTGCAAGTTACTACTACAATTGAATAGCAACCTCAACTACCTACTTTCTAGTCAAGAAACAAAACTCAGTGCAACAGGCAAACTCTCTAACCAAGATAAACATGAAAACTCAAGAGAGTTCCAGCAAACAAACTAAAAAAATAAGCATGAAAACTAAGAGCTAAACATGCTAGCAGCTATGAAAAAGATAGAGAACACCCACAACAAAGATAGGCATGAAAAATCCTATGATGTGTTCTAGATTTTTAAAGTGGAGCGTGTTTCTCTCCCACAGAAATAAAGATGGGTTCTAACTTTTTATGAACAGCAAGAAAATCTAAAGAAAACTAAAAATAAAACCTAAGAGCGAGACGCTCCAAGCATAGCACATAACGCATGAAGTGATAAAAATATAGTGAAACGAAAGACGAACTGATAATTTTTGATGGAGAAGGGGATGCATGGGGGCATCCCCAAGCTTAGAAGCTTGATTCTTCTTGAATATTTCTTGGGGGTGCACGGGGGCATCCCCAAGCTTGAGCGTTTGACACTCCTGAATCTTCTTTTATCATCTTCCCTCTCACACTTGAAAACTCCCTTCATACATAACTCATCATAATCTGATTAGCAAGGTTAGTACCCACAATAAAATCATTTTTTCTCTACTGGAAATAAGGATATTCTTGAAGAGCTACTGTTTCTCAAGATTGCAAAGAAAAAGCAAGCTTAAGGTTTGCAAAATGAAGAAAAGGAAAAACAGGACAAAATCTGTGAAAAACAGACCAACAGGTAGTAAAGAATTTTTTAGGGAAACTTATGCAACTCAAATGAAAAAACTCAGAACATACGAAAGTTCTGTGATTGTATAGAGCACGATGTGTAAAAATTTCAGCTCAACAAGATGAACTGAGACTTTTCTATGATTTTTCCCGTCACGAGGATAGAATCTGTTTTCTGGACAGCATGTCACAACTTTCACTTTCCTTGTCATATCAGGCTATAAATGGCGCAAAGCTTGAAAAGTAAAGTTACAATGATGTTTCTACAGTAGTAACAATCATCAAGACCACTAAAAATAGAAGAAAAACAAAAAGGAAAACCTAAATTCGTTGCGGGCTGCCTCCCAAAAGCGCTTCTTTAAAGCAATTAGCTAGGCTTAATGCAAAAAGAATCAAGTCTTAACAAGAAAATAACCAACCCGTGTGACGGACTCAAAAGGTAACTTAATATTTTTACTAGGGAAGTGTTCCATCCCTTTCTTGAGATGGAATTGGAATTTGATAATCCCTTCTTTCATATCAATAACAGCACCAACGGTGCGAAGAAAAGGACGTCCCAAAATAATTGGACAAGAAGGTTCACATTCAATGTCCATAATAGTAAAATCAACGGGAACATAATTGTCATTGAAAATTATAAGAACATCATCGATCTTCCCAAAGGTTTCTTTACGGAAGAATCGACAAGACGAACACCAAAATAACTAGTATCAAAAGGTTTCAATTGAAATATATCATACATTCTTTTGGGCATAACGGAGGTACTAGCTCCAACATCACATAAAGCATAGCAAGAGAGTTATTCAACTTAATTTTAATCATAGGATCCCAACCATCTTCTAGCTTTCTAGGTATGGAGGCTTCTACCGTAAGCTTCTCCTCCCTAGCTTTAATGAGAGCATTAGTGATATGCTCCGTGAAGGCAAGATTAAGTGTGCAAGTGTGGGGGTCTCTAGACATCTTGTGAAGGAAACGAATAACTTCAGAAAGGGTGCAATTATCAAAATCAAGATCACTACTATCAAGTAAAGTGGTAGTGGTGTCCTTTAGGCTCACTTTTATGGTAGCTTCTATAGTCATAGGAGTTTCTTCTTCTTCGGTTGAGGTCATAACATCACCATTAATAGGTCCTGTGGGACTAGGAGTGCATTGGGTTCTAAGAGTTTGGATATCCTCAACAACTTGGATAGTAGCAATGGTATGGTGTGTAGGAAGGCTCTTAATTCTATCTTCTTCCTCCTTTTCTCTAGCCCATCTCTCTTTAAGTTTAGCGATCATCCTAATGTTTTCATTAATTTGCACTTGAATAGCGTTCATAGGAGTGACCTTCCTCTCCTCAAGAGGAGAAGTTATAATTTTAACCAATTCTACTTCATGGGCTAAATTGTCTACCTTCGACGAGAGACTATCTAATTTGTCTAGTTTTTCCTCTACACTCTTGTTGAAGGCTTTTTGGGTAGTGATGAAGTCTTTAAGCATACTGTCTAATTCAGAAGTGGAGTTCTTGGTGCTAGAATAAGTGTTGTTGTTCCCATAGTTGTTGGAGGGGAACGGTCTAGGATTGCTACCAAAATTACTCCTATACGCATTGTTATTGAAGTTGTTTCTAGAGATAAAGTTCACATCTACTTGATCTTGAGCAATCAAAGAATTTCAAGGAACATCATGAGGATCAATAGGAGATTGCTTGGTAAGTAGAGACATAATCAAGTCAACTTTTTCATTTAGGGAGGAGATCTCCTCGACAGAGTTTACCTTCCTACCTGTTGGAGCTCTTTTGGTGTGCCATTGGGAATAGTTGGTCATCATATCATCGAGTAGTTTTGTGGCAGAACCAAGTGTTGTTGACATAAAGGTTCCTCCCGTAGCCGAATCTAGCAGGTTCTGCGAGGTAAAGTTCAAGCCTGCATAAAAAGTTTGGATAAACATCCAAGTAGTCAAACCATGCGTAGGGCAATTCTTAACAAGAGATTTCATGCATTCCCAAGCTTGGGAAACATGTTCATTATCCAATTTCCTAAAATTCATAATATTACTCCTCAATTGGATAATCTTAGCTAGGGGGTAGTACTTCCCAATAAAAGCATCCTTGCACTTATCCCAAGAATATATGTCATTCCTAGGCAAGGATTGAAACCAGATTTTAGCTCCTCCTCTCAAGGAGAAAGGAAAAATCTGAAGCTTAAAAATATCACCATCTACTTCTTTATACTTTTGCATATCACAGAGCTCAACAAAATTATTTAAGTGCAAAGCAGCATCATCTCCAGCACCGGAGAATTGATCTTTCATAACAAGGTTTAGCAAAGAAGGTTTAATCTCATAAGAAGGTGCTGAAGTAGCAGGTGTAGCAATAAGAGTGCAGATAAAGTCACTGTTGTTATGACTAGTGAAGTCACACAACTTGGTGTTCTCGGAGGAACCCATAGCAGCAGCAAGCAAGATAACTATTTTTTTGATTTTTGATAAAGGACACTCAAGCAAAAACTGAAAGGTAAACTAACAAGACTAAAAAGCAAAGATAAAAGGTAGTGTGCAACTCCCCTATCTTGAAGAGTGGAGTCCCCGGCAAAGGCGCCAGAAATTTCTTTGATGTCGCGAGAGTTGCTCGCCCCTCGTTGGTTACCCAAAGTGGAGGGTTGAGATGTAGACATCAACAAATTTCCCTCAGTGAAGATACCAAGATTTGTCTCCGGTAGGACTCCGACAGCGACAGGAAGGTGACAACGGCGCCAGAGATTAGGCGGTTGACGTGGACCTGCATACACACAACAGATAACTTTGCTCCCAACGCGTTCAGAGAGGTTGTCAATCCCTCCGGCCTTGTTGTTTACAAAGGATAAAACGTACGGGATAATAATGAAAGTGATAGCAACAGAAAAGTAAATAAAGCAGAAAATAAATAGTGGGTGTAAACAGTATTGGAAATATGGACCGGGATCTCATGATGTTCACTAGTGATGTCCCACTCCCAAAAGACGATAAAATAACCATGCGAGGTAAACAAATTATATCTGGGCAATTGACAGGATTATGTGCGCAAACCAATGATGCTATAAAGAAAGGCAGAGGCTCAAAAGCATGGGCGGTACGCCAAGACAAGTAGACCGAAATCCATCTGCATCTACCTACAAATCATCCACCTTGAGATATCTATCCAGAACATCTCGCTGGTATTACGTTGCGAATCCCACCCAAAGTGTAAACTCAAAGCAACAGACAACTGCATTAAAGAACTTTGTGTAAAGTAAACAATCCTTGCACCTGCAAGTACAAGCACCGTTGTTTTCTCCCTTCTGGCAACAGCACATCCCCTAGACTCATGTTTATATCACTCAAGCTAGTCATCAGGGGGCACGAACCCACAATCATGCATAACGCTCCCTATTGGAGTCACTACCTACTACTTTGCCAAAGCAATAAACAACAACGGAGAACATGCAAGAATTACTCAAGGACATAAATATAAAAGAGGAGAATCAAATATATTACTCAAACACAATCTGAACATAGTCTCATAATCCATCGGATCCCAACAAACTCTACATAGCAATAGCAGAAAGATTTCATATGTGCCTCGATCATGAAGGGAAGCTCACGTGGTCTAAACCATGAAGAAAAAAGAGGGGAGGAGAACATCACATATCTACTGATCATGGACCCATGGTCCAAGGCGGACTACTCACGGTTCATCCGGGAAGCGTCCATGGTGGTGGAGAAGCTCCCAGAGGTGGTTCCTCCCTCCGGCAGGGTGTCGGGAAGAGTTCTCCTGGTGCCCCCGATCTTGGAAGCGAAGCGGCGGCAGAACAGAGGAGAGATCGCGTAAAAGGGTTCTCGTCACGGAGAATATATGGGCGAAGGGGGGCCACCAGGGGGGCCACAAGGGGTCCAGGCGGCCCCCTGGCGCGGCCCCACCCTAGGGCGCGCTGGGAGGGCGCTTGGGGCCCTGGTGGGTCCCCTTTGGCCCCTCCTTGGTGATTCCCGAAGCTTCTGAAGCGCTGATTTTTATTGTATTTTCCCGAATTTTTGGAGTACTTTTAATATGGGGGAAAACTGAAATAGAAAAACAGCAGAAAACAGGAACTGGCACTGGGGTGCACTGAGTTAATAAGTTAGTCCAAATATGATCAAAAGTGTATGGAAGTGCATCAATATCATAGCAATATCTCAAAAAAGGAGCATGGAGCAAGCAGAAATTATAGATACGTTTAGGACGTATCAGTGGTGCTCCGGCAAGATCTCGGGTGGCGGTGAAATCGAGCGGCACAGAGGGCGAGAGGTGCAGAGGAGGGGGGAAATGAACCACGGGTGCACGGTCGTCTTCGTGGCGCCGGGACAAGGCTCGTGGATGCTTGGAAGGCCCTCGATGTCGCAGTGGCGTCCTCGGTGTGCTCTGGCTCGACACCGTGCTTGAAGAAGACGACATAAGAGGGGCTGGGCTGGGCCAGGCTAGCTGGGCCTGGGGGGGTTGAGTTGGGCTTCTTCACAGGTGAGTTTCCTTTTTCTTATTTCTTTTCTGTTTCTTTTCTTCATTTGTTTTGAATTAGCTAATTTTAAATAGCTAGACATTTTATAAAATCCTCCAAATTTTTATGTGGCCTTACAAAGCATATATATAGCCACTCACAAAGTTTGGGAATTTTTGAAATTCATACTATTTGAATTTCAATTCAAATAGGGTATAATTTAATTTCCAAAGGCACTTATAATATTTTTGAAGAATTAGTGAGCCTTGAGTGGGACCCACTCCACTTTATATGTGATCTCACTTATTTCTAGGACTTTTCAAAAATATGACAGTGATTTTTGGAGAAATTTTTTATCTGGCCATTTGAATGAAATTCACATGGGGGGGGGTTTCTTCTCCCATTTCAATTTATTTTTTGATTTTTTAACATGAATGCAATGTGAGACTTGATCCTAGCACATACCTAACAGAGGGTTCTGACAAACAGTACTACATATCGGGCCTTACAACTTGGTATCAGAGCCTTAGCAACATAGGATCCCTTCTCCGGTCGAAGTCGAGTCTAGACAAAAAAAACTATTTTGTAGTTACTAAGTTCGTTGTCGGAGAGTAGGAATCTTTTTACTCCTTACCTTTGCTCTAGTTAGGACAAGTGCTGTAAGTGATTTAATTCTTTCTTTATCCCCTTCAAATTTTAGGATCTCGAGTAAGTGGAGTTTCGGAACCGTTACAATGCCTTGCTTACAGCGTATTGTCTCGATTCCGATCTCAGGGTTGGGAATTCCTGTAGTACCTTTAGCTTCTCCGACTCTGGATAACATGTCAGTTGTATGTTGACTTCATTCCTCTTGCCTTGTATCATCACGATTGAGTGAGAATGCTTCCCTTGATCGTCGCTTTAAACTGTTCTTCGTCTTGAAAACTCGATGGTCTCGTTCTCCGGCGTTGCCGTCTCTCTGCTGAAAGTTTCTCGATGGGAGTTTTTCGTTTGACATGGAGCAGAGTCCCTTGTTGCTGGTGTATAAGAATGTCGTATATCTTTTCTCTCCTCCTCTCCCCCGGATCATCCAGGATCTCAAGGCGAGATCCCTTGTTGGTGGTGGTGTATTGTAAAATCCCAAAAATTTCACCCTAATTAAATTTTTTTCTTGCTTTATTTTGTTGATTGAATTGTTTGCAGTATTTGTTTCCCCGATTTATTAATCGGTTATTATGTCCCCCCTCCTTCTCATACCGGCAAGAGTGACCGAACCTTTCCACCCTGGCACACGACCTTTTGCGACCCCGGGTTTCGGCCGGGCACCGTCGCACCTCCCGGCACAAGACCAACCATCACCATCGGAACGAAAACCCCGTTTATTTAATAAACGTATTATTTTATTGGGCGCCAGAAATTGTTCTCGGAACGGTATCAAAGTGAGGATGAAATGACCGGATCACCGCGCTGAGCGCGTGGCTCGAGGTTTCGTCTGAATCGGAGGTCGTATGGACTCCCGGCGGTTAGAAACGTAAAGATCAGACGCGAGAGAGAGAACCCGAGGGAGTTTGTGTAAACACTACCAGCCAACCTGCCCTATAAATATACCACCACTCTCTTCCCCCATTTTAGGGTTTCCCCTAGTGCATTTTTGTAGCCACCCACCTAGCAAAGTCCCAGATCTGCCTCCAAACCCTCCAGATTTCGATACCCTAGCCTCATCCTCACCGTAGCCGTCAGATCGGCTGATCCAAGGGCATAGATCGCCCCAAATCAACCACAACCACTCTCCCCACCGGATTGGGCCCCGAAGGGCCATGGAAGCCCGCTTGGGCCCGGATCCGCTCCCGTGCACGCTGCACCACGCCGCAGCCTCACGCCGGCCGGCCGCCGCCGCCGGCGAGCACGACGAGCAGCCGCCCTCATGCGCCACCGACGCCCCGGTGAGCCCATCCGCGCACGCGCACCTCTCCTCCTCTCAACGTCACCTCCCTCTCTTCCCTCTCGCGCAGGAACGCCGACGCTGAGTGCCGCCGACCCAGCTGCAATGGACGCCCGTTTTAAAAAAAAAACTGTGAAGCATGAGCTCCACAATGCTTTATTGCATGGGAGAACACAAAAGTTCTCAACAAATATAATGAGTATTTACATACAAAGAGGGAAGGGGAAGGGAGAGGAGCTTAACCTACCCTAAGATAATGTAAATTCTTAACCAATTGTAACAATTTATCCTTAGGATCCCCCTGAAATCTATGTGAAAGCAGGGCGATATCATGCACAAAGTGCCTTCTCCAGGTTTGAAAGGAAGATCATTCATTCCTGAAGGTCTTCCCATTTCTAACAATCCAAATGCACCAGGCAGCAGTTAGGAGCACCTCCATGAAAAAACTGTGGCCAAAAGATGATCTGGCATGCTGCAGACATTGAATTAAAGAGTCACTGCTCAGCCAGTTGATTTGCAGGTAAGTCCAGATCCTAGTGCGGAAGTTGCATGAGAAGAACAAATGTAGTCTGTCTTCAAATGAATGAGAGGGGCAGAGTACACAGCTTTTGTCCTCCTAGGTAGATATCCAATGCTTTCTAACAAGAAGATCTTTAGTATTTAGCCTATAAAAAAGTAATAGCCAACCAAACACTTTGATCTTCATGGTGCATTTACTCCTCCAAATTCAAGAGGAAGGAAGGTCATCAGGCAAGTGAGAGTGCATCAAGATGTAGAAATTCTTAGCAGTGTAGCCATGCTTAGCTGGCCAGACCCAAGAATCATGAGCAGTGAGGTCCCTTTGAAGTAAACCCAACCATATCCTCAGGATGAAGTATTCAAAAGAAGCTTGCTGAGATAGTGTCAGATAAAACATATCAGACTCATCCCCAATGTTTAGAAAATCCTGTACAAAAACTTTGTCATCCTTGACAAAGGAGAACAGGTGAGGTAACCTATCTCTGAGAGCTCTGGAGGAATCATTCAAAGTCCAACCATCAGACCAGAATAATACTGAATAACCAGAGTTAACTTTAATAGTAGCCACAGGTCTATACAGGTCAGACAACCTCAATATGTCTTTCCACCAGAAGGATCCACAAAGAACTTTGGCATGAGGTACATTGCCATCATAGTATGAGTTCCAGATGAGGGAGGCCCAAGGTATCTCATTCTTGTTATAAAACTTGTGCAATTGCTTCAATAGCAAAGCTTTTTTTTCTGTAAACCCAGGTTGATAATACCCAATCCACCTTTTCTCTTTGGCATGCAGACCAAATCCCATGCAGCAAGAGATTGCCTTGGAGTTTCAGAGTTCCCCCTGCACAATCATTGCCTCTGGATTCTATCAAGTTGCTTAAGGATGCCCTGGAGAATAGCCAAACTGCACACATGGTATATGGGCATGGATGACAAAACTGAATTTACCAATTGTAGTCTAGCCCCCTGGTTGAGCATTGCAGAACTAGAAGAGAGTCTTCTCTCAAACCTGTCCACCAGAGGCATAAGATCCTGGATCTTGGGCTTGGAGGTACCCATTGGGAGTCCCAGGTATGTAAAAGGCATCTGCCAAATGGAACACCCAAAAACCTCAGCCAAAAAGGCATTCATCTCAGCAGATACATTAAGAGGTATCATTGAAGATTTAGTGAAATTCACCTTCAAACCAGCATGGTCTTTATGGCAAGCAGTTGTGCAGCCTCAGCAGGAATCACCGTGATAGTATCATCAACATATTGGATGATTGGGTAATTAGGATCATGTGTGGGGATGGGCAAAGATAGGACATGGTCATTAAGCATTTTGTTGACAATAGACTGAAGCAGATCAGCAGCCAACACAAAAAGAATAGGGGAAAGAGGATCCCCCTGTCTCACACCTCTCCTGCAATAAAATTGTTTGCCAGGTAACCCATTAAGAAGTATAGAGGAGGATCCAGAGCTCAGGATTTCTTTGACCCACCCAATCCACTTATCTCCAAATCCTTTGTGCTTGAGTACCTGAAGAATAACCTCATGCTCCACTGTATCAAAAGCCTTAGCAAAATCCAACTTAATAGTTAAGATTGGTTTATGAGATTTTTTACATTGATGTATGTACTCAAAAGCCCAAGCAAGACAATCCTGAATAGATCTTGATTTCAGAAATCCATATTGATTCATGTGAATGCACTTAAGAATCACATGTTGAAGTCTGTTGGCTAACAACTTGGTTAGAAACTTCAAGCAGTTGTTGGTCAGTGAGATTGGCCTGAAATCATTGGGGCAGACTGGAGAGAGCATCTTAGGGATCAGAGAAATTAATGAAGCATTCTAACATTCCAACTTGAGATCACCAGCTGCAAATTGAGATACCAAACACATAAAATCAGCTTGTATGATAAGCCAACACTTCTTCAAAAAAATCCCATTGAACCCATCAGGTCCAGGTGCTCTGTCCACTAGGAGATCCTTGAAAAAATCATTAATTGCTTGCTGAGAAAAGGGTCTTTCAAAATCTAGAAGGCCATCAACAGGAACAAGCAATTGGGACAGCTCAAGTTACATTTGAATTCCCTGTGAAACTCCCATTCTATTCTTGTATGAATTGTTGGATATGTGCCCTAGAGGCAAATTAATAAAGATATTTGTCACATATATGTTTGTTGATAATGCGTTATATATTGTGCTAGATCTGTATTAAGCGGAAACATTAATACACGTGTGATATATAACAACCTGGTCCCTAGTTAAACTTAGGCATACTAGCTCATTGGGCAATTGATGATCAAGGTTTCCTGATCATGAGAACATAATACTCTATTGAAAATGAGGTCATATCATTAGGAGAATGATGTGATGGACACACACCCGCCTTAAGCATTGCAGTGTGATCAAGTCACATAAGTTCAGCATTGCGGTGACTTAATAACATAGTGACTGAGTCCTTAGACCGTGATGATCATACATAATTCCTATCTATTAGGATGCTTTGAGTGCATTAACCGTTACACTGAAACATGGTAACTGAAAATGTGTATCTTGGGTATTCCGAAGTAGATATATGTTGAGGAGTATGAAATAGATCAGAGCGGTATTTGTCAATCCTATTGACGGATAGGTACTCTGGGCCCACTCGATGGTGTTGCATCAATAGCTTGCAAGCAAGTGACTAGGTCACAAGAGATGTAATATTCACAGACGAGTAGACATGTTATGTCGGAGACGAGGAAGAACTAGGTATTGGATACCGACGATCATACCTCGGACAAACATAGTACCGAAGCACAAAGGGATCAAGTCGTATTGTTAACGGTTCAACAACGATGAAGTTTATTCGATGGAAGCTTAGGGGCACATAGAGGATTGTAACCAGATCCCACATGACGGTCATTGGTCAGAGAGTGTCTCGACCATGTATATTGTTTCCCGGACCGTAGGGTGTCACACTTAAGGGCAATCGATGAATTAAGGATTGATTCAGGATCATTGGTGGAAAGAGAGAAAACACCGGAAATGTACCGGGAGGTGCCGGAAGCTGTTCCGGATATTTTGAAAGGTTCAAAATAATATATATTGATGTTTAAATATGTTTTATCATTTAATTTACATAATTAAATATTAATAATGATTTAACAATTAATTAAAAAGGAGAAAAAGGCATATGGGCCTTAAAAGGCCCATGAGGGGAAAGGGGAGCCTCCCCCCTTGGGCTAGGCGCCAAGGGAGGGGCCCATCCCCCCCATGGCCGGCGCACTCCCCCCCTTGTGGGGTTTAGTCCCACATGGGGAGGGGAGGAGAGTTCCCCTCCCTCCTTGGCCTATAAAAGGAGGGGTGGGGTGCCTTTTCTCAACACAACATTGAGTTCTTTCTCTCTCTCTTTCTCAGAACTAGAGAGGACTCCCCTTGTTTGGAGTTTGCCCTGGTTGGGGGTTTCACCATCATCCGGACGCCGTCGCGCTACCGGAATCGGGATCCGGATCAATCTTCTTTCCGCTGCTCTTCTGGTTCGGAGCCCGGAGGGACGTCAGTTGCATCGTACGTGTGTAATCCCGCGAGGCACTACACGTGTTGTGCTACTTCATTGTCGGAGGTTCTTCAACACGACATGGAGGTCGTAGGATCAGAGTCTACGCCAACCACGTTCGAGGAACGTTTCCCTCTTTTGGTCTTCAAAGGCATGAACACCGATTCCTTCCGTTACATACATCAGCATAGCATAGATCTTTGGTTCGGGATTCGTAGGTAGGAATTTTTTTTGTTTTCTGCGTCGATCCCCAACAGTGGTATCAAAGCAAGGCTATGCGTAGATCTATTGTACGGGTAGAACACATCTAGGATGTGGGCATCAATTCTCCAATTGTTCCCCCCACACGTGTACTCGTTTAGCGTTACGGCAATGTCCTGATGAAGCGGCCCCGACCGACCTTACGCGTTTACGCGAGACTGGTTCCACGCTTGACATATGGCTTGTACCATATAAGTGGTTGGGGGGTGTCTGTCTCTCTAACATTAGCGACGCGAAGACGTTTGCAACGGAGGGCCCCGACAGGGGTGTAATAGAGACGATTGCAGGATTGGTGTTGTGGCTTGTTTTCGCAGGATAGAAAGCGGTTCTCTCTCGAAACCCCTTAGCAGCCACATAAAACTTGCAAAAGATAAAGTAGAAGGCGTTTTAACTTTAATTTGCATGTAAGGGGGATCATAGCTTGTATGATTTATAGTTTTACTTCCTGTCTTTCTAATATGCTAGATATGCGACGGTAGCATGATAGGATAATCTCTCTCAATACCATGATTGTATTCTCCCTTAGTGGGCACCGCCTGGAAGGATCTCTTTATGATAGGCAGGCCGTGACGATCGGGTGTCATACATACATTAGCGATCGCATGAGGTTGGGTTTGGCAAGCCTAGCATATGCAGATATGGCCTTGCTGAATAGCCATACACTAAGGTTCGACTAGCAGGCTTGACATATGTAGATATGAGCTTGGGATACGGATGACTGAAAGGTTAAGCATGAGTCATATAATGGATATGATTGGCATGATGGCCTACCTAGGGAGATGTGTCGTCGGCCGTGTGATATTCGAGGACGATCCTTCAAACTAGGATTATGTTAATCACTTAGTAAATTTGGAGACATGTTTAACTAAGTGGGAGTTTTAGAATTAATTCAAATTGAAATCCAATTATGAACAAAGTCTAAATATGTGTTTTGCAAATAACCATTGTAGATGGCTGCACCTCGCCCCTCATTCAACTTAGGGTCATTCCTAGAAAAAGACAAACTAAAAACCGATGGGTCAAACTTCACCAACTGGTTCCGCACTCTGAGGATTCTCCTCGTTCCCCTCAAGATGGCATACATATTAGAGGCCGCGTTAGGTGACGAACCACCAGCAGACGCTAGTCAAGATGAGAAGAATGTCTACCTCTCCAAGATGGATGATTACAACCTTGTCCAGAGTGGAATGCTTTACTCCATGGAGGCTGAGCTGCAGAAAATCTTTGAGAGGATGGGTGCATATGACATAATCACCGACCTCAAGGCCGTCTTTGCACCGCAAGCCAGGGCTGAACGTTATGAGGCTTCTGAAGCTTTCTTCTCAGCAAAGATGGATGAGCATAGCAGTGTTATTGAGCACGTGGTCAAGATGTATGGCTACGTTCAACACTTGAATGCTCTGGAATGTCAGATTCCAGATGAACTTGCTGTTGATAGGGTACTACAGTCGCTGCCCCCTAGCTACAAAGGCTTTGTGTTGAACTACAACATGCAGGAGATGACTAAGACCCCTTCTGAGTTATTCGCCATGCTGAAAACTGCTGAGGCTGAGATCAAGAAGGAGCATGCTGTATTCATGGTCAACAAGACCGTTGAATTCAAGAAGTCTGGCAAGAAGGAGAAGGGGAAGAAGGGAAGCCCGAAGAAGGGTGACAAGCCAGTTGTCACTCCTTGTAAGGCTCCCAAACCTGGACCCAAGCCCGGCGTTGAGTGCTTATACTACAAGGGTGATGGTCACTGGAAACGCAACTGCCCCAAGTACCTAGAGGATAAGAAGGCTGGCAGGATTGTCAGAAGAGACAAAGGTATATTTGATATACACGTTATTGATCTTTTCTTAACAAGCGCTGGGAACAAATCTTGGATATTTGATACAGGATCTGTTGCTCATATTTCTAACTCCTCTCAGGGGCTACGGAATAGGCGACGCTTTATGAAAGATGAAGTGACGATGCGCGTGGGAAACGGCTGCCGGATTGAAGTGGTGGCGGTCGGCATGAAGCATCTTAGTCTCCCTTCGGGATTAATTTTGATTTTGAATAAGTGCTACTATGTACCCGAATTGAGTGTGAACATCATTAGTGGTTCTTGCTTGAAGCGAGACCACTATTCTTTTAAGTCAGATACAATTGGTTGTGCGATTTATAAGGATGATGTGTTTTATGTTCACGCACCGGAGAAAAATGGCTTATTCATTCTTAATCTCGATTGTGATATACTTCATATTGATAACGTAGAGGCCAAAAGATTAAAACCTAGTGACAAAGAACACATGACGATGTGGCATTGTCGACTTGGTCATATTGGAGAAAAGCACATGAAGAAGCTTCATGGTGAAGGACTTCTGGAGTCATTGGATTTTGGATCCCTTGACACATGTGAACCATGCCTTATGGGCAAGATGACAAGGACTCCATTCAATGGAACAATGGAGCGTGCGGAAGACTTGTTAGGGATCGTACATTCAGATGTATGTGGACCTATGAACGTCCCCACACGCAATGGTCTTCGTTACTTCGTGACCTTCACAGATGACTTAAGCAGATATGGGTATATCTACTTAATGAAACATAAGTCTGAAACCTTTGAAAGGTTCATGGAATTTGAGAGTGAGATCGAGAATCAACTCGGGAAGAAAATCAAGCACCTTCGATCTGATCGAGGAGGCGAGTATTTAACTCACGAGTTTGGCGATCATCTTAAGACTTGTGGCATCATACCATAACTTACGCCGACAGGAACACCTCAGCGTAACGGTGTTTCTGAGCCATGTAATCGAACTCTATTGGATAGCATACGATCGATCATGTCTCATACCGACTTACCTGTGTCATTCTGGGGGTATGCATTAGAAACTGCCGCTTACATTCTTAATAGGGCACCGTCCAAATCCATAAAGACAACACCATTTGAGGAATTCCATGGCAAGAAACCAAAGTTGTCTGACTTGAAGATTTGGGGTTGTGAAGCTTATGTTAGGAAACTTCAGCCTGACAAACTCGAATCAAAAGCGGATAAGTGCATCTTTGTGGGATATCCAAGGGAAACCGTTGGATACACCTTCTACAACCAGTCTGAGGGCAAAACGTTTGTCGCCAAGACTGGATGCTTTCTTGAGAAAGAGTTTCTTTCGAAAGAATTGAGTGGGAGGAAAATAGACCTCAACGAGATGATTGACCAATCACTCCAAGTGGAAGAAATGGCAATGGAAGTTGTTCCAGAACCATCTTCCGTAGTGGGAGCTGAAGAGAACGTTCATCATGATATTCATAACGATCGTGACATACATGATGATCATGATCAAGATGAAGAGGATCCTATTCTACCCCGCAGGTCATCAAGAGCCCGAGTAAAAACTCAGTTTTATGGGCAACTTTTCAATGCATTCATGTTAAATGAACCTGACGAACCTGCGAACTACAAAGAAGCAATGGAGGGACCCGAGTCCGAGAAATGGCTGGAAGCCATGAAATCCGAGATAGACTCCATGTATGCAAACAAAGTATGGACTTTGGTGGATATTCCCGACGACCGAAAGGCCGTCGAGAATAAGTGGATATTCAAGAAAAAGACTGACGCAGACGGAAACTTATCTGTCTATAAAGCTCGACTTGTCGCAAAAGGTCTCCGACAATTTCAAGGAGTTGACTACGAAGAGACTTTCTCTCCCGTAGCGATGCTAAAGTCTATCCGGATATTGCTAGCAATTGCTACCTATTACGATTATGAAATATGGCAGATGGATGTGAAAACCGCGTTCCTAAATGGCAACATTGAGGAAGAGTGGTATATGGTACAACCGGAAGGTTTTATTGATCCTAAGGACGCTGGTAAGGTATGCAAACTTCAACAGTCCATTTATGGGTTGAAGCAAGCATCTCGGAGCTGGAATCTTCGTTTTGATGAGGTGATCAAACATTTTGGATTTGTCCAAAATGAAGAAGAATTCTGTGTTTATAAGAAAGCGAGTGGGAGCTCTGTGGCATTCATAGTACTATATGTGGGTGACATATTATTGATAGGGAATTATGGGAAATTTCTAGAGGGGGTAAAGGAATATTTGAATGGACAATTTTCCATGAAGGACCTAGGTGAAGCTGCATACATATTAGGCATTAAAATCTATAGAGATAGATCAAGACGCCTATTAGCACTGAGTCAGAGAACTTACCTTGAGAAGATATTGAAGAGGTTTAATATGGATAACGCCAAGAGAGGCCTCTTGCCCGTTATGAAAGGAAGTAAATTGAGTGTGACTCAATGCCCAGCAATAGCAAAAGAAAGGGGCGAAATGTCCTCAAAGCCCTATGCCTCATCCATAGGTTCTATCATGTATGCTATGCTGTGTACTCGACCAGATGTGGCCCTGGCGGTTAGTCTGACTAATCGTTTCCAAAGTAATCCTGGAATGGATCATTGGATTGCAGTGAAGAACGTCCTTAAGTACTTACGAAGAACTAAGGATCTGGTTCTTGTCTATGGAGGATGCGAAGAAGAGCTTGCCGTAACAGGTTACGTCGATGCCAGTCTTGGTACTGATCCCGATGACTCAAAATCCCAGACGGGATACGTGTTTATGTTGAATGGTGGTGCGATTAGCTGGAGGAGCGGCAAGCAGTCAGTCGTCGCCCAATCTACGATGGAGTCAGAGTATATTGCCGCTTGCGAAGCGTCAAATGAAGCGCATTGGCTGAAGAAGTTCGTCATCGATCTTGGTGTATTCCCTAGTTGCACTGACCCTGTTAGCATTTATTGCGATAATACTGGTGCCATTGCTAACGCAAGGGAGCCGATGAATCACTCTACAACCAAGCATATTCTCCGACGTTTCCATGTGACGCGGGACTACGTCAAGGATGGTCATGCTAGGATTTTCAAAATACATACGGATCTGAATCCGTCAGACCCAATGACTAAACCTCTTCCACAAGCCAAGTTTGAAAACCACCGAGAGACTATTGGTGTTAGATACATACCAGATGTAAGCTAGTGTAATTTGTACTCTAGTGCAAGTGGGAGACTGTTGGATATTTGCCCTAGAGGCAAATTAATAAAGATATTTGTCACATATCTGTTTGTTCATAATACGTTATATATTGTGCTAGAACTGTATTAAGCGGAAACATTAATACACGTGTGATATATAACAACCTGCTCCCTAGTTAAACTCAGGCATACTAGCTCATTGGGCAATTGATGATCAAGGTTTCCTGATCATGAGAACATAATAGTCTATTGACAATGAGGTCATATCATTAGGAGAATGATGTGATGGACACACACCCACCTTAAGCATTGCAGTGTGATCAAGTCACATAAGTTCAGCATTGCGATGATTTAATAACATAGTGACTGAATCCTTAGACCGTGATGATCATACATAATTGCTATCTATTAGGATGCTTTTAGTGCATTAACCATTACACTGAAACATGGTAACTGAAAAGGTCTATCTTGGGTATTCCGAAGTAGATATGTTAAGGAGTATGAAATAGATCAGAGCGGGATTTGTCAATCCGAGTGACGGATAGGTACTCTGGGCCCACTCGGTGGTGTTGCATAAATAGCTTGCAAGCAAGTGACTAGGTCACAAGAGATGTAATATTCACAGACGAGTAAACATGTTATGTTGGAGAAGAGGAAGAACTAGGTATTGGATACCGACGATCATACCTCGGACAAACATAGTACCGAAGCACAAAGGGATCAAGTCATATTGTTAACGGTTCAACAGCGATGAAGTTTATTCGATGGAAGCGTAGGGGCACATCAAGGATTGTAACCAGATCCCACATGATGGTCATTGATCAGAGAGTGTCTCGATCATGTCTACTGATTCCCGGACCGTAGGGGGTCACACTTAAGGGCAATCGATGCATTAAGGATTGATTCGGGATCATTGGTGAAAAGAGAGAAACCACCGGAAATGTACCGGGAGGTGCCGGATGCTGTTCCGGATATTTTGAAAGGTTGAAAATAATATATATATATATTGATGTTTAAATATGTTTTATGATTTAATTGAAAGAATTAAATATTAAAAATGATTTAAAAATTAATTAAAAAGGAAAAAAGGCATATGGGCCTTAAAAGGCCCATGAGGGGAAAGGGGAGCCTCCCCCCATGGGCTAGGCGCCAAGGGACGGGCCCATGCCCCCCATGGCCGGCGCACCCCCCCCTTGTGGGGTTTAGTCCCACATGGGGAGGGGAGGAGAGTCCCCCCCCCCTCCTTGGCCTATAAAAGGAGGGGTGGGGGTGCCTTTTCTCAACACAACATTGAGTTCTTTCTCTCTCTCTTTCTCCGACCTAGAGCGGACTCCCCTTGTTTGGAGTTTGCACCTGGTTGGGGGTTTCACCATCATCCGGACGCCTTCGCGCTGCCGGAATCGGGATCCGGATCAATCTTCTTTCCGCTGCTCTTCTGGTTCGGAGCCCGGAGGGACGTCGGTTTCACCGTACGTGTGTAATCCCGCGAGGCACTACACGTGTGGTGCTACTTCATCGTCGGAGGTTCTTCAACACGACAGGGAGGTCGGAGGATCAGAGTCTACGCCAATCGCGTTCGAGGAACGTTTCCCTCTTCCGGTCTTCAAAGGTGTGAACACCGATTCCTTCCGTTACATACATCAGCATAGCATAGATCTTGGGTTCGGTACTCGTAGGTTGGAATTTTTTTTGTTTTCTGCGCCGATCCCCAACATGAATTCCACAGTAGACAGGCCATTTGGTCATGTTCAGATATAGATGATCCATCAAGAGCATTGAGAGAGGAGATAGAGTTCCTCCTAAGCCTTCCATAGGCCTTGGCATGAAAAAACTTGGAGTTCTCTTCTCCCACTTGTATGTCTCTGATAGTACATCTCTGCTTCCAGTATAGGTACTGCAATTTGAGCAGATGCTCATGATGCACTTGAACAATATTTCTGAAGTTGAACTCAGGCCTAGTTAAAGGTATGAACTCCTCTATCCTATCAAAGAGCAGAATCACCTGTGAACACCTTCCAATGGTTTTTTGAGAGAGGCCATGCTAGATGCCCATATTTTGAGATCATATCTAAGCCTTTTAAACTTCTTGGAAAGAATGTTGGCAGCAGATCCATACCCAGAGGCAGACAGAGGTGCATGCCAGGACCAAGATACACAATCCATAAACCCTGGAAGCTCAGCCCAAAAATTCTCAAACCTGAATAGGTTGCTCTTAGAAATGGTAGTATCAATATAAACAATGCAGGGCACATTATCAGATGATGAATTACCCATAGGGTGGACAACAGGATTGGGGTAGATAGAAATCCAGGAACTAGAAGTGAAAAACCAATCAAGCTTCTCCAGTAAAGGACATTCCTGCATGTTAGACCAAGTATATGCTTTTCCCTTGAGAGGAAGTTCCAGGATTCCTATATGCCCAATAATTTCATTGAATAAGAAGATTTCATTTATATCACCACCAGGTATATTTCTGTTATCAAGGGATCTAATAAAATTAAAGCCCCCAAGTAAGAGCCAGTTGTCTTCATCAGGTATGCATAAATCATATAACCACTGCACAAACTCATCTCGCCGTCGTTTGGGAGCTCGCCACCGCCCCGTAGCTCGCCTCCTCCTGCTCTCCCTCACCACTGGTGACAGATCCGACACCGCCATCCCGTTCCCCGCCGCCCCGCCTTCGCCCGCACTGGATACGGCGAGATCCGGTCGGCAAATGCTACCGCCGGCGACCTCCCGCACGCGGACATGCACGTCGTCCCGATCCAGCCCCGTCGACACGCCCCGGTGGCCCACCAACACCTCGTGGCCCAACTCCCTCCCACGGACCGTCTCCTGCGCCCTAGCCCAGCGTATCGCAGCTCCCAGGGATAGCCGCGTCTATCCTCCGTCCATCGCAGGCCTGGGCCTCGGCGTAGAGGTGAGCACCCCCTTTTGTTTTTTTCCTTGCGCAGATGGCCTCTGCCCGATACAATTCTTCGCCCTGTGCGATATTTGTTTATCTCGCGCCCGCGGGCATAGGCCCAGTAGACCCCTATTTCGGCCCAGTAGCAGTTTATCACCTTTTTTATATCTATTTTGGCAGGTTATAATAGATTTTGGCGATGCTTGTAACTTGCAAATGGTAGCTCGGATCGCGACGCGTTAAACATGAAACTTACTTAGAATTTTGTCTAGTTTAATAAAATGTGCTCCTTTGCCACGTTTTCACTTGTTTGCATGTTGTTTCACTGCTATTTACACTGCTTACCACCATAAATGTAACATGATATAACTTTGTAACTGTTGCCCCGTTTAAAATGTTTCTTATATGTAACTTGACTAGAATTTCATGTAGGTTGTGATGATGCTGCTCTTGGTTACTAAGAAAAATAATAAAATTATGTTTAGGGCAGAACGGTACCAAATGCAATAATTATCGTGGGGTCCATAATAGTTGCCATGTATAGGTTTTAGCACCCACTTAAAGTGACTAGATTAGATAGTTTATTTATGCTTCACCTCTTGCCATGTTTGTGTGCTATGCCATGCTTAAGTCATATGTCATGTTAACAACCTCTGCTCTTGTTGTGTAGCTAAACAACTGGAACCATCGTAAATGTGCGGTATCGTCGTGTATGACCGGTACTCCACTTAACTTGCTAGTAACCTCTCTCGACGATAGATGCGATATCGAAGTGCGTTGCCCCGTGTTGCCTTATTGTTGTTTCTTGCTGGTGATTCCTTCGTATTAATAGATGCTTGCTCGTTGATTTCTTTTCCATTGTTTCCTTCTTGTGGGCTTCTACGGGTACTCTCGGGGATGATGCGAGTTTGTCATCGACTACACCTTCGGCACCGACTTCTCAACAGGTAAGGGAGAGCATATATCATGCTTATAACTTTCAGCTCACTTGTGCCTAGGTATAGGATAGAACGATTGCTTGATCCTACCACCTCATATTTATGCCTCTCAAATAAACCCAAACATCCATGTTCCCCACATCCCAACAAACTTTTGTTTGGCCATGTACCTTGCTTGCTTGACCACTTCTTAGTATGCATGCTTAGGATTCTAAAAATGTTACCCAGTTAATCCTTGGATCGGGATATCACACTATTGTTGTGGATGATATGATTATTATAATGTTGACTATACTCGATGAAGGATGTAAGGTCCAGGCTATCCCGCCCCGATGCTTTTTTCCATTCGAGTCACCTAGAACCCGAGTTACGGGTATTGTGTCTCTTGACGAGGGTTCCTAACCGTGTGTGGGATTCTATGTGGTCCTCTCTTCTTACCTACCCAGCTTCAAACATTTCTAGTGGAGGCCCAAGCTGATTTACCATTTGAAAATCGTGTGCATAACTGGTCTGCAGCCAGTGGATTTAAAACAGACCGGACCAGTGGGGTGGTATATCCTATTGGTCCACACTTGGCCGGCGAGGGCCCGGGCATAGAATATGCCACGGTAACCCAAACCCAGTTGAGATGGTAGGGTCCGATCCGAGAGCACGACCGACTTTTGGATTGGATGTCGACTCCCCGGGGGCCACCCGGATTTGTTCGTTGTTAGTTAGCAGGATTATGACGTCCAGATTGTCAAAACCCTAATTTAGGTTTGTGCTTTGCTAAGCTTGCATTTTTGCATCATGAATTTTTTTGCAAAAAGAAAAGAACTTGGGAAGCAAAAAAGTCTCAAAATAATTTTAATAAAAGACCAGACAAAAATCTTTTTCCAAAAATGCTTTGACCTTTTTGAAAAGTCTCATAAATGGGCATGATCACATTTCAAGTGAAGTGGGTCCCACTCCATGCTCAAAGAATTTTCAAAAAGTCCAAAAGCCCTTTGGAAATTAATTAAATAATGTATTTGCAATTGGAATTTAATAAATAAAATTCCAATAATTCTGAAACTTTGTGAGGGGATTTATATATGTCTCATTAGCTCACATAAAAGTTTTTAGAATTTTATAAAATGGTTTAGTTTAGAAAAAAAATAAAAAAATACATAAACAGAATAAAAAAACAGAGAAAAGAAGCTTACCTGGGAAAGGCCCACTTACCTGGCAGCCCAGCCGGCCCAGCCCACCCCTTCTTGTCCTCTTCCTCAGGCAGCCAGGCACGGTGCTGCGTGTCCGGCATGCCGACGCCGTCGCGGTGGCGCCACCTTTTGCTTGCCTTCCCCCTCGTCGTCTTCTGTCGCCGTGGACGCATGGAGAAGCCCCGCACCTTTCCCCCCCCCCATCCCTTGGTCTCCGTTCTTCCTCTCACTCGCCGAATCCCGCGCAACCCCGAGCCCCAGCCGAGAGCACCGTAGCGCGCCGCCGTGCTCCGACGGGACCACTGGACGTTCCAGCCCAAGAAGTCTTCTCCAGAAGCTCCGCCGGTGTGTACTTCTTCGACCTGCGTCGTCAATTTGAGCTGAGGCGCCCTGACGATGACATATGCTTCGCCATCTTCCCGCCGGCCACCGTGGACATCGTCGTCAAATTCTCCGCCGCCAGCCCCTCCCCGGCCTTGACGTGCCCACCGTCGCGCTCCGGTGAGCCTCACGTTTGTTTTCCCCCTCCCCTCGCTCCTCCCCAACCACTCATCGCCGTTCCCCGCCGTGGACAGAACCCCGTCCGCCGCGGGCTCGACGCCGACGTCGCCCTAGTGCTCCCCCGTGACCCCCGTGTGCGTTTGAAGATGCGCATGAGCACGAGACACGCTCCAGTAGTCTCCCCCTCCACTCCCGTGACCTGCAACCCTGTTCCGGCAGAGCGCCACCGTGCGCAGAGGCCACCGACGTCAAACCGGCCATTAGGGCCCTTAACCACCATGCTAATCCCCCCTCCTATCTCTATGACAGTGGGCCCATGCCACTAATTAACCTTGGGTTAATTTTAAATAGAGGGATTTACTCCCCCTCTCACTGATCAGCGGCCCCCAGCTGTGAGGCCACCCCCACGTCAGGCTGATGTCACCATGACGCAGAAAACCTTTTCTAATTTAATTAAATCAGAAATTCCAGCAAATAGTTCAAACTTTGAAATTGAATAACTTTTAAATCGCAACTCCAATTGAAATGATTTTTATATGAAAAATGATCAGAAGAAAATGCTCTATCCAAATATGCAACTTTCAACCATGTTTGAATTGATTATGTTGAAGAACCAGTAGATTTTTTCTATATGAAATATTTGATATAATTCAATTCAAATGCCAACACCAATTCAACTTGATTCACCGCTATGCAATACTTATCACATGCACATCATAAGCACAACACACCCATGTTGTTCATCATATCATGCCATATTGAATGTGCATTGCAATATTTTGAATGTGTGCTTTACTTTCAGTGCTTCAGTGTTTGCATCTTCTCGGTAGAGTTGATCTCGGAGACGTGTTCAACCTCATGTCAGAAGAGTAGTACCTCGTTATCGTCATCAAGGCAAGCACCCCCTCTTTGATCATGTCGATAACATCCCTGTCACAGTAGTGAGCAAACCACAATCGTAGCAGATCTAGGAGTTGTTTGATATCATGTGGCCCCTGTAACTGTTACATCTTATTGCATGCTTATAGGTTACAATGAGGCTAATTTATTGTGAGTCGGGATGGTAGTGATCTTGTGAATGATGGTGGTAACGTGTTGGTGAATTTGACCTAAACAAGGTGAACGATGACAGGCTGTGTAGGAGTACACAGTGGGTTGTCTCTTTGAACACTTCCTTAAGCCCGAGTTCTTGTGTTGTTATCCAAGCCTTAGAGTACGACCACACATTGGGCTCACTGACCCCTCTCGGCCTAGTACCTCACCCCGAACTAAGTCCAGGAGTCGCAAGTAGTTCGAACTTTAAACGATCTCAAGTAGGTACATCAAGGTAAGTGGTGGACGTAGGTTATGGGCTCGTTGAATTAAGTGATCATGATCGAGTTGAGCTTGATGGCAGTCACACAACGTTTGAGTCCGCATCAGAAAAATAGGCCGGATTACGATCGTGGTCCCAACTCAAATAGGCGACTCCCTAGGACTAGAGATGGTGCCGTGAGTGAAGTGTCGTGGCAGTATCCTCGCCGGTACTCACTTGAAGGGTCCACCCCCAGGCGGTAACTGATGAGGTGTGGTAAGCAGTACACCCCTGCATGGTGAATGAACTATTCGAATAGTTGTGTCCGCGGTTATGGACTACTTGGAGACCTTTACTTGATCATAGACAACTTGAACGGTTACTCTAAAATTGCCAAGATAAGTGTGAGTTCTATGGCGTGCTTCCTCGTGGAGAAGTCGGGGAAGTATCCATAGTGTTGTTTCGGTTGGAGACTTGATACTTGGACTCGTGTACGCTCCTTACCTCATTCTGGTATTCGTAGTACAGGACTAGCCAAGTCAAAGTTGGCACTTCTGCATTGAAACCCCACCTCCTTTTGCCTTGATACATGTGCATGAGTAGTATAGTTCCTATGCAAGTCTTGCTGAGTACGTCTTTGTACTCACGTTTGCTTATTCTATGTTTTAGAGATGAGACCACTGACCCTGATGGTGGCCTCTACCTCGAGCTCGACATGGACTAAGTCGTATCGTTCCAGACAGCAGCCTGTGCCCTTTGGAGGGTCGTTGTATTTACTTTCGGGCTTCTTAAGCCGTTTGACAAACTTGTCTTTACTAAGACATAATTTGCTTCCGTTGATGTTTGATGTAATGTTGGATCACAAACATGTGATCTCTGCTTGTAATACAACTACTATGTCTGCTCTGTTTAGCAGAAGTTATAAAGACTATGAGTTTGTAGAGTTCATGTTGTGATTACCTTCTGTTTACACTAGACATGTATGCTGCGTGTATGTTTATAACATGCATGTCTTAGTGTGGGGTTCGATAGCTTAGTTGTGTTCTTGCCGGCGGTCTTTTATACACCAAGTGGCCCTTAGATGTGTGCATCTTGGGGCATCGCGATGCGATTTCTCGTGACTCTGTCACGTGGCACACTTTGTTGTATAATCGGGCCCGCTCGAGACCCCGACTAAAAGATCGGGCTGGAGTCTGTTTATGTAAGTGTTATGATTCAATCGATAATATGGTTGAGGCTACTTGACTATGAGTATGGGATTTCACCACCCATAAACATTTAGGCTCGTGAGCGGACGATGAGGACCCATCTCAGTTGATCATCCGCCCTGGATGGGATGCCCCTCACGTTCGATGCTTTCCGAGAGTGATATGTGCTTGGCCTTGTCTGCTTAGACAAGTGGGTACGGCTCTCGGCTCTCCATATGATTCTGTTGTAACAGGAATTACACACGCAAACCCTGGGTCCCGACACAGATCTCTCGGAACAACTCTTCACTGAGTGTCTTTAACAGTCCCGACTGAGGGAGTTGGCGTGCATGCAGAGCTTATAATGGTCAGTTGGTACACCCCTGCAGGGTTAAATCTTTTCAAGAAGCCGTGTTGACTGGTACGTCCAAAATGCATCACGATTTTATATCGTAATTCACCCCTATTCTTATGATGTTTTGGCTTGTTATACACAGTTTGCAACTTTCCGATGCCGAAGCAGGAGACGCATGATTCAGCGGTGAAAAGTAGATGAAGAGTTGCTGAATGAGAAGACCTCCAAATTACCTGAAAATCGACCGAGGACATTTTCCAGGAGAATGACGGGGACACGCAAAACGGAGACCAGAGGGGGGCCACCAGGATCTCCGCCGTGGACTTCGTCTTCAAGCGCATTCAATCGAGCCCGGAGGCCCCAAGGACGACGCACTTCTCACCGAACCACCGCCGACCGCCATGGATTCCGGCAAGAAATTTCACACCATCACGCCCTCCCTGGCCCCGCCATGCTTCTCAATGCGCTCAGGGTGAGACCCTCTTCCGTTTCCCCCTCCCTGTTCTCCACCCCGCACACCCCGTCGCGTTTCCTCGTCGGACCCGAGCACGGCCGCCGCGGGCTTGCTCGCCGGCGTGGCCACGGGCCCTCCCGGGATGCCCCGTGTGCACCATCAGGTGCGGGAGGCCGCGGGCTACCCACTAGTGCCCTCCTACTTCCACCCCCGTGCCCTCCGGTGAAGCGCCACCGAGTCCAGAGGCGCCGGCGGCTAGCCGCCGTCCGTTTAGCCCCTAATCCCCCTGCTAACCACCCCCAAGCCACGTACAAGTGGGCCAACCCGCTAATTAATCCCAAGTTTAATTTAAATCAAGTTAATTAACCCCCTGAGCCTATGACAGCCGGGCCCCAATGGTCAGTTGGACAAGTCAACCCCCTGACGTCATGGTGACGCAAGCATGACGCACTAAATCCCTTTTCCAGTACAAAAACAATTCCAGAAATTCCAGAAAATATTCAAAACTTTGAATTTGAATAACTTTTAAACTGTAACTCGGCTTGAAATGTTTTATATATGAAAATTGATCAGAATAAAATTCCCTATCCAAATATGCAACTTACAATCATGTTTGAATTGATTATGTTTAAGAACCAGTAGCATTTTTCTATATGGAATATTTGGTATAATTCAATTAAAATACCAACACCAATTCAACTTGATTCATTGCTATGCAATACTTATCGCATGCACATCAGAAGCACAACACACCCATGATCATCATCAAATCATGCCATATTGTTTGAGCATTTTAATTTATCAATTGTGTGCTTTACTTCCAGTGCTTCGGTGTTTGCATCTTCTCGGTAGAGTTGATCTCAGAGACGAGTTCAACCTCACGTCAGAAGTACAGTACCTCGTGATCGTCAGCAAGGAAAGCACCCCCTCTTTGATCATGTCGATAAAATCCCGATTCCCTCTCATTCTCGCTTATGCATGTTTTGGATGTCACCATGATACGTTCTACCACTAGTTGAACCCATTCCTTTGCATGACCTATCATTTTGTCACAGTAGTAAGCTAACCACAATCCTAGCAGATCTAGGAGTTGACTGATATCATGTGGCCCCTACAACTGTTACAGCTTATTGCATGCTTAGAGGTTACAATGAGGCTACTTTGTTGTGAGTCGGGATGGTAGTGATCATGTGAATGATGGTGGTAACGTGTTGGTGAATTTGACCTAAACAAGGTGAACGATGAGAGGCTGTGTAGGAGTACACAGTGGGTTGTCTCGTTGAACACTGCCTTAAGCCCGAGTTCTTGTGTTGTTATCCAAGCCTTAGAGTACGACCACACATTTGGCTCACTGACCCTTCTCGGTCTAGTACCTCACCCCGAACTAAGTCCAGGAGTCGCAAGTAGTTCGAACTTTAAACGATCTCAAGCAGGTACATCAAGGTAAGTGGTGGATGTAGGTTGTGGGCTCGTTGAATCAAGTCATCATGATCGAGTTGAGCTTGATGGCAGTCACACAACGTTTGAGTCCGCATCAGAAAAATAGGCCGGATTCCGATCGTGGTCCCAACTCAAATAGGTGACTCCCTAGGACTAGAGATGGTGCCGTGAGTGAAGTGTCGTGGCAGTATCCTCGCCGGTACTCACTTGAAGGGTCCATACCCAGGCGGTAACTGATGAGGTGTGTTTGTAGCAGTACACCCCTGCAGGGTTAATGAACTATTCGAATAGCCATGTCCGCGGTTATGGACTACTTGGAGACCTTTACTTGATTATAGACAACTTGAACGGTTACTCTAAAATTGCCAAGATAAGTGTGAGTTCTATGGCGTGCTTCCTCGTGGAGAAGTCGTGGAAGTATCCATAGTGGTGTTTCGGTTGGAGACTTGATACTTGGACTCGTGTACGCTCCTTACCTCATTCTGGTATTCGTAGTACAGGACTAGCCAAGTGAAAGTTGGCACTTCTGCATTGAAACCCCACCTCCCTTTGCATTGATACATGTGCATGAGTAGTATAGTTCCTATGTAAGTCTTGCTGAGTACGTCTTTGTACTGACGTTTGCTTATCCTATGTTTTAGAGACGAGACCACTGCCCCTGATGGTGGCCTCTACCTCGAGCTCGACATGGACTAAGTCGTATAGTTCCAGACAGCAGCCTGTGCCCTTTGGAGGGTCGTTGTATTTTCTTTCAGGCTTCTTAAGCCGTTTGATAAACTTGTCTTTACTAAGACATAATTTTCTTCCGTTGATGTTTGGTGTAATGTTGGATCACAAACATGTGATCTCTGCTTGTAATACAACTACTATGTCTGCTCTGTTTAGCAGAAGTTATAAATACTATGAGTTTGTAGAGTTCATGTTGTGATTATCTTCTGTTTACACTGGACATGTATGCTGCGTGTATGTTTATAACATGCATGTCTTAGTGTGGGGTTCGATAGCTTAGTTGTGTTCTCGCTGGCGGTCTTTTATGCACCAAGTGGCCCTTAGATGTGCGCAGCTTGGGGCATCGCGATGCGATTCCTCGTGACTTTGTCACGTGGCACACTTTGTTGTATAATCGAGCCCGCCCGAGACCCTGACTAAGAGATCGGGCTGGAGTCTGTTTATGTAAGTGTTATGATTCAATCAATAATATGGTTGAGGTTACTTGTCTATGAGTATGGGATTTCACCACCCATAAACATTTAGACTCGTGAGCGCATGATGAGGACCCATCTCAGTTGATCATCCGGCCTGGATGGGATGCCCCTCACGTTCGATGCTTTCCGAGAGTGATCTGTGTTTGTCCTTGTCTGCTTAGAAAAGTGGGTACGACTCTTGGCTCTCCATATGATTGTGTTGTAACAAGAATTACATACGCAAAACCTGGGTCCCGACACAGATCTCTCGAAACAACTCTTCAATGAGTGTCTTTAACGGGCCCGACTGAGAGAGTCCGCGTACATGCCGAGCTTATAATGGGCAGTTGGTACACCCCTACAGGGTTAAATCTTTTCAAGAAGCCGTGTTGACTGGTACGTCCAAAATGCATCACGATTTTATATCGTAATTCACCCCTATTCATGTATATATTTCTTGTGATGATGCTATTCTTATGTTGTTTTGGCTTGTTATACACATTTTGCAACTTTCCGATGCCGAAGCAGGAGACGCATGATTCAGCGGTGAAAAGTAGATGAAGAGTTGCTGAATCAGAAGACCTCCAAATTACCTGAAAATCGACGGAGGCCATTTTCCAGGAGAATGACAGGGACACGCAAAACGGAGACCAGAGGGGGGCCACCAGGAGCCCAGGCGCCCCCCTGGCGCGGCCCCACCACTGGCCGCACCGGGTGGCCGCCTGGAGCCCTGGGGCCACACCAGGCTCCCCCCTCTGGTCAATTTATCCCTCGTCGTCCGAAAACCCTAGAGGAGGAGGAGTGTCACAAGTTCTGCCGCCGCTCCGTGGCGGAAACCTACAGAGAAAAAGGCATCTCTGGCGGGCTGATTCCGCTGGGGTGAACACCTCCCGGAAGGGGAGACCATCTCCATTGTCATCACCATCGTCACGGGCATCATCGAGATCATCATCAACATCATCCCCAACATCAGCACCATCTCCACCACCATCCTATCTCATCTCACAATTGCAACTTGTGTTGTAATCCGTACTATCTATCCCGTCTACTCTATCGGTGTTGATTACTACTTTGTGGTGAATGCTATTGAGTTTTGTTGGAGAAATATCATTGTGTCCAGATTGTTTATCATCTATTCATCACCACTGATCATGATCTTTTTATGTCTTGTGAGTAGTTACTTTAGTTGTTGAGGACATGGGAGAAGTTTAGTTGTTAGTAGTCATATGATGTTGAAGTAATATGTGTTGTGTTATATTTAAGTTGTGTTGTTATTTTCCTAGTGGTGTTGTGTGAGTCGAACACTCAACACTTCTCCTTATTAAGGACCTAGGGGAATGCATTGTGTATAAAGAATGCTTACGGTGGGTTTCCGGAGTGACAGAAACCTCAACCCCAGTTTGCACGCTTTTGCACAAGGGAACAATGGATCATTGATCTTATTGCTATGGTTAGGCTTTTTCCTTAATTACTACCTTGTATTTGCGGATGCTTGCAAGGTGTTTAATCATAAGAGTCCATTTGTCTTAGTCTATAAGGTGCACTAGCATAGATCCACCCACTCAACACTTATCAACACATCACATAGTATCGATATGGAATATGGCGAAATCACATGACTATCTCTCCCTTGTGTCCTCAAGAACACTCTAGACTTTATAAGTTCAGTTGCTAGGCCTATCCTTTGCTCAAAAGGATCGGGCCACTTGTTACTCCTCAATGCCTTTTAATTTTCTTTCTTTTACCTTCTTGTTGCTTATACCGAAAATCCCTAAGAAGTTATCTTTCAGTGCATGTAGATATTTCTTTGCCAAAGTCACTTACCAATACCTTCTTCTCCTCGTTGGGTTCGACACTCTTATTTATCGAAAACGCTACAATCGATCCATACAGTTGAGGGTCATCAAGTACTGTTTTCTGGCGCCGTTACCGGGGAGCGTAGCGCTATTAGTAAGTGAAGCTGGTAAGGAAGCTTTTATATTTCTGTTTTTATTTTGCTGTTGCTGTTTTTTGTCCTTATGGACACCTCTACTCTTGTTTCGTTGCTTATGGGGAAATGCCCCACTACTGGGGTGGTCACTCCCACCCCTAATGAAATTGTGCCTTACAAAATACCAACTGGTATTATTGATTATGTCTTGGCTAATTGTTATGCAAGAGATAGACATCCAGGTGAACACTTGCTATATTTATCATAACTATGTTCATTATTTAAGCTTGCAGGTGTGTCAATGGAGTTTGTCATGAAGAAATTATTCTCCGTATCACTTATAGATAAAGCTTCAGATTGGTATAAGCTCCTCAATAACTCACATTTGCTTGATTGGCAAGAGCTTATGTCTCTCTTTTATACAAAGTTTTATCCTCTTCATGAAATTCATCGAGACAGGAACAACATATAAAACTTTTGGCCTCGTGACGGAGAGAGCATCACTCAAGCTTGGGGGAGACTGAAGTCCCTAACGTTCAAATGTCCTATTCATGAACTCCTCAAAGATATTATACTTACAATTTTTTATGCCAGGCTTTCTCGTCAGGATAAGGAGATGTTAGATGCCTCCTCTAGTGGGGTGTTCCAAACAAGAAGCGTTGAAGAGAGATGGGATCTCATCGAAAGGATCCAGAAGAATACTGAAGACTGGGAGATCGATAAAGGTATTGAACCCATTATAAATTATGAGCATGACTACATTGAGAGCTATGTGAAAACTGATCACTTTTATACCTTTGTCTCTAAGATTGGTCTTGATTCCCAGGTTATGATTGATTTCTATAAGAACTTGGCCTCTCACATTGAATCTTCTAAGGAGGAGAAGGATCAGTATCATAAACCCTTTAAAGAATTACATGTTGATATTAATGTTGCTGACCCTATTTTTCCTGCAGTTATGTAAGAAAAGCCCCCTTTTCCCGCAAGGATAAGGGAGCACTCTTTTGTGATAGGCATAATAAATAAAAGTGAGAGAAGACCTGGCGAACCTGAGGACCTGATCAAGGTTGATCCTCAAGTTGAAGTGGTTAAAGATTTGGTTACTAACGATGTATTAGATTCTGACATAATTTTTTGTGCTGTTTCAACTAACATTGTACTGCCAAGAATAAAAGTGCAATTTCAGGTACACCAGTTTTATCTGTAAAAATAGGAGATCACAATTATTATGGGCTATGCGATTTGGGATCAAGAGCTAGAGCTATTCCTTATTCACTCTATCAGGATATCATGGGTGAGATTTCACCCTGTGAACTTGAAGAGATTGATGTTACTATTTATCAAGCAAACAAATAAACTATCTCTCCCATCGGGATTGTGAGAGATGTTGAAGTCCTATGTGGAAAGGTAAAGTATCCTACCGACTTTCTAGTACTTGGTTCAGTGCAAGATAGTTTTTGCCCTATTATCTTCGGTAGGCCTTTCCTTAGCACTTGTTCAGCTATAATAGATTGAAAAAAGGTAAAGTTTCTGTTGAATTCAATGGTGAGCCGTCTGAATTTAACTTTTCTAAGTGCTCTAAGCAACCTCGTGGTACTCATTTACCTAGTCATGATAAAATTATTGAACATATTGCTTCCATTGCTATTCCTCCTAATGATCCTTTGCAGCACTATATGGAAGACCACGAGAATGATATGCATATGAAAGAAAGAAATGAGTTGGATGAAATATTCACAAGACAAACTGCGATCCTGAAGCACAACCTTCCGGTTGAACCTTTAGGAATCCTAGCACAACCAAAAGAAGACCCGGTGTTTCACCTCAAACCACTTCCCGATTCGCTCAAGTATGCTTATTTAGATAAAAATAAAATATATCCTGTTATTACCAACGCTAAACTTTCAGGATTTGAAGAAGAGAGATTATTGGAGACACCGCGGTGCCCTTGGCTATACCCTTGATGACCTTAAGGGGATTAGTCTATCGATTTTCCAACATACTATCAATCTCGAGCCTGATGCTAAGCCAGTTGTTGATCATCAAGGACGGTTAAACCCAAGGATGACAGACGTGTTTAGGACTGAAATTCTCAAGCTTCTAGCCACAGGTATCATCTATCCTATAGATGATAGTAGGTGGGTAAGTCCAGTTCATTGTGTTCCCAAGAAAGGAGGTATGACTGTTGTTCCTAATGATAAAAATGAACTAATACCTCAAAGAGTTGTTATTGGATGTAGAATGTGTATTGATTACAGGAAGTTGAACAATGCTACCAGGAAGGACCACTACCCGCTGATTTTCATCGATCAGATGCTTAAGAGGTTGTCCAAAAACACCCACTATTGCTATCTTGACGGGTACTCTGGCTTCTCTCAAATTCATGTTAACACTGCCGATCTAGAGAAGACCACTTTCACGTGTCCTTACGGTACTTATGCTTATAGGCGTATGCCTTTTAGTTTATGCAATGCACCTGCTACTTTTCAAAGATGTATGTCTGCTATTTTTCATGTTTTCTGTGAGGAGATTGTGGAAGTCTTCATGGACAATTTCTCCTTCTATGGAACTTCCTTTGACCACTGTCTCCACAATCATAATAAAGTTTTGCAGAGATGCGAGGACACAAATTTAGTTCTAAACTGAGAAAAGTGCCACTTCATGGTTAACGAAGGGATCGTTCTTGGTCACAAGATTTCTGAGAGGGGAATTGAAGTGGACAAGGCGAAGATTGAAGCTATCGAAAGGATGCCCTATCCAAGGGACATTAAAGGTATTCATAGTTTTCTCGGTCATGCTGGTTTCTATAGAAGATTTATTAAAGACTTTTCTAAGACTTCGAGATCCCTCACTAATCTTCTCCAGAAGGATGTTCCTTTTGTATTTGATGAAGAGTGTAAGGAAGCCTTCAAAGTCCTTAAGAAAGCTTTAATAACCGCTCCTATAGTACAACCACCTGATTGGAAATTGCCCATTGAAATTATGTGTGATGCTAGTGATTTTGCTGTTGGAGCTGTTTTAGGACAAAGGGTTGATAAGAAATTGAATGTTATACATTATGCTAGCAAAACCCTTGATAGTTCTCAAAAGAATTATGCTACTACTGAGAAGGAATTCTTACCAGTAGTGTTTTCTTCTGATAAATTTAGACCTTATATTGTTGATTCAAAAGTCATTATCCATACTGACCATGCCGCCCTTAAGTATATTATGGTGAAGAAGGATGCCAAACCAAGACTCATCAGGTGGGTACTGCTTCTTCAAGAATTTATTTACAGATCGATGATAGGAAAGGAGCAGACAATCCGTTGGAGGATAATATTTTAAGGATGGAAGATATACCGCATGATCCCATTCCAGTCAACGACGGTTTTCCAGACGAACAACTCGCAGTTGTAAAAGTACAATCTCTTTTCGATCTTTGGTTCGTGTCAGAACCCTAATTTAGGTTTGTGCTTTGCTAAGTTTGCATTTTTGCATCATGAAATTTTTTGCAAAAGAAAAAGAATTGGGGAGCAGAAAAGCCCCAAAATATTTTAATAAAAGGCTAGACAAAAATCTTTTTCCAAAAATGATTTGAAACTTTTGAAAAGTCTCATAAATGGGCATGATCACCTTTCAAGTGAAGTGGGTCCCACTCCATGCTCAAAGAATTCTCAAAAATCCAAAATGCCCTTGGAAATTAATTAGATAATGTATTTGCAATTGGAATTTAATAAATAAAAATCCAATAATTCTGAAACTTTGTGAGGAGATTTATATATGTCCTCTAAGCTCACATAAAAGTTTTTGGAATTTATTAAAATGTTTTGGTTGCAAAATCAAAACAAAACAAAAATACAGAAAAGAAAGAAAAAAGAAAAACAGAGAAAGAGGGGCGGAGCCCACTTACCTGGCAGCCAGCGGCCCAGCCCACCAGGGGCAGGGGCGTCTTCTTCCCCTGGCCAACAGAGCACGCCTCTGCGTGGCGTGCATGCCGCAGTGCGCCGGCCACATCCTACTTTCCCTCGTCGTCTTCTGTCGCCGTGGAGCCTCTTGGAGACACCCCCAGTCTTTTTACCCCTTCCCCTGGTCGCCGTTCTCTTTCCCTCGCCGTTTTCGCGCAGCCCCGAGCCCCCCGAGAGCTCGCCGGAGAGCACCTCAGTGCACCGTCGCGGCCAATGGCCTCAAATCGCCGTGCAACCTTGTCCAGGAGGATCTCCGCCGTGGACTTCATCTTCAAGTGCATCCAATCGAGCCCGGAGGCCCCGAGGACGATGCCTTTCTCACCGAACCACCGCCGACCGCCATGGATTCCGGCAAGAAATTGCACGCCATCACGCCCTCCCTGGCCCCGCCGTGCTTCTCAATGCGCTCAGGGTGAGACCCTCTTCCGTTCCCCCCTCCCTGTTCTCCACCCCGCACACCCCGTCGCGTTTCCTTGTCGGACCCGAGCACGGCAGCCGCGGGCTTGCTCGCCGGCGTGGCCACGGGCCCTCCCGGGATGCCCCGTGTGCACCATCAGGTGCGGAAGGCCGCGGGCTACCCACTAGTGCCCTCCTACTTCCACCCCCGTGCCCTCCGGTGAAGCGCCACCGAGTCCAGAGGCGCCGGCGGCTAGCCGCCGTCCATTTAGCCCCTAATCCCCCTGCTAACCACCCCCAAGCCACGTACAAGTGGGCCAACCCGCTAATTAATCCCAAGTTTAATTTAAATCAAGTTAATTAACCCCCTGAGCCTATGACAGCCGGGCCCCACTGGTCAGTTGGACCAGTCAACCCCCTGACGCCATGCTGACGCAAGCATGACGCACTAAATCCCTTTTCCAGTACAAAAACAATTCCAGAAATTCCAGAAAATATTCAAAACTTTGAATTTGAATAACTTTTAAACCGTAACTCGGATTGAAATGTTTTTTATATGAAAATTGATCAGAATAAAATTCCCTATCCAAATATGCATCTTCCAAACATGTTTGAATTGATTATGTTGAAGAACCAGTAGCATTTTTCTATATGGAATATTTGGTATAATTCAATTAAAATGCCAACACTAATTCAACTTGATTCATTGCTATGTAATACTTATCACATGCACATCAGAAGCATAACACACCCATGATCATCATCAAATCATGCCATATTGTTTGAGCATTGTAATTTATCAATTGTGTGCTTTACTTCCAGTGCTTCGGTGTTTGCATCTTCTCGGTAGAGTTGATCTCAGAGACGAGTTCAACCTCACGTCAGAAGTACAGTGCCTCGTGATCGTCAGCAAGCCAAGCACCCCCTCTTTTATCATGTCGATAAAATCCCAATTCCCTCTCATTCTCGCTTATGCATGTTTAGGATGTCCCCATGATACGTTCTACCACTAGTTGAACCCATTCCTTTGCATGACCTATCATTTTGTCATAGTAGTAAGCAAACCACAATCCTAGCAGATCTAGGAGTTGACTGATATCATGTGGCCCCTGCAAATGTTACAGCTTATTGCATGCTTAGAGGTTAAAATGAGGCTACTTTGTTGTGAGTAGGGATGGTAGTGATCATGTGAATGATGGTGCTAACGTGTTGGTGAATTTGACCTAAACAAGGTGAACGATGAGAGGCTGTGTAGGAGTACATAGTGGGTTGTCTCGTTGAACACTGCCTTAAGCCCGAGTTCTTGTGTTGTTATCCAAGCCTGATAATAAGACCACACATTGGGCTCACTGACCCCTCTCGGCCTAGTACCTCACCCCGGACTAAGTCCAGGAGTCGCAAGTAGTTCGAACTTTAAACGATCTCAAGCAGGTACATCAAGGTAAGTGTTGGACGTAGGTTGTGGGCTCGTTGAATCAAGTGATCATGATCGAGTTGAGCTTGATGGCAGTCACACAACGTTTGAGTCCGCATCGGAAAAATAGGCCGGATTCCGATCGTGGTCCCAACTCATATAGGTGACTCCCTAGGACAAGAGATGGTGCCATTAGTGAAGTGTGGTGGCAGTATCCTCGCCGGTACTCACTTGAAGGGTCCATCCCCAGGCGGTAACTTATGAGGTGTGTGTGTAGCAGTACACCCCTGTAGGGTTAAGGAACTATTCGAATAGACGTGTCCGCGGTTATGGACTACTTGGAGACCTCTACTTGATCATAGACAACTTGAACGGTTACTCTAAAATTGCCAAGATAAGTGTGAGTTCTATGGTGTGCTTCCTCGTGGAGAAGTCGGGGAAGTATCCATAGTGGTGTATTTGTTGGAGACTTGTTACTTGGACTCATGTACGCTCCTTACCTCATTCTGGTATTCGTAGTACAGGACTAGCCAAGTCAAAGTTGGCACTTCTGCATTGAAACCCCACCTCCCTTTGCCTTGATACATGTGCATGTGTAGTATTGTTCCTATGTAAGTCTTGCTGAGTACGTCTTTGTACTCACGTTTGCTTATTCTATGTTTTAGAGACGAGACCACTGACCCTGATGGTGGCCTCTACCTCGAGCTCGACGTGGACCAGGTCGTATAGTTCCAGACAGTAGCATGTGCCCTTTGGAGGGTCGTTGTATTTTCTTTCAGGTTCTTAGTCCATTTGTTAAACTTATCTTTACTAAGACATAATTTGCTTCCGTTGATGTTTGATGTAATGTTGGATCACAACCATCTGATCTCTGCTTGTAATACAACTGCTATGTCTGCTTTGTTTAGCAGAAGTTATAAAGACTATGAGTTTGTAGAGTTCATGTTGTGATTACCTGCTGTTTACACTGGACATGTATGATGCGTGTATGATTATAACGTGCATGTCTTAGTGTGGGGTTCGATAGCTTAGTTGAGTTGTTGCCAGCGGTCTTTTATACACCCAGTGGCCCTTAGATGTGCGCAGCTTGGGGCATCGCGATGCGATTGCTCGTGACTCTGTCACGTGGCACACTTTGTTGTATGATTGAGCCCGCCCGAGACCCCGACTAAGTGATCGGGCTGGAGTCTGTTTATTTAAGTGTTATAATTCAATCAATAATATGGTTGAGGCGACTTGTCTATGAGTATGGGATTTCACCACCCATAATCATTTAGTCTTGTGAGCGGTCCATGCGGACCCATATCAGTTGATCATCCGGCTTGGATTGGATGCCCCTCACGTTCGATGCTTTCCGAGAGTGTTCTGTGCTTGGCCTTGTCTGCTTAGACAAGTGGGTATGGCTCTCGGCTCTCCATATGATTGAGTTGTGACTGGAATTACATACCCAAACCCTGGGTCCCGACAGACTTGGTATCAAAGCAGGACTGTCTGTAGGATTATCAAACCCTTGGCCAATGTCGAGTCTAGCATTCTATAGTTATATTGTTACATTGGGTATAAGGGAACAACGTAGGACTTATTTTTCTCCTTACACTCATCGATCTGAGTTCTGAGTCACCCTCATCTTGTTCTAAGGAAAGATAGGACTAGGCTCATCTATGTCTTTACTAGGACATCTCGTTGTTTGCTTCTTTGTAGCCGTAGGACTGTTGTGGTCTTCCAGAGTCATCATTCCATAGTGCTTCTTTGGAAGTGATGTTTGTTATCTTGTTGGTTGTCTCATTTTTCATACCGACACAGCCGTTATGCTATCCAACTATGACTTCGATGCCGTTGAATTATAGTCTTGTTGTCTTAGCATAGAAGTGTATCATAAATCCTATTCTGATTGTTGATTCTTATCACACAGAATGTCAGGTGGAAATCATTGTGTTGATTTCAGTCTTGGTAATAGAGATGATGAAGATCCTCCACTACCGCCTTCTGCGAAGGAAATCATGATGGAGGCTGAGCAGAATCGTCGTGATCAGACACGTCTTCTAGAGCGTATTGAGCAGAACACTTCTCGTCAGCATCATAGTGTAATTACCATCCAGGACTTCATTCTCCTCAACCCGCCAGTATTCCGATGTTCTTCCGAGCCCCTTGATGCCGATGATTGGCTTCGTTCCCTCGAGCGTAAGATTGAGACATCCCATGTTTCTCCCGGTAATCGTGTGCTATTCGCGGCATACTTTCTGGAAGGTGCTGCTCTTCAGTGGTGGGAGAATTTTGTAGCAATGCAGCCCGTAGGTCACGTGGTGACTTGGCAAGAGTTCTGTGATGAATTCCGAGGGTATCATATTCTGGATCAGCTGATGGAGCGCAAGAGAGAAGAATTTTGCAATCTGACCCAAGGAAAGATGTCTGTTCATGAGTATCAGACTGAGTTAACTCGTCTAGCACGTTATTCCCAAGAAGAAGTATCCACCGATGCCAAGAAACAGGCAAGGTTCCGCAAGGGACTTAACCCCGTCCTTCGTCATGACTTGAATCTTCACGAATTCGTCAACTTCCAGGATTTAGTCAACAAATACTTCAAGGCCGAGTATGGAAATGAGTTGTACGAAGAGTCTCGTAAGCGTGATCGTGAGTTTGCACCATCTTCTAGCTCAGGTTCTCGGTAACGCTGTGTGTGGATTCCTTTCAGTGACGTCAGTCATGCTGTAAGTTCTTCTTGACCATCAACCACCATATATCATACACCTCACCCAATCTTCCTTGGAATTTTGTTGGACAATCAAGTGCTCATGTTCCTTTCGTTCCACGTGGTATTTGTTTCCAATGTGGACAATCAGACCACAATGTTCGAGAGTGTCCTCAAAATCATGTAGCCACCACACCTAATCCAAAGCAAGCCTTTTGTCGTGGTAAGCCACAACCCAAATCTTCCAAAGTTCACACTCCTGTTAAGGAACATGGATGGTTGAACCACGTATCTGTGGAGGAATCCCATAAGGCAACCGACGTTGTACTCAGTACCCTGCCTGTCAACTCCATCCCAGCTTCCGTTCTTTTCGACCCAGGAGCATCTCATCCGTTCATATCCCAGGATTTTGCACTGTCACATGACAT
Source organism: Bromus sterilis (assembly GCA_950022295.1). Lineage (NCBI taxonomy): Eukaryota > Viridiplantae > Streptophyta > Magnoliopsida > Poales > Poaceae > Bromus > Bromus sterilis. Next base: position 215,389,579 of record OX465597.1, read on the forward strand.
CTCATTTTCAATGTTATCCACACCCTTAGTTGTGCAAGCCCCTGGATCTAGATGGCAAACCACCATGGTGAGTCATGAAAATTAAGTTGCAATTGAGGGTTTAGTATTCCTTGCTTCACTTATAGCCCTCAAGTCTTCAGACATTGATGTCATCCTAGGAATGGATTGGTTATCAAGGCAGAATGATGTCCTTGATTGTAAAGCCAAGTCAGTTAAACTCACCCATCCTTCAGGCCAGACAATCATCTACACCTCACCAAGCTCTAGAACCCAGCTGCATTGTTTGAATGTGCTTCCCCTTCATGACATTGAAGATATTCCGGTGGTTCGTGACTTCCCAGATGTCTTTCCAGAAGAGCTGCCAGGCATACCACCTGACAGATCTGTAGAGTTTGTTGTAGATCTTATCCCAGGAACCGCCCCAATATCCAGACGCCCATATAGAATGGCCCCACGTGAGTTAGCTGAGCTTAAAATCCAACTTGAAGCTTCGTTGGCAAAAGGCTTCATCCGCCCTAGCTCATCGCCATGGGGTTGCCCCGTTCTGTTCGTAACAAAGAAAGATGGAACAGAAAGGATGTGCGTTGACTATCGCCCGCTAAATCTAGCGACCATAAAGAACAAGTACCCACTGCCCAGGATCAATGATCTTTATGATCAACTTGCTAGATCCTCTGTCTTCTCCAAGATGGATTTGAGATTAGGCTATCATCAAATCAAAATCGGAAACGAGGACATTCCCAAAACGGCTTTCACTACTCATTATGGTCTTTATGAGTGCACCGTTATGTCCTTCGGTTTAACCAATGTCCCCGCCACATTCTCGCGCTTGATGAATTCGATCTTCATGGAGTACTTGGATAAATTTGTTGTAGTTTATCTTGATTGTAACAGCCCAGTTTTCAAAAAATTAAAAAATTTGTTTTCGGTGTGAATTGTTTGATTGTCTGATTTGTTTGCGGTGTTTGCATCCCCGATTTATCGATCAGCATTTTATTTTTCTCCTCTCTTATCTCGTATCGGAAGGAGACCGACCCTTTCCACCCTGACACTCGACCTTTGCGACACCGGGTTTCACCCGATCACCGTCGCGAAAACCGCACAAGACCAGCCGCAGCCAACGGAACGAAAACCCCGTTTAATAATTAAACTGGTTATTTTTATAGCGCGCCGAAAAGTGTTTTCGGAACGGTTCCAGCGCGAGGTGAACGCCTCCGGCTCGACGCGCTGATCGCGCAGTTCGAAGTTTTACCCAAATCGGAGGTACTGCGGACCCCCGGCGGTCAGAAAAGTGAGCACCGCGCGCGCGAGACAAAAACCGGGGATGTTTTTGCAAACTGCCGGTCACCCAGGCTATAAATAGACCACCCCACCACTTAGGGTTTCCCTAAGCACTAGCTAGCCCCCCAGATCTGGAAAATACCCCCGTTTTTCGCAGCAAACCCTAACCTCAGATCTGGATTCACCCCCAGCGAATCTGGACCGTCGGATCGGCCGATCCAACGACCCAGATCGCCCTTCCACCTCCACCTTCTCTCTCTCTCCTCAGCCGTCGCCCCCACGCCCGAGGCCACAACCGGCGCCGCCGCGCGCCTCCGGCCAGGGCGCCTCCACCGTCGGCCATCCTCTGCACCCCCGCCGGCCATCTCTCCCTCTTCCTCTCTCTTTTCCTCTCCCTCCCTCTCTCCTAACTCCTTCCTCTCTCTTCTGCTACGAACGCCGCCGCCATGACCCAATCTCGGGTCGAGCTCGAGGCCGCCGCCCCACGGGACTGGTCGCCGGTGCCGCTCTCCAGCGGGATCCCGGCCGCCCGCCGCGCCTCCACCGCCCCTGGGTCCTCGCCGCGCTTGCCCACCTCGCCGGAGGCCGGTGCAGCCGCCGTGCGCCGCCGCATCGGGCGCCAGGGACGCCGAGGCTCGGCCTCTCGAGCCGCTGGTGCCAGGTGGGCCGGCGTGCCCACCATCGGCCCAGCCCATCCGGAGGTCATGTCCAGCCCAAGGCCAGCGCCAGGCCGCCCGCGGCCTCATGGGCCTCGGCCCAACAATGAGGTCCAGCCCGAGCGCCTCCTTTTTTTTCCTGTTTTTTTTTATCTTTCTCCTTTTCCTGTTATTTTTCTAAGTCCTTTATTTTTACTGCTGTTAACTGTTTCGCGACGTTAATAACGCTAGAACCGTAGCTCGGATGAGGTCGACCCCAAAACGAATATTGCTCAGTTTTGCGTGCTCTAGCTTTCGTATGTAGAAAGTTTTTCCGTTTGAGGCCGTTTAGATAATTTAATTCTGCGTCGAAGTGGGTACCAGATCGTTAGTTGTGCTATTGTTGCTGAACTGTTATTTTATTGCAACTTCGGGCGACGATTGCTTCGCAACCGTCCGTCGTAATTGGTTGATTCCTTTTGCATATTGTTAAGAATTGTTTCTACTTCTGTTCCATGTATTCACATGCCATATTTTCTTGCTGCATGTTCATTTTACCTTCACCCAAAGTTTCTATGCTGCTGTTTTTGACAGCCACCTCTGTTTTTCACTAAGTTTGTTACTTTGCGATGCCATGTTGTTTGCTTAATATCTTTTGATCTATGATGTCTTATTGCATGATTCTTTATGCCATGCCTTACCTGTCATGTCTAGTTTAATTTCATATCATTTGTGAGCATGATTGCATTGATTATCCTGTTTATGCATTGCTCGAAAGTGTGCTTCGTGATGTTGGCAGTTTGTGCCCGTAACTTGTTTTGCTTGTATCTTTTTAACCGTAACTCCGTTTGGGGTGTTCTTTATATGTAACTTGATTAGTTTTTCGTGTACTTTGTGTTTATGCTATTGTTTGCTGTTGTTAACCAACCTAAAATATGGTTTAGGACAGAACAGTACAAAATGTTTTAATCATCGTGCGGTACTTAGTGTTATGCCATGTTTAGGTTGTGCCTCACTTAAATTGACTAGCATAGATAGTTTACTTTGTGCTTTACCTATTGACTTGTTTGTGTGCTATTCCATGCTTGCTTGAGTTTCCATGTTAATAACCGTTGGTTGATCACCTGTAGCTAAGCAACTTGAACCACCTTAAACGTGCGGTATTCGTCGTGTGTGACCGATACCCCACTTAAATTGATAGTAACCGTTCTCGACGATAGATCCGTATCGCGTTGCCATGCCTTGTGTTGCCTCTTTGATCTTGTGTTTCCCCGTAGTAATAGAGTGCTTTCTCGTTGATTGCTTTCCAGTGTTTCCTTCTTGCGTGTTTCCGCAGGTACCTTCGGAGACGATGCAAGCGTGCGATCGACTACACCTTCGGAATCCGACTTATCAACAGGCAAGGACTATACATTACTTTTGATCCATTCTATTTCAACCAGCGGTTTGCATGCTAGTCTCGGTTAGTTTCGATGTTTGATCCTACCACATTTTTACAGCCTCTTTCAAACCGATACAGCCATGTCCCCTCCCAGCAAACCATGTACTGCTATGTTACTATTGCTCGTTGCTCAACCCCTGCTTAGTATGCATGCTTAGGATGCTACGATGTTACCCTGTTACTCCTTGGTTTGGGATATCACCTTATTATTATGTATGTTGATGATATGATTATTATAATGTTGACTATATTCGACGAAGGATGGAAGGTGTAGGCTATCCCGCCCCGACGCTTTGTTCCATTCGAGTCACCTAGGATCCGAGTTCCAGGTATTGGTTTTAAGGCTGAGCGTAACTAACCGCGTTTGGGATTTTATGGGGTCCCCTTTTCTTACCTATCTAGCTTCAAACATTTCTAGTGGTGGCCCAAGCTGATTTACCATTTGAAAACGTGTGTGTGCTTGGTTGGGCCCCCAGTTGTTTTAAAACAACTTGGGCCAGTGGAGACTTTGTTTCTCTGTTGGTCCACCCGATCAGCTAGGACCCGGTTTCCCATGTGTGATTACCAGCAATCCGACCCGCGTCATACGGAAGAGTCCGATCTGAGAGCGTGGCCAGCTTTTGGATTGGGTGTCGACTCCCCGGGGGCCACCCGGATTTGTTCGTTGTTAGTTAGAGGGACCTGTCATTTCGTATCTCTCGGAACTAAATCATAAAATGGTTGCCTATGAAGGGTAGCAACTGAGAGATATGGGCGTGCGTGCGGAGCCTCATAATGGGCAGTTGGTACACCCCTCCAGGGTTAAATCTTTTCGAGAAGCCGTGTACACGGTTATGGACGACTTGAGACCTAATCCTTGTTCATAGACAACAACAACTGAGATAATCTTAATATAACTTGATCAACGTGTGTGTGTGCCTTGACTGCTTCTTCTTCGTCGTGATGCGAAGAGGAGGACAAGGATAGGATAGGTGTTATGTTTGCGCATGTAGGTGGATAGCAGACTTGTTGGGGGTGATTCCTCATCGAATGCTTGGCTTCTTATCTTACTCTCTAGATCGTTAGCCACTTCATAAATGCTAGTGCGGCAGCAACCTCACCACTTATCCCTTCCTTACCATAAACTACTAGTTGTCCTAGAATGACGAGTGATGAAGTCCTTGCTGGGTCAGATGACCACTACAGTTGGATGCTGAGTACTTCTGTACTCATGATACTACCCCCAAACTCTTTTCAGGGTTCTTGATCGACAACAGGTATGGTGATCGACGTTTCACGTGGAGACTCGACGACGACTAGTTAGGCGGATCTCGACGGAGGGCCTGGACCCGTGTGGTTATGGGATCGATGTTTTTCTCTTTTCCAGTAGGCTTTTGATTGTAGTCTGTACTCAGACATGTACCTTCCACTATTGTATTGTATTTGAGGCAGTTGTATGCTGATTGTATGAGATGTTGTATCCTGTATCTGTAAAGTTGTGATATCATGTCGGAAATCCGGGGCATATGACTCCGTCATATGTCGCGGTGGGACCGATATGTGCTTCGTCCCCGGATCTGGATGGAAACATCTAGATCTGGAACAGTACCGCATATCGGGCCTTACAACTTGGTATCAGAGCCTTACCGACCGTAGGATCCCTCTCTGGCCGAAGTCGAGTCTAGACAAAACTATTTTGTAGTTACTAAGGTAGTTGTCGGAGAGTAGGAATATTTTTACTCCTTACCTTTGCTCTGGTCAGGACAAGTGTCGTAAGTGTTTTAACTCTCTTCTTATCCCCTTCAAACTTTAGGATCTCGAGAGTGTGGAGTTTCGGAAGCGTTACAATGCCTTGCTTGCAGCGTATTGTCTCGATTCCGATCTCAGGTTTGGGAAATCCTGTAGTACCTTTAGTTCTTCCGACTCTGGGTAAACATCTTGGTCTTCTGTTGACTTCGGTTCCCCTGCCGAGTATCCTCACGAATTCAGTGAGAATGCTTCCCTTGATCGTCGCTTTGAATTGTCGTTCTTCCTCTTGACACCGATGGTTTCGTTTTTCCGACGTTGCCGTCTCTCTGCGGAAAATTTATCTCGACCGAAGTTCGACGTCGACATGGAGCAGAGCCCCTTGTTGGTGGTGTTGAAGATCGTCGACTCTTTTCTCTCCCCCTCTCCCCCGGATCTTCCTAGATCTCGGGACGAGATCCCTTGTTGGTGGTGTTGTATTGTAACAGCCCAGTTTTCACAAAAATTAAAAAAATTGTTTTCAGTGTGAATTGTTTGATTGTCTGATTTGTTTGCGGTGTTTGCATCCCCGATTTATCGATAGGCATTTTATTTTTCCCCTCTCTTATCTCGTATCGGACGGAGACCGACCCTTGCCACCCTGACACTCGACCTTTGCGACACCGGGTTTCACCCGATCACTGTCGCGAAAACCGCACAAGACCAACCGGAGCCAACGAAACGAAAACCCCGTTTAATAATTAAATGGGTTATTTTTATAGCGCGCCGGAAAGTGTTTTCGGAACGGTTCCAGCGCGAGGTGAACGCCTCCGGCTCGACGCGCTGATCGCGTAGTTCGAAGTTTTACCCGAATCGGAGGTACTGCGGACCCCCGGCGGTCAGAAAAGTGACCACCGCGCGCGCGAGACAAAAAGCGGGGATGTTTTTGCAAACTGCCGGTCACCCAGGCTATAAATAGACCACCCCACCACTTAGGGTTTCCCTAAGCACTAGCTAGCCCCCTAGATCTGGAAAATACCCCCGTTTTTTGCAGCAAACCCTAACCTCAGATCTGGATTCACCCCCAGCGAATCTGGACCGTCGGATCGGCCGATCCAACGGCCCAGATCACCCCTCCACCTCCACCTTCTCTCTCTCTCCTCATCCTCCGCCCCCACGCCTGAGGCCGCAATTGGCGCCGCCGCGCGCCTCCGGCCAGGGCGCCTCCACCGTCGGCCATCCTCTCCACCCCTGTCGGCCATCTCTCCCTCGTCCTCTCTCTTTTCCTCTCCCTCCCTCTCTCCTAACTCCTTCCTCTCTCTTCTGCTAGGAATGCGGCCACCATGACCCGAGCTCGGGTCGAGGTCGAGGCCGCCGCCCCACGGGACTGGTCGCTGGTGCCGCCCTCCGGCGGGATCCCGGCCGCCCGCCGCGCCTCCACCGCCCCTGGGTCCTCGCCGCGCTTCCCCACCTCGCCGGAGGCCGGTGCAGCCGCCGTGCGCCGCCACATCGGGCGCCAGGGACGTCGAGGCTCGGCCTCCCAAGCCGCCCCAACCGCTGGTGCCAGGTGGGCTGGCGTGCCCACCAGCGGCCCAGCCCATCCGGAGGTCATGTCCAGTCCAAGGCCAGCGCTAGGCCGCCCGCGGCCTTATGGGCCTCGGCCCAACAGTGAGGTCCAGCCCGAGCGCCTCCTTTTTTTTCTTTTTTTTAATCTTTTTCCTTTTCCTGTTATTTTTCTAAGTCCTTTATTTTTACTGCTGTTAACTGTTTCGCGACGTTAATAACGCTAGAACCGTAGCTCGGATGAGGTCGACCCCAAAACGAATATTGCTCAGATTTGCGTGCTCTAGCGTTCGTATGTAGAAAGTTTTTCTGTTTGAGGCCGTATAGATAATTTAATTCTGCGTCGAAGTGGGTACCAGATCGTTAGTTGTGCTGTTGTTGCTGAACTGTTATTTTATTGTAACTTCGGGCGACGATTGCTTCGCAACCGTTCGTCGGAATTGGTTGATTCCTTTTGAATCCTGTTAAGCATTGTTCCTACTTCTGTTCCATGCATTCACATGCCATATTTTCTTGCTTCATGTTCATTGTACCTTCACCCAAAGTTGCTATGCTGCTGTTTTTGACAGCCACCTCTGTTTTTCACAATGTCTGTTATTTTGCGATGCCATGTTGTTTGCTTAATATCTTTTGATCTATGATGTCTTATTGCATGATTCTTTTTTCCATGCCTTACCTGTCATGTCTAGTTTAATTTCATATCATTTGTGAGCATGTTTGCATTGATTATCCTGTTTATGCATTGCTCTAAAGTGTGCTTCGTGATGTTGCCAGTTTGTGCCCGTAACTTGTTTTGCTTGTATCTTTTTAACCGTAACTCCGTTTGGGGTGTTTTTTATATGTAACTTGATTAGTTTTTCGTGTACTTTGTGTTTATGATATTGTTTTCTGTTGTTAACCAACCTAAAATATGGTTTAGGACAGAACAGTAACAAATGTTTTAATTATCGTGCGACACTTAGTGTTATGCCATGTTTAGGTTGTGCCTCACTTAAATTGACTAGCATAGATAGTTTACTTTGTTCTTTACCTCTTGACCTGTTTTTGTGCTATGCCATGCTTTCTTGAGTTGCCATGTTAATACCCGTTGGTTGATCACCTGTAGCTAAGCAACTTGAACCACCATAAACGTGCGGTATTCGTCGTGTGTGACCGATACCCCACTTAAATTGTTAGTATCCGTTATCGACGATAGATCCGTATCGAGTTGCCGTGCCTTGTGTTGCCTCTTTGATCTTGTGTTGCCCCGTAGTAATAGAGTGCTTTCTCGTTGATTGCTTTCCAGTGTTTCCTTCTTGCATGCTTCCGCGGGTACCTTCGGAGACGATGCGAGCGTGCGATCGACTACACCTTCGGAATCCGACTTATCAACAGGCAAGGACTATACATTACTTATGATCCATTCTATTTCAACCAGCGGTTTGCATGCTAGTCTAGGTCAGTTTCGATGTTTGATCCTACCACATGTTTACAGCCTCTTTCAAACCGATACAGCCATGTTCCCTCCCAGCAAACCATGTACTGCTATGTTACTATTGCTCGTTGCTCAGCCCCTGCTTAGTATGCATGCTTAGGATGCTACGATGTTACCCTGTTACTCCTTGGTTTGGGATGATTATTATAATGTTGACTATTATTATGTATGTTGATGATATGATTATTATAATGTTGACTATATTCGACGAAGGATGGAAGGTCTAGGCTATCCCGCCCCGACGCTTTGTTTCATTCGAGTCACCTAGGATCCGAGTTCCGGGTATTGGTTTTAAGACTGAGCGTGCCTAACCGCGTGTGGGATTTTATGGGGTCCCCTTTTCTTACCTATCAAGCTTCAAACATTTCTAGTGGTGGCCCAAGATGATTTACCATTTGAAAACGTGTGTGTGCTTGGTTGGGCCCCCAGCTGTTTTAAAACAACTTGGGCCAGTGGAGACTTTGTTTATCTGTTGGTCCACCCGATCAGCTAGGACCCGGTTTCCCATGTGTGATTATCGGCAATCCGACCTGCGTCATACGGAAGAGTCCGATCCGAGAGCGTGGCCAGCTTTTGGATTGGGTGTCGACTCCCCGGGGGTGTGACGCCCCCAAAATCAGACCGTGTACAGTAATCATACACACAGGGTGCACGACTGAGATTAGAGTGCCACGGTGATAATATCACAGCACAACACTAAACACAAAAGGATAAACAAATATGTTACAATAGAGGGGGTCACGCGGACCCGAATACATAAGCCATACAAGCCATAATATCTGAGTACAAACATAGTTAGTCAAGTTTTGCCTTAAGAAGGCTAGCACAAATCACATCAGAGATACAGAACGAAAAGGCGAGGTCTCCTGCCTGGGATCCACAGAACTACTCCTAGTCAACGGGGAACTCGACGTCGTAGTAGCCGCCTCCGGGGTACTCCTGGTCCTGGGCTCCAACGTCGGCTGCAGCGGCCGATCAGGCAAAACAGTAAAGGAAATAAAGCAGGTGAGTATCTAGTATACCCGCGAGTCTTACGTCCTCTACTAAGCATTATGCATTGTATCAACGGAAAGAAGAGGCTGTATATAGTGGACTGAAAGTCAGAAATTCAGAGCAAGGGTAAGAAGCTAGGCCTATCGAAGACTATCATCTTCCGACGATGTCTTGCAGCATGAGGTAAGAATCAGCCAACAGTTTATATAAAGCATAAAGTAACAATGCAGCAGAAGTTGCTGCAGCATTGTATAATAATAAGTTGTAATAATAATTAACAATGCCTCCGAGTTCACCTCCTCGACATCCCCGCGAGGAAGAGAATCCGGAACCATACAGTTTAATAATAGTTTCTAGTTGTAAGATCCAGCTTCAGCATAAAACGTCCTGTTACCGTGGACACGGCTATTCGAATGGATTAATCTTCCCTTCAGGGGTGCACTTGTGTTACGCTACACGCACGGATCTCCAGGGTGGCGGGAACCTTGTTAGGGAACGCTCCACCGAGGCTATCCGACACTTCATAGCCCATCTTTCGAACTCAACAGAGAGGTCATCCGCCGGACTATATCCTATGTACGCGGGGCTTTGGACCCTATCCCCGACATACTCCTGCACGGTGCGAGGCTGGCCAGCGAAGTTAAAGAAAATCCAAATAAGACACCACTGCGCGAGCAAATAAGACATCACCACTTCCCGGCGCAGGCCGCGGTACTGCTGACGTCTGAAGAGTCCTCAGACGACACTACGAAGCAGAGGAGCCCATAACTCGTAATTCCCACGGGTAGGTAGTGCGTACATGGCATATAGCCAACTCAAGACATTCACTGAACCATTTAGCATTTTAATTAACCTGCGTGACAACCGTTATCGTTGCCTCGACTTAACCGACCCGCGGACAACGACAGCAGCCAGGACCACCAGTACATCGGTGCCTGCCCCGTCGTCCCACCAAGTCACTGCGGTTACCAACAAGGTGAACCGTCTCCTTACCTTGTCTGGCGTGTGCTCCTGGAGGAGCTCGACTTTCGTGGGTTGGTAACTCTCGCGGCCAACGATCAGGGGCCAAGCACACCGGTACACTGGTCGTACCCTCCCTGTCGTCCCGTCGCAATAACTCTCGCGGGCACCGTTGGGTCACCCGACTTCTTACCTGAAGGACAACCGTTTACAGGACCCTATGGCGGCAAGACAAAGTCAGCCTCGAGTGGAGTACAAAGATTACTCCTTGATAGCTCACACTTGAGGTGACTAGGCATAACCCAGATAGGGGCCTTCGACGGTGTCTGCATTGTATCGTACCTGTGCAGTTATAATATTTGTATCCGCATTCACTCCCCTGAGTGATCACGGCCCGCTATCTAATCCTAGCTAACAATGCGCAGGGCTCACTGCTGAATAATGCATAATAATAATAGGCAGCATAGGATAAAGGAAGGCACATCAATGGGCGACAAAAACAGGCTATGCAATTGAATAGGATTGTAATCGTAGCAGCAGCAGTAACAATGCCTAGTGCAAGAAATGTACGGAAAGATAGGCGATATCTGGGGAAGAGAATGGCTCTGCTTGCCTGCAAGCTCGACGGTAGTAGTAGGGTCGTCGACGACGTAGTCGTACTCAGCAGCGGTGTAGTCGACGGCAGCAGCAGGGTCTACCGGAGATTAAGGGGGGGGGAAGAAACAGTAAATACACAGAAAGAAAATACAAACAGATGCATGACATGATAGATGAAATGTTAACAGTATTCTAACGCAGTGCAATGCACGCTGCTCGGAACGGAAATTCATCTGAGGATGAACTACCGGCTCCGGGTGATTACCGGACAGGGTGTCCGGATGGGGAAGGATCAAGCCGGAGGTGTCGTGGTTACGGGAACAACATAAGGGGGGTGTATCCGTGCTAGTTGATCTATTCCGAGAAACATTCGTGTTCGGAATAAATTCATCCGGGCACTCTAACAGTACCGGACAATTTATCGCACAGTCGGTCCGGAGGGGGAATGTTCGAGGTTCATTGTGTTAGAGGGGTGTGGTAGACATACGGATAGTGTATTTGTATTTGTTATATTTTTCTGATCAACTTTCATGTATAAAGTTTTTGAATCCGAGTTACGGTTTAAAAGTTATTGAATTTCAAAGTTTAAATCAATTTAAATGATTTTCGGGATTTCTTTTATTATTTATTCAACATTATCCAGAACATTATCCAAAACAGTGCTGACATGTGGGACCCACATGTCAGCCTCTGTTATTTATAAAACATTTAATTAAATTACAAAAATGCCTCTGGACCCACCTGTCAGCCACTGGAATTTAATTAAATCTCTTAATTAATAAGCTGACAAAGGGGGCCCAGGTGTCATTGACCCAACACTTAATTAACCCTTTTATTCATCCAGTGATTATCCTAATGACTACGGCCCACATGTCAATGACTGAAAGTTATTTTTATTTTAATTAACCAGAGGGGTAATTAACTGGGGCTGGGCCCACTGTCAGTGGCTCATTAGCCACTAACAGCGAACCCGACAGGGAGGACCCACCGGTCAGCGACTCCGGTGAGCTCGCCGGAGGCTTGCCGATGGCGAGGTCGAGCTAACTCGCGATTCCGAGCGCCGTTAGAGGCGCCGCTTGCGGCATTCGACGAAGAACTCGATGCCGCATCGATCTGGAGTGTTCCCACGGGCTGGGACGCACGGAGGTGAGTGCAGCTTCAACAATGGCGGCGAACGGCGTCGGGCTCGAATGGTGAATGCACATACGAGACGAAATCGAGCTAACGGTGGTGCCAAAAAGTACATACGGAATCCTAGCAACGTAATGGAGCAACTGGCGCGGTCTGTGGTGCACGAGAGCTCGAGTTAGGTCGTCAATGGCGGCGGCCAGAGCTCGGCCATTTGGGGGTAACGACTACAGGCTAGGCGGGCGTCTATGGGGGGTTGGGGAAGGGGCGACTGTTCACCGGGGTGTTGTAGCCGAGAGAGTGGGCTCGATGGTGACTTGGAGCGGCCGGAATCGGTCGGGGATCTCGCCGGAGCCGAGGTTGAAGACGAAGCAATCGCGCGCGCAGTGGTGGCTCCGGGCACAGGAGCTTATGCGTGATGGCGAGGACGTCGCCTCCGAGCACTCCGGACACGGTTGCGGGGGCTAAGGTGGTCAATGTCCACGGTGGTTCGTCGAGGTGGCCATGGCGGCGTCGGGCAGTTTTGCCCCGTCGATGGCAAGCGGAGGAGGAGGGGAATGGAGGTGCGGGGGTGTCCAGGGAGTCGAATGGGTTGTCCTTATCGCGATCGCGGCGGCAGGGAGCAGGTGAAGGGCGGGGCCGGCCGGGTAGCGGGGTGCGCACGGCGGCTGCCGTACGGGAGCAGGTGGGGGTGGTTGGGGGAGGAAGAAGACAAGGAAGGTTGGGCTGGGCTGAGGTGGGCCTTGCCCTGGGCGGGTTTTAAGCCTTTTTCAATTTATTTTGTTTTGCTGTTTATCCTATTTCTTTCTGTAATTGATTTATTAACCCTAGCATTTTTGTAAAAGGTTATTAGTGTTTGTAAATTAGGTTTACATATTACTAAGGTGCCACAAAAGTTTTTGCAGCAGAATAAAATCATTAGATATTTATTTTAAATATTAAATGCCCAAAGTAGGGGTTTTAACCTACTAGTTGAATTGTTTGGAATTTTCTGTAACTTCAAAAATTACCAAAGTTGGTCCAACATGATTATAATGATTTTAGGCAATTTACAAAAATAGTTCCATGATTTTTGGAACATCTTTATTTGAGCACTTTTGTTTTATTTTCCATTAAAAGTAGTTTCAACTAGGGTTTGGTTTGTTAGATGAGCAAGGTGCATTTGGCTTTGGGTTTTGATCCCAAGGCTCAAGTACATGGAGCATGGGGTGTTGATCAATCACAGCAAAATTTGATCATTAGCATCACAAAGTTTTATCAAGTACAAGGGAGATCAAACAGTGATAATCCAACAGTGATGATCAACAGTGATGATGGTTACTGTTACAGCAATTGAGGGTGTTACAATTATACCCCACTACAAGAATTCTCGTCCCGAGAATTTAAGTGGTAGCGAGGAAAAGATCGGGGTATTCATCGCGAAGGCGATCTTCACGTTCCCAAGTGGCTTCATCTTCAGAATGATTCGACCACTGGACCTTGAGGAACTTGACGGTCTTGTTGCGAGTTCGACGCTCAGACTGATCGAGAATGCGGCTCGGATGTTCTCGATAAGTCAAGTCTTGTTGCATCTCGATCATATCATGATCCACTTCGCGGATAGGATCCTTGAAGCAGCGACGGAGTTGCGACACGTGGAAGACATCGTGGACTTGGGAGAGGTTCGGCGGCAATTCCAGCCGGTATGCCACGAGTCCACTCCTGGAAAGGATACGGAACGGGCCAATGTAGCGAGGAACCAACTTGCCCTTGATACCGAAGCGATGAGTGCCCCTCATGGGAGTGACACGGAGGTAAGCGTATTCACCAGGCTGATACTCCATTTCACGGTGTTTACGGTCATAGTTGCTCTTCTGACGAGACTGTGCAGCCTTGAGATTTTCTTGCACAATGCGAACTTGTTCTTCAGCTTCTTGGACAAGATCCGGTCCGAAGTAGGGTCGTTCCCCAGTTCCTGACCAATTCAGGGGGGTTCGACATTTACGTCCGTATAGACCTTCGAAGGGGGCCATCTTCAAGCTAGCCTGATAGCTATTGTTGTACGAGAATTCCGCGTACGGGAGGCCATCCTCCCATTTCATGCCGAAAGAAAGGACACAAGCGCGAAGCATGTCTTCCAGCACTTGATTGACTCTTTCAACTTGGCCTTGCGACTGGGGGTGATAAGCGGTGCTGAGATTCAGACGAGTCCTGAAAGCTTCCATGAAACTATTCCAGTATCGTGAGGTGAAAATGCTGCCACGGTCTGAACTGATCTCCATCGGAATACCGTGGAGTGACACAGTTCGAGAGATATACAAGTGTGCTAACTGACTAGCAGTGATAGTCTCCTTGACCGGCAGGAAGTGTGCAATCTTGGAAAATCGGTGGATGACGACAAAGATTGCATCGTTACCTTTCTGTGACTTAGGAAAACCGGTGACGAAGTCCATCTCGACTTTGTCCCACTTCCAATCAGGAGGAGGGAGTGGTCGCAACCAACCAGCAGGTTTCTGATGTCCGGCTTTGACGCGACTGCAAACGTCACACTGAGAAACATAGCGGGCGATGTATTGCTTCATGTAAGGCCACCAGTACTGTTGACGAAGGTCTTTATACATCTTGGTACTGCCAGGGTGGATTGACAAGGGAGAATTATGGGCTTCTTCCATGATATACGGACCACAGTTAATGAGGACCGGGCTCACAGGGACTACTAAGCGGCGCTTGAAGTACACAGTATCACCATCATTGGCATCAATGGTAAAAGAGGAGGGCTTTCCTTCTGCGATGTCCTGCTTGATCTTCACAATGTCAGGGGCCAGGGATTGTCTACTCTTGATAAGGGCGTCGAGTTTTGACTCGAGAACCAGGTTATTGACGTAACCTTGAGGAACAATCTCGAGGTTCAACTTGCGAAACTCTTCATACAGAAGTGGTTGCTGCACCTGAACCTCAAGTTCAGAACAGTAAGCTTTGCGGCTCAAGGCATCGGCCATTACATTAGCCTTGCCCGGGGTATACGAAATATCCATGTTGAAGTCGGCTATTGTCTCGAGCCATCGTTGTTGACGAAGATTCAGGTCTGGCTGAGTAAACAGGTACTTCAGACTTTGGTGATCGGTGTAGACCTCACAACGATTACCGACGAGGTAATGTCACCACAGCTTCAATGCATAAATTACTGCTGCCAATTCGAGATCATGCGTTGGGTATTTGTCTTCGTGAGTACGCAACTGACGAGAGCCATAAGCAATCACCTTGCGCTCTTGCAACAGGACACAGCCCAATCCTTGATGAGACGCGTCGCAATATATCACGAAGTCCTTCTGAGTATCAGGGGGAGCGAGCACCGGGGGAGAAGTTAGCTTGTCCTTGAGTGCTTGAAAACTTTCTTGACATTTATCTGTCCACTCAAACTTGACGCCTTTGTGAAGCAGATTAGTCAGAGGCCTGGCAATCTTGGAGAAATTCTCGACGAAACGGCGGCAATATCTAGCGAGCCCGAGAAAACTGCGGACTTGCTTGACGGTCTTGGGAGGAGTCCAGTCAAGAATAGCCTGGATACGTTCTGGGGTGACGGCAATGCCATCCTTGGAAATCACATGTCCAAGGTAGGTTACTTCGGGAAGCCAGAACTCACACTTAGAATACTTAGCGTAGAGTTTGTGTTCTCGAAGCTTCTCCAGTATAAGACGAAGATGTTCAGCATGTTCTTCTTCATTCTTGTAATATATCAATATATCATCCAGATAAACCACGACGAACTGGTCGAGGTACTCCATGAAAATATAATTCATCAATCTGGATAAGGTGGCTGGAGCATTGGTTAAGCCAAAGGACATGACGGTGTACTCGTATGAACCATAGCGAGTAATGAAGGCAGTCTTCGGAATGTCCTCATCACGGACTCGGATTTGGTGATAACCCAACCTCAAGTCGAGTTTAGAAAACACCTTGGATCCGGCAAGTTGATCATACAGATCGTTGATCCAGGGAAGTGGGTATTTGTTCTGGATGGTGGCTTGGTTAATGGGCCGATTATCTTGGACCAATCGGTTTGTCCCATCGCTCTTCTTGACAAAGAGTGAAGGTGCTCCCCAAGCTGAGGAGCTGGGGCGAATGAATCCTTTCTGAAGTGCCTTGTCGATTTCCTCCTTAAGTTCAAGGAGTTCATGTGGCGGCATTTTGTAAGGACGCTTGGCAATAGGAACAGTGCCTGGCTTCAAGTCGATGACGAATTCAACTTCTCTGATCGGGGGTATTCCCGACAGTTCTTCTGGGAAGACGTCGGGAAAATCGCGAACGACCGGAACGTTCTCGATGCCTTTCAAAGGTGAGACATTCAAAGCATTCATCATAAAGATCTGTGTTTCAGCATTACGGGTAACTCGGGCGGTGTGGTTAACGATCCCACCGGAGGGGTGAAAAAGTGGACAGACTTGGTTCCACAATACAGTGCGGCATCGTGAAATTTGAACCAATCCATTCCCAGAATGAGGTCTATGGTGGAAGACTTCAGGAGGATGGGTGATGCAAAGAATTCAACTCCTTCGATTTCAATGGTGGTGTTTGGCACTATCATGGTGGTTCGGCATTGGCCAATCGGGGTGCGAACAACCATCGGTGGTTTCATCGTTTCGTACTTGAAGTTATGCGAAAATGCAAATGCTTCCGACAAGAATGAATGCGATGCTCCTGTATCAAATAAAACAGCAGAAGATACAGAATTAACGAGAAGGGTACCCATCACGGTAGCGGGTTGTTTCTGAGCTTCTTCAACATTGACGTGGTTAGCATGTCCACGAGCATAAGCAGCAGACCCAGTATTATAGTTGGGGGTCCGGTTGTTGCCACGGCCATTTCCACGGCCAGCGGGGTGAACTACCAGTTGCTTCTGTTTCTGGGGGCACTCCCTGGAAAAATGCCCCGGTTGGCGGCACGTGAAGCATAATCCATCCTGAGGACGAAGGGGTGTAGCATTGGGGGGTGCAGGCAGAGCTCTTGGCATCTGAGGTGGCGGAGGCAGACGGGGTGCAGCATAAGACGGCCTTGGAGCAGGGACAGCTGAATGAGTCACACTGGTAGGGAGCCAGAAACGGCGCTTCTGCGTTGCGCCCGAAGATGAGCCAACGTCACGATAATGCTTCAGAGAGTTCTTGTGCTCCATCTGGGCAGTCTCGACGGTGATAGCCTTGTTCACCAAGGTGGTGAAGTTGGCGAAATCATGAACGGCAAGAGCGAGCCTGAGTTCTGGGTTGAGGCCACGACGGAACTTCTGCTGCCTGCGAGCATCAGTGGTGATCTCTCCTTCCGCCTAGCGAGAGAGGTTGAGGAACTCGCGCTGATAGGCCTCAACAGTCATGTCGCCCTGAGTGAGGTTACGGAATTCTTCCGCCTTACGATCCATGATCCCCTGAGGAATGTAGCGGGCGCAGAAAGCAGACTGGAATTCATCCCAAGTGATGACTTCTTCGACTGGCAGGGAACGCTTGTGGGTGCTCCACCACTGAGCAGCGGCGCCTTTCAGATGGTAAGACGCACAGTTCACATAGTCGGCTGGATCGACATTAGCAGACTCCAGCTCGTGAGTGATGTCGCGAAGCCAGTCATCAGCATCCAGCGGCTGAACAGTGTTGCGGAACATAGTGGGGTTGAGGCGGGTGAAGTCGTGCAGAGTCACGGTGGCATGCTGATGGTGGTGCCCATTCTGATTCGGCTGGGGGAACTGAGCCATGATGTTCTGCATGAACTGACGATTCATCTCGAACTGCTGCATCATCGCGGCCATGTAATCCGGCGGCGGAGGTGGGTCGTTGGCAGCACGACCACGACCACGACCACCACGACCCGCCATCCTGCTAGAATTTAACAGGGGTATTTCAGAGATGAAAATTTAACGAGATACCGGAATCAAGCCTGAAGTAAAACGACAACGAAAAGGAGGCGCAGATATATAACGGAGTAGTCATATAAGACATACACATTCGCACACAGAGTCAATCGAAAATCGGGCAGCGTAACGTCATAGAAATTAAGGAAAAAGGACTCTCTAGGCGGCGCGTAGACCGCGGTAAGGATTACACGACGCGACATAGATTCCACTATGTCAATCACGCCGCAAGAAAACTGTTGGCCACAGGAGTTGATGCCAGAGAACGCGCGGCCTGCCCAGAATGAGAATAGGATCCGCGGTCCGGGACCTGGGGTACGACTCCTGCGACACGACTCAATCAATGGGGGAAGCACCAAACATGCCGGGTGAAATCAACAGAACATGATCCTAATGTCAGCTTTTGTAAAACTTACCAGCAAGGATAAGAGAGCAGATTCCCAGAGCATAGGTAAGGAGAAAAGGATCCTAATACCATAGATATCACACGTAGTGACATCGATGTGGGCCCGTAAGCCAAATATTAAGTTAGCAAAATAGTTTTTCAAAGTCTAGACTCAACATCGACCAAGTAGTGGTGGCGTGGCTTCCTACAGACAGTCGGCTCTGATACCAACTTGTGACGCCCCCAAAATCAGACCGTGTACAGTAATCATACACACAGGGTACACGACTGAGATTAGGGTGCCACGGTGATAATATCACAGCACAACACTAAACACAAAAGGATAAACAAATATGTTACAATAGAGGGGGTCACGCGGACCCGAATACATAAGCCATACAAGCCATAATATCTGAGTACAGACATAGTTAGTCAAGTTTTGCCTTAAGAAGGCTAGCACAAATCACATCAGAGATACAGAACGAAAAGGCGACGCCTCCTGCCTGGGATCCACAGAACTACTCCTGGTCAACGGGGAACTCGACGTCGTAGTAGGCGCCTCTGGGGTACTCCTGCTCCTAGGCTCCAACGTCGGCTGCAGCGGCCGATCAGGCAAAACAGTAAAGGAAATAAAGCAGGTGAGTATCTAGTATACCCGCGAGTCTTACGTCCGCTACTAAGCATTATGTATTGTATCAACGGAAAGAAGAGGCTGTATATAGTGGACTGAAAGTCAGAAATTCAGAGCAAGGGTAAGAAGCTAGGCCTATCGAAGACTAGCATCTTCCGACGATGTCTTGCAGCATGAGGTAAGAATCAGCCAACAGTTTATATAAAGCATAAAGTAACAATGCAGCAGAAGTTGCTGCAGCATTGTATAATAATAAGTTGTAATAATAATTAACAATGCCTCCGAGTTCACCTCCTCGACATCCCCGCGAGGAAGAGAATCCGGAACCATACAGTTTAATAATAGTTTCTAGTTGTAAGATCCAGCTTCAGCATAAAACATCCTGTTACCGTGGACACGGCTATTCGAATAGATTAATCTTCCCTTCAGGGGTGCACTTGTGTTACGCTACACGCACGGATCTCCAGGGTGGCGGGAACCTTGTTAGGGAACGCTCCACCGAGGCTATCCGACACTTCATAGCCCATCTTTCGAACTCAACAGAGAGGTCATCCGCCGGACTATATCCTATGTACGCGGGGTTTTGGACCGTAACCCCGACGTACTCCTGCACGGTGCGAGGCTGGCCGGCGAAGTTAAAGAAAATCCAAATAAGACACCACTGCGCGAGCAAATAAGACATCACCACTTCCCGGCGCAGGCCGCGGTACTGCTGACGTCTGAAGAGTCCTCGGACGACACTACGAAGCAGAGGAGCCCATAACTCGTAATTCCCACGGGTAGGTAGTGCGTACATGGCATATAGCCAACTCAAGACATTCACTGAACCATTTAGCATTTTAATTAACCTGCGTGACAACCGTTATCGTTGCCTCGACTTAACCGACCCGCGGACAACGACAGCAGCCAGGACCACCAGTACATCGGTGCCTGCCCCGTCGTCCCACCAAGTCACTGCGGTTACCAACAAGGTGAACCGTCTCCTTACCTTGTCTGGCGTGTGCTCCTGGAGGAGCTCGACTTTCGTGGGTTGGTAACTCTCGCGGCCAACGATCAGGGGCCAAGCACACCGGTACACTGGTCGTACCCTCCCTGTCGTCCCGTCGCAATACCTCTCGCGGGCACCGTTGGGTCACCCGACTTCTTACCTGAAGAACAACCGTTTACAGGACCCTATGGCGGCAAGACGAAGTCAGCCTCGAGTGGAGTACAAAGATTACTCCTTGCTAGCTCACACTTGAGGTGACTAGGCATAACCCAGATAGGGGCCTTCGACGGTGTCTGCATTGTATCGTACCTGTGCAGTTATAATATTTGTATCCGCGTTCACTCCCCTGAGTGATCACGGCCCGCTATCTAATCCTAGCTAACAATGCGCAGGGCTCACTGCTGAATAATGCATAATAATAATAATAGGCAGCATAGGATAAAGGAAGGCACATCAATGGGCGACAAAAACAGGCTATGCAATTGAATAGGATTGTAATCGTAGCAGCAGCAGTAACAATGCCTAGTGCAAGAAATGTACGGAAAGATAGGCGATATCTGGGGAAGAGAATGGCTCTGCTTGCCTGCAAGCTCGACGGTAGTAGTAGGGTCGTTGACGACGTAGTCGTACTCAGCAGCGGTGTAGTTGACGGCAGCAGCGAGTTCTACCGGAGATTAAGGGGGGGGGGAGAAAAGTAAATACATAGAAAGAAAATAGAAACAGATGCATGACATGATAGATGAAATGTTAACGGTATTCTAACGCAGTGCAATGCACGTTGCTCGGTACGGAAATTCATCTGAGGATGAACTACCGGCTCCGGGTGATTACCGGACAGGGTGTCCGGAGGGGGAAGGATCAAGCCAGAGGTGTCGTGGTTACCGGAACAACAAAAGGGGGGTGTATCCGTGCTAGTTGATCTATTCCGAGAAACATTCGTGTTCGGAATAAATTCATCCGGGCACTCTAACAGTAACGGACAATTTATCGCACAGTCGGTCCGGAGGGGGAATGTTCGAGGTTCATTGTGTTATAGGGGTGTGGTAGACATACGGATAGCGTATTTTTATTCGTTATATTTTTCTGATCAACTTTCATGTATAAAGTTTTTGAATCCGAGTTACGGTTTAAAAGTTATTGAATTTCAAAGTTTAAATCAATTTAAATGATTTTCTGGATTTCTTTTATTATTTATTCAACATTATCCAAAACATTATCCACAACATTATCCAAAACAGTGCTGACATGTGGTTCCACCTCTGGACCCACCTGTTATTTATAAAACATTTAATTAAATTAGAAAAATGCCTCTGGACCCACCTGTCAGCCACTGGAATTTAATTAAATCTCTTAATTAATAAGCTGACAAAGGGGGCCCAGGTGTCATTGACCCAGCACTTAATTACCCCTTTTATTAATCCAGTGATTATCCTAATTACTACGGCCCACATGTCAGTGGCTGAAAGTTATTTTTATTTTTATTAAGCAGAGGGATAATTAACTGGGGCTGGGCCCACTGTAAGTGGCTCATTAGCCACTAACAGCGAACCCGACAGGGAGGACCCACCGGTAAGCGACTCCGGTGAGCTCGCCGGAGGCTCGCCGGCGGCGAGGTCGAGCTAAATCGCGATTCCGAGCGCCGTTAGAGGCGCCGCTTGCGGCATTCGCCGAAGAACTCGACGCCGCATCGATCTGGAGTGTTCCCGCGGGCTGGGACGCACGGAGGTGAGTGCAGCTTCAACAATGGCGGCGAACGGCGTCGGGCTCCAATGGTGAATGCACATACGAGACGAAATCGAGCTAACGGTGGTGCCAAAAAGTACATACGGAATCCTAGCAACATAATGGAGCAACTGGCGCGGTCTGTGGTGCATGAGAGCTCGAGTTAGGTCGTCAATGGCGGCGGCCAGAGCTCGGCCATTTGGGGGTAACGACTACAGGCTAGGCGAGCGTCTATGGGGGGTTGGGGAAGGGGCAACTGCTCACCGGGGTGTTGTAGCCGAGAGAGTGGGCTCGATGGTGACTTGGAGCGGCCGGAATTGGTCGCGGATCTCGCCGGAGCCGAGGTTGAAGACGAAGCAATCGCGCGCGCAGTGGTGGCTCCGGGCACGGGAGCTTCTGCGTGATGGCGAGGACGTCGCCTCCGAGCACTCCGGACACGGTTGCGGGGGCTAAGGTGGTCAATGGCCATGGTGGTTCGTCGAGGTGGCCATGGCGGCGTCGGGCAGTTTTGCCCCGTCGATGGCAAGCGGAGGAGGAGGGGAATGGAGGTGCAGGGGTGTCCAGGGGGTCGAACGGGTTGTCCTTATCGCGACCGCGGCGGCAGGGAGCAGGTGAAGGGCGGGGTCGGCCTGGCAGCGGGGTGCCCACGGCGGCCGCCGTACGGGAGCAGGTGGGGTGGTTGGGGGAGGAAGAAGACAAGGAAGGTTGGGCTGGGCTGAGGTGGGCCTCGCCCTGGGCGGGTTTTAAGCCTTTTTCAATTTATTTTGTTTTGCTGTTTATCCTATTTCTTTCTGTAATTGATTTATTAACCCTAGCATTTTTGTAAAAGGTTATTAGTGTTTGTAAATTAGGTTTACATATTACTAAGGTGCCACAAAAGTTTTTGCAGCAGAATAAAATCATTAGATATTTATTTTAAATATTAAATGCCCAAAGTAGGGGTTTTAACCTACTGTTTGAATTGTTTGGAATTTTCTGTAACTTCAAAAATTACCAAAGTTGGTCCAACATGATTATAATGATTTTAGACAATTTACAAAAATAGTTCCATGATTTTTGGAACATCTTTATTTGAGCACTTTTGTTTTATTTTCCATTAAAAGTAGTTTCAACTAGGGTTTGGTTTGTTAGATGAGCAAGGTGCATTTGGCTTTGGGTTTTGATCCCAAGGCTCAAGTACATGGTGCATGGGGTGTTGATCAATCACAGCAAGGTTTGATCATTAGCATCACAAAGTTTTATCAAGTACAAGGGAGATCAAACAGTGATAATCCAACAGTGATGATCAACAGTGATGATGATTACTATTACAGCAACTGAGGGTGTTACAGGGGGCCACCCGGATTTGTTCGTTGTTAGTTAGAGGGACCTGTCGTTTCGGATCTCTCGGAACTAAATCATAAAATGGTTGCCTATGATGGGTAGCAACGGAGAGAGATGGGCGTGCGTGCGGAGCCTCGTAATGGGAAGTTGGTACACCCCTTCAGGGTTAAATCTTTTCGAGAAGCCGTGTCCACGGTTATGGACGACTTGAGACCTACTCCTTGTTCATAGACAACAACAACTGGGATAATCTTAATATAACTTGATCAACGTGTGTGTGTGCCTTGACTGCTTCTTCTTCGTCGGGATGCGAAGAGGAGGACAAGGATAGGATAGGTGTTATGTTTGCGTATGTAGGTGGATAGCAGACTTGTTGGGGGCGATTCCTCATCGAATGCTTGGCTTCTTATCTTACTCTCTAGATCGTTATCCACTTCCTAAATGCTAGTGCGGAAGCAACCTCACCACTTACCCCTTCCTTACCGTAAACTACTAGTTGTCCTAGAATGACGAGTGATGAAGTCCTTGCTGGGTCAGATGACCACTACAGTTGGATGCTGAGTACTTCTGTACTTATGATACTACCCCCAAACTCTTTTCAGGGTTCTTGATCGACAAAAGGTATGGTGATCGAATTTTCACGTGGAGACTCGAAGACGACTAGTTAGGCGGATCCCGGCGGAGGGCCTGGACCCGCGTGGTTATGGGATCGATGTTTTTCTCTTTGCCAGTAGGCTTTTGATTGTAGGCTGTACTCAGACATGTACCTTCAGCTATTGTATTGTATTTGAGGCAGTTATATGCCGATTGTATGAGATGTTGTATCCTGTATCTGTAAAGTTGTGATATCATGTTGGAAATCCAGGGCATATGACTCCGTCATATGTCGCGGTGGGACCGATATGTGCTTCGTCCCCGGATCTGGATGGAAACATCTAGATCTGGAACAGTACCGCATATCGGGCCTTACATTGATGACATTCTCATCTACTAGAAGAACGAAGAAGAACATGCCGAACATCTTAGGCTGGTATTGATGAAACTTGGAGAGCATCGCCTATATGCCAAATTCTCAAAGTGTGAATTCTGGCTACTAGAAGTGACCTATCTAGGCCACGTGATTTCTACCAAATGCATTGCTGTCAATCCCGAGAGAGTTCAGGCCGTCCTTGAGTGGACTCCACCTGAATCGGTTAAGCAAGTTATGAGTTTTCTTGGCTTAGCAAGCTATTGCCGCCGCTTCGTTGAGAACTTCTCCAAAGTTGCAAAGACTCTAACTGAACTCCTCAAGAAAGATAAGAAATTCCAATGGACCCCCAAGTGCGAGGAAAGCTTTCAAGAGCTAAAAAGAAGATTGACTTGTGCACCCGTACTTGCGCCTCCAGACGCCAACAAGAATTTCGAGATCTATTGTGATGCTTCACGGCAAGGATTAGGATGCATACTTATGCAAGATAGACATGTGGTAGCTTATGCTTCACGCCAGTTGCGGCCACATGAGGAGAACTATCCTACCCATGATTTTGAACTCGCTGCCGTAGTTCATGCCCTAAAGACTTGGCGACATTACCTCCTTGGTAATCATTCTGAGATATATTCCGACCAGCAAAGCCTCAAATACATATTCACCCAGCCAGATCTTAATCTCAGGCAAATACGCTGGATTGAGTTGATAAAAGATTATGAGTTAGGAATTTCTTATACCCCAGGCAAAGCCAATGTCATGGCTGATGCACTAAGTCGTAAGTCCTATTGTAACAACCTCACGTTACAACAGTATCAACCACTTCTCTATGAGGAACTTCGAAATCTTAATCTTGAGATTGTTCCTTATGGATTCCTTTCCACTTTGGTAGTGAAACCAACTCTTGAGGATCAAATCGAAGCTGCACAAAAACGTGCTCGAGGTATCCGATACATCAAAGAAAACATTGCTAGTGGTAAGGCTAAATGTTTTACCATAGACAATGAAGGTATCGTATACTTTGAGAACAGGATAGTAGTACCAAAGAATAAGAACCTTAGACAGCTGATCCTTAAAGAAGCCCATGAATCTCTCCTCTCGATTCATCCCGGTGGTACATAAATGTATCAAGATCTACACCAAAGATTTTGGTGGACTAGGATGAAGACAGAAATTGCTCAGTTCATTGCTGAATGTGATGTTTGTCGTCGCGTTAAGGCAGAACATCAAAGACATCCTGGTACTCGTAGACCTTTGCCTATCCCTGAGTGGAAATTGGATAAAGTCAGTATGGACTTCATCACTAGCTTTCCAAAAACCCAGAAAGGAAATGATGCCATCTTCGTTGTCATTGATAGACTTTCCAAAGTTGCTCACTTCCTTCCCATTCGCGAGTCTATAAATTCTAGCCAGTTAGCGGACTTGTATGTCTCCCGAATAGTTTCTCTTCATGGTGTTCCTTTGGAAATCAATTCAGACCGTGGTAGTCTTTTCACTTCTCGATTTTGGGAAAGTTTCCAGAATGCTATGGGAACCCACCTCTCCTTTAGCACCGCTTATCACCCGCAGTCCAGTGGTCAAGTAGAAAGGGTAAATCGAATTCTCGAAGACATGCTTAGAGCTTGTGTTATCTCTTTCGGAAAGAAATGGGAGAATTCTCTTCCTTTTTCTGAATTTGCGTATAACAATAGCTTCCAATCTAGTTTGGGCATGGCTCCTTTTGAATTTCTGTATGGACGGAAATGTCGAACACCCCTAAACTGGTCAGGAACTGGTGAAAGACAATTCTTTGGAGCGGATATGATTCAGGATGTAGAAGAGCAGGTTCGCATTGTTCGTGAGAAATTTAAGACAACCCAATATCGTCAGAAAAGCTATTATGATCGTCATCATAGGGAAGAAAGCTATAATCTGGATGAGTAGGCTTACCTCTGGGTTACTCCTCTGAAGGGTACCCATCACTTCGGTATCAAAGGCAAGTTGGCCCCACGTTACATCGGTCCCTTTCGCATTCTCGCAAAACGTGGAGAAGTTGCCTACCAATTGGAACTACCCTCTCACCTCTCCCAGGTTCATGATGTCTTCCATGTCTCTCAACTCAGGCGTTGCTTCAAGGACCCCATCCGCGAAGTAGACCACGAAACGCTTGATCTCCAAGATAACCTTTCATATCGAGAGTACCCTGTTCGTATTCTTGATGAAGCCGAGCGTAGCACCAGACATCAGAAGATCAGATTCCTCAAAGTGAAGTGGTCACATCATTGAGAGAAAGAAGCCACCTGGGAACGGGAGGATCGTCTACGAGCTGAGTACACCACCCTCTTCCCGACGACTTCTGAATCTCGGGACGAGATTCTTTTGAGTGGGGGCGAGTTGTTAGAACCCTAATTTAGGTTTGTGCTTTGCTAAGTTTGCATTTTTGCATCATGAAATTTTTTGCAAAAGAAAAAGAATTGGGGAGCAGAAAAGCCCCAAAATATTTTAATAAAAGGCCAGACAAAAATCTTTTTCCAAAAATGATTTGAACTTATTGAAAAGTCTCATAAATGGGCATGATCACCTTTCAAGTGAAGTGGGTCCCACTCCATGCTCAAAGAATTCTCAAAAATTCCAAAATGCCCTTGGAAATTAATTAAATAATGTATTTGCAATTGGAATTTAATAAATAAAATTCCAATAATTCTAAAACTTTGTGAGGGGATTTATATATGTCCTCTAAGATCATATAAAAGTTTTTGGAATTTATTAAAATGTTTTAGTTGCAAAATCAAAACAAAACAAAAATACAGAAAAGAAAGAAAAGAGAAAATTAGAGAAAGAGGGGCGGGGCCTACTTACCAGGCAGCCAGCGGCCCAGCCCACCAGGGGCAGGGGCATCTTCTTCCCCTGGTCAGCAGAGCACGCCTCTGCTTGGCGTGCATGCCGCAGCGCGCCGGCCACCTCCTGCTTTCCCTCGTCGTCTTTTGTCGCCGTGGAGCCGCCTGGAACCGCCCCCAGTCTTTTTCCCCCTTCCCCTGGTCGCCGTTCTCTTTCCCTCTCTGTTTTCGCGCAACCCCGAGCCGCCCCGAGAGCTCGCCGGAGAGCACCTCAGTGCACCATCGTGGCCAACGTCCTCAAATCTCCATGCAACCTTGTCCAGGAGGATCTCCGCCGTGGACTTCGTCTTCAAGCGCATCCAATCGATCTCAAAGTCCCCGAGGACGATGCCCTTCTCACCGAACCACCGCCGGCCGCCATGGATTCCGGCAAGAAATTGCACGCCGTCACGCCCTCCCCGGCCCTGCCGTACTTCTCAACACGCTCAGGGTGAGACCCTCTTCCGTTTCCCCTCCCTGTTCTCCACCCCGCACACCCCGTCGCGTTTCCTCGTCGGACCCGAGCACGGCCGCCGTGGGCTTGCTCGTCGGCGTGGCTACGGGCCCTCCCGGGATGCCCCGTATGCACCATCAGGTGAGGGAGGCCGCGGGCTACCCGCTGGTGCCCTCCTACTCCACCCCCGTGCCCTCCGGTGAGGCGCCACCGTGTCCAGAGGCGCCGGCGGCTAGCCACCGGCCGTTTAGCCCCTAATCCCCCTGCTAACCACCCCCCAAGCCACGAACAAGTGGGCCAACCCGCTAATTAATCTCATGTTTATTTTAAATCAATTTAATTAACCCCCTGAGCCTATGACAGCCGGGCCCCACTAGTCATTTGGACCATTCAACCCCCTGACATCATGCTGACGCAAGCATGACGCAATAAATCCCTTTTCCAGTAAAAAAACAATTCCAGAAATTCCATAAAATATTCAAAACTTTGAATTTGAATAACTTTTAAACCGCAACTCGGATTGAAATGTTTTTTATATGAAAATTGATCAGAATAAAATTCCCTATCGAAATATGCAACGTACAACCATATCTGAATTGATTATGTTGAAGAACCAGTAGCATTTTGCTATATGGAATATTTGGTATAATTCAATTAAAATGCCAACACCAATTCAACTTGATTCATTGCTATGCAATACTTATCACATGCACATCAGAAGCATAACACACCAATGATCATCATCAAATCATGCCATATTGTTTGAGCATTGTAATTTGTCAATTGTGTGCTTTACTTCCAGTGCTTCGTTGTTTGCATCTTCTCGGTAGAGCTGATCTCAGAGACGAGTTCAACCTCACGTCAGAAGTACAGTACCTCGTGATCGTTAGCAAGGCAAGCACCCCCTCTTTGAGCATGTCGATAAAATCCCAATTCCCTCTCATTCTTGCTTATGCATGTTTAGGATGTCACCATGATACGTTCTACTGCTAGTTGAACCCATTCCTTTGCATGACCTATCATTTTTTCACAGTAGTGAGAAAACCACAATCCTAGGAGATCTAGGAGTTGACTGATATCATGTGGCCCCTGCAACTGTTACAGCTTATTGCATGCTTAGAGGTTATAATGAGGCTACTTTGTTGTGAGTCGGGATGGTAGTGATCATGTGAATGATGGTGGTAACGTGTTGGTGAATTTGACCTAAACATGGTGAACGATGAGAGGCTGTGTAGGAGTACACAGTGGGTTGTCTCATTGAACACTGCCTTAAGCCCGAGTTCTTGTGTTGTTATCCAAGACTAAGAGTACGTCCACACATTGGGCTCACTGGCCCCTCTCGGCCTAGTACCTCACCCCGGACCAAGTCCAGGAGTCACAAGTAGTTCCAACTTTAAACGATCTCAGGCAGGTACATCAAGGTAAGTGGTGGACGTAGGTTGTGGGCTCGTTGAATCAAGTGATCATGATCGAGTTGAGCTTGATGGCAGTCACACAACGTTTGAGTCCGCATCGGAAAAATCGGCCGGATTCCTCTCGTGGTCCCAACTCAAATAGGCGACTCCATAGGACTAGAGATGGTGCCGTGAGTGAAGTGTCGTGGCAGCATCCTCGCCGGTACTCACTTGAAGGGTCCATCCCCAGGCGGTAACTGATGAGGCGTGTGTGTAGGAGTACACCCCTACAGGGTTAATGATCTATTCGAATAGCCGTGTCCGCGGTTATGGACTACTTGGAGACCTTTTCTTGATCATAGACAACTTGAACGGTTACTCTAAAATTGCCAAGATAAGCGTGAGTTCTATGGCGTGCTTCCTCGTGGGGAAGTAGGGGAATTATCCATAGTGGCGTATTGGTTGGAGACTTGTTACTTGGACTCATGTACGCTCCTTAACTCATTCTGGTATTCGTAGTACAGGACTAGCCAAGTCAAAGCTGGCACTTCTGCATTGAAACCCCACCTCCCTTTGCCTTGATACATATGCATGAGTAGTATAGTTCCTATGTTAGTCTTGCTGAGTACGTCTTTGTACTCACGTTTTCTTATTCTATGTTTTAGAGACGAGACCACTGACCTTGATGGTAGCCTCTACCTCGAGCTCGACGTGGACCAGGTCGTATAGTTCCAGACAGCAGCCTGTTCCCTTTGGAGGGTCGTTGTATTTTCTTTCAGGCTTCTTAAGCCGTTTGATAAACTGGTCTTTACTAAGACATAATTTGCTTCCGTTGATGTTTGATGTAATGTTGGATCACAACCATGTGATCTCTGCTTGTAATACAACTGCTATGTCTGCTCTGTTTAGCAGAAGTTATAAAGACTATGAGTTTGTAGAGTTCATGTTGTGATTACCTACTGTTTACACTGAACTTGTATGCTGCGTGTATGATTATAACGTGCATGTCTTAGTGTGGGGTTCGATAGCTTAGTTGAGTTGTTGCCGGTGGTCTTTTATACACCAAGTGGCCCTTAGATGTGCGCAGCTTGGGGCATCGCGATGCGATTGCTCGTGACTCTGTCACGTGGCAGACTTTATTGTATGATTGAGCCCGCCCGAGACCCCGAATAAGTGATCGGGCTGGAGTCTGTTTATGTAAGTGTTATAATTCAATCGATAATATGGTTGAGGCGACTTGTCTATGAGATTTCACCACCCATAATCATTTAGACTTGTGAGCGGGCGACAAGGACCCATATCAGTTGATTATCCGGCCTGGATGGGATGCCCCTCACGTTCGATGTTTTCCGAGAGTGTTTTGTGCTTGGCCTTGTCTTCTTAGACAAGTGGGTACGGCTCTCGGCTCTCCATATGATTGATTTGTGACTGGAATTACATACGCAAACCCTGGGTCCCGACAGTTCGCAGATTATTCTAATTTTATCGTTGCAAAGTATTTGCCTCCAGGTTTAACATTTCGTCAAAGGAAGAAGTTCTTCCACGATTTGAGGCATTACTTTTGGGATGACCCTCATCTTTTCAAAGAAGGTCCAGACGGGATCGTGAGAAGATTCATACCGGAACACGAGCAGAAGGACATTCTCAAGCAATGTCACGATAGTCCCTACGGAGGACATCACGCCGGTGAGAGGACCGCACATAAGGTTCTCCAATCAGGTTTTTATTAGCCTACTCTCTTTAACGATGCTAGAAATTATGTTTTATCTTGTGGTAATTGTCAGAGAGTTGGTAATATTAGTAGGAGGAATGAGATGCCTATGAATTACTCTCTAGTGATTGAGCCTTTTGATTGTTGGGGTTTCGATTTTATGGGTCCTTTTCCTCCCTCACACAAGTACACTCACATTTTATTAGTTGTTGATTACGTAACCAAGTGGGTTGAAGCAATCCCCACTGAGAGTGCTGATCAAAAAACATCTTTGAAAATGCTCAAAGATGTATTTTTTCCTAGGTTTGGTGTACCAAGGTAACTTATGACTGATGGAGGATCACACTTCACGCATGGAGCTTTTATAAAAGCTCTAGCCAAGTACGATGTCAATCATAGAATTGATTCACCGTACCATCCTCAAACTAGTGGGCAAGTTGAGCTCACCAATAGAGAGATCAAGTTGATCTTGCAACATACAGTTAATAGTTCTAGAAACGACTGGTCAAAGAAGTTATGAGATGCTTTGTGGGCGTATAGAACTGCTACAAAAACCCTGTGGGCATGTCTTCGTGTAAGATGGTCTATGGCAAGGCTTGCCATTTGCCATTAGAATTAGAACACAAGGCTTTTTGGGCTGTTAGAGAGCTTAATGCTGACCCAAAGTTAGCCGGTGAAAAGAGTCTCATGAACTTGACTTCTCTAGATGAGTGGAGAAGTGAAGCTTACGAGAGTGCTAAAATGTTTAAGGAAAAGGTAAAGAAGTGGCATGATAGAAGGATTCTGAAACGTGAATTTAATGTTGGTGATAAAGTTTTGTTGTTCAGATCTCATTTCAAGTTTTCTCCAGGTAAATTACTTTGTAGATGGAAAGGGCCATTTCATATCGAAGAAGTCTACCGCTCTGGTGCAATCAAGATTAACAATTTTGATGGCACCAAATCTCAAGTTGTGAATGGGTAAAGACTCAAGCATTACATGGCAGGAGACCATGTCAATGTTGATGTAAATTTGATACACACAACGACTCATGAAGAATATGTTGCAGTCCCGTTTCAGACAACGGAAAAAACAAAATAAGAAAAGTTTGTATTACGGTAAGGAAACATCGTGAACCGCCATAAAAGTTCCATATTACAAGTTTTTGCAAAAATAGGAAAATTCAGAGCCTGATTGGAGTCGGAGAGGATCTCCAAGGGGCACAGGCGCACCCCTGGCGTGGCCTGCCCACTAGCCGCGCCGGGTGGCCGCCTGGGAACCCCGGAGTCCGTCTCCGACCCCACTTTGGATTGTTACCTTCCTTTTGTTGCAGAAATTTTTGCTATATATTTGCCCGGATTGCACCGTATGTCGCAATTTCGTGTGTTTTCTTTTCGACCTGTTTCTGCCAGGAAAACTTTCATCTAGACCTAGGTGCCATGGCTTCCCCAAGTTCCCCCAAGGACAAGTCCGTCATCAACGTCATCAACCCTTACCTCGCTGAGGTGGAGAAGCACCCTCAAACCGTTCGGTTGGAGGATGGTGTTCTCCACCAAGAAGATCTAAAGGAACCTGTCAAGGAGGGGAGCATCGAGGCCAGACTTGAAGAAGTGGAGAAAGAAGTCTTCAAGTACAAGAAGATGGTTGAGCGCGGTATTGAAGCCAACTTCGACCTCATGAATGAGCTGAAGGCGTTCTACAAGAAGGAGATGAAGGGGATGTGGTCAAGCATCACCGCAGCAGAAGAAATAATTGAGCTCTAAGGGAAGATTTATGATCTGCACAATCAGAACTATGAGTATGAACTAAAGTTTATGCGCATTGGCTTAGGTGGTGAAAGCAGGATCTTGGAGACTGAAGCCTCTTATGAGACGGGAGAACCCCTTCCATGGAAGCGCTTCGTCAAGGACTACGTGATTAACAACATGAACAGGAATGGGGAGTGAAATATCCTCCGGTAATGGCATCCCCTTAGATTGTTCTAAGCTTGGGAGAGTGTGTGATATCTTTATCTTTATCTTAGTCTTTTAGAGTCAAGTAGAGTCTTATCATTTCTAGGGAAGTTAATATATGAAATGGGTGTTTGCATTGAGGTGTATCACTCCTTTGTGGAGAGTTTGTATCCGTGAGTGTGGAGTCGTCTATGATGGAATATTAATGAGAAGTCTATTGGTTCCTTCGCTGCACTCGGTATTGTCTTCACGCAACCAACCTTATATGGTGATTCTTATGGGGAGTATTGACTTTATATCAGGTATGGCTTTGAAAACTTTATTTAATTTTGGAAAATATAGCTTTGGTCATGAAAAAAATGTATGTTCTCAAGTAACGACATAGCCAAAACCCTTATGTTATTATGCTTGAAGTGTTATGTTGACAAGGAAGACAACTTGATGTGTTATGCTTACCTTAATGTTTATGCTTTATATGCTTTGCATCTAAGTTAGCATCAATTGTCTGTTCTTTCATAGCCTTTGCTAGGAAAACTCTTTGCCGAACAGATTTGTGCTTGTGCATCCATACCCTAAAACCAATATCTTCCATATGAATCCACCATACCTTCCTATTTGTGGTATTTCCCTACCACTCCTAAAAGTATAGAATTTATGTGTTATCCTTAAATGTTCAAAATCTTCTGTCTTGTGCCTCTTGTTTAGCTCATCAGGAAGTAGTAGGTAATTCACGACCTTCTTAAGTTGGACAAGTTTTCCCCGGGATTGCATGTCTAATCTGCAAAACCATAATACGAGGAGGAACTGGCATGAGTCGCCCAGCTCGTAAGATAATACAACAAACAAACCCTACTTCACGCTTTGTCTATGAGAAATCAGAAACTTTGGCAGTGATAAACAAAGGAGATTAAGGGGATGTGGTCGTCCCCACTTCGGAGCCGTTCCTCGTAACTTGTCCAGCTTGAGAAGTAATTGAGCTATCTATTAGCATTCGTTGACAAACTATGCACCTCCCAAAATTTGTTTTCATTCTGTTTGATTTAAGGATAGCACATGAGTTTTCCTTGCTTGCCTATAACAAGGCATGTCTTTTTCTTTTGTGTTGAGTCAGTTCTTCCCACTTCCTTCTTTTCCCAAAGAGAACAGACACTTGATGTTGATGAGGATTCATTCATATAATGCTGCATTAAGTTTTGCCATGCCACATCATTGTTGACATTATCTTTTGATAAGTAAGTTGTTTGCGAAAGATTATGCCAAGCAAGCATCTTCCTTTGTGTTAGCATTTTCACTTCATGAATAATAACATGTTCTCTCAAAATATTCAAATTGTTTCATTATAAAGTGAAGGTTCAAAAGTAAAAGTTATTAATTGTCCTTTACCCAAGGATATGTTTGACATAATTTGATGAGTTTTCTCATCCCTACTTTTGATTATAATTGTTATTACTTTCTAATAAGGGCCTTATGAGTTGATGTTGCTGTTGAGGATGCTTGAGTTTGGTGAAGAAATCATGATCCTTCTTGTACGTATTCTATTTATCGACACTTCACTCTCTAAACTTGTCGACAGGTTTACCGAGCTCAGTATTCGCTTGGGGTCAAGCGAGGTATAAGCTTGGGGGAGTTGATACGTCTAAAGTGCATCACTATTTTATATCGTAATTCACCCCTATTCATTGATATATTTCATGTTATGATGCTATTATTATGTTGTTTTGGCTTGTTTTACAATGTTTTCAACTTTCCGATGCCGAAGCAGCAGAGGCAGGATTCAGTGGTGAAAAGTAGATGAAGAGTTAATGAATCAGAAGACCTCCGAATTACTTTAAAATCGACGGAGACCATTTTCAAGAAGACTGACGGGGAAATGCAAAACTGAGACCAGAGAGGGGCCACCAGGAGCCCAAGCGGCCCCCTGGCGTGGCCCCACCCCTGGCCGCGCCGGGTGGCCGCCTGGACCCCTGAGTCCACCCCAGGCTCCCCCCTCTGGCCTATTTATCCCTCGTCGTCTAAAAACCCTAGAGGAGGAGGATTTTCGCGAGTTCCGCCGCTACTCCGTGGCGGAAACCTACAAAGAAGAAAAGGCATCTCCGGCGGTCAGATTCCGCCGGGGAGAACACCTCCCGGAAGGGGAGATCATCACCATCGTCATCACCATCGTCACGGGCATCATCGAGATCATCATCAACATCATCCCCAACATCAGCACCATCTCCACCACCATCCTATCTCATCTCACAATTGCAACTTGTGTTGTAATCTCTACTATCTATCCCCTCTACTCTATCAGTGTTGATTACTACTTTCTGGTGAATGCTATTGAGTTTTGTTGGAGAAATGGCATTGTGTCCAGATTGTTTATCATCTATTCATCACCACTGATTATGATCTCTTTTATGTCTTGTGAGTAGTTACTTTAGTTCTTGAGGACATGGGAGAAGTCTAGTTGTTAGTAGTCATATGATGTTGAAGTAATATGATTTGTTTGATATTAAACTTGTGTTGTTATTTTCCTAGTGGTGTTGTGTGAGTCGAACACTCAACACTTCGCCTTATTAAGGACCTAGGGGAATGCATTGTGTATAAAGAATGCTTACGGTGGGTTGCCGGAGTGACAGAAACTTGAACCCTAGTTTGCACGCTTTTGCACAAGGGAAGAATGGATAATTGATCATACTGCTATGGTTAGGCTTTTGCCTTAATTACTACCTTGTATTTTTGGATGCTTGCTAGGTGTTTAATCATAAAAGTGCACTTATCTTACTCTAGAAGGTGAACTAGCATAGATCAACCCACTCAACACTTATCAACACATCACATAGTATCGATACGCAATATGGCGAAAGCACGTGAGTATCTCTCCCGTGTGTCCTCAAGAACACTCTAGCCTTTATAAGTCCAGTTGCTAGGCCGATCCTTTGCTCAAAAGGATCTTGCTACTTGTGACTCCTCAGTGCCTTTTACTTTGCTTGATTTTACCTTATTGTTGCTTATACCAAAAATCCCAAAAAAGTTATCTTTCAATGCCTACAGTTATTTCTTTTCCAAAGTCACGTACCTATACCTTCTGCTCCTCGTTGGGTTTGACACTCTTATTTAGCGAAAACGCTACAATCGATCCCCTACATTTGAGGTTCATCAACGAATTGATACCTACTCCTTGTTGATAGATAACACCAACTCAATCATGACTAAAACTTGATCAACATGTGTGTGCCTTGACTGCTTCTTCTTCGCTAGGATGCAAAGGGGAGGACAATGATAGGATAGGTGTTATGTTTGCGTAAGTAGCTGATAACAAGACTTGTTGGAGGCGATTTCTCATTGAATGCTTGGCTCCTCATCTTACACTAAATAGAACGTTATCCACTCATATATTGCTCTGACAGGTCGGCATGGTACTTCCTCTGTCTGTCACGTGGATCTCTCGGGGTCACCCATTGATGACCTCGGGCCTGGTGCATCCATCCGGCCCTGGGTCAACTCTCATGGGTTAGCCCGAATGATCACGCAACTTCTTGGGCCGACAGAACTCAGATAGGGCCGATTTCTCTCTCTTGGGGCAATCGGCACCGACCTAATCAGCTCGGCCTTCTTGAAGGTTTATCTTGTTCTGCTTGGTGTTCCTTAGATCAACGATCCTCAGGTCGGCGACCTTCAAATCGGTCATGTTTAGCTTGGCCTTGCTAAGATCGGCAGTCATCAGATCGGCAATCTTCGTCTTGAAAAGTTATTTCGCCTGGGTGAGCCTACCCGGGGTTCATTCCCATGATAGTAGCCCCTGATGCTGTGGAAGTCCCACATAGAGAAAACGATAGCGGGGCCTGCACAGGTTCCTCCCACAATTATGTTGAATCTGACTGGCTTTTCTCAGCCGTTTGCCCTTCATTTGATCGGGTGCTATCAACGGTCCGGCTGCTCCTCAATCTGTTGATTGCACTGGTTCCGCTCAAATGCTTCTCAACCCTCCGATTGCACCTCAATCGACCGATTGCACTTGTATGATCTCCGATTGCTTCTCAGCTCGACCGATCAACTCCATCGGCTACCTTGACCAGAATGTTGATCGACCCACGTCGCTCCGAATTTGCCGCGTGGTGCAGTTACGGGGCAATGGGAACAAGCTCATCGCCACCGTCACAGACAGCTCGACACCGTCGCCGCTATAGTGGGAACAAGCTCATCGCCGCAACCACTCTTCCCTTCCTACTTCTCACCGCCTCCGTCGTTGCCATTGGTGCTCGCGGCTCGCGACCACTTCCATCCAAGACTTCTTCCGCCCCCGCGCTGGAGGAAGTTGAGATGGGCGCCGCCGCCGCCTCCCGCAGTTCCTGGAAAGGCTCTAAAGTAAACGAGTTAGAGATCTTCCAGCTCCTCCGCACCCACAAGATCTTGGCGAACATTGAGTTCCGCGTTCCCGTGCTCGAGAATGCGTCAGAACCACTGGCCGGCTGTAACGACACGATTCACTAAAGAATCCAAGTCTCTGTGCATTCTGTGCTAGTCCCTGGATCAATAGCTAGCACACACCGTACATGATGTAATATCAAGAATAAACCACATGTCATATATATTACATCAAAGATCCAGTATTACAAATAAACATACCTGCATAGCTCAAGGCTAGCTTACAAATATAATACAGCGGGAAAACAATAAAGAGCTTCGTGGCGTCCATCAACTCCACCGCCATAGTTGAGTATAGACATCGTAACCCTACATCGCATCACTTACTCGTCGTATATAATCCTGCAACACCGAAGGTTACAGCCCGACAACGGGTCAGTACATCTGATTTTTACGGCAAGTCACACGAAAAAGGTATATAACAGACCTATAACTAGATGCAAGGTAAGTCAAAGGAAGGCTTTTGGTTTTATTTTGCAAAAATCTGATTTTTCCCAATCTACCTAGTCAAAATTTTAGTTTAACTTACTACTTAAGATTGAACTGGGTACACCAGTTCCAATCCACACCCTTTATTAAATCTTGCCCACTCAAGTTTTATTAAAGTGTTTCATCTGTCAAGATCCTCCAGTAACAGTAATGTCTAGTTTCTCAAAGTTGTCCATAACCGGCGACACGGCTAATCATGGTTAGTTTTTACTCTGCAGAGGTTAGTACACTTTCCCCGCTGGACTCAACCCGAAGATTGAGACGAAGTCTTTCAGAAGAGGTCACCTACACCCAATGGCAAGCCGGTACCACCTATCACATCTACATTTGCTAGCTTTGCACGGGAGAGGCTTCCTACATAGTACTCAACTAAGCCAGAGCCCATATGACCAGCGGTTGTACATGGAAGCTCCTAGTCACCACGTATGTCTGATCTTTTTGAGTCTGGACGGCGCCCACTTACGTACAAAGGGTAGATACCATGACGTTCTGCCGACCACCAAAACCAACCATTAGGGGTACAACCTGGTCTCGCCTTAGATAAGGCACGAGCCCCCAGGAAGCACTCCCTGCCCGTCCAGAGGTGTATTCTAATTAAAGGTTTTCTAGTCAAGTCTTTAAATCCTCATATAGCTCAATGTAATCTCAAACCAATCCCCGTCTACAAGCATAGAAATATGTAACCAACACGACCTAGGGAGACAAAGAATATAGGATCAGATCATATGGCTATCCTACCAGGTTTGCAGCATCACACTATAATATACACCTACACATGCATAGGGTGACATTTGCTACCTGCATAAGTAAAAATATTGGCTGTGAAATGGTCAAAGTATGACTTGCCTTTTCCATTCGGTGAAGTTCTTCGCTCTCGCGGTCCAGTCAACTCTACTCGTCACACTCCGAGCAAAACTATCGCAAACGAAGGACCTCGAATAAGAAATCACACCACAAGGACAAAACAAAAGATCAACAAAACAATCACAAAGGTTTTAGCAACAAAACAAAAGCTTTGAAGTGCAAGGATGTCGATGTGCTCGAAGTGATAGGTGGAACGTGAACTCGAGAGAGTCGACAGATAAAGAACTATCGGTAAATAATTGTGATCATGGACATTATGAATTCAAGGTGAATATCATGCCCACATGAAAAGTGTATGAATCTTACCAATAACATGTCTCAAATGATCCGATATGCAAAAAGAATCACGTGAAACGGAATACTACAACACAGGTCATAGCGGTTCAAATTTGAATTGAATTTGACTTTAAAAAGATCAAGAAACTTGTGTAATTTTGTGTACACATGATATAGACAGAAAGTACATGACACGAGTGATCCAACGCAAAAAGAATCACTCGATTTGGATCAACGGTTTAAAAGATACGACCTCTGGAATTTGAATTTGAATTTGAAATAAATTCAAATTCAAAAGTGTGCAAAAATTTATTCCATGTTAAAGTACAGAACAACACGAGCGTGTAGGAAAAAGAATCACAGCAATCAGACTTACGGTTGAGGTGATGTTGCGAGTACGGCGTCGGGGTGTTTTCTGCCAACATGGACCTGATCGTAATTATATTTTTTTGTAAAAAGCAATCGGGTCCCTGAACCAAATCTGACCGGTTTTCCTCTTTTTTTAGGGGGTTGGGGGTCAACTCCGGAAAACTTGCCCCGTCGAGCTCCGTTTTCCGGCGAAGTGCTCGGCTCTGGCGAGGGCGGCGTGGGGGCCGGCGAGGGGCGCCGCTTGGGGTGCCGGCGCGGCCACGAGACGACGTGTGGGAGGCGGCGCCTTGGCCGGCGTCGGCTCGGCCGGGAGCTCCGGCGGCGATGGCGCGGTTGCCGACGCGGCGGAGGCGGGCGGCGCGGTGGTGGCGTTGGCGGGCGGCGCGCACAGGAGGTGGCGGCAGTGGGCGCGCTGGGAGGCCGGACGGCGCGGTGGGTGGGGGCGCGACCGCGGCGCACACCGGCGAGGCCTGCCGGCGGCGGCGTGGTGATGGCGGCGGTGGATCCGGCGAGATGGGGCCTGGCGGTGGCGGCGGCTGCGGGTCACGCTGCCTGGGGTTTAGTTTTTTTTGTTTAGAGAGAGAGAGAGAAAGAAAGAAAAGAAAAGGATTTTCGAAATCCTATTTATATACATACTGGGGAAAATAAAAAAACAAAACGGGTCCGTAGATGGTTCTAATTGTGCTTGCGGGCGGAAAAAAACTAATGGGTTGGGCTACAGTCTTTTTATTTTTCTATTAACACTCAACTTCAAACAATTCTACAAAAAAAACTACACATCAGAAAGGAATACGACCTAGTCTTCATGAGTCTTGTTCCACCGGCCACATTATTCATAGAGATTTCACCAACTCGCTTGAGGTCTTCAATCCTTAGCAGAAGAGTGGTCTTCCAAATACCGAACCTTCATGGCTGACAAGGCAGGCGCCAATACTAAACAACTATCGATTTTCTCGTGGTGGTCATCCATAATAATTTTACGGGACACCTGCAGAAAATGGTCTTGGTCTATACTCACCGTATAACTTACTATTATTAACGATCAGCTTATACACGGGTCCACATCGTACCATACTATGGTTTAGGCTTAACATCGTCGCCTCTCTACTATAGGTAAGTCGCTCAATATTTACTATCCCGCATAGCAAGAGCGAATAATAAGGGTAGTCGTCATGGGGGGCCAATCCATTCCGCACCCAAATCATTACCTTGTATATGGTTTAGAGAATCTCACAATCTAACACTCGGTCATCCTCACAAGCATTTCAGAAATTCCTCTTGATCTTGAACTGGGTTCAGACAAATCCATAGTTCTGTAAGCCAAATAAAACATCTATCGTTTCTTCACAACTCTCAGGTTTGCGCAAACTACTATAAAACATGTACTAGTGAACTACAACTTCCTCCAGGATTCTTCCTTCAACAATATTGTTCTTGCTCGTTGTAAGATCCTGGCACATGGAGTTATCCTTGAACTCATCATTGGTTGCATCCATCTTCATTCCAGTCTTGACATTATCAACCATTGTAGTAACTCCTTCCATGTAGGAATTAAGATGAGGGGGAATAGAATGTAGATAGCGAGGTAGAGAGAGATAGAGAGAGATACCCATACAAACATCACTCAAGTTTTGAAAATATAAGTTTTGATGTGTAGCTGTCGGCAAAACAAGAAATGACAGCTCAGAAAAACGATCTAATGGTAGAACTTTAAATCTTTCAGGTCTTCAGTTCTTCGATGATGGTAGCTTCAGTTTTGCATTGTCGAAGAATCTTCGTATCGTCGAGTTACTTGCCAACTTATTCTTGTTGTTGTTATGTCTCCTTCAGTCTTGAAGCATACTAAATAGATGAGGGTCTAAGGTAACGTAAACTTATTCTACTTACGTAGAAGAAACACAAAGCACCACACACAATATCAATAAAAGACATATCAAGGTCAAAAGACACAAGACAAAACTTAAAAAAACAAATCATGACTAAAACATCTAGTTCATCCACATCAAAATTGCATCGATCCATATCTCCGGCTAACATGAAAAGGTAACATCATACACTTAGTGGACACCTAAGAACGTTTTATCCTCCAATCGCCAAACATAAGCCTCATTATGGCGACATC
Source organism: Bromus sterilis (assembly GCA_950022295.1). Taxonomy (NCBI): domain Eukaryota; kingdom Viridiplantae; phylum Streptophyta; class Magnoliopsida; order Poales; family Poaceae; genus Bromus; species Bromus sterilis. Next base: position 215,430,115 of record OX465597.1, read on the forward strand.
TTCTTCTTTATCTTCAGTCCTGGACACATGTTGCTGTAGTGTCCCATGTTCCTGCACCGATAACATTAAATTTTGCTAAGATTCTTCTTTTTCTTCTTCACAGGTGCTTCCTTGAACTCGTGGATAATCTTCTTCATCCATTCCTTTTGTTGTTGAATCACTTGCTATGTCATGGTGTAAAGGTGACACTAAATGGGGTAATGATCAGTTCCTTCACACACAAGACATGTGACTTGAGAAGTGGGACATTCTTCACCCGAGTTGATTTCCTCACAATAGGGACATCCATCCTGGTGTCCTTCATAGGAGTGTCCTACTTCCCCGCAAATTTTGCAAGCACGAGGCCTCTTACGGGTTACTGTCCTTTGCATCCGGGTGACGAGTGATGGCTTCTCGCCCCCTTCGTTGGTTACCCCAAGTGGAGGGTTGAGATGTAGTGCAGCAGCAGTTTTCCCTCGGTGAAGATACCAAGGTTTGTCTCCAGCAGGACTCCAGAGATGATAAGTAGGTGTCAGCGGCGCAACTGACGCGGACCTGCACACAGACACAGATAACTTTGTTCCCAACGAAGTTCAGAGTGGTTGTTAGTCTCTCCGGTCTTGTTGTTTACAAAGGATAAAACGCAAGGGATAATAATAGCAACTTGAAAGTAAATGCAGAAAAGTAAATATAGCGTGGAATCAGTGATAAGGATATGGATCGGGATACGTGATGTTCGCTAGTGATGTCTCTCTCCCAAAATACGATAAAATTGCTATGCGAGGTAAACAAATTACAGAAAGGCAATTGACAGGATTATGAACACACCGCAATGCTAACTATGCTACAAAGGAAAGGAAGAGGTTCAAAAGCACAGGCAGTACGCCAAGGTAAGTAGACCGAAATCCATCTGCATGTACTACTAATCATCCACCTTGAGATATCTATCCAGAACATCTCGCTGGTATTACGTTGCGAGCCCCACCCAAAGTGTAAACCCAAAGCAACAGACAACTGCATTAAAAAGAACTCTGCGTAAAGTAAAAAATTCTTGTAACCGCGGTTACAAGCACCGTTGTTTTCCCCCTTGTGGAAACAGCACATCCCCTAGACTCATGTTTCTGTCACTCAAGCGTGTCATTGGGGGGCATGAACCCACAATCTAGCACAACGCTCCCTCTTGGAGTCACTACCTACTACTTGGCCAAAGCAATAAACAGCAACGGAGAACATGCAAGAATTACTTAGGAACCAAAATATAAGAGATAAAAACCAAATATATTACTCTATCACAATCTGAACATAATCTCATAATCCATCAGATCCTATCAAACTCAACATAGAAATAGCAGAAATATTACAAAGGTGCCTCGATCATGTTGGGCAGCTCACGAGGTCTAAACAATGAAGATCAAAGAGGGGAGGAGAACATCACATAGCTACTGATCACGGACCAATGGTCCAAGGAAAACTACTCACGAGACATCTAGGGAGCATCCATGGTGGAGAGGAGACTCCCGGAGGTCAATCCTCCCTCCGGCAGGGTGCCGGGAAGAGGTCTTCTGGTGCTCCCGATCTTTAGAAGCGCGGCGGCGGCGGAACAGAGGCGAGTTCGCGGAATAGGGTTCTCCTTCTGGAGTTTTCCCGTGACGGGGGATAAATAGGCGAAAGGGGGTAGCCAGAGGTGGGCCAGGGGCCCTAGGCGCCCCCCTGGAGCGGACAGGGGTGGGGCCGCGCCGGGTGGCCACCTGGGCCCCTCCTGGCTCCCCTCTGGCCCCTCCCGGGCTCTTCTCGAAGCTTCCGTCACGCTGATTTTTTATCTGAACTTTCCCGAATTTTTCTGGCACTTTTTATATGGGGGAAAACTGAAATAGAAAAACAGCAGAAAACAGGAACTGGCACTGGGGTGCACTGAGTTAATAGGTTAGTCCAAATATGATCAAAAGTGTATGAAAGTGTATCTAGATCATAGCAATACCACACAAAACATGCATGGAGCAAGCAGAAATTATAGATACGTTTTGGACGTATCAACATCCCCAAGCTTAATTCCTGCTCATCCTCGAGTCGGTAAATTATAACAACATAATTTCTGTGGTGACATGCTAGCAACCATATAAGAACTTTGAAAAGTAAAGCAATCAAGGTTACATATTCAATTCAAGTTATGACAGGCAAGAGTCTATATTAGCATTAAAATAAGTAACAAAAGAACATTAGGTGCAAGAGCTCTCGCTGTCCGTGACTCGAATGTCTCCAAATGGTGTTTGCGTGCAAGAAGGGATAGGGAATACGAGATTTTCTTTTTATTTGTTGAGAACTCAATCTACTAAAGTTTCACACTCGGTCTTTTTCTGGAATCTTATCTTGACTCATCCCCAGACCACTAGCCAGGTACAAGTCAATTTGATCCACTACTTTTTCAATATTTTGAGCACTCATGCAATGGATGAGCGTAAGCATGAGAGTTGACACTTAGGATGTTAAAGAGAGAAGTGCGGAGGAGGAAGACAAAAAGGAGGAGAAAGGCTCACATCAATGAGGACAATCATAGGCAAGAGATGCCAAATGATAGATATGATGTGAGGAGTAGGGATTGCCATGCAACGGATGCACATACGAGCTAGGAAGATCTCCAATGGAACTAGTGGGGGTGCATCTAACTTGCTCGCTCATGAAGACCTAGAGCTCGTTTGAAGAGGCTCATCCTTGGAATATGCAAGCCAAGTTCTATAGTGTGAAGGTCCCCACATAGCTATATGCATAATGATCATCTCTATGGAGTACAAGGATATAAAGGGAGTACTAGTGTGGATCTCTCAAAAGGATAGTAGTGTTGCCCCTTTCTCTCTTTTTATTTCTTTTTCTCTTTTTTCTATATTTTTGTATTTTTTTGAGGCCTCAATGGCTCTTTATATTTAACTCTCATTTGTCCTCTTTGGAATCTTTTACTCACTTAAGGGCAACACTCTATTTTACAAGAAGGTAAAGGAGATCTTTCACACTTTACAAGGTACTCAAAATCATAAAGAAGATATAACTATCATGATGTATGCAATGTATGTCGCTGCCAGTGTAGCAGGAACATGTATGACATGAAGATCAAGTCATGAAGAGGTGGAAGTTGCATGGCAATATATCTCGGAAAGGCTATGGAAATGCCTTGATAGGTAGGTATGGTGGATGTTTTGAGGAAATATATAAGGAGGTTTATGATGACAGAGCGTATCATGCCAAGGGTTTGGATGTACCGGCGAAAGTGGACACCAACTCTCGGAGTGAGAAGAAGGATATGCACGGCACGGGAGAGGCTAGCAAAATATGGGAAGGTGGAAGTGTCAACTTTCGATACTCACATTAGTCTGAAGAACTCATGCACTTATTATCGGTAACTCTCAATCTAATAAGGAGGTTCACAAAGAGACAAGTACCCCGAGGAGGAGTGTATGGGGGTTTGGTTATCCTTGCGCATCCTCGACTCATGGTACGTGAGTGTACTCTAATATTCGATCCCTCCAAAGATTAGTGATCCATCTAGTAGCTAGAGTTCTCAACTAGTTTTGTAGGTTTTGAAAATACACACAGATTGCCCAAAATACGACACCTATCACTAATAGGCTTGAGCTCTTGACACCAAAAGTTCAAACATTACTCACATCAATACCTCAAAACCATTGCAAGTTACTACTAAAATTAAATAGCAACCTCAATTACCTACTTTCAAGACAAGACACAACTCAGTGCAACAACCAACTCTCTTTAACAAGATAAACATGAAAACTAAAAAGAGTTCCAGCAAAATACTAAACAAAATCCAAGGCTCTTGCTAAAGAAGAACTAAGACTAAAACTAAGCATGGCATTAGCTACGAAAAGATAAAGAACACACAACAGCAAAAAGATAGGCAGGAAAAATCCTATGATGTGTTATAGATTTTGAAAGTGGAGCGTGTTTCTCTCCCACACAAAGTAAGACGGGATCTAACTTGTTATGAACAGCAAGAAAAGCTAAGGAAAACTAAAAATAAAACCTAAGAGCGAGACGCTCCAAGCATAGCACATAACGCATGAAGTGATAAAAATATAGTGAGACGAAGGACGAACTGATGATTGTTGATGGAGAAGGGGATGCATGGGGGCATCCCCAAGCTTAGACGCTTGAGTCTCCTTGAATATTTATTGGGGATGCATAGGGGCATCCCCAAGATTGAGCGCTTGACACTCCTGGATCTTCTTTCATAACCTTCCATCGCACACTTGAAAACTCCCTTCATACATAACTCATCATAAGCTGATTAGAGAGGTTAGTACCGTTAATAAAATAATTTTCCCCACTGTATATAAAGATATTTTTGAAGAGCTACTGTTTATCTAGAGTGCCAAAAAGTTTTTTCAAAGAAAAAGCAAGCTTAAGGTTTGCAAAAGTTAGGAGAGACAGAACATGGCAGAATCTGTGAAAAACAGAACAGCAGGTAGTAAAGAATTTTTTAGGGGCACTTCTGCAACTCAAATCAAAAAACTCAGAACATACGGAAGTTTCAAAATTGTATAGAGCACGCTTTCAAAAGAATTCAGATCAAAAAGATGATCTGGTGATTTGATTCTAATTTTTTTGTCAAGGGACAGAATCTGTTTTCTGGACAGCATGTCACAACTTTTGCTTCCCTTATCATAAGAGGCTATAACTTGGCACAAAGCTGAAAAATAAAGATACAATGATGTTGCTACAGTAGTAACAAACATCAAGACACATCAAAAGCAAAAATAAAAACATAAATTCATTGCGGGCTGCCTCCCGAAAGCGCTTTCTTTTATGCCTTTAAGCTAGGCATAATGCAAAAGAAGAATCAAGTTTTATCAAAAGAAAGAGAATAACTAGCCCGTGTAACGGACTCAAAAGGTAACTTGATTTTCTTTCTAGGGAAGTGTTGCATCCCCTTTTTGAATGGGAATTGGAATTTTATATTCCCCTCTTTCATGTCAATAACCGCACCAACGGTGCGAAGAAAAGGACGTCCCAAAATAATTGGACACAAAGGTTCACACTTTATATCCATAACAGTAAAATCAACGGGAACATAGTTGTCATTGACAATGATAAGAACATCGTTGACCTTCCCCAAAGGTTTCTTTACGGAGGAATCAACAAGACGAACACCAAAAGAACAAGGCTCAAAGGGTTTCAATTCAAACATATCAAATATTCTTTTGGGAATAATGGAGGTACTAGCTCCAACATCACATAAAGCATAGCAAGAGAAGTTATTTAATTTAATTTTGATCATAGGGTCCCAACCATCATCTAGCTTCCTAGGTATGGAGGCTTCTACTCTAAGATTCTCCTCCCTAGCTTTGATGAGATCATTTGTGATATGCTCCGTGAAGGCAAGATTAAGTGTGCTAGTGTGGGGGTCTCTAGACATTTTGTGTAGCAAGCTAATAACTTCTAAGAGGGTGCAACTATCAAAATCAATATCACTACTATCAAAGGTGGTAGTAGTGTCGTTTAGGCTCACTTGTTTGAAACCCTCTATGTTCATAGGAGTTTCTTCATCTTTGGTTGAGGTTTTAGCATCACCATTAATAAGTCCAACGGGACAAGGAGTGCATTGGGTGCTAATAGTTTGGGTGTCCTAAATTTTTTGGATAGTGGCAACTGTGTGGTGTGTAGGAAGGCTCTTAATTCTATCCTCTTCATCTTTTTCTCTAGCCCACCTTTCTTTAAGTTTAGCCATCATCCTAATATTTTCATTAATTTGTAATTGGATAGCATTAATAAGAGTGGCCTTATTCTCCTCAAGGGGAGAGGTTCTAATTTTGAGCATCTCAATAATAAGGGCTAAGCTTTCTACCTTCAAAGAGAGATTATCTAATTTAGCTAATTTCTCCTCTACATTTTTGTTGAAGGCTCTTTGGTTAGTGATAAAATCTCTAAGCATGTTTTCCAATTCAGAGGAGGGATTCTTGTTACTAGGGTAGGTGTTGTTGTTCCCATAGTTGGATGGAAACGGTCTAGGATTTCTAGCAAAATTACCCCTATAAGCTTTGTTGCTGAAGTTGTTTCTAGCAATAAAGTTCACATCTACTTGTTCTTGGGCAACCAAAGAATTTAAAGGGACATCATGAGGATCAATAGAGGGTTGCTTGGTAAGTAGAGACATAATTAAGTCAACTTTTTCATTGAGGGAGGTAATTTCCTCGACAGAGTTTACCTTCCTACCTGTTGGAGCGCGTTCGGTGTGCCATTGGGAATAACTGGTCATCATCTCATCGAGAAGCTTCGTGGCAGCATCAAGTGTAGTTGACATAAAGGTTCCTCCCACGGCCGAATCTAACAGGTTCCGCGAGGTAAACTTCAAGCCTGCATAAAAAGTCTGGATAACCATCCTGGTAGTCGAACCATGTGTAGGGCATTTCTTAACAAGAGATTTCATTCGTTCCCAAGCTTGGGCAACGTGTTCCTTATCCAATTGCTTAAAATTCATAATGTTACTCCTTAATTGGATAATTTTAGCAGGTGGGTAGTACTTCCCTATAAAAGCATCTTTGCACTTATCCCAAGAACCTATGCTATTCCTAGGCAAAGATTGAAACCAGATTTTAGCGTCTCCCCTTAAAGAGAAAGGAAAGAGCTTGATCTTAACAATATCACCTTCTATGTCGTCGATATGTGACGGCAGATGCCATGGGGATGGCTAAAGTGAGGGGAAGATGCGAGGAAGAAGATGTCGATGGTGCCGGAATCGGGTTGGGCACAAACACGGTGACGGACACCACGATGTACCCAGGTTCGGGCCTCTCCGGAGAGATAACACCCCTACTCCTTCTTATCTCTTATACATCAATGGAACTGAGCTACAATAACTGCTTCTCTATCTACTCAGGGGAAGGTGAGCGCCGCCGTGGGCAAGGCTCTCTCTAGCTTCCCTGAGGAGTAACTACAAGAAGTGAATGAACTGAGTGACTTGTGAGTAATGGGGCGAATGAGCGGATCGTCCCCCACGCAGGAGGGGTACCCCGGACTCATATAGCATGAGACCGGGGTCAATCGGTAACTTCATTGCCGATTGGGCCCAGCCGTCATCCTCTAATCGGCTGGTGCCCACCGACTGCTCCTCTCCGGGTGATCCGGACCCGACGAGCGGCGGCCCATGCTCTAGACTCGTAGGGCATGATGGTGAATAGTGGAACTAGGAGGTGTGGTCTTGTCGTCCTGTCCGTGGAATCGGCGAAGAGGTCGACACCGCATCTCTGCCAGATCTTCGATGTGACTTGGCTTCTTTGCCACCCCGATCTCTCGGGATTGCGCATTTATGACCTCGTACTTGTACCCGCGACCGATCTCGGGGTCAACTTCTCCAGGGGTAGTAGGTCGTACCGATTGCGCTTGGGCCGACTAGTGGTTCCGGGCAAGGTCGATTGCTTTGGGCAATCGGCTGTGCTGATACCCACCTCGGCCCAGCTGCGGGCCAATGGAATAATTGTCTTGGTGATGAAAAGGGTGGACCGATTGCGCCTGGGCCGACTTCTGGCATTCGGTATGGCTGATTGCCTTGGAGCAATCGGCCGTACGCCTGCCCAGCTCGGCCCAGCTGTAGCCCAATCGGTCCATCCTTGTCTTGAAATTTGCTTTCGCTTGGGTGAGCCTACCCGGGTACCAATCCCTCGACAGTAGCCCCTAAAGCTGTAAAGGTCCCGTGGTCATTTGACTGCGGGGCCTTTGCAGTTTTTCAATCTTTCTCCAATATCTTCCGAATGCTACGGCTTCCTCAAGTGCGTCATTCCGAGTTCGTCGATCGACTCGGAGCTCACACTCGGCTAGCCCAGATTTCATCCGATTTTGATTTGAATTATCCCCGACTTCTGTCTTCACTTCTTGAGAATAATATCCTTCCCCGATTGCCTTCCAACGGTTACCTCCGATTCTTCCGAGATACGGTCAATGAGCTGGGACCCACGACCCACGCGCGATTTGACATAACCGCAGGCATCGACCCCCACGTCGCACGCCTCGGCTCCCATGTTGGGATTTCCTGCGCCGGTTTGCCGGTTGGTCTTCCTGTGAGCTAGGCCACACCGAGCCACACGGCCACAGACGGATCCCACTCCCCTCCCTCGCCGCCCATATAAGCCACGGGGGAGGTCCCTTGCCTCTTCCTTCTCTCATAGCCTTCTTCCTCCTCCGCCTTTCTCTCCTGCGCGCCTTTGCTGCTTCGTTCAAAGCTTTCCGTCGCGCTCGCTGCTTCGCCTCCATGCACGGGATCTGCTCCAGCCGCGCACTCGCGTGCTTCTCCGCCACCGCGGTAATCTTTCACCACTAGTTGCTCTCGCGCTCCTCGGCCTCCTTCTCCTTCCGCTTGCAAGCTTCATGGCGCCCCAGCGAGACACCTCTCAGGCCAACCGCGGGTGCTGGAGGGGCGCCACGGTCACCGCCGATGCCATCCAGGCTCTGGTTCACACCCGCAAGATGCCGGCCGAGGTCGAGTGGCGTGTTCCCGGTGCCGAGGTCGTGCCCGCCGCGCGTGCTGGCGAGCGGGTCGTCTTCCTCGCTCACTTCGAGCTTGGATTTGGACTCCCCGCCAGCACCTTCTTCCGGGACTTCCTCAACTTCCATCGCCTGCAACCGCATCACCTCGCGATGAACTTCATTATGATCCTCTCCGGCTTCGTCACGCTGTGTGAGGGTTATCTCGGCTGCGACCCAAGCATCGCTCTTTGGAAGCGGTTCTTCAACCTCTGAGCTCTCAACGCTCGGACGGGAGCGATAGTGCTGTCTGCCACGGAAGGTGGTGAGCCAACATATCCGACTGATATGACCGACTGCGGCAGTTTCCTTGTCGCAGCCGGCAAACCTAGGTATAAAAGTCCCGAGATCGTCCAATCATGAAAGAACTGGAAGACCGCCTTCTTCTACGTCAAGTCTCCCGATCAAGGCCCCGATCTCCTGAACCTGCCCGAATTCTCCCTCGCCCGGTCGACTGAGAAACATCAGTGGTCGTTGAAGTATGGTGTCGGAGACCTCGACGTGGATGCCCAAGTCGCTCGGGTTGCTCAGATGGAGCAAGAGGGGCTCCTGCCGACTGATCTTGTTGCTGCTTGGCTTCAAGCCCGAGTGCTTCCTCTACAGCGCCAAGTGCACCGCATGTCTGACATGTCGGGCCCCCGAGATCCCACTCGGCTCTGCACGTGGCGAGTGAAGCTCGAAGACCTTTGCGTCAGGATAAGGGCTATTACATCCAGTGCCTTGCCCGATCCTTTCCGCTTCGGCCTTGAGTACCTACACCGCCGACAAACACCACCCGTGGTACATCCCGACTGGTCCCTTTCTTCGATTTCTTTTGCCTCATACTCAATTTCTCTGAGAACTCTCTTCTTCTTGCTCAGCACTTCATTCAATCCGATCTGATGGAAGACGGCCAAGTGGCCGCCACGTATGCCCCCGACCACGAGGAAGATGACCCCGCGGACTTTGAGTACAATGGTGAGGCTCCTCCCTCCGATTTCGAAGATGATGACGCCGACGATGGTGAGTCCTCCGAATCCGAAGATCCTGCTGCTGATGCCGATGTCGAGGCCGCCGACCCCAAGAACGCCGACACCCGAACTACTGCTCAAGGGGGTACACCTGACCCCTCCCTTGAGAAATTTCTAGCCGAATGGAGCGATGACGATAGTGTCTCAAAAGTTGGTAATCCTGATGCAGCTCCTCATGCCAAGCCGCCGAAGGTGCCGACTAAGCGCGCCTCGGCAACTAGCTCCTCTTCTGGTGCTACCTCCAGCAAGGCCGCGAAGGCGGTGCCGACTACTCCCAAGGGTAAACAGCCTCGAGCGACGGCCACTCGGGTGCCGACTGCTCAAGCGCCTCTGAATGTCATCCCGTTGAGGTGTCGGATGCCCACGGGCGCGCCGAGAACAATAGGGTATGCCCTTATCTTCATGCTTTGAACCTCACTGTCTTCTCTTTTACTGATTGACCTCTTCTTTCTCCTTTCAGGGAGCCGATTGGTCTCGACGACATTGACACCGGCATTCCTGCCCGTGCCAACGTGGTCATATCACCCGCTGCGTCTGCTGCTGTCATCCGCAAACGGCCACCTGCTCCACCTCGCACCTCCAAGGACGCTCAGCACGCCGCCAAGAAGGCTCGCCTCGAGACTACCAAAAAGACTGCCACTTCTTCCATTGCCTCCAAGATCTACCAAAGCACGGCCAACCATGGAGTTACTTGTGGCGAAGGAGCGCAACCGGTCGATCCGATTGCCCCATCTCTGCCACGCCGCTCCGACCTGGTCTCCGCCCCCATGATGACTGCTTCGCCGATTGTGATGTCCGCGCCACCAATTACGACGACCACGCCGCCAATTGTGGTGTCCGCGCCACCAATTATGACGACCACGCCGCCAATTGTGGTGACCACATCCACCTCGGCCCGTCCGAATGCGCCGCAGCCACAGCCGAATGCCTCCATCCTTTTGGCGACATCAGAGCCACCGGTTTCTACCATCATTACCTCTGCCGCTGTAATTCAAGATTCACCACGAGAGCCGACCTCTTCTGCGTCAGAAATTCTGATGCGCTCGGTGGACCAATTCCGGGCCTAGTATTCTCGCACCCGCCATGTCGGCACCGAGCGCGATGCTCCACCGCGCTCCCAAGATCCTTTGACGGCAGCCTACAGTCGGGTGAACAACTTTGCCACCGCCATTGCTCGGGACCTCCAACAGCTCGACCGCAATCACGCGGTAAGTTCTTCCACTTTCCTTTATGGTTCTCCTTCAATCGGGAGACTTTTCTTCCGGTGGTTGCGCGCAAGCGCACCCACTGGGTGTAGTCCCCGAGATTCGGGCCGATTGTTAGCAATCGGTTCGGAACTTTTATGCTCTTTGCTTTTTCTCCTGCCTTCCTCCAATCGGGAGACTTTTCTTCCGGTGGGTGCGCGCAACCGCACCCACTGGGTGTAGTCCCCGAGATTCGGGCCGATTGCTAGCAATTGGTTCGGATCTTTTATGCTCTTTTCTTTTTCTCCTGCCTTCCTCCAATCGGGAGACTTTTCTTCCGGTGGGTGCGCGCGGTGTAGTCCCCGAGATTCGGGCCGATTGCTAGAAATCGATATGGATCTTCTTTTGGTTGCTGCATCTCTAAAGTTCATCTCGCTTTTCTTCTCAGGCTGTTATGGAAGAGAAACGCGAGATCTTCGAGAAGCTCCTCGATTCCTATGCCGCCAGCCTCCGAACTCTCGCCCAGGCCCAGCTTGAGTTCAACAACCAATCGGCCGAGATCAATAGGCTGAGAGGTAATTTCTGTATCATTTCTGTCTTCTATCCAAATGATAATTTCTCTTGTATTAACATCTTTATGCCTTCCTCTAGTTTTTGTTCCCATGGTGGCTGATCTTCAAGGCCGAATCGCCGAATTGACCACTGAGCTTAACCAGCAAGGACCTGCACTTGCTGCAGCCAGGCAAGAGACAAACCGACTGCAGGGGGTGGAAGCCGACTTGACTCGGACCATCAAGAGCCTCCACTCCGAGATGGATGCTCTAGAAAAGAAACATTTGGATGATCTAACCGCTGTGACTGCTGCTGGCGATGGGCTCCGCGCTGAGCGAGATGCAGCTGTAGCCGCCCGAGAGGCACTGCAGGCCGAGAGGGATGAAGCCATTGCTACTCGAGATTCTCTCCGAAAGGACCGTGATGATCATATTGCCAAATATGAGGAGCTGGAGAAGCGCAATTATGAAGAAACAACCCGACTGCGCCGCAGGGCTAAGGGCCTCTGCGATACAATGAGCGAGATGGATGTCCTTCTTGGCGGTGAGTACTTCTTGCCTCCGATTGCGTTTCCGACTGCTTCCTTCTTTTGTGCTATTACTCATACTTCTCTTCGTGATGCAGAGGCCTGGCCTGAATCTGAAGCAGCTGCTTATGCAGCCGTGGCCAAATCCCGAGAAGCGACCGTCGCGGCCGGAGCAAGGGGATTGTAATGTCCTTCAAACTTGGCATTCTGAAGATTGCCGAGTTGCTGTGGTCACCGACTGAGCTCAAGGTTGGACTCCAGAGGATGAAACATGCTGCCAGCTCCTCTGCCGAGGTCCGCAGGGCGGAAACTCAGGACGAAGAAGATTCTGACAAGGGAGAGGCTCCGAATGCTACAACTGAGCAGACTCGGATTCTTCTGAAGGCCATCCCACGTCGGATCGACGTCTTGCTCAACTCCGCAGGTCGGACTGGTGCTGAAACTGCTCTTCAGACTGTGCTGAGCTGGTACCCTCAAGTGAAACTTCCCCAGCTTTACAGCCTCAGAGAAAACGCATCCGACGTGCTCGAGAAGACCTATGCTGAGGTGAATCGGCTCGCCAGCACCATGGGGAAATGGTTTTCTCCCTACGACTACACTCCGTATCTCGACGAGGGAGGACACCCGCTGGCCGCAACTTCCATCTCTGGCTTGGCCGAAGAGCTTTCTGACAGCGGTTCGTCCCACATTTCTCCGAGGTCCAAGCGAGCTGCTACCACATCTTCTGACGCGCATTCGGAGCCTGATGCCACTATTGCAAAAGCCGACCCGACTGCGCCGCCTGCGAGTTCTGCGCCATCAACTGCCCCGACTTCTTGAGCCGTGCCGCCGCCGACACCATCTACTTCTGCTGCCGACATCTAAACGGTCTTATCTTATTTTTTCTTTCAGACTATCCGCTTGTAAGACATTATTTTTAATTCCGCCGACACCCACTGGGTGTGGTTCGATGTAATAAACTTACTCGGCCTTGGGCCTGTTATTTCTATGCGACCCGACTTCTCCTTGCAAGTTTTATTTGTGCGATCGACTTTGCGTCTTTGTCGGTTTCTTTTATCGGTCTGCACTTGGGGGTGTCATGCCTTGTCCATGTTACCGCCGACATGTGGTCTGCAATCGGATCAAAGGTTGATTTCCAGCCAAGGCTCGATAAGTTTTTCGAATTTTCATGACAAGGTTTAACGCAAAGGATTCTGCAATGTTAGGAGCCGATTGCTTGCTGCCGGCTGCTTGGTGCATCGGTTCATGGCACAATCGGTAGCTAACTTAGTCGGCTATGCCCTTTTTAGACTGTTTCGGTTTGCTTCTCGGGAATTGGTACTGCCGACTGCCCAAACTGCCACCCTTGTCAATGCCACAACCACTCTGGTGACTTGTGCTTGATCCAGGTGCTAAGTTGGATGCCAGCCCGCAACCCCTGTGCCTCGTTGGCTTACTTTTCTGACCTCGTGGTCGGTCAATCCCCGAGTGCGTTCTTTACGTCTCGGGTATGACGAAGCGTTGCCGTCTTGGGCTAGATTTTCGAATGAAATTATGCAAAGGTAATCGAATGCTCTTTTTCAGAGGCATGACAACTTTACTGATTGTTCTGCCGAATGGCATACATAAATTTCTGCCGCTCAACTATAGAACGGACATAAAAGCTCGGCGTTCCATGGCCGCTCCGTTTCTCCTCCTGATATGTCCTTATACCGAGTGCCCTTGGTGCAGTCGATCAAATAATAGGAGTTGTTCTTGAGTGCGCGGCTGATGACGAATGGTCCCTCCTAGGGTGAGGATAGCTTGTGGTGCCCGTCTGACTTCTGAATTCGGCGTAGCACCATGTCGCCTTCTCGGAAGGAGAGAGGGAGAATCTTCTTGCTGTGGTAGTGCCGCAACTTTTGCTGGTAAACTGCCGACCTGGACAAGGCCAGCAGGCAAGCTTCTTCCTTGAGATCGACGCCGTCTTCTCGTGCTAACTTGGCTTCTTCCTCGGTGTACAAGGCATGTCAAGGTGAATCAAACTCGATGTCGGATGGAATGATTGCTTCTGATCCATACACCAAGAAGAATGGAGTAAATCCAGCCGACCTATTTGGTGTAGTCCTCAGGCTGAACAGTACTGCTGGGAGCTCTTCAATCCATGCTCCTGGTGCCCTCTCGAGTGGCTCCACCAATCGGGGTCTGATACCCGAGAGGATGAGACCATTTGCTCTTTCTACTTGACCATTCGAATGGGGATGTGCCACAGATGCAAGATCCAGCCGAATGCCTTGCTGAGATGCATATTGAGCCAGTGCCCCCTTTGCGAAATTGGTGCCGTTGTCGGTGATGATGCTATTGGGCACGCCATATCTGCACACGATGTCGGCCACAAAGTGAACCGTAGTCGGCCCATCCAGCTTCTTGATCGGGCGGGCTTCAATCCACTTGGTAAATTTATCCACTGCAACCAGGAGATGTGTCATGCCACTTCGAGCCCTCTTGAATGGACCAACCATATCCAAACCCCACACCGCAAACGGCCATGCTATTGGGATTGTCTTCAATGCTGATGCTGGCTAATGACTTTTTGCCCTGAACCGCTGGCATCCCTTGCAATATTTCACCAAATTCTCAGCCGCTGCGAGCGCAGTCAGCCAATAGAAACCATGTCGGAAAGCTTTGCTGGCAATGGCTTTTGCAGATGCATGATGACTGCATTCACCTTGATGGATGTCTCTGAGCAACTCCAAGCCTCTGTCTTCTTCTACACATCTCTAAAAACACCGGTTCCACTTTTGCGCACTAGCTCGTTGTTAATTATTGTGTATGCCCAAGATCGGCGGCTGATTTGTCTTGACTCTGCTTCGTCTTATGGAAGGACTCCGTCTACTAGGAAATCTCTAATCGGCTGTGCCCATGATGGCGCATTGATGACTACCATTACGGCGGCCTGCTGGGGTGCTACTTCTTCTTGGATCTCGTCTTCTTGGCCATTGTCCTCTTGGATATCGGCCTCTTGAACTTCTGTCATATCGACTTCTGTCTCTGAACTGCCGATTGCGGCGCCTGGCACGCATTCGGCAGCCCCTGGTCGCGATTGCTCGTCTGGAGCTGGAACATCTTCACTGCAATCGGCAGTGCCTGACGTCATTGGCTCTTCTGAGGCTGTGCCATCTGGCGCTGCCTCTTCTTGCTTCCCTTTTGCCTTGCTCATCTTGCTGCATCCAGCATATCGTCAAATGTGTATTTGGGCTTCATCTGCCCCGGGGGCCTCACATTGGGTCTCATCATTCGAGTGCCCGCTGCAGCCCCTGGATCTTCTTCATTTTGAACAGCGGCCACCTGCCGACTGCCGTACTGTGTGTCTGGCTGCTCATCCTTGCGCTTGCCATTATTCTGTTGATTGTTGTTGTTGTTGTTGCGGTTCTTCTCTCTTCTTTCCTTCCGACTAAGGCCTTGGTTCCCTGTGTCCGATTGCGGAGCCCCTGGTGATTGAATTACACCTCCAACTCCGAGCTGGATAGGGCGCATCGCAGAATCGGATACAGCAAAGGAGTTGGCCACCTTCATGAGCTTGGCGAGCGACGTGAAATCCTTGCGGAGCAACTTGTGCTTCAGCATTGAATCAGCCAGGCATCCATCCGTGAAGTACTGAATGGCCTGGATCTCATGGACTCCTTCACATGAGTTCTTCAACTTGATCCACCGAGATAGGTAATCTCGGAGGGGTTCATCCTTGCCCTGCACACAAAGAGCCAACTGCCGCGGGAGGTTGGGTCGCTCATATGTGCTCGTGAAGTTGTGAATGAAAGAACTTGTAAAATCTTCCCAGCAATTTACGCTGTCCTTGGGCAAACTGTTCAACCAAGTCTGAGCTGAACCCTGCAGCATCAGGGGTGCATAGCGGACTGCCACGCGCCGACTGCCCCCTGCAATGCAAACTACGGTCAGGTAATCGGACAACCAATCTTTTGGCATCACAGAACCATTGTACTTGGGAGTATCTCTCGGCAGCGTGAATCCTTTGGGAAACTTCTCGGTCCGGATGCGATGACCGAAACACGGCGGGCCAGCCTCTCCTTCTTCATCCTCTTGAGCCTCCTTCTCCAGGAGATCAATGCGATTCCTGGCATCATTCTGACCGATTTGGCGAGGGCTAAGTCGGGCGCTGATTGCTGGTCTTGGTGCCGACTGCTGAGGCATGTCGTTGCGCCTGCTATTAACAGCTGGTTCTTCAATTCTTCTGCTTGCCGCTGGGGGTGGACGATTTCTTCTGACCCTGCTTTCATGCCGAGATGGGGCCGGTTGATGCCTGTTCTGGCGCGATGCATTCGGTCGCTGGCTAGCTTCTGGAATCGGCCTCACAGTTCCCCTTGATGCCCCAGGTCCCGCATTCTGATTCTCCACTGCCATGAGCCTTTGCTCTTTTGCGGCTGCCAGTAGCTCGCGCATTCGGCGCGACTCCTCTCGCCGCTCATCTCCTTCTAGGTCTTCTAGCTCGATTGCTATCTGCTCGGCTGCCCTCAGGTTTTTGTCCGGAGTGCTGTATGTCGGCCTCTGGATGAACGCCGATTGCGCCGGCTGCTCCGGCTGCACCGGCCTCCTCGGCCGCTCCGGTTGCTCAACTCCCGACAGCTGCTGGTTGACTGCTCGGCCTCGGCTTCTCAAATATTCTAAGACCGCGGGCTCAATCGGCCGACGCGGTCCTGCATGCGCTGCGTTGTATTCCCTTGTGATGGCTCCCAACCTGCGCTCTTCTGCTAACACCTGCTCGGCCCTGCGAGCAAGAGCAAGCCGCGCCGTCTCCAGCTCGGTGTGCACTTGATCGGGGTCACCATTCCTGTTCACGGGTGTGTATAACACATCCCGCAACGCACTGGTGCCCACTCTCTCTGCAGCCTCCGCTGCCTCCTTGGCTCTCCTCGCCGCACTCGCCGCATCGCGATTGCTTGATGAAGACGCCCCCGCCATCATGACGGCTGCGTGCACTCTGCCATCCTTTCCGCCAGGCGCTGCACTGCAGCCCCTGGTCGAGAGCGGATCTG
Organism: Bromus sterilis; assembly: GCA_950022295.1. Classification (NCBI taxonomy): domain Eukaryota; kingdom Viridiplantae; phylum Streptophyta; class Magnoliopsida; order Poales; family Poaceae; genus Bromus; species Bromus sterilis. Next base: position 215,446,898 of record OX465597.1, read on the forward strand.
TGATGCACGAGAAGACACGAATCTCCCTGGGATATGCCTCAGGGAAGCTGCCGATGAAGAGGCGATTACTGCCGACCTGCAGCGACACGCCGGGCGGCAGGGGTTCACCGGCCCCGTACCGCGCCGACTAGTCCACCACGTAATCGATTGCCCCACGCCTAAGAATCAGGCCAGAGGCGTGGCTACCGCCTGATGCTGAGGAAAATCCCGTCCGGATCTTTACTCCAGTCGACGCCTCGGTCTGCCCCACGGTGGGCGCCAACTGTCGTCGATATGTGACGGCAGATGCCATGGGGATGGCTAAAGTGAGGGGAAGACGCGAGGAAGAAGATGTCAATGGTGCCGGAATCGGGTTGGGCACAAACACGGTGACGGACATCATGATGTACCCATGTTCGGTCCTCTCCGGAGAGATAACACCCCTACTCCTGCTTATCTCTTATATATCAATGGAACTGGGCTACAATAACTGCTTCTCTATCTACTCAGGGGAAGGTGAGCGCCGCCGTGGGCAAGGCTCTCTCCTGCTTCCCTGAGGAGTAACTACAAGCAGTGAATGAACTGAGTGACTTGTGAGTAATGGGGCGAATGAGCGGATCGTCCCCCACATAGGAGGGGTACCCCGGACTCTTATAACATGAGACCGGGGTAAATCGGTAACTTCACTGCCGATTGGGCCCAGCCGTCATCCTCTAATCGGCTGGGGCCCACTAACTGCTCCTCTCCGGGTGATCCGGACCCGACGAGCGGCGGCCCATGCTGTAGACTCGTAGGGCATGATGGTGAACAGTGGAGCTAGGAGGTGCGGTCTTGTCGTCCTGTCCGCGGAATCGGCGGAGAGGTCGACACCGCATCTCTGCCAGATCTTCGATGTGATTTGGCTTCTCTACCACCCCGATCTCACGGGATTGCGCATTTATGACCTCGTACTTGTACCCGCGACCGATCTCGGGGTCAACTTCTCCAGGGGTAGTAGGTCGTACCGATTGCGCCTGGGCCGACTGGTGGTTCCGGGCAAGGTCGATTTCTCCGGGAAATCGGCTGTGCTGATACCCACCTCGGCCCAGCTGCGGGCCAATCGGATAATTGTCTTGGTGATGAAAAGGGTGGACCGGTTGCGCCTGGGCCGACTGCTGGCATTCGGTATGGCTGATTTCCTTGGAGCAATCGGCCGTATGCCTGCCCAGCTCGGCCCAGCTATAGCCCAATCGGTCCATCATTGTCTTGAAAGGTTGCTTTCGCTTGGGTGAGCCTACCCGGGTACCAATCCCCCGATATTCTACTTCTTTATACTTTTGCATATCACATAATTCAACAAAATTGTTCAAGTGTAAAGCAGCATCATCTCCAACACCAGAGAATTGATCTCTCATTACAAGGTTTAGCAAGGCAGGTTTAATTTAATAAGAGGTAGCTTAAGTGGCAGGTGTGGCAATGGGGGTGCAGATAAAGTCTTGGTTGTTGTGACTAGTGAAGTCACACAACTTGGTGCTTTCAGTGGAACCCATAGTAGTATCAAGTGTGGCAGATTTTTTTGTGATTTTTGATAAAAGACACAAAGATAAAAACTGAAAGGTAAACTAACAAGACTAAAAAAAAGGTAAAGGGTAGTGTGCAACTCCCCTATCTTAGCACTCAGAGTCCCCGGCAACGGCGCCAGAAATTTTTCTTGATGGCGCGAGAGTTGACGGGTTTAGTCTTCTCGCCCTTCGTTGGTGAGCCCCAAGTGGAAGGCGTGATGCAGCACATCAGCAAATTTCCCTCAGTAAACATACCAAGGTTTTTCTCCAGTAGGACTCCAGAGATGATCAGTAGGTGTCAGCGGCGCTACTGACGCGGACCTGCACACAGACACAAATAACTTTGTTCCCAACGAAGTTCAGAGAGGTTGTCAATCTCTCCGGTCTTGTTGTTCACAAAGGATCAAACACAAAGGATAATGATAGCAACTGAAAGTAAAAGCAGAAAAGTAAATGAGCGTGGAAACAGTAATGAGGATATGGACCGGGATACGTGATGTTCACTAGTGATGTCTCTCTCCCAAAAGATGATAAAACTGCTATGCAAGGTAAACAAATTACAGAAGGGCAACTGATAGGATTATGAACGCACCGCAATGCTAACTATGCTACAAAAGAAAGGAAGAGGCTCAAAAGCACGGGCAGTACGCCAAAATAAGTAGACCGAAATCGAACTGCATCTACTACTAATCATCCACCTAGAGATATCTATCCAGAACATCTCGCTGGTATTAAGTTGCGAGCCCCACCCAAAGTGTAAACCCAAAGCAACAGACAACTGCATCAAAAAGCACTTTGCGTAAAGTAAACAATCCTTGCAACCGCGGTTACAAGCACCGTTGTTTTCCCCCTTGTGGCAACAGCACATCCCCTAGACTCATGTTTCTGTCACTCAAGCGTGTCATCAGGGGGCATGAACCCACAATCGAGCATAATGTTCCCTCTTGGGGTTACTACCTACTACTTGGCCAAAGAAATAAACAGCAACAGAGAACATGCAAGAATTACTTAGGAACAAAAATATAAGAGATAAAAACCAAATATATTACTCAATCAAAATCTGAACATAATCTCATAATCCATCAGATCCCATCAAACTCAGCATAGCAATAGCAGAAAGATTACAAAAGTGCCTCGATCATGTAGGGCAGCTCACGAGGTCTAAACCATGAAGAACAAAGAGGGGAGGAGAACATCACATAACAACTGATCACGGACCCATGGTCCAAGGAAAACTACTCACGAGACATCCGGGGAGCATCCATGGTGGAGAGGAGACACCCGGAGGTTAATCCTCCCTCCGGCAGGGTGCCGGGAAGAGGTCTTCTGGTGCTCCCGATCTCGGAAGCGCGGCGGCGGTGGATCAGAGGCGAGATCGCGAATAAGGGTTCTCTTTTCTGAAGTTTCCCGTGATGGAGAATATATAGGCGAAGGGGCAGCCAGAGGTGGACCAGGGCCCCCAGGCGCTCCCTGGCGCGGCCAGGGGTGGGGCCGCGCCGGATGGCCGCCTGGGCCCCCCTGGCTGTAACAGCCCAGATTTCACAAAAATTAAAAAAATTTGTTTTCGGTGTGAATTGTTTGATTGTCTGATTTGTTTGCGGTGTTTGCCCCGATCGGCGATTATTTTTCCCCCTCTTATCTCGTATCGGACGGAGACCGACCCTTGCCACCCTGACACTCGACCTTTGCGACACCGGGTTTCACCCGATCACCGTCGCGAAAACCGCACGAGACCAGCCATCGCCACCGGAACGAAAATCCCGTTTAATAATTAAACGGGATATTTTTATGGGGCACCGAAAAATGTTGTCAGAATATTACCGCAGTGAGGTACGATCAACGGGATCGACGCGCTGAGCGCGTGTTTCGAGATTTCGTCGGAATCGGAGTCCGTATGGAGTCTCGGCGGTCACGAACGCGATCGTTGGACGCGCGAGAGGGGTACCGAGGGCATTTGCGTAAACAGGCCAGCCAACCTGCCTATATAAAGACCACCAGCCTCCCACACCCAATTAGGGTTTCCCCCATGGAAAATTTGCAGCCACACCCCTGTTTTTGCCCAATAATTTGCCCCCAAATCCCTCTCTCCCCGAAACCCTAGCCTAAGCCCTCGATCTGGACCGTTAGATCCAGATCGGAGCGCTCCCAGTGTGCCACGTAGCCCCTCCAGCCTCTCCCAGCAGTTCGGGCCCCGCCAGGCCCTCCTCACGCCGCCACGGGCCGCTTCGGGCCCGATCTGGATCCCGCCTCCGCCTCCAGCCGTGGAGCCCTCGGCCGCAGCCGCCGCCGGCGACCATGGCTGCCTCGCCGCACCTCCTCCTCCACGCCTCTCTTTCCCTCTCCCCTTCTCTCTCTCACCCCTTCCTCCTCTCCGCAGATGGCAGCCCGAGGCCAGGAGCTCGCTGCGAGCCGGAGCGCCGCCGGCCGCCATGGAGCTCGCTGCCCCGCGCCGGAAGCTCGTGCCATCGGAATCCACGCCGGCCCCGCCCCGTTGACAACCGCAGCCACCGGATCCGTGCCCCTCCACGCGCCTCCACCATCCCAGGACGCTCGCCGCCTCACCGGAGGTCAACGGCGCCGCCGCCGCCCGTTCGTTAGCCGGCTGGAACGACGCAGCGGCCAGCAAGCCGCTCGGCTGGATCCCCTCAGCCGGGTGGGCCGGCCTTCCAGCCAGCGGCGGTCCAGCTCGCCCCACAGCCCAGCGCCTCCTCTGCCTCATGGGCCAGCCCATGGGTGAGGCCCCTTTGCCTTTTTTTACTGTTGTTTCAGTTTTGCGCTATAACTTCCCGTTAATCCGTAGCTCCGATGACGTTGCCCCCAAAACAAAAGATGCTCAGTTTTGCGTGCTCTAGCATTCGTATGTAGAAAGTTTTTCTGTTTGAGCTCATCTTGATTGTGTAATTGTGTGCTGAAGTGGGCATCAGGCCGTTAATTGCTAGTTTTTCCTGTTAAGTGCTGCTGTTAATATTTTGTTGCAACTTTGCATGATGATTGTGACTAATCCATGAGGCCTATTGCATTGATTCTTTCTCCTATGTGTTAAGAATCATGTGTACTTCATTTCCATGCTTTAACTCGTCATGTTTGGGTGCTCTAGCTATATTAAATCTTTCTCCAAAGTGGTGATCCTGATTTTATTGTGGTGTTGTTGCTGAAAACTGTTATTTTGTTGCAACTTCGGTCGACGATTGCTTCGCAACCGTTTATCGGAATTGAGTGATTCCAATTGCATATTGTTAAGCATCATGTCTAATTTCATCCCATGTATTGCTATGTCATGTTTCTGCACTTTTTCATATATATTTACCCCTGTTTATACAGCATGTGTGCATAACTTGTTTTGCTTATATCTTTTTAACCCTAACTCCATTTGGGGTGTTCTTTATATGTAACTTGATTAGTTTTTCGTGTACTTTGGGTTTATGCTATTTTTTGCTGTTGTTAACCAACCTAAAATATGGTTTAGGACAGAACATCACCAAATGTTTTAATCATCGTGCGGCACTTAGTGTTATGCCATGTTTAGGTTGTGCCTCACTTAAATTGACTAGCATAGATAGTTTACTTTGTGCTTCACCTCTTGACATGTTTGTGTGCTATGCCATGATTTCTTGAGTTGCCAATTTAATAACCATTGGTTGATCACCTGTAGCTAAGCAACTTGAACCACCGTAAACGTGCGGTATTCGTCGTGTGTGACCGATACCCCACTTAAACTATTAGTAACTGTTCTCGACGATAGATCCGTATCGTGTTGCCGTGCCTTGTGTTGTCTCTTTGATCTTGCATTGCTCCATAGTAATAGTGGTGCACCGTGGATTGCTTTTCAGTGTTTACTTCTTGTGTGCTCCCGCGGGTACCTCTCGGAGACGATGCGAGCTTGCGATCAGCTACACCTTTGGAACCCGACTTATCAACAGGCAAGGACTATACATTACTTATGATCCATTCTATTTCAACCAGCGGTTTGCATGCTAGTCTAGGTTAGGTTTGATGTTTGATCCTACCACATATTTCCTAGCAAACCTTGTACTGCTATGTTACTATTGCTCGTTGCTCAGCCCCTGCTTAGTATGCATGCTTAGGATGCTACGATGTTACCCTGTTACTCCTTGGTTCGGGATATCACATTATTATTACTGTTGTCGATGATATGATTATTATTATAATGTTGACTATATTCGACGAAGGATGGAAGGTCTAGGCTATCCCGCCCTGACGCCTTGTTCCATTCGAGTCACCTAGGATCCGAGTTCCGGGTATTGGTTTTAAGACTGAGCGTGCCTAACCGCGCGTGGGATTTTATGGGGTCCCCTTTTCTTACCTACCTAGCTTCAAGAATTTCTAGTGGTGGACCAAGCTGATTTACCATTTGAAACCGTGTGTGTGCTGGTCAGCTGCCAGTAGTTTTCAAACCAACCTGGACCAGTGAGGACATAGTTCCCTTGCTGGCCCACCTTGTTCGGCTGAGGACCCGGTTTCCCATGTGTGATTAACCGGCTATCCAAACACGAGACAGACGGTAGAGACCAGATTGACAGAGCGGCCGGCTCCTGAGATGGATGTCGACTCACCTGGGGCCACCCGGATTTGTTCGTTGTTAGCTAGAGGGACCTGTCGTTTCGGATCTCTTGGAACTAAATCATAAAATGGTTGCCTGTGATGGGTAGCAACTCAGAGAGATGGGCGTGCATGCGGAGCCTCGTAATGGGCAGTTGGTACACCCCTGCAGGGTTAAATCTTTTCGAGAAGCCGTGTCCACGGTTATGGACGACTTGAGACCTACTCCTTGTTCATAGACAACAACAACTGAGATAATCTTAATATAACTTGATCAATGTGTGTGTGTGCCTTGACTGCTTCTTTTTCGTCGGGATGCGAAGAGGAGGACAAGGATAGGATAGGTGTTATGTTTGCGTATGTAGGTGCATAGCAGACTTGTTGGAGGCAATTCATCATCGAATGCTTGGCTTCTTATCTTACTCTCTAGATCGTTAGCCACTTCATAAATGCTAGTGCGGCAGCAACCTCACCACTTACCCCTTCCTTACCGTAAACTACTAGTTGTCCTAGAATGACGAGTGATGAAGTCCTTGCTGGGTCAGTTGACCACTACCCCCAAACTCTTTTCAGGGTTCTTGATCGACAACAGGTATGGTGATCGACGTTTCACGTGGAGACTCGACGACGACTAGTTAGGCAGACCCCGGCGGAGGGCCTGGACCCGTGTGGTTATGGGATCGATGTTTTCTCTTTGCCACTAGGCATTTGCTTGTAGTCTGTACTCAGACATGTATCTTCCGCTGTTGTATTGTATTTAAGGAAGTTGTATGCCGATTGTATGAGATGTTGTATCCTGTATCTGTAATGTTGTGATATCATGTTGGAAATCCGGGGCATATGGCTTTGTCATATGTCGCGGTGGGACCGATATGTGCTTCGTCCCCGGATCGTGAAATGTCTAGGTTACAAGTAGATTGTATTGTTACTTCGTCGATCGTGGTTAATTTTTTTTCATAGCTGAGACGTGTCTATAAGTGATATGTCTTTGAATTTGGACGCATTCCTTGTTATTTTGGTATTTTTAAACTTTTTTACACTTACAAATCTGGAAAAAAGAGTTAAATACAATATCCACCGGAACTGCAGCAACATAATGTTGGTTCATTGGCGGCCGTTTGATCTGTGCACATTCGATGATGCAGGGCGTACGATCCGTGGTGCTACGATCTAGCCAATCAAAACCCATAGGAGAATTTTGCAGGATATAGGTTAAGAAAATGGTTGTTGTACATGAACCGTGTGCTTTACCGTGTCACCGAAATTTTGCCATCTAACAGGACGTGTTTGATACATGTAAGTCATTAATTGTTGATTAGATAGTTCCTATGGGTTTCTTTACACTTGAGCTATGATATTTTTTGACATTTTCATCTTCCGTTTGATATATGGTGCTAAGTCAGTTTCATGTGCGCTCGATATAAATTTATTTTCATTTGAACTACGAGTGCAACGAAATTTGACCAAATGTGTTTTGAAATATCATGTAAGTGCTCTCGTGTTAACGTGATCCACACAATGTGGAATTGAAATGAACTTGCCGCACCTCGGTGAAGTCTTTCGACCATGAAACATTGAGTTTGGTGGGTTTTAAATTAGAAAAAAAGAGAATCGTTCAGAAATACCCGATACTTGGTGTGGCGACAAGAGAAGGTAATACTATGATGTGGTAAAATTTTCAGGCATTTTGAGAAAGCCTATCATGCGATCGCCTTGCAAACGGGGGCATCTCTCATCAAGTACCATGGTTTCGATATGTATGGAACGAGTCGTGAAATGTCTAGGTTACAAGTAGATTCTATTGTTACTTTGTTGATCGTGGTTAATTTTTTTCATAGATGAGACGTGTGTATACATGATATGTCTTTAAATTTGGACGAATTCCATGTTATTTTGGTATTTTTAAACTTTTTTTGCACTTACAAACTGGGAAAAAAAGAGTTAAATACAATATACACCGGAACTGCAACAGCATGATGTTGGTTCATTGGCGACCGTTCGATCCGTGCGCATTGGACGGTGCAGGGCGCCCGATCCGTGGTGCTGTGTTCTGTCCAATCAGAACGCACGGGCGAATTTCGCAGGGTATAGGTTTAGCAAACGGTTGTCGTACTCGAACCGTGTGCTTTACAGTGTTACCGAAATTTTGCCATCTAACGGGACGTGTTTGATACATGTAAGTCATTAAGTGTAGATTAGATAGTGCCTATGGGTTTATTACACCTGAGGTATGGATTTGTTTTTGTAATTTTCATCTTTTATTTGATATATGGCGCTAAGTGAGTTGCATGTGCACTCGATATCAATTTATTCGCATTTGAACTACGAGTGCAACGAAATTTGACCAAATGTGTGCTGAAATATCATGTATGTGTTCCCGTGTTTACGTGCAGCACACACAATGGAATTTAAATGAACTTGCCGCACCTCAGTCACGTCTTTCGATCATGAAACATCGATTTCGGTGGGTTTAAATTACTAAAAAATTAAAATGAATGAGAATCGCTCGAAAATACACGAGACTTTGCGTGGCGTCGTGACAAGGTAATACTGTGATGTGGTCAAAATTTTAAGCATTTTAAGAAAGTCTATCATGCGATCTCCTTGCAAACGGGGGCATCTCTCATGAAGCACCATGGTTTCGATATGTATGGAACGAGTCTTGAAATGTTCGGGATACAAGTAGATTGTATTGTTACTTCGTCGATCGTGGTTGATTTTTTTTTTCACAGCTGCCACGCATCTATACGTGATATGTCTTCGAATTTGGACGCATTCCTTGTTATTTTGGAATTTTTAAACTTATTTTTTCACTTACAAACCAGGAAAAAAGAGTTAAATACAATATCCACTGGAACTTCAGCAGGATGATGTTGGTTCATTGGCGACCGTTCGATCCGTGCGCATTGGATGGTGCAGGGCGTGCGATCCGTGGTGGTGCATTCCGACCAATCATAACGCACAGGAAAATTTCTCAGGGCATAGGTTAAGAAAATGGTTGTCTTACACGAACCATGTGCTTTACGGTGTCAACGAAAATTTTTCATATCTGACGGGACATGTTTGATACATGTAAGTCATGAAGTGTAGATTAGATAGTTCTTATGGGTTTATTTACACTTGAGCTATGGATTATGTTGTCATTTTCATCTTCCGTTTGACATATGACTCAAGGTCAGTTTCATGAGCACTCGATATGAATTTATTTGCATTTGAACTATGAGTGCAACAAAAAATTTCCAAATGTGTGCTGAAATATCATGTATGTTCTCTCATGTTAATTTGCATCACACAACATGAAATTGAAATGAACTTGCCGCACCTCGGTCACGTCTTTCGATCATGGAACATTGAGTTTAGTGGTTTTTAAATTACATTTTTTTTGAGAATCGCTCAGAAATACCCGATGTGGTAAAAAATTTCAGGAATTTTGAGAAAGGCTATCATGCGATCGCCTCGCAAACGGGGGCATCTCTCATCAAGTACCATGGTTTCGATATGTATGGAACGAGTCGTGAAATGTCTAGGTTACAAGTAGATTGTATTGTTACTTCGTCGATCGTGGTTAATTTTTTTCATAGCTGAGACGTGTATATACGTGATATTTCTTTAAATTTGGACGTATTCCTTGTTATTTTGGTATTTTTAAACTTTTTTGCACTTACAAACCGGGAAAAAAGAGTTAAATACAATATCCACCGGAACTGCAACAACATGATGTTGGTTCATTGGCGACCGTTCGATCCATGCGCTTTGGACGGTGCAGGGCGCCCGATCCGTGGTGTTGTGTTCTGGCCAATCAGAACGCACGGGCGAATTTCGCAGGGTATAGGTTAAGCAAACAATTGTCGTACACGAACCGTGTGCTTTACGGTGTTACCGAAATTTTGCCATCTAACGGGACGTGTTTGATACAATTAAGTCATTAAGTGTAGATTAGATAGTTCCAATGGGTTTTATACACTTGAGCTATGGATTTTTTTTGTAATTTTCATCTTCCGTTTGATATATGGCGCTAAGTCAGTTGCATGTGCACTCGATATCAATTTATTTGCATTTGAACTACGAGTGCAACGAAATTTGACCAAATGTGTGCTGAAATATCATGTATGTGTTCTCGTGTTTACGTGAAGCACACACCATGGAATTTAAATGATCTTGCCACACCTCGGTCGCGTCTTTCGATCATGAAACATTGATTTCGGTGGGTTTAAATTACTAAAAAATCAAAATAAATGAGAATCGCTCGAAAATACACGAGACTTTTCGTGGCGTCGTGACAAGGTAATACCGTGATGTGGTCTAATTTTTAGGAATTTTAAGAAAGTCTATCATGCGATCGCCTTGCAAACGGGGGCATATCTCACGAAGCACCATGGTTTCGATATGTATGGAACGAGTCTTGAAATGTTCGGGTTACAAGTAGATTGTATTGTTACTTCGTCGATCGTGGTTGATTTTTTTGCACAGCTGCCACGCATCTATACGTGATATGTCTTCGAATTTGGACGCATTCCTTGTTATTTTGGGATTTTTAAACTTTTTTTTCACTTACAAACCAGGAAAAAAGAGTTAAATACAATATCCACAGGAACTGCAGCAGGATGATGTTGGTTCATTGGCGACCGTTCGATCCGTGCGCATTGGATGGTGCAGGGCGTGGGATCCGTGGTGGTGCGTTCCGGCCAATCAGAACGCACGGGAAAATTTCTCAGGGCATAGGTTAAGAAAACGGTTGTCTTACACGAACCATGTGCTTTACGGTGTCAACGAAATTTTTCCATATCTGACAGGACGTGTTTGATACATGTAAGTCATCAAGTGTAGATTAGATAGTTCCTATGGGTTTATTTACACTTGAGCTATGGATTTTTTTGTCATTTTCATCTTCCGTTTGACATATGGCGCAAAGTCAGTTTCATGAGCACTCGATATGAATTTATTTGCATTTGTACTATGAGTGCAACAATTTTTTTCCAAATGTGTGCTGAAATATCATGCATGTTCTCTCGTGTTAACGTGCATCACACAACATGTAATTGAAATGAACTTGCCGCACCTCGGTCACGTCTTTCGATCATGGAACATTGAGTTTAGTGGTTTTTAAATTACATTTTTTTGAGAATCTCTCAGAAATACACGAGACTTTGTGTGGCATCGTGAGAAGGTAACACTGTGATGTGGTAAATTTTTCAGGCATTTTGAGAAAGGCTATCATGCGATCGCCTTGCAAACGGGGTCATCTCTCACGAAGGACCATGGTTTCGATATGTATGGAACGAGTCGTGAAATGTTTGGGTTAATAGTACATTGTATTGTTACTTCATCGATCGAGGTTGATTTTTTTCACAAAAACCACGCGTCTATACGTGATATGTCTTCGAATTTGGACGCATTCCTTGTTATTTTGGTATTTTAAAACTTTTGTTGCACTTACAAACCGGGAAAAAATAGTTGGTTCAGCAGCAACATGATGTTGGTTCATTGGCGACCGTTCGATCCGTGCGCATTGGACGGTGCAGGGCGTGCGATCCGTGGTGCTGCATACTGGACAATCAGAAAGGACGTGCGAATTTCGCAGGGTATAGGTTAAGCAAACGGTTGTCTTACACGAACCGTGTGCTTTAAGGTGTCAACGAAATTTTGCCATCTAATGGAACGTGTTTGATACATGTAAGTCATTAAGTGTAGATTAGATAGTTCCTATGGGTTTATTTACACTTGAGCTATGATTTTTTGTCATTTTCATCTTCCGTTTGATATATGGCGATAAGTCATTTTCATGTGCAATTGATATGAATTTATTTTCATTTGAACTACGAGTGCAACAAAATTTGACCAAATGTGTGCTGAAATATCATGTATGTGCTCTCGTGTTAACGTGCAGCACACAACGTTGAATTGAAATGAACTTGCCGCGCCTGGATCACGTCTATCGACCATGAAACATTTCGTTTGGTGGTTTTTAAATTACAAAAAATTCAAAAAAATTTAGAATCTCTTAGAAATACACGAGACTTTGCGTGGCGTCGTGAGAAGGTAATACTGTGACGTGGTAAAAAAATTTAGGAATTTTGAGAAAGGCTATCATGCGATCGTCTTGCAAACGTGGGTATCTCTCATGAAGGACCATGGTTTCGATATGTATGGAACGAGTCGTGAAATGTTTGGGTTACAAGTAGATTGTATTGTTACTTCGTCGATCGTGGTTGATTTTTTTCCACAGCTGCCACACGTCTATACGTGATATGTATTCGAATTTGGACGCATTCCTTGTTATTTTTGTATTTTGAACTTTTTTTTGCACTTACAAACCGGGAAAAAAGAGTTAAATACAATATCCATCGGAAGTGCAGCAGCATGATGTTTGTTAATTGGCGACCGTTCGATCCGCGCGCATTGGACGGTGCAGGGCGTGCGATCCATGGTGATCCGTTCTGGCCAATCAGAACTCACGTGCGAATTTCGCAGGGTATAGGTTAAGCAAACGGTTGTCTTACACGAACCGTGTGATTTAGGTGTCAACGAAATTTTGCCATCTAACAGGACGTGTTTCATACATGTAAGTCATTAAGTGTAGATTAGATATTTCCTATGGGTTTATTTACACTTGAGCTAGGAATTTTTTTGTCATCTTCATCTTCCGTTTGATATATGGCACTAAGTCATTTTCATGTGCACTCGATATGAATTTATTTGCATTTGAACTACGAGTGCAACAAAATTTGACTAAATGTGTGCTAAAATATCATGTATGTGCTCTGGTGTTAACGTGCAGTACACAACGTGGAATTAAAATGAACTTGCTGCACCTCGGTAACGTCTTTCGACCATGAAACATTGAGTTCAGTGGTTTTTAAATTACAAAAAAATCAAAAAAATTAAGAATCTCTCGGAAATATACGAGACTTAGCGTGGTGTCGTGAGAAGGTAATACTGCGATGTGGTAAAATTTTCAGGCATTTTTAGAAAGGCTATCATGCGATCGTCTTGCAAACGGGGTTATCTCTCATGAAGGACCATGGTTTCGATATGTATGGAACGAGTCGTGAAATGTTTGGTTTACGAGTAGATTGTATTGTTAATTCGTTGATCGTGGTTGATTTTTTTCCACAGCTTCCACGCTTCTATACGTCATATGTCTTAAAATTTGGACGTATTCCTTGTTATTTTGGTACTTTTAAACTTTTTTCAGACATACAAACCGGGAAAAAAGAGTTAAATAGAATATCCACCGAAACTACAACATCATGACGTTGGTTCATTGGAAACCATTAGATCCGTGCGCATTGGACGGTGCAGGGCGTGCGATCCGTGGTGATGCGTTCTGGCCAATCAGAACGCACGGGCGAATTTCACAGGGTATAACTTAAGCAAACGGTTGTCGTACATGAACCGTGTGCTTTACGGTGTCACCAAAATTTTGCCATCTAACGGGACGTGTTTGATACATGTAAGTCATTAAGTGTAGATTAGATAGTTCCTATGGGTTTATTTACACTTGAGCTATGAATTTTTTTGTCATTTTCATCTTCCGGTTGATATATGGCGCTAAGTCAGATTCATGTGCACTCGACATGAATTTATTTGGATATGAACTACGAGTACAACGAAATTTGACCAAATTTGTGCTGAAATATCATGTATGTGCTCTCGTGTTAACGTGCAGCACACAACGTGGAATTGAAATGAACTTGCCACACCTCGGTCACGTCCCATGAAACATTGAGTTTGGTGGATTTAAACTATAAAAAATAAAAAAATGAGAATCTCTCGGAAATACACGAGACTTTGCGTGGCGTCGTGAGAAGGTAATACTGTGATGTTGTAAAATTTACAGGAATTTTGAGAGAGGCTATCATGCGATCGCCTTGCAAACGGGGGCATCTCTCACGAAAGACAATGGTTTCGATATGTATGGAATGAGTCGTGAAATGTTCAGGTTACAATTAAATTGTATTGTTACTTCGTCGATTGTGGTTGATTTTTTTCACAGCTGCCACGTGTCTATATGTGATATGTCTTCGAATTAGGACGCATTCCTTATTATTTTGGTTATTTTAAACTTTTTTTGCACTTACAAACCGGGAAAAGAGTTAAATACAATATCCACCGGAACTGCAGGAGCATGATGTTGGTTCATTGGCGACCGTTCGATCCGTGCGCTTTGGACGGTGCAGGGCGTGCGATCCGTGGTGCTGCGTTCTGGCCAATCAGAACGCACAGGCAAATTTCGCAGGGAATAGGTTAAGAAAACGGTTGTAGTACACGAACCGTGTGCTTTACCGTGTCATCGAAATTGAGAGCCGACTATTTTCAGATGCATTTGCTGTTTCATATGTTCTCCAACACACTTTAGGTCGTTGGGACTTCAAGATTGATGATCATGAAATCAAGGATCTGGTTCTTGTAAAATTCAAGAACCAATCCTATGTTTCCTTGGTTCATGTCTACAATCTCAAGTTAGGAGAAGATACCGAGACAGAAGCACTAATGATGGCTAAAAAAGTTTCAAAGCTGATGCCACGTACTCCTGAATTGTACACCCTCACCAGAATTGTCATCCTTCCTGCCCCTCGACATCCTTTTGATCATGAAGCTGATGAAGGAGATGATGGAAGAGATGTTGTAGGAGCTACTGGAGGAGATGCCGGAGGAGCTGCTAGAGGAGACGCTGGAGGAGCTAACGGAGGAACTGCTGGAGGAGATGACGTAGGCAGTGGTGATGCAGGTGTAATTGCTGCTGCTTGAAGGCTAGTGATATGTAAAAGTATGTTTATGTATGTTTGGAACCTTCTGTATCTGAATTGGCAAGTTATGCATGAAAATTTATGTGATGTTTGAACTCCAATATATTCGAGTTTGTGTTATGTGTGATGTTTCTACTATATTGTAACTTGTACAAAGTACACACATAACAAGATGAGGCTTCTGGTCGGAATCAGCACAAAGTTGACTCTGCTCTCCTATTTTTGGGTTGTACCAAGGGTCTCCACAACATAAGCTAGATGACATGTGGGCCGGGGAGAAATCCATATTAAATGTATCAACACGTTGAGAAACCCCTACCCCTTTCTTCCTCGCTCGCACTTTTCTCCAGCAATCCTCTGCTCGTTCGTAACCCTCCTCAAATACCAGATTTTGCGGACTGAAGTCGCTGTAGATCGGTGCACCTGCAAGCAGAACCGCATTTCGACACCACCCCTCGAGTCGCCGACTATCTCACCTCGTGTCGCCGACGTTTTTATTGCACTCACCCACCCCCGCCAGATTGAGGGTTTTTCTACTGGACATGATGGTCAGTGGAATATTTCCCCGCATCTTGTACCTTGAATTCAAATTTTGTTCGTAGATATTAATCCCTGAAAACGTAATGTACGTGGATCCGTTTTTCTTCAGTCTTACTCGAGGTTTCAATTTCAGTGCCCAAAGTGTAATGACAAGGGAGGACCGTGCGTCCTCGACCGCACACAAGAGTTGTTCAACATCACCGTGCGAGATGATTTCTTGAACCCCACAGTATGTTCTTATACACCCCTCTTACCCATATGTAATCCAGACAAGGTTCTGTAAGTGCATCTAGTGCCCCCTTTGAGGTTTTGGAGTATTTGATGACAAAACGGTTGAGGGACTGATGTGTTTGCGAGTATACACAGAAAACAATCCCTGAGGATGAGGTTAACCACCGTTGTCAACCCCCCAAAATGTTGAGGAACATTGGAGAAATCGGTGTGTTTCCTGAAGAATGAAGTTGCGCGAAATCCTGAGGAATCAGGATCCTGAAGCGTTCGGTTGAAGCTGAAGCTGAGGACGATCCTGAGGACGTTCGCGATGAAGACGAAGTTGTAGCGTAGTTCTCGATAAGACTTTTTATACTTCCTGAGTCGTAGGAAAACACCACACTGTTGGAGGGGTTGAGGAAAATGAGTTATGTATTTCTGAGGAAGTGCTCAATTAGAAATCCTGAAGAAAAACCCTGAGGAAATCTCCTGCAGTAGAAGTTCAGTCCTCGGGTGTCTGAGACGTTGTTCTTCAGGACACTGAGGTAACTAACTTCTGTTGAGGAGTCGGAAGATCACTAGTGCGATTCTTTTGAAGATTGTGAAGAGAGAGAATAGTTTGACCGTGCCACATGTTGCGTGGTGAGAGGCTAGACCATTTCTAGCAATGGTCATTTCCGAGGGCACGAGAGTAATTGCGTGCATGGGCATTTATGTCCATTCACCTCGGGTTGCTCCGCGGCTATAAATAGCCACCCCCAGCCCCATTTGTGGGTTGGTTGATCCGAGAGAAAAACTGACACTTGTCATTTGAGAGTAACCCACTTCTGAGGACATTGAAGAACCTAAGTGAGGAAAACCACCAGCCTGAGTAGTTTAGCATTTCTGAGGAAGTCGGTTCGAGTGATCCGAAGCTTTTTACTCTTGAAGACTGTGATCTTCCAGCCGGTGTAGAAGTCTTCAGTCTGAGGAAGTCAAGATGCAATTTTGACTTCCCGGAGTGACTGAGTCTGTGAAGGTTTCGGGAGTCTACCTTGAAGACACACCTGAGTTATTGGACGGAGTCTGAGGACTCTAGTTCAAGAAGAATAAGGTGAAGACTATGTCTTCTGAGTTCAATCTCAGCCTCTCCAACCAGAAGTAGAGTTGTCACAGCAACTCGAACTGGTTCATCAAGTCTTCGTCTTCTGTGTCCCGGTGCTATTTCTTCAACCTCAGTTATTATGTTTATGCACTAATGACTTATCCTAATGCTTTACTTTCTGAGTTCACTTTGCACTGTTTCCTCAGTTCGTGCCTCAATCTTACCTTAGCTGTGCAATAGGTTGTTTTTACATTCACGTCATTGCTATTGCACTTCGTGTGTTCTTCCTTAGGTTTCAACTTCCTCAATTTCGTATTGCCTCAGTCCCGAGGAACTAGAAATTCCTTGAGAAATTTTAAAATCTCCCATTCACCCCCCTCTAGTCGACATATTACACTTTCAATTGGTATCAGAGCAAGGTACTCCCTTGTTCTGTGTGATTCGGTTTAACCACCTGGAGTTTTAGTTATGTCGACCTCAGGTACAATGAGCGTTGCCTCAAACTTCCCCATCTTCGACGGGACAGACTACCCCTACTGGAAGAACAAGATGAGGATGCATCTTCAAGCCATTGACAAGGATCTGTGGGATATTGTTGATCAAGGCATTCCTGAAGCAAATTTGATGATAGCTCCTGAAGTTGTCAGAAAAAACTGGCAGCTTGATGCAAAAGCTCGAAGCATTATAGGTGGTCATCTCAACAAGGCTCAGTTCAACCGTATCAGTGGTCCAGATACAGCAAAGAAGATATGGACTAGACTGTCAAAAGTAAATGAAGGAGTCTCAGCTCAACGAGACTCACGAGTTGATACACTCCGCAGTCTCTTCAACAGGTTCAAGAGGCTGGACAACGAGCACGTGCAACAAACCTTTGATAGACTCACTAACATATCCAATGAACTTCAAGCATTGGGTGCCGCTGATATCACAGATCATGAGGTGGTGAAGAAACTACTAAGGTCACTGGATGACTCATTTGAGTTCCTATCACTGATGATTCAAGAAAGGCCTGACTTCAAGACTCTAGATCCGGCTGACATTCTCGAGCGCCTCAATGCTCATGAACTGAAGCTCTCTGAAAACGAGACATGTACAACTCCACGCCTAAAGTCCGTGCGCTAAAAGCTAGAGCTCGAAGAGTATCCTCTGATGAGGAATCTGAGGCTGATACTGATGATCCTGAAACCCTCAGCCGAGAACTTGCTCTCCTCACCAGAAAGTTCCAAAGATTCACGAAGAAGAATCGCTTTGGAAATTCTTCAAGATCTTCCTCAAGAAAAAGAAAAGATGATGACTCTATCGAAACAAGAAAGAGAGTCTGCCACAAGTGCAAGAAACCTGGGCATTACATCGCTGAGTGTCCTATATGGGAAAAGGAAGCTAGACTGAAGAAGAAGAAGAAGAAGAAAGGGAAAGACGACAGTTCTGATGAAAATACTAAGAAGAAATCCTCAAGATCCTCAAAGCCTGCTGGATAGAAAAACAGCAACTCCCGAAAATCTCGCGCATATCTCGGAAAAGAATTGGACTCTGAAGAATCTGGTTCCGACCCTGATTCTGAAGAAGAAACTGAAGAATCTGAGGGTGTGGCTGGACTGGCCCTTGACACATCTCTTGTCTCCAAGTCAATCTTCAGCACTGAGGAATCTGATCCATCACATGTCGATGATGAAGCTGAAGACACAACCCCTACCTTCTGCTTCATGGCCAAGTCCTCCAAGGTATCTACTTACTCATCATCGGATGATCCCTCTGATGAAGAACCTGATGAAAACTATGCTAAACTGGCTAAACTTGCATCTAAACAACAACGTGCACTTGAAAAGATCCAGATCTCACTACACAAGAGTGATGATATGTTGGTTGAGGAAATGACGAAGACTCAAAAGTTGACTGATGAATTAAAAATTCTTCAGTCAAAGTTTGATGACTTTTTCAATCGTCATGAGGCACTCCTTACTGATCATGAGAAGCTGGCTCATGAGTTCCTCATGAGGAAGCAAGAACTTGAACGCGTGAGGATGTCTCATGATGATCTGAGGAAAGAAAATGATTCACACCTCTCCCAACAGATCATCATGCCACAAGAAGGATTTAATCCTCCCTGTTTAAAATGCATTGATCATGACCGTATCATCTCTGTGCCTAGTTCCTCAATGTCTTCAGACTCTGTTATTTCTGTTGCCTCTGTGGTACCTAATAACTCATCTGAGGATACCATTGAAATTTTTGAAGAAAATGCTAGGTTGAAGAGTCTACTGGAAACCGGCATGTTCAAGAGTTTGAAAGGACATCAGATTCTCTGTGACGTCCTCAAGAAACAGATCCTCAACAGGAACCCGAGGAAAGAAGGTGTCGCATTCACTCGTAAACTCAACCCTGATGGGTCTTACTGGAAACCTGAACAATATCCTGAGACCACTTGGGTTCGAGCAAAGATGCCTCCTCCTGATCCCTATACTTTATCTGGTTATGATGCTGTTTCTTCAGATGTGGTGATTGAGTCTTTTGACTCAAACTATAAACTGTTTAAGGATGTTAATGGTGAGGTATTCGCCAGATTCATCGGAACTAACTGCAGGAACGGCCCTCCAGTCAAGCAGATTTGGGTTCAGAAGGACCTCATCACTAACCTTGCTGTGAATGCAGATGCAAACGAACTGAGGGTATCATCTGAGGACGATACCTCAAATGGAAATGGTTATAATCATGTATCTTCTAACCATTTTGTTCACAGGGAAGCCCCTCATAAGAATGCTTATTCATTTTTTTATCCTGATACCACCATCTCACGTCCCATTAGGTCTCATCGCCCTCATCAGTCCTCATGTACCTCAAAACCACCCATTAAGATGTGGGTGGTAAAGAAGAACTAATCATCTGTGCAGGGACATGTCCTGAGGCAATCATAAATTTTGCAGATCATATGCCGAGGACAACATCAATTGAGTCAGTTGAAGGATATTTATATTGTTTGGTTTCATTGAATCAATCCTAAGGAACATCCTGAGGAATTAATTCTGAGGAACCATAAATTCCTCAAACTGAGACAGGCTCATAACTTGCTGTATGATATACTAACTCCTTTGCAGGGAAAGACTGAATGGGTGATGGACAGTGGATGCACAAATCACATGACTGGTGACAGAAGCCTTCTTATGGAATCATCTCTGAGTCCTTCTTCAAAGAAAACCATCACCTTCGCCGATAAAGGTAAAAGTAAGGTATTGGGTCTCGGCAGAGTGGCCATCTCATGAGACCAACACATTGACAAAGTCATGCTTGTTGAATCTCATGGATACAACTTGATGTCTGTCTCTATGCTATGTGATCTTGATCTCGTCGTTGTCTTCGGAAAATATGGTTGTATTGTCTATATGGTTAGCGATAACTCCATTGTCTTCAGTGTAGTTAGGAAAGGTGATCTATATATTGTAGATTTCACTGAAGGTCCTCAGGTTGCTACATGCCTCATGGCTCGAGCTTCAGAATGCTGGCTATGGCATCGAAGACTCGGCCACGCCGGAATGAGGAATCTCCAAAAACTGGTGCTGAAGAAACATGTCCTCGGGATTGAGGAAATCAGATTCTCAAAGGACCGGCTGTGTGGTGCGTGCGAGGCTGGAAAGATGACCAAGGCCAAACATCCAGCGAAGACTATCATGACTACTACAAGATCTCTGGAATTTCTTCACATGGATCTATTCGGTCCTCCAAAGTATTCAAGCTTTGGAGGTAATATGTATGGTCTTGTTATTGTTGATGACTTCTCACGATACACTTGGGTGCATTTTCCTCTCTATAAGTCAGAAACCCCAGCAATCCTCAAGTGCTTCGCCTAGCGAGTCATGAACAACTACAACCTGAAGATCAAGCACATTCTAAGTGACAACGGCACTGAGTTCAAGAACTTCGGTGTGGAAGAATTCCTCGATGACTTGGGAATCACGCATGAATTCTCTACACCTTACACTCCTCAGCAAAATAGAGTTGTTGAGAGGAAGAACCGAACCCTCATCGAGATGGCTCGCACGATGCTGGCTGAGTACAATACTCCACTCAAGTGGTGGGCTGAAGCAATCAACACTGCATGCCACATCGTCAATTGAGTGTATCTTCACAAGTTCTTCAATAAAACATCATACGAGTTAATGGTCGGTAAGAAACCCAATGTAAGTTACTTCAAAGTATTCGGTGCACCTTGCTGGATTCGTGATCCTCATCACCAGTCCAAATTTGCACCCAAAGCATGTGAGGGTTTCATGCTTGGCTATGTATCAACTTGCACACCTACAGAGTCTTCAATATTAGTCATTATTAAATTGTTGAAACTGTAGACGTGCGATTTGACGAATCTGACGGCTCCCAAAGAGAGCACCTGCCACATGATTTAGATGAATCACCACCTGAAGAACAGATCCAGAAGATGGGTGCTGGTGATATCATTCCTGTAGATCATCCTGAAGAAACACACATACCTCCTGCTCCTGAAGAACATCCAAATCCTGATGCAAATAATCCTGATGACGATCCTGATCCTGAGGCTCCTGATACTCCGGAAGCTCCTGAAGCACCTGAAGAAGATGCAATTGAATCTGACAGCAGTGACGAAGATGCGCCTCAAGATCATCCTCCTCGACTTCCTCGCATGGCGAATGAAGTTCAAGTGGAAAAAATCCTCGCTGACGTCAACCTACCAGGTCCTCTTAATCGTGCAAGAGCTAATCGTATAGCTAACTTTTGTGGGCATTTCTCGTTTGTATCAATTTCAGAGCCCACCAAAGTCACTGAGGCATTCCAAGAAGCGGAATGGATTCAGGCAATGGAAGACGAACTTCTTTCGTTCAAACTGAATGATGTTTGGGAATTAGTCAAACGTCCTGATCCTCGAATTCACAATGTCATCGACACGAAGTGGATCTACCGCAAAAAACTCGATGAAGATGGACAAGTCATCAGAAACAAAGCCCGTCTCTTAGCTCAATGATATACACAAGTCGAGGGGATCGACTTCGGTGAAACTTTCGCTCATGTTGCTAGACTTGAGTCCATTCGTATTATGCTTGCATTTGCTAACCATCATAATATCAAGTTATATCAAATGGATGTGAAAAGTGCTTTCCTCAATGGTAATATCGAGGAAGAAGTATATGTTGCTCAACCCCCAAGTTTTGAAGACGCAAAGAAACCTGATATGGTGTACAGATTGAAGAAAGCCCTCTATGAACTGAAGCAAGCCCCTCGGGCTTGGTATGACACACTAAGGGACTTCCTCATCAGCAAGGGCTTCAAATCTGGTTCCCTCGATCCAACTTTTTCAAAAAACGATATGATGATGCATTATTCATATGTCAAATTTATGTTGATGACATAATATTTGGATGCACTACCAAGAAATATAGTGAAGAATTTGCATTCTTGATGAGTGAACAGTATCAGATGTCCATGATGAGCGAACTGAAGTTCTTCTTAGGGCTTCAAATTCGTCAACAACGCAATGGCATCTTCATCTCTCAGGAGAAGTACCTCAAGGAGTGCCTGAAGAAATTCGGGATGCAAGACTGCAAGGGTATCAAGGCACCGATGCCTAGAAATGGACAACTTGGTCCTGATGAAAATGGCAAGGACTACAATCAGAAGGTATACCGCTCCATGATAGGTTCTCTGCTATATTTATGTGCATCTAGGCCTGATATAATGTTGAGCGTTTGCATGTGTGCCCGATTCCAAGTGGAACCTAAGGAATCGCATCACCAAGCGGTGAAACGAATTCTTCGATATTTGGCTCACACCCCGTCGCTAGGCTTATGGTATCCAAAAGGCACACAGCTGGATCTCGTTGGGTACTCAGATTCATATTATGCTGGAGATCGTGTGGATCGGAAGTGTACCTCAGGAACTTGTAATTTCCTTGGACGTTCTCTGGTATGCAGGTCATCGAAGAAGCAGAACTGCGTCTCCCTCTCCACTTCTGAAGCTGAATACATTGCTGCTGGTGCTAGCTGCTCACAACTTCTTTGGACGAAGCAAACTCTGAAGGACTACGACATCAACCTGAAGAAAGTACCACTACTATGTGACAATGAGAGCGCCATCAAGATCTCTCAGAACCCAGTACATCACTCGAGGACGAAGCACATTGAGATTAGGTATCACTTTCTTCGGGATCATGTATTGGAGGAAGATATCGTCATCAGCTACGTGAAGACTGAAGACCAACTTGCTGATATATTCACTAAGCCTTTGGATGAGAAGCGATTTAGCACTCTGAGGTGTGAGATAAATATCTTAGATTCCTCAAACGTCCAGTGAATGGACACACATCCTAACGCTTAAACAATATTGAAGAATCCTGATGTACAACACACGATGCGTCGTACTCCTCAAATCATGAGGAACTACCTTGCTAAGTGTGAAGAAATTAACGTGGAATTGACTCAAGATCCATACGATAATTGTATGGTATCAAGTGTCTCATTCCCTATAAGGTGGGTAGCACCACCGCCCAAACACCTCAGGATCTTTTGTTCCTCAGCTTCCTCAGTTGAAGTCTTCATTGCTGATGATTACCGTGTTTATCCTCAACAGCGTTCACCTATAGTTCTTTTTCTTCGGCTTTTTCTTCTTCATCTAGGTGAACGTGATCGGAACCGTCCCTCTGTGCTCACTTATCCATTCTGTCTATCTCATATGCGTTCGTTTGGAAATCATGTATTACTCAGCCTGAGACCATTAGTCTTCATCCTCAGCCTGAGACCATTTGTCTTCATCCTCAGTCTTTGTCCTCAAGTTCCTAAAATTAAGGATTACCAGTTATGATTTTCTTCAATTTGTTGCGATTTTACCACAAGTCGTGCTTATCCACCATTATGATATCCACTGAGGATCCCAACAATCAGGGGCAATCTGGTCCACAAATTTCGCAACCCCTCAGCTTTCACCCCTCTATAAATAGCCCTCTACCCCCCGGTCATTCCCCCCCACCTCTTCTCTCACTCTCGCGCCGCCGCCCTTGAGCTCCTCAAGCTATCGTGCTAACGTCGCCAGAGTTCGCCGTCGCCGGGGAAGAACTGACTCGTGGTTCCTCAGCATTCGCCTCAATTCTGGTATGCTTATTCCTCAGTTTTCTTTTCCTCAGTACGGCTGTGTCCTCAAACCATTCAATCCTCAACTGTACTGCTGGTTTTCTGAGACCTATACCTATGCCTCATTCATTTGATTTACTCAGCCTATTCCTCATGAACGCATATAACCGTACCCCACTTCCCTCGCAACTTAATTCTGTCACAGGTACATGTCTGCTGAGGAATCGTAAGGTTCTCATAGTCTCACTTCATTTGCAGCTCAGCTTGAACGTACCATTCCTTAGTCTCCACCACTGAAGAAAATGGCTCCTCGACGTAAGCTCACTGATACTGCTAAAGACCTTCCTCCTGAGCTCTATGAGAAGCTGAAGACTCCCAAACGTGAAACTGCTGATGATCGTAAGAAAAGGGTCCAGAAGATCATGAGGGAATGGGCCAAGCGTTGGGTGGCATATCAATGGCTTAATCCTCAGCATGAGGAAATGTTTGTTGTCAATCCGCCACTGAAGACTTTGGGCATCAAGGCTCGCCCTCCACCTGCACCGGGAGTCACTCCTGATCCCACAACAATGCGCACCCCTGATGATTTTCCTGATCCGTGGCAGCCGAGTCAAGAATCTGGTCCGTGATTTGACTTCCTCAATTCAGATCCCACCTCAGGCACAGTCTCAACCCAAGCCACAACCTCCACCTCAGCACCGCAAAAAGGCTCCTGGCATCAAGCCCTCTCAGAAGTCCTCAGTTAAGCCTCAAGTTATTGGTTACTCATGCCAACGCACGGATGGTGCTGCCCCGTCCTCAAGGATTCGCACTAATGAATCTGGTAATGCTCCTAAGGCCTCAACCACAATGCCTCAGTCTCAGCTGAAGACACAAACTGTTCATCAACGTGGCCCCAGACCCTCACCCAAGAAAACTGCTATGCGTGGCGCCATTCATCATACTCCTCAAACCTCTGATGATGAAGATGAATTCGAGGATTTGGCCGGCTTCGTCGCCGCTGAAGGAGATAAGATTGAATATGTGCGTGCTGCAGCCAGACGCAAAGCTGAAGAAACGGGCTCATAAATCCCGCTTCTCCTTGATCCCAAGAAGATCTTGGAGTACATTGAAATTTGGTCTGTCAAGCCTGACACTCCTCTTGATGATTTGGACATTCCTAAAGACATCATGTTCTATGTTGAATAGTTCCTCATCAATGAGATTCATCAACGTGATCTTCAGAAATAGTTGAAGGCCAAACTAAAGAAAGTCCTCAGTGACTTCAAAAATAAACCTATCACTGCTGTTACTCCTCAAGAGTTTATCGAGCATCAATGTGAAGTTCAACGCCTCAATACTGAGTGTGCCGCCAACCGTGCTTATATTGGAAAATCCAAGGAACGGATGTCTCAGGAGATGGCAAAATTACTGAAGCTTCAACAGCCTGCTTCCTCAGTACCCCCTGCTGCCTCTGCCAAAGGCCTCAAGCGCCTGCCTGAAGCCCAACCCTCAAGTCCACCTGCCGCGAAGAAGCCCACTGTTGAGGACCCCATTGATGCTACACCAATCTCCTCAGCTCCTCCGGCATCAAAGGCCACTGATACCCCTGTCCTCATCACTGCTGCCTCAACTCCACCTCCAAATCCTCAGCGCAGCTTAATTGTCTTCACTCCACCCACTGTAGCAACACCCATTGTTACAACTCCTCAATGCCCACCGCCACCAATTATCACTGAGATTGAAGACATGGACGTGGACATTATGGATCATGGAACTCCTCGCGTCCATGATGATGAATATGGGCTGACAAACTCTCCCAATCATACTATCTTTTCTCCAGAACCTCATTCCCCCACCGTGACTGAGGTGCTTCCTGATACTTCTCGGAAGTCTGAAGAGTCAGTTGGTGCATCTTCCTCAGCGTCTGATGCTGATGAACCTGAAGCCACAAGTGCACCCACCACTTCTGCTGCTGATACTGATGCTGCGGCAACAACAACTGCTGATCCTCAGACCGATCCTCCTGCTGCTGAAGCTGAAGCTGAAGCCAAGCACAACACCAATGCTGATACTGAGGCTGCACCTGATCGCGCTGAGGATCGCCAAGTCACCTCTCCCTCAGAAACTGCATCTTCCCCCAAGGCTGTACCCGAGTCACATGCTGAAGGCCAAGCTTCTCCACCTCAGCCACACTCTGCCTCAGCAACACCCGCTCGTCAGGAGAATGCCTCAGCCATCTCTCTATGTCCGAAGCAGAAGAAGCCATTCTATAGAAATCTTGAAGCTGATGCTCGTCCCAACTTCAACACGGATGCCTTCTTCAACGCCATGAGCTTCTTTCAGGATGGGATTCAAAATCCATATCATTCACCTCCACCTAGCAAGCTCCTCAGGTTCTGGACGGCTACTCAGCAGAATTACTATGCCTCAGTCCTCTACATGACCCAAAAGGTTTTTCCTCATAAAAATATTCCTCATTTGGATATGGAGGCAATCCCTTGCTTCAACAATGTGCTTCAGGATTTGCATCATGCCAAGCTGCTTCAGTTCTGCTCCGAGTGCATCCACTGGAATGAAGAACTTTTTCTTCAATTTTATGCAACACTTTATGTCTCAGGGGATCCCAAAGACATCAACACTTGGGTGCTTCAATGGATGACTCAGCATCAGCACTACACAGCCTCAGTGCCTGAGATCTTGGCAATTCTTCAGCTCCCTCCTTCTGAAGCTTCAGTACCCAGCACCTACGGTGCTCCACTTCTTCGAGATGACCTGGTGAATATGCTGATGAAACCGCAAGCCCCTGAAGCTCCGCCCCGAACCAAGTTCCTAGCTTCTGAGCTTCAGTATTTTCCAAGAACATTGTACCGCATATTGGCTAAGTCCTTTTGCCCCATCAAAGGCTATGAATCAACTGCTGAGGAAGTCGTAGGCATCATCAAGAACATACTATATAGCCTCTACATGTCGGCTCCAATTAATGTATCAGACTTCTTCTTCAGGACGCTTGTGGATGCAGCTCAGAATCCTCACATTCTGAAGCCATACGCTCCATGGATTATTAAGCTTATCTGCATCAAGACTGGCCTCGACTTTCAGGCTGACCGGGCTAATCATCGCCCGTACGTTCTTCTGGTTGTAGTGCGTCAGCACACTATTGACGCCAATGCCAAGGGCAAGGCGCCGTTTTATGAAGCTGTACTTCCTCAGAACTCTCTCGGTGGCAATATTCATCAACCTCAGTCTCGAACCACTCATGAGGAGAGCACCCATGCCTCGACAGAGGAAACCACTCAAGCTCGCCTGATGACTGATCGCGAGCTCCTCATCAGTCTCCATCAGAAAGTGGATAGGAATCATGACTGGACAAAGCGTCAGATTGGTGACATCCTCAGCTATATGGCGCAGATGCATACCACTCAGAAGAAGGTTCATCAGTATGCTCACCATACGTATCAGCGACTTCATGCTCTGATGTCTGAGGTGATCACCCCTGAAGACCTTGCCAAGCTTAACCTCCGCCAGGCTCCACTTCCTGAAATACGGCCTCCACGTCAGTTCACCAAAAGCAAGACACCACCTCTGGCGATGGACTCCTTTTCTTCAGCGCAAGAATTCTCGCTTGAAGAAGTTGAAGACACTGCGGCTTGTCCTCACACTGCCACGGCATGCCTCCGTCCTGATGATCAACCCTGAGGTACTTCTTTGGGACGTTAGCAGTAGTCTCTCCTTTTTGTTCATTTAATGACAAAGGGGGAGAAATTTAGTTGTCTTCAAGCGGGTCATTATGGGTTCCTCAGTTACAACTCTCGTTCTTCTGATCATTTTTGTAATGAGTTGTACACTGATACTTTGTGTGGTTTCTGATACTCTTAACTTACCTCATGCTATTCTTCAAGTTTATCTATTACTCATGTTATTCCTCAGCAACCACATTACTCAGTGCTATTCCTCAAATTACTTTATATAATGCACTGTTTCAAACAAACCGGGATATAGGGGGAGCTCCTCATGTTTTTCAAAAATTATATCAAGTCTTCAAAACATGCATATCCTCAGGGGGAGCATCTTTATATCGGGAAACAATGAACTGTTTTCTTTTAGTCTTTCCTCAAAAATATTTATTTTATCCCGTTGAAGCTTTAACCTGATTGTCATCAAATCACCAAAAAGGGGGAGATTGCAAGTGTATCTAGTGCCCCCTTTGAGGTTTTGGAGTATTTGATGACAAAACTGTTGAGGGACTGATGTTCTTGTGAGTATACACAGGAAAACAATCAATGAGGATGAGGTTAACCACCGTTGTCGACCCCCCAAAATGTTGAGGAACATTGGAGAAATCGGTGTGTTTCCTAAATAATTAAGTTGCGCGAAATCCTGAGGAATCAGGATCCTGAAGCGTTCGGTTGAAGCTGAAGCTGAGGATGATCCTGAGGACGTTCGCGCTGAAGACGAAGTTGAAGCGTAGTCTTCGATAAGACTTTTTATACTTCTTGAGTCGTAGGAAAACACCACACTGTTGGAGGGGTTGAGGAAAATGAGTTCTGTATTTCTGAGGAAGTGCTCAATTAGAAATCCTGAAAAAAACCCTGAGGAAATCTCCTGCAGTAGAAGTTCAGTCCTCGGGTGTCTGAGACGTTGTTCTTCAGGACACTGAGGTAACTAACTTCAGTTGAGGAGTCAGAAGATCGTCAGTGCGATTCTTCTGAAGATTGTGAAGAGAGAGAATAGTTTGACCGTGCCACGTGTTGCGTGGTGAGAGGCTAGAACATGTCTAGCAACGGTCATATCCGAGGGCACGAGAGTAATTGCGTGCATGGGCATTTATGTCCATTCAACTCGGGTTGCTCCGCGGCTATAAATAGCCACCCCCAGCCCCATTTGTGGGTTGGATGCTCCGAGAGAAAAACTGACACTTGCCATTTGAGAGTAACCCGCCTTTGAGGACATTGAAGAACCTAAGTGAGAAAACCACCAGGCTGAGTAGTTGAGCATTTCTGAGGAAGTCGGTTCGAGTGATCCGAAGCTTTTTAATCTTGAAGACTGTGATCTTCCAGTCGGTGTAGAAGTCTTCTGTCTGAGAAGTCAAGATGCAATGGTGACTTCCCGGAGTGACTGAGTCTGTGAAGGTTTCGGGAGTCTACCTTGAAGACTCACCTGAGTATTGGACGGAGTCTGAGGACTCTAGATCAAGGAGAATAAGGTGAAAACTATGTCTTCTAAGTTCAATCTCAGCCTCTCCAACCAGACGTAGAGTTGTCACAGCAACTCGAACTGGTTCATCAAGTCTTCGTCTTCAGTGTCCCCGTGCTATTTCTTCAACCTCAGTTATTATGTTTATGCACTGATGACTTATCATGATGCTTTACTTTCTGAGTTCACTTTGCACTGTTTCCTCAGGTCGTGCCTCAATCTTACCTTAGCTGTGCAATAGGTTGTTTTTACATTCACGTCATTGCTATTGCACTTCGTGTGTTCTTCCTCAGGTTTCAACTTCCTCAATTTCGTATTGCCTCATTCCTAAGGAACTAGAAATTCCTTCAGAAATTTTAAAAACTCCCATTCACCCCCCCTCTTGTCGACATATTGCACTTTCAGGTTCTCACCGCTAAATTTTTTTATGAAACAGAATTGTCGGGACCCGGAATATGCGTATGTAATTCCAGTCACAACTCAATCACATGGAGAGCCGAGAGTCGTACCCACTTGTCTAAGCAGACAAGGCCAAGAACAGAACACTCTCGGAAAGCATCGTACTTGAGGGGCATCCCATCCAGGCCGGATGATCAACTGAGATGGGTCCTCATCGCCCGCTCACAAGTCTAAATGATTATGGCTGGTGAAATCCCATACTCATAGACAAGTCGCCTCAACCATCTAATCGATTGAATCATAACCCTTACATAAACAGACTCCAGCCCGATCACTTAGTCGGGGTCTAGGGCGGGCTCGATCATACAACAAAGTGTGCACGTGACAGAGTCACGAGCAATCGCATCGCGATGCCCCAAGCTGCGCACATCTAAGGGCCACTTGGTGTATAAAAGACCGCCAGCCAGATCACAACTAAGGTCTCGAAACCCATACTAAGACATGCATGTTATAATCATACACGCAGCACACATGTCTAGCATGAACAACACGTATCATCACATAACTCTACAATGTACTTCTTTATTGACTTACACATAGAGTATACAAAGATCACATAGAGTACAGACAAGTTTAACAAATGGCTTAGAGAAGCCTTGTTCAAAAAACAAGCCCTTCCACGAGGGACCAGACTGCTGTCTGGAACTATACTACAATGGTCAACGTCGAGCTTCACGAAGGTAAATCCATCGGGGTCCGGGTTCTCATCTAAAACATAGAATAAGCAAACGTGAGTACAAAGTCGTACTCAGCAAGACTTACATCAGAACTACACTACTCATGCTCAAGTTTCAAGGTAAAGGGAGGTGGGGTTTCAACATGCAGAAGTGCCAGCTTTGACTTGGCTAGTCCTGTACTACGAGTAGCAGACTTGAGGTAAGAAGCGTACACGAGTCGACTACCAAGTCTCCAAGCAATACACCACTATGGATACTTCCTCGACTTCCCCACGAAGAAGCACGCCATAGCACTCACGCTTATCTTGCGAGTTTTAGAAGTATCCATTCAAGTTGTATAATAATCAAGCACAGCTTTCCAAGTAGTCCATGACCGCGGACGCGGCTATTCGAATAATTTTGTTAACCCTGCAGGGGTGTACCGCTACACACCCATGACCATCGGTTACCTCCAGGTCTCGGCACCATTCAAGGGGTGTCGGCGAGGATGTTCACCACAACATTTCACACACAGCTCCATTCTAGTCCAGGGAGTCAATTATCTGAGTTCCAAACCCAACTGGAGTTCCGGCTGAGCTTCCAGCCAGGACTCAAACCATGTAGGCACGACTGACAAGCCCACCTCAACGGATGGTTCTCCGCGTGACAAGCCATGTTCTACAAGCCCTACCATGAATGCCACATTTCATTTCCTTTATCTTTCTATGCATATGCCGAATGGAAATCCCGAACTAGGTGTGACTCCTGGACTTGGATCGGGGTGAGTTACTAGGTCGAGAGGGGTCAGTGAGCCCAATGTGTGGTTGTACTCTTTGTCTCGGATTACCATACAAGAACTCGGGCTTAAGGCGGTGTTCAACGAGACAACCCACTGTGTACTCCTCCACAGCCTCTCATAGTTCACCTTGGATTAGGGTAGATTCACCAACACAGTTTCATTTTCATCAAAACCATGTTCACCATCATCCCGACTCACATCAAAAGCATCCTCATTGTAAACTGTAAGCATGCAATGAGAAGTAACAGTTGCAGGGGCCACATGATATCAATCAACTCCTATGTCAGCTAGGATTGTGGTTTGCTTACTACTGTGACAAGATGATAGGTCATGCATCGGATATGGGTTCAACTATGCGGTAGAATCGATACAAGGTGATCTCCTAAACATGCATAAGAGAGACTGAGAGGGAATTGGGATTTTATAGACATGCTCAATGGGGTTTGCTTGCCTTGCTGACGATACACGGGTTTACCGATCTTCTTCTTTGGGGGTGATCACCGTCTCGGAAAAGCTGGTACCGGAAACAATCATCAACAAAGGGATTTATAGTTGTCCATGATGTGAATGGTGCTGGTTTGTGGTACATTGGATTTATATGAAGTGTATAGTATTTAAAATGCAAATTCAAACTCCATATATGATTTTCAAATTAGACAAATTGCATTTGCCATTGTTTGATATTTGTGAACCATGTGATCATGTGTGTGATATGTCTCTGATGTACAAGTGATCATGTTTGCATTGCAATGGTTCAAATTGGAATAACATTTGAATTTAATTTGATTAAATTCCAATTAAACCAAATAGCAAATGCTATTGGTCCCATTTTAAATTCAAATCAAACATAGTTGAAAGTTGTATATTTGGATAGATTATTTTCTCATGATCATTTTTCATATATTATTTGTCCAATTTGGAGTTAATATGAATTTTCTATGATTTATTGAAGTTTGGCTATTTTTCTTGATTTTCTGAAAATAGATAATTGATTTACTGCGTCAGCCTTGCCTCAGCATGACGTCAGCAGGGGGCTGACCAGTGGGGCCATGCTGTCAGTGGCTCTGGGATTAATCCCGTGATTAATTTAAACTATGTTTAATTAGAGGGCCCTGGGCCCACCTGTCATTGACCAAGGGTCAACTAACCAGGGGGTTAGGACCCTAAGCAGAGGCCACGTTGGCCTGCTCGCCGGCGGCTCAACACCGATGGCCAGAAGCCACGGCGGAGCCCGCACGGACGGCGGCTCGGGCCACCAATATGTGCGCCGAGGGCTGCGGGGTGAAGCCCTCGCCAGCGCGCGTCGCCCAGACCATTCAGGCGTCACCGGCGGCCACTGGAGTGAGGCCGGCGATGAAGGGCATGGCGACGGTGGCTCGGTTTCGGCGGGAAGGGGTCTTGCGGTAGGGATTTAGAGAGTGGGGAGGGGGGTTTTGTTCGTGCGCTCACCGTGAAGATGATGGAGTCGACGGCTAAGAGGGAGGAGGCGCATAGGAGAGGAATTGCTCGCCGGGATCCATGGTGTCCGGCGGCGGCTCGGTGAAGATTGCGGAAGCTCCAAGGCGAAACAGCTCGCGATCCATTTCAAGGTGGCGAAGATGAAGGCGTTGAACGCGAAGGACAAGGCGTCGGGGGCTCTAGAGCTCTCCGGCCACGAGTTTCCACGGCTGCGCTCCACGGCGGTCCTCGGGTGCGCGTGGGAGGGCGACGCAGAGAGGTGGCGGTCGTCGCCCCGGCATGCTCGACAGCGAGCTGCTTGGGGTAGACGACAAGCCCCTCGTGGGCTTGGGCTGGGGTTCAGTTAGTTGGGCCCGAGGCCAGGTAGGTTGGGCTCGCTTTAGGTTTTTCTTTTTCTCCTCTGCTTTCTTCTGCTTTTCCTTTTATGTTATTTGTTTTGCCCTAAATAAAAATCGCACGGCAATTTGTAAAATCTTCAAAACTTTTATGTGGGCTTATAATATATATATCTAGCCAGTCACAAGTTTTGGAGATTTTATAAATTCAAATAATTTGAATTTCAAATCAAATAGGGGTATTATTTAATTTCCAAGCCTTGTTTGGAATATTTGAAAAATCTTGGAGCATGCAGTGGGACCCACTTCACTTTATATGTGATCATGCATATTTATAAGACTTTTCAAAAATACCAGAGGAATTTTTGGAAGCAATTTTTGTCTGGCCATTTAATTAAATTCTTTAGGGCTTTTATTTTCCCCAATTTTGAATTTCTTTTGAAAATTTTCACATGATACAAAGAGCACTTGAACACTAGCACATACCCAAGTTGGGGTTCTGACAACTCGCCCTCACTCAAAAGAATCTCGTCCCGAGATTCAGAAGTCGTCGGGAGGAAGGTGGGGTACTCGGTGCAGAGGCGGTCTTCTCTTTCCCTTGTGGATTCTTTCTCGGAGTGGTGTGACCATTGCACTTTCAAAAACCTGATCTTCTGACGACGAGTGACACGCTCTGTGGAATCAAGAATATGAACAGGGTACTCTCGATAAGAAAGGTCATCTTGGAGATCAAGCGTTTCATGGTCAACTTCGCGGATGGGGTCCTTGAAGCAACGCCTGAGTTGTGACACATGGAATACATCATGTACTCGGGAAAGGTGCGGGGGTAGTTCAAGTTGGTAGGCAACTTCTCCACTTTTAGCAAGAATGCGGAAAGGTCCGATGTAACGTGGGGCCAACTTGCCTTTGATACCGAATCTTTGGGTTCCTTTCAGAGGAGTAACCCGAAGGTAAGCCTTCTCATCAAGATTGTAGCTTTCTTGCCTATGATGACGATCATAGTAGCTTTTCTGACGAGACTGAGCGGCTTTCATTCAATCACGAACAATGTGAACTTGATCTTCTGCTTCCTTGATCCTATCCGGTCCAAAGAATTTTATTTCACCGGTTTCTAACCAGTTCAAGGGTGTTCGACATCGTCGTCCATAGAGGAGTTCAAAAGGAGCCATGTTCAGACTAGATTGGAAGCTATTGTTATAAGCAAATTCGGCGAATGGAAGAGACTTCTCCCAATTCTTTCAGAAAGAGATAACACAAGCTCTGAGCATGTCTTCAAGAATGTGGTTAACCCTTTCCACTTGACCGCTAGACTGAGGATGGAAAGCTGTGCTAAAGGAGAGATGAGTTCCCATATCATTTTGAAAGTTTCCCCAAAATCTAGAGGTGAAAAGGCTACCACAATCAGAATTGATTTCCAAAGGAACACCGTGAAGACACACAATTCTAGAGACATACAAGTCCGCTAACTGGCTAGCAGTTATAGACTCGCGAACTGGAAGGAAGTGAGCAACTTTGGAAAGCCTATCTATGACAACGAAGATGGCATCATTTCTTTCTGGGTTTTTGGAAAGCCGGTGATGAAGTCCATACCGACTTTGTCCCATTTCCACTCGGGAATAGGCAAAGGTTGAAGTGTGCCAGCAGGTCTTTGGTGTTCTTCCTTAATGCGACGACAACCATCACATTCGGCAACATATCGAGCAATGTCTCTCTTCATCCTAGTCCACCAAAATCTCTGGCGTAGATCTCGGTACATTTTTGTGATACCAGGATGAATCGAGAGGGGTGTGTCATGGGCTTCTTTGAGGATTAGTTGCCTTAGATCCTTATTCTTAGGTACTACCAAACGATTTTCAAAGAATACCGTTCGTTTGCTATCTGTGGAGAAACATTTAGCAACTCCGCTAGCAATGTTCTCCTTGATCCGGCGAACACCTCGTGCACGCCTTTGGGAAACTATGATTTGATCCTCAAGGGTTGGTGTAAGGCCCGATATGCGGTACTGTTTCCGATTCGGACGTTTCCGCCCGAACCCGAGGACGAAGCACATATCGGACCCACCGCGACATATGACAAAGCCATATGCCCCGGATTTCCAACATGATATCACAGCATTACAGATACAAGGATACAACATCTCATACAATCGGCATACAACTGCCTTAAATACAATACAACAGCGGAAGATACATGTCTGAGTACAGACTACAATCAAATGCCTAGTGGCAAAGGTAAAATCATCGATCCCATAACCACACGGGTCTAGGCCCTCCGCCGGGATCCGCCTAACTAGTCGTCGTCGAGTCTCCACGTGAAACGTCGATCACCATACCTGTTGTCGATCAAGAACCCTGAAAAGAGTTTGGCGGTAGTATCATGAGTACAGAAGTACTCAGCATCCAACTGTAGTGGTCAACTGACCCAGCAAGGACTTCATCACTCATCATTCTAGGACAACTAGTAGTTTACGGTAAGGATGGGGTAAGTGGTGAGGTTGCTGCCGCACTAGCATTATGAAGTGGCTAACGATCTCGAGAAAAGCATCGATCCCATAACCACACGGGTCCAGGCCGTCCGCCGGGATCCGCCTAGCTAGTCGTCGTCGAGTCTCCACGTGAAACGTCGATCACCATACCTGTTGTTGATCAGAACCCTGAAAAGAGTTTGGGGGTAGTATCATGAGTACAGAGGTACTCAGCATCCAACTGTAGTGGTCATCTGACCCAGCAA
Organism: Bromus sterilis; assembly: GCA_950022295.1. Classification (NCBI taxonomy): domain Eukaryota; kingdom Viridiplantae; phylum Streptophyta; class Magnoliopsida; order Poales; family Poaceae; genus Bromus; species Bromus sterilis. The sequence goes on from OX465597.1 coordinate 215,482,259, forward strand.
GGACTTCATCACTCGTCATTCTAGGACAACTAGTAGTTTACGGTAAGGAAGGGGTAAGTGGTGAGGTTGCTGCCGCACTAGCATTTATGAAGTGGCTAACAATCTAGAGAATAAGATAAGAAGCCAAGCATTCGATGAGGAATCGCCTCCAACAAGTCTTGCTATCCACCTACTACGCAAACATAACACCTATCCTATCCTTGTCCTCCTCTTCGTATCCTGACGAAGAAGAAGCAGTCAAGGCACACACACGCGTTGATCAAGTTGTATTAAGATTATCTCAGTTGTTGTCTATGAACAAGGAGTAGGTCTCAAGTCGTCCATAACCGTGGACACAGCTTCTCGAAAAGATTTAACCCTGCAGGGGTGTAGCAACTGCCCATTACGAGGCTCCACACGCACGTCCATCACTCTCAGTTGCTACCCATTATAGGCAACCATTTTATGATTTAGTTCCAAGAGATCCGAAACGACAAGTCCCTCTAGCTAACAACGAACAAATCCGGGTGGCCCCCGGGGAGTCGACACCCAATCCAAAAGCTGGCCATGCTCTCGGATCGGACTCTTCCGTCTGGCCAAGGTCGAGGTAACTGATCCCCTCACATGTGGGCAGGCCTCTAGCTCACCAGGTGTGGACCAAAAAAGGAACTATGTCTCCGCTGGCCCGAGTTATTTTAAAAGATATCTGCTAGGAGTGACCCGACAAGATATATATGCATGTTTTCAAATGGTAAATCAGCTTGGGCCACCACTAGAAATGTTTGAAGCTAGATAGGTAAGAAAAGGGGACCCCATAAAATCCCAGACGCGGTTAGGCACGCTCAGTCTTAAAACCAATACCCGGAACTCGGATCCTAGGTGACTCGAATGGAACAAAGCGTCGGGGCGGGATAGCCTAGACCTTCCATCCTTCGTCGAATATAGTCAACATTATAATAATAATCATATCATCAACAATAATATAATAATCAGGTGATATCCCAACCCAAAGTGTAACAGGGTAACAACGTAGCATCCTAAGCATGCATACTAAGCAGAGGTTGAGCAACGAGCAAAAGTAACATAGCAGTACAAGGTTTGCTGGGAGGGGACATGGCTGTATCGGTTTGAAAGAGGCTGTAAACATGTGGTAGGATCAAACATAGAACCTAACCTATACTAGCATGCAAACCGCTGGTTGAAATAGAATGGATCATAAGTAATACAAGTCCTTGCCTGTTGATAAGTCGGGTTCCGAAGGTGTAGTTGATCGCACGCTCGCATCGTCTCCGAGAGGTACCCGCGTGAGCACACAAGAAGTAAACACTGGAAAGCAATCAACGGTGCACCACTATTACTACGGAGCAATACAAGAGCAAGCATCAACAAGAAGTAACACGAAACATCGAACCTACCATCGAGAGCGGTTACTAACGGTTTAAGTGGAGTACTCGTCACACACGACGATACCGCACGTTTACGGTGGTTCAAGTTGTTTAGCTACAGGTGATCAACAAAGGTTGTTAACATGGCAACTCAAGCAAGCATGGCATATCAAACAAACAAGTCAAGAGGTGAAGCACAAAGTAAACTATCTATGCTAGTCAATTTAAGTGGGGTGAAATCCTAGACATGGCATAACACTAAGTGCCGCACGATAAATATTGCATTTGGTACCGTTTTTACCTAAACAATATTTTATTATTTTTATTATCAAGCAAGAGAAGAAAAAACACAATCTACATGCAATTCTAATCAAGTTACATATAAGAAACATTTTAATCCGAGCAACGGATAAAAAGTTATAGCAGTTACAGTTTACAGTGGCAGGCAGTGTAATTAGCAGTCAAACAACATGTAAACAAAGTCAAACATGGTAAAGAAGCACAAATTATTAATCTACACACAATTCTAAGCAAGTTTCATATTTTACGCGTCGCGATCCGAGCTACGAGCAAAAAGATACGGGCACTGCAAAAATAAACAACTAATCTGCCTAAATTAAAATAAAAAAACCTAGCAGGAAAAAAAAGGCTAAACAGGCCGAATCTAGCTATTGGGCCCAACAGAGAAAAAAAAACAGAACAGCAAAAAATAAAAAAAATAGGGGCGCACCAGCTGGGCCTCGGCCCAAGTGGCCTGGAGTTGGCCGGCCTGGCTGGACCTCACTGTTGGGCTGCGGCTGGAGAGGGCCCAGGCTGGCCAGGCGGTTGGAGGAGCCAGCCGGCTGCCTCGTGCGCCCGCACCAGCCCGACCGCGGCGGCGGCTCGCCGGCCAACCAGCGGCGGCTGCTGGAGGCGGCGGGGCAGGGGTCCGAGGGAGGCGGCGCTGGAGGCGGGATCCGGGGCGGCTGGGCGCGGTGGAGGCCGAGGTGGGTCGCCGGCATCGAAGTGAGCTCGGGCTCGGCCGAGCTGCTCCCATGGCGCGGCGGCCGGCGGCTCCCGCGGCGGCGACCTGTGCAAGAGGAGAGGAGGGTGAGAAGCGGGAGGAAGGAGAGGAGGGGAGGTGAGGGGGAGAGATGGCCGCGACGGCCTGCTGCATCGGGCCGGCGGCGCTCGGGGCTTGCTCGACGGCATGGAGGGAGAGAAAGAGGAGAGAGAAGGAGTGGGAGCTTGAGGGTGACGACGTGGCAGCCTCCGGGCGCGTCCGATCTGCGATCCGACGGCCGAAAACGGATCTGGGAGCTAGGGTTTCGGATTTTGGGGGTGGTTTTGGGCAGATCTGAGACAGATCAGGGGGGTGGCTGCAAAATTGGCTTAGGGAAACCCTAAGTGGGGGTGGGAGAGTGGTGGTCTTTATATAGCATGGGTGGCTGGCAGTTTGCAAAATCATCCCCGGTTTTTCTCTCGGGCGTCCGGTGTTCACGTTTCTGACCGCCGGGGGTCCGCAGTACCTCCGATTCGGGTGAAACTTCGAACTGCGCGAACAGTGCGTCGAGCCGGAGGCATTCACCTCGCGCTGGAACCGTTCCGAAAACACTTTCCGGCGCGCTATAAAAATATCCCGTTTAATTATTAAACGGGGTTTTTCGTTCCGTTGGCTGCGGCTGGTCTCGTGCGGTTTTCGCGACGGTGATCGGGCGAAACCCGGTGTCGCAAAGGTCGAGTGTCAGGGTGGCAAGGGTCGGTCTCCGTCCGATACGAGAATACGGGGAGAAAATAATCACCGATCGATAAATCGGGGATGCAAACACCGCAAACAAATCAGACAATCAAACAATTCACGCAGAAAACAAAATTTTTAATTTTTTGTGAAATCTGGGCTGTTACAGTTGGTTTCGAGACCAAGTTGAAAAGAGATTCACGAGGAACATTCTCGAGGTTGAGCTTTCGAAATTCCTCATGAAGAAGTGGTTGATATTGTTGTAACATGAGGTTGTTACAATACGACTTACGACTTAGTGCATCAGCCATGACATTGGCTTTGCCTGGGGTGTAAGAAATACCTACGTCGGAATCTTTTATCAACTCTATCCAGCGTCTTTGCCTGAGATTAAGATCTGGCTGGGTGAATATATATTTGAGGCTTTGGTGGTCGGAATAAATCTCACAACGATTACCAAGGAGGTAATTTCGCCAAGTTGTCCGGGCATGAACTACGGCATCGAGTTCAAGACATGGGTAGGATAGTTCTCTTCATGTGGACGCAACTGGCGTGAAGCATAAGCTACCACATGTCTATCTTGCATAAGTATGCATCCTAACCCTTGCCGTGAAGCATCACAATAGATCTCGAAATCCTTTTTGGTGTCTGGAGGTGCAAGTACGGGTGCAGAAGTCAATCTTCTTCTTAGCTCTCGAAAGCTTTCCTCGCACTTGGGAGTCCATTCAAATTTCTTATCTTTCTTGAGGAGTTCAGTCAGAGGCTTTGCAACTTTAGAAAAGTTCTGGACGAAGCGGCGGCAATAGCTTGCTAAGCCAAGAAAACTCCTAACTTTCTTAACCGATTTAGGTGGAGTCCAGTCAAGGACGGCCTGAACTCTCTCGGGATCGACAACAATGCCTTTTGCAGAAATCACGTGGCCTAAGTAGGTCACTTCTAGTAGCCAAAATTCACACTTAGAGAATTTGGCATAAATGCGATGCTCTCGAAGTTTCATCAATACCAGCCTAAGATGCTCGGCATGTTCTTCTTCGTTCTTCGAGTATATAAGGATGTCATCAAGGTAAACCACGACGAACTTGTCCAAATACTCCATGAAGATCGAGTTCATCATGCGTGAAAAAGTAGCAGGGGCATTGGTTAAGCCAAAGGACATGACGGTGTACTCGTAAAGACCATAACGAGTAGTGAAAGCCGTTTTTGGAATGTCCTCGTTTCGGATTTTGATTTGATGATAGCCTAATCTCAAATCCATCTTGGAGAAGACAGGGGATCCAGCAAGTTGATCATAAATATCATTGATCCTGGGCAGTGGGTACTTGTTCTTTATCGTCGCTAGATTTAGCGGGCGATAGTCTACGCACATCCTTTCTGTTCCATCTTTCTTCGTTACGAACAGAACGGGGCAACCCCATGGCGATGATCTAGGGCGGATGAAGCCTTTTGCCAACAAAGCTTCAAGTTGGATTTTAAGCTCAGCTAACTCACGTGGGGCCATTTTGTATGGGCGTCTAGAAATTGGGGTGGTTCCTGGGGCAAGATCTACAATGAATTCTACACATCTGTCAGGAGGCATTCCTGGGAGTTCTTCAGGAAAGACATCCGGGAAGTCACGAACCACCGGAATATCTTCAAGGTCAGGAAGGGGAAGCACATTCAAAGAATGCATCTGGATTCTAGAACTGGGTGAGGTGTAGTCAATTGTCTGGACTGAAGGATGGGTAAGTTTAACTGACTTGGCTTTACAATCAAGGAAAACATTCTGTCTTGATAACCAATCCATTCCTAGGATGACATCAATGTCTGAAGACTTGAGGGCTATAAGAGAAGCAAGGAGTACTAAACCCTCAATTGCAATTTGATTGCCATGGCTTACTCTATTAGTTTATCACTTTGAACCAGGAGTTTGACTGATCATTGGAGAAAACATTTCTTCAAAGGCAAACTCATGACGAAGTGCATAACTCTCCGACATGAATGAATGAGAAGCTCCTGGATTGAAAAGAACGGAGGCGGGAACATGATTGACTGGGAGCGTACCAAGGATGACGTCAGAATTATCAATAGCTTCCTCAACTGAGATTTGGTTCACACAACCACCAACAGTGGCTAAGGACTTTGCTTGCAAGGAGTTGGAGGTTGATTTCTGTGAAGACTTAGCTTTGGAAGGCTTGGGTGGGGTGGCATCATGTCTTGGAAGAGGATCATCTTTCACCGATAATGAACATTTCCGCGCGATGTGGCCAGGATGACCACACTTGTAGCAAACTCTGGTGTTAGGGGGTGGAGCAAGGATGGCAGGCTCACTACCATAGCGGTTGGGATTCGTGTTTGGTGGAGGAGGTTGAGGCACCATATAGGATGGCCTTGCAAAAAGGTGTGAAGGAATGCACTAGTTGGAATCCATATCCGGCGTTTCTCAGGGGCTGAACTAGAAGATGGAGTAAACTCACGAGCATTATTGCGGGACTCTTCGAACACCTCATTGCCATACTCAGCTCTGAAGGATCTATTGACTAAATCCTCAAAGTTGACAAACTCATGAAGATCTAGATCATGAAGAATAGCAAGGCTAAGTCCCTTGCGGAACCTTGCTTGCTTCCTGGCATCAGTGGATATCTCCTCTTGGGAATAACGAGCAAGATGGTTGAACTCAGTCATATACTCGTGGATGGACCTATCTCCCTGAGTAAGATTGCAAAACTCTTCCTTCTTTCTTTCCATCATCTCATCCAGAATGTGGTACCCTCAGATGGCATCACGAAATTGCTGCCAAGTCATTACGTGACCATCAGGTTGCATTGCAACATAGTTCTCCCACCATTCAACAGCAGCACCTTCCAAGAAGTATACCGCAAACATCACACGATCATTGGGAGCAACATGCGCTGTCTCAAGCTTACGCTCGATGGAACGGAGCCAATCATCAGCTTCAAGGGCCTCGGAGAAACATCGAAATGCCGGTGGTTTGAGGAGGATGAAATCCTGAATGCTGACAACCACATTGCGCTGACGAGCGGTATTCTGCTCGATGAGCTCCAGAAGGCGTGTTTGATCACGTCGATTCCGTTCAGCTTCCATCATGATTCCCGCCGCAGAAGGCGGTGGAGGAGGATCATCATCACTTCGATTCTGATCACGGTCTCGATTGCGACGAACAGCACTACGAGTTCCACCAGACATCCTGTGTGATAAAGATCAACAATCAGAATAGGTTTTACGATGGAAACAAAGATAAGAGGACATGACTAGGAGGAAAAGATTGTAATGCAAAGTCAAAGATTCCATGAAACACGGAATAAATCGGGTAGCATAACGGCTACACCGGGATGGAAAATGAAACAACCTCGAAGAAATTGGACAGAACGTCTTCAAGGAACTCAAAGACACGAAGACTCCAGGAAACCACAACTGTCCTACGGCTACAAGGAAGCAATCAACGAGATGTTCTAGTAAGACAAAGATGAGCCTAGTCCTATCTTCCCGCGGAAAAGATGAGGTGACTCAGAACTCAGATCGATGAGGATAAGGAGAAAAGGAAGCCTTACGTTGTTCCCTTTATACCCAAGTAACTATATAACTATGGAATGCTAGACTCGACTTCGACCAAGGGTTTGAATAATCCTACAGACAGTCCTGCTCTGATACCAAGTCTGTCGGGACCCGGAATATGCGTATGTAATTCCAGTCACAACTCAATCACATGGAGAGCCGAGAGTCGTACCCACTTTTCTAAGCAGACAAGGCCAAGCACAGAACACTCTCGGAAAGCATCGTACGTGAGGGGCATCCCATCCAGGCCGGATGATCAACTGAGATGGGTCCTCATCGCCCGCTCACACGTCTAAATGATTATGGGTGGTGAAATCCCATACTCATAGACAAGTCGCCTCAACCATGTTATCGATTGAATCATAACCCTTACATAAACAGACTCCAGCCCAATCACTTAGTCGGGGTCTAGGGCGGGCTCGATCATACAACAAAGTGTGCACGTGACAGAGTCACGAGCAATCGCATCGCAATGCCCCAAGCTGCGCACATCTAAGGGCCACTTGGTGTATAAAAGACCGCCAACCAGATCACAACTAAGGTCTCGAAACCCATACTAAGACATGCATGTTATAATCATACACGCAGCACACATGTCTAGCATGAACATCAGGTATCATCACATAACTCTACAATGTACTTCTTTATTGACTTACACATATTGTATACAAAGATCACATGTCTGTGATCAACATTACATAAAACAACGGAAGCGAATTAGGGCTAAGTACAGACAAGTTTAACAAATGTCTTAGAGAAGCCTTGTTCAACAAACATGCCCTTCCACGAGGGACCAGACTGCTGTCTGGAACTATACTACAATGGTCAACGTCGAGCTTCACGAAGGTGACTCCATCGGGGTCCGGGTTCTCATCTAAAACATAGAATAAGAAAACGTGAGTACAATGTCGTACTCAACAAGGCTTACATTAGAACTACACTACTCATGCTCAAGTTTCAAGGTAAAGGGAGGTGGGGTTTCAACATGCAGAAGTGCCAACTTTGACTTGGCTAGTCCTGTACTACGAGTAGCAGACTTGAGGTAAGAAGCGTACACGAGTCCACTACCAAGTCTCCAACCAATACACCACTATGGATACTTCCTCGACTTCCCCACGAAGAAGCACGCCATAGCACTCACGCTTATCTTGCAAGTTTTAGAAGTATCCATTCAAGTTGTCTAATAATCAAGCACAGCTTCCCAAGTAGTCCATGACCGCGAACGCGGCTATTCGAATAGTTTAGTTAACCCTGCAGGGGTGTACCGCTACACACACATGACCATCGGTTACTGCTAGGTCTCGACACCATTCAAGGGGTGTCGACGAGGATGTTCACCACAAAACTTCGTACAAAGCTCCGTTCTAGTCCACAGAGTCAACTATCTGAGTTCCAAACCCAACTAGAGTTCCGGCCGAGCTTCTATCCAGGACTCAAACCATATAGGCACGACTGACAAGCCTACCTCGACGGATGGTTCCCCGCTTGACAAGCCATGTTCTACAAGCCCTACCATGAATGCCACATTTCATTTCCTTTATCTTTCTATGCATATGACGAATGGAAATCCCGAACTAGGTGTGACTCCTAGACTTGGATCGGGGTGAGTTACTAGGTCGAGAGGGGTCAGTGAGCCCAATGTGTGGTTGTAATCTTTGTCTCGGATTACCATACAAGAACTCGGGCTTAAGGCGGTGTTCAACGAGACAACCCACCGTGTACTCCTACATAGCCTCTCATAGTTCACCTTGTATTAGGGTAGATTCACCAACACAGTTTCACTTTCATCAACACCATGTTCACCATCATCCCGACTCACATAAAAAGCATCCTCATTGTAAACTCTAAGCATGCAATGAGCAGTAACAGTTGCAAGGGCCACATGAGATCAATCAACTCCTATGTCAGCTAGGATTGTGGTTTTCTTACTACTGTGACAAGATGATAGGTCATGCATCGGATATGGGTTCATCTATGCGGTAGAATCGATACAAGGTGATCTCCTAAACTTGCATAAGCGAGACTGAGAGGGAATTGGGATTTTATAGACATGATCAATAGGGTTTGCTTGCCTTACATACGATACACGGGTTTACCGATCTTCTTATTCAGGGGTGATCACCGTCTCGGAAAAGCTGATACCGGAAACAATCATCAACAAAGGGGGGGGCAACTTCGGAAGTAAATGCACAAGCACATGATATAGTTTTCCATGATGTGAATGGTGCTGGTTTGTGGTACATTGGATTTAAATGAAGTGTATTGCATTTGAAATGCAAATTCAAACTCCATATATGATTTTCAAATTAGCCAAATTGCATTTGCCATTGTTTGTTATTTGTGAACCATGTGATCATATGTGTGATATGTCTCTGATGTACAAGTGATCATGTTTGCATTGCAATGGTTCAAATTGGAATAGCATTTGAATTTAATTTGATTAAATTCCAATTAAACCAAATAGCAAATGCTATTGGTCCCATTTTAAATTCAACTCAAACATAGTTGAAAGTTGTATATTTGGATAGATTATTTTCTCATGATCATTTTTCATATATTATTTGTCCAATTTGGAGTTAATATGAATTATCTATGATTTATTGAAGTTTGGCTATTTTTCTGGATTTTCTGAAAATAGATAATTGATTTACTGCGTCAGCCTTGCCTCAACATGATGTCAGCAGGGGGCTGACCAGTGGGGCCATGCTGTCAGTGGCTCTGGGATTAATCCCGTGGTTAATTTAAACTGTGTTTATTTAGAGGGCCCTGGGCCCACCTGTCATTGACCTAGGGTCAACTAACCAAGGGATTAGGGCCCTAAACAGAGGCCACGTCGGCCTGCTCGCCGGCGGCTCAACGCCGGTGGCCAGAAGCCACGGCGGAGCCCGCGGACGGCGGCTCGGGCCACCAATTAGTGCGCCGAGGGCTGCGGGGTGCAGCCCTCGCCAGCGCGCGTCGCCTAGACCATTCAGGCGTCACCGGCGGCCACCGAAGTGAGGCCGGCGATGAAGGGCATGGCGACGGTGGCTCGGTTTCGGCGGGAAGGGGTCTTCCGGTAGGGATTGAGAGCGCGGGGAGGGGGGTTGGGTTCGTGCGCTCACCGTGAAGATGATGGAGTCGACGGCTAAGAGGGAGGAGGCACATAGGAGAGGAATTGCTCGCTGGGATCCATGGCGTCCGGCGGCGGCTCGGTGAAGATTGTGGAAGCTCCAAGGCGAAACAGCTCGCGATCCTTTTCAAGGTTGCGAAGACGAAGGCGTTGAACGCGAAGGAGAAGGCATCGGGGGCTCTAGAGCTCTCCGGCCACGAGTTTCCACGGCTGCGCTCCACGGCGGTCCTCGGGTGCGCGTGGGAGGGAAATGCAGAGAGGTGGAGAGCGAGCAGGAAGAGAGGGGAAGGGCGCGGGGTGACTGGGGCGTCGTCGTGGCGCACTGAGGGGGCTTGAGGAGGCCTGGTCGACTCTCGCCGTCGAGGTGGCGGTCGTCGCCCCGGCATGCTCGACAGCGAGATGCTTGGGGTAGACGACAAGCCCCTCGTGGGCTTGGGCTGGGGTTCAGTTAGTTGGGCTCGAGGCCAGGTAGGTTGGGCTAGCTTTAGGTTTTTCTTTTTCTTCTCTGCTTTCTTCTGTTTTTTCTTTTCTGTTATTTGTTTTGCCCCAAATAAAAATAGCAAGGCAATTTGTAAAATCTTCAAAACTTTTATGTGGGCTTATAATATATATAGCTAGCGACTCACAAGTTTTGGAGATTTTTGAAATTCAAATAATTTGAATTTCAAATCAATTAGGGGTATTATTAAATTTCCAAGCCCTGTTTGGAATATTTGAAAAATCTTGGTGCATGCAGTGGGACCCACTTCCCTTTATATGTGATCATGCATATTTATAAGACTTTTCAAAAATACCAGAGAAATTTTTGGAAGCAATTTTTGTCTGGCCATTTAATTAAATTCTTTAGGGCTTTTATTTTCACCAATTTTGAATTTCTTTTGAAAAATTTCACATGATGCAAAGAGCACTTGAACCCTAGCACATACCCAAGTTGAGGTTCTGACAAGAATTTTCAAAATCTTTAGTTCTACTGATGTGATTTTTTTGTCGAGTACTGCATATCTATACATAAAAATACACAAATAGTTTCTCATCCCTACTATATATTTCCTGCAGTGCATTCCTTGCTTTGCAACAACACCTCTTATACATAATTTTTCGTAGTACCTGAATGAAGACTCAACTAAAGTTATAGTATAGACGAACCATGGATACAAGTTCAAATTTTGGCTTAATACAGATGCTGAAGGTCGCTGCTATTTTCAGAAAGACTTGTGGAGAAAGTTTGCTAAACATTATGTGCTAAAAGCTGGCATGAAAGTGTTAGTGGATGTAAGACAACCTGGTGATATCATACATGTAAAGTTACCAAAGCATATCCGTCGATGGACTAACAATCAAAGTCAGTATTCTTTCAAGTCTTGCATGTGTCTGTCCTGGCTTACTAATTAATTATTTATTCAAGAAAAATATATATAAATACTGACAATCATTATTATATCCATGCAAACTTTGTTGAACGCGTACTTCAAGTTATGAAGATTACTCCTCAATCCACATTTCACTAGAAAGATTTGGAGCCTCTCTTAGAAATTGGTGGAAGAATTAAATATCTTATTGAGCGTTTCCATGCAGGAAGCAGGATGAAATTATGTGTGCCGATCATGCATACCTTGAACAGAACGAATTGTATCGATTAAAAAATCATGGTACATAATCTTTTATGTTATATATCCTTTCGTAATATATACATTCAGCCAGTGTCACAACTGTTTTATCGGTCTTCCAACAGGTACTGCCGCCTTCAGTTGTTCCTGAATTGATCCCCTCTCCTGCTCCAATAACACTAGCAATTGGTCAGAATAAGAAGGTGATGTCAACGTACATCCTTTTCCCTAAAAATGGATCAATTATCATTCATAACTGGTACCGTGTGATGGAAATTCTTCCACAATTGAAAATGGGAGACAACATTTTGCTCTATCTGTACGAACGCACTGTAGGCCTTTTCATGTTCATTCAAGACGTTCTGTAACGCAGATCCTAGGCAATATTTTCCTCAAATCCTTCTAGCTGAGTACTGTATTATTTTTACAATTGTATGTTATGTACATGTGAACTCAAATGTTGTTAAGTAATCCTTGCTACGTATTCTCTTAATTAGATGCCCTTATCAGAAATAGTAGTTTCTAGTAATGTGCATATACATATGATAAGGACGAAGTTTATTTCATACAACAACTAAGATAACTGATTACAAAACTATGAGCCAACATAGCAGACATTTTTGATAACTAACATGTTTCTGTTTCGCTACATCATTGCACACAATTTTGTATTTCCGAACGTCTGCAGAGAAGCTAGCCACAACTTTCAGAAAACAAAGAAAATAAAAAGAAGACGTCGTGCATCACCAACCCTTAGATTTTCAGAAACGTTTCTGATATTTTTGACTTTGCACACCATGTTTTAATTCAGAACGTTAGCTTTACTAAGGTAGCGATTCATTTTTTTAACCATTGGTGTTCTAAGGAGGAATCCGAAACACTTGATTTTAAGAACTGTTTACCGTGTATAACCAACACTAAGATTTACGGAAACGTGCATGATATATTACACATCCACACGTTTCAGTAAATACAAATGATTGTGAAGATGGGTTAGAGGTTCATTCTTTGCAACCGTGGGTGTTCTGGATGGTCATCCAGGCGGTTGTTTGAACGAATCGACAACCCTTGTTTCACACACGAAAGGATTTTCACAAGCGTGCCTGGTAGATTAGGCATTCCAAACATTTCAGTTACTATGAACGATTCCGTAGAAAGGCTGGCGGTCCTTTATCTGCAACCGTGGGTTTTCGCCGTAAACATCCCAGACAGATTTTCAAAGACCTGTTAGCCCTACACCACCCACGCGATAATTTTTAGAATTGTGGCCTTTCAGATCTGTTTCCTAGACGGTTCAGTTTTTCCCAAACGGTTTTTTATTTATACCATTTGCATTGATAGCATCGCAAACAATTTCGTACAAGGGAAAGGGAAAGGAGTATCGTGTTAGCCCCTCTTTGCAGTAGTGCTTGTTCCACCTGCCAATCCTGTCCGGCTTCTTTCGCAGCGCTTTATTGAGTCAAATATGATGCATGACGGACAAGCCCCCTTTGTCTATCATCCAGACCGCACCGAGGAGGATGCCGAGGACCTGGAGCTTATCTTGGACACCGAGTCCAAAACTGAAGACCGAACTGCTTCAGTCGGAGCCGGCTACAAGCAGCTGGGTACGTCTTATTCCTCCATCAAACGCTTCATGGAAGAATGGAGTGACGACGATGCTGATGACTTATCTCTTGGCGAAAATGGCGCAGAGTCCCATCCGGCTCCTCATACGGTGGCACCAGGCAAGCGCCCCTAAGTGGATGCTGCACCCGCTCCGCCGGCCAAGACGACGAAGAAAAAATCATCGAAAGGTCCGACTAGGCACGGATCCAAACTGGCTAAGCCTACACCAACTAGTCCTGTGCTGGAGGAGTTGCCTCTGGACATTCGTCCCCCGCGCTTCGCCATGTCTAACTTTGAGGAGAACTTGCCCCGAGATGCAGAGTAATTTACTTGCTCTGTTTTTTTGCTCTTTTGCTCTGGCCGATTGGTATCTTGACCTTTGCCTCTTGATTCTGCAGGCTCGCCCGTGATGGCAACGCCAGCAAGGTTGGTGCTTCTTCGACTGCTCTCCCTACTACACCGGTTGCCTCCTCCAGGGCCGGGAACACCCGGAAAAGGGCTTTATCGGTCGCGGACACCAACAAGGTCGAGCGTGCAAGAAGGCTCGGGCAGATGTGGCGCAGCGGGCGAAGAAGGCTACTCCCACCTCGAGCTCCGCTCCTGCAACTAGTGCGACTACCGCATCGCAATCGGTCGCACTGGTTTCACCTACCACTGCTGCTACTCCGATCATGATTGTTCTGTTCTACACCATGCATCCTGATGCATCGGCTGGCGCTGTGATTTCTCCGAGTGCCGACCTGGCCAGAACCTCTCCAGCACGGCCCACTGGTGACCAGGAAGTGCCTCACATAGTCAGATTGGAGGAGGATGCTGCTGCCACCGCCGACCTTGTTGCTATTTCTGTGGACCCAAAGGTCACCCCTCCAATTGCTCCTACAGACACCGATCAGGTCATCGCTAATGGTCCTCCACTAACCCGCGAGCCCGAAGGGCCAAACCGTGCCGTCGTGCAAAATTTGCCTGCTCCTGTCCGCAAGCTTTATCAGGCTGACAAGTTTCGCCATGAGTATCTTGGGACTCCTGCCGTCGAGCCAGCCTCTGCCTCCAACTCCGCCCCTGCTGGATCTCTGGATCAAGTCCCGCCGCAACTCAACGCCGCCTCGGCGGCCTGGCGGAACGCATCAAAAACTTTGTGATGGGGGCTCTTTATGAAGTTCTTGCTTCCAAGAACGCAACAGTGGTAAGTTATTTTTCTTGTGGGGGTGCGTCAGCGCACCCACTGGTGTAGTCCTCGAGATTGGGGCCGATTGCGTGCAATCATCTCGGATCTTCACTTGCTCCATTCTGCCTTGTTTTCCTGATTTTCTCTCTTTTTAGGCCGTCTGCCAGCAGAGACAACGTGTCTTTGACGAGATGCTGGCCGCCTACTCCACCGACTAGAAGAGCCTCGTGGCTCTGAAGAAACGATCTGATGCACAGGCTGCAAAGATCAATGAGCTAACAGGTAACATCTCATCAATTGCTTTCAGTCCGATTGCTTTGCTTGTATTTACTTTGCCTTTGGTTGTTCCTGACCTTTTGATTCTGAATTTCTATGATCTATCCTTAGTTGCTGCCACCAACCTTCCCGAGATGGAGGCGACCAAGAAAAGGGTGGCCGAGCTGGAGGATCAGCTCGGTGAGAAGACAACTCTGCTCGACGCTGCCGTTAAGGAGCGCGGCCGATTGCTCATTGTCGACAAAGAGCTCCAAGATAAAACTAAGAAGCTGACCCGCGACATCTCCAGCTGGACTGCCACTCATGAGAGCGACCTGCAGAAGCTCATGGACGCCCAACCTGAAGTGGAGGGATCATTGTAGAAAGAGCGGGATGCAATCATGAAGCGTGCTTGTAAGGCCCGATATGCAGTACTGTTCCAGATATAGATGTTTCCATCTAGATCCGGGGACGAAGCACATATCGGTCCCACCACGACATATGACATAGCCATATGCCCCATATTTCCAACATGATATCACAACATTACAGATACAAGGATACAACATCTCATAAAATCGGCACACAGCTTCGTTAAATACAATACAATAGCGGAAGATACATGTCTGAGTACAGACTACAATCAAATGCCTAGTGGCAAAGGTAAAATCATCGATCCCATAACCACACGGGTCTAGGCCCTCCGCCGGGATCCGCCTAACTAGTCGTCGTCGAGTCTCCACGTGAAACGTCGATCACCATACCTGTTGTCGATCAAGAACCCTGAAAAGAGTTTGGCGGTAGTATCATGAGTACAGAAGTACTCAGCATCCAACTGTAGTGGTCAACTGACCCAGCAAGGACTTCATCACTCATCATTCTAGGACAACTAGTAGTTTACGGTAAGGATGGGGTAAGTGGTGAGGTTGCTGCCGCACTAGCATTATGAAGTGGCTAACGATCTCGAGAGTAAGATAAGAGGCCAAGCATTCGATGAGGAATCGCCTCCAACAAGTCTTGCTATCAGCTACTTACGCAAACATAACACCTATCCTATCCTTGTCCCCCTCTTCGCATCCCGACGAAGAAGAAGCAGTCAAGGCACACACACGTTGATCAAGTTATTAAATATGATTCAGTTGATGTTATCTATGAACAAGACGTAGGTTTCAAGTCGTCCATAACCGTGGACACGGCTTCTTGAAAATATTTAACCCTGCAGGGGTGTACCAACTGCCCATTACAAGGCTCCGCACGCGCGCCCATCTCTCTCAGTTGCTACCCATCACAGGCATCCATTTTATGATTTAGTTCCAAGAGATCCGAAACGACAGGTCCCTCTAGCTAACAACGAACAAATACAGGGTGGCCCCCGGTGAGTCGACGTCCATCTCAGGAGCCGTCCGCTCTCTCGATCTGGTCTCTACCGTATGACTCCAGGTTTGGATTGCCGGTTAATCTCACATGAGACCGGGTCCTCAGGCGGTCATGATGGGCCAGCAAGGAACCATGCCCTTAGTGGTCCAGGTTGTTTTAAATGATATCTGCTAGGAGCGACCCGACAGACATATATGCATGGTTTCAAATAGTTGATCAGCTTGGGCCACCACTCGAAATGTTTGAAGCTAGGTAGGTAAGAAATGGGGACCCCATAAAATCCCACACGCGGTTAGGCACGCTCAGTCTTAGAACCAATACCCAGAACTCGGATCCTATGTGACTTGAATGGAACAAAGCGTCGGGGCGGGATAGCCTAGACCTTCCATCCTTCGTCGAATATAGTCAACATTATAATAATCATATCATCAACAACAATAGTATAATAATGTGATAGCCCAAACCAAGGAGTAACAGGAGGTAACATCGTAGCATCCTAAGCATGCATACTAAGTAGGGCTTGAGCAACGAGCAATAGTAACATAGCAGTACATGGTTTGCTGCGAGTGGACATGGCTTATCGGTTTAAGCGAGGCTGTAAACATGTGGTAGGATCAAACATCGATCCTAACCTAGACTAGCATGCAAACCGCTGGTTGAAATAGAATGGATCATAAGTAATGTATAGTCCTTGCCTATTGATAAGTCGGGTTCCGAAGGTGTAGTTGATCGCAAGCTCGCATCGTCTCCGAAGGTACCGCGGAAGCACACGAGACGATAAACACTGGAAAGCAATCAACGAGAAAGCATCTATTACTACAAAGCAAACACGAGAAAGCATCAACAAGAAGGCAACACGAGACATCGCACCTACCTTCGAGAGCGGTTGCTAACAGGTTAAGTGGAGTACTCGTCACACACGAAGATACCGCACGTTTACGTTGGTTCAGGTTGTTTATCTACAGGTTATCAACAAAGGTTGTTAACATGGCATCTCACTCAAGCATGGCATATCACACAAAAATGACAAGAGGTGAAGCATAAGATAAACTATCTATGCTAGTCAATTTAAGTGAGGCACAAACAAAACATGGCATACCACTAAGTGCTCCACGACAATTAAATTATTTGGTACTGTTCTTCCCTAAACCATATTTTAGGTTGGTTAACAACATCAAACAATAGCACAAACAGAAAGTACACGAAAAAATAATCAAGTTACATATAAAGAACACTCCAAACGGAGTTACGGTTAAAAAGATACACGCAAAACAAGTTGGAACACAATCTGCCAACATCAGGAAGCACACTCTAGAGAAATGCATAAACAGGATAATGAATGGAAACATGCTCACAGATGATATGCAACTAGAGTAGACATGATAGGGAAGACATGGAAAAATGAATCATGCAAATAGGCATCATGGATCACTAGTTATAAGCAACACAAAAAGCAATAAAACATTACTGGTCAAGGACTTAGTGAAAATCAGGAAAACATGGCAGAAACTGTTATTTTCATGCTGTACAAATAGGAGTAAAACTATATGGAAAAGTGAAGCAACATGACATAGCAATATATGAGCATGAAGTAGACATGATGGTGATCAGGTACAAACAAGAATCATGGTCATAGACATCATAGATCAAAAGATATTAAGCATGCAACATGGCATCAGAAAGTGCCAGACTTAGAGAAAAACAGAGGTGGCTGTCAAAAACAGTGGCATAGCAACTTTGGAGCTAAACATAACTATGACCAAAAATGTAAACATGACAATGCAATACATATAATGAAGTAAACATGAAGCTTAACAGTATGCAACTAGAATCAATGCAATATGCCTCATGGATGAGTCACAAGCATCAATCAAACTTGTAATAAAATAACAACAACAACACACTACCAGAAAATAATAGCAGTTAACAGTCTGATGCCCACTTCAACAGTGATTAACAACATCAAGATGGCCTCAAATCAAAATTCTCACAAAATATGAACTGAATCACACAATGTTCTAAACAATTTTCCTTTTGGGTGCAACGTCATACGGGCTACGGTTTACTCGCAATTATTGTCGCAAAACAACATCAACACACAGTTTCTAAGGACTTAGCAGAAATTCGCAGAGGAAAATAAAAAAACGAAGGGAAGAAAAAAAAACCTCACCCATCTTTGGCTCGGCCCAACTTGGCCTGGGAGGCGGCCTGCGGATCTGGAGGGGCGGTTGGGCCGCGTGGGCAGTCGGGCTGCGGAGGGGAGGCCGGCCTGCTGGCTGCGGCTGGTGGGATCGTCGGCCCACGTGAGTGAGCGACCACGGCTGCGGCGTCGTGCTCCTCTCGAGTGGCACGAGCAGTGCCATGGCGGCGCCGGCGGCTCGCCACCGCGCCGGAGGTAGCACAGGGGGAGGCCGGAGTGGCCAAAACGTAGGGGAGAGGTGCGGATCCGGCCGGTAGTTCGCCGGATCTGGCCGAAGAGGGCTCAGGGCGAGCTCCGGGTGGAGGGGGCCGGCGAGCTCGGGCGGAGGGCGGCGCCCATGGCGCTCGCGGCGGCGGCGGCCGTGGTGGTCCTGCAGGAAAGGGAGGAGGGCGGCCGTGAGGGAGGATGAGAGGGAAGAGGCGCGGGGTGCAGGGGCTCACCGAGGAGCGCGGCGCCGGGAGGGCGGCTCGCCGGAGCGGAGGGCGTGGCGGCCTCGGGCTGGAGGTGAGAGGAGGTGAGGTTGGAGGGTGACGTGGCGCATCCAGGGCCCTCCGATCGTGAAATCCGACGACCGAAAATATTTGGGATCTAGGTTTGACGAATTTGGGGCTAAATCTGGATCTGGGGGCAATTGTGAGGGGGTGGCTGCAATTTTGGCTTAGGGAAACCCTAGAAAGGGGTGGCAGAGTGGTGGTCTTTATATAGCCCAGATGGCTGGCAGTTTGCAAAGACATCCCCGGTTTTTCTCTCGCGCGCGCGGTGTTGACATTTCTGACCGCCGAGGGTCCGCAGGACCTTCGATTCGGATAAAACATCAAACTGCGCGATCAACGCGTCGAGCCGGTGGCGTTCACCTCACGCTGGAACTGTTCCGAGAACACTTTCCGGTGCGCTATAAAAATAACCCGTTTCGTTATTAAACGGGGATTTTCGTTCCGTTGGTTGCGGCTGGTCTCGTGCTGTTTTCGCGACGGTGATCGGGTGAAACCAAGTGTCGCAAGGTCGAGTGTTAGGGTGGCAAGGGTCGGTCTCCGTCCGGCACGAGATAAGAGGGGGAAATAATAGCCGATCGATAAATCAGGGATGCAAACACCACAAACAAATCATACAATCAAACAATTCACACCGAAAACATTTTTTTTAATTTTTGGGAAATCTGGGCTGTTACAATACAACACCACCCACAAGTATCTCGTCCCGAGATCCAGGACGATCCGGGGGAGAGGGGGGAAGGAAAAAGAGACGACGATCTTCAACACCACCAACAAGGGACTCTGCTCATGTCAACGTCGAACTTCTGTCAAGATAAATTTCCGCAGAGAGACGACATCGTCGGAAAAACGAAACCGTCATTGTCAAGAGGAAGAACGACAATGAAAGCTAGATCAAAGGACAGTGCTTTTCGATGCAAGTCGTGAAAACACTGGGCAAAAGGATGGATGGAAACAGACGACCAAGATGTTATCCGAAGTCGGAGAAACTAAAGGTACTACAGGATTTCCCAATCCTGAGATCGGAATCGAGACAATACGCTGCAAGCAAGGCATTGTAACGGTTCTGAAACTCCATATTCAGCGAGATCCTAAAGTTTGAAGGGGGTAAGGCGAGGATAAAACACTTACGACACTTGACCTGAACAGAGCAAGGGTAAGGAGTAAAAAGATTACTACTCTCCAATAACTAACTTGGCAACTACAAAATAGTTTTTGTCTAGACTCGACTTCGGCCAGAAAAGGGATCCTACGGTCGGTAAGGCTCTGATACCAAGTTGTAAGGCCCGATATGCGGTACTGTTCCAGATCTAGATGTTTCCATCTAGATTCGGGGACGAAGCACATATCGGTCCTAATACGACATATGACATAGCCATATGCCCCGGATTTCCAACATGATATCACAACATTACAGATACAAGGATACAACATCTCATACAATCAGCACACAGCTGCCTTAAATACAATACAACAGTGGAAGATACATGTCTGAGTACGGACTACAATCAAACGCCTAGTGGCAAAGGTAAAATCATCGTTCCCATAACCACACGGGTCCAGGCCCTCTGCCGCGATCCGCCTAACTAGTCGTCGTCAAGTCTCCACGTGAAACGTCGATCACCATACCTGTTGTCGATCAAGAAACCTGAAAAGAGTTTGGGGTAGTATCATGAGTATAGAAGTACTCAGCATCCAACTGTAGTGTTCAACTGACCCAACAAAGACTTCATCACTCGTCATTCTAGGACAACTAGTAGTTTACGGTAAGGATGGGGTAAGTGGTGAGGTTGCTGCCACACTAGCATTATGAAGTGGCTAACGATCTATAGAGTAAGATAAGAAGCCAAGAATTCGATGAGGAATCGCCTCCAACAAGTCTTGCTATCATCTACTTACGCAGACATAACAACTATCCTATCCTTGTCCTCCTCTTCATATCCCGACGAAGAAGAAGCAGTCAAGGCACACACACGTTGATCAAGTTATTAAATATGATTCAAATGATGTTATATATGAACAAGACGTAGGTTTCAAGTCGTCCATAACCATGGACACGGCTTCTCGAAAAGATTTAACCCTGTAGGGGTGTACCAACTGCCCATTACAAGGCTCCGCACGCACCCCCATCTGTATCAGTTGCTACCCATCACAGGCAACCATTTTATGATTTAGTTCCAAGAGATCCGAAACGACAAGTCCCTCGAGCTAACAACGAACAAATCCGGGTGGCCCTCGGTGAGTCGACGTCCATCTCAGGAGTCGGCCGCTTTCTCGATCTGGTCTCTACCGTATGACTCCAGGTTTGGATTGTCGGTTAATCTCACATGAGACCGGGTACTCAGGCGGTCATGATGGGCCAGCAAGGAACCATGCCCTTAGTGGTCCAGGTTGTTTTAAATGATATCTGCTAGGAGCGACCCGACAGACATATATGCATGGTTTCAAATAGTTGATCAGCTTGGGCCACCACTCGAAATGTTTGAAGCTAGGTAGGTAAGAAATGGGGACCCCATAAAATCCCACACGCGGTTAGGCACGCTCAGTCTTAGAACCAATACCCAGAACTCGGATCCTATGTGACTTGAATGGAACAAAGCGTCGGGGCGGGATAGCCTAGACCTTCCATCCTTCGTCGAATATAGTCAACATTATAATAATCATATCATCAACAACAATAATATAATTATGTGATAGACCAAACCAAGGAGTAACAGGAGGTAACATCGTAGCATCCTAAGCATGCATACTAAGCAGGGGCTGAGCAACGAGCAATAGTAACATAGCAGTACATGGTTTGCTGGGAGGGGACATGGCTGTATCGCTTTAAGAGAGGCTGTAAACATGTGGTAGGATCAAACATCGAGCCTAACCTAGACTAGCATGCAAACCACTGGTTGAAATAGAATGGATCATAAGTAATGTATAGTCCTTGCCTGTTGATAAGTCGGGTTCCGAAGGTGTAGTTGATCGCAAGCTCGCATCGTCTCCGAAGGTACCGCGGAAGCACACGAGATGATAAACACTTGAAAGCAATCAACGAGCAAGCATCTATTACTACGAAGTAAACACGAGAAAGCATCAACAAGAAGGCAACACGAGACATCACACCTACCGTCGAGAGCGGTTGCTAACAGGTTAAGTGGAGTACTCGTCACACACGACGATACCGCACGTTTACCTTGGTTCAGGTTGTTTAGCTACAGGTTATCAACAAAGGTTGTTAACATGGCATCTCACTCAAGCATGTCATATCACACAAACATGACAAGAGCTGAAGCATAAGATAAACTCTCTATGCTAGTCAATTTAAGTGAGGCACAACCTAAACATGGCATACCACTAAGTGCTCCACGACAATTAAAGTATTTGGTATTGTTCTTACCTGTACCATATTTTAGGTTGGTTAACAACAGAAAATAATAGCATAAACACAAAGTACACGAAAAACTAATCAAGTTACATATAAAGAACACTCCAAACGGAGTTACGGTTAAAAGGATACACGCAAAACAAGTTGGAACACAATCTGCCAACATCAGGAAGCACACTCTAGAGCAATGCATAAATAGGATAATGAATGCAAACATGCTCACAAATGATATGCAACTAGAGTAGACATGGTAGGGAAGGCATGGAAAAAGGAATCATGCAAATAGGCATCATGGATCACTAGTTATAAGTAACACAAAAAGCTATAAAACATTACTGGTCAAGGACTTAGTGAAAATCAGGAAAACATGGCAGAAATTGTTATTTTCATGCTGTACAAATAGGAGTAAAACTATATGCAAAAGTGCAGCAACATGACATAGCAATATATGAGCATGAAGTAGACATGATGGTGGTCAGGTACAAACAAGAATCATGGTCATAGGCACCATAGATCAAACTATATTAAGCATGGAATATTGCATCGGAAAGTTACAGACTTAGTGGAAAACAGAGGTGGCTGTCAAAAGTAGTGGCATAGCAACTTTGGAGCTAAATATAACTATGACCAAAAATGTAAACATTACCATGCAACACATATAATGAAAGTAGACATGATGCTTAACAACAGGCCTCATGGATAAGTCACAATCATTAATCAAACTTGCAATAAAATAACAACAACAACACACTAGCAGAAAATAATAGCAGTTAATAGTCTGATGCCTAGTTCAACAATGATTAACAACATCAAGATGGCCTCAAATCAAGATGCTCACAAAAGATGAACTGAAACACACACAATTCTAAACAATTTTTCTTTTGGGCGCAACGTCATACGGGCTACGGTTTACTCGCAATTATCATCGCAAAACAGCATGAACACACAGTTTTTAAGGACTTAGCAGAAATTCGCAGAGGAAAATAAAAAAACAAAGGGAAGAAAAAAACCGATGGGCACGGCCCAACTCGGCCTGGGAGGCCGCCTGCGGATCTGGAGGGGCGGCTGGGCCATGTGGGCAGTCGGGCCGCGGAGGGGAGGTTGTCCTGCTGGCTACGGTTGCTGGGATCGCCGACCCACGTGAGCGAGCGGCCACGGCTGCGGCGTCGTGCTCCTCTCGAGCGGCACGAGCAGTGCCATGGCAGCGCTGGCGGCTAGCCACCGTGCCGGAGGTAGAACAGGGGGAGGCCGGAGTGGCCAAAACGGAGGGGAGAGGTGCGGATCCGGCCGGCAGTTCGCTGGATCTGGCCGAATAGGGCGCGGCGGCCTCGGGCTCGAGGAGAGAGGAGGTGAGGGTGTAGGGTGACGTGGCGCATCCAGGGCCCTCCTATCGCAAAATCCGACGGCCGAAAATATTTGGGATCTAGGTTTGACGAATTTGGGGCTAAAACTGGATCTGGGGGAAATTTTGAGGGGGTGGCTGCCATTTTGGCTTAGGGAAACCCTAGAAAGGGGTGGGAGAGTGGTGGTCTTTATATGGCCCAGGTGGCTGGCAGTTTACAAAGACATCCCGGTTTTTTCTCTCTCGCGCGCGGTGTATACATTTCTGACCGCCGAGGGTCCGCAGGACCTCCGATTCGGGTAAAACTTCAAACTGCGCAATCAGCGCGTCGAGCCGGTGGCGTTCACCTCGCGCTGGAACCGTTCTGAGAACACTTTCCGGCGTGCTATAAAAATAACCCGTTTAATTATTAAACGCGGTTTTTCGTTCCGTTGGCTGCGGCTGGTCTCATGCGGTTTTCGCGATGGTGATCGGGTGAAACCCAGTGTCGCAAGGTCGAGTGTTAGGGTGGCAAGGGTCGGTCTCCGTCCGGTACGAGATAAGAAGGGGAAATAATTGCCGATCGATAAATCGGGGATGCAAACACCGCAACCAAATCAGACAATCAAACAATTCACACCGGAAACAAATTTTTTTTAATTTTTGCGAAATGTGGGCTGTTACAGTGCTGAGGAGGTCAACGAGCGCTACGAGGGAGAGCTTTAGTCTTTGAAGGGACAGGCCGAGCTGGCGCTTGCTAGCTTGCAAAAATTTGAGGCTAACCTTGTTGGTAAGTTATGTCCCTTGTCTTGTGGTATTATGCCTTCCAATGTGACTTTCTTTCCTTCCAATCTGACTTAATTTCCTTCCGATCTGATTTTCTCTGATTGCCCTATTTGCGTCAGGTGCCTGGCCCAACTCCCAATATGCTGCCGAACAAGCAGTTGCGGAGAGCAGACAGAGCCGAGGTGTTGAGATTGCTGATGCAGCTACGTCTTGGAGCTCAGAGCTACATGTCGCCGCAATTGATGCGCGCCTGCCTCTAGTGAAGGGTGTTCTCTGCGCTCTTAAGACAGGCATGAAGAAACTCAACCGGATGATCTGTCCGGATGCGAAGACGCCGATTGACGGTGAGACAACTGACGAGGTGGCCCGCAACCTCCGAGATGCTCCTCGATGCATCATGGTCCTGCTTCATTCCGCCGTCCGAGATAGTGTGCAGGCTGCCTTTTCGGTTGTGGTGAGCTGGTACCCCAATTTGGAACTAAACTTGATGAGACCTCTACGCACTGGGTTGGTTATAGATCTGAGTGCCGCTTGGGTTTAGATCGGCGACCTAGCTTGACGTGGATTGACCTCGGAAAATCCCATGGTTAGGAACCCTGTGTTAGATCGTAGAGAGGAGTGTAGGTTGGCGATACTCGTCGGCTAACAAGAGATAGGTATTTACTCAGTTTCAGGGCCCTTGATCGGTGAAACCCCTACTTCCTGGTCTTTTGTATTATGATGGAGGCGATTACAGTGGAGGTCGAGGCGAGATTGCTTGGGACATGAGGTGTTGCTATGAGATTGGACACCCTATATGTCCCCTATCCCTATATGTAAGGCCCAATATGCGGTACTGTTCCAGATCTAGGTGTTTCCACCCAGATCCGGGGACGAAGCACATATCGGTCCCACCGCGACATATGACAAAGCCATATGCCCCGGATTTCCAACATGATATCACAACATTACAGATACAAGGATATAACATCTCATACAATCGGCATACAACAGCCTTAAATAAAATACAACAGCGGAAGATATATGTCTGAGTACAGACTACAAGAAAATGCCTACTGGCAAAGAGAAAAACATCGATCCCATAACCACACGGGTCCAGGCCCTCTGCCGGGATCCGCCTAACTAGTCGTCGTCGAGTCTCCACGTGAAACGTCGATCACCATACCTGTTGTCGATCAAAAACCCTGAAAAGAGTTTGGGGGTAGTATCATGAGTACAGAGGTACTCAGCATCCAACTGTAGTGGTCATCTGACCCAGCAAGGACTTCATCACTCGTCATTCTAGGACAACTAGTAGTTTACGGTAAGGATGTGGTAAGTGGTGAGGTTGCTGCCGCACTAGCATTTATGAAGTGGCTAACGATCTAGAGAGTAAGGTAAGAAGCCAAGAATTCGATGAGGAATCGCCTCCAACAAGTCTTGCTATCAACTACTTACGCAAACATAACACCTATCCTATCCTTGTCCTCCTCTTCGCATCCCGACGAAGAAGAAGCAGTCAAGGCACACACACACGTTGATCAAGTTATATTAAGATTATCTCAGTTGTTGTTGTCTATGAACAAGAAGTAGGTCTCAAGTCGTCCATAACCGTGGACAAGGCTGCTCGAAAAGATTTAACCCTGCAGGGGTGTACCAACTGCACATTACAAGGCTCCGCACGCACGTCCATCTCTCTCAGTTGCTACCCATCACAGGCAACCATTTTATGATTTAGTTCCAAGAGATCCGAAACGACAGGTCCCTCTAGCTAACAATGAACAAATCCAGGTGGCCCCCGGTGAGTCGACAACCATCTCAGGAGCCGGCCGCGCTCTCGATCTGGTCTCAACCGTCTGTCGCAGGTTTGGATAGCCGGTTAATCACACATGGGACACCGGGTCCTCAGCCGGACAAGGTGGGCCAGCAAGGGAACTATATCCTTACTAGTCCAAGTTGGTTTCTAAACAACTGGCGGCAGATCAGCACACACACGGTTTCAAATGGTAAATCAGCTTGGGCCACCAATAGAAATGTTTGAAGCTAGGTAGGTAAGAGAATGGGACCCCATAAAATCCCACATGCGGTTAGGCACGCTCAGTCTTAAAACCAATACCCGGAACTCAGATCCTAGGTGACTCGAATGGAACAAAGCGTCGGGGCGGGATAGCCTAGACCTTCCATCCTTCGTCGAATATAGTCAACACAATAATAATCAAATCATCAACAACAATAATAATAAAGATAATATGATATCCCAAACCAAGGAGTAACAGGGTAACATCGTAGTATCCTAAGCATGCATACTAAGCAGGGGTTGAGCAACGAGCAATAGTAACATAGTAGTACAAGGTTTGCTGGGAAGGGACATGGTTGTATCGGTTTGAAAGAGGCTGTAAACATGTGGTAGGATCAAACATCGAACCTAACCTAGACTAGCATGCAAACCGCTGGTTGAAATAGAATGGATCATAAGTAATGTATAGTCCTTGCATGTTGGTAAGTCGGGTTCCGAAGGTGTAGTTGATCGCAAGCTCGCATCGTCTCCGAGAGGTACCCGCGGAAGCTCACAAGACGGTAAACACTGGAAAGCAATCAACGAGCAAGCACTCTATTACTACGAGGCAAACATGAGCAAGCATCAACAAGAAGGAACACGAGGCATCGCACCTACCGTCGAGAGCGGTTACTAACAGGTTAAGTGAAGTACTCGTCACACACGACGATACCGCACATTCAGAAAGGGTTCAAGTTATTTAGCTACAGGTGATCAACAAAGGTTCTTAACATGGCAAAGCACAGAAGCATGGCAAGAGGTGAAACATAAATAAAATACCTAAGCTAGTCAATTTAAGAGGGGTGAAATCCTAGACATGGCAAACTATTGCGGACCCCACGATATTTATTGCATTTGGTACTGTTTTGCCCTAAACAATATTTTATTATTTTATTTAGCAACCAAGAACAGCATAAACACAATCTACATGCAATTCTATTCAAGTTACATATAAAGAACATTTTAAACAGAGCAACGGTTAAAAAGTTATAGCAGTTACAGTTTACAGTGGCAGACAGTGTAATTAGCAGGTAAAAAAATGTAAACAAAGTTAAACATGGCAACAAGCAAAATTTTAATAATCTACATGCAAAATGGAGCAACTTTCATGTAGAAAGCGTCTCCATCGGAGCTACCGGTGAGAAGATACGGACAACGCAAAGTTATAACTAAATCTGCCTAAATTAATAAAAAAAACCTAGCAGAAAAAAACTAAACGGGCCGAAACTAGTGCTATTGGGCCCAACAACAAGAAATAAATAAATAAATAAAAAGAAAAAAGAAAAAAGGGGCGAGCTCACCCATCGGCCACGGCCCAACTGGCGGCCTGGAGAGGTGGCCGGCCTGGGCTGGGGTGAGCTGGTCCATGGGCCGCAGTGGGCGCGCCGGCCCACCACGGTGGCAGCGGCGGCTGGCTGCTCGGGTTCCTGGCTGGAGCGGTTGCCCGGCTCGGGCCGACCAGGTCGCCGGCAGGCGGCGGTGGTTGCCGACGGGAGGAGAGGCGAGGACCTGGGAGGGGCGCGGCGGTTGGGCGCTGGATCCGGTGGCCGGCGGCTGGTTTTGGGGCGGTCCGAGCCCGGCGGCGACGAGCTCTGCTTGAGCCGTCCATGGCGGAATCTCACGGACAGGAGAAAAGAGAGAGTTTAGAAGGAGAGGGAGAAGAGAGGAAGAGGGAGAGCGAGAGAGGAGCGCGGCGACCTGCGGGCGCAGCGGCGCGGCTGCCGGAACTTCGGGATTCGCCGGCAGCGGGAGGCTGCCTGCCGGAGTGGAGGCGGCTCGGGCGGAGGGCTTGCCCACGGGCGGCGCGGTGGAGGAGAGAGAAGGGTGGGAGGAGAGAGGAGACCGATTCCTGGCCGCCAGATCGGAAGATCTGACGGTCCAGATCGCTCAGGGGGGAATTCCAGATCTGCTTGGGCTAGGTTGCGAAAATTGGGCGCAAAAACAGGGGGGTGGCTGCAAAATTTGGACTAGGGAAACCCTAGAAAATGGTGGGGGAGTGGTGGTCTTTATATAGCACAGGTGGCTGGCAGTTTTCAAAAACAACCCCGGTTTTTCCCTCTCGCGCGCGGTGCTCACGTTTCTGACCGCCGGAGGTCCGCGGTACCTCCGATTCGGGTAAAACTTCGAACTGCGCGATCAGCGCGTCGAGTCGGCAGAGTTCACCTCGCGTCGGAACCGTTCCGAGAACACTTTCCGGCGCGCTATAAAAATATCCCGTTTAATTATTAAACGGGGTTTTTCGTTCCGTTGGCTGCGGCTGGTCTCGTGCGATTTTCGCGACGGTGATCGGGTGAAACCCGGTGTCGCAAAGGTCGAGTGTCAGGGTGGCAAGGGTCGACCTCCGTCCGATACGAGATAAGAGGGGGAAAAATAATCACCGATCGATAAATCGGGGATGCAAACACCGCAAACAAGTCAGACAATCAAACAATTCACACCGAAAACAAATTTTTTAATTTTTGTGAAAACTGGGCTGTTACAATACAACACCACCAACAAGGGATCTCGTCCCGAGATCCTGGACGATCCGGGGGAGAGGGGAAAGGAAAAGAGAGACGACGATCTTCAACACCACCAAAAAGGGACTCTGCTCCATGTCGACGTCGAACTTCTGTCGAGATAAATTTCCGCAGAGAGACGGCAATGTCGGAAAACGAAACCATCAGTGTCAAGAGGAAGAATGAAGCAAAACCTGGCCAAAGGGATAGTGCTTTTTGACGCAAGTCATGAAAACACCGGGAAAAAGGAGGGAGGGTAAAGGACGACCCAGATGATATCCGAAACCGGAGAAGCTAAAGGTACTACAGGAATTCCCACCTGAGCTCGGAATCGAGACAATACGCTACAAGCAAGGCATTGTAACTATTCCGATACTCCACACACTCGAGATCCTAAAGTTTGAAAGGGATAAGGCTAGAATAAAACAACTTACGTCACTTGTCCTGACCAGAGCAAGGGTAAGGAGTAAAAAGAACTCTCCGATAACTAACTTTTTAACTACAAAATAGTTTTTGTCTAGACTCGACTTAGGCCAGAAAAGGAATCCTACGGTCGGTAAGGCTCTGATACCAAGTTGTAAGGCCCGATATGCTGTATTGTTCCAGATCTAGGTGTTTCCTCCCAGATCCGGGGGCGAAGCACATATCGGTCCCACCGCGACATATGACAAAGCCATATGCCCCGGATTTCCAACATGATATCACAACATTACAGATACAAGGATACAACATCTCATACAATCGGCATACAACTGTCTTAAATACAATACAACATCGGAAGATATATATCTGAGTAGAGACTACAAGCATATGCCTACTGGCAAAGAGAAAAACATCGATCCCATAACCACACGGGTCCAGGCCCTCCGCCGGGATCTGCCTAACTAGTCGTCGTCGAGTCTCCACGTGAAACGTCGTTCACCATACCTGTTGTCGATCAAAAACCCTGAAAAGAGTTTGGGGGTAGTATCATGAGTACAGAGGTACTCAGCATCCAACTGTAGTGGTCATCTGACCTAGCAAGGACTTCATCACTCGTCATTCTAGGACAACTAGTAGTTTACGGTAAGGATGTGGTAAGTGGTGAGGTTGCTTCCGCACTAGCATTTATGAAGTGGCTAACAATCTAGAGAGTAAGGTAAGAAGCCAAGCATTCGATGAGGAATCGCCTCCAACAAGTCTTGCTATCAACTACTTACACAAACATAAGACCTATCCTATCCTTGTCCTCCTCTTCGCATCCCGACGAAGAAGAAGCAGTCAAGGCACACACACACGTTGATCAATTTATATTAAGATTATCTAAGTTGTTGTTGTCTATGAACAAGGAGTAGGCTCAAGTCGTCCGTAACCATGGACACGGCTTCTCGAAAAGATTTAACCCTGCAGGGGTGTACAACCTGCCCATTACAAGGCTCCGCATGCACGTCCATCTCTCTCAGTTGCTACCCATCACAGGCAACCATTTTATGATTTAGTTCCAAGAGATCCGAAACGACAGGTCCCTCTAGCTAACAACGAACAAATCCGGGTGGCCCCCGGTGAGTCGACATCCATCTCTAGAGCCGGCCGCGCTCTCAATCTGGTCTCAACCGTCTGTCGCAGGTTTGGATAGCCGGTTAATCACACATGGGACACCGGGTCCTCAGCCGGACAAGGTGGGCCAGCAAGGGAACTATGTCCTTAGTGGTCCAGGTTGGTTTTTAAACAACTGAAGGCCGAAATTTACACAAAGTTTCAAAGGGTAAATCAGCTTGGGCGACCACTAGAAATGTTTGAAGCTAGGTAGGTAAGAAAAGGGGACCCCATAAAATCCCACACGCGGTTAGGCACGCTCAGTCTTAAAACCAATACCCGGAACTCGGATCCTAGGTGACTCGAATGGAACAAAGCGTCGGGGCGGGATAGCCTAGACCTTCCATCCTTCGTCGAATATAGTCAACACAATTATAATCAAATCATCAACAACAATAATAATAATGATAATGTGATATCCCAAACCAAGGAGTAACAGGGTAACATCGTAGCATCCTAAGCATGCATACTAAGAAGAGGCTGAGCAACGAGCAATAGTAACATAGTAGTACAAGGGACATGGCTGTATCGGCTTGAAAGAGGCTGTAAACATGTGGTAGGATCAAACATCGACCCTAACCTAGACTAGCATGCAAACCGCTGGTTGAAATAGAATGGATCATAAGTAATGCATAGTCCTTGCCGGTTGGTAAGTCGGGTTCCAAAGGTGTAGTTGATCGCAAGCTCGCATCGTCTCCGAGAGGTACCCGCGGAAGTACACAAGACGGTAAACACTGGAAAGCAATCAACGAGCGAGCACTCTATTACTACGAGGAAAACACGAGCAAGCATCAACAAGAAGCAACACGAGGCATCACACCTACCGTCGAGAGCAGTTACTAACAGGTTAAGTGAAGTACTCGTGACACACGATGATACCGCACATTCAGAAATGGTTCAAGTTATTTAGCTATAGGTGATCAACAAAGGTTGTTAACATGGCAAAGCACAGAAGCATGGCAAGAGATGAAACATAAATAAACTACGTAAGCTAGTCAATATAAGTGGGGTGAAATCCTAGACATGGCAAACTATTGCGGACCCCACGATATTTATTGCATTTGGTACTGTTTTTCCCTAAACAATATTTTATTATTTTATTTAGCAAGAAAGAACAGCATAAACACAATCTACATGCAATTCTAGTCAAGTTACATATAAAGAACATTTTAAACAGAGCAACGGTTAAAAAGTTATAGCAGTTATAGTTTACAGTGGCAGACAGTGTAATTAGCAGGTAAACAACATGTAAACAAAGTCAAACATGGCAACAAGCAACATTTTAATAATCTATGCGCAAAACGGAGCAACTTTCATGAAGAAAGCATCTCAATCGGAGCTACCGGCGAAAAGATACGGACAACGCAAAGTTATAACTAAATCTGCCTAAATTAATAAAAAAAACCTAGCAGAAAAAAACTAAACGGGCCGAAACTAGTGCTATTGGGCCCAACAGCAAGAAATAAATAAATAAATAAAAAAGAAAAAAGAAAAAAAAGGGGCGAGCTCACCCATGGGCCACGGCCCAACTAGCGGCCTGGAGAGGTGGCCGGCCTGGGCTGGGGCGAGCTAGTCCGTAAGCCGCAGTGCGCGCGCCGGCCCACCACGGTGGCAGCGGCGGCTGGCTGCTCGGGCTCCTGGCTGGAGTGGTTGCCCGGCTCGGGCCGACCTGGTCGCCGGCAGGCGGCGGTGGTCGCCGACGGGAGGCGCGGCGAGGACCTGGGAGGGGCGCGGCGGTTGGGCGCTGGATCCGGTGGCCGGCGGCTGGTTTTGGGGCGGTCCGAGCCCGGCGGTGACGAGCTCCGCTTGATCCGTCCATGGAGGCATCTCACGGACAGGAGAAAAGAGTGAGGTTAGAAGGAGAGGGAGAAGAGAGGAAGAGGGAGAGAGAGAGGAGCGCGGCGACCTGCGGGAGAAGCGGCGCGGCTGCCGGAACTGCGGGGCTCGCCGGCAGCGGGCGGCTGCCTGCCGGAGTGGAGGCGGCTCGGGCGGCGGACTTGCCCATGGGCGGCACGGTGGAGGAGAGAGAAGGGTGGGAGGAGAGAGGAGACCGGTTCCTGGCCGTTAGATCGGAAGATCTGACGGTCCAGATCGCTCAGGGGGGAATTCCAGATCTGCTTGGGCTAGGTTGCGAAAAATGGGGGCAAAAAGAGGGGGGTGGCTGCAAAATTTGGACTAGGGAAACCCTAGAAAATGGTGGGGGAGTGGTGGTCTTTATATAGCACAGGTGGCTGGCAGTTTGCAAAAACATCCCTGGTTTTTCTCTCTCGCGCGCGGTGCTCACGTTTCTGACCGCCGGGGGTCCGCAGTACCTCCGATTCGAGTAAAACTTCGAACTGCGCGATCAGCGCGTCGAGCCGGCGGCGTTCACCTCGCGTTGGACCGTGCCGAGAACACTTTCCGGCGCGCTATAAAAATATCCCGTTTAATTATTAAACGGGGTTTTTCGTTCCGTTGGCTGCGGCTGGTCTCGTGTGGTTTTCGCGACGGTGATCGGGTGAAACCCGGTGTCGCAAAGGTCGAGTGTCAGGGTGGCAAGGGTCGATCTCCCTCCGATACGAGATAAGAGGTGGAAAAATAATCGCTGATCGATAAATCGGGGATGCAAACAACGCAAACAAATCATTCAATCAAACAATTCACACCGAAAACAAATTTTTTTATTTTTTGTGAAAACTGGGCTGTTACACTAGGCTTGGTCGCAAGGAGTCCATCTAGGTCTAAAGAAGCAGTTTCCTAATCTAGTTTTAGTCTTGGACGCCAAGTCTAATCTTCCATAATCGCCAACGACTCCTACGTTGGTGTCTCGAGTGGTCCAGTCGTGGGCCTGTCGAGGCTTCAAGTGGGCCTTCAACCTTGACGCACACTAGATACCCTCATCTGTAGGAGTCGTGTGGTCACCCTCTCGTTAGTATCCCCCGAGTGCCTGAGGGACTCGAAGAGTCGCGCAGGGACTCGAATCCATAATCATCTGTATGTGTGCATATCGCGTTGTTGCGAGCCATCGGCTGTTAGCCACAAAAGATAGTTTATTCGAGGGATGCTAAGTTGAAAGGGCCCAATGTACTCGACTGATCAAGCCTTGGTGAATTGCGCTAGTGGAAAATACCTCAATAACCTAATCAAGTTTCTGTCCCTCGACACAAACTTGGATACAACTGGTGTCTAGAAGGGTCCATGCCGCTGCAGAGCTTACAGGATCAATGGTGTTGGTCTCAGCAAATATATCCTTAACGTGTCGGTTATCGGCTCAACTTTCTTCATGCATCGCGCATGGATAACATCGGGAGTGAAGTCGCGCTGTGGCAACTCCTGGCCCGGCCGACTGCGCAGAGGGGTCTTACCTACGCACGAGCTTGCGCGGCATCTGGGGTGCAGTGTATCGCTACCCAGACATAGTTTTTTTGTAGAGGCATGAAGCCTGATTAGAAATGCGCCCACTTGGAGAACAAATCAAGTGGACTAATAGTAGTCACTCGCGGTGCGTTTGTGAGCTCAGGCGAGGAGATGAGATGTCACAACCCTCTGTTAGGTATGTGCTAGGGTTTAGCCTCACTTGCATCATGTCAAAAATTTCAAAAAGAAATTTGGATTGGGAAAGAAGCAAGCCCAAATGAATTAATTCAAATGGCCATTTTAAAAGTTGCTTCGAAAATACCTTTGAACTTTTTGAAAAGTCCCACAAATGACGGTGATCACATATCAAGTGAAAGGGATTCAATCCCATGCTCTCTGATTTTTGAATTTGAATTCTAATATTTTGAATTTAAAAAATGTTCAAAACATGGGAATGACTACTACTGGTCATGTAAGTCCATATATAAAGTTTGAGCATTTTATAAAATGACTAGCTATTTTATTTGCTAAGGAAAAACAAATGACAGAAATTAAAACAGAAGAAAAAGGAAAAGGAGGCCTACCTGGAACTGGCCCAACTCACCTAGCCTGGCCCAGCCCACAGCCAATTTTGTCATCTTCTTCCCCTCGGCTCCAAGCAGCTCGCTTGAGGCCGAGAGCACGCTATGGACGCCACCTCAACGTTGAGGACATTCTAGGAACCCCCGAGGCCTATCTCTTCGCCACGGACACGAGGAGACCACCCCGTGTCACTCCCCCTTACTCTCTGGTGCTCTCTCGCCTTCTCCATGCCTTTCTCCAACATGGCCGTGCGGCACCGGAGTTCACCGCCGAGGAAAACCGTAGCCACTGCCGGAGTTAACCCCAAAGGTCATGTCCTCCGTGCTCAGGATCCTCGTCTTCGTCCGTCTGAACAGGATGGCGAGCTGATTCGACATGGAGTCGCCGCAATCGTCGTTACCATCTCGCCGGAGCTGCCGCGTGCCACCGTCGATTCCATCGCCTACGAAGCACCCTCGACTGCGCCGTCGCCTCCTTTGAGTCCGTTGCCATTTTCCATGGAGGCCGAACAGCACCGCCACCATGGTCGACGGGGAGCATGCCTCCGAGCTCCTCCTCCCACCCCGAGCTTTCTGCTGTGTTCCTGCGATCCCCAGGATCCCCATGAGCTAATCCCCGCATGTCCTCGACCACAGATGCATTGTGCCGCCGCAACCCGTGCCACGGCCACCGCGGGAGGTCATCGCCGACGTCGCTGCAGTGGCCCCCTTGGTCACCTGGACCGTCCCCGAGATGCACCACTCCACGGGCTGTCCTTCCGTGGTCTCAGCGCGCCAAATCGGCGACGGGAACGCTGTCCCCGTACAGTGCCGCCGCGTCGGGTCGCCGCCGGCGACATGCCGCCGGTGATCCCACGTGGTTGACCACTTAAGCACTAATTAATCCCCCCTTGGTGACATTGACAGTGCCGCCCACGCCCCCTAATCCTCTCTGCTTAATTAAATTAAACCGGGACTAAACCTAGAGCCACTGACCAGTGGGGCCCTCTGGTCAGAGCCCCTCATCAGCATGACCACATGCTTGTCCAATAATTCAAATTTCTATTGAAAGAATAAATCAGAAAATCCAGAAAATGAATTAAACTTTAAAATTCAATAACTAATTCATATTAACTCCAAATTGGACATATAATATATGATAAGTTATCAGAAAAATGCAAGGATTCTGAATATGCCATTTGTTTGCATGTTTGAACATTTTAAAATGGGGGGACAGTAGCAAATGTGCATATGAACCCTTGCGAATTCAAATGTGGAGTTTGAATTTGCAACTCAAATGCAATACACTTCATTTAAATGGAATGGGCAACACATTAGCACCCCTTACACCATGTTATAACATTTGATCATGTGATTGTGCATTGTCTTTATATTGATCACTTTGTTTGCATTGTTTTCTATCAAATAGAGGTGTTGCCGGAACCCAAGATCACCCCCCGAGTTGAAGATACCCCGTACGACCCTCGTCAGCAAGGAAAGCAAACCCCATTGATCATGTCAATAAAAATCCAGTTCCCTCTCATTCTCGCTTATGCATTTTTTAGGATGTTACCATTCTACGTTTATACCGCATAGTTGAACACACTCCTTTGCATGACCCATCATTTTGTCACAGTAGTAAGAAAACAACAATCCTAGCAGATGTTGGAGTTGATGGATATCATGTGGCCCCTGCAACTGTTAATTCTTATTGCATGCTTAAAGTTATACAGTGTGGTTAATGTTATGTGAGTCGGGATGGTAGTGATCATGATATTGATGGTGGAAATGTCTTAGTGAATTTGACCTAAACAAGGTGAACGATGAGAGGTTGTGTAGGAGCACACAGTGGGTTGTCTCGCTGAACACTTCCTTAAGTCTGAGTTCTTGTGTGCTGATCCAAGTCAAAGAGTACAACCACACATTGGGCTCACTGACCCCTCTCAACCTATTAACTCATCCCGTGTCGATGTCCAGATGTCGCAGTAGTTCAGAGTTCTGGTAGGTTTGTGGCACGACCTGCTAAGTGAGAGAACGGCTCAACCGAGACCGGCATGGGGCCCTGCACACATCGTCTGGGTCCACTTCGGTAAACCGACCTAGTTCATGATAGTGGAAACCAACCCAGGTAGGCGTCTTTCATGGACTAAATCGGCTATGAGGTTACATTTGTGGTGAGCATCCTCGCTGGCACCCCTTGAATGGTGACGAGACATGGCGGTAACTGATGGTCATGTGTGTGTAGCGGTACACCCCTGCAGTGTTAACAAAACTATTCGAATAGTTGCGTCCGCGATTATCGACTACTTGGTTATATGTGCTTGATTATTAGACAACTTCAACGGTTACTCTAAAACTTGCCAGAATAAGTGTGAGTTCTGTGGTTGGCTTTCTCGTGGGAAGTCGAGGAAGGCACCTAGTGGTGTAATTGTTTGCGAGAATTGGATAGATGGAGTCGTGTATGCTTCTTACCTCATTCTGGTATTCGTAGTACAAGACTAGCGAAGTCAAAGCTGGCACTTCTACATTGAAATTCAACCTCCCTTTTCCTTGATACTTGAGCATGAGTAATACAGTTCTGATGTAAGTCTTGCTGAGTACGACTTTGTACTCACATTATCTTATTGTGTTTTTAGATGAATCCACTGACCCCGATGGTGACTTCTTCCTGGAGCTCGACGATTGATTAAGCTAGTGTAATCCCAGACAGTGGTCTGGTCCCTCGTGGAAGGGTTTTATGATAAATAAGGCTTCTCTAAGCCATTTGTTAAACTTGGTTGTACTCAGACCTAAGTTTCTTCCGCCTTATGTTGTAATGTTGGATCACAGTCTTGTGATCTCTGTGTGTACTCTATATCAGTCAATAAAGTTGTAAACTTTGTAGAGTTCATGCAATGTGTACCTGATGTTTACACTAGACATGTATGATGCATGTATGA
Organism: Bromus sterilis; assembly: GCA_950022295.1. Lineage (NCBI taxonomy): Eukaryota > Viridiplantae > Streptophyta > Magnoliopsida > Poales > Poaceae > Bromus > Bromus sterilis. The sequence goes on from OX465597.1 coordinate 215,519,127, forward strand.
TTATAACGTGCATGTCTTAGTGTGGGTTTCGATAGCTTAGTTGTGTTTTTTCCGGCGGTCTTTCATACACCAAGTGGCTCTTAGATGTGCGCAGCTTCGGGCATCGCGATGCGATTGCTCGTGACTCTGTCACGTGGCCCACTTTGTTGTATGATTGAACCCGCCCAAGATCCCGACTAGGTGATCGAGCTGTAGTCTGTTTATGTAAGTGTTATAATTCAATAGATAATATGGTTGAGGCAAATTTTCTATGAGTATGGGATTTCACCACCCATAATCATTTAGACTGGTGAGCATACGATGAGGACCCATCTCAGCTGATCATCCGGTCTGGATGGGATGCCCCTCACGTCCGAGCTTTCCGAGGATGTTCTATGCTTGGCCTTGTCTGCTTAGACAAGTGGGTACGGCTCTCGGCTCTCCATATGATTGAGTTGTGACAGGAATTACATATGCATATTCTGGGTCTCGACAGACTTGGTATCAGAGCAGGACTGTCTGTAGGATTATCAAACCTTGGTCGAAGTCGAGTCTAGCATTCTATAGTTATATATTTACTTTGGGTACAAGGGAACAACGTAAGACTTATTTTTTCTCCTTATCCTCATCGATCTGAGTTCTGAGTCACCCTCATCTTTTGTGCGGGAAGATAGGATTAGGCTCATCTATGTCTTATAAGAACATCTTGTTGATTGCTTCTTTGCAGCCGTAGGAAAGTTGGTGTTCGGTTGTCTAGAGTTGTTGTGCTTCCTGCTTTGACACTTCCTATGTAAGTGTTGTTGTCATGTTGTAAGAATTTTTTCACTCCTCTTACAATTACAGCCGTTATACTGTCCGAGTCATTCCAGGTTTCTTTAGAATCTGATACATTTGCAAAAAACTTCTCTCTATTTTGGATATCTTTCTAGAAGATTTGCTAGGTGGCATACCCAACAGTTCCATAGAGTTTCTTGTAGGTTTTATTATAGAAACCTATATTGATGCATTTGCAGTTCTTCCTCCCACTTTAGATATCTTCTAGCCAGAGTAACCACACTAACCATCGTCTTGGGATACTTTGCTACTCTGACATATCCGTTGTAGCCCCTAGTAAGCCATGGTCATCCTCTAGAAAACCATCCAGTAATCGAACTCCTTAAATCTCTCCACCCGACAGATGTGTAGAATTCATTGTAGATCTTATGCCAGGAACCGCCCCAATTTCCAGATGCCCATACAAAATGGCTCCACGTGAGTTAGCTGAGCTGAAAATCCAACTTGAAGATTTGTTGGAAAAAGGTTTTATACGTCCTAGCTCATCGCCAAGGGGTTGCCCCGTTCTGTTCGTAACAAAGAAAGATGGAACAGAAAGGACGTGCGTAGATTATCGCCCGCTTAATCTAGCGACGATAAAGAACAAGTACCGACTTCCCAGGATCAACGATCTTTATGATCAACTTGTTGGATCCTCTGTCTTCTCCAAAATGGAATTGAGATTAGTCCATAATCAAATGAAAATCAGAAATGAAGACGTTCCCAAGACGGCTTTCACCACTCGATATGGTCTTTACGAGTTCACCGTCATGTCCTTCGGTTTAACCAATGCCCCCGCCACTTTCTCGCGCATCATGAATTTGATCTTCATGGAGTACTTGGATAATTTTTTTGTAGTTTATCTTGATGACATTCTCATCTACTCGAAGAACGAAGAAGAACATGCCGAACATCTATGGCTGGTATTGATGAAACTTCGAATTTTGGCTACCAGAAGTGACCTATTTAGGCCACGTGATTTCTACCAAAGGCATTGCTGTTAATCCCGAGAGAGTTCAGGCCATCCTTGAGTGGACTCCACCTGAATCGGTTAAGCAAGTTAGGAGTTTTCTTGGCTTAGCAAGCTATTGCCGCCGCTTCGTTGAGAACTTCTCCAAATTGCAAAGCCTCTAACTGAACTCGACAACAAAGATAATAAATTCGAATGGACTCCCAAGTGCGAGGAAAGCGTTCAAGAGCTAAAAAGGAGATTGACTTATGCACCCGTACTTGCGCCTCCAGACACCAAAAAGGATTTCAAGATGTTTTGTGACGCCTCACGGCAAGGGTTAGGATGCATACTTATGCAAGATAGACATGTATTAGCTTATGCTTCATGACAGTTGCGTCCACATGAAGAGAACTATCCTACCCATGATCTTGAACTTGCGGCCGTAGTTCATGCCTTAAAAACTTGGCGACATGACCTCCTTGGTAACCATTGCCAGATCTATTCTGATCAATAAAGCCTCAAATACATATTCGCCCAGCCAGATCTTAATCTCAAACAAAGACGATGGATAGAGTTGATAAAAGTTTATGACTTAGGAATTTCTTTCACCCCAGGCAAAGCCAATGTCATGGCTGATGCACTACGTCGTGAGTCGTATTGTAATAAACTCATGTTACAACAGTCTCAACCACTACTTCATGAGGAGTTTCGGAAGGTCAATGTCGAGATAGTTCCTCATGGCTTTCTATCTAACCTGGTGGAGAAACCAACCCTTGAGGATCAAATCATAGCCGCCCAGAAATGTGATAGTGGTATTCGAGAGATCAAGAAGAACATTGCTAGCATAGTTTCTAAATGTTTCTACATAAATGATCAAGGAGTCGCTTTCTTTGGCACTCCCCTTTTGATTCATCTTGGTAGCATAAAGATCTACCGAGATCTACGCCAGAGATCTTGGTGGACTAGGATGCAGAGAGACGTTGCTCGATATGTTGCCGAATGTGATGTTTGTCGTCGCATTAAGGCCGAACACCAAAGACCTGCTGGTACTCTTCAACCATTGCCTATTCCCGAGTGGAAATGGGAAAAAGTCAGTATGGACTTCATTACTGGCTTTCCAAATAAACCAAAAAGGAAATGATGCCATCTTCGTTGTCATTGATAGACTTTCCAAAGTTGTTGACTTCCTTCCTGTTCGCGAGTCTATTACTACAAGCCAGTTAGAGGACTTGTGTGTACCTAGAGTTTTGTCTCTTCATGGTGTTCCTTTGGAAATCAATTCTGATCGTGGTAGCCTTTTCACCTCTAGATTATGGCATAGCTTCCAGAATGCTATGGGAACTCATCTCTCCTTTACTACAACTTTCCATTCTAAGTCTAGCAGTCAAGTTGAAAGGGTTAACCAAATTCTCGAAGACATGGTGAGAGCTTGTGTTATCTCATTCGGAAAGAATTGGGAGAAGTCTCTTCCATTCGCCGAATTTTCTTATGACAATAGTTTCCAATCTAGTCTGAACATGGCTCCTTTTGAATCCTCTATGGACGACGATGTCGAACACCCCTAAACGGGTAAGAAACCGGCGAAAGACAACTCTTTGGACCGAATATTATCAAAGAAACATAAGAGCAAGTTCGCATTGTTCGTGATCAATTGAAAGCAGCCTAGTGTCGTCAGAAAAGCTACTATGATCGTCATCATAGGCAAGAAAGCTACAATCTAAACGAGAAGCCTTACCTTCGGGTTAATCCTCTGACGGGAACCCAACGATTCGGTATCAAAGGCAATTCGGCACCATGTTACATCGGACCTTTCCGCATTCTTTCTAAATGTGGAGAAGTTGCCTACCAACTTGAACTACCCCCACACCTTTCCCGAGTACATGATGTATTTCACGTGTCACAACTCAGGAATTTCTTCAAGGAGCCCATCCTCGAAGTCGACCATGAAACGCTTGATCTCCAAGATGACCATTCATATCGAGAGTACCCCGTTCGTATTCTTGATTCAGCAGAGCGTAGCACTCGCCATCATAAGATCAAGTTTCTGAAGACCGTCTCCGTGCCGAGTACCCCACCTTCCTCCCGATGACTTATGAATCTCGGAACGAGGTTCTTTTGAGTGGGGGCGAGTTGTCACAACCCTCCGTTAGGTATGTGCTAGGGTTTAGCCTCACTTGCATCATGTCAAAAATTTCAAAAGAAATTTGAATTGGGAAAGAAGCAAGCCCAAATGGATTAATTCAAATGGCCATTTTAAAAGATGCATCCAAAAATCCTTTGAACTTTTTGAAAAGTCCCACAAATGAGGGTGACCACATATCAAGTGAAAGGGATTCAATCCCATGCTCTCTGATTTTTCAAAAATTTCAGAAAGGCGTTGGAAATTAAATAGTACCCCTATTTTAATTTGAATTCAAATATTTTGAATTTAAAAAATGTTAAGAACTTGGGAATGACTAGCTACTGGTCATGTAGTCCATATATAAAGTTTGATCATTTTATAAAATGCCTGACTATTTTATTTGCTAAGGAAAAATAAATGACAGAAATTAAAATAGAAGAAAAATGAAAAGGAGGCCTACCTGGAACTAGCCCACTTACCTGGCCCAACTCACCTAGCCTGGCCCAGCCCACAGCCTAGTTTTTTTGTCTTCTTCCCCTCGGTTCCAAGCAGCTCGCTTGAAGCTGAGAGCACGCCGTGGACGCCACCTCGACGCCGAGGACGTTCTAGGCGCCCCCGAGCCCTATCTCTTTTCCACGGAGACGAGGAGACCACCCCGTGACATTTCCCCCTCCTCTCTGGTGCTCTCTCGCCTTCTCCGCGCCTTTCCCCAACTTGGCCGTGCGCCACCGGAGTTCACCGCCGACGAAAACCATAGCCACTGCCAGCGTTAGCCACGAAGGCCATGTCCCCCGTGCTCAGAGTCGTCGTCTTCATCCGTCTGGAGAGGATGGAGAGTTGATTCGACTCAGAGCGGCCGCAATCGTCGTCACCATCTCGCGGGAGCTGCCGTGCGCCATCGTCGATTCCGTCGCCTACGAAGCACCCCCGACCGCGCCGTCGCCTCCTTTGAGTTCGTGGTGAGCTACTGGTTCGCCCTAGCTAGTCCAGAGACCCCCCTCATTCTCGGTCATCGTTTTCCATGGAGGCCGAACAATACCGCCGCGGTGGTCGACGGGGCACTTGCCTCCGAGCTCCTCCTCCCACCCCGAGTTGTCTGCTGTGTTCCTGGGCTCCCCAGGATCCAAACAAGCTAATCCCCGCGTCCCCTTGACCACGGATGCATTGCACCGCCGCAACCCATGCCACAACCACTGCGGGAGGTCGTCGCCGACGTCGCTCCGGTGGCCCCCTTGGTCACCTGGACCGTCCCCGAGATGCACGACTCTACGGGATGTCCTTCTGTGGTCACAGCGCGGCAAATGTGCGACGGGAGTTGTCCCCGTATAGCATCACCGCGTCCGGCCGCCGCCCCCCACGTCAGCATGACCACATGCTTGTGCAATAATTCGAATTTCTATCTAAAGGATAAATCAGAAAATCCAGAAAATGAATTAAACTTTGAAATTCAATAACTAATTCATATTTACTCCAAATTGGACATATAATATATGAAAAATTATCAGAAAAATGCAAGGATTCTGAATATGTCATTTGTTTTCATGTTTGACCATTTTAAAAGGGGGGTGGGGCAGTAGAAAATGTGCATATGAACCCTTTTGAATTCAAATGTGGAGTTAGAATTTTCAACTGAAATGCAATACACTTCATTTAAATGGAATTGGCAACACATCAACACCCCTTACACCATGTTATAACATTTGATCATGTGATTGTGAATTATCTTTATATTGATCACTTTGTTTGCATTGTTTGCTATCGAATAGAGTTGGAGCCGGAACCCGAGATCACCCCCTCCATTGAAGATACCCCGTACGACCCTTGTCAGCAAGGCAAGCAAACCCCATTGATCATGTCGATAAAAACCCAGTTCCTTCTCATTCTCGCTTATGAGTTGTTTAGGATGTTACCATGATACATTTCTACCGCATAGTTGAACCCATTCCTTTGCATGACCTAGCATTTTGTCATAGAATTAAGCAAACCACAATCCTAGTAGATGTATGAGTTGATTCATATCATGTGGCCCCTGCAAGTGTTACTGCTTATTGGATGCTTAGAGTGATACAGTGTGGTTACCGTTATGTGAGTCGGGATGGTAGTGATCGTGATGTTGATGGTGGAAATGTGTTGGTGAATTTGACCTAAACAACGTGATGGGCGACGTCGGGGTGGTAGTGATCGTGATGTTGATGGTTACTGTTATGTGAGTCGGGATGGTAGTGATCGTGATGTTGATGGTTACTGTTATAGGAGGTCGTCGCCGATGTCGCTCCGGTGGCCCCCTTGGTCACCTGGACCGTCCCCGAGATGCACGACTCCACGGGATGTCCTTCCGTGGTCACAACGCGGCAAATGGGCGACGGGAACGTTGTCCCCGTATAGCGTCGCCGCGTCGGGTCGCCACCCCCCACGTCAGCATGACCACATGCTTGTGCAATAATTCCAGTTTCTATCTAAAGGATAAATCAGAAAATCCAGAAAATGAATTAAACTTTTAAATTCAATAACTAATTATTATTTACTCTAAATTGGACATATAATATATGAAAAATTATCAGAAAAATGAAAGGATTCTGAATATGCCATTTGTTTTCATGTTTGACCATTTTAAAAGGGGGCAGTAGAAAATGTGCATATGAACCCTTTTGAATTTAAATGTGGAGTTAGAATTTTCAACTGAAATGCAATACACTTCATTTAAATGGAATTGGCAACACATCAGCACCCCTTACACCATGTTATAACATTTGATCATGTGATTGTGCATTATCTTTATATTGATCACTTTGTTTGCATTGTTTTCTATCGAATAGAGTTGGACCCGGAACCCGAGATCACCCCCTCCATTGAAGATACCCGTACGACCCTTGTGAGCAAGACAAGCAAACCCCATTGATCATGTCGATAAAAACCCAGTTCCTTCTCATTCTCGTTTATGAGTTGTTTAGGATGTTACCATGATACATTTCTACCGCATAGTTGAACCCATTCCTTTGCATGACCTAGCATTTTGTCATAGTATTAAGCAAACCACAATCCTAGTAGATGTATGAGTTGATTCATATCATGTGGCCCCTGCAAGTGTTACTTCTTATTGCATGCTGAAAGTGATGCAGTGTGGTTACTGTGATGTGAGTCGGGATGGTAGTGATCGTGATGTTGATGGTGGAAATGTGTTGGTGAATTTGACCTAAACAACGTGAACGATGAGAGGCTGTGTAGGAGTACACAGTGGGTTGTCTCGTTGAACACTTCCTTAAGTACGAGGTCTTGTGTGGTGATCGAAGACATAGAGTACAACCACACATTGGGATCACTGAACCCTCTCAACCTATTAAATCATCCTGTGCCGACGTCCATATGTCGCAGTAGTTCAGCGTTCTAGTAGGTTTGTGGCACGCCTTGCTAAGTGAGAGAACAGCTCTACCGAGACGGGTTCACGATAGATGAAACCAACCGATGTAGGTGGCTTTCATGGACTAGATCGTCTATGAGGTAACAGTTGTGGTGAGCATACTCGTCGACACCCCTTAAATGGTGACGAGACTTGGCGGTAACCGATGGTGATGTGTGTGTAGAGGTACACCCCTGCATGGTTAAAAAAACTATTCGAAGCCGCGTCCGCGGTTATGTTCTACTTGGTTATCTTTGCTTGATTATTAGATAACTTCAACAGTTACTCTAAAACTTACCAAAATAAGTGTGAGTGTTGTGGTTGGCTTTCTTGTGGGAAGTCGAGGAAAGAACCATAGCGTTGCAATTGTTTGGAAGACTTGGATAGATGGACTCGTGTATGCTTCTTACCTCATTCTGTTATTTGTAGTACAGGACTTCTGCATTGAAACCCCACCTCCATTTGCCTTGATACTTGAGCATGAGTAGTATAGTTCTCATGTAAGTCTTGCTGAGTACGACTTTGTACTCACGTTTTCTTATTTATGTTTTTAGATGAATCCACTGACCCCGATGGTGGCTTCTTCCTGGAGCACGGCGATTGATTAAGCTAGTGTAATCCCAGACAGAGGTCTGGTCCCTCATGGAAGGTTTGTATGATAAATAAGGCTTCTCTAAGACATTTTTTAAACTTGTCCGTACTGAGACCTAAGTTGCTTCCTCTTGATGTCGTAATGTTGGATCACAGTCTTGTGATCTCTGTGTGTACTCTATATCAGTCAATAAAGTTGTAAACTTTGTAGAGTTCATGCAATGCGTACCTGTTGTTTACACAAGACATGTATGCTGCGTGTATGGTTTTAACGTGCATGTCTTATTGTGGGGTTCGATAGCTTAGTTGTGTTCTTGCCGGTGGTCTTTCATATACCAAGTGGCCCTTAGATGTGCGTAGCTTGGGGCATCGCGACGCGATTGCTCGTGACTTTGTCATGTGATACACTTTGTTGTATGATTGAGCCTGCCCGAGATCCCGACTAGGTGATCGGGCTGGAGTCTGTTTATATAAGTGTTATAATTCAATCGATAATATGGTTCAGGCGACTTGTCTATGAGTATGGGATTTCACCACCCAAATTTAGACTTGTGAGCGAACGATGAGGATCCATATCAGTTGATCATCCGGTCTGGATTGGATGCCCCTCACGTTCGAGCTTTCCGATGGTGTTGTGTGCTTGGCCTTGTCTGCTTAGACAAGTGGGTACGTCTCTCGGCTCTCCATATGATTGAGTTGTGACATGAATTACATATGCATAATCTGGGTCCCGACATGATAAGAGATGCGCCCACTCGGACAGTCGTTGGTTTAGCTAATAATACAGGCACACGCTGTGCACTCGAGTGCTCAGGTGGATTGTCCTTCTGGGTATTATTCGGGTCTTCCTGGTTAGTGCGAGTAGCCACTCAAGCACTTCATCATCTGGGTGAGGGAGCACCCGAACTCTGTAGATGCACTTGTTCTTGTTGGAGGGGAGTGACCACTCGCGTCCTCGAGGCTTGGTCCATTCTTTGTTCTTAGCAAAGACAGAGCGCTCCCAATGGGAGTAAAAATTTGATGCATAGTGATTTTTTTTAAAAGGTCAGAAAAGAAGATCATCTTTCCAGAGAAAGATTTTCCTATGTTTTTTCTTGAATTTTCTCATCATATCTGTCGTAATGATGTGCTTAGTGACCCGCTTGATGGCGTTGGTGGGCTTGTGAACTGTCACATCCTCTTTGTATTTATGATGACGTCTTGGATACTGTGTTGTCCCCTGCGCTGCTGTTGTCTGTTTGGTTTCCAAGGCGTGCGTGGGAACACGCATGATTTGATGCCTTAAATTTTTCTCAATATGAAAGGGTGACTTGTCTTGGAATTCATAGCATTGCGTGCGCTGGTGTTGGTTATTGATTGTGGCGCCATTTGGGTTTCTTGGAGCATTCCTATTTTTCCCCTTCCTTGGTGTATATATAAACTCTAACGCTGCATTGTGTTGTAGTCATTCTTCCATCCCTTTCTCATCTTTTCGCTTGATATGGCACCAAAGCGTGGTGGTCGTGTTTCTTCTGCCCGTTCTTCCCATGGCATGAGCGGCCGGGGTCGAGGCCTCCATGGTCGTGGTGCCCGTGCTCCTCGTCCATATCGTGGGTGTGGTGCTGCTGCAATGGTGCCTTCCCTTAATGCTTGGAGGAGGGAATCTGGAGCTACGACTTTCTTTTGCGGATTCTTAGTCGGACTGCTCCCCGAATCCCTCTTCCAGTTTCTTTTTCTCCCATTATTTCTGAGCTCAAATTGAGAGGTCTTTGGCTTCGTCTTCAGGAGTGCTCTTGATCCCCTTTATGGATAGAGCCTGAAGTTGATAGCTCGTTCTTGATTTTCTTGGGTTCTGGTTGTAGATCGTTTTCTTGTCGGCTGAATCTGCGCGATGGTAATAGTCATTGTTGTCGTTTTGACGGTGATGATACTCTTACCGTTCGTGCTTTTGATGCTGGTGGTAATCATCTGGACCCGTACTGGGAGAGCTCGAGCAGTGACAGATGTGGAGAATCGAGGAGTGCTTCAGCTTCTCTTACTTACTTTCCTGGTGGTTCACCTGTGGCTTCATCTTCTGCCAACTCCTCGGATGGTGGTGCTTGATCTTCTAGTTCTAAGGAGGACTCGGATGTCAAGCCGCCAACCAAGCGGTGCGCCGGTAGGTCAAGGTCAACAGGCTCAGGAAGGAGGCGGGCTGCTCCTTGCAGACTTAGGGTTTCTCTTTTTCTGTGATGATGCTCATCAAGATGTGGAGCAAAGTGCCAATTATATCAGCATAAGCCTACATGTAGAAGTCATGATTTCTTGTAATTCTTGGCCTGTTGCTCCTTGTAAAGTAGAAGTTTGCCCTCGAGTACGTGACCTTGTATTCCTTTGATATGTAATGGAAAATCTCCTTCGAGTGGTTGACCTTGTATCTCTTTGATATGTAATGGAAAACTGCCCTCGAGTGCTTAGCCTTGTATCCCTTTGATATGTAATGGTAAACTGCCTTCGAGTGCTTGGCCTTGTATCCATTTTGTACTCTTGTAATGATATCGGGTGCGCGGAAGCGCTCCCGATGGGAGTAGCCCCCGAGGCTATGTTCGAATCATAGAGTCGGGCATAGGATGAAATTAATTCTCGAAACTGGCCCCATTCTTGTTGTTTTGTGCCATATTTCTAGAATGGTCGGGTGCGCGGCAGCGGTCCTCATGGAAGTAGCCCCCGAGTCTTTGGTCGATCACTTGTGATCGGGCGAAGACGGGAGACTTCCATAACCATTCATGCTTTTTCGGTGCTATCCTTTTCTGGTGTTTCCAGAAGAGAGGCCATTTTTGTCTTTTACGCTATGTGCTGCTCCTTGATTATTGGTATGGGTTTTTCTGATGCAAGGCTATCGAGGGTCGGGGAAAAAATCCTTGGGTAAAAGGGGAGTTTCATTCTTGAGCCCTCGGGTGTCAAAAAAACATTGTTTTGGTAGGATAAAGATTCTTCATAGGGCAGGGCGTAAGGGGGAAAACAATGGTTCTTGTAACCGCGGTTGCAAGGATTGCTTACTTTACGCAAAGTGCTTTTTAATGCAGTTGTCTGTTGCTTTGGGTTTACACTTTGGGTGGGGCTCTCAACTTAATGTCAGCGAGATGTTCTGGATAGATATCTCTAGGTGGATGATTAGTAGTAGATGCAGTTGGATTTCGGTCTACTTATTTTGTCGTACCGCCCCATGCTTTTGAGCATCTTCCTTTCTTTGTAGCATAGTTAACATTGCGGTGCATTTTTAATCCTGTCAATTGCCTAGCTGTGATTTTTTTACCTCGCATAGCAGTCTTATCGTCTTTTGGGAGAGAGACATCACTAGTGAACATCATGGGACCCCGTTCCATATTCTCATCACTGTTTACATGCTCATTTATTTTCCTGCTTTTACTTTCTAGCTGTTATCATCATCCCTTGCGTTTGATCTTTTGTAAACAACAAGACCGGAGAGATTGACAACCTCTCTGAACTTCGTTGGGAGCAAAGTTATTTGTGTTGTGTGTAGATCCACGTCAGTTGCGCCGTTGACACCTACTTATCATTGCCGGAGTCCTATGGGAGACAAACCCTATCCTCTACATAGGGCAAACTTGCCGCTACGCTGCATCTCACCTTCCACTTGGGGTAACCAATGTAGGGCGAGAAACCCTTATCATCATCTCAGCTATCAAATTCTTGCTTTGCCGGCTTCGCGGATATTCTTGGCGCGAGTGCCTTGGTTTTGATTGATCTCTGGCTCATACTCTCGAGGAAAACGCCTGGGGGAACTGGTCCTCATGTTGATCCGATGTTTGCGAGCTCGCCTTCCATCGAACTCCCCTTCTAGGTTATTGTAGAGCTTCTGGTATGTTGACATGTTATTTTCGACCGCTTCGTAGTCTCTCATTGCTTGCTGGACGATGAGATTGGAGTCGCTTTAGATTACGAGGAGGGTGGCACCACAAGCTTTTGCCGTGCACATGTTGTGAAGTAGTGCCTTGTATTTTGCTTCATTGTTTGATGCCTTGTTGAAGTTGATCTGGAGCACATATCTGAGTTTGTCCCCTTTGGGTGAGATTAGAAAGACGCTTGCTCCAGCTCCTTGGCATATTTTTGATCCGCCGAAGAACATCTTCCATGAATTGGAGAGGTCAGGGGGACCAGGTTTTTGCAACTCCATCCATTCGACCAGGAAGTCGGGGAGGACCTGCGCTTTGGTTGCAGTTGGGTGCCTGAATTGCAGGTCGCGATGGCTGAGCTTGATTTTCCACTCGGCGACGCGACCTATTGCTCCTGGGTTTTTGAGGATATCCGAGAGTGGTGCGCTTCTCACTACCGTTATTGGATGCTCCTCAAAGTAGTGTGTTACTTTCGGTGACGGCATGACGACGGCGTACACGAGCTTCTGGTAGTGTGGGTACCTTTGGTAAGATTTTGTGAGGACTTCGCTGAGGTAGTAGATTGGCCTTTGTATGCCTTGGACTTTGCCTTCTTCTATGCGCTTGACAACAAGTGCGGTGCTGACAACACTTCTCCGACCCACGATGTAAAGGTACAATGGTTCTCGTTCCTTGGGTACTGCCAAGATTGGCAGAGTCGAGAGGTTCTTCTTTAGGTCTGCGAATGCATTCTGGGACTCTTCAGTCCACTCAAACTTCCCTCCTTTCCTAAGTAGTTGGTAGAATGGCAGTGTCCTTTCTCCTAGCCTACTGATGAAGTGGCTCAAGGCTGCGAGTCTTCCGGTGAGTTGTCGTACACCCCTTATGTTGACTGGTTCTTGCATCCTGGCGAGTGCTTGGACTTTATCTGGGTTAGCTTCGACTCCTCGGGCAGAGACCATGTACTCAATAAGTTTTCCGGCTGGGGCGCCGAACACAATTTTTTTGGATTGAGTTCGATTCTGTATCTGTTGAGTGATGCGAAGGTTTCTCGAAGGTCGTTGAGTATTGTGCCCGCGTTGTATGTTTTGACGACGATGTCGTCGACATAGACCTGGACGTTTCTGCTGATTTGATCCCTTAGGCATTCTTGCATCATCCGCTGGTATGTGGCTCCAACATTTTTTAGCGCAAATGACATTGTCCTATAGCAGAATACACCGTACAGGGTGATTAATGAGGTTTACTCCTCGTCCTCTTCCTTCATTCTGATTTGGATGTACCCTGAGTAGGCGTCGAGGAAAGACAGGAGGTCGCAGCCTGCGGTGGAGTAAATTATTTGGTCGATCCTCGGGAGAGGGAAGTGGTCCTTTGGAAAGTGCTTATTGACGGGTCGATAGTCAACGCACATACGTAGTACGTCGGTGTCTCTTTTGGGCACCAAGACTGGGTTTGCGACCCAGGTGGCATTCTTCTCCCGGATGAATTGTGCGTGCTCTACAATGGACTTCTTCTCCGGTGGCTCTACGCTTGGGTTCAGAAAATTTGCGCAGTGCTTGCTTCAATTGTTTGGTGTTTGGATAGATTTGCAGTGCGTGCTCTGCAAATTATCGTGGTATTCCGGGCATGTCGGCCGTGCACCAGGCAAAAAAAATTCACTACTCATGGAGGAACGTCATAAGAGCTGTTGCTTGTTCTTCTAGCAGATGAGCGTATATTCGGACCATTTTGTACGGGTCCGTTGGATGCACCTAGTGGGTGACAGTGTCGCTGTCGACGCTGAAATCGCGGGTGATTTCTTTTATTTCGCTTCTGCTGGCTAGTGGAAAAACGCTCCTGTCTACCATCCTAGGTATTTCTTCGAGGTGTTGTTGCGCTCCGAATGTGTCGGAGACTTGATAAAAATATCGTTCGCATTGATATGATTTGGTGAAGCTTCCGTTGACCGTGATGACTTCTAAGGGCCCCAGAATCTTCAGCTTGAGGTATGCGTATTGTGGGACTGCCATGAATTGCGCAAACACTGGCCGGCCATGTTTGCCGTGGTATTGAGACTTCCAATCGAGTATTTCAAGCTCAAGGATATTTTTTTGCGAAGTTGCCTTTGCTTCCAAAGATTACGCCGAGCTCAATTGAGCCCAGGGAGGAGGATGCCTTGCCCGATACCATGCCATAGAGCGTGAAGCCCGAGCTCTTCCAGACCGATCGTGGGATCAACGTCTTGCGCAAGGTGTCGGTGAAGATGATATTCAGGCTGCTGCACCCATCCATGAATACTCGGTCCATGTCGTATCCTCCAATCTATGCTCCGAGGACCAGTGGTGCATGCCCTATCTTTGGAACTGCGGGTGGATGATCATCTTGCGAGAAAGTGTTGTTGGTTTCTAAACCGTACACGTGATAGGTTTCTTCTGTCAAAAAGTCTTCGAATGATAACGCTTGCAAGGTGTATACCTCCGGCTTTGCTTTTTAGGGTCGTCCATCTTGGATCATGCAGAATCGTCCATGGGATGGTGGGTATTTCTCTTCTGTGTTGGGTGCTGGTGGTTGCGCTGCTCCTCGAGCCCTCTTGGCTTTGCCCTGCTTCTCTTCTTTTAGCCTATCGGAGAGTTCGGTGAACAGGAGGAGCTTCTCAAGGTGTGGCCTTCTCTGAGGCGTCCCCAATCGTCTTCCAAGAAGTGGATTGTGCAGCGTCCGTCCAGTTGCTCTTTGGCCGTGAGACTGTTCGAGCCAGCGTGTGTTCGTCTTCTTGCGATGCGGAACGAATACGAGTGATCTTCGGTACGGGAGTGAAATCTTCGGTCGAGTTCTATTCCGTCGTTGATCGAGTAGTTCCGGATCATCTTGGCGAACTCGTCTGGTCTCTGGTCGGGGTCGTAGTATTCACTGGGGCGAGTCTCAGAGTCCCTGTCGCAGGTCGCGGCGGGTGTCCGGGTGACGGCGGTTTCTCGAGTTGCGGTTGGAATTGTTGTGGCGTGTGATGATTGCTTGAGCGAAATCTCCATGTGGAATTCTTGCACATGATCTGGTGATGTAGCTGATCTCACGTCCGTGGCTTGACTTCGCCTTCGGGGTCATCGAGTCCTTCTCAATCGGGTGTGACTTTGGTAGTCTCCGAAAAATTGATCTTGGCCCAGTTGTTGGCCGAGCGAACTTGGTGGCGCGATGGAGAGGCTAGCAATGAACTTGAGCTCTTCGAGTGGGCTTGTGTCAGACCCGATATGCGGTACTGTTTCAGATCTGGACATTTTCGTCCAGACCCGAGGACGAACCACATATTAGGCCCACCGCGACATATGACGAAGCCATATGTCTCGGATTTCAACATGATATCACAATATTACAGCTACAAGGATACAACATCCCATACAATCTTCATACAATTGCCTTAATACAATACATAAGTGGAAGATATATGTCTGAGTACAGACTACAATCAAATGCAAAGGTCAAACACATCTATCCCCATAGCCACACGGGTCCAGGCACTCCGCCGGGATCGACCTAACTAGTCGTCGTCGAGTCTCCATGAAGGAATCCAGAAGAAGGATCGTCGAGCTCCTCTGAAGTCCAAGATCGTTTGAATAACGTGCGTAAAATATTGAAGAAGGGGTGAGCTATATTAGCAAGTCAGATAACTAACTTCTCACAGTAAGATGGGGTAGTGGTGAGGTCGCAGATTCACTAACAATATATGAGTGGCTACCGTTCTATTCAGAATAAGATGAGAATCCAACCATTCGATGAGGAATCTCCTCCAACAAGTCTTGCTATCATCTACTTACGCAAACATAACACCTATCCTATACTTGTCCTCCCCTTCGCATCCCGACGAACAAGAAGCAGTCATGGCACACACACGTTGATCAAGTTTTAGTTCTGATCTAGTTGATGTTTTCTATGAACAAGGAGTAGGTCTCAAGTCGTCCATAACCGTGGACACGGATTCTTGAAAATATTTAACCCTGCAGGGGTGCATCAAGTGCCCATTATAGGCTTCACATGTATGCCCGGTTTCCTCTTGGCCGTGTGAAATGCCTGAAACTCCGGTATGGCAGAGTCCCTCTAACTAACAACGCACAATTCCGGGTGGCCCCCGGTGAGTCGACCTCCAACTCAAAAGCTGACGCGCTCTCGAATCGGTCTCTACCGTATGACTCGGGTTTGAATTGCCGGTTAATTCTTAGATGAGGTTAGGTCCTCAGCCGGCCAGGTTGGACCAACAGGGAAACCATGTCCCCGCTGGCCCAAGGTGTTTTAAAGAATATCTGCTAGGGCACATGCATGGTTTGATAAATCAGCTTGGGCCACCACTAGAACTGTCTGAAGCTAGGTAGGTAAGACAAGGGGACCCCATAGAGTCCCACACACGATTATGCACGCTCATCAAGTGACACAATACCCGGAACTTGGATCCTAGGTGACTCAAATGGAACAAAGCGCCAAGGCGGGATAGCCTGACCTCCCATCCTTCGTCGAATATAGTCAATATTATAATAATCATATCATCCACAACAATATAATAATGTGATAGCCAAATCAAAGGAGTAATAGGATAACAGTTGATAGCATCCTAGCATGCATACTAAGAAGTGGCTGAGAAAGCAAGGTACATGGACAAAAAAGGGTTTGCTGGGATGTGGGGAACATGGTTAAGTGTTTGGGGTTTATTTGAGAGGCATAAATATGATGTGGTAGGATCAATCAATCATTTTATGCTATACCTAGGCAAGTGAGCTGAAAGTTATAAGCATGATATATTCTCCCCTTACCTGATGAGAAGACAACGCCGAGGGTGTAGTCGATCTCAAGCTCGCATCGTCTCCGAGAGTAACCACGGGATCACACAAGAGGGAAAACACTGGAAAGGAAATCGATGAGGAAGCATCTATTACTACGAAGCAATCACGAGCAAGCACCAGCAAGAAGTCAACCGAGACAATGCACCACGGTATCACATCTATCGTCGAGAGCGGTTACTAACAGCTTAAGTCGAGTATTCGTCACACACGACGATACCACACATTTATGATAGTTCAAGTTGTTTAGCTACACAACATGAGCAAAGGTTGTTAACATGGCATCTCACACAAGCATGTAATATCACACAATCATGGTAAGAGGTGAAGCATAAAGTAAACTATCTATTCTAGTCAATTTAAATGAGGTAACAACCTAAACATGGCAAACGACTAAGTACCCCATAACAATTAAAGCATTTGGTATTGTTCTGCACTAAACCATATTTTAGATTGTTTAACAACAGAAAACAACAATACAAACACAATCTACATTAAATTCTAGTCAAGTTACATATAAAGAACAACCCAAACGGAGTTACGGTTAAAAAGATACAAGCAGCGCAAGTTATGAACACAATCTGCCAATAGTAGGTAGCACACTTGAGAGCAAGAAAACAATATGCTACAGATTGAAAACATGCAACAAAATGATATGGATTAATAGTAGACATCGCAAGAAGACATGGCACAATGGTTTCATGTACATAAGCATCAAGAATAAATAATTATAGCTCATGCAAAATGCTAAAATATGCTACTGGTTTAGGACTTAGTGAAATCAGAAAAACATGGCAAAAGGTTAATAACATGCTCTCTAAACAGCAGGTAAAGAAATATCAAACAAGCTAAAAAATGAACATGCAATTCATCAACAGAAATCATACATGATTCTCTTGAATTCTTACGTTGCACATATGCTCGAAAGAATGATGGATAAACATGTAGCAAGGATGCAGGAGAGCTATCTCAGAATACAGACTTAGTGGAAAACAGGCATCATGGAAAACTATTATAAACATGCTCTATAAACAGTAGAAAAAGTGATAGAAAATCTACAGCAACATGACCATGGAATATATGAACATGGAGCCTACATGATGCTAAACAATTGATACACAACACGTGTGGTCAAAGGACCCATGGATTACTATGTAGCAAACATGCAAAACAGGTAAAACATATTCCAGACTTAGTAGAAATCGGGTAGTTGACAGGAAACAACAAGTAGCCACATTGAGAGCTCAAGAACTACATTAACAGGAAAGATATCATGGCATAGCAATGCATGGCATGAAATTAGGCATGACAAAGAGCAATGCATACCATGGAAGCTAAAGCATATGTGGCATGGATAAAAAGATGCAAGGCAGTCAAGTAGGCAACTTTATACAAACAACAACACAGATTAACAGGTACACTACTTTGGATCAATATAAATGAAACCTACAGCAATATAACATGACAAGTAAATTCATGGCATTAAGGTAAACATGATGCTGATCAATTCATGTCAAAGAATCATACGCATGCGATGCATGGATGCGAGGCAATCATCACTCAAACATCGCTAAAACTAATAGTAGCATCAGTAAACAACAAGTAGCAGTATTAAGAAAGAAATTACACCAACAAGATGGCCTCAAATGACAAACATCCCTATAGAATTATTGTAGAGAACATCAAAGTGAACACTTTTCATGTTGAGCGCAAATCTTTACGGGCTACAAATCACTCACAATTAATGTTCCAAAATAGGTAAAACAGCAAGAGAGAAAAGACTTAGAAAAAATTAAAGGGGGGCGGGATTTCGGACTGGCTCACCTAGTGGGCCGTGGACCATATGGCGGTGAGCCACGGCGAGTTGCGGAACGCCTACTGGCGAGGGATGCGGTGCGGGCCGCTGTGAGGTGGTGGGGCCTTGTGCTAGTTGGGCCGCACGGTGGCAAGGCCGGCCCACGATGGTGGTCTGGCTCGTCGACCCCATCCCCAATTGGATCGGCAGCGGCGACGACGTGAGGAGATGCGGCAGCGGCTCAATGTCGCCGGTGAGGTGGTGTAGGTGGCGAGGCGGTGAGGCGGCGGGGTCGGGTTGGATGTCGCGGTGGACGGATGCCGCGGGCGGCAACGGTCCTGGCCGACCCGGCGAGTGATGGCGCGAGAGTTGACGGGTGTAGTCTTCTCGCCCTTCGTTGGTGAGCCCCAAGTGGAAGGCGTGATGCAGCACATCAGCAAATTTCCCTCAGTAAAGATACCAAGGTTTGTCTCCAGTAGGACTCCAGAGATGATAAGTAGGTGTCAGCGGCGCTACTGAAGCGGACCTGCACACAGACACAAATAACTTTGTTCCCAATGAAGTTCAGAGAGGTTGTCAATCTCTCCGGTCTTGTTGTTCACAAAGGATCAAACACAAAGGATAATGATAGCAACTGAAAGTAAAACCAGAAAATTAAATGAGCGTGGAAACAGTAATGAGGATATGGACCGGGGTACGTGATGTTCACTAGTGATGTCTCTCTCCCAAAAGACGATAAAACTGCTATGCAAGGTAAACAAATTACAGAAGGGCAATTGACAGGATTATGAACGCACCGCAATGCTAACTATGCTACAAAAGAAAGGAAGAGGCTCAAAATCACGGGCAGTACGCCAAAATAAGTAGACCGAAATCCAACTGCATCTACTACTAATCATCCACCTTGAGATATCTATCCAGAACATCTCACTGGTATTAAGTTGCGAGCCCCACCCAAAGTGTAAACCCAAAGCAACAGGCAACTGCATTACCCACAATCACCGTTACAAGCACCGTTGTTTTCCCCAATCGGGGGGCATGAACCCACAATCGAGCATAACATTCCCTCTTGGGGTTACTACCTACTACTTGGCCAAAGCAATAAACAGCAATGGAGAACATGCAAGAATTACTTAGGAACAAAAATATAAGAGCTAAAAACCAAATATATTACTCAATCACAATCTGAACATAATCTCATAATCCATCAGATCCCATCAAACTCAGCATAGAAATAGCAGAAAGATTACAAAAGTGCCTCAATCATGTAGGGCAGCTCACGAGGTCTAAACCATGAAGAACAAAGAGGGCAGGAGAACATCACATAGCTACTGATCTCGGACCCATGGTCCAAGGAAAACTACTCACGAGACATCCGGGGAGCACCCATGGTGGAGAGGAGACTCCCGGAGGTCAATCCTCCGTCCGGCAGGGTGCCGGGAAGAGGTCCTCTGGTGCTCCCGATCTCGGAAGTGTGGCGGCGGCGGAACAGAGGCGAGATCGCGAATAAGGGTTCTCTTTTCTGATGTTTCCCGTGACGGAGAATATATAGGTGAAGGGGGGCATCCAAAGGTGGACCAGGGGCCCCAGGCGCCCCCCTAGCGCGGCCAGGGGTGGGGCCGCGCCGGGTGATCGCCTGGGCCCCCCTGGCTCCCCTCTGGCCCCACTCAGGCTCTTCGCGAAGCTTCCTGTACGCTGATTTTTCCTATATTTTTCCCGGAATTTTTCTGGCACTTTTTATATGGGGGAAAAGTGAAATAGAAAAACAGCAGAAAACAGGAACTGGCACTGTGGTACACTGAGTTAATAGGTTAGTCCAAATATGATCAAAAGTGTATGAAAGTGTATCTAGATCATAGCAATATCACACAAAACATGCATGGAGGGAGCAGAAATTATAGATACGTTTTGGACGTATCAACATCCCCAAGCTTAATTCCTGCTCGTCCTCGAGTAGGTGAATGATAACGACATAATTTCTGTCGTGACATGCTATCAACAATATAAGAACTTTGAAAAGTAAAGAAATCAAGGTTAGAAAGTCAATTCAAGTCATAACAAGCAAGAGTCTATATTAGCATTGAAACAAGTAACAAAAGAACAAAAGGTGCAAGAGCTCTCGCTGTTCCTGACTCGAATGTCTCCAAATGGTGTTTGCGTGCCAGAAGGGCGATAGGGAATACGAGAAAAACATTTAGTTTTTGAGAACTCAATCTACTAAAGTTTCACAGTTGGTCTTTTTCTGGAATCTTATCTTGACTCGTCCCCAGACCACTAGCCAGGTTGTAACAGCCCAGATTTTGCAAAAAAATAAAAATTTTGTTTTCGGTGTGAATTGTTTGATTGTCTGAGTTGTTTGCAGTGTTTGCTTCACCGAAATAATAATCGGTGAATATTTCTCCCCCTTATTCTCGTATCGGATGCGTGACCGACCCCTTTTCCACCACGGCACACGACTTTGCGACACCGGGATTTCACCCGAGCACCGTCGCTACCGACACAGGACCAGCCATCGCCACCGGAACGAAAAACCCGTTTATTTAATAAACGGATTATTTTATTGGGGTGCCGAATAATGTTGTCGGAATGTCACCGCAGTGAAGTACGATCAACGGGCTCGACGCACTAAGTGCGTGGTTCGAGATTTCGTCGGAATCGGAGTCCGTACGGGGTCTCGGCGGTCACGAACGCGATCACCGGACACGCGAGAGGGGTACCGAGGGCGTTTGTGTCAACTGGTCAGCAAACCCTGCCCTATATAAAGACCACCACACTCCCCTAAGCCTTCTAGGGTTTCCCCCATGGAAAATTTGCATCCACCCCCCTGAGTTTTGCTTCAAAATTGCCCTCTAGCCCCCAAATTCCAAAAAACCCTAGCCCTCCAGGACACCAGAGCCGTCGATCTGGCCGATCTGCGGCTCAGATCGAGTCCCACAGCCTCCCAGCCGCTGATCCGTTTTTGCGCTATAATTTCCCGCTGATCCGTAGCCCGTATCGCGTTGCGCCAAAAATGAAATTTGCTTAGAATTGCGTGTACTTTAATTCATCTTTTGTGAGCATTTGCATTTGAGCTCATCTTGATTGTGTAATTGTGTGCTAAAGTGGGCATCAGGCCGTTAAACTGCTACAAATTCCTGTTAAGTGCTGCTGTTATTATTTTGTTGCAACTTTGCATGATGATTGTGACTCGTCCATGAGGCCTTTCGCATTGATTCTTTTTCCATTGTGTTAAGCATCATGTGTACTTCAATTCCATGCTTTAACATGTCATGTTTGGGTTCTCTAGATATATTAAATCTTGCTCCAAAGTGGTGATCATGATGTTATTGTGCTGCTGTTGCTGAAACTGTTATTTTGTTCCAACTTCGGTCGACGAGTGTGTCGCGACCGTTTATCGGAATTAAGTGATTCAAATTGCATATTTTTAAGCATCATGTCTACTTTCATCCCATGTATTGCTATGTCATGTTGCTGCACTATTGCATATAGATTTACCACTGTTTATACAGCATGTGTGCATAACTTGTCTTGCTTATATCTTTTTAACCGTAACTCCGTTTGGAGTGTTCTTTATATGTAATTGATTAGTATATCGTGTACTTTGTGTTTATGCTATTGTTTTCTGTTGTTAACCAACCTAAAATATGGTTTAGGGCAGAACAGTACCAAATGTTTTAATCATCGTGCGACACTTAGTGTTATGCCATGTTTAGGATTGTGCCTCACTTAAATTGACTAGCATAGATAGTTTACTTTGTGCTTCACCTCTTGACCTGTTTGTGTGCTATGCCATGCTTGCTTGAGTTGCCATGTTAATAACCGTTGGTTGATCACCTGTAGCTAAGCAACTTGAACCACCGTTAACGTGCGGTATTCGTCGTGTGTGACCGATACCCCACTTAAACTGTTAGTAACCGTTCTCGACGATAGATCTGTATCGCGTTGCCGTGTCGTGTGAAGTTTGCTTGCTCGTGTTTTCCTCGTAGTAATAGATGCTTTCTCGTTGATTGCTTTCCAGTGTTTATCGTCTTGTGTGCTTCCGTGGGTACCTCTCGGAGACGATGCGAGCTTGCGATCGACTACATCTTCGGAACCCGACTTATCAACAGGCAAGGACTATACATTAATTATGATCCATTCTATTTCAACCAGCGGTTTGCATGCTAGTCTAGGTAAGCTTCGATGTTTGATGCTACCACATGTTTACAGCCTCTTTCAAACCGATACAGCCATGTCCCTTCCCAGCAAACCTTGTACTGCTATGTTACTATTGCTCGTTGCTCAGCCCCTGCTTAGTATGCACGCTTAGGATGCTACGATGTTACCTGTTACTCCTTGGTTTGGGATATCACATTATTATATTGTTGTTGATGACATGGTTATTATTAATGTTGACTATATTCGACGAAGGATGGAAGGTCTAGGCTATCCCACCCCAACGCTTTGTTCCATTCGAGTCACCTAGGACCCGAGTTCCGGGTATTGGTTTTAAGACTGAGCGTGCCTAACCGCGTGTGGGATTTTATGGGGTCCCCTTTTCTTACCTACCTAGCTTCAAGCATTTCTAGTGGTGGCCCAAGCGGATTTTACCTTTTGAAACCGTGTGTGTGCTGGTCGTACGCCAGTAGTTTTCCAACCAACCCGGACCAGCGGAGACATGGTTTCCCTGTTGGTCCACCTTTGACCGGCGAGGGCCCGAGGTCTCACGTGAGGCGTCTCGGTAACCCAAACCCTGTTGAGACGGAAGAGTCTGATCCGAGAGCGTGGCCAGCTTTTGGATTGGTTGTCGACTCCCCAGGGGCCACCCGGATTTATTCGTTGGTAGTTAGAGGGACTTTTCATTTCGGATCTCTTGGAACTAAATCATAAAATGGTTGCCTGTGTTGGGTAGCAACTGAGAGAGATGGGCGAGCGTGCGGAACTTTGTAATGGGCAGTTGGTACACCCCTGCAGGGTTAAATATTTTCGAGAAGCCGTCTCCACGGTTATGGACGACTTGACACCTACTCCTTGTTCATAGACAACAACAACTGAGATAATCTTAATATAACTTGATCAATGTGTGCGTGTGCCTTGACTGCTTCTTCTTCGTTGGGATGCGAAGAGGAGGACAAGGATAGGATAGGTGTTATGTTTGCGTAATTAGTTCATAGCAATACTTGTTGGAGGCGATTCCTCATCGAATGCTTGGCTTCTTATCTTACTCTCTAGATCGTTAGCCACTTCATAAATGCTAGTCCGGCAGCAACCTCACGACTTACCACATCCTTACCGTAAACTAATAGTTGTCCTAGAATGACGAGTGATGAAGTCCTTGCTGGGTCAGATGACCACTACAGTTGGATGCTGAGTACCTCTGTACACATGATACTACCCCCAAACTCTTTTCTGGGTTCTTGATCGACAACATGTATGGTGATCGACGTTTCACGTGGAGACTCGACGACGACTAGTTAGGCGGATCCCGGCGGAGGGCCTGGACCCGTGTGGTTATGGGATCGATGTTTTTCTCTTTTCCACTAGGCATTTGCTTGTAGTCTGTACTCAGACATGTATCTTCCGCTGTTGTATTGTATTTAAGGCAGTTGTATGCCGATTGTATGAGATGTTGTATCCTTGTATCTGTAATGTTGTGATATCATGTTGGAAATCCGGGGCATATGACTATGTCATATGTCGCGGTGGGACCGATATGTGCTTCGTCCCCAGATCTGGATGGAAACATCTAGATCTGGAACAGTACCGCATATCGGGCCTTACAACTTGGTATCAGTGCCTTACCGACCGTAGATTCCCCTCTCTGGCCGAAGTCGAGTCTAGACAAAACTATTTTGTAGTTACTAAGTTAGATGTCGGAGAGTAGAAATCTTTTTACTCCTTACCCTTGCTCTGGTCAGGACAAGTGTCGTAAGTGTTTTAATTCTCACCTTACCCCTTCAAACTCTAGGGTCTCGAGTGTGTGGAGTATCGGAACCGTTACAATGCCTTGCTTGCAGCGTATTGTCTCGATTCCGAGCTCAGGTGGGAATTCCTGTGGTACCTTTAGCTTCTCCGGTTTCGGATATCATCTGGGTCGTCCTTTGCCCTCCTTCCTTTTGCCCGGTGTTTTTACGACTTTCATAGAAAATCACTGTCCCTCGATCTGGTTTTCGCGATCGTTCTTCCTCTTGTCACTGACGTTTTCGTTATTCCTACGATGTCGTCTCTCTATGGAATGTTTTCTCGATAGAGTTCGTCGTTCGACATGGAGCAGAGTCCCTTGTTGGTGGTGTTGAAGAATCGTCGACTCTCTCTCCCCCTTCCCTTCTCCCCCGGATCGTCCTGGATCTCGGGACGAGATCCCTTGTTGGTGGTGTTGTATTGTAACAGCCCAGATTTTGCAAAAAATTAAAAAATTTGTTTTCGGTATGAATTGTTTGATTGTCTGAGTTGTTTGCAGTGTTTGCTTCACCAAAATAATAATCGGTGAATATTTCTCCCCCTTATTCTCGTATCGGATGCGTGACCGACCCCTTTTCCACCACGGCACACGACCTTGCGACACCGGGATTTCACCCGAGCACCGTCGCTACCGGCACATGACCAGCCATCGCCACCGGAAAGAAAAACCCGTTTATTTAATAAACGGATTATTTTATTGGGGTGCCGAATAATTTTGTCGGAATGTCACCGCAGTGAGGAACGATCAACGGGCTCGACGCGCTGAGCGCGTGGTTCGAGATTTCGTCGGAATCGGAGTCCGTACGGGGTCTCGGCGGTCACGAACGCGATCACCGGACACGCAAGAGGGGTACCGAGGGCGTTTGTGTCAACTGGTCAGCCAACCCTGCCCTATATAAAGACCACCACACTCCCGTAGGCCTTCTAGAATTTCCCCCATGGAAAATTTGGAGCAACCCCCCTGAGTTTTGCTTCAAAATTGCCCTCTAGCTCCCAAATTCCCAAAACCCTTGCCCTCCAGGCCACCAGAGCTGTCGATCTGGCCGATCTGCGGCTCAGATCGAGTCCCACAGCCTCCCAGCCGCCTCTCCAGCCAATCCGGGCCACGCGGGCCCGCACCACCGCCGCCAGGCCCGCCTCAGGCCGATCTGGGCTACGCCACCCCGGGGAGCCCCGGCCGCGCCGCCCGCGATTCCGGCGAGCCGCCGGCTGCCGGCCAGCCGCCGCCGCTCCACCTCTCCTCGCGCTCCCCCCTCCTCTTCCTTCCCCTCCTCTGTCCTCACCACCCTCTCCTCCCTCTCAGGAAGAACGGAGGCGCCGTAGAGCGAAGCCACCGTGGCCATGGCGCACGAGCCCGAGCTCGTCCTAGCCGGAGCCGCCGCCTGGGACCTCGCCCCACCTGGATTCAGCGACCTCGCCTGGCCCGCGTCCTCCCCGCGCCCCTCAGCCGGCGGGCCACTGCTGCTCGCCGGCGCGAGCGCCGCCGCCGCCTGGGGATCCCGATCGGGATGAGGATCGGGCGCCGGTTGCTCCAACGCCCAGCTGCCATGGGCCGGCCTCCTCCTCCCAGGCCCAGTTCGCCCCTGGCCCAGCAGCACCTCGACCCAGTCGGCCTCCAAATCCGCCTCCCAGCCGCTAGATGGGTCGAGCCCAGTGGGTGAGGCCCGATTGTTTTTTTTTTCTGAGAACCCTATTGTTATTTTTTCTAAGTCCTTAATATATTGTTGCTGATCCGTTTTTGCGCTATAATTTCCCGCTGATCCGTAGCCCGTATCGCGTTGTGCCAAAAATGAAATTTGCTTAGAATTTGCATTTGAGCTCATCTTGATTGTGTAATTGTGTGCTAAAGTGGGCATCAGGCCGTTAAACTGCTACAAATTCCTGTTAAGTGTTGCTGTTATTATTTTGTTGCAACTTTGCATGATGATTGTGACTCGTCCATGAGGCCTTTTGCATTGATTCTTTTTCCATTGTATTAAGCATCATGTGTACTTCAATTCCATGCTTTAACTTGTCATGTTTGGGTGCTCTAGCTATATTAAATCTTGCTCCAAAGTGGTGATCATGATGTTATTGTGCTGCTGTTGCTGAAACTATTATTTTGTTGCAACTTCGGTCGACGAGTGTGTCGCGACCGTTTATCGGAATTGAGTGATTCAAATTGCATATTGTGAAGCATCATGTCTACTTTCATCCCATGTATTGCTATGTCATGTTTCTGCACTGTTGCATATAGATTTACCCCTGTTTATACAGCATGTGTGCATAACTTGTCTTGCTTATATCTTTTTAACCGTAACTCCGTTTGGAGTGTTCTTTATATGTAACTTGATTAGTTTTTCGTGTACTTTGTGTTTATTCTATTGTTTTCTGTTGTTAACCAACCTAAAATATTGCTTAGGGCAGAACAGTACCAAATGTTTTAATCATCATGCGGCACTTAGTGTTATGCCATGTTTAGGATTGTACCTCACTTAAATTGACTAGCATAGATAGTTTACTTTGTGCTTCACCTCTTGACCTGTTTGTGTGATATGCCATGCTTGCTTGAGTTTTCATGTTAATAACCGTTGGTTGATCACCTATAGCTAAGCAACTTGAACCACCGTTAACGTGCGGTATTCATCGTGTGTGACCGATACCCCACTTAAACTGTTAGTAACCGTTCTCGACGATAGATCCGTATCGTGTTGCCTTGTCGTGTGAAGTCTTCTTTCTCGTGTTTTCCTCGTAGTAATAGATGCTTGCTCGTTGATTTCTTTCATATGTTTATCGTCTTGTGTGCTTCCGCGGGTACCTCTCGGAGACGATGCGAGCTTGCGATCGACTACATCTTCGGAACCCGACTTATTACATTACTTATGATCCATTCTATTTCAACCAGCGGTTTGCATGCTAGTCTAGGTTAGCTTAGATGGTTGATCCTACCACATGTTTACAACCTCTTTCAAACCGATACAGCCATGCCCCTTCCCAGCAAACCTTGTACTGCTATGTTACTATTGCTCGTTGCTCAGCCCCTTCTTAGTATGCATGCTTAGGATGCTACGATGTTACCCTGTTACTCCTTGTTTTGGGATATCACATTATTATATTGTTGTTAATGATATGGTTATTATTAATGTTGACTATATTCGACGAAGGATGGAAGGTCTAGGCTATCCCGCCCCGACGCTTTGTTCCATTCGAGTCACCTAGGACCCGAGTTCCGGGTATTGGTTTTAAGACTGAGCGTGCCTAACCGCGTGTGGGATTTAGGGGGGTCCCCTTTTCTTACCTACCTAGCTTCAAGCATTCTAGTGGTGGCCCAAGCTGATTTTACCTTTTGAAACCGTGTGTGTGCTGGTCGTACGCCAGTAGTTTTCCAACCAACCCGGACCAGCGGAGACATGGTTTCCCTGTTGGTCCACCTTTGACCGGCGAGGGCCCGAGGTCTCACGTGAGGCGTCTCGGTAACCCAAACCCTATTGAGATGGAAGAGTCTGATACGAGAGCGTGGCCAGCTTTTGGATTGGTTGTCGACTCCCCGGGGGCCACCCGGATTTGTTCGTTGTTAGTTAGAGGGACTTATCGTTTCGGATCTCTTGGAACTAAATCATAAAATGGTTGCCTGTGATGGGTAGCAACTGAGAGAGATGGGCGAGCGTGTGGGGCCTTGTAATGGGCAGTTGGTACACCCCTGCAGGGTTAAATCTTTTCGAGAAGCCGTGTCCACGGTTATGGACGACTTGAGACCTACTCCTTGTTTATAGACAACAACAACTGAGATAATCTTAATATAACTTGATCAATGTGTGTGTGTGCCTTGACTGCTTCTTCTTCGTCGGGATGCGAAGAGGAGGACAAGGATAGGATAGGTGTTATGTTTGCGTAATTAGTTGATAGCAATACTTGTTGGAGGCGATTCCTCATTGAATGCTTGGCTTCTTATCTTACTCTCTAGATCGTTAGCCACTTCATAAATGCTAGTGCGGCAGCAACCTCACCACTTACCACATCCGTACCGTAAACTACTAGTTGTCCTAGAATGACGAGTGATGAAGTCCTTGCTGGGTCAGATGACCACTACAGTTGGATGCTGAGTACCTCTATACTCATGATACTACCCTCAAACTCTTTTCAGGGTTCTTGATCGACAACAGGTATGGTGATCGACGTTTCACGTGGAGACTTGACGACGACTAGTTAGGCGGATCCCGGCGGAGGGCCTGGACCCGTGTGGTTATGGGATCGATGTTTTTCTCTTTGCCACTAGGCATTTTCTTGTAGTCTGTACTCAGACATGTATCTTCCGCTGTTGTATTGTATTTAAGGAAGTTGTATGCCGATTGTATGTGATGTTGTATCCTTGTATCTGTAATGTTGTGATATCATGTTGGAAATCCGGGGCATATGACTATGTCATATGTCGCGGTGTGACCGATATGTGCTTCGTCCCCGGATCTGGATGGAAACATCATGATCTGGAACAGTACCGCATATCGGGCCTTACACAGGTACAAGTCAATTTGATCCACTCCTTTTTCAATATTTTGAGCACTCAAGCAATGGATGAGCGTAAGCACGAGAGTTGACACTTAAGATGGCAAAGAGAGAAGTACGGAGGAGGAACACAAAAAGGATGAGAAAGGCTCACATCAATGAGGACAATCATAGGCAAGAGATGCCAAATGATAGATATGATGTGAGGAGTAGGGATTGCCATGCAACGGATGCACATACGAGCTAGGAAGCTCTCCAATGGAACTAGTTGGGGTGCATCTAACTTACTCTCTCATGAAGACCTAGAGCTTGTTTGAGGAGGCTCATCCTTGGAATATGCAAGCCAAGTTCTATAGTGTGAAGGTCCCCACATAACTATATGCATAATGATCATCTCTATGGAGTACAAGGATATAAAGGGAGTACTAGTGTGGATCTCTCAAAAGGATAGTAGTGTTGCCCCTTTCTCTCTTTTTATTTCTTTTTTCTATTTTTTTGTATTTTTTTGTGGCCTCAATGGCTCTTTCTATTTAACTCTCATTTGTCCTCTTTGTGATCTTTTATTGTGTCCACTTTGGGATCTTTTCCTCACTTAAGGGAAACACTCTATTTTACAAGAAGGTAAAGGAGATCTTTCACACTTTACAAGGTACTCAAAATCATAAAGAAGATGTAACTATCATGATGTATGCAATGTATGTCGCTGCCAGTGTAGCAGGAACACATTATGACATGAAGATCAAGTCATGAAGAGGTGGATATTGCATGGCAATATATCTCGGAAAGGCTATGGAAATTCCTTGATAGGTAGGTATGGTGGATGTTTTGAGGAAAGATATAAGGAGGTTTATGATGACAGAGCGTATCATGCCAAGGGTTTGGATGTACCGGCGAAGGCGGACACCAACTCTCGGAGTGAGAAGAAGGCAATGCACGGCACGGGAGAGGCTAGCAAAATATGGGAAGGTGGAAATGTCAACTTTCAATACTTACATTAGTCTGAAGAACTCATGCACTTATTATCGGTAACTCTCAATCTAAAAAGGAGGTTCACAAAGAGACAAGTACCCCGAGGAGGAGTGTATGGGGGTTTGGTTATCCTTGCGCATCCTCGACTCATGGTACGTGAGTGTTCTCTAATATTCGATCCCTCCAAAGATTAGTGATCCATCTAGTAGCTAGAGTTCTCAACTGGTTTTGTAGGTTTTGAAAATACACACGGATTGCCCAAAATACGACACCTATCACTAATAGGCTAGAGCTCTTGACACCAAAAGTTCAAACATTACTCACATCAAAACTTCAAAACTATTGCAAGTTACTACTACAATTAAATAGCAACCTCAATTACCTACTTTCAAGACAAGACACAACTCAGTGCAACAACCAACTCTCTTTAACAAGATAAATATGAAAACTAAAAAGAGTTCCAGCAACAAACTAAACAAAATCCAAGGACGTTGCTAAAGACAAACTAAGACTAAAACTAAACATGGCAGTAGCTACAAAAAGATAAAGAACACACAACAACAAAAAGATAGGCAGGAAAAATCCTATGATGTGTTCTAGATTTTGAAAGTGGAGCGTGTTTCTCTCCCACACAAAGTAAGACGGGATCTAACTTGTTATGAACAGCAAGCAAAGCTAAGGAAAATAAAAATAAAACCTAAGAGCGAGACGCTCCAAGCATAGCACATAACGTATGAAGTTATAAAAATATAGTGAGACGAAGGACGAAGTGATGATTGTTGATGGAGAAGGGGATGCACGGGGGCATCCCCAAGCTTAGATGCTCGAGTATCCTTGAATATTTATTGGAGATGCATGGGGGCATCCCCAAGCTTGAGCGCTTGACACTCCTGGATCTTCTTTCATCATCTTCCATCGCACACTTGAAAACTCCCTTCATACATAACTCATCATAAGGTTATTAGAGAGGTTAGTACCCTTAATAAAATAACTTTTCCCACTGGATATAAAGATATTTTTGAAGAGCTACTGTTTCTCAAGAGTGCCAAAAAGTTTTTGCAAAGAAAAAGCAAGCTTAAGGTTTGCAAAAGTTAGGAGAGACAAAACGTGGCAGAATCTATGAAAAACAGAACAGCAGGTAGAAACGAATTTTTTAGGGGCACTTCTGCAACTCAAATCAAAAAACTCAGAACTTACGGAAGTTTCACAATTGTATAGAGCACGCTGTCAAAAAATTCAGATCAAAAAGATGATCTGGTGATTTGATTCGAATTTTTCTGTCAAGGGACAGAATCTGTTTTCTGGACAGCATGTCACAACTTTTGCTTCCCTTATCGTAAGAGGCTATAACTTGGCACAAAGCTGAAAAATAAAGATACAAAGATGTTGCTACAGTAGTAACAAACATCAAGACAAAGAAAAACCTAAATTCGTTGCGGGCTGCCTCCCAAAAGCGCTTCTTTAAAGCCATTAGCTAGGCTTAAAGATTATAGAAGATGCTCTCACAAGAATAAGAATTTTGAAGCAAAAGAGAGCATCAAGAAGCAAATATGAAACACATTTAAGCCTAGCCCACTTCCTATGCATAGGCATCCTGTAAGAAAATAAATCAAAGAAGCACAAAGTGACATCCATAGGAAGGTCGAAAAAGAACAACTTCAAAACTTTCACCATGAAGAGAGGTGTTTTAGTAATATGAAACTTCCCTCTCTCAAAGTAATTTTCAGTAGCATCATGAACAACATCAAGAATATAACTATCACATAAATCATGTTGTTCATGACCTACAAGCACACGTGTATTATTTTCAACACGGTTTTTAGGATGATAAGATAGATGCAACCCATCACATTGAGCATTGATAAGAGAAAAATTCTCCGGAATAGTTGGAGATTTCAAAAGGATAATAGGGCAATCAAGTGTGGGTGCAACAACAATAATTTCATGCTTAACATAAGGAACTATAGCAAGTTCATCTTCGTAGGCATCATCCATAGTAGCATCATGTCCATCAACAAAGCAAGTATCAAAATCATCAGAAAGGGAAGTATCAAGTGAGTCCTCGGAATCATAAGATTCCTCTACATAGCAATCATTAGCCTCTTCTTGGGAAGCAAGAATTATATTTTTAAAATCCTCAATATAATAATTGGAAGTATAATTATCAAAGAAATAAGAAAGAACAGCAAAGTTTTTAGACTTGTGAATAGTATCATAATACTTTTCAATCAAAGAAGCAATCTCATAAGCACCTTTAAAATCAACAAACTCTTCAATCTTTTCAACATCAAAGTAATCATAAACACCTTTGGCATAAGAAGATAGGATCTCATTTTCATTAAACTCACCTTGGAAAGGAAGGTGTTTACGCTCTATATTAGAGCAGCAAGTAAAATCATAAATGTGGCATAAACACTCAGCATAGCAATAAGAAGTTTGTATTTGGTCCCATAAGTTTTTCCCTTTCTCAGATAGGCGGTGCCGCGTATAATGAGCATGCTGATCCAATGATTTTACCTCAACCAAGTCGGTTGGGTTTTTAGCGCGAGCTCAAATTGATCGAAGACGAGCCAAGTGAAACATGTCCATCCTACCATATTTGGGTGGTTCCACACCCATGGTGAAGATAGCATCAGTAGGTATTTTTGGTATTTTTGATAAGGGACACAAAAGTAAAAACTGAAAGGTAAACTAACAAGACTAAAAAACAAAGGTAAAGGGTAGTGTGCAACTCCCCTATCTTAGCACTCGGAGTCCCCAGCAACGGCGCCAGAAATTTTCCTTGATGGCGCAAGAGTTGACGGGTGTAGTCTTCTCGCCCTTCGTTGGTGAGCCCCAAGTGGAAGGCGTGATGCAGCACCGCAGAAAATTTCCCTCAGTAAAGATACCAAGGTTTGTCTCCAGTAGGACTCCAGAGATGATAAGTAGGTGTCAGCGGCGCTACTGACGCGGACCAGCACACAGACACAAATAACTTTGTTCCCAACGAAGTTCAGAGAGGTTGTCAATCTCTCCAGTCTTGTTGTTCACAAAGGATCAAACACAAAGGATAATGATAACAACTGAAAGTAAAAGCAGAAAATTAAATGAGCATGGAAACAGTAATGAGGATATGGACCGGGATACGTGATGTTCACTAGAGATGTCTCTCTCCCAAAAGACGATAAAACTGCTATGCAAGGTAAACAAATTACATAAGGGCAATTGACAGGATTATGAACGCACCGCAATGCTAACTATGCTACAAAAGAAAGGAAGAGGCTCAAAAGCACGGGCAGTACGCCAAAATAAGTAGACCGAAATCCAACTACATCTACTACTAATCATCCACCTTGAGATATCTATCCAGAACATCTCGCTGGTATTAAGTTGCGAGCCCCTCCCAAAGTGTAAACCCAAAGCAACAGACAATTTCATTAAAAAGCACTTTGCGTAAAGTAAACAATCCTTGCAACCGCGGTTACAAGCACCGTTGTTTTCCCCCTTGTGGCAACAACACATCCCCTAGACTCATGTTTCTATCACTCAAGCGTGTCATCGGGGGGCATGAACCCACAATCGAGCATAACGTTCCCTCTTGGGGTTACTACCTACTACTTGGCCAAAGCAATAAACAGCAACGGAGAACATGCAAGAATTACTTAGGTACAAAAAATATAAGAGATAAAAACCAAATATATTACTCAATCACAATCTGAACATAATATCATAATCCATCAGATCCCATCAAACTCAGCATAGCAATAGAAGAAAGATTACAAAAGTGCCTCGATCATGTAGGGCAGCTCACGAGGTCTAAACAATGAAGAACAAAGAGGGGAGGAGAACATCACATAGCTACTGATCACGGACTCATGGTCCAAGGAAAACTACTCACGAGACATCCGTGGAGCATCCATGGTGGAGAGAAGACTCCCGGAGGTCAATCCTCCCTCCGGCAGGGTGCCAGGAAGAGGTCTTTTGGTGCTCCCGATCTCGGAAGCGCGGTGGCGGCGGAACAGAGGCGAGATCGCGAATAAGGGTTCTCTTTTCTGAAGTTTCCCGTGACGGAGAATATATAGGCGAAGGGGGGCAGCCAGAGGTGGACCAGGGGCCCCAGGTGCCCCCCTGGCGCGGCCAGGGGTGGGGCCGCGTCGGGTGGCCGCCTGGGCCCCCCTGGCTCCCCTCTGGCCCCACTCGGGCTCTTCGCGAAGCTTCCTGTACGCTTATTTTTCTTATATTTTTCCCGGAATTTTTCTGGCACTTTTCTATATGGGGGAAAACTGAAATAGAAAAACAGCAGAAAACAGGAACTGGCACTGTGGTGCACTGAGTTAATAGGTTAGTCCAAATATGATCAAAAGTGTATGAAAGTGTATCTAGATCATAGCAATATCACACAAAACATGCACGGAGCAAGAAGAAATTATAGATACGGTTTTGGACGTATCAGCGAGGCGGCAAGGTCGTTGGTGGTGTTGGGAATGTTCCCTACAGGCAAATAAAAGATGTTTTATTAGGATATTCCATTAGTTCATAATAAGTTTTATACTGTGATATAACTGTATTAAGAGGAAATATTAATACACGTGTGGTATAAAACAACTAGGTCCCTAGTTAACTCTAGTATACTAGTCCATTGGGCAATTGATGATCAAGGCTTCCTGATCATGAGTAAATAAGCTATTGACAATGGAGTCGTATCATTGGGAGAATGGTATGATGGACACACACCCACCAGTAGTGTTGCAATGTGATCCAGTCACATATTTAAACATTACGATAACTATAATGTAGTGACCAGATCCTTAGATCGTAATGACCATACGTAATTACTGTCTATTAGGATGCCTTGATTTGCTACCCACCGCCTGACTGAAATATGATGGCCACAAAGGTGTACTTCAGGTATTCCGAATAGATACGTTAATTAGTATGCAAATAGATCAAAGCGGGATTTGTCCATCCGAGTGACGGATAGGTACTCTGGGCCCACTCGGTGATATTGCATCATAATGTTTGCAAACGTGTGACTAGGTCACGAGGTTGCAATATCACGGGAACGAGTAAACATGTTTGTTGGTAAAAAGGATGAACTAGGTATATTGGATACCGATGATCAAACCTTGGACAAGCAAAGTACCGCGGGACAAAGGGATAATGCTCAACGTTAAACGGGTCCAACAATGACGAAGTTTCATTCGACGGAAGCACAGGGGCCATCTAGGATTGTAACCAGGTCTGATCGATGGTCATTGATCAAGAGAGTTTCTTGATCATGTCTTCTGTTTCCCGTACCGTAGGGTGTAACACATAAGGGTATTCGACGCATTAAGGATTGATTCAGGATCACCGGAGAAATAAGAGAGAACACCGGAATTGTTTCCGGTTGAGGCCAGAAATTGTTCTGGGAATTTTGAAAGGTTCAAAATGTTATTTAATAATGTTTAAATATGTTTTATTATTTAATTATCTGAACTAAATATTAGAATATAATGAAATATAATTAATAAAGGAAGAAAAGGCATATGGGCCTGAAAAGGCCCATTAGGGGAAGAGGGAGTCTCCCCCTTGGGACAAGGCTCCAAGGGAGGGGCCCATGCCCCCCCTAAGGCGCATTTCCCCCCTCCCCTTGGGGTTAGTCCCACATGGGAAGTTGAGGGAGGTGTGCCCCCCTCCTTGGCCTATATAAGGAGGGGTAGGGTGCCCTTTTCTTCATAAGATTAATTCTCTCTTTCTTCCTCCTTTCTCCTTCCTTGATTGGACTCCCCTTGTTTGGAGTCTACACTTGGTTGGGGGTTTATCCACCATACGAATGCCGTCGTGCTGCTGGAATCGGGATCCGAATCCATCTTCTTTCCACCGCTCTTCTGGTTCGGAGCCCGGAGGAACGTCGGGTACACCGTATGTGTGTAATCCCGCGAGGCGATACAGTTGTGGCGCTACTTGTCGTGGCCATATCGCGGCGTCTTCACCAACAATGTTCCGACGGGGAAGTAATACCGTCAGCGCTCTATGAGGACCGGGTGGCTATCAGAGTCATCGTGGATCTGTGCGGCATTGGGGATTGCCGGTACGACTACAACAAACACGTTCACGCAGGAACGTTTCCCGCTAAACGGAGTACATACTGGTATGTGACCTATTCCATCTGTTACTTGCATTGCCATAGCATAGATCTTGGGATTGGGTATCGTAGGTTATTAAAAAATTTGTTTTGTGCCCCGAAACCCGACAGGTGGCCACGGCTGCGGCACAGATCCGCCTTGGAAAAGCCACGGCCATGGCGCACGGCGGCGGCGTTGCCGGCGACCTGCGCGCAAAGAGGAGAGAGGGAGTTCAGGGGTATGAGAGGAGGGGAGGAGGCTGAAGCGGATCTCACTGGGCGACGAGGCGGTGACGTCCGGCGACGAGCGACGGTGGCGCGACGCTGCGGGCGGCCGCGGCCCAGATCGGGCCCGGGCGGCGCCAGAGTGGGCTGGGGAGGCTCTGCGGGGCCCGGTTGGCTGTGGAAGAGGTGGGAGGCGACGTGGCGGCCTCTGCGGCATTGATCTCACGATCCGACGGCCAGAAACGCGTGAAGGCTAGGGTTTCGTGGGAGAGGGACTTGGGGGCTGATTTGGGTATTTTGGGAGGGGGTGGCTGCAAAAATGTACTAGGGGAACCCTAAAATGGGTGGGAGAGAGTGGTGGTTTATTTATAGGCTGGCATGGCTGGGAGGTTTACACAAACGCCACCGATTTCTCTCCTTCGAGTGTGATGTTTACGTTTCTGATTGCCGGGCGTCCATACGACCTCTGATTCGGGTAAAACTTTGAACCACGCGCTCTGTGCGGCGAGCCGGTCACTTCTAAATCACTTCGTATCCGTTCCGAGAACATTTTTCAGCGCCCCATAAAATAATCTATTTATTTAATAAACAGGGTTTTCATTCCGATGGCGATGGCTGGTCTTGTGCCAGCTGTCGCGATGGTGCTCGGGTGAAACCAGGTATCGCAAGGTCGTGTGCCATGGTGGAAGGGCTCGTTCACGCATCAGATACGAGAAAGAGGTGGAAATATAATCACCAATTAATAAATTGGCGAAACAAATACTGCAAACAATTATAACAAGCAACAAAATAAAGAAACAAAGAATTTTTTTAATTAGGGTGGAATTTCCGGGCTGTTACAACTGGATATTGCCCGAGTCCTCAATTTCCTGGTTGCTGATGACAGGACCGCTGAGATAGTGATTCCAACCTGCGTCTTCCCCACGGTCGGCGCCAATTGACTAGGCTTGACTTCGGCAAATCCCATGGTTAGGAACCCTGGGTTAGATCGTAGAGAGGAGGTGCAGGTTGGCGATACTCGTCGGATAACATGAGACAAGGATTTTCCCAGGTTCAGGGTCCCCGATCGGTGAAACCCCTACTTCCTGCTCTTTTATATTATGATTGAGGCGATTACAGTGGCAGTCTAGGCGAGATCGCTCGGGACCGGAGTTGTTGCTATTAGATTGGATGCCCTAGACGTCCCCTCTCCCAGCCTTTATATACTAGGATAGGTTGCAAAGAGTCCATCCAGGTCTACAAAATTAGTTGCCTAATCAAGTTTTAGTCTTGGACGCCAAGTCGAAGCTTCCATAATCGCCAACGACTCCTACGTTGGTGTCTCGAGTGGTCCAGTCGTGGGCCTGTTGAGGCTTCAAGTGGGCCTTCAACCTTGACGCACACCAGATACCCTCATCTGTAGGAGTCGTATGGTCACCCCCTCGTTAGTATCCCCCGAGTGCCTGAGGGACTCGAAGAGTCGCGCAGGGACTCAAATCCTTAATCATCTGTATGTGTGCATATCGCGTCGTTGCGAGCCATCGGCTGTTAGCCACAAAAGATAGTTTATTCGAGGGATGCTAAGTTGAAACGGCCCAATGTACTCGACTGATCAAGCCTTGGTGAATTGCGCTAGTGGAAAATACCTCAGTAACCTAATCAAGTTCGTGTCCCTCGATACAAACTTGGATACAACCGGTGTCTAGAAGGTTCCATGCCGCTGCAGGGCTTACAAGATCAATGGCGTCGGTCTCAGCAAATATAGCCTTAACGCTTCGGTTATTGGCTCAACTTTCTTCATGCATCGCGCATGGATAACATCGGGAGTGAAGTCGCATTGTGGCAAGTCCCGGCCCGGCCGACTGCGTAGAGGGTTCTTTCCAACGCACGAGCTTGCGCGGCATCTGGGGTGTAGTGTATCGCTACCCAGGCATTGTTCTTTTGTAGAGGCGTGAAGCCTGATTAGAAATGCGCCCACTTGGAGAACAAATCAAGTGGACTAACAATAGTCACTCGCGGTTGATATGTCACCTACAGATGAGGACTCCTACGTCGGTGCCTCGAGTGGGCCAGTTGTGGGACTGTTGAGGCTTCCAGTGGGCCTTGAACCTTGACGCGCACCAGGTACCCTCATCTGTAGGAGTCGTGGGGTCACCCCCTCGTCAGAGCTGCTACTCTTGATGCCGCCATCAACCCTCTGTAGTACACCCCCTATCTCAATGAAGATGGTAAGACACTTGCTCCCCCGATGCTGACCGATCTTCGGTACAACAGTAATGAAGATGTCACTCAAGCTCCCAAAACTCACGGCAGAGCCTCTACTTCAACCTCCGGGCAATACTCTCTGACCCCGTAAAGTGAAGCTTCGTCCAGCGACCGGCCGGAGAGTCCTGCAGGTAGCCAGACCGAGCCCACCACTGAGCAAGAAACTCTGACTGTAGTGCATGACACGACGATTGCTCCGCAACCTGAAGCTACTACCACTTCAACTCCGGAAGGCACTGCATCCGGTGCTTCGACTGCCCCTCCCCAGGAGACGAGGGTCCCACCATGCGATGAAGAGACTGCCTCTGATGCTCCGGCTGCTTCCTGTTTATCTTTGCAAAACTTTGGTCAACACTCTGAGTGCACCCACTAGGGGTGACATTTTTATGTAATAAATAACATTCGTCCAATTGGCCAGCTCTGCTTGTGAACATGGGTATTTATTATCTGTGTGAATGCCAACTCGCCCTTTTGATTTTTAACCGATTTCCTATAACTTTGCTTTTTTTCTCCCTTAATCAAATATTCTTGCAACCATATAGCCGACCTGCGGTCTGCAGTCGGATCAGAGAATAGAGTTCGAGGGAATCAGACAAATACTTCTAGGACTTAGGTCTTCTTACACAAGGGTAAGTGCACGCAAACGGGGCAATTTCTACCCGCAGGCTGTTGGTCAGCCGGCCTGGTCATAGTCGGCTGCGTTTGCCATCGGCTATTCCCAACTTAAATGTACCTCAGAAGAAAATTTTCCGATTGGCGGTTCTGATCGACCATACTCCCCCGACATTGCACCCGACTTGCGGTCTACATTCGGTTCAAAATAGTACCACAAATAAACCCACTGCTCATCTTATTTTTACAAGGTAAACTTTCTTGGGGTAAACCATCAGTCCTCGAGTCCGCTTTTGCCGACCTTAGTACTGAAGATGAATGCAGAATACAAATTGCTTTGTTTTTCGGAATCGATCAAATGCAGTCACATGGACGCATGATGATTTTACTGATAATATTGCAAAGGTAAAGGTACATTTGTACCGTTGAACTGTAAAACGGGCATAATAGCTCGGCGTTCCAGGGACGCTCCATTTCCTCTCCTGAAGTATCCGTGTATCGGGTCGTCTTGGTGCGGTCGTTGAGGTAGTATGCATTGTTCTTTGGCGCTCGACTGACAATGAACGGACCTTCCCAAGGGGAGGGCAACTTGTGCTGGCCCACCGATTTCTGGATTCGGTGGAGCACCAAGTCGCCCTCACAAAAAGCGAGGGGGAGGATCTTCTTGCTGTGGTAGTGGCACAACTTCTGCTAGTATATTGCCGACCTGGACAAGGCCAACAAGCATGCTCCTTCTTTCAGATCGACACCGTTATCTCGAGCTTCCTTGTCTTCTGCCTCCGTGTACATGGCATGGAGAGGTGAGTCGAACTCAATATCAGAAGGGATAATTGCCTCTGCACCGTATACAAGGAAGAAGGGAGTAAATCCGGTTGAACGGTCTGGTGTGGTGCGCAGACTCCAAAGCACGGCTGGCATCTCGTCAATCAATGCTCTGGGTGCTCGCTCAAGTGGCTCGACTAGTCGCGGCTTGATGCCCGACAAAATGAGGTTGTTTGCTTTCTCTCCTTGACCATTTGACTGTGGGTGAGTAACGGATGCCACATCCAGCCGAATGACCTGCTGGGATGCATACCGTGCCAGTTCCTCTTTTGCAAAATTTGTGCCATTTTCAGTGATAATGTTGTGCGGCAGCTCATAACTTCTTGCAATATCTGTCATAAACTTGACCGCAGTCGGCCCGTCTAATTTTTTGATCGGCCTTGCCTCGATCCACTCGGTGAACTTGTCCACTGCAACCAGAAGATGTGTCATGCCACCTCTGGCCGTCTTGAATTGTCTGACCATGTCCAATCCCCAAACTGCAGAGGGCCATGTGATTGGGATGGTTTTGAGTGCTGAAGTTGGTCCGTGGATCTTGGCTTTGAAACGCTGGCAGCCGTTGCAATGATTCAATAGGTTTTCTACTGCTGCTCGCGCACCCCTCCAGTAGAAACCATGGAGAAAAGACTTGGACACTATTGCTGTAGTTGATGCGTGATGACCACATTCACCTTGATGGATACCCCGCAACAGATCCAACCCCTTGTCCTCTTCAACGCAGCGTTGGAGAACTCCAGTGACACCGTGGTGCACTAGCTTCTACTTAATCTTGGGGTAGAGTGCCATCAACCAAGAAGTCATGGAAAGGCTCCGCCCAAGAAGGAGCAGTTACTACCACCAGCATGGCTCCGACCACTGATACAAGTGTTTCAGCTTCGACCGCTGGAAACTCGGTGGGATTGGAGCCGATCGCTTCCTGCAAGAACACATTAGTCCACGAGCTGACGACACCAGCCCTTGGTGTGCAATCGGCAGCCCCTAGTGTGGCCAAGTGCTTCGCCGAAATGGGCTTATTCGCTGATTTTGCTGCTTCTTCTTCTGCCATCTTCAAGTCAGCCGGAATAAATATGGACTCTGATTTTGGGAAAGGCTTGATGGATGGCTTCTTGATATGCTCCAGGGAAATGCCTGCTAGTATGGACTTTCTGGTCGATCTTAACTTGGACAATGTGTCTGCTGCATCATTTTTAGCTTGGGGGACGTGATGGAATTGACAACCCTCAAAGAAACCACACAATTGCTGCACTAGGAATCTTTAGCTCACCATGTTAGCATCCTTTGCATCTTAGCTTCCACTGCATTGCTACACCACCAGATCAGAGTCACCATAACACAAAATCCGCCGAATGTCGATTTCCTTTGCCAATCCCATGCCATGGACCAGTGCTTCATATTCGGCCACATTATTGGATGCGGAAAAATGGAGAAGCATGTATCTGAGTTGGTCGCCTTTTGGAGAAGTGAGGAAAATGCCAACCCCTAGTTCAGACTTCATCTTGGAGCCAACAAACTGCATTTGTCAGAAATCTGAGTCCGGACAGGGCGGTTCATTCTGAGTTTCATCCCAATCTACAAGGAAATATGCCAGTGTGTGGGATTTGATTGAAGTGTGTGACTCATACTTGATGCCATGGTTTGCAATCTCGGTGGCCCATTTTGCCACTCGACCAGATGAATCTCGATTTCCCATGTATACACCATAGCACATCTTCTTATAGTGGGGGTAGTTTTGCATGCAGATTGGGCGCACTTCACTAGCATATTATACTGTGCTTTGTCCTTTTCGGGACGCTCAACCACCATCACAATGTTGATCACCCGAATGGTGGCTGCGATGTAGATCATCATTGGCTCTTTCTTAATCGGCGATGCTAGCACTGGAGCAGTGGACATCATACGCTTGAGTTCTTTGATAGCTTCATCCTCTTGCGGGGTCCAGGTGAATTTATCTGTCTTCTCATCAGCTGGTATAGAGGGATTGCATTTTCTCCAAGAAGACTGAGAAATTGGCTGAGTGATGCCAGGCATACAGTGAACTTCTCTACATACTTGAGGTTTGTTGGCTTGCTCATCCGCTCGATTGTTGCAATCTTCTCGGGGTTGCACTCGATTCCTTGATCAGACATAAGTAATCCAAGCAGCTTGCCAGCTAGAACATCGAATGCGCACTTCTCTGTATTGATCTTGATCTTGTACGTGTGCAGGTTTGCAAATATTTCTCGGAGGTCTCCCAACAATTTCATCCCTTGGACCGACTTGACCATAAGGTCATCTGCATACACATGAATGTTTCGGCCGAGCTGAGGTCAGACACATCACTGTATAGTGCACTGATAAGTTGCACCGCCATTTTTCAGGCCAAAAGGCATGGTGATATAGCAATAAGCCCCGAAAGGGGTGATAAATGCAGTTTTTATTTGATCTTCCACATCAAGTTTGATCTGGTGATAGCCAACAGTCGCATCTAGAAAAGATAACAGCTGCCAGCCAGCCGTAGAGTCAATCCTTGGTCGATACGGGGCAAATTGGGGCATGCCTTATTCAGGCAAGTGTAATCGATACACATGCGCCAAGTACCATTTTTCTTCAAAACCAGAACTGGATTTTCTAACCAGCCCAGATAGAACACTTCCATGATAAAACCGGCTGCGGGGAGCTTGGCGATCTCTTCGCCGATTTCTCTTCTCTTGTCTTCGAAAAAATGTCGAAGAGGTTGCTTGACCGACTTGGAGCCTAGACGGATGTTTAGTTTGTGCTCGGGGAGTTCCCTCGGAACTCCAGACATGTCTTGTGGAGACCATGCAAAGATGTCCCGGTTCTCACGGAGGAACTCGACGAGCTCGCTTTCCTATTTACTGCTCAGTCCAGCTCCGACGACCACGCACTTGACTGGGTCGGAGGGATCTAGAGCAATCCTCTTATTGTCCTTAGCCGCTTGAAACTGGGTCTCATAGTCGGATCTCTTGTTCTTCCAAACCGACAGGGGTGCTTTGATCTAAGCTTGAGCCATTGCCACCACCTTATCGAGCTGGAGAAGCGCTGCATCAATGACCAGGGAGTCGGCCAGCTTGGAACCGGCGGATGAGCACTCGAGGGACTTCTTGTAGTCTCCGCATATAGTGATGATGCCATTCGGCCCGGAGAGCTTCATCTTCATGTACGGCTGGTGAATGTTCATCATGAAATTGGCGATTGCGGGCAGTCTGTTCAGAAGATGATAGGGGCTGCTTCGAACCATATCAGCTCGCGA
Organism: Bromus sterilis; assembly: GCA_950022295.1. Lineage (NCBI taxonomy): Eukaryota > Viridiplantae > Streptophyta > Magnoliopsida > Poales > Poaceae > Bromus > Bromus sterilis. Next base: position 215,562,058 of record OX465597.1, read on the forward strand.
AGAAAATTCTCTTCGGTATCGAACACGACGTCCAACCGGATGTGGCCCAAACGAGTGCATGAGAGGCCGGGCACAATGCCGTAAAAAGTTGTCCGACTGGGCTGCAGCTCAGTCTCGCTGATGCCAAGCTTGATCATGGTGTCACGATAGAGGATGTTGATAGCGCTTCCTCCATCAACAAGTGTTCTAGTGAATCGGTATGAATATTTTGGCGATGTCACAACGACATCCACCACCAGTGCATATCTTCCAGGATTCAGCTTCAAGCCTGGATGGTCCTCCCTTGCCCATGTGATGACGTTGTCTGACCAGTGCATGTACTGGGGAACTGCTGGCATGGTAGCATTGAATTCTTCATCACGGGCTCTCCGACTGCCCTTGTCATCTGATTCGCTGGTGAAGATCATGTACGCTGCATCCTGGCGCGGGTACTGGTTCCAAGAATTTGGTGGTGGTGGACCTGGGGTGGTGGTGGACGTGGAGGTACGTTTCGTCCCTCTCCTTGTGCCAAACGCTTCACCCAAATGCATTGTCGAGTGGTGCGCGTTGCGGGCTTGCCGACTCCTCTATGCATCTTGCATGGCTGGTTCATCATGTCCTCAAAAGTGTTTGGGGGGCGCAGATCTGTCCACTTCAGATTTTCGCCAGGCTTCATCCTTCGACTGCCTCCTGAACAGCAGCGACCTGTCGATTGTCGTATTGAACATCCGGCTGCTCATCCTTCCTCTTGTTGTTGTAGTTGTTGTTGGTGTTGTTGTTGTTGTGGTTGTTGTGGTTGTTGTTACGCTAGATCTCGCGCCTCTCGCGCTGATTGGGCCCTGAACCTCCTACTTCTGTCGATTGTTGCTTGGACGATTGCCCCTGGATGAGCTGTTGGCATTCAATTTGATTGGGCGCATCGCATAATCGGAAGCGGCGAAAGAGTTAGCAATCTTCATCAGATCGGCATGTGACGTGATCTCCTTGCGCAACATCTTGTGTTTCAGTATTGATCCCTCTAGGCAACCATCAGTGAAGTGTTGAATGGCCTGGATCTCGTGAAATCCTTCACAAGTGTTCCTCAGCTTGATCCACCTCTGCAAATAATCGCGGAGGGGCTTGTCCTTTCCTTGCACACAAAGAGCCTGTTGGAAATATGCCCTAGAGGCAATAATAAAATGTTATTATATATATATTTCCATGTTCGTAATTAATGTTTATATTTCTGTGCTATAATTGCAATGACCCTGACTGTGAGATTCAGAAGAAAACTCATTTGCATGTGTGGAAATGTAAACACCAAGAGTTCCTGGTTTAGCCTCTAAGACCAGCTCATGTGCTAACTGATGATTACGTTTTCTTAATCATGGACATTGTTCTTGTAACAAGGATGTCAGTAGCAATGGGAACATATTGTTAGCAGAACAATGATGTTGAACCGACCCCAGTATTGAATGATATACTTAGAGATCACATCGTAACTACGTTATAAGTCATATCATGAAATGTTATCATATACGTAATTCCTTAGACCATGAGAGTATCGAGTTGCTTCACACAGGAAGACATGCTTTGGTTCTTAGATGAATCCTCCCGTAAATGGGAAGTAGTAAAGTAAGTTCTGGGTATGTCAGATGGTGTGGCTAGTGACTGTGATAGTTCAAGAATGGGATTTGCTCCTTCACGATGAAGAAGATATTCACTTCGGGCCCACTCGGTATGACGGTATCCATTATAGTCTGGCCAGACGCATTGTGATTCAGTCACGGGGATACCGGAATACGATAACGAGAAAAGGGACAAACGAGCAAAGAGGATAACGAGTGGCTTGTGTTCAAAAAGTTGTTACACATGGGTGCCAAACTTCTCTCCTCTAACTTTGTCATATATCGCGAAGCAAAGGGAATGGTACATGAATAAACATAATGGTTCACTCGAAGTTTCTTCGTGTATGTGTGGGAGTCAACATGGGTGTCCATGGCTCCGCTGTTGATTATTGGCTATTGACAAAAGGCTGTTGACCTATGTCCGGAAGATGTTCTGAGTCATGTCCGCATTATACCGAACCTATTGGGTCACACACTTAACGAGCAGTAGTCTGTTAGAATACTAGAATGGTAGAAGGTTTAGTGGAAGCAAAGCAGAATAGTTCATACGGGTACCGGAAGTAGTGCCGGGGATTTATGAAATAGTTCATAAGGGCACCAAAAGTAGTTTTGGGTATTTAAGGATATGTACGGATCACTCTGGAGTAGTCCCAGGTGGTTCCGGAACATATGAAAATGGTAATGGGAAAGTTTACGATCAACCGGAATAGTTTCGGTGATCGGTGGACAGCTTAAACAATATGTTGTGTTCACCGGACATAATAACCTTTGCCCGGATGGCTCCGAAATCCATTTAGATGGCTCCGGAACATTTGTTAGAGGTTCCGGAAGGTATTGGAAGTGCTCCAAAAGTGTCCAGAATGTCCCGAAACAGTCCCGGTAGGTCCCGGAAGGTCCTGGAAGCTTCTAGAAGGTTCCGGAAGGTTCCGGGCAGTACCACCCACTCCCCTGCGCCCCTAGCCTTGGGGGGCAAGCCACCTAGGCTGCCCTGGCCGGCCAAGGGGGTGGGGGCGCACCAAGGGGAAGGAAACCTCCTCCAGGTGGCAATACCAAAACCCATTATGGCAGTTTTCCGATGGGAAGGTGTGGTAAGGTTTGGAAGGCTTGGGAGTCCAAGTTGGACTCCCAATTCCCTTTGAGCTGCGCCCCAAGGGCCTCTTGGCCACCTATATAATGTGGGGGAGGGGTGGGGGGCACAACACAACTTGTCCCCAAGGCCTATGCGCCACCCTCCCTCCTCTAAACTCCGTTGCTCCACTTTTAGACCCCGGTTTAGACGCTGTTCTAGATCGGAATCCGTTAGGGTTTTCTCCCTCTAGTTTTCTCGGTGGTGTTCATCTCTGGACGGCGGAGCGCTGTTGGATTGCTGCTACGGGATGTGTGGATACTAATGGAGGGGTCGTACCTTCGACCCTTCTTCGAGGAGCTTGTTCATGGGACTTGTCCGTGGGACTAGATCGCGGGACTTGTTCGTGGGATTGATCAAGGGAATGTTCGTGGGAGAACTTGCGAGATCTAATTCCACTACGTCCACGAGCTTCACCAACTCTACTTCCGCTACATCGGTTGGTGAGCCATGACCTAAAACCTTGTATGCAATCTTCTTGGATGATCTTGGGTTCTTGATTCGTAGGCCGAAAATTTTGTTTTCTACTACGTTTCCCAACAGTGGTATCAGAGCGATCCTTGATTAGATGCATGTTTAGGTCTAGATCATATGTGTGATATGAGGCATTGATTTTCTTGTTGCTTCCCTGTCATGTGATTTTTTCTATGCTTGATGGCAAGTTGAGGTTTTGCTACAAGGATTGAGTTTTCCATCGATCCCTCTATGCTGCTTTCAGTATGCTGGTTGCCTTGATCATGGTCTACATCAAACTCCTTGGATCTCATCTTAATCTCGCAATAGAAGATTTAACATGGAGGGGCTTGTGGATTTTATGAACTCAAATCCACACGGGGGTCACGCGTTTAACGAAGTTTGGCTTGTGGCATTAGTTGCTGCACGCACCCCGTATGTTAAACTAGCAACAAAAGAAGTATCGTGTTTTGTTTTATCTAGGGTTTCTCGTTTGCCTTGTAAACCTACTTAACAACCACGATAAAAGTTGCAACAACCCGTGTAGATGGCGATCTAACTCGTTTTTGCAGAGTATGCATGTGATGTGGTATAGCCTTCAAGATTTGCAATGTGTTTGTATGAGATGCTATATGTTATGTAATATTTATTCGCGACCTGCGTGTCGTGGTACGGCATGATGACTGGAGTCATATGATTGTCACTTAATTATGGCCTACGTGCCAGAACTGTTTATTAGCTGGAGGCAAAGAAATAGATAGATGCAAAGGTGATGATCTACGATGCGGAGGTGGACCCCGACGCACATGCCGGAAGCCGTGGTGATGTTCCCGGCGCCAAGGACAAAGTTGTTTGACACGGTGACTTCAACCACGACGACGTGAAGACAATGAAGACTTCACGAAGCAAAGGGCTATACTATATCACAAAATTTTATGAACTGCCTGTGATGTTTATCCCTTTGATGCACCCTTGTTTGATGCGCGATAGTCGTATTTTATTAGGGTGATCTCTCGCAAAACAATATCAAGTTGATAGTGTTCTTCCAACTGTAGCACCGTCTATACTATGTTTCACATCGGAGCAGGTCATGTCACATGGGTGCACACGGTGTGACGCATAAAAGACGGGTGTGTTAAAAGAACACACAGCACATTACACTTGGTTATCTTGACGGTTTGGATAAAAGTTTGCTACCGGAACACGCCCATCGAAAGATGAACAAGAATCACCTTTGGCGTGATTGGCAAGTTGGCCTACCGGTCCAGTCTAAGTCATCAGTGATGTCACATCAATGGCGGACGATTGGGTTGGATCTTGAATCACTCCAGCATCAATTACGAGAGATATTGATCTGAGTGGGAGCGCACTAAGTAATTAAATTGATTAATCACAAGTGCAACATAATTATGAACAAAGTCTTAGTATTTGCATTATCGTTGTAGAATAATGGCTCGCGTTACCACCTTCCCAATTTATTTTGATTAACTGTTTTATCTGGTAAAAACTTTACGATTGGTACCGTATTGTGAGGACTATCCTCAATAGTGTCGAGAAGGAGCTTGTCCTATCGCAAATTTTTGATGCTCTCCCGCTGATGCTATGGATGATGTGACTTATGTCCATAATCCAAAATGCTGGAATTCCACGACAGCTAAGTGCATTGTCTTCACCACCTTGAAACCCGAACTTCGAAAAGTTTGGGATAGTTATGTTATATTCATGGAACTGAAAAATAAGTTTTCAGTAGTAAGACAATTAATGTTGGATATAAGATATCTAGTACAATGTATGATTGTAAGCATTAGTGAAAATGTTCATTGTGCTCTAAACAAAACTGATAAGTGTGGGATCCAGAAGAACAATGATCATATGATGATGAGGATTAAGGGAAAGGAAGTTCCATAGGGTGTTAGTAAGACTTACACGCCGGAAAGTCCATGGCCTGCGCCACCCTTGATCATGTGTGATCTTCTGTGAGTAGGAGTGACATTGGAAATAGAACTATGATACGTATAAAGGCAAAACGAAAGAAGACTGGAATAACCAGCTCAGAAATGAAAGTCATACGGAGTTATAGATGAATTCATTGCTGGTCAAGAGATGTAATTCTTGGGAATCATGATTAAGAAGTTAATTGTGGATTCTGTATATTGTGATTAAACTGTTGATCACCGGAATATCACATTGATTGCATATTGTTGCAACTCGATGCAAGAAATACTATGGCCTTTATGACTAGCTAATGATGAGTTTTGACACGCTCGGGAACACGGTAAAAGGTTTACTATCCCGTGTGTTGACTCTATGATTGTCTTCATAATTCATTTTAGAGTTGAGTAAATTGTTACTACACTTTAGCCTTGTTGCAAAACATCATTTTGAATCATGTTTGTTGCAAGAGAGTTGTTCAAAGCTATGAATAACGTAAAGGCCATACTTCCATTATGAATAGGGTGTATGTTATGAATCTTGATAATAATACTAAACATTCATAACACTGACGCTAAACGTCGCAAGACTAACAGAAATACCACATAGATGTGGCATTGCCGTTTATCACAAGTGACATAACATGCATGAAGAATTTCCATAAGTGATGGACTTTCGAGTCATATGATTATGAATCACTTGACGCTTGCGATCTTTGTCTCGAATTAATGTGACTAAAACACCGTTAATAGGCCATACATGAACGGGCAACTAAACCATTGGTAATCATACATGATGATGTGTGTAGTCCAATAAGTGTAGTTGTGTGCAGTGGATTCCCTATCTTCACTCATGAGTTGAAGTAGATATGTGGATATCTGTTCAATAGAGACATAAGTCTGAAATCTTTGAAATGTTCAAGGAATTTTAGAGTGAAATAGAAATTCATTGTAACAAGAAAATAAAGCTTCTGCAAATTAGATTGTAGAAAGTAATATTTGAGTTACAAGTTTAGCGAACGTCTGATGAGTTGTGAAGAAGTGTCATAACTTGCGTCTCCCGGAACACCACTATGAGTAAAGTGTTCGAGAGATGTAATCAATCCATGTATGACACGGTAAGATCAAATATGACGTTTATCAATTTTCCATTATACTTATTAAAGTTATGTGTTAGTGACTACAACTTTTACACTGAAAAGAGCACCATCAAATCTGTTGAAATGACACCATATTAGATGTAGTATGGACTGTTAAAACCATGTTGTCTTTTCTTAAAAATTTGGGTATATGAGGCATATGTTTGACATACTCAAAACCCCAAATCAGATAAGTGCTACTTTGTTAAGGTTATGCCGAAAGTTTTGGTATTCCTCCATCACTACACAAAAACAAAACTATTTGGTGTTAAGAACAATATGTTTTGAAGAAAAATAGTTTCTTACAAAAGAGTGACTGGGAGGACAGTGCAACTTGTCAAAGATTGTTGAATCTTCAGAGAAGTGCGTAGCTGAACCACACAGGTTAGACAAAAATCGTACAAACATTCATGATATGTAAAACGAGATATTGTTGTTCGACAATGATAAACCTGTGATATACAAAGAAGCGTTGATGGGCCCTGACTCCGGGATTTGGCTAAATGCCAAATAATCCGAGATAGTATCCATGGAAGTAAGTCAAGTTTTGAACTTGGTAGACCCTCGGAAAGACTAAAAGTCTGAAGAATATATATATGGATCTATAATTGATTCGGATGAAATTGTTTTATCCATAAAGCTCAACTCGTTGAAAAATTGTTTTCTAGCAAGTTCAAAAGTTGACTACGGCGAAATAGTGTCGACCGTAGAAATGCTTTAGTCAGTTCGGGTTATACTAGCAATTACTACATATCTCATTTATAGGATATGGTAGAATGAACGTCAAAACAAAGTTCCTACAAGGAAATATAACAAAGGACGTATACGTGATACAACCGGAATGTTTTGTCGATTCAAAGGATGCTAAAATAGATGCAAGCCTTGGATATCCAGTGATGGACTGATGCTAGCATAATGGAGTTGGAATTTTCGTTGTGATGAAATTGCGAAAAGAGTTTGTTTTCATCAGGAATAACGAAGATCGTTGAATATTCAAGAAAGTAAGTGGGAGCTGAATAATATTTCTAAAACCTTATGTACATGACATATTGTTGATTAGAAATGATGTAAATTTCTTGACACGATTAAGGACTTCTTTGGAAATAGTTTTCAGTTGAAGAACTTGGGCTGATATAGCATTAGTATTGAGCACAGTGATCTATGAAGATAGTAAGTGCCTGATCATGCTAAATCCAACACTACATATTGACATGATACTCAAGTAGTTTAGTATGAAATGCCAAGAAACATGTTCTTGCCGAGGTCACGGTCAAAAGTTGTTTGCGGAAATCGGTGTTCATGAACATAGATAAGCAAAACACATGAATTGAATTTCACTCACACGTGTGTTTGGATTAATCATGTACACCATAATATGTAAAACGACCAGATATGTCCAACGCTCCAAAAGGTTGTGAGCAAGATACCAAAGTGATCAATATGTTGATCATTGGACAAGCAGTGAAAAGTTAAACTTATGATAGATAAGATATGTTTCTCAGAAAATGGAGATAATGAAGAGCTCGTTGTAACAAGTTACACCAGCTGAATTTTGATGTAAACAGTTACACCAATTCAGTCTTCATACTTACTCCGATCGATTTTCGATTTTAATTGGGATTATGTGTTTCACACGTAAGGGTGGCACAGTATGGAGGAACTATGTCAAGTTCGATACTGTGGCGAATTCTATAACAGAGGCTAAGTATATTGTTGCTTAAAGAAGTAACAAGGAGGGTATTTTGAATCATAAATTCATTTATGAACATGGTATGGTTTCCTAGATGCTTGAAGCTCATGGAACATTGACGAATGATTTCATGACTTATTCTAAAGGAACCAAGGTCCTGCCAAATGATTCAAACATATACAAAGCTAAACTGATAAAATTAGTGAATTTTATGATAGCGTGAAAACGCGAAGATATGCAAGATACAAACGGGCCTGAAACGTCAGATCCGAAGATGAGGTCTATACCACAAATGAGGCATTTATTACACCGGTATGCCATAGGTGTAAAGTGCTCAAGCACTGACAATATTATTGACTCTAGTGCAAGTGGGAGACTGTTGGAACTATGCCCTAAAGGCAATAATAAAATGTTATTATATATATATTTCCACGTTCGTAATTAATGTTTATATTTCTGTGCTATAATTGCAATGACCCTGACTGTGAGATTCAGAAGAAAACTCATTTGCATGTGTGGAAATGTAAACACCAAGAGTTCCTGGTTTAGCCTCTAAGACCAGCTCATGTGCTAACTGATGATTACATTTTCTTAATCATGGACATTGTTCTTGTAACAAGGATGTCAGTAGCAATGGGAACATATTGTTAGCAGAACAATGATGTTGAACCGACCCCAGTATTGAATGATATACTTAGAGATCACATCGTAACTACGTTATAAGTCATATCATGAAATGTTATCATATACGTAATTCCTTAGACCATGAGAGTATCGAGTTGCTTCACACAGGAAGACATGCTTTGGTTCTTAGATGAATCCTCCCGTAAATGGGAAGTAGTAAAATAAGTTCTGGGTATGTCAGATGGTGTGGCTAGTGACTGTGATAGTTCAAGAATGGGATTTGCTCCTTCACGATGAAGAAGATATTCACTTCGGGCCCACTCGGTATGACGGTATCCATTATAGTCTGGCCAGACGCATTGTGATTCAGTCACGGGGATACCGGAATACGATAACGAGAAAAGGGACAAACGAGCAAAGAGGATAACGAGTGGCTTGTGTTCAAAAAGTTGTTACACATGGGTGCCAAACTTCTCTCCTCTAACTTTGTCATATATCGCGAAGCAAAGGGAATGGTACATGAATAAACATAATGGTTCACTCGAAGTTTCTTCGTGTATGTGTGGGAGTCAACATGGGTGTCCATGGCTCCGCTGTTGATTATTGGCTATTGACAAAAGGCTGTTGACCTATGTCCGGAAGATGTTCTGAGTCATGTCCGCATTATACCGAACCTATTGGGTCACACACTTAACGAGCAGTAGTCTGTTAGAATACTAGAATGGTAGAAGGTTTAGTGGAAGCAAAGCAGAATAGTTCATACGGGTACCGGAAGTAGTTCCGGGGATTTATGAAATAGTTCATAAGGGCACCAAAAGTAGTTTTGGGTATTTAAGGATATGTCCGGATCACTCTGGAGTAGTCCCAGGTGGTTCCGGAACATATGAAAATGGTAATGGGAAAGTTTACGATCAACCGGAATAGTTTCGGTGATCGGTGGACAGCTTAAACAATATGTTGTGTTCACCGGACATAATAACCTTTGCCTGGATGGCTCCGAAACCCATTTAGATGGCTCCGGAACATTCGTTAGAGGTTCCGGAAGGTATTGGAAGTGCTCCAAAAGTGTCCGGAATGTCCCGAAACAGTCTCGGTAGGTCCCGGAAGGTCCTGGAAGCTTCTAGAAGGTTCCGGAAGGTTCCGGGCAGTACCACCCACTCCCCTGCGCCCCTAGCCTTGGGGGGCAAGCCACCTAGGCTGCCCTGGCCGGCCAAGGGGGTGGGGGTGCACCAAGGGGAAGGAAACCTCCTCCAGGTGGGAATACCAAAACCCATTATGGCAGTTTTCCGGTGGGAAGGTGTGGTAAGGTTTGGAAGGCTTGGGAGTCCAAGCTGGACTCCCAATTCCCTTTGAGCTGCGCCCCAAGGGCCTCTTGGCCACCTATATAATGTGGGGGAGGGGTGGGGGGCGCAACACAACTTGTCCCCAAGGCCTATGCGCCACCCTCCCTCCTCTAAACCCCGTTGCTCCACTTTTAGACCCCGATTTAGACGCTGTTCTAGATCGGAATCCGTTAGGGTTTTCGCCCTCTAGTTTTCTCGGTGGTGTTCATCTCTGGACGGCGGAGCGCTGCTGGATTGCTGCTACGGTATGTGTGGATACTAATGGAGGGGTCGTACCTTCGACCCTTCTTCGAGGAGCTTGTTCATGGGACTTGTCCGTGGGACTAGATCGCGGGACTTGTTCGTGGGATTGATCAAGGGACTGTTCGTGGGAGAACTTGCGAGATCTAATTCCACTACGTCCACGAGCTTCACCAACTCTACTTCCGCTACATCGGTTGGTGAGCCATGACCTAAAACCTTGTATGCAATCTTCTTGGATGATCTTGGGTTCTTGATTCGTAGGCCGAAAATTTTGTTTTCTACTACGTTTCCCAACAGAGCCAAGTGCCGGGGTATACCTGGCCGCTCATAGGTGCCAGTGAAGTTAAGCATGAATGCTTCATCAAAATCCGCCCAACAGTTGATGCTGTTGCTGGGAAAGATGTTCAGCCAGGACCGAGCTGAACCTTGGAGCATGAGTGGTGCATAGCGAACAGCCACGCGCTGATTGCCCCCCGCAATGCCTTCTACGGACATGTAATCGATCAACCAATCCTCTGGGTTGACTCCTCCGTTGTAATTGCGGGTGTCCCTAGGCAAAGTGAAGCCTTTGGGAAACTGCTCTTGCCGAATGCGTGGCCCAAAGCAGGCCGGGTTGGCTGGTCCTTCTTCTTCATGATGTTGATCCTTCTGCAGCTGCTCGATGTGATGCATTGCATCATTGTCTGCAATCGCGCAGGGGCCTAAGCGCAAGCTGACCACGGGCCGAGCTGACGCCTCTGGTTCCACATCGCACGTCTGCTCACTTCCGGCTCGTCCATCCGATTTTTCCCAGCCCTTGGATTTCTCCGACTGTGAGGCTGGTTCTCGTGCGGCGAAGATGCCTGTCTTTGCTGCCGAGGTGGAGCATTCGGCTATTGTTTTGCACCGGCAGTGGGCCCCTGTGCTGACTTTGACCCCATCGTCCTCTGGTGATGCTATGTCGCCGCACGCTATTGCTCATTTGCTGTGGCCAGAAGATCACGCATTCGGCGCGTCCCCTCTTGCATCTCATCTCCCTCTAGGTGCTCCAGCTCTTGATTGATCTTCTCGGCAGCTTTCAGGTTCTTCACCGGAGAGTTGTATCTCGGCTGCGGGATAATGGCGGATGCCGCCGATTGTTGAGTCCCTGCTAGCTCCCTGCTGACTGCTTGGCCTGTGACACGCAATTCCTCCAGCACTGCTGGCTGAATCACGCGCGGGACGATGCTGTGCACGGCGTTGTACTCCCTGACTATGGCATCCAATTAGCGCTTTTCAGCGTTCATCAGGTTTGCTTGCTCGGCGATGCTTTGGCGAGCTCTCTCCAGCTCGGCGTGAGCCACCGCTGGATCCGCGCTGAGGTCCACAGGTGTGCACAACACATCCTGCGGGTTGCTCGGGCCTACCTCCGCTTTTGCTGCTTCTCTCGCAGCTCGGGCCGCAGTGTTGGTGGAGTTGTGGCGACTGGATGAAGCCCCAACCATCATAACCTCTGCATGGATGCGCGAAGTCGTGCTCTCCGAATCCATAGAGCAATCGCTGCGTGCCAGCGGATCTGCGGCCCGAGAACACCCGTACCTCCCTAGGGTATCCCTCCGGAAGGGTCACGAAAAAACGCGGTAACTGCCAAAAAGCACGATAACACCACGCGACAGGGGTTCTCCTGTCCCAAACAGTGAGGAGTTGTCAATGACGTATTCGAATGCCCTGTACCTGAGAATCCGGACGGAAGCGAAGTGCGCGCTCGATGAAGAGGATGGCCCCATCCGGATCAGAACTCCAGTCGACGCCTCGGCCTGCACCAAAGTGGGCGCCAACTATCATTGATATGTAACAGAAGATGCCATGGGGATGACTAAAGACCTGGAAAAACCGAGGTGAGTGTCGATGGTGTCGGAATCGAGAGTGGGGACAAACATTGTGAGACACCGCGATGTACCCAGGTTCGGGGCTCTTGGTAGAGATAATACCCCTACTCCTGATGAGCTGACGATGAGCAATAACTCTGGCTACAATGAATGCTCCGTGAGTTGTATCAGAGGAAGGAGAAGAGGGTTCTGAGCACTGCTCTCTCCTGCATCTTTATGAGGTGGGTGAAGTGTAGTAAATGTGTATCGCCCCTCACGCAGGAGGGATACCTGGGACTCTTATAGGCCGAGCCCAGGGTATCACTTTAACATCACATAAAGCATTGTTATCGTCATCCAAATGCAAAAAGGATTTCTCACTCTCCACATAAGCATAATCGTTCTCATTGATAATAGTGGGGGTAGGACTATCATAAATAACTTGAACACTATAGATTAATTTTGTATTAGGGGGATTGTGTTCAGTAAGGGAGTAATTCCTTATGGAATAGGTATCATTCCAATAAATATCATAAGCAACACTGCCTTCATCACAATCATTATAGGTAGGAACCATAATATCATCATAGTAAAGAAGGTCCTCATCCTTTCTAGCAAATATATTTGTGAACATATTTTCTTCATTCTTACTAGCAAAAGAATTATTAATTATCACATCACTAAAGGATAAATGATTTCCAATCCCGTCATCCCCAGGCTTAAGGATTTCCATATCATCATTTTCAGAGTTGGTACCAAAAAGATTTTCAAGATCGTAAGTACCATTATCATCATCTTTCCAATCAAAATAAGTAACATGCATATCATAATAAAAATCATCTTCAATAGTGCATATAGTCTTAACATCAGGATAAAAATGAATGCAATCAAGTTCACCATTGTCAATAAATTTATACCTATTAGGATAAAAATTGATGGAAGCAATACGCGCAAGCAAGGATGATACCCATTCTTCTTCATTTTTTCTGCTCTACCTCCTCCTCTTTTTTGTATCCTTCTTATTTACCTTAGGAGGGAGTGATTGGAAAGGAAGCTTCTCCCCATACTCTGGTTTATTATTAGAAACAATAGGGGAAACTTGGAGAGATTATCTCTTTTATTAGTGCAAACATAAGAGACATTTTATACTTTGGTAAAGTTCCCTCCTTTCTAATCTTTCTTATATAATCATTTTCACGACAATTAACAACAAAACATAGATTGCATTTTCGCAGAGTGTTATTTATCACCAAAGCATTAACATCTAGCCAAGAAGTTTTTTCTGACAACTCTTCATACTTCAAAAGTAATATAAGTTTTTCATAAATATCAAGAGTGATCATGTTATCACACAATTGGTTAACAGTCCTATTTTGAAAGTGCATGCATTGAAAATTGAAGTGACCCTCTATTCTACAAAGTTCACAAATAAAATGATAAAGGTCACACACTTCTCTAGCAATTTCATTTAAATCTCTAAACCAAATGATTGTTCTTTCATTCTTATGTTGCTTACTATACTTCTTTCTTCAATCTTAGGCCTTTCACAAGGTCTATTCACTCCACAAAAATTAACGTGCTTATATAAAACTTCATTTTAAGGATTTGGATCATGCATATTGCAATCATCATTAACAATTTTATCTTCTTTGCCAATCTCTTTAAAAGTATCATGATGAATGGTCCAATTCTCGTTAGGAACATTAAGATGAGAAGCAAAAGATTTGAGGAAATTAACAAGGAGTTGAATATCAAACCCAAACTTAGCATGGAACTTATTAAAATTTGATGTTTCAATAAGTGACTTAATGTAATCATACTCATAATTTATACCTGACTCTTTAGATTTCTCGATCTCCCAATCTTTAGTATTGTGCTGAATTCTTTCAATGAGTTCCCATTTAGCATCGATCTTTTCGTTCATGAAATAACCCATAGAGCAAGCATTGAGCATGTCTTTATCCTGTCAAGAGAGGCTTGAATAAAAATTAGTAATAACTATATCTGTGGGGAGCCCATGGTTAGGACATTTTAGAATTAAAGTGTTTAGTATCCCCCAAGCTTGAGGTATGCTCTCTTCGTCATGAGGATAGAAATTATAAACATAATTCCCATTCTCATGGACTTCATGAAGAGGATAAAAGTTGGAGTAAAAGAGAGACTTGATTTCTTCCAAACCCAACAGGTGAGAGTCATCTAGTAGCCTATACCATTCCAATGCTTTTCCTCTTAGTGAAAATGCGAATAATTTCCTCATGACTTCATCTTTTGTCATACCTAAAATCTTAAACAACTCACAAAGTACATATTTACATGTCTTCTTAGGAAAATCAGCATGGGAAATATGCAAGAGAACACGTGGTAACCAAACCCTAATTAATTAGGCCAAGGAATATATAGACATTAGTGGTTCTAAGATTTGAAAATAAAAAATGAGGCTAAAAGACTTGAAACTTGGCATGGTGCCATGATATGAAATCATAATGAAGTGGTAAAAATTTGATATGGGTTGAAATTATTAGCCACGTACGGTCTTTACAAATCAAACCATCTCCGATGAAGTTTCATGGTTTCTGTAAAGCTCCGGCCACAGCCACCGGTTTCTGGTCGTTACACCTGGCGGGATCCAAATTATCCCCACAGACCAACACTAGTCTTTCATGCGCACTTTAAAATTTTCCTCTCTCGTACGAAAATGTGAACAACTTCCCAGTCGGTTACCCATCCTCAAATCGCTCCAAAGCCAAGCAAATCTTCCAGAAAAGAAGTTACAACTTGTTAAAATGAGTATTCTATTGTGGCGCCCACGATTCCTAGCGGGGACCCACTTTAAGGTAATCACATCACAACTCTAAAACTAAAATAATACAAGCTTGATATTACAAGCCGGGGGCCATGAGGGATCGAATACAACAGCTCGAGACACACGAAAGTTAGCGGAAGAAATAGTATGTGAGTACAAACACAAGATACAAGTTTGCCTTAAGAAGGCTAGCACAAACAGTACTCAACGATCTAAAAGGAGAGGCCTCCTGCCTGGGAACCTCCAAACTACTCCTGGCTATCGGGGGTCTCGACGACGTAGCAAGAACCAGGGATCTTCTGCTCCTTGACTCCAAGGCTCCAACGTCTGATTGCAGCAACCATGTGTAGAAAGAAAAAGATAGAAAAGCAAGAGGGGGATGAGTATCTAGCATACTCGCGAGTCTTACGTCTATCTACTAAGCAATTATGCATTTGTATCAAATGGAAAGGGGAGGCTATATAGTGGACTGAACTGCAGAAAGCCATAATAAAGATGATAAGCTAGGCCTATCAAAGACTAGCATCTTTAAGCGATCTTGCAGAAGTAGGTGAGAATAGACAACATTTTATAAGGTTGTATTAATAATGATCAATATAGCAGTAATAACATCAAGTCTCGAGATCCCTTCTCGACAACTCTGCGAGAAAGCAATCTCGGGAACCATATTAACAG
This sequence comes from Bromus sterilis, assembly GCA_950022295.1. NCBI lineage: Eukaryota > Viridiplantae > Streptophyta > Magnoliopsida > Poales > Poaceae > Bromus > Bromus sterilis. The sequence goes on from OX465597.1 coordinate 215,577,497, forward strand.
ATCATATTATAACCATAATAGTTCAAGTTATAGTTGCGGATACGAATACAATACCGAGCGTCCTGTTACCATGGACACGGCTATTCGAATAGATTTCCTCCCTGCAGGGGTGCACAACTGTTACCCTACACGCTCGAACCCCCGGGTCTTGTACACATTATTCAGGCATGTCCAAACAAGGAAATCCGACACGACATAGTCCTACCTAGGCTCATCAGAGAGGTCCCCGTCGTTCTACAGTCCTAAGCGCAAGGGGCTCTTGGGCCATCTCCCCTCGCCCTCCGGGTCATTGTGCGCCAGGTGGATACCAGCCAACTCTTCCAGGATTATGATCCGACCCAACCACAATGCTGAACTTGACGTCTTTCAGAGGTGTCGGTAGAATGTACGCCGCCGAGGAGCTCATACTTGTAATCCCGCGTGGAGGTAGCGCGTATAGGCCAGTGGCCATCTTAGATCACTGACATCGATCCATTAAGCACATTATTATTAGCAACTCACGTAGACGATCGTTAACGTCGCTTCGAATGGATAACACAATGGACAACAAACAGCGATTAGCCCACCTCTCTCTCGAAGCGCCACCTACTCTATCGTCGCGTCAAATCTTGCGGGTAACCTCAGGGGTAATTATGTCTACTTACCTTATCTCGCGAGCAACCTGGGAGTCACTCGACTTTTGTGGTACAAGGGTAACTCTCGCGGACAACGATCAGGGCCCAAGCCCACCGTACACCGGTATTCACTCCATGTCGTCCCGTCGCAATATCTCTCGCGAGCACTATTGGGTCACCCAACTCCTTACCTTTCTTGCGTCCGATGAAGTTGCAATAATGTAAAGTACAGCGTCCACTCCCCAGAGTGATCGCGGCCCGCTAACTAAACCTAGCATACTAACAAGGAGCAGGGCCAAATGCTGAATAATGCATAAATATAATAGGAAGCATAGGATAAAGGAAGGTACATCAAGGGGCGACAAAAATATGTCATGCAGCAGAATATGATTTAACGTAATAGCAGCATCAATGCCTAGTGCAAGAAATGTACGGAAAAGATAGGCGATATCTAGGAGAGGGGAATGGCTCTGCTTGCCTGGAAGCTTGGTACCAAGGGGATGGTCGTCGACGTATTAGTCGTACTCAGTTTTGTCATCGACGGCAGTATCGGAGTCTATCAGAGAATAAGGGGGGGGAGAAACAGTAAATACACGTCAATAAAATAATAGAGAAGCATGACATTGCAAACGCAGTGTTGGTGGTTCCCTAATGCAGTACAACGTGCTTTGCTCGGAGCGGGAATTCATTCGGGGATGAATTGCCGGTTCCAGGTGATTATCGGCAAACGATCCGAAGAGGAAATGTCTCGTGTTCTCTATGTTAGAGGGGGGTGTTTGGTATACAGGTAGTGTATTCTTAACTATTGTATTTTTATGATCAAGTTTCATGTATAAATTATTTTGATCTGACTTACAGATTAAAAGATGTGGATTTTATTTCATTATAAAAATCAACATTATCCATAATAGTGCATTTGACTGGTCAAACTGACCAGTGGGCCAGGCATGTCATTCACACAGGGTTAAATAATTGTATTAAATACTTAATAAGAAGGTAGACCAACATGTAAATGTCTCAGGGGTTATCTCCATTATAATTAACCATTTAGTTAGTTGAAGGGGCATGTCCCACTGTCAGTCTAACAAACAGGGGGGGGGAGTTAATCTCTTCATTAATTGTGATGCCCCTGATTTACGATCATGTACAAATCATACACGCAATGTACATGACCTAGATCAGGGTGCCACGGTAGGAATATCATAGCACAACTTTATAAGTAAAAACAATTCAAGATTTATGTTACAAGCCAGGGGCCACGAGGGCTCGAATACAACAACTCGAGAGCACAAAGTAAGCAGAAGAAATAGCATCTGAGTTAAGAAACAAGGTACACATGATTTTCCTTAAGAAGGCTAGCACAAAAATGACAACGATCGAAAAGGCGCAGGCCTCCTGCCTAGGAACCTCCGAACTGCTCCTGGCCATTGGGGTCTCGACGTAGAAGTAAGAACCTCCTGGTATCTTCACGTTGGGATGGTCTCCTGCTTCTGAACGTCAGCGTCCAATTGCAGCAATCGTGTAAAAGCAAAAAAAAGGGGAGGGGAGAAAAGCAAGGGTGAGTATATAGCATACTCAACTATACTTAAAACCAGGCATCTAAGAATTAATGCATTGGTATCAAAATGGAAGAAGAGGCTGTATAGTGGACTGCAAGACAGAAGTACCAGGGTAAGGGGAAGACCTAGACTATGGAAGACTAGCATCTTCATGCGATTCTTGCAGCATGAGAAGAGAATAGCCAACAGTCATAATAGCATGAATATAATAACAATGCACCATAAGTTGATGCAACATTGAATACTAATAAGTTGTAATATATTAACAATGCCTCCGAGATCCCTTCCTCGACTTCCCTGCAAGGAGGAAATCCCGTAAACATTAATTTAATTTTGTAATAGTTTGTAGTTGTATAGGATCCGGATACAACTCCGAGCGTCCTGTTACCGTGGACACGGCTATTCGAATAGATTAACTTCCCTGCAGGGGCTGCACTACTATTACCCTACAAGCTCGGATCTCCAGGGTGGCGTACACCTTGTTAGGGAATGCCCCACCGAGGCTATCCGACACGCCTTAGACCATCCTAGACTCACCAGAGAGGCCATCCGCCGGTCGAAATCCTAAGTACGCAGGGACATTGGAATCTCGCCCTTTGTAATCCTTCCCGGTGCGTGGCTGGCCGGAGAAGCAGACTCACATGTCTCAACAAGAGTACAGGAGGCTCATCCAATCCCGGTGCAGGCCGCAGTATTGCTGACGTTTGAAGAGATTTCAAACGAGACTTCGACGCAGAGGAGCTCTTACTCATATCCCACGTGGAGGTAGCGCGTATAGGCCATTGGCCCACTCAGATCACTGACACCGAACCATTAAGCATTTTATTAATATCTACCGGGACAGGGGTTATCGTTGCCCCTACTAGGTGAATCACAGAGAACGATAGCAGCCAGGACCACCACCATTACCAGAGCCAGTGGCTGCTGATACGTCTCAAACATATCTACTTTTCCAAACACTTTTGCTATTGTTTTGGCTTCATTCTTGCATGATTTGAACGAAACTAACCCGGAATGAAGCTGTTTTCAGCAGAGCTACCAGTGCTGTTTTCTTTTGTGCAGGTTTCTAGATATTTAGGTTCGCTTAAAAAATCCCAAAAAAATATAAAAAAAATCAGCGTTCCGGAAGCTTCCACAAGTCCAAAGGGGGGCCACAGGGCAGCCAGGGGGCAGCCAGGAGGGTCCCTGGCGCGGCCCAACCCCTGGCCGCGCCACCTGCCCTTCTGGCTTGGTCCCACGTCCCTCGGTGCCCTACTTTGGCCCTTTTTATTCTCCCGACGCAGAAGCCCCAGAACATAAGTCGCTTTTCCAATCTACGTCGCAGAGCCGCCGCAACCCTCTGTTCTTCTCCGGGAGAGCTAATCTGGAGGCTGCTTTGTCCTCCGGTGACGGGAAATCATTGCCATCGTCATCATCATCGCCTCTCCAACACCCCTCCATGACTTCCTCTCTCATGTGTGAGTAATTCCCTGCTGTAGGCAAAGGGGATGGTAGGGATTGGATGAGTTAGATCATGTAATAGTTCAATCAGATTGTTGGGGCATGTTGCCTATCATCTACTTGGTGTTTGTCATCTCTGTTACAACTTGTTGATCTTAATGCTTGTCACTTTGGGCCCGAGTGCCATGATTTCAGATTTGATCACCCTTTTTTTTCTTGAGTTTGTGGTGTTCTTGATCCTATCTATGAGTTTTATGCACCTATTATAGTCCGAAACCGGCGATCCCAATGGTGACAGCTTGGGACAGCAAAGGGGATGGACTATTATTTGAGGATTCCGTGTATCCATGAAGTGTTAATGCTTTGTTCTGGTGCTCTTTGACAAGAGTACCTTAATATCCCTAAGTTCCGTTTGGCCCCGTTTGTAGCGGGAGGGTAGGACAAAAGATGTTGTGCAAAGTTCTTATTGCAAGCACGTACAACTACCCTGGGATACACGCCTGATGTTTGATATTTGCCTAGATGATCCTTTCTTCTCTGTGAGCCTTGCCCGTGTTAGAATCTATTACATGTTTGTTCTCATCCAAGCAGCGCCCAACCATCCATCTCCCTAGCCTACAGTGTTTTATTTCCTGCTGGTTACTAGTTGTCTACTTTTGTTGTTTTACTTTTGCTGTTTCACCACTATTATCACCACCACTACTACCACTGTATCACAGTTGCTACTAATATCTTTGTGCAAGCAAGTGTTTATTTCAGGTGCGATGAATTGACAACTCAATTGTCAAAGCCTGTACGTATTCTTTGTGTACCCAAGTGTCGAATCAATAAATTGGGTTATCTTGCCCGCGAAGACTATCTCAATCCCCTACAGCTGAGGGTTATCAAGTACTGTTTTCTGGCGCCGTTGCCGGGGACCATAGCTTTATTTACAGGTCTACTTGATGTATCCTACCTGCTGCACGCTATCCACTATGGGTAAGAAAGGAGACCCCAAGGTTCGGATCTTACCATCCCGTACGAGACGAGGTCCTGCTCTTAGCACTAGTGCTAAACTTGATGCACCTTCAGTTATGAGTCAGTTTGATTCACCTCAGTTACATGCTAATTCTGCTGAGTCTGGCAATATGTCAGATACTTTTGATGATGCTTCTACTACTTTTGAGACTACAGGTTCACTTGGTTCTTTTATTGAAGAACAGATTGTTGCTGCTGCACGATTCTCGGGTGTTGAAATTCCTGTTACCCAAACACCTATTGGAAAAACTTGTAACTTTGCTGGCCTTAAGGAGAAACTCCTTGAGGATGATTATATTACGCTTGATGATGATTTTTGCAGGGAGCTTAATGAATGTGCTGATTCCGACCCTGCTACTATAAATAAGTTGTTAGCAAAGCATTCCCTGAAAAACAAGTTTACTCCTGATCTTACTTTTGCTACGTCTCCTATATGCATTACTTATCCTGATTATGATTTCTCTGTTGATCTTTCACTTATATCCACAGTTGAAGCTGATCCCTTTTATGGCAGAGAAAATGATGATGCTATCGAGCACCTGACCAAACTCACTGAGTTGGGTGGCTTGTTTACTACAGATGAAAGGATCAGGAACTTTTATGTGACCAAGCTTCTTCATTTTTCCTTGAAAGGAGATGCTAGAGCATGGTATGATGCACTACCATGTGGTTCCATTCAAAGTCCTCAGGATATGGCTATATCTTTCGTTGATAAGTATTTTCCTACTCATATGCAACATGCTGCTTTGCAAAGAATTTATAACTTTAAACAGTTGCAGGATGAGCATCTCCCTAAAGCTTGGGGGAGATTTTGCAGTTTGCTGAAGGCTAGACCGGGACATGAGATCCCTAAGAATGAATTACTTGATATATTTTATGCTGGTATAACCGATGGCTCTAAATCCTATCTAGATAGTTGTACTGGTTGTGTTTTCAGGCAAAGAACACCAGACGATGCAGAAGAATTGATGGCCAAGATTTCCAAAAACCATGTAGATTGGTCCGTGCCTGAACAACCTCCACCACCAAATAAGAGGGGCATGCTTGTCCTAAGCCCCGAAGATATGCAAGAAGAAAAGAAGTCTATAAAAGAGAAAGGAATTAAAGCTAAAGACGTGAAGAATCTACCCCCAATTGAGAAGCTGTGTGAGCCTACCACTCACCCACCTATGTTAGAGGTACACTCTCTTTTAGATTTCAATGCAAGTGACATCCCTAAAGGTAAACCTCCTGACCAATGTTTAGATGAGCTTGATAATTTTGTTATGAAGCAGAGTCACTTCAATGAGAAGATACAAGGTCAGTTGCATGATAATACTCCTGCTATCAAAAGTTTGCTTGATGTTCTAGGTAGAATAGTTAATTATGTTAAATGTCTTGTGAAGCATTTTCATATGGTTCAAACTCAGCTTGAACAAATTTCTAATGTGCAAAAAGATTTGCTTGCTAATAATGCCAAACAGGACAATTTACAGGCTTATGGTATAAAGACCCGGGGTGGAACACACACACCCAGGACCCTCTCTATCCAGAAGGTCATCCGAAGAGGATCGAGCAAGATTCTCAAGTGCAGGAAGAAGAAATTGTTAGCTCTCCAAAGAAGAAGAAGAAGAAAAAGAAACACAAGGAAGCTGACAATTCCAATGATCCAATAAAAGAAGAAGAACAAGCTGTTGATCCAAACAGCATATCTACCTCAGATGCTGAGACTGAAGACGGTGCTGAACCTGAAAAAGATGCTGAAAAGAATGATCCACCCGAGGTTCTTGAAGAAGAAGCACCCGATAAGCGCAAGAATTATACTAGAGAATGCTTTCTTGCAAGGAGACATGGGAAGGAACGAGAACCATGGGTACAGAAACCCATGCCTTTCACAAGCAAGTCCGTCAAAACCAAAGAAGAAGAGCACTACAACAAGTTTTGTGAGTGGATAAACCTCTTTTTCTTCAAATCCCTTTGAATGATGCTATTAAGTTACCTCCTTACTCTAAATATATGAAAGATATTGTTACTAATAAAAGAAAAGTTCCTAATGAGGCAATATCTACTATGCTTGCTAACTACTCTTTTAGTGGCAAGATTCATGAGAAGCTCGGTGACCCAGGTATAACCACCATTCCTTGCTGCATAAAAAATAATTATGTTAGAACTGCTTTATGTGATCTTGGTGCAGGAGCGAGTGTTATGCCCTTTTCTCTCTACAAAAGACTTTGTTTAGAGAAACTAATTCCTACAGATATCTCTCTCCAGATGGCCGACAAGTCCACGGTTGTCCCGATCGGTATTTGTGAGGATGTTCCTGTTGAAGTTGCCAATTTCTTAATACTTACTTATTATGTAGTGCTTGACATGCCCGAGGATGGGAGCATGTCCATTATCCTTGGAAGACCTTTTCTTAACACCGCAGGTGCTGTTATTGATTGCAATAAAGGGAAGGTTACCTTCAACATGAATGACAAAGAACACACGGTGTATTTTCTGAAGAAGATCGACAAAAGGCATTGCCTTAACTCAATTGAGAATATTGACACCATGAAGATTGGAGAATGGGATTGTCCACTACATGTATACCATAAATACAAGACAATTATGGTGGGGACAATGTCCATTAAAGTGAGAGTGCAATGATCACTTCATAAGAGGCGAGACTCTCTGCGCTATATACCACAGGTTTGTTGGTAAGACTTGATCAACCTTGCTAACTAGCATGTTTTATATAGGTAAAAAGTTGAGCTTGTTATGTTTTCATTTCCTTTAGATTTTATTCTCCTTGCTGTACCCAAGTTTTTATGTTTAAAGCTTCACTTGTTCTAACTTTTGTCTCAAGTTCACGAAAGTTTTTTCAGCTTTTTGAACTTTGAAAAATTCCTTACAGTGAAGTTGCCCAGAAAATTCCAGAAAAATCAAAATGAAAATTTCCAGGTAAAAAGCCATCAGGAGGCACCTGAGGCTCACCAGGGGGGTCCACCCCTGGCCCAGGAGGCCAGGTGGCGCGGCCCAGCTCCTGGACGCGCCACCCACCCTCCTGGGGCCCACAGGCACCCCTTGGTGGCCTCTCTTCCCTCACTCTCTCTCCTTCTTCCCAAAAACTCGTGTTCTTGCTCTGGTTCTGCTGTTCTTGAGCACGGAAACCTCGATCTCCTTCTACAACCACTCATTTGAAGGTAAGTTTGGAAAAAATACTCTCTGGTATGTGACTCCCTCACCCCTCCAATTAGTTTTCTAGTTGGTGGCTTCATTAGTGAGTATTTAGTGGTTCTTGGTGCTGTTTAGTTGAGCTTAAATTTTTGTGTAGAAATATATTTTTCAAGTTTTGTTGCTAGTTTGAGCCTTGGTAAAGTAAGTAGAATGTTTTGCCCAAACTAGTTTTGCTTAAATCTTTGTTTTTGTGAATTGTTAAAAAATTTAGAAATGGAGAGGCTAGGAATGTGGCTTGGGAAGAAGAAACCCGAGCGCTCTAGCCGTGTTACGCGTTCCGCAGCTTCACCTTCGACCACGAGGGTGAGCTACAATGAAGATATCGTACCCATAGAGATGTTGGACGCTTCACCCGCAAAAGCAATGGCATTTCCATGCGAAGATTTCATGGAGGATGCCGGCATACAAGGAGAGTTCTATGCTCTGTGTGCCAATGCAGGTTTGACACGGCTTGTTACGAGCCGTGTACCACAGTACGAGACACTCACCGCTATTTTTGTTAACAGTTTCAGGTTTTATTCAGACAATGATACTGTGGTGTTTCAACTTTTTGAAATATTGCTGACCATGCCTATGAGTATATTTTGTGAAGCTTTAGGTTTGACAGGCTTGGTCGAGAAGAAGAAGAGGAATAATGTCCAAACTGTTGCACTAAAAACCTTCCTCGGCTCGTTCTGTAACACTGAAGTGAGGCCATCCAACCGTCAGAAGTTTTCCAACATTATGTTCCCTCACCTCAGGTATTTTTCCTATTATATTGCTAGTGGAGTGTTGGCTCGAGACAACACGAGCAACACTTCTACGCCTGATACTGCTATCATGGCGAATGCCCTCTCAGGGAAGCATGAGTATCATGTGGGTTCGCTTATTGTGAAACGCCTTGCTACTAATAGTAACAAGGGGGACCTCTTTGGTGGCGTCTATGCCACACTTCTTTTGCAGTTTCTCCAAGGAGAACCGCGCCCAGATGATGCAATTTTTCCTTTTGTTAGTCTTTACTTGGCTGCCATGAAGAGGCATTTCTTTGTTACTAAGACCTCTGACCGCTATACACTTGATTATATTTTGTCGTTTAAAGACGGTGTGGCACGCACTGTCCGCCTACCTGCACCACTTGTGTTTGATTTTTCGAATGGATTTCGTTTTTCAGTGGGCGAGTTAGATGAGATAACGGGGAGATACCAGTTTCACGACCCCACGGAGGGGGTCGAGCCAGATGAGGAGGAGAGCGTCGTGTATCATCCTGTTCAGGAGGAGACCGTCACCCCCTGGGGTGAAGGGTCTTCCTCTTGATGGGGGGCGGGACCTTCTTCTTCCACGTGGGAGGATCCCAGGGCTTCGGTATACGCACCGGAGGACGCATATGACCCATGGACATACCAATACTACCCTGGAGCAGGAGGCTCCTCGGGACCGCAGTAGACGAGCCCAACTTAGGCCAAAAGCCTAAGCTTGGGGGAGTACGTGCTCTCCTCCCCTTTCCATTGTATCTACCGTTGGTTCTCTTTTATCTTTTTGCAAGTTTTTGCCTGTTCTTCTTTGTTCTTTTAGTTTGCAAAAACCCAAAAATATTTCTCCTTTCTTTTGCTTTCGTTAAACCTTTAAAAAACCCAAAAATATGTTTCCCTTGCTCTTTAGTTTTCTTTGTTTCAGATTTCATCTCGAGTCCGTGATGATTATAATTTCCTACGTTTGATCGTGCAAGTGACAAGGCAGTAATGACGAAGATCGACGGAAGGGATGCAACAAGGAAAACCGGTATGAACTCTTTTTGTTTCTACTTTTGTACATATGCATGTACTTATGATTAGAGACCACCTTGTAGCGACATAGTGCTATGTTTACAATGCTTTCCCAGTGGTTCATGCTTTCTTTGTGGTTAGTCTGAAATAGATATAGTTTATAATGTGTTGCTTGAAATGATTGACATGCATTGCATTGTTCATGGTGTGGCATATTGAAGTGGTATTTCCCTACGGGGGATTCTTGGATTGACTTGGCACATGTTCACGCATGTTAAGACTAAAAAGACTGTTCTGCCTTGATGATCTTTTTTACTTCAGAGTGAGCTATATCACTTTCTTTCCCGATTCAATGTTGCTTTGTCGCTCTGCATGATTATGACCGTTATGCTCTCTGGTTGGTCGCTTCCCCGTCTTTGGCTAGCCTTCCTCCAACACCAAGCGGAATTCTTCTTGTGCTTCCACAATCACCTTTCTAAACCCAGTTGTTCCATTTGAGTCCACCATACCTACCTATATGTGGTATTTACCGGCCACTCCTAACTTAGAATTTCTTGTGCCATCTCAAAATTTATTCAAAAGCTTCCCCTTTGTAACCGTACAAGCTCATGGTGCGGTGAGGGAAAATCGGTATCTTTCATGCCAAAAATATTTTGACGGAAGTTTTAACTAGTCAATAAAAAATATATTGGAGTTACACCTCCCCCATACTTGATGATGGAGTGAAATGGACCAAATGCTGCTTATGATAGATGGAACAATACCCTCCTTCCATCCTTGAGGCAAAATAAACGGTTTCGTAGACCATCAAAGGATTTATGGATAAGGGAACATGTGTAAGCAAAAGGCATTAATATGGTTGGCATGGGAGATATTGAGAGACCTTTATCATTCACCGTTGACTGGAAAGTTGCACTTCTCAAAAGAGTTTATCTCTGTTTTCAAAACCAAGAGCTCTGGCACATGTTTAGTCTTTGCTTCCTTACAAGGGTTTTCCACCTTGCCATCAAAATCCACTGTTCGAGAGTCTCCACCTTCCTTTCTCCAAAGCAGCAACAATGAGATCATAATTGTCATTCTTAGTGTAACATGCATTGTCCCAAAGTATCACATTGTCTTCTGCGTACTTGTGATGTTTCTTACTTTGAGTTCTGAGTTCTAGTCTCCTTTAAAACTCCGGAGGAGTTTCTGCGTTTATGTTTTGCTTCACTCATGGAGGCTAGCGAGATACCACTCTGATATGTTCATGCTATGTGCATTGTGATCTTAAATTGATTCTCAGCAGCATATTATTTACTTTTTGTTTGTTTGTGACTGATTACATGAAAGAAGGATTGCTTCGTGCATTGTCCTTGTAGCATGGTGTCAAAACTTGCTAAACTCTTTCGTAGTGCATGCTTATATACATCTAATGAAGCAAAAGAGTTTGTCAAAGTTTTCTTTGTCGCGTCTAGTTCGTTGAACTGAATTGCTTGAAGACAAGGAATAGATAAGCTTGGAGGAGTTGATACGTCTCAAACGTATCTACTTTTCCAAACACATTTGCTATTGTTTTGGCTTCATTCTTGCATAATTTGAACAAAACTAACCCAGACTGACGCTGTTTTCAGTAGAGCTACCAGTGCTGTTTTCTTTTGTGCAGGTTTCTGGATATTTAGGTACGCTAGAAAATACCAAAAAATATATAAAAAAATCAGCGTTCCGGAAGCTTCCGCAAGTCCAAAGGGGGGCCACAGGGCAGCCAGGGGGCAGCCAGGAGGGTGCCTGGCGCGGCCCAGCCCTGGCCGCGCCACCTGCCCTCCTGGCTTGGTCCCACGTCCCTCGGTGCCCTAATTTGGCCCTATTTATTCTCCCGACGCAGAAACCCCATAACAGAAGTCGCTTTTCCAATCTACGCCGCGGACCCTCCGCAACCCTCTGTTCTTCTTCGGGAGAGCTAATCTGGAGGCTGCTTTGGCCTCCGGTGAGGGGAAATCATCGCCATCGTCATATCATCGCCTCTCCATCACCCCTCCATGACTTCCTCTCTCATGTGTGAGTAATTCCCTGCTGTAGGCAAAAGGGGATGGTAGGGATTGGATGAGTTAGATCATGTAATAGTTCAATCAGATTGTTGGGGGCATGTTGCCTATCATCTACTTGGTGTTTATCATCTCTGTTACAACTTGTTGCTCTTAATGCTTGTCACTTTGGGCCCGAGTGCCATGATTTCAGATCTGATCACCCTTTTGTTTCTTGAGTTTGTGGTGTTCTTGATCCTATCAATGAGTTGTATGCACCTATTATAGTCTGAAACCGACGATCCCAATGGTGACAGCTTGGGACACCAAAGGGGATGGACTATAATTTGAGGATTCCGTGTATCCATGAAGTGTTAATTCTTTGTTCCGGTGCTCTTTGACAGGAGTACCTTAATCTCCCTAAGTTCCTTTCGGCCCCTTTTGTAGCGGGATGGTAGGACAAAAGATGTTGTGCAAAGTTCTTATTGCAAGCACGTACAACTACCCTGGGATACACTCCTGATGTTTTATATTTTCCTAGATGATCCTTTCTTTTCTGTGAGCCTTGCCCGTGTTAGAATCTATTACATGTTCGTTCTCATCCAAGCAGCGCCCAACCATCCATCTCCCTAGCCTAAAGTGTTTTCTTTCCTGCTGGTTACTAGTTGTTTACTTTTGCTGTTTTACGTTTGCTGTTTCACCACTATTATCACCACCACTACTACCACCGTATCACATTTTCTCCTAATACCTTTGTGCAAGCAAGTGTTTATTTCGATCCGGTTGAATTGACAACTCAATTTTCAAAGCCTGTACGTATTATTTGTGTCCCAAATGTCGAATCAATAAATTGGGTTATCTTGCCCGCGAAGACTATCTCGATCCCCTACAATTGAGGGTTATCAGCTGCCTGCCCCGTTGTCCCATCAACTCTTGCGGTTACCGACAAGGTGACTGTCTCCTTACCTTATATAACGGGCGACCTTTGGGTCGCACGACTTTCGTACATTACAGGGTATCTCACGGCCAATGCACAAGTACCATCCCGCCACACACCGGTGGTATCCACCTGTCCTGCCGTCCTGATACAATACCCTGCGCGGGCCCCGTTGGGTCACCCGACTACTTACCTTTAAGGACAACCGTGGTTCAAGTCCCTACCTATAAATGAAACCAAGAGGATTCACTCTCGATGGTTAACTTGATAGTGGTTCAATAGAGAGAACACCGGGGTGACTTACGAGGAGTTACCCTCAGTAGGGTCACACGGGGAATGCTTCGCTACAAAGCCGGCAAATACGAGGGCATTCCCTATGTAAGTCAAACTCGAAGCGACTCGGCATAGTCTCGCCGTTGTATGGGACTTTGCAGTGTCTGCTCGATACCGTTGTAGTTGCACTAAGGTAAAGGTTTTTCGCGTTCACTCCATAGTGATCATGAATAGATTAATAAATCTATTTGACTAAAAATGTGCATGGCCAACTGCTGAATATTGCATAATTATAATAGGCAGCATAGGATAAAGGAAGGTACATCAAGGGGCGACAAAGACAGGCTATGCAATTGAATAGGAATGTAAAGTAGCAGCAACAATGCCTAGTGCAAAGATAAATATAGATATATAGGTAATATCTCGGATAGGGGATGGGGCACTGCTTTCCTAGAAGCTCGGTAGCAATGGAAGAATCATCGATGTAGTGGTCCTACTCAGCAACGGTGTCGTAGGTGGCAGTTGCGGGTCTACCGGAAGGAAGGAGGGGGTGGGGAGAAACAGTAAATATAAAGCAATCATATGCAAACATATGCATGGCATGACATATGCAATGTTAACGGTGTTCTAATGCAGTACAATGTGCTTTGCTCGGAGCGGAAATTCATCCGGGGATGAACTGCCAGCTCCGGGTCATTATCGGCAGACGACCCGGAGGGGGAATGTCTTGTGTTCATTATGATAGAGAGGTGGTGGTGGTGGACATATGGATAGTGTATCCCTATTTTTTGAATTTTTCTGATCAAATTTCATATATAAATTATTTTGATCTGACTTACGGATTAAAAGATATTTAATTTCAAATTTTAAATCAATTTAAATCACTTTATTGAATTTCTAGGATTCCTATTATTATTAAATAAAAAATTATCCAGAACAGTGGGGGTTGACTGGTCAACCTAACATGTGGGGCCTACATGTCATAGGCTGGGCTTTTGACTTGGCAAATGACCAGTGGGTCCCAGATGTCAAACATAGTGACAATAATAAATCAGTTGATTTAATTTAATAGCACCAGGCCCACATGTCATATTCTATTTATTTAAACAAATCTGATTTAATCAATTTAATCGATAGGGGCCCACCAGTCACTGACTTAGTTCATTAAGGGTGGGAGGGTCATCTCTATTTAATTAATCACAGGTTAATTAACTGACACTGGGCCCACATGTCATACACTTAGTAATTTAACAGTGAGGGTCATTGTTTTAAAATGTTAAATTGTATTAATCTAAACAGGGGGGGCATGGGTCAGTGGCTGATAGCCCACTGGATAACGGAACCGTTCCCTCGCCGGCGGCGGGCAATGTTGGAATTATGCCCTAGCGGCAATAATAAAATGTATTATTATAATTCCAGGTTCATTATTAATGTTTATATCTGCGTGCCATAACTGCAATGGCCTATGCGGAGGTTTGCCAATTGCATGTTAACTGCCTTCGAAGGAAAACCCATATGCAGGTGTGGAGTATAAACACAAAGCGTTCTTAGTCTGCCTCTAGGTCTAACCCGTGTGTTATGGATGTCATGTTTTCCTGATCATAGGGCATTGGTAATGCCTGTAACACATGGGAGCACATTGTTTCCAGAACAAGGGTGTTGAATCGACCCAATTGTATGATTTTCTTTGAGATAACACCATTTCCATGTTATGAGTAAAAACATCTAAAGTTAATATGCACGTGTCCTTAATGACCATGTGAATGTTTCGTAGCTTCATACCGGAGGGTGGGTTTTGACTCTTCCCAAACACCACCAATAACAGGCATGGCTATAAAGTTTTTTCTCACTCACACCTGAAAGTGTGTCAAGAGATTTAACGATTCAAGTTAGAATATTGCTCCTCTAACGATGGAGAGATACTCTCTGGGCCCTCTCGGTATTACGGTATCCAACATCGTTTGGCCAGACACTGTGAATTGATCACAAGGGATACCGGAATACTAAAAGAGAAAAATGAAACAAAAGAGGAAGGAGGATGACTTGGTATAATGGTGAACAGTTAATCATGCGGATACCAAAAAGATCTGACCTCATGTTTTGTATAGTATCGTGAAGCAAATAGGACTGGCATGTTAAGCTTACGGTTCACTCGAATTTATATCCGTGTAGGTTAGTGTCCATGGATCCGCTATCGGTTATTGTTCCGCGAGAAAGAACGTTTCCGATTCATGTCCGTATCCTACCAAACCTATGGGGTCACACACTTAAGGGTAGTTGATCTGTTGAGTACTAGAGTGATAGGAGAATGTATTTATCACACCGCGAAACTTTCGGAGTGATCGGGTTATGATCGGTGAGAAAACTAGAATCGTTTCGGAGACCCGGTAAGGTACCGGGAAGAGTTTTGAGAAAAGTAGGTAAAACCGGAGGGCCGGAAAAGTTTCGGATGGTCTAAATATATTTAATATTTATTTATTTATTGTGAATTCCTAAATTATTTTTTAATTATTAAAATGAATAAAATATCAATGGGTGCACTCTCACATGGAATGCAAAGTGGGGAGGGAGCACATGGACAAAGGAGGATGACTTGGTATAATGGTTAATGGTTAATCATGCGGATACCTAAAAAAGATCTTACCTCATGTTTTTTATAGTATCGTGAAGCAAATAGGATTGGAATGTTAAGCTTAAGGTTCACTCGAACATACATTCGTGTAGGTGCGGGAACCTATATAGGTGTCCATGGCTCCTCTATCGGTTATTATTCCGATAGAAAAAAAAGTTTACGGTTCATGTCCATATCCTACCGAACCTATGGGGTCACACACTTATGGGTAGTTGATCTGTTGAGTACTAGAGTGATAGGAGCATCTATTTATCACACCGTGAAAGTTTCGGAGTGATCGGGTTATGATCAGTCAGAAAATCGGAATCGCTTCGGAGACCCAGTAAGGTACCGGGAAGAGTTTTGAGAAAACCGGGTAAAACAAGTGGGCCAGAAATGTTTGGGGATGGTCTAAGTATGTTTAATATTTATTTATTTTTAAGTACTAAATTGTTTTGGAATTTACAAAATGAATTTAATATCAATGAGCCCCCTCTCACTTGGAAGGCCCAAGTTGGGAGGGAGCACATGGACCAAGGAGGCCCAAGTGGTGGAGGCGCCTCCAAGTGGAGGAAGCTTCCTCACCCCTTGTGGTGCACCCTAAGGGAGGGTAAACCCTAGGGCGCACCACCTAGGGCTGCCCCCTCCTCCAAGGTGGCCTCCCCTCCTCTCCCTCTATAAAAAGATGAGAATGGGGCACCCCAAGATAGACAATATGATTGATCTTTTTCCCTAGGGCTGCCCCTCTCTCATTAAATCTAAACACCACCATATCCCAGAAGGACTGCTCCTCCCTCCTCTCTACTCCGGTGGTGCCAAGCTCTAGACGACGGAGCCATACCAGATCATATACACCGTACGTGTGGATCAACTTTAGAGAGGTCGTGTGTTCGATCTTTGTTCGAGGAACTTCACGTGGATTAGATCTGTTTGTGGGATTGTGCTTCTTCAAGCTTCTCCAACTCTCCATCAACACTTTCCTCTGCGAGAGAACTACCGTTGAACAGTTGTTAACGTATCAAGATCACTACCATTGCTTGCATGTATCTCGATCCAATCTTGGGACCTAGCTTCGTAGTGCAAAATTTTTACGTTTTCTACTCCGAATCCCAACAGGCAGGAGCACGGCGGTGAGCACACCAGGGCGCCTCCGGAGACCAAATCCACGGCAGAAGGAGCGGATCGAACGTAGGCGATGCTGTGCATCGGATGGTGGTGGCTGCGGAGGCTGCGACGGGCCGCGAGGACAAAGAAAGGCGGTGGCGGCGAGTTGCATGGCAGAGCTGGGCTCAGCAATCCATGGCGGCGGCGATTGGACGCAGGAAAGGGGGCGACAGAGAGGGGGATTCAACGCGGGGCTCACCTAGGGACACAAGAAAGGCCGTTGGGGGCTTAGTAGCAGAAGGGGCGGAGTAGATCGACGAGATGAACGCCGGCGACCATGAACGGAGAGGAGGAAGGGTTCGACATCCGTGGGGCTGCCCGATTAGATTCCCCATGTGCCGATTTGAGGTTGACAACGAGCAACCCTCTGGACACGACGACGAGGCACGAGGAGGACGTTGGTCGCGCAAGCTCGCGCGGTGGCGGCCATGGCGGCTCGGGTGAGGTAGGGAACGACGCAGTGGAGGGGGAAATGTGGAGCGATGGATCTAGGGTTTGTAGGGGGGCGGGGTTGATCTTATCCACGTTTGGGAGAACTATAGCTGCGCGCGGAGGTGGCATGGTCCGACGGCGACCGTGGCAGCGTCGGGTGCGCCATGGTGACCCGAGGTGAAAAGTGAGGATGGAAGAAGGGATGTGGGGGTGGGCTTGGTCCGGTAGGGCTTTTCCCTGAGCACTAGATGTTTCTTTTCCTTTTTCAGGCTTTCTTTTTTGTTTTCCTATTTGATTTGTTTATCATTGATTTTTTTATAAAATGTGAGACTTGCTCCATTATTAGTATTACACACCATAACAATGCCACAAAAAGTTTGGCGGCCTACTTAAATCATTTGGACTTTGTTTTATTTAAAAAGGATTGAAAGTGGCTGGTTTAGGCACTGTTTGTCACTATTTAAACAATGTAATAAAAGTACCATTGCTATTTTATTATGACCTACTGATTTGTAGGCATTTAATAGAAATGTTTCCACAATTTTTTGTTCAAGTTTAATTTCCACTTTGTTTATTGAAATTCCAGGGGAAATTTAATAACTCTAAATAATTGATTTAGTTTGTATAAGTGCCTATGGGTTATTTGCAAAGTTGCAATATTCCCGTTTAATCATCCTTAAAAAGTTTTACCTTGACTTGTCTTTTTTAAAATGAATTTAAGTGGAATTATTTCCTAATGAATTTTTTAATGAGAATGTTCATGATGACAAGGCAATAAAATGAGCTTAATGACAAGGCTAAGATGTGGGCATGTTACAAATCTCCCCCACTACAAATAATTCTCGTTCCAAGAATTAAAAGGTAGTATAAGGCTTAAAGTTTTGGTTTCGTATTCTAACGAATCTTCTGGTTCTTGTTGCCCTTCTCGAAGAAGTTAATTCTTCTCATTGATGTCTTCCTTTCTCTGCATCAGTGCATCTTGATGAGTTGTCATTCTTCCTTCAGGGTCTTCATTGTCCTTACGAATAGGGTAGGAGGGGAAACTTAAGGGGGTCGGATCGGCACAAAGTTAATCAACCGAGGTTGTCTGAGGGAATGGGGTACACAGTATCTCTCGAGTTTAAACTCATGGAAATACATCGGGAGAAACAAAAGAAGGTATGAGAAGTTTCAAGCGGATAGGCATGCATTCGATATCGATGATGGATGACGTAAAAGGGGTCAAAAGCATCAAGCATAAGAACTAATTCGGATATCAGACTAAATATCACAAGGTAGGTTAACCAAGAATTGCATACGAAGTCAAGCCCAAGGAATAACATTAGAAACATGAAGGTAAAGGAGAGTCATGTTTTGATCCTCCGCAACTGTGGGTTATGGGCTCACAAGGAATCTGGTGTGAGTATCGATACTCCACCATAAGAAGAAAGGATGTGAAGACATCAGATGACAGAAGCATCTGAATAATTCGATGATTGGATTCAAAGGAATTATGACTTCCAGAATGAAGGATCAGAAGCAGTCGTTGTGTTTAAAAGATGAGTAAGTTGAATAGAACTTGATGGACAATCTGTCAAGGTTTGATATACCGAAATCCAGCTCATGTCTGAAATGATGTTTGAGCCGGAAGATTGATTTCATAGGGATCAACAGATGATTTCGTGTGTTGCACACATTATGATTCAATAAGATCATAATGACAATGATGACAGATGTTAACAAATCTGGTAAGAAGAATCTCCAAAAGCAGTAGGCTGCAGAGGATTCTCGAGACATTGGAGAGTGTGTCGAGGTATCTTGTAATAACAAGAGCAATTGGGATTGAATAGTTGAACGAAAGGTGTATGCATACAGGTTTATCGGTGGCAGGGAATTACAAAGGAGATGAACAGATAGGGTCTCGGGAAATTATCGGAGAGTATCTATTGAATCTTCTACTGAATCCGGTGAGCATCTGCAATGAGGGACTCTCCGGGAGGAAGTAGTCACGAGAACCTAGAGTTAGTGTTAGTAAAATCTATAACCAGAAAGAGAAGAGAGATCAGAGTTCCAGAGTAAAGGTGCGGAGAAAAAGATCCTAATACCACCCAGTTTGCGACCTGTGCCGATAAGCCACACGACACTGTTAGTAAAGTAGTTTTGGAAAGACTAGATTCAACTTCGACCAAAGAGTTGGAAGGGGGTTTCCTAGAGGCAGTCGGCTCTGATACCAAATTTTGAGTCCCCAATTTACGACCATGTACAAATCATACACATAGTGTACATGACCGAGATCAGGGTGCCACGGTAGGAATATCACAACACAACTCTATAAATAAAAACAATTCACGTTTCATATTACAAGCCAGGGGCCACGAGGGCTCGAATACAACAGCTCGACAGCACAAAGTTAGCGGAAGCAATAGTATCTGAGTACAAACACAAGGTACACATGATTTTCCTTAAGAAGGCTAGCACAAAAATGACAACGATTGAAAAGGCGCAGGCCTCCTGCCTGGAAAACTCCGAACTACTCCTGGCCATCGGGGTCTCAACGTAGAAGTAAGCACCTCCAGGTATCTTCGCGTTTCGATGGTCTCCATCGGGGATCTCCTGCTCCTGAACGCCAGCGTCTGATCGCAGCAACCGTGTAAAAAACAAAAGGGTGAGAAAAGCAAGGGTGAGTATCTACCATACCCAGCGAGCCTTAAACCCAGGCATCTAAGCATTTATGCATTGGTATCAAAATGATAGAAGAGGTTGTATAGTGGACTTCAAGACAGAAGTACCAGGGTAAGGGGGAGAACCTATCCTATCAAAGACTAGCATCTTCACGCGATTCTTGCAGCATGAGAAGAGAATAGCCAACAGTTATAATAGCATGAATCTAATAACAATGCATCATAATGGAGCATAGAATAATAATAAGTTGTAATATATTAACAATGCCTCCGAGATTCCTTCCTCGACTTCTCTGCGAGGATGAAATCCTATGAACAACATTTTGATATTGTAACAATTTGTAGTTCTGTAGGAACCAGATACAACACTGATACGTCCCAAATGTATCTGTAATTTCTGCTTGTTCCATGTTTATTTGGGTGACATTGCTAAGTGTTATGCTACAGTTTTATACATTTTTACACATATTCGGACCAACCTACTAACTCAGTGCACCCAGTTCCAGTTTCTGTCTACAGATGTCTTTGAATTGCAGGTTTATACCCATATTTACAGTGCCTAAAAAATTCCAAGAAAAATATATAAAAATTCAGCATTCCGGAAGAGTCCAGAGGACCGAAGGGGAGCCGGAGGGGTCCACCCCCTCATAGGCGGCCAGTGGGCATGGCCCCACCAATGGCCGCTCCTGGAGGCCGCCTAGAGGGATGGGCCCTCCCTCTAGCCCTCCTTTCTCCTATATTTAGTCCTCGGTACAAAAACCATGAAAAAAGACCCCTCATCGCGCATTTCACCTATGTTCCGCCGCCTTCGCGATCTCGAGATCGGGATCGCTAGAAGACCTCGTCCCGGCACCCTGCCGGAGGGAGGATTGATATTCGGGAGCTTCTCCACCACCATGAGCGCTTCCCGGATGTGCCGTGAGTAGTACCCCTTGGACCATGGGTCCATGAACGGTAGCTATGTGATGTTTTCTCTCCAATCTTGTGCTTCAATTCTTGTCCCTTTTGATCTGCCCTACATGATTATGAGATTATGTTCATATCGTGATGAGTTATATATTTGGTTCTCCTTTTATATTTTCCTCTTGAGGAATTCTTGCATGTTCTCCGTTGATTTTTATTTCTTTGGCCAAGTAGTAGATAGTAACTCCAAGAGGGAGCGTTATGCTTGATTGTGGGTTCATGCCCCCGATGTCTTTCTTGAGTGATAGAAACATAAAACTAGGGGATGTGATGTTGCCACTAGGGAGAAAACAACGGTACTTGTAACCGCGGTTGCAAGGATTATTTACCTTACGCAACATTTGTTAATGCAGTTGTCTGTTGCTTTTGGTTTACACTTTGGGCGGGGCTCACAACTTAATACCAAAGAAATGTTCTGGATAGATATCTCAAGGTGGATGATTAGTGAGTAGATGCTGATGAATAAACGGTCTACTTGTCTTGGCGTACTGCCCATACTTTTGAGCCTCTAAATTTGTTGTGGCATAATTAGCATTGCGGTGCGTTTATAATTCTGTCAATTTCCCAGTTGTAATTTGTTCACCCAGCTTAATTGTTTTATCACCTTTTGGGAGAGAGACATCACAAGTGAACATCATGTGACCCCGGTCCATATTTCCACCATTGTTTACATGTCACCTCTTTCCTTTTTTATTTCCTTTCAGTTGCAATCACCACTACTATTTCCATAGTGCGTTTGATCCTTTCTAAACGACAAGGCCAGAGAGATTGACAAATTCTCTGAACTCGTTCGGATCGAAGTTATTTGTTGCTGTGTGCAGGTCCAGGTCAAGTAAGCAACCCTTGGTTGTAAATGGAGCCACTGTTTCCTTTCCACCTACTTGCATATCTTGGAGTCCTCCTGGATCGATAAAACCTCACTGTCCTCATGTAAGGGAAATTTGCTGCTGACTACATCTCAACCTTCCACTTGGGTTAACCAACGAGGGGCGAGAAGCCAGCAAGACAATTTCTAGCGCCGTAGCCGGGGAAGCAAACAAAACTACACCCATCAACTCTCGCGCCATCAAGAAATTTCTTGCGCCATTACCGGGGATTCTGAAGATCGACAGAACACTTGGACCCGTCAACCTAGGCACCAGAAATTTTGGCGCCATTGTAGGGGACTCCAGTCTACAAGATAGGGGAGTTGCACACTCTCTTTTACCACTACTGCAAATAGTGGCTAACACGATACTACTTTCCCCGTCCCTTGTACGAAACTGTTTGCGATGCTATCAACGAAAACGGTATAAATAAAAAACCGTTTGGGCGAAACTGAATCGTCTAGGAAACATACCCAAAAGGCCACAATTCTATCAGACACACTTTTGGAAATCCTTTCGTCTGTGAAACACAGGCTGGCGATTCGTTCAAAAAACCATCCGCATGACCTGCCAGAACACCCACGGTTGCAAAGAATGAACCGCTAGCCCATCTTCACAATCATTTGTTTTTACTGAAACGTGTGGGATATGTAATCTATCAGGCACACTTCTGTGAATCTTAGTGTTGGTTATGCACGACACACAGTTCCTAAAATTAAGTGTTTGGGATTGCTCCTTAGAACACCAATGGTTCGAAAAAAATGAATCTCTACCTTAGTAAAGCAAACGTTCGTAATTAAAACATGGTGTGTGAAGTAAAACATATCCGAAACGTTTCTGAAAATCTAAGGATTAGTGATGCACGTCGTCTTCTTTTTATTTTCTTTGTTTTCTGAAAGTTGTGGCTAGCTTCTCTTGCAGACATTCGGCAATATAAAATTGTGTGCAATGATGCAGTGAAACAGAAACATGTTAGTTATCGAAAATGTCTGCTACGTAGGCACACATTTTTGCAACAGCCACATGTTTGATATATACTTGACAAAACAAAAGTTTCTGTATTGAGACCGGTGAGCATAGTAATTCTTGTCTCGGATGGATTGATTTCCGAAAGTGTGGACGATTTTGTTCCTCTGGTACCATCCCAGAAAAATGAAGAAATAACATACTCCACTGCATATGCAATAAAGGATCCGAAGAAGCATATATAACATACACCTCTGATACCATTCATGCTGACGATTTTATGAAAGGAAATATTCATACTGATGAAGTTTGCATCAGAATAGTGCGGACAAGGTGCATGCATTTCAGAGCGAAGAAACGAACAAAATATTTCATCTAAATTACCCTCTACATATGTATGCATGAAAGGATCTGAACATCTAAATCTATAACTACCTAAACCTAGCTAGGTAACCGCCTGATTGCCGCTGGCGCCAACTACTTGGTCTTGGAAGGGCCCGCGCAATCGTCATTGCGAAGGAGCTTGTTGAGCGGTGGTGGTTTGTCGTCATCTTCGTCGACGGAGGCGTAGGCGGCATCATCCTCCTTCTCCTTCGGATGATGCGGTTGCGGATGCTCCTCCTGCTATTGCGGCTGTGGATGCTCCTCATCCTCCTCGTCCTCCTGCTGCTGTGGCTGTGGATGCTCCTCATCCTCTTCCTCCTCCTCCTCTCCCTGTTTTTGCTGCTCTTCTGACTCGGGCCACTCAAATTTCGAGTCGGTCTTGGGCTCCAGGGCCTGCCCTTCCATGATCTCCAAGAATGCGGGGTCATCAGGGCCCGATAGCGGTGATGCCGGCGGCAGCGGCAGGTCGTCCTCACTCAGATAGGCATGACCATTGTCGTCGTCGCTGATTGAGTCGCTTGGTGTGACCGTGCCAGTCCTCTGGATGACCCAAAGAACTCATGGTGGAAACATAGATGTGTTTGCGTAGTTAACTATATCGCACGGTTATATTTTCGAAGCGACGGGACGGGTTCCTACTGAATTTAATCCCGATTGACGACGTGTGGCATCATGACCGGCGGGGTGAACGAAAAGACAACACACACACACGCTCTGTAAAGCATTGTATGTTCAATGGAGTTTGCTGACGTTTTGATGACGATGAGTCATAGCACTGTAATTTCGCGTGTGGGATGGAGAAACATCTGTCATGTTTGAATGTCTTCTTAGTCTGTAAATTCTTGGCAAACAAATAAATTGAATGAACTATGTGAGATATATTTAAATTAAATTGACTGATTTAAAAAACTGTGGGCTAAAAAATCTATGTACCTCTGCCAATGGGCCCGGGCATGCGGTCGCGATGCACAACCTAGTACGACCGGCATCATGGGGATCTCGTCACCGTGACCTGAGTCACTGACATGTGGATCCAACAGGTGAATGGACCACGACTCACACACCCCAAGTCACGATGAAGTAAGTCACTGAATATGCGTCCACTCGTCAAGGGTTTTGGGCAACCAGCGAGGTTCTGTATAAAAGTCAGTAGGTTGGCTAGAGCGAGACACCATGCATCCACATCCTGCACGCCATAGAAGCATTATTACTCGTCCCAAGCATGCCCACTCGCTGCAGTTCGTCAGCACAGCAAGTTGCGTAGCCACCCTATGTCGTTGACACGATGGACGTGACGCGCCAGTTGGATCGACTCGAGCAAATCCTTGCTGAAGCTGAGTCCCGGCTCACCGCCGCGTCGATTGAGCCGCATCAGCCGGCAGTGAGCCCCGTACGGGCGATGGATCTAGAAGAACTCCAGAGATTTGCAGTTTTCCTCACCGCCCTAAAGGTGCCGGCCGCCTACTCCAACGACTTGGTCCGCAGCGTCGAGACCAGGCACGCGCTTATCACCGGCCACCGCCCGGTCGTTGCTCCGACAATAGCTGTCGTCAACCGCAGCGTGGATACCACGGCCACGGTTGTCAACTGCCCCGTTCAAGATCCCTCTATCGCTTGCAGCACCAGGAACTGACGCCGAAGTGAGTCTTTGTATTCTAAATAATGGATACAACTTCAGTGACACAAGTCACATGACTTTGAGGGCATGACAGGTGAGTCCAACAGCTATTGGACCCACATGTCATGCACCCAAAGTCATGTGACATGAGTCACTGAAGCTCAAACCCTCTATAATATGTGCCTTCCATTCCACCAAGGATAGACATGAACGCCCGTATTGCCAAAGTTGGAGTTTAGAATCGTATTGGTCTTATTATTTAAAGTACTAATGCGTGTGTTTTATTAAGTAGGCAACTACGTACTGAAATAATTGTATAACAGGTCATGGTCTATATTTTGTGGGCTTGCTTATTAATCTTACATCTAAAGAAGTTGCGCCCAATTCTCTCAACATGCAAAGCGTCCACCTCAACATCCCCACTAAGCCATGCGTTCAAATCTTCTCTTCCACTATGCCATGCAAAACATGTGACATAAGAAAATTTAGAAATTACAATTGTGTTCGCATTAGTCTATGCATGTAATGCAACCACATCATACATGCATGTCCTTCACTTTTTTTTTCAAAATGATATTTTGAACAATAATTCAAACATTCTTATTCTATTTTTAGACAAACTGTTATATTGATTTTCAAGCTTACTTTTTCATTAGATTTAGTTATTTTCAATAACTATTTATGCATATATTTGGCAATAAAGTTACCGCAGCAACGCGCCGGAAATCATCTAGTTTATTGTGTTTTATAAGTGGTTAAATCAAACTAGGAAGAAAAAAAATATCTGAACCGTCTAGGAAAGCTAATGCTAAAGCAGGGCGGCTACTCCGGCGACACATAATAGTATCTATTTCCCCTCCAGTCTCTCGGATATCACTCAACAATGGAGCGACCAACTCGAGGAATCCCTAGAAAAAAACACCGCCTGGCAAAAAACCAACTGATCGACCTCAACGAGTAGCCGAAAGTTATTCGCTGCGGAGAGAGATCCTCACTCCGCATCGCTTGACGAGCGGGCGCCATCGTCGATGATGCGCCGCCGCCGGTCTCTTCGACTCCTGATCGTGGCCTTACGCGTTGACCCGGTGCTAGAAGACTGCGTGCTGCAGGTGACGGGCAAACGAGCATACGCTCATCCGGGCGCGCAGGGTCTCGCCGCGGTGCCGCGGTCGATGCAGGGCCACACATTGCGTGCTTGCTCGACATGGACATGAACTCTGGCTCCGACTCTGAACACCCATGACCAGCTCCCCGACAATGACTCCGAGCACGATAGCGAGCGCTCCATCGCATGCAGCAGGTGCGCGCTCTACCGCTCCACCGGTCAGGACAGATGTGCATTTGTAAGTGCACGCCCCGGCAGCCCGGCGAGGTGACCGGCGGTGCAGTAGGGCGGTTTTGCTCCAGTGCCGCTGTCGTAGCAAGGCCACACATTGCGCGCATGCTGGACATGGACAAGGAGACCGACTCCGACCCCGACTACACCAACGACAAGCTCCACGTCATCGACAACGACACTGACACCGATGACGAGCGCCCCAGTGCAGAGCAGCAGGAACACGATCTCCCTCTCCCCAAGTCCGGACGTCAACGCGTGCTATTGTGCACGCCCCCGCAGCCCGGCAAGGTTATCAGCGGTCTAGCCGGGCGGCTTCGCGGCAGGCATGCCGCCGTCGAAGCACAATTACTCGTTGTGTGCATGGTGGCCATGGACATGCACAACGACTCCGACACCAACGAGGAGCGCTTCATCACAGAGCAAGCGGAGCGCGCTCTCCCGCTTCCCCACTCCAAACACCTTCGGGTGGAGGAGTGCACACCACAGCAGTCCCTCGAGGTTACTATGAGTGCAGATGGGTTCCTTTGCCGCAGTACCGCCGTCGATGCACATCCACTCATTGTGTGATTGCTGGACATGGAGAACAACTCCGACACCGACGAAGAGGGTTGCATCACAGAGCAGACATCATGCGCTCTCCCGCTCCCCCACTTTAATCACCTTGGGTGGAGGAGTGCAGACCGTAGCAGCCCCTCGAGGTTACCATGA
Organism: Bromus sterilis; assembly: GCA_950022295.1. NCBI lineage: Eukaryota > Viridiplantae > Streptophyta > Magnoliopsida > Poales > Poaceae > Bromus > Bromus sterilis. Next base: position 215,603,988 of record OX465597.1, read on the forward strand.
GTGCAGATGGGCGCCTTCGCTGCAGTGCTACCGTTGATGCACGACCACTCATTGCGCGCATGTTGGACATGGATAACGACTCCGACACCGACACTGTCTAGGAGTGCTGCATCATAGAGTAGGCGGGGTACTCTCTCTCGCTCCCCCACTCCAAAAACCTGCGCGTGGAGGAGTGCACACCACAGCAACCCCTCGAGGTTACCATGAGTGCAGATGGGCGCCTTCGCCGCAGTGTGTAACACCCCGGGTGTCACACTACAGTTATCACCTTAACTAATTCCAAGTCATCATAATTATGCTAATAATCATCACCCTTGAACAAGTCAAGTTTAACTTCAAACTCGTTTGGAAATTCAAAACAATGTGGGAAAATAAAGTTGTTCCAAAAATTGTGCAACCATTTTTGTAAAATGCCAAATATTCAGTGGATCATGTCCATGTGGATTTGGGGAATTTATTATGCTATTAATTAAATCAAACAATTCAAACAGTAGCTAAAACAACCCCAATTAATGCCTTTCAATAAAAAGAAATACAAACAGAAAAAGAAAGAAGGCTGAAAAGAAAGAAAATAATAAAACAAAAAAGAAGCCCATACCCCCCTGTTCCCCTTGGGCCCAGCCCAACTAAACAACCCACCTCAGCCCAACCCCACTCGTCCCCTACCCCCGCACTGCTCACCATGCCGTGGCTGCATCCACGCCGGCCACGGCAATGGCTGCCGCCGTGGAAGGCATCGAGCGGTCGCCGTCGTTGTTAAGGTCCCCAGGTTCCCCGGGATGGAACCCTAGCGCCCCCTGCCCCCGTAGATCTCGATCCCGTCAACCCCCCCCCCCTCTCCTCGTAGCACAACCAGATCCGCAGTCGCCGCCATGGACGTGCCCTTGTGAACACGCGCGGCCACCGGGCACCCCACGGCGAACCCGCGTATCCAGGAGCTCCGCCACCAACGTCGTCACCACCTCCCGTGGAGAATCGGGTCGGGAGCCCCTGTGGTTGACTGAAACGTCGTCGTCTTCCTCTCTGGCTCTGGCGAGATCCTCCGTCCGATTCGCGCACGCCTCCTCTCCTAAGCTTGCAACAGGCCATCGTGCGCCTCCGTCGTGAGCCTACGCTCAATTCCCCTCTCCCTATCTTTGGTTTGCTGCACTAGGACGCCGTCGCCACGGGTCGTGTCCTGGCCGCCGCCGTGGCTGGTCTTGACCGCGCTTCCCGTGCCCCTAGCTCGTGCGTTTGGCACCCGTGTGCTCCCAGTGAGTCTCCGGTCATGATAGACTAGCGCATGCCCCCCCGAATCCCTCCCCCGCCTTGCTCCTGTTCTGGCCAGAAAATGACCTCCGCCATTGATGGCCTGGAGCACAGCTCCAGCCACCTCGGCTCGATCTTGGGATAGGAATGGGTGCGGCTCGACGCGCTGCACCCGTAGGAACAGACGGCACCCAAAGCGGCGCCCTAAATCCTCGGCATGATCACCGGTCGCGAGCTTGCTCGTCGCCGGTGAGCTCTTCCTGTGACTGCCATGAGGGGCCCCCTCGTCAGAAAGATGATTAGGGGTTAATTAACCCCTATGGGTCACTTACACGTGGGGCCGCCTGCTAATTAAAATTGTTGGTTAAATTAAATCGATTGGATTAACTACTGTCAATGACAGGTGGGCCCTAGGCCTTTTAAAATTAATCAAACTGTTATTAATAGTATGTGACACTTACATGTGGGGCCAACCCCCTTAATTAACTCTCTAGTTTAATTAATCTGTTAATTAAACAAATGTGTCAATGACACCTGGGGCCCACTGCACTTTATTAATAAAAACAATTTCTGAATTAACCAGACTATGACATGTGGGTCCAGTGAATAATTAAATTTAATAAAATGATTTATTAGAATTGTGAGGCTGACCAGTGGGTCACTGGTCAGGTTTGACCAGACAACCCCTCTTTGGGTAATGTTGCATTTTATTAATAAAAGAAAATCCAGAAATTGATTTAAAATGATTTAAACTTTGAATTTGAATATCCTTTAAACCGTAAGTCAGATTCAAAAACTTTAGACATCAATATTGATAAGAAAAATACAAGAATTATGAATACGCTATCCGTTCGTCTACCACCCCCTCTAACATACCGAACATCAAACCGTCCATCTCCGGACCATCTGTTCGATGATTTGTCCGGTACTGTTAAAGTATCCGGATGAATTTATTCTGAACACGAAAGTTGTTCAGAATAGCTCAACTAACACGGTTACACCGTCCACACGTTTGTCGAATGTCCACGACACCTTCAGCATGAACCCTTCCCCCTCCGGACACCCTGTCCGTTAATCACCCGGAGCTGGTATTTCATCCACAGGTGAATTCCCGCTCCGAGCAACATGCATTGCACTGCGTTAGAACACCGTTAACTTTGCATATGTCATGTCATGCATCTGTTTGTTATGTTTACTTTGTATTTACTATTTCTCCCCCCCCCCGCTTAATCTCCGGTAGACCCCACTGCTACCGCCGACTACACTACTGCCGGGTACGACTACTTCGTCGACGACCCTACCCCTACCGTCGAGCTTCCAGGCAAGCAGAGCCATTCCCTTCCCTAGATATCGCCTACCTTTCCGTACTTTCTTGCACTAGGCATTGTTACTGCTGCTGCTACGATTACAATACTCTTCAATTGCATAGCCTGTTTTTGTCGCCCCTTGATGTACCTGCCTTTATCCTATGCTGCCTTATAAATATATATCATATTCAGCAGTGAGCCCTGCGCATTGTTAGCTAGGATTAGATAGCGGGCCGTGACCACTCAGGGGAGTGACGCGGATACAAAATATATATACAGCTGCAACAGGTACATATCAATGCAGACGCCCTAGGGAACCTACAACGGCGAGACTCTGCCGAGTCGCTTCGACTTTGACTTACGAGTGGACGAACTCGTATTTCCCTCTCGTCGGCTCAGTAGCGTAGCATCACCGGGATGATACGAGGTTTACCTCTTTAGTTCATTCCGCTTATGTCGCTGTCAAACCTCTTTAAGTGTGCCATCGAGGGTGATACCTCCTGGTTTCACTTAATGGTAGGCACTCGAACCAACTGGTGTCCTTAAAGGTAAGAGTCGGGCGACCCAACGGTGCCCGCGAGCGGTATATTGTCGGGAGCGACAGGGAGGGTACGACCGACGTTAATGGCGTGCTTTTCCCCTGCTCGTCTCTCGCGAGAGTTAAAAAACCACGAAAGTCGAGCTCTACCAAGAGCACACGCGAGATAAGGTAAGGAGTCGGTTCACCTTGTTGGTAACCTGCAGAGACTTTGTGGGACGACAGGGCAGGCACCGATGTACTGGTGGTCCTGAATGCTGTCGTTGTCCGCGGTTCAGTTAAGTCGAGGCAACGATAACGGTTGTCACGCAGGTTAATTAAAATGCTAAATGGTTCAGTGGATGACTTGAGAGGCCGCAAAGGCCTTTACGCACTACTTGTCGGGACCCGGGGTTAGCGTATGTAATTCCGGTCACAATACAATCACATGGAGAGCCGAGAGCCGTACCCACTTGTCTAAGAAGACAAGGCCAAGCACAGATCACTCTCGGTAAGCATGGAACGTGAGGGGCATCCCATCCAGGACGGATGATCAACTGAGATGGGTCCTCATCGTCCGCTCACAAGTCTAAATGCTTATGGGTGGTGAATCCCATAATCATAGACAAGTTGCCTCAACCATGTTATCGATTGAATCATAACCCTTACATAAACTCACTCCAGCCCGATCACTTAGTCGGGATCTCGGGCGGGCTCGATCATACAACAACGTGTGCCACGTGACAGAGTCACGAGCAATCGCATCGCGATGCCCCAAGCTGCGCACATCTAAGGGCCACTTGGTGTATAAAAGACCGCCGGCAAGAACACAACTAAGCTATCGAATCCCACACTAAGACATGCATGTTATAAACATACACGCAGCATACATGTCCAGTGTAAACAGTAGGTAATCACAACATGAACTCTACAAACTCATAGTCTTTATAAATTCTGCTAAACAGAGCAGACATAATAGTTGTATTACAAGCAGAGATCACACGGATGTGATCCAACATTACATCAAACATCAACGGAAGCAAATTATGTCTTAGTAAAGACAAGTTTAACAAATGGCTTAAGAAGCCTGAAAGAAAAGTACAACGACCCTCCAAAGGGCACAGGCTGCTGCCTGGAACTATACGACATTGGTCCACGTCGAGCTCGAGGTAGAGGCCACCATCAGGGTCAGTGGTCTCGTCTCTAAAACATAGAATAAGAAAACGTGAGTACAAAGTCGTACTCAGCAAGACTTACATAGGAACTATACTATTCATGCACATGTATCAAGGCAAAGGGAGGTGGGGTTTCACTTGCAGAAGTGCCAGCTTTGACTTGGCTAATCCTGAACTACGAGTACCAGAGAGAGGTAAGAACGTACACGAGTCCAAGTAACAGTCTCCAACCAATACTCCACTATGGTGCCTTCCTAAACTTCCCCACGAGGAAGCACGCCATAGCACTCACACTTATCTTGGTGTGTTTTAGAAGTATCCGGTTCAAGTTATCTATGATCAAGTAAAGGTCTACAAGTAGTCCATAACCGCGGACACGGCTATTTGAATAGTTCATTAACCCTGCAGGGGTGTACTGCTACACACACGCCTCATCAGTTACCGCCTGGGGATGGACCCTTCAAATGAGTACCGGCGAGGATGCTGCCACGACACTTCACTCACGGCACCATCTCTAGTCCTAGGGAGTCGCCTATTTGAGTTGGGACCACAATCGGAATCCGGCCGATTGTTCCGATGCGGACTCAAACGTTGTGTGACCTCCATCAAGCTCAACTCGATCATGATCACTTGATTCAACGTGCCCACAACCTACGCCAACCACTTACCTTGGTTCCACCTTCTTGAGATCGTTAAAGGGGAACTACTTGCGACTCCTGGACAGGTCCGGGGTGAGGTACTAGGCCGAGAGGGGTCAGTGAGCCCAATGTGTGGTCGTACTCTTTGTCTTGGATAACAACACAAGAACTCGGGCCTAAGGCAGTGTTCAACGAGACAACCCACTGTGTACTCCTACACAGCCTCTCATCGTTCACCTTTGTTTAGGGTAGATTCACCAACACGTTACCACCATCATTCACATGATCACTACCATCCCGACTCACATCAAAGTAGCCTCAGGTAACAACTCTAAGCATGCAATAAGCTGTAACAGTTGCAGGGGCCACATGATATCAACCAACTCCCACATCTGCTAGGATTGTGGTTTGCTTACTACTGTGACAAAATGATAGGTCATGCAAAGGAATGGGTTCAACTAGCGGTAGAACGTATCATGGTGACATCCTAAACATGCATTTGCGAGAATGAGAGGGAACTATGATTTTAAAGACATGATCAAAGAGGGGGCTGCTTGCCTTGCTGACGATCACGATGTAACACTCTTCTGGCGTGAGGTTGAACTCGTCTCCGAGATCAACTCTACCGAGAAGAAGCAATCACCGAAGCACTGGAAGTAAAGCACAATCAAAATAATACAATGCACAATCAATATGTAAAACAAAGCATGTCAATGTGCTGATGTGACCTATGTTAGAATTGCCACATTTTAATTGAAGTTGGTTTGAAAAGGAAATTCAAATTCAAACTCCAAATGTTATTCAAATTTGGTCAACTTGCATTTGCTAATTTTTGTTCATTGTAAACCAAGGTATCATATGTGTGAAATGCTTCTGAAGTGTAAGTGATCTCCTGTGCATTTCAAAGTTTGAAGTTGGAATAGCAATTGAATTCATTTTGAATTAAATCCAATTAAATCAAATAGCAAAAGCTACTGATCCCTTTTTAAGATCAACTCCAACATAGCTGAAAGTTGGAAATTTGAATAGAGGATTTTCTCCTGATAATTTTTCATATATTATATGTTAAATTTGGAGTTAAAATGAATTTTCTATGATTTTTCAAAGTTTCAGCCATTTTCTGGAATTTTACTGAATTTCTTTATTTCTTTTAAATGTTTTTCTGTTTACTGCGTCACTAGGACGTCAGCATGATGCAAGGGGGGGGCTGACGTGTGGGGTCCCTTTGTCAGAGTCAGTGGGGTTAAAACCCGGTTTAATTAACCACGGTTAATTAGAGGGGGGCCCCGGGCCCACCTGTCGGTGACGTGGGGGGGTTAGTGTGGTGGTTAGAGCCCTAAACGACCGGCGGCTAAACGCCGGTGGCTCTGCCACGGCGGCGCTCTCGCCGGGGTGGGATTTCGGCCACGGGCGAGGGAGATGGAGGCACGGGAGCGTGCCTCGTGCTCGTGCGCTTCTCCTGGAGCATGCCGGGGACCTCGAGGAGGCCCTGAGCCATGGCTACGTCGATGGGAGGCGGCGCCCGGAGACCCTGGTCATGGCGAACGGCGATAGAAGGGGCGGGGGGAACCACGTATGGGGGGATTCGAAGCGTAGAGCTCACCAGAGACGAATGGTGGCCATGGCGGAGTCGATGGAGGCCTGGCGAGGACGAATTGGAGCTCGAGCTCCACGGCGGCCGGCGGCGGTTCTTGGAGTTGGCGTCACTTCTACTGGCCCTTTTCTCAAATGGACGCGGCGGCTCGATCTTGTGGTCACCGGGGAACCTCGTAGACAGGTTGGCTCGCCGGGAGGAGCTCTGTGGCCACGCGCGGGCACGGCGGCGCCCCGGCTACGGCTCGGGAAATGGCGGCAGAGGAGAGGAGGGAGGTCGCGAGGGGAGGGAGAGTGGCCTGGGGCCTTCTGGGCGTCTCCAGAGCGAGAGAGAAGAGAGGGGGAAAGCAGGAGGTGGCGAGGAGGTGGAGGCATGCCCGCCACGCAGCGCACAGCGCGGCTGCCTCTCCTTCTGTCAAGAGGAGGAAGATGACAGGGAGCTGCGTGGACAGGGCCAGGTGGGCTGGCGCCTAGGCGAGGGGTAAGTCTTTCCTTCTGTTTTCTTATTTTTCTTTCTGTTCTTTGTTTTGCCCATTTAAAAAAAACTAGGGCATTTATAATAATCCCCAAATATTTTTATAAAACCTAGGTGACTATATAGAAGCCAACCCCAAGTTTTGGGAATTTTTGAAATTCAAATTATTTGAATTCCAATTCAAATAGGCATTTGATTTAATTTCCAAGCCACTATTTGAATTATTGAAAAATCTATGAGCATGGGTTTAATCCCAAATCACTTTTAAAATGATCAGACTCATTTTTAGGATTTTTCAGTACATCCAAAAGAATTTTGGAAAAAGATTTATTTCTGGCCTTTTTATTTAATTCATTTAGGGCTTTTCTTTTCCCCATTCCTTTTCTTTTGCAATAATTTTCAAGATGCAAAAATGCAAGCTAGGTTAAACACAAACCTACTTTGGGGTTCTGACAACTCGCCCCCACTCAAAAGAATCTCGTCCCGAGATTCAGAAGTCGGCGGTAGGAAGGTGGGGCACTCAGCTCGTAGACGATCCTCTCGTTCCCAAGTGGCTTCTTTCTCTGAATGATGTGACCACTGCACTTTGAGGAACTTGATCTTCCGACGTCTGGTGCTACGCTCGGCTTCATCAAGAATACGAACAGGGTACTCTCGATATGAAAGGTTATCTTGGAGATCAAGCGTTTCGTGGTCTACTTCGCGGATGGGGTCCTTGAAGCAACGCCTGAGTTGAGAGACGTGGAAGACATCATGAACCTGGGAGAGGTGAGGGGGTAGTTCCAATTGGTAGGCAACTTCTCCATGTTTAGCGAGAATGCGAAAGGGACCGATATAACGTGGGGCCAACTTGACTTTGATACCGAAGCGATGGGTACCCTTCAGAGGAGTAACCCGAAGGTAAGCCTTCTCATCCAGATTATAGCTTTCTTCTCTATGATGACGATCATAATAGCTTTTCTGACGAGACTGGGCTGTTTTCAACTTCTCACGAACAATGCGAACCTGCTCTTCTGCATCCTGAATCAAATCCGGTCCAAAGAATTGTCTTTCACCGGTTTCTGACCAGTTTAGGGGTGTTCGACATTTCCGTCCATACAGAAATTCAAAAGGAGCCATGCCCAAACTAGATTGGAAACTATTGTTATACGCAAATTCGGCAAAAGGAAGAGAATTCTCCCATTTCTTTCCGAAAGAGATAACACAAGCTCTGAGCATGTCTTCGAGAATTTGATTGACCCTTTCTACTTGACCACTGGACTGTGGGTGATAAGCGGTGCTAAAGGAGAGGTGGGTTCCCATAGCATTCTGGAAACTTTCCCAAAATCGAGAAGTGAAAAGACTACCACGGTCTGAATTGATTTCCAAAGGAACACCATGAAGTGACACGATTCGGGAGACATACAAGTCCGCTAACTGGCTAGCAGTTATAGACTCACGAACGGGAAGGAAGTGAGAAACTTTGGAAAGTCTATCTATGACAACGAAGATGGCATCATTTCCTTTCTGGGTTTTTGGAAAGCCAGTGATGAAGTCCATACTGACTTTATCCCATTTCCACTCGGGGATAGGCAAAGGTCTAAGAGTACCAGCAGGTCTTTGATGTTCTGCCTTAACGCGACGACAAACATCACATTCAGCAACGAACTGAGCAATTTCTCTCTTCATCCTAGTCCACCAAAATCTCTGGCGTAGATCTCGGTACATTTTTGTGCTACCGGGATGAATCGAGAGGGGTGTATCATGGGCTTCTTTGAGGATGAGTTGCCTTAGTTCCCTATTTTTAGGTACTACCAAACGATTTTCAAAGAATACCGTTCCTTTACTATCTGTGGAGAAACATTTAGCAACTCCGCTAGCAATGTTCTCCTTGATCCGGCGAACACCTCGTGCGCGCCTTTGGGCAACTATGATTTGATCCTCAAGGGTTGGTTTCGCCACCAAGTTGAAAAGAGATCCACGAGGAACAATCTCGAGGTTGAGCTTGCGAAATTCCTCATGAAGAAGTGGTTGATACTGTTGTAACATGAGGTTGTTACAATACGACTTACGACTTAGTGCATCAGCCATGACATTGGCTGTGCCTGGGGTGTAAGAAATTCCTAAGTCATAATCTTTTATCAACTCAATCCAGCGTCTTTGCCTGAGATTAAGATCTGGCTGGGTGAATATGTATTTGAGGCTTTGGTGGTCGGAATAGATCTCACAACGATTACCAAGGAGGTAATGTCGCCAAGTTGTTAGGGCATGAACTACGGCAGCGAGTTCAAGATCATGGGTAGGATAGTTCTCTTCATGTGGACGCAACTGGCGTGAAGCATAAGCTACCACATGTCGATCTTGCATAAGTATGCATCCTAACCCTTGCCGTGAAGCATCACAAAAGATCTCGAAATCCTTTTTGGTGTTTGGAGGCGCAAGTACGGGTGCAGAAGTCAATCTTCTTTTTAGCTCTTGAAAGCTTTCCTCGCACTTGGGAGTCCATTCGAATTTCTTCTCTTTCTTGAGGAGTTCAGTTAGAGGCTTTGCAACTTTAGAAAAGTACTCGACGAAGCGGCGACAATTGCTTGCTAAGCCAAGAAAACTCCTAACTTGCTTAACCGATTCAGGTGGAGTCCAGTCAAGGACGGCCTGAACTCTCTCGGGATTGAAAGCAATGCCTTTTGCAGAAATCACGTGGCCTAAGTAGGTCACTTCTGGTAGCGAGAATTCACACTTGGAGAATTTAGCATACAGGCGATGCTCTCTAAGTTTCATCAATACCAGCCTAAGATGTTCTGCGTGATCTTCTTCGTTCTTCGAGTAGATGAGAATGTCATCAAGATAAACTACAAGAAATTTATCTAAGTACTCCATGAAGATTGAATTCATCAAACGCGAGAATGTGGCGGGGGCATTGGTTAAACCGAAGGACATGACGGTATACTCGTAAAGACCATAACGAGTAGTGAAAGCCGTTTTGGGAATGTCCTCATTTCGGATTTTGATTTGATGATAGCCTAATCTCAAATCCATATTGGAGAAGACAGAGGATCCTGCAAGTTGATCATAAAGATCATTGATCCTGGGCAGTGGGTACTTGTTCTTTATCGTTGCTAGATTTAGCGGGCGATAGTCTACGCACATCCTTTCTGTTCCATCTTTCTTCGTTACGAACAGAACGGGGCAACCCCATGGCGATGAGCTAGGGCGGATGAAGCCTTTTGCCAACGAAGCTTCAAGTTAGATTTTTAGCTCAGCTAACTCACGTGGGGCCATTCTATATGGGCGTCTGGATATTGGGGCGGTTCCTGGGATAAGATCTACCACAAACTCTACAGATCTGTCAGGTGGTATGCCTGGCAGCTCTTCTGGAAAGACATCCGGGAAGTCACGAACCACCGGAATATCTTCAAGGTCTGGAAGAGGAAGCAAATTCAAAGAATGCACCTGGGTTTTAGAGCTTGGTGAGGTGTACTTGATTGTCTGGCCTGATGGATGGGTTAGTTTCACTGACTTGGCTTTACAATCAAGGACAGCATTCTGTCTTGATAACCAATCCATACCTAAGATCACATCAATGTCCGAAGACTTGAGGGCTATAAGTGAGGCAAGGAATATTAAACCCTCAATTGCAATTTCATTCTCATGACTCACCATGGTGGTGTGCCATCTAGATCCAGGGTCTTGCACAACTAAGGGGGTGGATAACATCGAAAAAGAGATGTCATGTGACAGTGCAAAGTCCTGGGATATGAATGAGTGACATGCTCCTGGGTCAAAAAGAACCGAAGCTGGGGTGGAATTGACAGGAAGGGTTCCGAGTAAAACATCGGTTGACTTGTGGGAATCTAGAATGGATACATGATTCACATAACCATGTTCATAAACAGGAGGCTTGACATTGGAAGTCTTGGGTAGTGGCTTACCACGACGAAAGGTTTGCTTTGGTTTAGGTGTGGTGGCCACATGATTTTGGGGACACTCTCGAACATTGTGGCCTGATTTTCCACATTGGAAACAAACACCATGTGGAATGAAAGGAACTTGAGCACATGATTGTCCAACAAAATTCCAAGGAGGAAGATTGGGTTGAGGTAGACGATATATGGTGGTTGGGGGTCTAGAAGCACTTACAGCACGACTGACGTCACTGAAGGGAATCCAAACACGGCGTTTCCGAGAAAATGGGCCAGAAGATTGTGCAAACTCACGATCACGCTTGCGAGACTCTTCATACAACTCATTTCCATACTCGGCCTTGAAGGATTTGTCGACCAAGTCCTTGAAGTTGACGAACTCGTGAAGGTTCAGGTCATGACGAAGAACGGGGCTAAGTCCCTTGCGGAACCTTTCTTGTTTCTTGGCGTCGGTGGATACTTCTTCTTGGGCATAACGTGCTAGGCGAGTGAACTCAGTCCTATACTCATGAACAGTCATCTTTCCTTGGGTCAGATTGCAAAACTCTTCTTTCTTGCGCTCCATCAGCTGATCCGGAATATGATATCCTCGGAAGTCATCACAGAACTCTTGCCAAGTCACCACGTGACCAACTGGTTGCATTGCTACAAAATTCTCCCACCATTGAAGAGCAGCACCCTCCAGAAAATATGCCGTGAATAGCACACGATCACCTGGAGCAACATGGGCTGTCTCAAGATTACGCTCGAGGGAACGAAGCCAATCATCGGCATCAAGGGGCTCGGAAGGACATCGGAATACTGGCGGGTTGAGGAGAATGAAGTCCTGGATGGTGACAACACTAAGATGCTGACGAGAAGTGTTCTGCTCAATACGCTCGAGAAGATGTGTCTGATCACGACGATTCTGTTCAGCCTCCATCATGATTTCTTCCGTTGAGGGTGGTGGTGGAGGTTCTTCACCGTCTATGTAACCAGAACAGGGATCAACACCTTGATTTGCACCTGACATTCTGTGTGATAAGAATCAACAATCAGAATAGGATTTAGGACTTAATTCTATGCTAAGATAGAAGACTAAACTGCAATAGCATCAAAGCCACAAACGGACAGCATAACGGCTGTACCGGGATGGAAATTGAGACAACCTACAGAATAACGGACATCACTTCCACAGAAACAGTATGGAATGATGGTTCAGAAAGACCACAACACTCCTACAGCTACAAAGAAGCAATCAGCGAGATGTCCTAGTAAAGACATAGATGAGCCTAGTCCTATCTTCCCGTAGAATAAGATGAGGGTGACTCAGAACTAAGATCGATGAGGATAAGGAGAAAAAAGAAGTCTTACGTTGTTCCCTTATACCCAAAGTAACTATATAACTATAGAATGCTAGACTCGACAACGGCCAATGGTTTGATAATCCTACAGGCAGTCCTGCTCTGATACCAAGTCTGTCGGGACCCGGGGTTAGCGTATGTCATTCCGGTCACAATACAATCACATGCAGAGCCGAGAGCCGTACCCACTTGTCTAAGCAGACAAGGCCAAGCACAGATCACTCTCGGTAAGCATCGAACGTGAGGGGCATCCCATCCAGGCCGGGTGATCAACTGAGATGGGTCCTCATCGTCCGCTCACAAGTCTAAATGCTTATGGGTGGTGAATCCCATAATCATAGACAAGTCGCCTCAACCATGTTATCGATTGAATCATAACCCTTACATAAACTCACTCCAGCCCGATCACTTAGTCGGGATCTCGGGCGGGCTCGATCATACAACAAAGTGTGCCACGTGACAGAGTCACGAGCAATCGCATCGCGATGCCCCAAGCTGCGCACATCTAAGGGCCACTTGGTGTATAAAAGACCGCCGGCAAGAACACAACTAAGCTATCGAACCCCACACTAAGACATGCATGTTATAAACATACACGCAGCATACATGTCCAGTGTAAACAGTAGGTAATCACAACATCAACTCTACAAACTCATAGTCTTTATAACTTCTGCTAAATAGAGCAGACATAATAGTTGTATTCCAAGCAGAGATCACACGGATGTGATCCAACATTACATCAAACATCAACGGAAGCAAATTATGTCTTAGTAAAGACAAGTTTAACAAATGGCTTAAGAAGCCTGAAAGAAAAGTACAACGACCCTCCAAAGGGCACAGGCTGCTGCCTGGAACTATACGACATTGGTCCACGTCGAGCTCGAGGTAGAGGCCACCATCAGCGTCACTGGTCTCGTCTCTAAAACATAGAATAAGCAAACGTGAGTACAAAGTCGTACTCAGCAAGACTTACATAGGAACTATAATATTCATCCACATGTATCAAGGCAAAGGGAGGTGGGGTTTCACTTGCAGAAGTGCCAGCTTTGACTTGGCTAATCCTGAACTACGAGTACCAGAGAGAGGTAAGAACGTACATGAATCCAAGTAACAGTCTCCAACCAATACTCCACTATGGTGCCTTCCTCGACTTCCCCACGAGGAAGCACGCCATAGCACTCACACTTATCTTGGTGTGTTTTAGAAGTATCCGGTTCAAGTTATCTATGATCAAGTAAAGGTCTCCAAGTAGTCCATAACCGTGGACACGGCTATTCGAATAGTTCATTAACCCTGCAGGGGTGTACTGCTACACACACGCCTCATCAGTTACCGCCTGGGGATGGACCCTTCAAATGAGTACCGGCGAGGATGCTGCCACGACACTTCACTCACGGCACCATCTCTAGTCCTAGGGAGTCGCCTATTTGAGTTGGGACCACAATCGGAATCCGACCGATTGTTCTGATGCGGACTCAAACGTTGTGTGACCGCCATCAAGCTCAACTCGATCATGAGCACTTGATTCAACGTGCCCACAACCTACGCCAACCACTTACCTTGGTTCCACCTGCTTGAGATCGTTAAAGGGTGAACTACTTGCGACTCCTGGACAGGTCCGGGGTGAGGTACTAGGCCGAGAGGGGTCAGTGAGCCCAATGTGTGGTCGTACTCTTTGTCTTGGATAACAACACAAGAACTCGGGCCTAAGGCAGTGTTCAACGAGACAACCCACTGTGTACTCCTACACAGCCTCTCATCATTCACCTTTGTTTAGGGTAGATTCACCAACACGTTACCACCATCATTCACATGATCACTACCATCCCGAATCACATCAAAGTAGCCTCAGGTAACAACTCTAAGCATGCAATAAGCTGTAACAGTTGCAGGGGCCACATGATATCAACCAACTCCTACATCTGCTAGGATTGTGGTTTGCTTACTACTGTGACAAAATGATAGGTCATGCAAAGGAATGGGTTCAACTAGCGGTATGATGTATCATGGTGACATCCTAAACATGCATTTGCGAGAATGAGAGGGAACTGGGATTTTATAGACATGATCAAAGAGGGGGCTGCTTGCCTTGCTGACGATCACGATGTAACACTCTTCTGACGTGAGGTTGAACTCGTCTCCGAGATCAACTCTACCGAGAAGAAGCAATCACCGAAGCACTCGAAGTAAAGCACAATCAAAATAATACAATGCACAATCAATATGTAAAACAAAGCATGGCAATGTGCTGATGTGACCTATGTTTGAATTGCCACATTTTAATTGAAGTTGATTTGAAAAGGAAATTCAAATTCAAACTCCAAATGTTATTCAAATTTGGTCAACTTGCAGTTGATAATGTTTGTTCATTGTAAATCAAGGTATCATATGTGTGAAATGCTTCTGAAGTGTAAGTGATCTCCTTTGCATTTCAAAGTTTGAAGTTGGAATAGCAATTGAATTCATTTTGAATTAAATCCAATTAAATCAAATAGCAAAAGCTACTGATCCCTTTTTAAGATTAACTCCAACATAGCTGAAAGTTGGAAATTTGAATAGAGGATTTTCTCCTGATAATTTTTCATATATTATATGTTAAATTTGGAGTTAAAATGAATTTTCTATGATTTTTCAAAGTTTCAGCCATTTTCTGGAATTTTAGTGAATTTCTTTATTTCTTTTAAATGTTTTTCTGTTTACTGCGTCACTAGGACGTCAGCATGACGCAAGGGGGGGGCTGACGTGTGGGGTCCCTTTGTCAGAGTCAGTGGGGTTAAAACCCGGTTTAATTAACCATGGTTAATTAGAGGGGGGCCCCGGGCCCACCCGTCGGTGACGTGGGGGGGGGGGGGTTAGTGTGGTGGCCTGGGGCCTTCTGGGCGTCTCAGAGCGAGAGAGAAGAGAGGGGGAAAGCAGGAGGTGGCGAGGAGGTGGGGGCATGCCCGCCACGCAGCGCACGGCGCGGCTGCCTCTCCTTCTGTCAAGAGGAGGAAGACGACAGGGAGCTGGGTGGGCTGGCGCCTGGGCGAGGGGTAAGTCTTTCCTTCTGTTTTCTTATTTTTCTTTCTGTTCTTTGTTTTGCCCATTTAAAAAAAAGCTAGGGCATTTATAATAATCCCCAAATATTTTTATAAAACCTAGGTGACTATATAGAAGCCAACCCCAAGTTTTGGGAGTTTTTGAAATTCAAATTATTTGAATTCCAATTCAAATAGGCATTTGATTTAATTTCCAAGCCACTATTTGAATTATTGAAAAATCTATGAGCATGGGTTTAATCCCAAATTACTTTTAAAATGATCAGACTCACTTTTAGGATTTTTCAATACATCCAAAAGAATTTTGGAAAAATATTTATTTCTGGCCTTTTTATTTAATTCATTTAGGGCTTTTCTTTTCCCCATTTCCTTTTCTTTTGCGATTTTTTTCAAGATGCAAAAATGCAAGCTAGGTTAAACACAAACCTACGTTGGAGTTCTGACACTACCTTCACGTGGGATAAGGAGTTATGGGCTCCCCTGCGTCGTAGTTTGTCCGAAAGCTCTTCAGACGTCAGCAGTACCGCGACCTGCGCTGGGAAGTGGTGTCTTCTTCGTCCGGACCGTGTGTTTTTGGATTTGCTTTTGCTTCACCGGCCAGCCACGCACCATGCAGGAGCGTGAAGGGTGAGGGTTCCTAGACCCCTGATCGCATAGGATATAGTCCGGAGGATGGCCTATCTGTTGAGCCTAGGATGGGCTGCGTCGTGTCGGATAGCTTTGGTGGAGCGTTCCCTAACAAGGTTCCCGCCACCCTGGAGATCCAAGCGTGCAGGCTGAACAGTAGTGCACCCCTGCAGGGAGTTTAATCTATTCGAATAGCCGTGTCCACGGTAACAGAACGCTTTATGCTGAAGCTGGATCTTACCACTACAAACTACTACTATTAAATTGTATGGTTCCGGGTCTTCTTCCTCGCATGGAGTCGAGGAAGGGAACTCAGAGGCATTATTATTATTAATCATTACAACTTACTATTATACAATGCTGCAGCAACTTCTGCTCCATTGTTATTACATTCATGCTATTGAACTGTTGGTTGTTTCTCTTCTCATGCTGCAAGACACGTCAGAAGATGCTAGTCTTCGATAGGCCTAGCTTCTTACCCTTACTCTGATTTCTACCTGGCAGTCCACTATATACAGCCTCCCCTTTCCATTTGATACAAATGCATAAATGCTTAGTAGCGGACGTAAGACTCGCCGGTATGCTAGATACTCACCCTTGCTTTATTTCCCCCTTTTTGTGTTGCCTGATCGGCCGCTGCAGTCGACGTTGGCGCCTTGGAGTCCAGGAGCAGGAGATCCCCGATGCCGACCACCGCAACATGAAGATCCCCGATGCCTTCTACGACGTCGAGTTCCCCGTTGACCAGGAGTAGTTTGGAGGTTCCCAGGCAGGAGGCCTCGCCTTGTCGATCTGTTGTTATTTGTGCTAGCCTTCTTAAGGTAACCTTGTATTCTTGTGTCTGTACTCAGATACTTTTGCTTCCGCTAACTTTGTGCTTTTGAGCTGTTGAATTCGAGCCCTCGTGGCCCCTGGCTTGTATTAAACAACTTGTATTATTTTATTTGTAGAGTTGTGTTGTGATATCTCACCGTGAGTCCCTAATCTCGATCGTGTACCTTGCGTGTATGATTACAGTGCATGGTCTGATTTTGGGGGCGTCACACAGTGCTGCCGTCGAAACAGGTCCAGTCATTGCGCGCATGTTGGACATGGACATGAACTCCGGATCCGACTCCGACTATGCCGACGATGTGCGCCCCATCGCTTAGCGTCAGCGCGAAACCCCGACCTGCCGCTCCGGGCAGCTTAACGATCTGGAGTGCATGCCCCAGCTGGAGGAGTGCACACCGCCGTAGCCCATCAAGGTTACCATCAGTGCGTCTGGGCGCCTTCGCCGCAGTGCCCGACTTCGACTCCGACTAGGGAATTAATTTAGTCTCTTTTTAGTTTCGTATGGCTTGACAAGGAACTTTTAGTGATCTATTTTGGGTGTAATAGTGGAAAACCTTGCATTATATGCGGGGAGAATGAAATTATCTAAGATGAAATTAAGTAAACGTACATGGATCTAATTGAATAGCCTTTGGTGATGAGTTCCGTCGTACTAACACCGACAAGTGGATGGGAACAACCGTTTGCCACGCGTCGTCACCTCCACTTCTCTCGCCGGCAGACTAGCTTCCTCATCACAGCACGCTTGTCGCGGCAGCCAATCCATGGGATCCGCAAGGATTTTCGAAGTTTTGTTATTTCCTCCCGCGCGCTTCAGCGTAGCCTTCCTGCGCAAGCGCCCACCAGGGAAAATATCGATCCCCAATCCGAGCTCTAGCTCTACAAATAAAGCTCGCCATGGCAAGAGGCGACGACAACACACAAACACACGCTCATCCTTTAGTTCGCCACCACTACCACCACACCCTTCACCTCATCACCTATAGCTCGCCACCCCCTCCACCACAGCCATTGCATAAGGACCGCGCCTGGATGGAGGTGGAGGACGGAGGAGTGGACGTGTCCAGCGCACTGCTGGCCGGCATTGTGTTGGGCGCACAACACGCCACTCCCGAGGACAATGACCCAAGTTCAATCGCATGATGAAGATGGCCATAGCCAAGTCGCTCGAGGATTGGTGCTTTGACGCGGACCTCCGTGACCTAGACTAGCGCGAGATCCAACTTGGGTTGGCGCAGTCCGTCTCTTTTGTCAAGGCCCTCGCCGTGAATAGGGATCGACAATGATTGGTACTGCGCGAATGGGAGAGGCTTGATCGTATGAGGCTTTGGGAGGAGGAGGAGGAGGAGGAGGAGGAGTGCACCCGAAGGCGCCGCCGCAGGCTCGTGTACGACTTCGAGCCAGAGGATAAAAGAGATGCGGAGGCCATGGCGGCAGACTAGGAAATGTCGTCGTCCGAGTCAGCAGCACCGTCGCGCGGGCAGGGAGCGCATGCGCGTGCCTTGGCCACCGCATTCGGGCCCGATATGGAGATCGTTGACCTGAAAAACTCATCCTCCGCCAGTGGCATCTACTGACAGCACGCAGGGAGGATCTGCGATGGTAAAACTTTGACGCCCGACAATCGAGTACAAGCTCGGTCCCGCTATATGGATGCACGCCGAATAACTAAAGGGTAGTAGCTATATTATGCAATTCATAATTATCTAGATGTGTGTGTAATAGTGAATTGTTTGTAAATTATTTCTTTTGAGCATGATTGGTGATATTTAATGTATGGTTGGACCTATGTTGATTTCCCTATATATATGTGTGTGTGTGTGTATATTTTGATGGCAAATGAAGTTTCCTTCTGGTCATGTATGATTCTGAATTGTGATGCTGATGGTGATCAACCAGTCATGGGATCGTGGAATTTCAATGTAGTTATGTTTTCAATCTGAAGATCTAAATTAATTAGAACAAAAATTTCGGTAACACGGTAAAGCACACGGTTCGTGTTCTACAACCATTTGCTTAACCTATACCCTGCAGAATTCGCCGTTGCGTTCTGATTGGCCAGAACGCAGCACCACGGATCGCACGCCCTGCACCGTCCCATGCGCACGGATCAAATGGTCTCCAATGAACCAACATCATGCTGTTGCAGTTCCGGTGGATATTGTATTTAAGTCTTTTTCCGGCTTGTAAGTGAAAAAAAAGTTTAAAAATACCAAAATAACAAGGAATGCGTCCAAATTCGAAGGCATATCACGTATAGATGTGTGGCAGTTGTGAAAAAAGTCAACCACAATCGACGAAGTAACAATACAATCTACTTGTAACCCGAACATTTCACCACTTGTTCCATACATATCGAAACAATGGTCCTTCATGTGAGATTCCCCCGTTTGCAAGGCGATCGCATGATAGACTTTCTCAAAATGTCTGAAAATTTTACCACATCGTAGTTTTACCTCCTCACGGCGCCACGCAAATTCTCGTGTATTTCCGAGTGATTCTCAATTTTATTTTTATTTTTTAATTTAGAACCCACCGAACTCAACGTTTCACGATCGAAAGACGTGACCGAGGTGCAGCAAGTTCACTCTAATCCCACATTGTGTGCCGCAAGTTAACGCGAGAGAACATACATGATATTTCAGCACACATTTGGTAAAATTTCGTTGCACTCATAGTTCAAATGCAAATAAATTCATATCGAGTGCACATGAAACTGACTTATCGCCATATATCAAACGGAAGATGAAAATGACAAAAAAATCATAGATCCAGTGTCAAATAAACCCATGGCAACTGTCTAATCTAAACTTAATTACTTACATGTATCAAACACGTCCCGTTAGATGACAAAATTTTGGTGACACAGTAAAGCACACAGTTCGTGTTCTACAACCATTTTCTTAACCTCTACCCTGCGGAATTCGCCGTTGCGTTCTGATTGGCCAGAACGCAGCACCACAGATCGCACGCCCTGCACCGTCCAATGTGCACGGATCGAACGGTCGCCAATGAACCAACATCATGCTGCTCCAGTTCCGATGGATATTGTATTTAAGTCTTTTTTCCGGCTTGTAAGTGCAAAAAAAGTTTTAAAATACCAAATAACAAGGAATGCGAAAAAATTTGAAGACATATCACGTATAGACGCATGGCAGCTATGAAAAAAAATCAACCACAATGGAAGAAGTAACGATACAATCTACTTGTAACCCAAACATTTCACCACTTGTTCCATACATATCGAAACCACAGCCCTTCATGTGAGATACCCCTGTTTGCAAGGCGATCGCATGATAGCGTTTGTCAAAATTTCTGAAATGTTTACCAAATCATAGTTTTACCTTCTCACGGCGCCACGCAAAGTCTCATGTATTTCCGAGTGATTCTCCATTTTTTTATTTTTTGTAATTTAAATACCACCGAACTCAATGTTTCACGGTCGAAAGACGTGAACGAGGTGCAACAATTTCACTCCAATCCCACGTTGTGTGCTGCAAGTTAACCCGAGAGCACATACATGATATTTCAGCACATTTGGTCAAATTTCGTTGCACTCATAGTTTTTTCTTAACTAAGAACTGTAAGGCAGAGTGCCCCAAAGCATTTTATTGAATTAAAAAGGGATATTTACAAATGTACAATCTGGTCTACCAAGAGTATAAACCAGTAGAGGAAACAAAAGAAACAATATGAAATATGTACATTTAACACTAGTAGGAAATAGGCTATAGCCGCCAGATCATTGCTGGCGGACACATAAAGTTGTAAGCCAGTGCTACTATCTCTGGCGTACAGAGTAGTGCGAACGCCAGGGCAACAATAGGAATCGCTGGCATACAGAATAAAGTGCACGCCAGAGGCACAGCTTGCCCCGGGCTAGGCATCGGATCTAAGTTCCACTGGCGTACAAATGTTTTGGCCGCCAGCGCTATTGATGTTTCCGCTGGCGTACAATTCAGCATGTACGCCAGAGGGAGTTTGGCCCGAAATATTTTAATATGGAGATGTTTTTTACTTGCGGGCTCCATGAGCCGTACGCTAGCGGTAATCTTGTTTCCTATGGCGGACAGAAGTTTTGTACGCCAGAGGTATCCTGTGCAATTATTGGTCTCGGGCTACCTCCAAGTCCCTCCATTATTGCACCTCCAATCTTGCTCTTCTCACTAGCTCAAAGTTCCTCCCCTTATCATTTCAATCCCCCCATCTCTACCACTCTTTGTAACCAATTAAAACTAGTTTAGGTGATAGATCTAACTCCATTACCTTTCTCATTTCCTCTCTACCAAAAGAAATGTCCACAAAATAACCAAATTTAGCTCCTTTTGGTGTAGATCCAAATATATCATCTCCTAGGTCTAGCTAGATCTATCTACATCTCTTTTCGTCTCCTACATTGTCTCTTAAGGTGAGAGAGCAACATATATGTGCTATTCTTGTATTGTGCCCGGATATGTGATGATCCATATATATATATGTGCTATTCTCTCTTGATGATAATGATGCATGCATATATGAGATGATGAAATTTTGCCGGATATGTGATGATGCATATATATGTGCTATATATTCTTGATGATGATGCATGCATGCATATATGAGATGATGAAATTTTGCCGGATATGTGATGATGCATATATTTTCTATTCTTATTGTGCAGGAAATGATGTCAATATTTTGCCGGAATGTTGATTCATTTCCGTTTCGGCAAATTTTGGCACTCTCTTAGTCCTATTTTGTAGGAAGGTCATGCCGAAATTTTTAATGAAAAATGATTGTTTTACTTGTCTTGTGGTTCTATCACGTGCAGGCGATCGATATGGCGCCCGGCCATATGATTGAACGTGTCGTGAACAAATATTTGAGATACGCTACAGACGACATGATACAAAATAATCGGAGGGAGATAAGATGTCCGTGTCGCAAATGCAAAAAAGTTTACTTGCTGAACCCCTCTTCGGGAGAATTGCTGGAGCATCTTCTCATACATGGTTTCATGGATGGCCACACTCAGTGGCTTGATGAAGATGATGATGATGAAGTCCATGATGGTACGGTGGTTCATGATCAGCATGACAATAATAACGATCACGGGCAAGAAGAAGAAGAGCCGCCTAATGATCCTCAAGCACATGATGTTGGAGATCTAGAAGATGCTGAACAAAACATAGCCGAAGACGATGACATGCAAACACTGCTAGCTTCAGCCGTGCGGGACCCTCATCACAAAGAGCTGCTTCTAAAGAAGACGACTAACTGCAGATCTTCTAGTATAGAGCAAGCTAAGTTGGCACAACTGGAGGTAGATTCGAATACTCCGTTGTATCCAGGTTGCGGATCGGAAGACTCTCGCTTTAAAGTAGCGCTCGATGTTCTCAAAATGAAGGAAAAACACAAATGGACTGACATAAGCGTCGATGCTAGCCTACAATACTGGCAGAGTAAGCTTTCGGAGGGCAACTCGTGTCCTACAAGTTGTGATCACGCCAAGAAAGTCGTGTGCCCCTTTGATTTGCCGCAAGAAAAATACCACGTGTGCATCAATGATTGCTACATTTAACGGAAAGAGGATGCAAACATGATCACATGTCCAGTGTGCAATGCCGCTCGATACAAGAAAGGGAAGAAAGAACCTCGGAAACTTGTGTGGTATTTTCCGCTCATTCCCCGTTTGCAGCGGTATTTCGTGGACTACAAGGAAGCCAAGCTCATGCGGTGGCACGCGGACAGAAAAAATGTAGTATTGAAAGATCCAAAATGGTGTGAAAAGGCAGTTTTGACACAACCTTCGGACGCAAGCCAGTGGAGGGCATTAGACAGCATAGATGCAAGTTTCGCGGCATATCCGAGGAACCTCAAGTTGGGTGTGAGCACTGATGGATTGAATCCATACAGCAACCAGAGCAGCACACATAGCACTTGGCCCGTGTTCGTATGGATATACAACCTCCCCCCTATTTATGCATGAAGAGTAAGTACATACACATGTGCATGCTAATTCAGGGGCCAAAACAACCTGGCAACGACATCAATCTGTATCTAAAGCTACTGAAAGATGAGCTAGACACGTTATGGGAAGGGGTGAACACATGAGACGCCATCGCAGAAGAATATTTCCCTATGAGGGTCGCCTTGCTTTGTACGGTGCACGACTATCTTGGCCACGAATATGTCGTAGGCCAGGTCCGCCACGGACATTGGGGATGTATGAGGCGCATGGATGATCCAACATTTATGCAACTTAAGAAAAATCCCGGGTCTTCAAAAACTGTCTACACGGGGCATCGAAGGTGGTTACACAAGGATGACCCGTGGAGAAGGCGTGGAGACCTTTTCAATGGTGAAGATGAGCTCTGGGGACCTGCACATAAGAGATGCGGTGAAGAAATATATGAGTTGCTGAATGATTGGGATCAGTGCCCTAAGCCAGGAAAGAAGCAAAAGGCTCCAAAAACGCTCCAGGATGTATGGAAGACGAGGTCCGTGTTTTGGGACTTGAAATACTGGTTTGTTCTCGATACGCCTCATTGCCTTGATCTAATGCATATCACGAATAATGTGTTCGAGAGTTTGTCTGTCACTCTGCTCAACATGCCGGAAAAAACCAAAGATGGGCCGAAAGCAAGAAATGACCTGATACATCTAGGTATCAGGGAAGAGCTTCACGGGGGAATTGAGTCATCGGATGAGGAGACAAACCGACACAAGGGAAAAAAGGTTAAGAAAAATGACTATCACTGCCCCCCATCCTGTTTCACTCTAAGTGAGAACGAGCTTCAACAATTAATCAAGTGCCTTCTAGGAGTCAAAACCCCTTTCGGTTACTGTGGGCTGATAAGCAGATATCTAGACCAGCAGAAACAAAGGTTCAGCGGGATGAAGTCTCATGACTGTCATGTGCGGATGACGCAGATATTTCCGGTTGCGATTCGAGGGATAATGGACAAGAACGTACGTGAAACCCTTTTCGATTTCTGTAAATTTTTCGACGTGATCTCTCGAAAGTCGATTACACGGAAGAAACTCTCAAGGTTGCAGGAAGAGATCGTTGTGATATTATGCGAACTTGAGATTTACTTTCCACCCGCATTCTTTGACATTTGTGTGCATCTGTTGGTCCATATCGTGGAAGATATCATCCACCTCGGATGGCGTTCCTGCACAACATGATGCCGTTCGAAAGTATGCATGGATTCATCAAAGGATTCGTTCTTAACAGGGCCCGTCCGGAAGGAAGCATCATTTAGGGCTATCTTACCGAAGATTTCATCTCTTTCCGCACGAATCTCCTGGGAGAAGTCGATGACCCTATTGACCTGCCCAGAAACAGACACCTTGGCAGGCTCGACGGAGTAGGCCACAAGAATGGTTGGAGGGAATTGCATGTAGACTTTGAAAAACGACGCGTGGATTTTAACAGGGCAAACTTGGTAGCTCTACGACACCTTGAAATGGTCGATCCATGGTGCAAAGAGCACGAAAACATCATTAGGAAGAAGTACACTGACCAGGGTAGGGAAAGGACAGATGTGGAAGTAATCAGAGAGCACAACTCCACTTTCTTGCGTTGGTTCAAAGAATACCTTATCGCTAATCCACCAATAGATTGTCCAGAAGGCATAATCTTATATGCTTTGTCACATGGTCCCTCACCCAACCTTGCGACGTTTCACGCATATGATATAAATGGGTTCACATTCTACACAGAAGAAAAGGATAAAAGTTTTGCTTATCAAAACTCAGGAGTAACGATGGTATCCTCAATCGGTAATGAAAAATTACGATACTACGGAAGGATTGAGGAGATATGGGAGCTTGACTACTCTGGAGAGAAGGTGTCGATGTTTCGTGTCAGATGGGCTAGGAGATCAACCGTCATGAAAGAAAACAAATACTTCACCACCATGGTTATACCCGAAGCCGGCAGCACTTCATCAAGCGTGAACTTCACTGCGCAAAATGAGCCATGGGTATTGGCTAAGCACGTGTCCCAATGCTTCTTCATAACAGACCCCTGTAGGCCTAGCTGCGTGGTCGTGGGGAGAGGAAAAAGAAACATCATAGGAATGGCCGACGAAGAAGACTTCGACATGTTCGGCGACCCAAATATCGAAGATGATGAAGATGACGACGATAAGGCAAAATACACCACAAGAAGGAGAAGAACGACGCTACCTAGTTCAGGTCATCCGTTCAAAAGAAGTAGTCACGATGTCGGGCAAAATTATGCAACTGCGACAAAAAAAGGCAAGAAAATTACCAAACGCTGAGAAAGACGCGCAATGTGTGCGAAGAAACTATGTATTGATTTCTCTTTTGTATGAGACTACAAACTTGTATCGATGAACTAATATTATCGATGACACTCTTATTATATGTACCTCTCATTTGTATATAATATATATCTTTGACTTGCAATTATTTTATTAATTCATACATTTTTTACCATTTTTATATGAATACAACCCTTTTAATAAAATAGAGAGAAAATCAAATACAAGAATTGAAGAAAAAGAAAATACAAAAAAACAAATACAAAAATGACCACTGGCGGCCAGAACTTGCGTACGCCATTGGTAGGGTCACCTCTGGCGGACACCCTCCTGTGGACCGCCAGAGAAAAAAAAGAACCACTGGCGGACGTCGATGTCTGTCCGCCAGCGATAAGTTAGGTACCTATTGGCTATGTGCCACCCCACCCCACGCACTCTCTCCACTCCTCTTTGCTTCACCTCACAACCGTAGGCGGCGACGGTGGCGCATCTCTCCATAGTGCATCTCACACCGGGGCCCCACCCACCGTCGCCCCACCCCTCCCTCCCGCACCAAGAATCTCAAGGGTCGCCGCCATCTCACCGTACTCACCCGCTCCAGGCGCGCGCCCGCCATCGTGCTAGGGTTCGTCGTCGGCGCTAGGTTTTTGGACACTGCCGTCTCCGGCCTCCACCCGCCCGCGCCCTCGTCACCTCCTCCTCGCCGGTCAGCCTCTTCGTCCCTTGCACCTCCTCCTCTGCTTCGGCTACAGAGAACCAAGGTGAGCTCTCCCATATCCTGGTAATTTATTTGTTAGTTGTTGCTAGCATTGTTAATAGCATTGTTGCTAGCATATGGCTCCAACCTTTTAAAGTAGACAGCAAAGTGCAATGGTAATTGATTTAGTTTGTTAGTTGTTAGTTGTTGCTAGTTCTTGATTTTTTATTTCCTAGTAGACAACATATGTTAGCGGTAGAAGTAGTAGTAGCATTTGTTAGTTCCTAGTAGACAACATTTGTTGATTTGCTGCTAATCAAAAAATGGCTCCAACCTTTTAAAAACATATGTTGCTGGTAATCCAACATATGGCTCTAACCTTTTAAAAACAAAGAGCAGTAGCAGTAGCAGTACTGGTACCAGTAGCACTTAGGATATTAGAAGTAGCAGTAGCACTTAGGATATTTGTTGTTAATCCAACATTTGACTTTGGAGAATTAGCAGTTGAAATAAATTTGGTATTAAAATGGAGATGAATGTACTAGGCTCAAACTAATTTGAGTGCAGCGCCATGTGAGCTTGGCAGTTGGTGTAGTTTTATTTTTTTGAAATTTTCTCTTGAGTGTAGTGAGCACAGATTATAGAGGAAGTTGGTGTAGCTTATATAAGCACACATATTTTTGAGTAGTTATTTGAAAATGCCATGAAATGCTTTTTTTCTTTCTTTCCAGAAAATGGCTTGAAGACATATCAGTATATGCATTACGCTTTCCAGAAAGTAATCAAATGAAAATGTTATTTGAAGTTGGAGTACTATATGCTTCTTTTGATGGTGCTAATATATGTTCTTATATTGTAGAAAAGCAAATCGAGCCGCTACACCGCAGCCAGGACGCCTTACCACAGCCCCGTGTGCTCCAACCTTCAAGGTGATCTCTTCAAGGCTGCTACTTGTATGTGTGCCCTTGGTATGGTCTATATGGGTTTTCTGGTGTTGTTGGGTGTGTGTGCTGCTGGGTGTGTGCTGCTGGGTGTGTTTGCTGCTGGGTGTGTGCTAATAGCTGAGTGTGTGCTGCTCGGTGTGTGCTGCTAGTTGGGTTTATCTTGTGTTGGAAGTTGTGATGTGTTATATGTGTTGCTGGTGGGTGCAGTGTGCTATATATGTGAGTTTTGTGCAGTGTGTTATATGCTCTGGTCCAGTTTGCAGGTACTATGAGGCCTTGAGATTGTCGGAATGTTGATTAACTTCCGTTCCGGAAAATTCAGGTACTCCATATGTCTTATTTTTAGCAGAGGTCATGGAAAATTTTCCGTGAATTTTGGCATGACTTATGCTAAAAATAGGACATGCTAAAAATACTAAAAATGAGAACTTTAACGAAACTTAGTGATATATTGTTCTATATATAGGTAAATGGAAATTTATAAGATATGACATGCTAAAAATAGGACATGCTAAAAATAGGACATGCTACTGTTTAAATGACCTAATATAAGATATGAACGGAACTTAGTGATATATTGTTCTATATATAGGTAAATGGAAATTTATTCGGCACTTCATGTTCTGTATATGTAGTAGCACATCGAGCTCCACCTAAGAAGTTGCTATGAATCCTTAATTTCTGAACTTCGAACTTGATGGATATATCCTCTGTGATTTTTTGTTGACTAGAGGTTGTAATTGCATCCATATCCTAGAGGCAGTAAACATGATGCATACACACATGCTACTTTTTTATAACTCATTTTGCACTAACCTATCCCACTTACTAGTAGTATTTTTAAATGGTGATAATAGATGTCAAACGAGGAAGCCGGTTGTTCTCGGGTACCTGTCGATCCTGTAGAGGATCATCCTTATTTCTCTATGCTTGCGGCTCAATAGCTTGACGATCAACATGATGAAGGCGGGGATGCAGGAAACGAGAGCACTACTAGTGGTGCCGGGGATGGAAACGAGACCACTACTAGTGGTGCCGGGGATGGCAACGCGACCACTACTAGTGGTGCCGGTGATGGCAACGCGACATCTGGTAGCGAAGCCAATCGGCAGCGTAAGGAAAGGGGCCCAAACAAGCTCCGCACCATCCCGGGAAGAATTTACGGAGGTGTACCCCGCTAGCGGTTTGCCTACACAGCCGACTCATGTTGCAAAAGGGTACGTCATCAGCATTGGATGCATCCTTCGAGAACTCGTCAACATTAATGAAGAGGACATTAGGGAAAAAAGCAAGGAACATGTGGCCACCCTCCTCATTTAGAGGCTGCACGCGCGATATAAGTTCCCGGAACCCTATGATAACCTTGATATCAAGAAAATATGGTGAACACATTCGCCCTAGGCAGGTTCAGCAAAGCCTTGTCCACTTGGAAAGGGTATGTGAGGCAGGAGCTTGATGCGGGTTACGATTTTGATAAGATCCAAAGCAACTGGTCGTCAATTTCGGAAGAGGACTTCAATGTTTTCAAGGCCAACTATGACCTACCTGCAACAAAGGCGCTTAGGAAGT
Organism: Bromus sterilis; assembly: GCA_950022295.1. Lineage (NCBI taxonomy): Eukaryota > Viridiplantae > Streptophyta > Magnoliopsida > Poales > Poaceae > Bromus > Bromus sterilis. Next base: position 215,632,165 of record OX465597.1, read on the forward strand.
GGCGGAAAGATATGCACGAGAAGAACGTAGCTCCCCACAATCTCGGAAGCCGTGGTTACCCCGGAAAGCAGCCAGTTTGGGATAAGGAGGACGCGGAAAGGAAAGGTCCGAACCCCTACCCGAAGTTTAAAAAACCGCTCGGAAATCGATTTGTGCGGGCCCGATACAAGGTAAATCCCAAAACCAAGGAGCTATGCACGAACGAGAAGGTCAGGGAGCTTGAGAAAAAAATTCGGGAGGAAGAAGAATTAGCTCAATCTCAAGGATCCTCAACCCAGCTGTCGTATGACGCCTCTTTTGAAAGGGAGCTAAACAAGGTAAAGAAATTGCCGGTGTCAGCGCCACCGCATCGTGGCCGTGTGGTCGGCGCCGGACTCAATCACAAACATTCATTTTACTACCCTGAGACCAAGGAGGCACGAAAGGAGAGGAAGAGGAACGAGGAGAAGAATGTGAGGGAAGAATTGGAGACCGTGAAAGCTGACATGCCCAACATAATCAATGCGCAAGTGACACAGACTGTCAACAACCTCATTCCTACCATGATGAAGTCGATCGCGGATTGGATCGACGGAGGCCGACAAGGGCCTTGCCCCACAATCACCTTAGGTGCCAGCAACTCGAATAATGAGCCGCATATTGTGGATATCAATACGACGGTGGCTGACAACACACCACAAGGTGTGAGGGATGAATCGTCGGCCGGCACCGCGCCTCGTAGCAGCCCTTCCATCTCTTACACGCCGGCGGCCGTCCGCGGTCCTTCGTCATTAGACGAGCTCAACGCCCTGACAGTAAACAAGCGCCGCAAAAGTCTCGACTAGTTTAATTGGAGCTTTCTTGCCCTCTCTAACGCCTTACATGTTTTCGCAGGCCGACGTGGTGGGATGCACATTGCTATTACAAGTCAACAATGAGTTGAAGGACCTGGAAAAGGCACGTATCGTGACACCACTTAACCGTGTGTTCCACACAGTGCCTATGTCCGATACCATGTTTAGGGTTACATTGGACCGGGTGTTCCCGGGTTGCACAAATTTGGATCCTCCGACTCAACCCCCCGAAACCGATAGCGAGTTGAACCTTGAACAATGCTTGTCTTGGCCAATGCTATGGCCTAAAGATCTGATTCGTCTGGACCCTTCTTTCATCACCCCAGAGAAAAACGAGGCATTTGCTGAACCTGCGGATCATCACGACGACGATGATGTTCGCGTCGAAGACTTCCTCGTTGATGACCACGACTTACCTGCTGCCAGCCAGGGTCCTCTTGATGATACACAAGTCGCCGGTTCCAGCCAGAGTCCTCCCCGCTCGACAAGGCGTTTGTTCTCTTCTCAAGGAGCACCAGAAGCAGCCCCCTTCAGCCCTCGTGATCCAGCTGGTCTCAGCCAAGACACACACCAAGAGGCGCTCCAAGATTCATTTGTGCATCCTACTAGCAAGAAGATGATGGGGCAGAAAATAGCGAAGAAACGTGCCTTTGACTGCAGCAGCCAGCCGGTGGAGGGGTGTAGGAAGCCGATCCGGGTCTAGGACAAGGTACCCATCATAAACTAGCATGATATCCATGAGTTGGGTTAACCGATGTTGTTGCCAAAATTGTTAGAAATCGTCACTTCGGATATGAGGAACCTCCATAATGCTATTCTTTATGTGGAGAAAAATCTTGCCAGAGATGACAATCCAACATACCCGCTTTACATAGGAAAGGTACCGGAGGGCTTGGGATTTGTGGATAAATACCCAGGGGACTTGTTCTTCTTGAGATTTAATGACATCTTTGACATGTTCCACATGAATGCGCTCCACCCATCCATGGTCCGCCTGACTGCGCTAAGCTTGGCTCACCAGCTCATCAAAGAGAATACCCCAAACATCGCTATAATGGACCCCTTCTACATGCAAGAACAGTTTTTGAACAACCCTAAGGGTAAGATAGCGTCAAAGAAGTACATCGAAGTTTTCTTCGTGGATCATCCTTCCAAGAACATCTTTCTTATGCCTTACTTCCCTGAGTAAGTCATTCTCGCTTGCAGCCGTAACGTGCTTTCGCTATCGTTAAACTAATCTGAGGTTGATGATCTCTTTGAACTACAAACTATTTTGTGTAGCAACCAATACGGTACCATCATCTCTCTCGAGCCGAAAGACTCGCTTTCCATATATCTCGACTCGAGGAATCATCAGAAGTACAAAAACTACAAGCTAATCAAGGATGTTCTGGATGATGCTCTCACTGGCTACTCTTATAGGGAGGGCATCATAAAAAGAAAAAACCAAAGGCGAGGAAAGTACACATTCATCCATAAAACAGACTTCGCCTGCATCAAGCAGGCGCCAGGAAGTACGAGGGAGGCCTGGTACGCCATCTATCATATGCGCGAGTACGTAAAGGATGAACAACGACTACAATATATGTCGTCTCTCGCAAAATGGTGCGGAACCTTGGCGGGTCCTCCGATGCCGAAGTAAGACAAGAGTTCGGCCGAATCCAGCAAATGATCGCGCGAACAATCTCCAGGGATGTCATACATAGCGATGGGTGTTCTTCTACAGTCATCGTCCACTACCTAACGCTGACATAGAAGCCCGCTTACATCAACATGGTGATGACAGACCATTCAACTCATTGCAAGGTTATCTCCTGTTCCCTCCGCTGAAGCCGAAGCCGAAGTCGAAGCCGAAGCCGAGCAAGAAGTGAGAGGGTGTGTTCTCTATGCATGTAGCTAGTTTTTTTTGAACAATCGATGAACATGTGTTGTAAACTTTATCTCATGTTGAACTTGCGTAATTCATATATTCTATATTTAGGGTTATAAGAATCATGTGCATACTTAACTATTTGCTCTCAAATATTTCATACATATGAACTCCTTTTACATTAAACTAAGTCTTCTCTTATAATGCATGAATGTACACACATCTTCCTTTTAACTATCTTGGTTAATATTTTTATATTTCTTTGATACTGCAGAGATGAAGAAGTGGTATGTGGTGTACGAAGGTAGCGTTCCAGGAGTCTATGAACACTGGGAAGATTGCTTCAAACAAGTCAACAAGTTCAAGGGCAAAAACTACACGAGCTACAAGAGTAAAGCGGACGCGGAAGCTCGGTACTTGAACTACCGGAAAGGGAAAGAGAGGAAGAACCACCGGATTAAGTCCAACTTCATCGTGATCCCCTCCTTGCTCATCTTCTTTACCATTCTCTTGTATGCGATTGTAGTATAGACGACGGTACATCCTTTCGAAAAACCTTGCGACCTAAACTACCAATTCCATCGAGATGTAGTTTGTGTGTGATACAATGTAGTGATGTAACTTTCAACTTGTCTATTTTTCTGTTTTTGCTCTATGTTTGCTACAATATGTGTGATCCAACTACAACTTCTCTATTTTGGTTAGTAATGTGATGTAACAATATTTGATCATTCTTGTATATTTGAACATATGAATTCTGTGTATTTGCATTGTGTTGGTAAACTTTGAAAATATTTGAGTATTTGTGTTGCTGGAATAACAAGTTTCAGCAGAAAAGTAATTCCAGAAAATATATTGCTGGCGTACATAAGAGTTTCTGCTGGCGGATAGTACCTAATCCAGAAAAACTACTGCTGGCGTACATTAGTTTGACCACTTGCGGGTTGTCGTGGACGCCAGAGCTACTGGAGGACATCGCTGGCGGGCAACCAGTTTGTACGCCAGTGGTAACAGAAGGTAGCGCTGGCGTACATCTTGTACGCCAGCGATACCTGTTACCACTGGCGTACGCCTGCCCGCCAGCAGTAGCCAAAAAGTGTACGCCAGCAGAAGGTTGTTTCCTACTAGTAAGGTGGCAAAAAATCTATCCATCTAATGAGTTCCTCTTTAAACCTTGGCTTGATCCTGTGAGACAGCAAGGTGACATCATGGATAAACCCTCTCTTCCACTTAGCAAAGGATTTCCTTTCATGTTTGAACACTTTGGCATTTCTGACAATCCATATGTTCCACCAGGTTAGAAATACCACCTTAGTGAAAAAAGACTTATTGAAGGATCCTCTGGCCTGGTTGGTGATATGCACCATGTCACTCCCTGAGGACCATTCAATCTGTAAGTAGTTCCAGATTCTGCAGCTGAAGTTGCACTAGAAGAACAAGTGGGTTCTATTCTCCAGAGTGTCAGCATCAGAGAGGACACATTCAAGGACATCTTCAATTCTCAAGTGACGCCTCTGAAGCATGCCAATGGTGTTAATCCTGTCCATAATAACCAGCCAGGCAAAAACTTTGATCTTGAGAGTGCAGCAACTTCTCCAAACCCATTTCAACAATGGATTAGCTTGGATTGGAGAGTGTACAAGATTATAGTATTTCTTAGCTGTATATTCACCCTTAGATCCCTCTCTCCATGATCATAAATCACTGGAACCAGTGAAGCTGTATCCTTCCATCATTGTCTGGACCTAAGCCATCTCCTCATAAGCCTGCAGGGAGAGGCGCAGGTGGAACAATGATGTTATATCCTCTGTGTTATTAAACTCCTCCAGAGAGAGATAGAGGTATTTAGGAAAGGAGAACAAATGCTTAAATCTGTACTGCATAGTGGTCTTGGATCCTCCCAATTGCTAGTTATCAGACCAAAGAAGCACATTATCTCCAGTTCCAGCATGCCATGAATTTGTCCATTGGCTTGCATACATCTTTCCACCAAAAAGACCCACATTCAGCAGTAGAATGAGGGAGCCTATTAAAGAAACAGGAGTTCCACATCAAGTGTACCCAAGGCACATCAATCTTGTTATCACTACTAGAAAAAGGGCTCTAATGGCACACCTAATTTGGCTACTAATGGCACACTTAAGGTGCGCCATTACTTGCACGCCATTAGTAAGTGATAGTAGTGGCGCACATTCGGTGCGCCATTACTATCCTGGATACTAATGGTGCACCTTGAGTGCGCCATTGCTAATGCCAGTGCTGCGCTGCTGTTGTTACTGCTACCACCACATGTGTCTATTGTGATCTGACTTACTAATGGCACACTTTTAGGAAGTGCGCCATTGTTGTGTTTCTGTACATGCGCCACTGATATACTCTATGTGCGCCATTACTATGAATATTAGGATTTTTTTTATTTTTCTTTTCTGTATTTGCACAGGTTACAAACATATATAAACAACATATTTATAAACAACACAGATTTATCGAATACAATAGAAGCTTAGTCTCCGAATACAACGGAAGATTAGTCTCTGATTACAAATCATCATATTAGTCTCCGAATTCAAAATACCGAACAAAATTAGAACATTACATGTCTCGAGTAGCGAGTTTGTCTTCACATTACAAGTCGATATCTAAACTACCATGACATTGAAGAAGAGGGTGGCGGTCACGATGAGCATCATCGTGACCAAAGTGATCTTCATCCGGTTCCTCCTCCGCTCCCTCCTCTCCCCCGCTAGATAGCGCGCGTATCTAGCTTCCGCCTCCGCCCTTGTGGGGTACCCTTTGTAACTGTTACCGCTAAAACGGTGAACCTGTCTCCGACAATCCTCCCAGTCGTCGTAGACTCCGGGAATCCTACCAATGTACATGACATACGACGACATCTGCTTTATGCACTGGACAAACAAAACGTTAAGAGCAACTTACAGATAATATTTAAGCAGTACATACTTATACAACAAAATTAAGGACCAAAGGAAGAGAAAAGCAACACACGTTAATAGCACACGGTTCATGGTCGCAGTAATAAATAGCATCGATCACATATAAGTTGAATGGCGACTGTTTAAACTAAGGAGACATACGTACATACAAGTTCATAAAAGTTTATGCAACACACGAGCTCTCGTCGATAGTCTGAAACTACATAGCTAGGCGCACGAGCATCAAGACTTTTTCCTCCGCTCACGGGCCGGAGCGTTGGTGAATCCACCGTCTTTCGTGATGGTCATGAATGAGCGATCGCCGTAAGCCTGCAATCTTAGCATTGTATCTATTTCAATGTTGGACAGTTGATTGTTGAGGTAGAACTCCCCCGTGTTATGAAGGAGATCTTCAGAGATAATTCCTGCCAAGTCCGATTGGATGCGAAAGAATTCTTGTCTGAGGTCGGCGTCTTGGATTTCTGACAAGCGTTCGGCCCAGTGCTTGAGATGAGATGGCAGCGTAAGCGGCTGCTGGTCCTGTACGAACACCCGCATGTGATGCAAGGCGTAGTAGGCATCCTTCTGACCGCCGGGCGGTTGCTTGACGCAGGCGAACTTTGTTACGTGAGTGAACACGTGCGCGCCACACCTAACAACTTCCTTCTTGAAGGTGACTCCAGATTTGGAGTAGCGCGAGAGAGCCTCATCGAGAAATTTCTAGATATTTGTGTATTCTTTGTTCGACTCACGGTCCGGGTCGAAATACGTGGCCATGTAGCATTTCGGGCTTAGAGCAATGAGTGTGCACTTTGTTTCGTCACTGCACACAACACAGATGTTAGGAGGAAAAGAACGACCGAAATGTAAGAAACCTCATGTACGTTACGGGGACGTGAGGGGATGACTTGGGAAAGTAAGGCACGAGGAAGTTGTCCTTATCCTTGTTCGCCAGAATGACGTCTTGGAGGTAATCACTAGCGAGTCGCCGGTCCCCGGGGCTGGTCACGAGCTTGGCACGCATGTAGAAGGGGTCGACTATAACGATGTTCGGGGTCTTGTCTCTAATGATCCGCATCTGCATACTGAGCGCAAATAGCCGAACGAATGTGTAGTGCATCGGAAAAAGGTGAAACATAGCGAAGATGTCATCAAACCGCAGGAAGATCACACGCCCGATGTCGCAAGAAACAAAGCCCTTTCCCTCTGGCACCTTGGCTGTGAAAACCAGGTATGCCACATAATTATCTCTGAGACGCCTAGTCTCTGTATTCAGAACAATGTCATGCAGATTCTTCATAGCACCGGTTGCAGCATCGAGCATTGCAGCAGATAGCATCCGCCTACCCGCCACATGCACCCTCGACATGATTCCGTCGGGTCTTGGTGGCCCATCTTGTGCATGGATCGTCGGTGCCGTCTGGATCGCAGTAGTGTGACCCTTCTTCCTTCTTCCCTATCCCTTTTTTGGATTCTCATGTAATGGGACCTTTACCTTCTCAGAGACCGCCTTCCTGAGTGTGTTGGGGCTAATAATATTTCGCGCCTCGGCCGTCTCAGCCTCGGTGAAGGCGGCAGCTAGAGGCGTCTCCTGAGAACTGAACAGTCGACGCTTATTGTTGCAATTTATATCCGTGCTACGAGATGGGCGGTGAGAATTGTTTGCACCAAGGTTGGGTTCTTGAGAAGCAGGAGGGAAAATCTCGTCCATCTCGCACTCACCATGTTCCTCGAAGAACTCATCAACACGGGCAAGTAGTGTTTTCGTGTTCGTGTTGCTCTGATCTTGTGCCACATCCATGTCTGTGGGGTGGCGGCCCGGAGAAGCTGACGACATTGCAGCGGTCTTGCCATGGCTTGGTTCCTTCACGACTGGTGACGAGGGGGTAACCCCACGAATCCTGCGTATGAGGCTACCCGGTGCGTATGAAGACAGAAGGCCCGTTAGGAAGCCAGGACAGGCCCACGACTGGCCCAACCAAGCATCGACGTAGGAGTCCGCGACTAGTATGGAAGGCAAAACTTGGCATACAAGGCAAGACTAGAACTAGGAAACTATCTTTGTAACCTAGTACGGGCTCCCCGAGACCTAGCCTAGTATATAAAGGATGGGAGGGGAGACGTCAAGATCAATCCAATACGCATTTACTCTCCTGGTCTTTCGAGAACTGGCCTAGCCTCCACTGTAATCGCCCCCTCACACAATAATATCGAGCAGGAAGAGCTTCTCCTGTTAGCCGAAGAGTATCGTCCATCCTGGGCCTTCTCTATGACTAACGCAGCGTCCCTAGCCATGGGATTTGCCGGGGCTGATCCCCATCAATTGGCGCCGTCTGTGGGAACTACACAGGTTGGAATCGCGATCTCGGCGGCCTCATCACCAGCAACCAGCAAAGCAGCGACTTCGACAACACTCATCGACTCCACGACTCGAGCAGACTCCGATCTGTTCGGGTCCCTCGGTTTCATGACTCACCTTCCGGCCTTTCGGCCGACCATCGCCGATCTGCGCGCCTGTGTCAACCTGACCTTTGGAGCGTACCAGATCTACATCAACCATTGGGGAGTTCTCCGCCTCACGGACAGCACTCGAACACCCGCACCAACAGATCCTACATCAGCAATCGAAGCAGCACCCGCCCGCGTGGCGACTCCGCGAGTCAGCCACGACTCCCAGCCCGACTACGCGAGTGGCCCATGGAAGAAGCGCAACATGCGCGCAAGCAAGTCGACAGTCAAGAAAATATCCCAAGTGTTCATGGCAGACGTTCACGAGCCAACCGCAGACGACAAAAACCAAGACGACGACCCGAGCAGTCACCGGTACGCTCTCTCGAACAGTACAAAATAGCGATCCCAACAACACCGGCAAGGTCACCGTCACACTTGGAGAACCAGGAACCATACCAAAGAAAGTATACAAAGGAGTAGAGCTTAGCAATCACAGGAACGACGAGCCAGAAAGCAGCAAGCACCAAACCCCAGGCATGGCGAAAGAGTACCATCACGTAGAAAAAATCTACCTGTCCAAAGAAGCAATCGCCAGAGTAAGAGACGCAGTGAAACGCGGCAAACTACTCCCGAAGAACGCAACACGAGACGAGCTCAGAGCATACAACAAGCTGGCGAGTGACGTCACCAAGAGAACAAGACAACAACGCTTAGAATTAGAGAAGCAAGGAAAAAACCGACATTGACCCGAGGACCAACCGCAGGCCATCTCCCAGGAGCGACTCCTCTGACTACGACTCCCCCCGTCTGAGCCAGATCCAGATTCAGCAATCTAAAACGCACGGACAGGAATAAGGTGGCCCGCAAGCTAGATGACGACTTCAAGCTAGAAGAGGAGGATTACGAGGAAGAACAATTCACGCCAGCCGAAGCCCTTATAACTTCCCAAGAGTACCTATCTCTTGCTCAGAAAGGCAAGAAGGGCATATTGGATCGCAACACGACGATGGAACTCAAAATAATGAAAGACGCCATCACCGCCTCAGCCCCCAAAAAATCAGGCACAAGACGAGTCCCCCACGAGCAGACCCCGGACAGGGACCCCAGTTCACCCGAAGACGACAGCAGCGACGACTGGCGCAAGCACCCAAACAAAAAAAAACCACGACAGCAACAACAACGGCAACAGACGCAATAGCAATCGGCGAGACGCACGCGACGACATAACACAAAACAAGGTCAACCGCGGAATACGAAGGCGAGCAGCCCGCGAAGAATACTCGGACGAGAAAGCTTCCGACGAGGACATAGAACCATGCGGAGCACTGTGCTTCACGCAATCCATACGTGAAATAAGGATGCCGAAAGGCTTCGAGCTAAACTCCACAACACACAAGTACGACGGGCTAGAAGAGCCAGAAGCATGGCTCGACGACTACTTGACAGCCGTCAAATTCCAGCGTGGAACCAATATCACAGCAATGCAGTACGTACAACTCATGCTCGAAAGCTCGGCTCGACACTGGCTAAAAAACCTACCGTGAGGATCAATCAGTTCCTGGAAGCAGTTCCCCATCGCCTTCATCGAGAACTTCAAGTCCACCTAGAAACGACCGGCATCACTCGAGGAGCTGAGGGCTTGCAAACAAGGATCCAGAGAATCCCTACGAGCATACATCCAGCGATGGACCATACTCAAAAACTCAGCCGAGGACATTGCAGACGATAGAGCAATCGACGCATTCAGGAGAGGCTTGCAACGCATCGACTTTAAAGAGAAACTCGGGAAAATGAAGGTCTGAACGCTCGCACGACTGCTAGAGCAAGCCCACAGCTGGGCAGACGGATAAGACTCCGTATGGAATGAATCAGAGATCCAGACAGCGCGCTCAGAATGTGACTACGACTACCACACCGGCGACAAAGGATTCTACAGAAGAAGAAAACGCCCAAGGCGTAACTTCTACGACGACAGAGGACCCGATATGCTCGCGGTCGGCTTCCCGGACGACAGAGAAGGAAGACACCGCGACGACAAAAGAATGAAGCACAGGGACAACCAAAAAGAAGCACCCCAAGCTCAAAAACGGGATTGGAGAACAAGGCAGCCGCGAGATGACGCCCGAGCGTATCGCTCGGCCAAAGAACAGCTCGATGGACCATGTACACTGCACGGGTTCAGAAACGAACGTGGAGATCTCAGATCAGGACACACCCTTATAAACTGCAGGCGCTTCATCGAGCTCTCAGACGAAAAAAGCCGATCTACAACATCACCAGCACAACCTCTCGCAAGCGTGGCAGTCGGGACGATCGCCCACAACGCACCACCAGCCCGTGCAATATCAGCATGGCAAGTGGCAGTAATCCAAGTACGAAGTACAACACCCGAAGAAGAAGAAAAGTACCCAGAAGCGCATGGCCGGATCTACATGATACAAGAAGGAAGACCGTCAAACAGGCAGCAGAAGCAGGTCACCAAACTAGTTTTCCTCGCAGTGTCCTCGCACCCTGCTGTCCCAGAATACTTGCATGGGTCAGAGACTGAAATTACCTTCTCTCGAGAAGACCACCCGCCAGCTATCCCGCATCCAAGACACGCCGCATTAGTACTCGAAGAAAGAATCGGAAACTACGACATGTCACGAGTCTTCATGGACGGCGGCAGTGGAATCAACATCATATTCACCAGAACCCTGGAAGAAATGTTCATCCAAAACTTAGCGCTGAAAACTTCAGGCACAACGTTTCATGGAATCGTTCCAGGGAAAGAAGTCTACCCCCTCGGAAAAATAAGTCTCGAGGTGGTTTTTGGCAGCACGAGCAACTTCCGCAAAGAAACATTGGATTTCGAAGTGGTCAACTGAAAATCACAATAACATGCCATCCTAGGACGCCCAGCCTTCGCGCGTTTCATGGAAGTGCCACACCACGCCTACCTCAAGACGAAAATTCCAGGCCCGCGAGGAGTGATCACAGTCAGCGGCAGCTTCGTCAGATCCGACCGCTACGACAAAGAGTTCCATAAGATATCAGAAACCTTCGGAGCACACCAAGCCAGCAGAGCCACAGCATCAGAAGAAGAGGCCCTACCATAGAAGAAAAAGGGAGTAACCAGAGGACCTACAAGGTTTCGCACACCAAGAACCCATACCAGTCCACCACAACAATCTACCACTCTTAGGGATAACAAGCCATCGATCCAAATAAAAAGGGCTGTCTTCAAACAACCCCCCATCGTGTAAGAAACAAAAGGAAAAATATTGAAAATATTCTTCCAAGAAATTCTTTTTGCTCATTGACACTCGTGGGATCGCCGCAACAGCCACCCCCCGAGGCATTATTCGCTTACGCGACTCTAAAAAATTGGTACTCGGGGGCTCGCCGCAGCAGCCACCCCCCGAGGCGTTCTTCGCTTACGCGACTCTAAAATTTTGGCACTCGGGGGCTCGCCGCAGCAGCCACCCCCGAGGCGTTCTTCGCTTACACGACCCTAAAAAATGGCACTCGGGGGCTCGCCGCAGCAGCCACCCCCCGATGTGTTCTTCGCTTACGCGACTCTAAGAAAAATTGGCACTCGGGGGCTCGCCAAAGCAGCCACCCCCCGAGGCGTTCTTCGCTAACGCGACCCTAAAAAATTGGCACTCGGGGGCTCGCCGCAGTAGCCACCCCCCGAGGCGCTCTTCGCTTACGCGACTCTAAAAATAACACGAGGAGACCCCTCGCCCAAAAACTCAGCAGCCGACAAGACAAACCTATACCACACAAGATTGACTTACAACAGATGAACAAAGTAAAGCAAAAGGGAACACCAACACACGTTGTTCAGCAAAGGAACCAGCGCGAAGCGAAGAATAATCCCCAAGCTCTGACTTTACTTTGCAAAGAGCACCCAACCGACGGTCATCCTCGACCACCCACTTCACAACTTCATTTGCAGGCTTGTCCGCCACGGTGTAATGGTCGTCCATGGGCTAAGCTCGACCACCAGGAGGACCTCGAGCTGCTAGCATAATGTCCACCCCGGCCAATGACTATGGACAAAGGCAAAAGCACAACGAGCCCCTGCATAAATCTGGTGATTAACTACACGCCGAAGATCCGCAGGATGGGAGAACACCCGACAAAGCTTCTCGAGGGAAGAGGGTACATGATCCAAATGGTAAAACTCAGCAAAAATCATGTTAAACATTCCGCAACCGTACTCAAGAGCACGCGGCACCCTCTCAACCCGCATCCGCAGAATGGCGAACACCTGAGCACGCGCCCTATCCATCCAGAAAGGATTGTTCGCCTGCACAACCGGGTCCTCCAGCCGCAACAACTCCGATTGAACGGCCTCCTCCTCCTCGCGAGAACGCCCAGCAAGCACTTCGCAAGGAAGAACAAAAAGATCAGCCGCAAGCGTATGGAAAAGAACTCGCGTAGTCGAGCGGTCGAAGAGAGACAAACTCACCCTTCAGAAGATCAGACAACTTTACCATCCAAGCCGCCAAGCCATCCAAGGCGGCTTCAGCACGTTCACGTTTTGAGTGATGGACCGCAACATCACCTTTCAGTCGAACGATCTCACGCTCGGCCTCTTTTAGCCTAAAGCAAACAGACTCGTAAGCACCCTCGCGAGCATCCTCCTTCAGCAAATTCCAAGCCCGAGAGACGCCCGGGATGGCCTACCGCAAAGAGAAAAAAGTCAAAGGAAACAAGACAAGAAACAGCAAAAAAGCAAAGCAGGTCCATGAATTAAAAAAGATCCACTGTCCCGCAGGAGGCACATTACAGCTGAAGTTTTCAAAGACAAAAACAAGTTCACCCTACTCCTCGGCTGAAGAATTGTTCGCAGCCTCTACAACCAGCTGCAGCTGGCGAGCCAGCCGAGTGGCTCGAGCACTCTGCTCGTCCGTATAAGCAGGTAAACTATCCACCATGGAATCCTCAATGGGAACACCATGCCCCAGAAGAACAACAATAGACGTGGCAAGCCCACTCTACACGTTCTCGCGAACCAAGCCCTCCAGCTGATTACCATCCGGACCGAAGGAAGAAACCAGAGAATCAAGACCCTCAGGGCGTTGCTCCTCATCTAGGAACATATGCTCATGAAGAAGCTTCAGGAGAGTCGGAGCCCGAGCACAGACATCCCCAACAGCTACAGCAGCGCCCGAAACAACATCTACAGCACCACGGAGAGCACCCGAACCTGCAGCAGCTACCTCCACCGCCCCAATATACAGAACCTGGAAGAAGGAAAAAAAATTAAATATCCAGCAATCTCAGAGACAAACAAACCCCATTAAACGGATGACTGGAAGAGTCCACTAACCAGTTAAAGAGCCCGTCAAGTCTTGTAGGCGCTCGCACAGCCTTCTCGACCTGGAGAAACTGCTCCTCCACCTGCCGCAACCATTCGAGCTCGCCATGCTGCGCCTGCAGCTCCTTTTCTTTGGAATTTAGAGCAGCCCGAAGCTTGGCAAGCTCCTTCTTTGCAGCCTCTGTCCTCTTGTCAGCACCCTTCTTGCGGCCTACGGAACAGACACCAATCAGACAAAATCAACTAGCAAAAGAAACAAAGACCAAGAATCAGGATCTCACGTCTCATAACAATTAAGCTCCCCTGGACCGAGTCATGAGCACGTCGCCACCGATCAGTTTCAGTCATCACATGTTCGCACATCCAGAACAAAGGCTGAATTCAAGTAAATGCACCAGTCAAAGCATAGGAAAGAAGAAAATCAAACTCATGACTACAACCAATCACAAATGATTGCTTGTAGCCTCGGGGGCTACTCCCATTGGGAGCACTGCCGTGCTCCCAATATGCATAAGATCGACAAAAGGAAGCCCAAATCAAAGACTACAACCACTCACAAGTGGCTGCTTGCAGCCTCGGGGGCTACTATATCAAAACACAGAAGGACAAAAGAAATCTCATACCTGCTCCGCCATGTGATCAAAGAGCTTCGCTTTATCTTCAGTAGAAAGATCCCGACTCTCCAAGCAGTGCTCCTAAGGGATCACTGATTTAACATCCGGAGGTCAGTCCCCTTCAGGAGCCGCAACAGCCGCAACAGACGCCCTAGACGGAACATTCGCAGAAGTTCCCTCCGCGCCTACAGTCACAGGAGTCGTCCCCGCACCCGAAGCCACAGCAGTAGAAGAACCAGCCAGCCGATCAGATGCCGCACCCGAATCAGTCGAAGGAGCACCAACAGCACCAGCACTTGCAGAGGAAGCAGCCGGAGAAGGAGAAGTCCTACAAACAACTTATCTTCAGAACACTAGTCAAAGCAATGAACACTAGAGCGATAAAGTGGAAAGTTATACTAACCAAGCAGGCGCAGCGCCCGGACGCAGCAATATACCAAACTTGCGTTTCTTCGGGGCAGCTGAGGGAGGAACGGCATAGCAGGCTGCATGACCGTTGGCAAGTCATCACCGTTACCCGCCGCATCACGACCACTCGCACTCAAAGGGCGAGTGCGTTTGACTCGAAGAGGACTCGAATCCCCAGATTCATCCGCAACTAACAGTGGACCACCCGTGGACTCGACAGCAACAACACCCGAAACGCCAGAAGAACCCCCATCACTCGCAGGCACAGGATCAGCATCAGCCTCACCAGGTTCATCGAGTATATTCGCATCTTCAGGCTGCGGCGGATTTTTCAACAAAGGGGTGTGACCATACAGATCAAAGCAGCATCAACAATCAACAGAAACGAGCCAACATTACTAATAAATAATTCAAGACAAGTACCTGAGGAAGAGGCAAGTCAGCGGAGTAAGGACGAACAAGAGTCTCTTCCCCAATGCTCGTCCACTTTGTGACTTGCTGAACCCGGGCCAAAAGGTCACCAACAGAAAACTCCTCGGGCGAACACCTGGTCGAGTCATCAGACCCAGTGTATTTCCACATGGGACGCACCCGATCCTGAAGAGGTTGCACACGTCTCTTGACAAACACGGAGATAAGCTGGCCGCCAGTCAATTCATCCTTCAAAGAAGTAATCTTTTGCACAAACGGCTCCACGAGAGACACCTCCCGAGCAGACAAAGGATGTGCCCATGAAGACCACTTCACCGCCCACGCAGCAGGATCGAAAGGGGCAAGACCAAACCGCTGACCCTCAACGCACTGGTCCTTCAGATAAATCCAACTCCTCCGCCACGAAAAGACAGAGTCCATCTTTTCCAGATAAAAATAGGCAGACTTCTCCTTAATGGAAATACCCACGCCCCCAATGGCATATTCAGAATTTTTCCTCTTCACATTGAAGAGACATTTTCAAAGGCCCCAATGGGGATAAATCCCCAAAAAACCCTCACAGAGCGTAATGAAGCAGGCAATGTGCAGGATCCCGTTAGGAGTCAAATCATGCAGTTGCAATTGATAGGCGCAAAGCAACCCCCCGAAGAAAAGGATGAATGGGAAGCGCAAAACCACGAGGGAAGAAACTCTGAAAGCATACCCGCTCATCTGGACGGGGAGCAGGAACCTCCTCATCACCAGGAATCCGGGCGGCACCATGCACAACCACGCCGTCGGACACCAACTCATTCAGATCTACAGTTCCAAAAGCAGACCGCTCCCATCTGCCTGTCATCCTCGCCGACTCCTGTGCTGCACTGCGAGGACGCTTGGACATGGATCTTAACTAGCAAACCGCACGAAAAGACATGGCGCGATCACACGATAGCCGAGAAACATGGAAAACTCAACTGGCGCACTAACCATACCGCCCACTGCGCGCGAAAAACGGGGGCCATCATCACACAGCGCGAAATTTTTTGGCAACAGACGTCAAGTCACATCATTTTCACATGACATGGGAACCCAACCTGTCAGGCGGACCAGCAAACGTCACATCTCAGCAATGTGTCTCAAGCACGCTTCTTCGGTCAACATTCTGCCCTTTACAAGCTTTTTCATATTATTTCAAAAAATATTTTACTCCCATCGGGAGTACCTTTTTCGAGTTCGGGTGCTCCCTCACCCAGAAGGCAAAGATGTGCTCGAGTGATCACTCACACAAGCAGAAACAACATACTCTCAGAGTTCGGATGCTTCCTCACCCTGAAGACAGTAAAGCATTCGAGTGACTACTCGCAAAAAGACTCAACAAGTACTCGACAGTATGATCTACTCGCGCACTCGACGAAATTCCGAGTGGGTGCTTTCTTATTTTCCTCTCCTGAGTTCATTACAAACTCCGCGAGTGACTGCTAAACAGCTCACTTGATTGTTTATTCCAAGTGGGTGCATCGCTAACCAGTCTCCGTGCCTCTACAAAAGAAATTATGCCTGGGCTACGACACACTGTACCCAGATGCCAGGCAAGCTTACCTTGTAGGTAAGACCCCGCTGCGCTGAACGGCCAGGCCGGGACTTGCCGCAGAGCGATTTCACTCCCGACCTTTTCCATGCGCTCGCATGATAGAAATAGCCGAGCGGACGCGCTGTAACAGCCCACATGTAATGCCCATATCATACACCATGTTTTGTGCCTTGTCTGTTGAACTTGTAACTCCTCATGGTGGATGTCCATGATTTTGCATGTGATGATTTTGAATTACATTGGGATTGGAGTTCTTTTGCCTTGTGGTCAAAGGTGATCAATGTAGTTCAAGTGACATGATCTTGAAATTGTTCTGATGGCATGTCACCTCCCCTCAACCTCATCTTTGGCCTAGCCAATTCTTTTGTCTTGCCAAGGATTCTTGCCTTTTCATTTTTTTTTACAACATTCAAAACAGTGGCCCCTAGTTCAAATGCTTTGAGTTTTAAAAATGAGCCACATTTTTGTTGTCGCCAAAATTGGTCAAACCAATTTTGAAAAATCCATAATAATGCAAGGTGTGAGATTCTTGAGCTCATGGTTTTTTTTACCCTTGTGTTTTTTCCAAAGAATCCCAAATGCACCTTTTTCTATTGAAAAAGGCACTGTTTGGATGGTGGTGATTTTTCTCTGCATCCAAATTTTTCCCAACCAATTTTGGATGATCAAACTTCTTGCCAGGGATATTTAAAAAAAATATTGTGTTATATTTTATAATATCTTTTCCCTATTCTTTTCTTTTCTTTGTCTGGTGCGTTTTTTTTCAAAGCAGAGAGGCTTCTTCTCTTTTTCTTCGGTGTCCAGAGTGGCCCAGCCCACCTGGGCCTGGCCGTTTCGGCCCAGCGGGACGAGCTCCCCGTGCCTTCTTTTTTTTTCCCTGACCGCCCGGGTCCGCTTGCCAGCGACCCCTTCTTCTCCTTTTCCCCACCTTTTCTCCCCGGCGGCGAAAAGCAGAGACGGAGGAGAGCCGGCATGGATCCCCCTCGCCAGCCTCTCCTCCTCGCCCCTTTATAGGCAGTGCCCCTCCTCGGGAACCCTAGGTTCCGTCTTCCCCCTCCTCTTCTCCTCCGCCGCCGCCGCCATGGGAAGAATTGGAGCCCCCTGTTCCGCCGGTAAGGACTCAATCGGCCGTCGCTCCGTCGCGATCTTGGCCATGCGATCGCCTGCACGCTCCAGTGACCCTCCTCGATCCGTTTTCCTCCACGCAGGTCGGAGTTAGGCGTCGCGCAGCGCTCGAGCCGACTTCCGCCCCGTCGGGACGTCGTCTTCCCCGTCGACGACTACGGCAGCTCCGTCCGCCTCGTCGTATCCGAGCTTGTCCCCGTCCTCCCCTTGGTGAGCAGCCGCGTCCCTGCTCTTTTCCGTCTCGCGTAGCAGGTGTAGTTGGTCCCCGCGCCGTTTGTTTCCGCCTGTGCCCACCGAGCGTGCCCGCGCGTGTCTCGTACGCGTTGCGGGCGATGGGTTCATGCGTTGCGCGTGCGCTCCTTGGTCGTACGCGAGCAGAGCATGTGCAGTGTCGTGGAGGCTGAGCCTTGGCCTGCGTCTCTTTTGTCGTTGCAAGCGGTGGTCGCCGCCGTGATTTTTCCGGCAGCATAGTGTGCTCGTTTCTGCACGTCCAGGGGAGATCGATGTCGCCGCGCCCGGATGGAGGTCCCACCTAGCGCCCGCGCGTTTCCGTTGAGTCGCCGGCGTGTTGTCAGCGAGGCCAGCGTTGCCGGAAGCTGGAGCCGCGCCGCCCTGCACTCTGTCAGGTGTGGTTTTCCCTGTGTGCCGCCGTGAGTTTTCCGTAGCCAAAGGCGTCGAATTTTACCACGATAGGCCATGATCTTGGCAAAAATGGGTTCCTGGTTGTCCCATGTACACGCAGCGCACCTCCGTTGAGACGCTGGAGCAGCGCTTACGACGCAATCGTCGCCGGCGTTTGCCCTGCCGCCGCCCATTCAGTTTCGGTCTCCGACAGTGCGCTTGCGCCTTTTTCTTCAGTTATCCCGAGGGATACATGTCTGGTTCCATATGTTTGGGACCCTATCGCTCCCCCTCTCATAGCTCAACTGGTGGGCACCCTGCGTCGAGACCAAGAGGTTCTGGGTTCGATCCCCAGCCGGCGCAGGAGCCTCCTTTTTTTTGTTTTTTTTCGGTTTTTTTTTCCAGTGCAGCGCTCAGCTTGGGCTGAGCCCACTGCTTACTCTGGAGTGGGCCGTTTTCGCCCGAGACCAGCCCAAGTTGGCTGAGTCCTTTTTTTTTCTTTTTTCTTCGTTTTTCCTTTTCTGTTTGAAATTTCCAAATGGATTTGAATTCGAATTCAATCTGAGTTTGGAATTTTGAGCATTCCCACCCCAAACATATCTTGCCATATATGATGTTGGGGTGGAATTGTCCACTGATATCAATGGTGAGGTCCAATTTGCAGTTTGCCCCTTCCTTTTTTTGAGTGATGGTAAATTTGCATTTTAGCCCCCCGCATTTCTTTGAATTTGCAGTCTGTTTTGCAAATTCGAAGTGGGGCATGTCTTATATCATTTTGGGGTAGAAAAATCTACGGGTCAGCATGATCACCTCTGTTTTTATGTTTGAGCAACATAAAATTGTGAACAATGTGGAGGGAAGTTGCACCCACATGTGACCATGCCATGATTGACTTTTCCCCTTGTCACTCCTTGCTCTTGTGGGTCCCACCAGGTGGTACACCCATGCATCTTTTCCACACCTCCTGAGACCTTCCTTGTTACTCCTTGATGTCGATTTCACCGACACTACTTCGCCTCCGGAATCGATGTTTACCTTTCACGTTGTTTTTGTTTTCGTTAATTGCATTGTTGTTCATGCCATGTTGACTTGCTACTTACACCTAAAATAAGGCTAAGACCAAAGACATCCTGACGTAAATAAATTGCATATGAAGTTGATGACGTGTCGTCCCCACCTTCATTTAAATTTCACTAGATAGGGTCACATCATGTAAATTAAACTTGATCATACCATCCTTGTCTATGCATCGTACCATTACTTACTTGTGTACCTTTTCCTTGACGGTACCTTACGTTAGCACCTGAGACCACCGAGGAGACTTACGTGGAGTTTTCTGACACCGAGCCCGAGGACCCTGCTGTGTCTGCTTCGACGACCGATTACCAGGGCAAGGGGAAGATTCATACCATTACTTGATACCTTTCTGCCTACCTGCTTAGCTGTAGCCTAGAACGTTTGTTTGATCCTATCCACCTTGAGTATGCCACCTTCAAAAACCCAAATAGCCATGATCCCCACATCCCAGCAAAACTTTGTATTGCTAAGTTACCGTTGTTCAGCCATTGCTTAGTATGAGTAGGAAACCTTGCTGCTTACCCTTTTTTTTGCTTGGTTTGGGATATCATGTTATTTAAAGAAGTTGGTTGATATTTATTATCACTATGATGTTAATTTATACTTGATGAAAGATGGGAGACCCGGCTGTTCCCGCCAGGTGTTTTGTTCCATTTGAGTCACCTAGGTCCCGAGTTCCGGGTATTGTGTTTCTTGACGAGCGTGCCTAACCGTGTGTGGGATTCTATGGGGTCCCCTTGTCTTACCTACCTAGCTTCAAACAATTCTAGTGGTGGCCCAAGCTGATTTTACCTTTTTGAAAACCGTGTGTGTAACTGGTTAGCGCTCCAGTGGATTTAAAATAAAGGGGGCCAGGGGGATGGTATATCCCGTTGGTCCACACCTGGAAGCTAGAGAGCCTGCCCGGGCGAGGGCAGTTCCTCTTGACCTCGTCCAGACGGTAGAGGCCGATTTGAGAGCGCGGCCGGCTTTCGAGTTGGATGTCGACTCACCAGGGGCCACCCGGATTTGTGCGTTGTTAGTTAGAGAGACTCTGACGTTCCGGAGTTTCAGGCGCTTACCTAGCCAAGTGGAAACCGGGCGTACATGCGAAGCCTATGATGGGCAGTTGGTACACCCCTGCAGGGTTAAATCTTTTCGAAAATCCGTGTCCGCGGTTATGGACGACTTGAGACCTACTCCTTGTTCATAGAATAACATCAATTTGAATCATTTTTTTTAAAACTTGCCTACCGTGTGAGTGCCTTGGTTGCTTTTCTTCGTCCAGGGGGACCGAGAGAAGATCCAGGTTGTGTTATGTTTGACGTAAGTAGGTCGATAGTAGACCTATGACGCGATGTCACGTGTACTTCTTGGATCTTACCTCTACTCCAATAGAGTGATAGCCACCCTATATGCTAGTGCGGCTGCAACCTTCACCTTTACCTTGTCTTACCGTAGGAAGTCTGTTATCCTGCAATGATATAATCTCACCCATTTTTACTTTTGTGCTTTTACTGTTTTGCCTAATCGGCCGCTGCAGTGGAGTACTTTCTTGACCCGAGCTCTGGACGATACTTCGTGGAGGTGCCTCCGGAGGATGACGATGAGTTCGACCTTGTTCAGTAGATCCTACAGTTGGGTTTCGATGATCCGTGGGTGGACCTTATGTGCAGCCCTCTCTAGGGCAATTTGGCTTTTGACCGTACTCGGTCGTGTTTGTCTTCCGCTTGCCGCATGATGTACTGTTGGGTCCACGGACCTCTGATGATGATGTAATAATTATCCAATGGCGATGTATGCCTTGGATTCTATATATTTATGTCTTAGTTAAAGTTCTTGTTCTTATACTTGTTGTCGAGAATCCGGCAGCGACACGAGTGCGAGTGTCGTGAGTCGGTGGCTCTTGATGCGCTACTAACTTGAGCGGGACGCGTAAGCGACTAACTCGAGTTAGCACCGCATCGGGGGCCTTACAACTTGGTATCAGAGCAGGACTGACTGTAGGACCCCTTACTAGCCGAAGCTGAGTCTAGAAACTATTTTGTAGTTACTAAGGAAAAATCGGAGAGTAGGAACTCTTTCTTTTTCTTCTTACCCCACCCTCCCACCCCTTTTCTGTGAGGAAGTGAAACGTTGTTTTTCTCTGCTACTTATCCCCTTTCAAAACAGATCTAGGTTCTCGTTTACATGAGGCTCCGATTCCTCTATAATTTTTTGCTATCGACGAGATGTGTTGGCGTCTTTGAGACCACTGAGCCGCCACTTGGGGTTGATTGCTCTACCTCGCTTACGGCGTACCCCAGGTGAAACGTCCATACAGGATTGGCAGGCATCCTATGGTAATATGGATGTGGTGTCTTTTCCCCTATGGACGACCGTGATGGCGGGCCGCTCAGGGCAGATGTCTCATTGTTCAGGTTTCCAATCGCTCGTATATATTGTTGTGTGCTCGCTAGCAGATTATTATCTTGGATTCGGATGATCTTGGTTTGGGGATTCCAGTAGCACCCAGCTTTCGAATTTCCGGGTTAACCTTGGTGGAATTTCAGCCTTCGGCTTTCTCATACCTCGTGAGGAAGTTTTGTTGACAACATTGTTTATCTTCTGGTTACTTCAATGTTTCAACCATGTTCTCATAAGTGTTCCTGTATACAGGATTCGAAGAGCGAACATGCCACCGCCAGAGAACCCTATCCTTGGAGAGGCTGTAGCCGCAGTGGCTCAGGGAACAGCTTCGATCCTACAGATGCTGCAGAACCAGAGTGCTCAGAGGAGTGATCGACCACAGTACACCACACTGCAGCAGTTCCTCGTGATCAACCCCCCCAGGTTCTCCGAGGCTCGAGACCCGCTGGAGGCGGATGACTGGATCGCAGAGATCAAGAAGCACTTCAATGCAAACACTGTCAGACCTGTCGACTACGTCACCTTCGCCTCCTTCCAGCTTCAGGGTGCAGCAGCCAGCTGGTACGATACCTACAAGGCCAACAAGGGCGATGCTATCATCACGTGGGCAGACTTCGTCGCAGACTTCAGAGCAGCGCATATTCCGAGCGGTCTGATGGACAGGAAGCGTGAGGAGTTCTTGGCTCTGAGGCAGGGTGACAGGTTAGTTCAGGAGTACAACCTGGCCTTCGTCAGGCTAGCCAGGTACGCTCCAGAGGAGGTCAGCACAGAGGCTAAGAAAATCGCCAGATTCCGTGGAGGTCTCAGCACAGAGATCAAGTACGCGCTCACTCAGTGCAGTCCCACGCTGTTCTCACAGTTCGTGGATCAGGCTATCCATCAGGAGTCAGCCAGAGCAGAGTGGGATGCAGACAGGAAGCGCCAGCGTGACCACAGTTCCGCAGTGAAGATCCACAAGAAGGCAAAGACTTAGGTTGCAGAGGCACCACCGCAGAGGCAGCAGTACCAGCAGAGGGGGGCAGTTGTCCGCACTTTTGCCCGCCCTCCCGTCCCAGTTCAGCAGGGGCCTCGCTCTACACCACCACACGCGAGGCCACCCAGGCCGCAGTCCCAGCCCAGGTCAGGCGTGATCTGCTACAAGTGTGGAGGTCCGGGGCACTACTCAGACAAGTGCACTGACCCACGCTTTGCCCGTCTTCCACCGCCTCCACCTCGCTCTACTCCGAGCACTGCGATGGTGAAGGCACAGCCACGTGCAGTTCGAGTAAACAACGTGATGCTCACAGATGCGCAGCACTCTTCAGAGATTGTTCTTGGTAGGTTGCTTGTTAACTCTGTTCCCGCGACCGTGTTATTCGATTCCGGAGCTTCCCATTCCTTTGTATCGCAGAGATTCGCTCATGAACAGGTCCTCACCTTGGAGGATTTGCCAACCCCGTTGTCTATCGTCTCTCCTGGTTCCAAGTTTGGCTCTGCAGTTCGTGCTCCGTTTTTGAGGATTGATATCCAGGGCTGCATGTTTCCAGCTTCTTTGATCTTGCTTCCGCGTTCCGACATTGATGTCATCTTGGGCATGGATTGGCTTGTGCAACACAAGGCCAATATTGATTGTCCGACCAGATCAGTAAAGTTGACACACGATTCAGGCGCAGAAGTCTTGTACACTTGGGGCTCAGCGGCAGGAGCAGCACAGTTGTACGCTTTGAATGCAGGAGTTGCACCTTTGCTCGAAGAGGTCAGAGTTGTTTGTGAGTTCCCAGACGTCTTTCCGGAGGAGTTGCCAGGAATTCCCCCAGTTCGAGCTATTGAGTTCGTTATTGAGCTAGAGCCGGGTACCCAGCCGATTTCTCGGCATCCGTACAAGATGTGTTCGAAGGAGTTGATTGAGCTCAAGAAGCAGTTGACAGAGTTGGAAGCGGGCGGTTTTATCCGCGCCAGCACTTCCCCTTGGGGTGCACCAGCTTTGTTTGTCCAGAAGAAGGATGGGACTAGCCGCTTAGTCCAGGACTATCGCGGTATCAACAAGAAGACCATCAAGAACAAGTACCCTTTACCCCGCATCAATGATCTGTTCGAACAGTTAAATGGGGCTAAGGTGTTTTCCAAGCTTGACTTGAGGATGGGGTATCATCAAATCCGTGTTCGTGAAGAGGATATTCCCAAGACCGTGTTCAGCACACATTATGGGCTGTATGAGTTCACAGTCATGACTTTTGGGTTCTCAAATGCCCCTCCGACATTCATGAGAGCTATGAACTAT
This sequence comes from Bromus sterilis, assembly GCA_950022295.1. Lineage (NCBI taxonomy): Eukaryota > Viridiplantae > Streptophyta > Magnoliopsida > Poales > Poaceae > Bromus > Bromus sterilis. The sequence continues at coordinate 215,656,055 of OX465597.1, forward strand.
TTGTTCCAAGAATGGCTTGATGTGTTTGTGATCCTCTACCTCGATGACATTCTTGTCTATTCCAAGTCAGAGGCTGAGCATGAGGAACATTTGCGCTTAGTGCTGCAGAAGAGAGCACAGATATTACGCCAAGTTCTCCAAGTGTGAGTTTTGGTTGAATAAGGTCAATTTTTTGGGCCATGTCATCTCCGCTGAGGGAATTGCGGTTGACCCAGAACGAGTCCGCACTATTCAAGAGTGGGCTCCGCCGAAGAATGTGAAGCAGCTGAGGAGTTTTCTCGGCCTCGCCAGTTATTGCAGGAGGTTTGTTCAGAATTTCTCTAAAATAGCCAAGCCAATGACTGAATTGTTGTGCAAGGACAAGCGGTACACTTGGTCACCAGCATGCCAGTCAGCCTTCGAGGACTTGAAAGAGAAGCTAACCACAGCTCCAATTCTCACGCCGCCAAATGAGTCACAGCCTTTTCAGGTGTTTTGTGATGCTTCTTTGCAAGGTCTGGGAGGAGTTTTGGTGCAAGGCAGGAATACTGTGGCTTATACCTCACGGCAGTTGAAGACAAGTGAGAGGAATTATCCAACGCATGACTTGGAGCTTGCAGCAGTTGTGCACGCTTTAGTCACTTGGCGACACCTCCTCTTAGGGAGGAAGGTGGATGTGTTCACGGACCACAAGAGTCTGAAGTACTTGTTCACTCAGCCAAATCTGAACTTGAGGCAAAGAAGATGGCTTGAGACCATTACTGAGTACACAGTTGATATTCAGTACACGCCTGGGAAGGCGAATGTCATAGCTGATGCGCTGAGCCGCAAGGGCGATTGCAATAATATCCAGGTGCAGAAGATCCACCCTGATTTGTGTGAGTCCTTTCAAAGGCTCAATCTCGAGCTAGTTCCAGCAGGCTATCTTGCCAACCTTGTGGTAGAGCCCACTATCCGTGAAAAGATTCGTGAAGCTCAGTCCGGCAGCTCAATGATTCAGAAGATCAAACAGGGTATTGCCGCCTCAGTTCCAAAGTACGGTTGCTTTTCAGTGCATAATGACGGCACCGTGTTGTTCGAAGAGCGAGTTGTTGTTCCCAAGGAGGGAGATCTCAGAGAGGTCATCATGAAGGAAGCCCATGATTCCAAGCTGTCGATTCACCCTGGCAGTACGAAGATGTATCAAGATCTCAAGCAAAGCTTTTGGTGGACTCGTATGAAGCGGGGTGTTGCCCGTTACGTGTCTCAGTGTGATGTGTGCAGGAGAGTGAAGGCACAGCACCAAAAGCCTGCAGGGTTGCTTCAGCCACTTGAGATTCCAGAGTGGAAATGGGATCACATAGAGATGGATTCCTTCATCACAGGCTTCCCTTTGTCGCAGAAGAAGAACAATGCCATCTTTGTTTTCATTGACAATCTTTCCAAAGTTGCCGACTTCTTCCCTGTGAAGGATTCCATCTCAGCAGCTCAGTTGGCGGATTTGTACACCGCAAGAGTTGTATCTTTGCATGGCATTCCCAAGAAGATCAGTTCCGATAGAGGCAGCCTTTTCACCTCTAAGTTCTGGCAGGCCTTTCAAAAGGCGATTGGTACGACAGTGTTGTTCAGTACCGCTTATCACCCTCAGACAAGTGGGAAAGTCGAGCGCGTGAACCAAATCCTCGAGGACATGCTTCGGGCATGTGTCATATCGTTTGGCATGAAGTGGGAAGAGTGCTTGTCGTATGCTGAGTTCTCTTACAACAACAGCTATCAGGCAAGTCTGCAGGCAGCGCCGTTTGAAGTCTTGTATGGCCGCAAGTGCAGGACACCTTTGAACTGGTCCGAGACAGGTGAGAGGCAGCTGTTCGGTCCAGATGTGATCCAAGAGGCAGAGGACAGAGTGAAGATTGTCCGAGAACACCTAAAGGCAGCACAGTCTAGGCAGAAGGCCTATTACGACAAAAGGCACCGTGGTGTAGCATTTCAGGTTGGTGATTGGGCGTACCTGAGAGTGTCTCCATTGAGGGGAACTCACCGCTTTGGCATCAAAGGAAAGCTCGCTCCAAGATTTGTGGGACCTTTCCGCATCCTTGAGACTAGGGGACCTCTTTCCTTTCGGCTCGAGCTTCCAGAGAGTCTGTCCATGGTGCATGACGTGTTCCATGTGTCCCAGCTAAAGCAGTGCTTCAAGCAGCCAGAGCAGGCTGTTGACTTGGGCGACATCCAGCCTTGTGCGGACCTTTCCTACTCAGAGCGTCCAGTCCGTGTTCTTGAGACGTCCGAGCGCAAGACGCGCAACAAGACCATCAAGTTCATGAAAGTTCAGTGGGCGCATCATTCAGAGAAGGAAGCAACGTGGGAGCGTGAAGATCATCTCCGTTCTGAGTATCCTGAGTTGTTTCAGGCTTAGATCTCGGGACGAGATCCTGTGTTGGTGGGGGAGTGCTGTAACAGCCCACATGTAATGCCCATATCATACACCATGTTTTCTGCCTTGTCTGTTGAACTTGTAACTCCTCATGGTGGATGTCCATGATTTTGCATGTGATGATTTTGAATTACATTGGGATTGGAGTTCTTTTGCCTTGTGGTCAAAGGTGATCAATGTAGTTCAAGTGACATGATCTTGAAATTGTTCTGATGGCATGTCACCTCCCCTCAACCTCATCTTTGGCCTAGCCAATTCTTTTGTCTTGCCAAGGATTCTTGCCTTTTCATTTTTTTTACAACATTCAAAACAGTGGCCCCTAGTTCAAATGCTTTGAGTTTTAAAAAGGAGCCACATTTTTGTTGTCGCCAAAATTGGTCAAACCAATTTTGAAAAATCCATAATAATGCAAGGTGTGAGATTCTTGAGCTCATGGTTTTTTTTACCCTTGTGTTTTTTCCAAAGAATCCCAAATGCACCTTTTTCTATGGAAAAAAGCACTGTTTGGATGGTGGTGATTTTTCTCTACATCCAAATTTTTCCCAACCAATTTTGGATGATCAAACTTCTTGCCAGGGATATTTAAAAAAAATAGTGTGTTATATTTTATAATATCTTTTCCCTATTCTTTTCTTTTCTTTGTCTGGTGCGGTTTTTTTTCAAAGCAGAGAGGCTTCTTCTCTTTTTCTTCGGTGTCCAGAGTGGCCCAGCCCACCTGGGTCTGGCCGTTTCGGCCCAGCGGGAGGAGCTCCATGCGCCTTCTTTTTTTTTTCCCTGACCGCCCGGGTCTGCTTGCCAGCGACCCCTTCTTCTCCTTTTCCCCACCTTTTCTCCCCGGCGGCGAAAAGCAGAGACGGAGGAGAGCCGGCATGGAGCCCCCTCGCCAGCCTCTCCTCCTCGCCCCTTTATAGGCAGTGCCCCTCCTCGGGAACCCTAGGTTCCGTCTTCCCCCTCCTCTTCTCCTCCGCCGCCGCCTCCATGGGAAGAATTGGAACCCCTGTTCCGCCGATAAGGACTCAATCGGCCGTCGCTCCGTCGCGATCTTGGCCATGCGATCGCCTGCACGCTCCAGTGACCCTCCTCGATCCGTTTTCCTCCACGCAGGTCGGAGTTAGGCGTCGCGCAGCGCTCGAGCCGTCTTCCGCCCCGTCGGGACGTCGTCTTCCCCGTCGACGACTACGGTAGCTCCGTCCGCCTCGTCGTATCCGAGCTCGTCCCCATCCTCCCCTTGGTGAGCAGCCGCGTCCCTGCTCTTTTCCATCTCGCGTAGCAGGTGTAGTTGGTCCCCGCGCCGTTCGTGTCCGCCTGTACCCACCGAGCGTTCCCGCGCATGTCTCGTACGCGTTGCGGGCGATGGGTTCATGCGTTGCGCGTGCGCTCCTTGGTCGTACGCGAGCAGAGCATGTGCAGTGTCGTGGAGGCTGAGCCTTGGCCTGCGTCTCTTTTGTCGTTGCAAGCGGTGGTCGCCGCCGTGATTTTTCCGGCAGCATAGTGTGCTCGTTTCTGCACGTCCAGGGGAGATCGATGTCGCCGCGCCCGGATGGAGGTCCCACCTAGCGCCCGCGCGTTTCCGTTGAGTCGCCGGCGTGTTGTCAGCAAGGCCAGCGTCGCCGGAAGCTGGAGCCGCGCCGCCCTGCACTCTGTCAGGTGTGGTTTGCCCTGTGTGCCGCCGTGAGTTTTCCGTAGCCAAAGGCGTCGAATTTTACCGCGATAGGCCATGATCTTGGCAAAAATGGGTTCCTGGTTGTCCCATGTACACGCAGCGCACCTCCGTTGAGACGCTGGAGCAGCGCTTACGACGCAATCGTCGCCGGCGTTTGCCCTGCCGCCGCCCATTCAGTTTCGGTCTCCGACAGTGCGCTTGCGCCTTTTTCTTCAGTTATCCCGAGGGATACATGTCTGGTTCCATATGTTTGGGACCCTATCGCTCCCCCTCTCATAGCTCAACTGGTGGGCACCCTGCGTCGAGACCAAGAGGTTCTGGGTTCGATCCCCAGCCGGCGCAGGAGCCTCCTTTTTTTTGTTTTTTTTCGGTTTTTTTTTCCAGTGCAGCGCTCAGCTTGGGCTGAGCCCACTGCTTACTCTGGAGTGGGCCGTTTTCGCCCGAGACCAGCCCAAGTTGGCTGAGTCCTTTTTTTTTCTTTTTTCTTCGTTTTTCCTTTTCTGTTTGAAATTTCCAAATGGATTTGAATTCGAATTCAATCTGAGTTTGGAATTTTGAGCATTCCCACCCCAAACATATCTTGCCATATATGATGTTGGGGTGGAATTGTCCACTGATATCAATGGTGAGGTCCAATTTGCAGTTTGCCCCTTCCTTTTTTTGAGTGATGGTAAATTTGCATTTTAGCCCCCCGCATTTCTTTGAATTTGCAGTCTGTTTTGCAAATTCGAAGTGGGGCATGTCTTATATCATTTTGGGGTAGAAAAATCTACGGGTCAGCATGATCACCTCTGTTTTTATGTTTGAGCAACATAAAATTGTGAACAATGTGGAGGGAAGTTGCACCCACATGTGACCATGCCATGATTGACTTTTCCCCTTGTGACTCCTTGCTCTTGTGGGTCCCACCAGGTGGTACACCCATGCATCTTTTCCACACCTCCTGAGACCTTCCTTGTTACTCCTTGATGTCGATTTCACCGACACTACTTCGCCTCCGGAATCGATGTTTACCTTTCACGTTGTTTTTGTTTTCGTTTTGCATTGTTTTTCATGCCATGTTGACTTGCTACTTACACCTAAAATAAGGCTAAGACCAAAGCCATCCTCACGTAAATAAATTGCTTATGAAGTTGATGATGTGCCGTCCCCACCTTCATTTAAATTTCACTAGATAGGGTCACATCATGTAAATTAAACTTGATCATACCATCCTTGTCTATGCATCGTACCATTACTTACTTGTGTACCTTTTCCTTGCCGGTACCTTACGTTAGCACCTGAGACCGCCGAGGAGACTTACGTGGAGTTTTCTGACACCGAGCCCGAGGACCCTGCTGCGTCTTCTTCGACGACCGATTACCCAGGCAAGGGGAAGATTCATACCATTACTTGATACCTTTCTGCCTACCTGCTTAGCTGTAGCCTAGAACGTTTGTTTGATCCTATCCACCTTGAGTATGCCACCTTCAAAAACCCAAATATCCATGATCCCCACATCCCAGCAAAACTTTGTATTGCTAAGTTACCTCTGTTCAGCCATTGCTTAGTATGAGTAGGAAAACTTGTTGCTTACCCTTTTTTTTGCTTGGTTTGGGATATCATGTTATTTAAAGAAGTTGGTTGATATTTATTATAACTATGATGTTAATTTATACTTGATGAAAGATAGGAGACCCGGCTGTTCCCGCCAGGTGTTTTGTTCCATTTGAGTCACCTAGGTCCCGAGTTCCGGGTATTGTGTTTCTTGACGAGCGTGCCTAACCGTGTGTGGGATTCTATGGGGTCCCCTTGTCTTACCTACCTAGCTTCAATTAATTCTAGTGGTGGCCAAGCTGATTTTACCTTTTTGAAAACCGTGTGTGTAACTGGTTAGCGCTCCAGTGGATTTAAAATAAAGGGGGCCAGGGGGATGGTATATCCCGTTGGTCCACACCTGGAAGCTAGAGAGCCTGCCCGGGTGAGGGCAGTTCCTCTCGACCTCGTCCAGACGGTAGAGGCCGATTTGAGAGCGCGGCCGGCTTTTGAGTTGGATGTCAACTCACCGGGGGCCACCCGGATTTGTGCGTTGTTAGTTAGAGAGACTCTGACGTTCCGGAGTTTCAAGCGCTTACCTAGCCAAGTGGAAACCGGGCGTACATGCGAAGCCTATGATGGGCAGTTGGTACACCCCTGCAGGGTTAAATCTTTTCGAAAAGCCGTGTCCGCGGTTATGGACGACTTGAGACCTACTCCTTGTTCATAGAATAACATCAATTTGAATCATTTTTTTAAAAACTTGCCTACCGTGTGAGTGCCTTGGTTGCTTTTCTTCGTCCAGGGGGACCGAGAGAAGATCCAGGTTGTGTTATGTTTGACGTAAGTAGGTCGATAGTAGACCTATGACGCGATGTCACGTGTACTTCTTGGATCTTACCTCTACTCCAATAGAGCGATAGCCACCCTATATGCTAGTGCGGCTGCAACCTTCACCTTTACCTTGTCTTACCGTAGGAAGTCAGTTATCCTGCAATGATATAATATCACCCCTTTTTACTTTTGTGCTTTTACTGTTTTGCCTAATCGGCCGCTGCAGTGGAGTACTTTCTTGACCCGAGCTCTGGACGATACTTCGTGGAGGTGCCTCCGGAGGATGACGATGAGTTCGACCTTGTTCAGTAGATCCTACAGTTGGGTTTCGACGATCCGTGGGTGGACCTTATGTGCAGCCCTCTCTAGGGCAATTTGGCTTTTGACCGTACTCGGTCGTGTTTGTCTTCCGCTTGCCGCATGATGTACTGTTGGGTCCACGAACCTCTGATGATGATGTAATAATTATCCAATGGCGATGTATGCCTTGGATTCTATATATTTATGTCCTAGTTAAAGTTCTTGTTCTTATACTTGTTGTCGAGAATCCGGCAGCGACACGAGTGCGAGTGTCGTGAGTCGGTGGCTCTTGATGCGCTACTAACTTGAGCAGGACGCGTAAGCGACTAACTCGAGTTAGCACCGCATCGGGGGCCTTACAACTTGGTATCAGAGCAGGACTGACTGTAGGACCCCTTACTGGCCGAAGCTGAGTCTAGAAACTATTTTGTACTTACTAAGGAAAAATCGGAGAGTAGGAACTCTTTCTTTTTCTTCTTACCCCACCCTCCCACCCCTTTTCTGTGAGGAAGTGAAACGTTGTTTTTCTCTGCTACTTATCCCCTTTCAAAACAGATCTAGGTTCTCGTTTACATGAGGCTCCGATTCCTCTATAATTTTTTGCTAGCGACGAGATGTGTTGGCGTCTTTGAGACCACTGAGCCGCCACTTGGGGTTGATTGCTCTACCTCGCTTACGGCGTACCCCAGGTGAAACGTCCATACAGGATTGGTAGGCATCCTATGGTAATATGGATGTGGTGTCTTTTCCCCTATGGACGACCGTGATGGCGGGCCGCTCAGGGCAGATGTCTCATTGTTCAGGTTTCCAATCGCTCGTATATATTGTTGTGTGCTCGCTAGCAGATTATTATCTTGGATTCGGATGATCTTGGTTTGGGGATTCCAGTAGCACCCAACTTTCGACTTTCCGGGTTAACCTTGGTGGAATTTCAGCCTTCGGCTTTCTCATACCTCGTGAGGAATTTTTGTTGACAACATTGTTTATCTTCTGGTTACTTCAATGTTTCAACCATGTCTCATAAGTGTTCCTGTATACAGGATGCCAAGAGCGAACATGCCGCCGCCAGAGAACCCTATCCTTGGAGAGGCTGTAGCCGCAGTGGCTCAGGGAACAGCTGCGATCCTACAGATGCTGCAGAACCAGAGTGCTCAGAGGAGTGATCGACCACAGTACACCACACTGCAGCAGTTCCTCGCGATCAACCCCCCCAGGTTCTCCGAGGCTCGAGACCTGCTGGAGGCGGATGACTGGATCGCAGAGATCAAGAAGCACTTCAATGCAAACACTGTCAGACCTGTCGACTACGTCACCTTCGCCTCCTTCCAGCTTCAGGGTGCAGCAGCCAGCTGGTACGATACCTACAAGGCCAACAAGGGCGATGCTATCATCACGTGGGCAGACTTCGTCGCAGACTTCAAAGCAGCGCATATTCCGAGCGGTCTGATGGACAGGAAGCGTGAGGAGTTCTTGGCTCTGAGACAGGGTGACAGGTCAGTTCAGGAGTACAATGTAACGACCCAATTCACACCGAATTGAAGTCTCTGTGTTCAAGTGCCAGTCCCTGGATCGAACTCGCTGGCACACACAGTATAATAGATGTATATCAAAGTACAAGTGCATCATTAATACAACGTATGATCCAGAGTAAATAAATAACAAGTTGCATAGCTCAAGGCTAGCTTATTCAATATAAATATAGCGGAAGAAAAAACAAATAACGTGGAGTCCCATCAACAGCCACATGCGAACATGCTGAGTGTAGACTCGCAACCCCTAAACGCACCTTACTGATCGTCTGAAAAACCTGCAACACCGAAGGTTACAGCCCGACAACGGGTCAGTACATCTGATTTGTACGGCAAGTGACACGAAAAAGTTTATATAAAGGACCTACAACTACATGCAAGGTAAGTCAAAGGAAAGGCTTATGGTTTAGTTTTGCAGAAAGCCAATTTTCTCCTGAACTAAACTAGTCAAAATTTTAAGTTGAGTTCTACCTAAAACACACAGCAACCCATGCTACTCTTGTCCCAACCAAATTATTATTAAGTGTTCATCTGTCAAGATCATTCATCAACAGTACTGACTAGTTTCTCAAAGTTCGTCCGTAACCGTGGACACGGCTAATCATGATCAGTTTATACGCTCTGCAGAGGTTTGTACACGTTCCCCACTGGACTCAACCCGAAGATTGAGACAAAGACTTTCCGAAGAGGTTGCCTCCACCCTTTGGTAGCCGGTACACCTAACACAATTCTACATCTGCTAGCTACCAGGGCCAGGTTCCCCACAACTTACTCATCTAGGCCAGAGCCCATATAGCCAGTGGCTGTACACGGAAGCTACTAGTAATATTGCATGTCTGATCTTTTTGAGCCTGGACGGCGCCCACTGCGTGAGAGGGTAGACACCATGACGCACCCGGTTCACCACCAAAACAAACCATTGGGTGCATTTAACCCCGGCACTGTCCTCAACCGAGCCACAACTACCGGGATGCAACCCGCCCGTCCAGAAGTGATTTCTATTTATTATAAAGTTGCTACACAGTTTATTAAAAGAGCTCACATGCACTCCATGAATTCTCACAACCCAACCTCGTCGACAAAGCATAGCAATGAAGTAACAACACGGCTAGGTTGATCTACAGTAGACAAGTCAAAACATATGGCTATCCTATCTGGTTTTGCAGCAACAGTAGAGTAAACTACCTATCATGCAATAGAGTGATATTTCCTAACATAATTCATATAGAAAATATAGGTATGGGTATGGTCAAAGTATCACTTGCCTTATACATTCGATGAAGATCCTCGCTCTCACGTTCCAGTCAACTCTACTCGTCACACTCCGAGCAATCTATCGTCAACGAAAGAACTCAATAAGCAATCACACCACAATGACAAAACATAAGATCAACAAAACAAATCACAAAGGTTTTAGCAACAAAATAAAAAGGTTTTGAAGTGCAAAGGTGTGGATGTGCCGAGGGTGATCGGTGGAACGCGAACTCGAGAGAGTCAACGGATAAAGAGTTGTCGATACAAAAGTATGATCAAGGCATTATGAAATCAAAGTAAAGATCATAGCAATATGAATGGTATGTCGATATTGCTGATAAGATGTCTCATATGATTCAATATGCAAAAAGAATCACGTGAAACGGAATACTACAACGCAGGTCATAGCAATTGCAACATGGAATGAATTTTAATTTGAACAGATCAATAAACTTGTGAATTTTTGTGTACACATGATATAAACAGAAAGTACATGGAACGAGTGATCCAACGCAAAAAGAATCACTCGATTTGGATCAACGGTATAAAAGATACGGCCACCGGAATTTGAATTTGAATTTGAAATAACTTCAAATTCAAAAGTGTGCAAAGTGTGAAAAACTTGATACCATGCTAAAGTACAGAACAACACGAACGCGTTGCAAAAAGTTTCACCTCGTTCCGACTTACGGTGTAGAAGATATCGCCGGTGCGAGTACGGGGGGTTTTCTGCCAAAAGAACCCGTTCGCAATTATAATTTTTCCAGAAAAAGCAATCGGGTCCTCGAAACCGGATCTGGCCGGAGTTGCTCCGGCGAACTCGAAATCCGGCGAACTGTGCACGGCTCCGGCGACGTCCGACGTGGAGGAGGCAGCAGGGGCGGTGGGGTGGCCGGCGGCGGCGTGGTGCCCGCCGGCGGCCGCGGCGTCGGCGGCCCGGCCCGGTCGGTGGCGGGGCGGCGCGGCTCGCCCGCGGTTCCGGCTAACCAGCGCGGCGGCGCGAGGCGAGCCCGGCGGCTGGCCGCGGTGGAGGAGAGGCGGCGAGGGGCGGCGGTGGCGCGGTGCTCGCGCGCGAGGAGGCGGCCGGCGGTGGCGCTCCGGCGCGGGCGCGGCTCGGCGAGGTCCGCGGGAGGCGGCGGCGGCTGACGAAGGCGGCGGCGGCGGCTGACGGCGGCGGCGGTCCCGGCGGCGGCGAAGCGGGACCCGCCGCTAGGGTTTCCAGGAAAAAAGAAATAAAAGGAAAAAATAGAAAAACCGAAATTTTATTTATAAGATGGAAAGAAAAGAAAAACTGGATCCGAGTTGGGCTCTAATTACGCTCGCGTGCGAAAAAGGCTAATGGGCCGGCAGCCCGTATTTTTCTTTTTTTGATACAAACCAAACTTCAAACAAAAAAATGAAAATAACCGTAGCTCCGAAAAATATGAAATAAAATTCTAAATTCATCAAATAATACAAAGAAAATTATAAAAAGCAAATATTTTCCAAAAAGGAAAATAAAAAATAAAAACCTTTTCTAAATACTTTATTTAAATATAAAATACTTTTCATAAATCAAATAAAATCCAATAAACCTTTTAAAATATTTTTATTTGGTCAAAAACATTGACAATCCATTTCTAAATAATAAAATATAAATTTTAAGATTGTTTACTCCAAAATAGTTTGGTAAAATAAAAATATTCCATTGAAATACTTTTTCAACACTTTTAAAGTATTTTATAAATCTTTTCCCATGAAATAAAAACTCTCTTGGCATTATAAAATCTCTAAATTAATTTTAGAGTTATTTATAATACTCCAAATAAATTTTAAAAACTTTAAAATAGTATTCTAAATATTTCCAACTTTATTTAAAAAAGGGGATAAGTCATTTTATATCCTCTCAAATGAATTTTCCTTTAGTTGCGAAATATTTTGAATAATCAAAAGAATTCCAATAAAGATTTAAAATATTTTCCAAACTTTTAAAATGTTGAAGGAGTCATATTACCTTCTCTCATTTTATTTTGTTGGTTTTGTTTTTAAATAATAAATTCCAAAACACCAACGGTGAATATTAGGGAAAGTCATGTTATTCCCTCTCTTTTTAATATCCAATAAACTCCAAAAAATTTAAATCCCAGAGATAATCAAACACATCAATCAAACAATCATTATCTATTTAATTTATTAACATTCCAAAATTCGGAGAATTTTGGGATGTTACACACTACCACCCTTAAAAGGAATCTCGTCCTCGAGATTCGAGAAAGCTAGAAAGAAAGGTTAGGGTTCGGGTCTTCATGACGGTCAATCGATCCTCCGACGGTCCAGGGTGCTACCACCCTTAAAAGGAATGTGACTTGGTCTTCAAAAGCTTGCTCCCTCAGCGAGCTCCTCACACCTACTCTTCGTACTCAGTTGGGGCATTGAATTCTTCATCACGAGTGTAGGCTTCCAGTATCTTAATCCATCGATGACATTCTTCGGACGGATTTCACCTTCGGTCTTCGAGGTTTCACGAATTCCTCCTTTGCTTAGCAAGAGAGTGGTTTTCCAAGTACTGAGACTTCATGGCTGACAGGTCAGGCGTCCATACTAAGCAACTATCGATTTTCTCATGGTGGTCATCACGAATATTATTATGGGATACCTGCAGCAAATGGTCTTGGTCCATACTCACCGTATAACACAAACGGTGCACTTCTTCTGGGGTCACACATCGTACCATTCTATGGTTTAGGCTTAACATCGTCGTCTCTCTTCTATAGGTAAGTCACTCAAGATTTACTATACTGCATAGCAAGAGCAAATAATAAGAGTAGTCGTCATGGTGATCAATCCATTCCGCACCCAAATCATTACCTTGTATATGGTTTAGCGAATCTCGCAAGCTAACACTCGGTCATCCTCACAAGCATTGCAGAAGTCCTCCTTATCTTGAACTGGGTCCAGATAAATCCATGGTTCTGCAAGCCAAGCAAAAGATCTATCGTTTCCTCAACACTCAGGTTTGCGCAAACTGCTACAAAACGTGCATTGGTGGACTACACTTCCTCCAGAGTTCTCCCTTCAGCAAGATTGGGCTTGCTTGTCGTAAGATCCAGGCACAAGGGGTTAAATTGAGCTCATCATTGGTTGCATCCATCTTTATTCCAGCCTTGACATTAGCAGTAATTGTAGTGGCTTCTTCAGTGTAGGGTTTGAGGTGAGAGGGAACAGAATGTAGATAGCGAGGTAGAGAGAGACAGCGAGAGATACCCATACAAACATCACACTAGTTTTGAAACATAAGTTTTGATGTGTAGCTGTCGGTAAAACAAGAAATGACATCTCACAGAAACGATCTAACGGTAGAAACGTGAATCTTACAGGTCTTCAAGTCTTCAGGTCTTCAATGATGGCAGCTTCAGTTTGCAATGTCGAAAAAAAAATCTTCATATCGTTGAGTCATTTGTCCAGTTATTCTTCTTGTTGTTGTGTCTTCTTTAGTCTTGAAGCATACTAAATAGATGAGGGTCTAATGAAACGTAAACTTATTCTATTCGCAAAGAAAAACCACAAAGCAGAACACATCACATCAATCAAAACAAGACATAACAGGGTCACAGGGTACAAGACAAAACCTAACAAAACAATCATGAAATAAAACATCTAGTCAATCAACAGCAAAACACGCATCGATACACAACTCCAGCTAACAATGAAAAGGTAACAACGTACACCAGTGCACACCACGAATATTCTATTCTCCAATTGCAAAACATAAGCTTCTTCAAGTCATCATCCTTGTTTCCGCGTTCACAACTTCTCCCTCTCCTTCAATTCTGGACACATATCGTGGTAGTGTCCCCAGTTCCTGCAGCGAAAACACTGAACGTGGCTAATGTCCTTCTTTTTCTTTTTCACGGGTGCTTCCTTCAATTCTTGGATAGCTTTCTTCATTCCTTCTTTTTGATGTTGAACCACTTGTTGTGTCACGATGAAAAATTGGCACTGAGCGGGGTAATGATCAGTTCCTTCACACGTAAAACATGTGACTTGTGCAGTGGGGCATTCTTCACCCGAGCGAACTTCCTCACAATATGGACATCCATCTTGGTGTCCCTCATAGGAGTGTCCTTCTTCCCCGCAAATTTTGCAGGCACGAGGCCTCTTACGGTTTACCGTCCTTTGCGTCGGGGTGACAAGGCGGGATCCCAACAAAATCTTGGTGAATTCCTTCCAAGTAATCTTCCTTCGTGATTCGTCAATTGCTTGATGCATTCTCCACCAAGTAGCAGCCTCTTCTACAAAGTACTTGACAGCATAGGGGACCATGTCCTCACTTCCAACCTTGTTTATCTTCACGTGCTCTTCCATACTACGAATCCATTGCTCCACCTTCAGTCTCGACATCGCCCCAGAAAAGGCGAGTCCTACTTCATACTCCATCTATTAAACCCATACGACAAGGGTTAGGGCAAAACTATAACACCGACCAGACAACAACTAAAGGTAACACCAAGCATATACACTCAAACAAGAAAGCGGCAAAACACCTACGACGTTTGTAACACCTAACAACAAACAATGCAGTCACAACAGTCAAAACACACAAACAACTCCTAGGGTAAGGTCATATGTGCAAGACATACGATCTCATCATACTACGCGAAATTCGTTCATCTAGCTTCCTCTAAAAAGTGGTGGTCTGATTCTAAGCTTCATCCATCTCAGCTAAGCTGATCTTAAAGGTTCCTCTCACAATGTCAAACTTATTGATCACCGTAGGTTATTCCTTCTAGTTTCGATAATCATAACTCCAATTGATCCTCGAGGTTGACGATGTTCTTCTCAAATGTCTTGTCTTCAGGGGTAAGCAACTCAGAGGGGTATTTATACTAAAACGAGATGAGAAGTTTTATAAGATGAATAATAGATGAGAGATACTAGTGGAGAGAATAAGTAATCAAAGAGTGATAAAATAATTTTGTTCCTATGGCTTTTTCTATCCAGTTTCTAGGGTCACGAACCTACAGTCAACACACTGCTCTGATACCATCTGTAACGACCCAATTCACACCGAATTGAAGTCTCTGTGTTCAAGTGCCAGTCCCTGGATCGAACTCGCTGGCACACACAGTATAATAGATGTATATCAAAGTACAAGTGCATCATTAATACAACGTATGATCCAGAGTAAATAAATAACAAGTTGCATAGCTCAAGGCTAGCTTATTCAATATAAATATAGCGGAAGCAAAAACAAATAACGTGGAGTCCCATCAACAGCCACATGCGAACATGCTGAGTGTAGACTCGCAACCCCTAAACGCACCTTACTGATCGTCTAAAAAACCTGCAACACCGAAGGTTACAGCCCGACAACGGGTCAGTACATCTGATTTGTACGGCAAGTGACACGAAAAAGTTTATATAAAGGACCTACAACTACATGAAAGGTAAGTCAAAGGAAAGGCTTATGGTTTAGTTTTGCAGAAAGCCAATTTTCTCCTGAACTAAACTAGTCAAAATTTTAAGTTGAGTTCTACCTGAAACACACAGCAACCCATGCTACTCTTGTCCCAACCAAATTATTATTAAGTGTTCATCTGTCAAGATCATTCATCAACAGTACTGACTAGTTGCTCAAAGTTCGTCCGTAACCGTGGACACGGCTAATCATGATCAGTTTATACGCTCTGCAGAGGTTTGTACACGTTCCCCACTGGACTCAACCCGAAGATTGAGACAAAGACTTTCCGAAGAGGTTGCCTCCACCCTTTGGTAGCCGGTACACCTAACACAATTCTACATCTGCTAGCTACCAGGGCCAGGTTCCCCACAACTTAATCATCTAGGCCAGAGCCCATATAGCCAGTGGCTGTACACGGAAGCTACTAGTAATATTGCATGTCTGATCTTTTTGAGCCTGGACGGCGCCCACTGCGTGAGAGGGTAGACACCATGACGCACCCGGTTCACCACCAAAACAAACCATTGGGTGCATTTAACCCCGGCACTGTCCTCAACCGAGCCACAACTACCGGGATGCAACCCGCCCGTCCAGAAGTGATTTCTATTTATTATAAAGTTGCTACACAGTTTATTAAAAGAGCTCACATGCACTCCATGAATTCTCACAACCCAACCTCGTCTACAAAGCATAGCAATGAACTAACAACACGGCTAGGTTGATCTACAGTAGACAAGTCAAAACATATGGCTATCCTATCTGGTTTTGCAGCAACAGTAGAGTAAACTACCTATCATGCAATAGAGTGATATTTCCTAACATAATGCATATAGAAAATATAGGTATGGGTATGGTCAAAGTATCACTTGCCTTATACATTCGATGAAGATCCTCGCTCTCACGTTCCAGTCAACTCTACTCGTCACACTCCGAGCAATCTATCGTCAACGAAAGAACTCAATAAGCAATCACACCACAATGACAAAACATAAGATCAACAAAACAAATCACAAAGGTTTTAGCAACAAAATAAAAAGGTTTTGAAGTGCAAAGGTGTGGATGTGCCGAGGGTGATCGGTGGAACGCGAACTCGAGAGAGTCAACGGATAAAGAGTTGTCGATACAAAAGTATGATCAAGGCATTATGAAATCAAAGTAAAGATCATAGCAATATGAATGGTATGTCGATATTGCTGATAAGATGTCTCATATGATTCAATATGCAAAAAGAATCACGTGAAACGGAATACTACAACGCAGGTCATAGCAATTGCAACATGGAATGAATTTTAATTTGAACAGATCAATAAACTTGTGAATTTTTGTGTACACATGATATAAACAGAAAGTACATGGAACGAGTGATCCAACGCAAAAAGAATCACTCGATTTGGATCAACGGTATAAAAGATACGGCCACCGGAATTTGAATTTGAATTTGAAATAACTTCAAATTCAAAAGTGTGCAAAGTGTGAAAAACTTGATACCATGCTAAAGTACAGAACAACACGAACGCGTTGCAAAAAGTTTCACCTCGTTCCGACTTACGGTGTAGAAGATATCGCCGGTGCGAGTACGGGGGGTTTTCTGCCAAAAGAACCCGTTCGCAATTATAATTTTTCCAGAAAAAGCAATCGGGTCCTCGAAACCGGATCTGGCCGGAGTTGCTCCGGCGAACTCGAAATCCGGCGAACTGTGCACGGCTCCGGCGACGTCCGACGTGGAGGAGGCAGCAGGGGCAGTGGGGTGGCCGGCGGCGGCGTGGTGCCCGCCGGCGGCCGCGGCGTCGGCGGCCCGGCCCGGTCGGTGGCGGGGCGGCGCGGCTCGCCCGCGGTTCCGGCGAACCAGCGCGGCGGCGCGAGGCGAGCCCGGCGGCTGGCCGCGGTGGAGGAGAGGCGGCGAGGGGCGGCGGTGGCGCGGTGCTCGCGCGCGAGGAGGCGGCCGGCGGTGGCGCTCCGGCGCGGGCGCGGCTCGGCGAGGTCCGCGGGAGGCGGCGGCGGCTGACGAAGGCGGCGGCGGCGAAGCGGGACCCGCCGCTAGGGTTTCCAGGAAAAAAGAAATAAAAGGAAAAAATAGAAAAACCGAAATTTTATTTATAAGATGGAAAGAAAAGAAAAACGGGATCCGAGTTGGGCTCTAATTACGCTCGCGTGCGAAAAAGGCTAATGGGCCGGCAGCCCGTATTTTTCTTTTTTTGATACAAACCAAACTTCAAACAATAAAATAAAAATAACCGTAGCTCCGAAAAATATGAAATAAAATTCTAAATTCATCAAATAATACAAAGAAAATTATAAAAAGCAAATATTTTCCAAAAAGGAAAATAAAAAATAAAAACCTTTTCTAAATACTTTATTTAAATATAAAATACTTTTCATAAATCAAATAAAATCCAATAAACCTTTTAAAATATTTTTATTTGGTCAAAAACATTGACAATCCATTTCTAAATAATAAAATATAAATTTTAAGATTGTTTACTCCAAAATAGTTTGGTAAAATAAAAATATTCCATTGAAATACTTTTTCAACACTTTTAAAGTATTTTATAAATCTTTTCCCATGAAATAAAAACTCTCTTGGCATTATAAAATCTCTAAATTAATTTTAGAGTTATTTATAATACTCCAAATAAATTTTAAAAACTTTAAAATAGTATTCTAAATATTTCCAACTTTATTTAAAAAAGGGGATAAGTCATTTTATATCCTCTCAAATGAATTTTCCTTTAGTTGCGAAATATTTTGAATAATCAAAAGAATTCCAATAAAGATTTAAAATATTTTCCAAACTTTTAAAATGTTGAAGGAGTCATATTACCTTCTCTCATTTTATTTTGTTGGTTTTGTTTTTAAATAATAAATTCCAAAACACCAACGGTGAATATTAGGGAAAGTCATGTTATTCCCTCTCTTTTTAATATCCAATAAACTCCAAAAAATTTAAATCCCAGAGATAATCAAACACATCAATCAAACAATCATTATCTATTTAATTTATTAACATTCCAAAATTCGGAGAATTTTGGGATGTTACACACTACCACCCTTAAAAGGAATCTCGTCCTCGAGATTCGAGAAAGCTAGAAAGAAAGGTTAGGGTTCGGGTCTTCATGACGGTCAATCGATCCTCCGACGGTCCAGGGTGCTACCACCCTTAAAAGGAATGTGACTTGGTCTTCAAAAGCTTGCTCCCTCAGCGAGCTCCTCACACCTACTCTTCGTACTCAGTTGGGGCATTGAATTCTTCATCACGAGTGTAGGCTTCCAGTATCTTAATCCATCGATGACATTCTTCGTACGGATTTCACCTTCGGTCTTCGAGGTTTCACGAATTCCTCCTTTGCTTAGCAAGAGAGTGGTTTTCCAAGTACTGAGACTTCATGGCTGACAGGTCAGGCGTCCATACTAAGCAACTATCGATTTTCTCATGGTGGTCATCACGAATATTATTATGGGATACCTGCAGCAAATGGTCTTGGTCCATACTCACCGTATAACACAAACGGTGCACTTCTTCTGGGGTCACACATCGTACCATTCTATGGTTTAGGCTTAACATCGTCGTCTCTCTTCTATAGGTAAGTCACTCAAGATTTACTATACTGCATAGCAAGAGCAAATAATAAGAGTAGTCGTCATGGTGATCAATCCATTCCGCACCCAAATCATTACCTTGTATATGGTTTAGCGAATCTCGCAAGCTAACACTCGGTCATCCTCACAAGCATTGCAGAAGTCCTCCTTATCTTGAACTGGGTCCAGATAAATCCATGGTTCTGCAAGCCAAGCAAAAGATCTATCGTTTCCTCAACACTCAGGTTTGCGCAAACTGCTACAAAACGTGCATTGGTGGACTACACTTCCTCCAGAGTTCTCCCTTCAGCAAGATTGGGCTTGCTTGTCGTAAGATCCAGGCACAAGGGGTTAAATTGAGCTCATCATTGGTTGCATCCATCTTTATTCCAGCCTTGACATTAGCAGTAATTGTAGTGGCTTCTTCAGTGTAGGGTTTGAGGTGAGAGGGAACAGAATGTAGATAGCGAGGTAGAGAGAGACAGCGAGAGATACCCATACAAACATCACACTAGTTTTGAAACATAAGTTTTGATGTGTAGCTGTCGGTAAAACAAGAAATGACATCTCACAGAAACGATCTAACGGTAGAAACGTGAATCTTACAGGTCTTCAAGTCTTCAGGTCTTCAATGATGGCAGCTTCAGTTTGCAATGTCGAAAAAAAAATCTTCATATCGTTGAGTCATTTGTCCAGTTATTCTTCTTGTTGTTGTGTCTTCTTTAGTCTTGAAGCATACTAAATAGATGAGGGTCTAATGAAACGTAAACTTATTCTATTCGCAAAGAAAAACCACAAAGCAGAACACATCACATCAATCAAAACAAGACATAACAGGGTCACAGGGTACAAGACAAAACCTAACAAAACAATCATGAAATAAAACATCTAGTCAATCAACAGCAAAACACGCATCGATACACAACTCCAGCTAACAATGAAAAGGTAACAACGTACACCAGTGCACACCACGAATATTCTATTCTCCAATTGCAAAACATAAGCTTCTTCAAGTCATCATCCTTGTTTCCGCGTTCACAACTTCTCCCTCTCCTTCAATTCTGGACACATATCGTGGTAGTGTCCCCAGTTCCTGCAGCGAAAACACTGAACGTGGCTAATGTCCTTCTTTTTCTTTTTCACGGGTGCTTCCTTCAATTCTTGGATAGCTTTCTTCATTCCTTCTTTTTGATGTTGAACCACTTGTTGTGTCACGATGAAAAATTGGCACTGAGCGGGGTAATGATCAGTTCCTTCACACGTAAAACATGTGACTTGTGCAGTGGGGCATTCTTCACCCGAGCGAACTTCCTCACAATATGGACATCCATCTTGGTGTCCCTCATAGGAGTGTCCTTCTTCCCCGCAAATTTTGCAGGCACGAGGCCTCTTACGGTTTACCGTCCTTTGCGTCGGGGTGACAAGGCGGGATCCCAACAAAATCTTGGTGAATTCCTTCCAAGTAATCTTCCTTCGTGATTCGTCAATTGCTTGATGCATTCTCCACCAAGTAGCAGCCTCTTCTACAAAGTACTTGACAGCATAGGGGACCATGTCCTCACTTCCAACCTTGTTTATCTTCACGTGCTCTTCCATACTACGAATCCATTGCTCCACCTTCAGTCTCGACATCGCCCCAGAAAAGGCGAGTCCTACTTCATACTCCATCTATTAAACCCATACGACAAGGGTTAGGGCAAAACTATAACACCGACCAGACAACAACTAAAGGTAACACCAAGCATATACACTCAAACAAGAAAGCGGCAAAACACCTACGACGTTTGTAACACCTAACAACAAACAATGCAGTCACAACAGTCAAAACACACAAACAACTCCTAGGGTAAGGTCATATGTGCAAGACATACGATCTCATCATACTACGCGAAATTCGTTCATCTAGCTTCCTCTAAAAAGTGGTGGTCTGATTCTAAGCTTCATCCATCTCAGCTAAGCTGATCTTAAAGGTTCCTCTCACAATGTCAAACTTATTGATCACCGTAGGTTATTCCTTCTAGTTTCGATAATCATAACTCCAATTGATCCTCGAGGTTGACGATGTTCTTCTCAAATGTCTTGTCTTCAGGGGTAAGCAACTCAGAGGGGTATTTATACTAAAACGAGATGAGAAGTTTTATAAGATGAATAATAGATGAGAGATACTAGTGGAGAGAATAAGTAATCAAAGAGTGATAAAATAATTTTGTTCCTATGGCTTTTTCTATCCAGTTTCTAGGGTCACGAACCTACAGTCAACACACTGCTCTGATACCATCTGTAACGACCCAATTCACACCGAATTGAAGTCTCTGTGTTCAAGTGCCAGTCCCTGGATCGAACTCGCTGGCACACACAGTATAATAGATGTATATCAAAGTACAAGTGCATCATTAATACAACGTATGATCCAGAGTAAATAAATAACAAGTTGCATAGCTCAAGGCTAGCTTATTCAATATAAATATAGCGGAAGCAAAAACAAATAACGTGGAGTCCCATCAACAGCCACATGCGAACATGCTGAGTGTAGACTCGCAACCCCTAAACGCACCTTACTGATCGTCTAAAAAACCTGCAACACCGAAGGTTACAGCCCGACAACGGGTCAGTACATCTGATTTGTACGGCAAGTGACACGAAAAAGTTTATATAAAGGACCTACAACTACATGAAAGGTAAGTCAAAGGAAAGGCTTATGGTTTAGTTTTGCAGAAAGCCAATTTTCTCCTGAACTAAACTAGTCAAAATTTTAAGTTGAGTTCTACCTGAAACACACAGCAACCCATGCTACTCTTGTCCCAACCAAATTATTATTAAGTGTTCATCTGTCAAGATCATTCATCAACAGTACTGACTAGTTGCTCAAAGTTCGTCCGTAACCGTGGACACGGCTAATCATGATCAGTTTATACGCTCTGCAGAGGTTTGTACACGTTCCCCACTGGACTCAACCCGAAGATTGAGACAAAGACTTTCCGAAGAGGTTGCCTCCACCCTTTGGTAGCCGGTACACCTAACACAATTCTACATCTGCTAGCTACCAGGGCCAGGTTCCCCACAACTTAATCATCTAGGCCAGAGCCCATATAGCCAGTGGCTGTACACGGAAGCTACTAGTAATATTGCATGTCTGATCTTTTTGAGCCTGGACGGCGCCCACTGCGTGAGAGGGTAGACACCATGACGCACCCGGTTCACCACCAAAACAAACCATTGGGTGCATTTAACCCCGGCACTGTCCTCAACCGAGCCACAACTACCGGGATGCAACCCGCCCGTCCAGAAGTGATTTCTATTTATTATAAAGTTGCTACACAGTTTATTAAAAGAGCTCACATGCACTCCATGAATTCTCACAACCCAACCTCGTCTACAAAGCATAGCAATGAACTAACAACACGGCTAGGTTGATCTACAGTAGACAAGTCAAAACATATGGCTATCCTATCTGGTTTTGCAGCAACAGTAGAGTAAACTACCTATCATGCAATAGAGTGATATTTCCTAACATAATGCATATAGAAAATATAGGTATGGGTATGGTCAAAGTATCACTTGCCTTATACATTCGATGAAGATCCTCGCTCTCACGTTCCAGTCAACTCTACTCGTCACACTCCGAGCAATCTATCGTCAACGAAAGAACTCAATAAGCAATCACACCACAATGACAAAACATAAGATCAACAAAACAAATCACAAAGGTTTTAGCAACAAAATAAAAAGGTTTTGAAGTGCAAAGGTGTGGATGTGCCGAGGGTGATCGGTGGAACGCGAACTCGAGAGAGTCAACGGATAAAGAGTTGTCGATACAAAAGTATGATCAAGGCATTATGAAATCAAAGTAAAGATCATAGCAATATGAATGGTATGTCGATATTGCTGATAAGATGTCTCATATGATTCAATATGCAAAAAGAATCACGTGAAACGGAATACTACAACGCAGGTCATAGCAATTGCAACATGGAATGAATTTTAATTTGAACAGATCAATAAACTTGTGAATTTTTGTGTACACATGATATAAACAGAAAGTACATGGAACGAGTGATCCAACGCAAAAAGAATCACTCGATTTGGATCAACGGTATAAAAGATACGGCCACCGGAATTTGAATTTGAATTTGAAATAACTTCAAATTCAAAAGTGTGCAAAGTGTGAAAAACTTGATACCATGCTAAAGTACAGAACAACACGAACGCGTTGCAAAAAGTTTCACCTCGTTCCGACTTACGGTGTAGAAGATATCGCCGGTGCGAGTACGGGGGGTTTTCTGCCAAAAGAACCCGTTCGCAATTATAATTTTTCCAGAAAAAGCAATCGGGTCCTCGAAACCGGATCTGGCCGGAGTTGCTCCGGCGAACTCGAAATCCGGCGAACTGTGCACGGCTCCGGCGACGTCCGACGTGGAGGAGGCAGCAGGGGCGGTGGGGTGGCCGGCGGCGGCGTGGTGCCCGCCGGCGGCCGCGGCGTCGGCGGCCCGGCCCGGTCGGTGGCGGGGCGGCGCGGCTCGCCCGCGGTTCCGGCGAACCAGCGCGGCGGCGCGAGGCGAGCCCGGCGGCTGGCCGCGGTGGAGGAGAGGCGGCGAGGGGCGGCGGTGGCGCGGTGCTCGCGCGCGAGGAGGCGGCCGGCGGTGGCGCTCCGGCGCGGGCGCGGCTCGGCGAGGTCCGCGGGAGGCGGCGGCGGCTGACGAAGGCGGCGGCGGCGAAGCGGGACCCGCCGCTAGGGTTTCCAGGAAAAAAGAAATAAAAGGAAAAAATAGAAAAACCGAAATTTTATTTATAAGATGGAAAGAAAAGAAAAACGGGATCCGAGTTGGGCTCTAATTACGCTCGCGTGCGAAAAAGGCTAATGGGCCGGCAGCCCGTATTTTTCTTTTTTTGATACAAACCAAACTTCAAACAATAAAATAAAAATAACCGTAGCTCCGAAAAATATGAAATAAAATTCTAAATTCATCAAATAATACAAAGAAAATTATAAAAAGCAAATATTTTCCAAAAAGGAAAATAAAAAATAAAAACCTTTTCTAAATACTTTATTTAAATATAAAATACTTTTCATAAATCAAATAAAATCCAATAAACCTTTTAAAATATTTTTATTTGGTCAAAAACATTGACAATCCATTTCTAAATAATAAAATATAAATTTTAAGATTGTTTACTCCAAAATAGTTTGGTAAAATAAAAATATTCCATTGAAATACTTTTTCAACACTTTTAAAGTATTTTATAAATCTTTTCCCATGAAATAAAAACTCTCTTGGCATTATAAAATCTCTAAATTAATTTTAGAGTTATTTATAATACTCCAAATAAATTTTAAAAACTTTAAAATAGTATTCTAAATATTTCCAACTTTATTTAAAAAAGGGGATAAGTCATTTTATATCCTCTCAAATGAATTTTCCTTTAGTTGCGAAATATTTTGAATAATCAAAAGAATTCCAATAAAGATTTAAAATATTTTCCAAACTTTTAAAATGTTGAAGGAGTCATATTACCTTCTCTCATTTTATTTTGTTGGTTTTGTTTTTAAATAATAAATTCCAAAACACCAACGGTGAATATTAGGGAAAGTCATGTTATTCCCTCTCTTTTTAATATCCAATAAACTCCAAAAAATTTAAATCCCAGAGATAATCAAACACATCAATCAAACAATCATTATCTATTTAATTTATTAACATTCCAAAATTCGGAGAATTTTGGGATGTTACACACTACCACCCTTAAAAGGAATCTCGTCCTCGAGATTCGAGAAAGCTAGAAAGAAAGGTTAGGGTTCGGGTCTTCATGACGGTCAATCGATCCTCCGACGGTCCAGGGTGCTACCACCCTTAAAAGGAATGTGACTTGGTCTTCAAAAGCTTGCTCCCTCAGCGAGCTCCTCACACCTACTCTTCGTACTCAGTTGGGGCATTGAATTCTTCATCACGAGTGTAGGCTTCCAGTATCTTAATCCATCGATGACATTCTTCGTACGGATTTCACCTTCGGTCTTCGAGGTTTCACGAATTCCTCCTTTGCTTAGCAAGAGAGTGGTTTTCCAAGTACTGAGACTTCATGGCTGACAGGTCAGGCGTCCATACTAAGCAACTATCGATTTTCTCATGGTGGTCATCACGAATATTATTATGGGATACCTGCAGCAAATGGTCTTGGTCCATACTCACCGTATAACACAAACGGTGCACTTCTTCTGGGGTCACACATCGTACCATTCTATGGTTTAGGCTTAACATCGTCGTCTCTCTTCTATAGGTAAGTCACTCAAGATTTACTATACTGCATAGCAAGAGCAAATAATAAGAGTAGTCGTCATGGTGATCAATCCATTCCGCACCCAAATCATTACCTTGTATATGGTTTAGCGAATCTCGCAAGCTAACACTCGGTCATCCTCACAAGCATTGCAGAAGTCCTCCTTATCTTGAACTGGGTCCAGATAAATCCATGGTTCTGCAAGCCAAGCAAAAGATCTATCGTTTCCTCAACACTCAGGTTTGCGCAAACTGCTACAAAACGTGCATTGGTGGACTACACTTCCTCCAGAGTTCTCCCTTCAGCAAGATTGGGCTTGCTTGTCGTAAGATCCAGGCACAAGGGGTTAAATTGAGCTCATCATTGGTTGCATCCATCTTTATTCCAGCCTTGACATTAGCAGTAATTGTAGTGGCTTCTTCAGTGTAGGGTTTGAGGTGAGAGGGAACAGAATGTAGATAGCGAGGTAGAGAGAGACAGCGAGAGATACCCATACAAACATCACACTAGTTTTGAAACATAAGTTTTGATGTGTAGCTGTCGGTAAAACAAGAAATGACATCTCACAGAAACGATCTAACGGTAGAAACGTGAATCTTACAGGTCTTCAAGTCTTCAGGTCTTCAATGATGGCAGCTTCAGTTTGCAATGTCGAAAAAAAAATCTTCATATCGTTGAGTCATTTGTCCAGTTATTCTTCTTGTTGTTGTGTCTTCTTTAGTCTTGAAGCATACTAAATAGATGAGGGTCTAATGAAACGTAAACTTATTCTATTCGCAAAGAAAAACCACAAAGCAGAACACATCACATCAATCAAAACAAGACATAACAGGGTCACAGGGTACAAGACAAAACCTAACAAAACAATCATGAAATAAAACATCTAGTCAATCAACAGCAAAACACGCATCGATACACAACTCCAGCTAACAATGAAAAGGTAACAACGTACACCAGTGCACACCACGAATATTCTATTCTCCAATTGCAAAACATAAGCTTCTTCAAGTCATCATCCTTGTTTCCGCGTTCACAACTTCTCCCTCTCCTTCAATTCTGGACACATATCGTGGTAGTGTCCCCAGTTCCTGCAGCGAAAACACTGAACGTGGCTAATGTCCTTCTTTTTCTTTTTCACGGGTGCTTCCTTCAATTCTTGGATAGCTTTCTTCATTCCTTCTTTTTGATGTTGAACCACTTGTTGTGTCACGATGAAAAATTGGCACTGAGCGGGGTAATGATCAGTTCCTTCACACGTAAAACATGTGACTTGTGCAGTGGGGCATTCTTCACCCGAGCGAACTTCCTCACAATATGGACATCCATCTTGGTGTCCCTCATAGGAGTGTCCTTCTTCCCCGCAAATTTTGCAGGCACGAGGCCTCTTACGGTTTACCGTCCTTTGCGTCGGGGTGACAAGGCGGGATCCCAACAAAATCTTGGTGAATTCCTTCCAAGTAATCTTCCTTCGTGATTCGTCAATTGCTTGATGCATTCTCCACCAAGTAGCAGCCTCTTCTACAAAGTACTTGACAGCATAGGGGACCATGTCCTCACTTCCAACCTTGTTTATCTTCACGTGCTCTTCCATACTACGAATCCATTGCTCCACCTTCAGTCTCGACATCGCCCCAGAAAAGGCGAGTCCTACTTCATACTCCATCTATTAAACCCATACGACAAGGGTTAGGGCAAAACTATAACACCGACCAGACAACAACTAAAGGTAACACCAAGCATATACACTCAAACAAGAAAGCGGCAAAACACCTACGACGTTTGTAACACCTAACAACAAACAATGCAGTCACAACAGTCAAAACACACAAACAACTCCTAGGGTAAGGTCATATGTGCAAGACATACGATCTCATCATACTACGCGAAATTCGTTCATCTAGCTTCCTCTAAAAAGTGGTGGTCTGATTCTAAGCTTCATCCATCTCAGCTAAGCTGATCTTAAAGGTTCCTCTCACAATGTCAAACTTATTGATCACCGTAGGTTATTCCTTCTAGTTTCGATAATCATAACTCCAATTGATCCTCGAGGTTGACGATGTTCTTCTCAAATGTCTTGTCTTCAGGGGTAAGCAACTCAGAGGGGTATTTATACTAAAACGAGATGAGAAGTTTTATAAGATGAATAATAGATGAGAGATACTAGTGGAGAGAATAAGTAATCAAAGAGTGATAAAATAATTTTGTTCCTATGGCTTTTTCTATCCAGTTTCTAGGGTCACGAACCTACAGTCAACACACTGCTCTGATACCATCTGTAACGACCCAATTCACACCGAATTGAAGTCTCTGTGTTCAAGTGCCAGTCCCTGGATCGAACTCGCTGGCACACACAGTATAATAGATGTATATCAAAGTACAAGTGCATCATTAATACAACGTATGATCCAGAGTAAATAAATAACAAGTTGCATAGCTCAAGGCTAGCTTATTCAATATAAATATAGCGGAAGCAAAAACAAATAACGTGGAGTCCCATCAACAGCCACATGCGAACATGCTGAGTGTAGACTCGCAACCCCTAAACGCACCTTACTGATCGTCTAAAAAACCTGCAACACCGAAGGTTACAGCCCGACAACGGGTCAGTACATCTGATTTGTACGGCAAGTGACACGAAAAAGTTTATATAAAGGACCTACAACTACATGAAAGGTAAGTCAAAGGAAAGGCTTATGGTTTAGTTTTGCAGAAAGCCAATTTTCTCCTGAACTAAACTAGTCAAAATTTTAAGTTGAGTTCTACCTGAAACACACAGCAACCCATGCTACTCTTGTCCCAACCAAATTATTATTAAGTGTTCATCTGTCAAGATCATTCATCAACAGTACTGACTAGTTGCTCAAAGTTCGTCCGTAACCGTGGACACGGCTAATCATGATCAGTTTATACGCTCTGCAGAGGTTTGTACACGTTCCCCACTGGACTCAACCCGAAGATTGAGACAAAGACTTTCCGAAGAGGTTGCCTCCACCCTTTGGTAGCCGGTACACCTAACACAATTCTACATCTGCTAGCTACCAGGGCCAGGTTCCCCACAACTTACTCATCTAGGCCAGAGCCCATATAGCCAGTGGCTGTACACGGAAGCTACTAGTAATATTGCATGTCTGATCTTTTTGAGCCTGGACGGCGCCCACTGCGTGAGAGGGTAGACACCATGACGCACCCGGTTCACCACCAAAACAAACCATTGGGTGCATTTAACCCCGGCACTGTCCTCAACCGAGCCACAACTACCGGGATGCAACCCGCCCGTCCAGAAGTGATTTCTATTTATTATAAAGTTGCTACACAGTTTATTAAAAGAGCTCACATGCACTCCATGAATTCTCACAACCCAACCTCGTCTACAAAGCATAGCAATGAACTAACAACACGGCTAGGTTGATCTACAGTAGACAAGTCAAAACATATGGCTATCCTATCTGGTTTTGCAGCAACAGTAGAGTAAACTACCTATCATGCAATAGAGTGATATTTCCTAACATAATGCATATAGAAAATATAGGTATGGGTATGGTCAAAGTATCACTTGCCTTATACATTCGATGAAGATCCTCGCTCTCACGTTCCAGTCAACTCTACTCGTCACACTCCGAGCAATCTATCGTCAACGAAAGAACTCAATAAGCAATCACACCACAATGACAAAACATAAGATCAACAAAACAAATCACAAAGGTTTTAGCAACAAAATAAAAAGGTTTTGAAGTGCAAAGGTGTGGATGTGCCGAGGGTGATCGGTGTAACGCGAACTCGAGAGAGTCAACGGATAAAGAGTTGTCGATACAAAAGTATGATCAAGGCATTATGAAATCAAAGTAAAGATCATAGCAATATGAATGGTATGTCGATATTGCTGATAAGATGTCTCATATGATTCAATATGCAAAAAGAATCACGTGAAACGGAATACTACAACGCAGGTCATAGCAATTGCAACATGGAATGAATTTTAATTTGAACAGATCAATAAACTTGTGAATTTTTGTGTACACATGATATAAACAGAAAGTACATGGAACGAGTGATCCAACGCAAAAAGAATCACTCGATTTGGATCAACGATATAAAAGATACGGCCACCGGAATTTGAATTTGAATTTGAAATAACTTCAAATTCAAAAGTGTGCAAAGTGTGAAAAACTTGATACCATGCTAAAGTATAGAACAACACGAACGCGTTGCAAAAAGTTTCACCTCGTTCCGACTTACGGTGTAGAAGATATCGCCGGTGCGAGTACGGGGGGTTTTCTGCCAAAAGAACCCGTTCGCAATTATAATTTTTCCAGAAAAAGCAATCGGGTCCTCGAAACCGGATCTGGCCGGAGTTGCTCCGGCGAACTCGAAATCCGGCGAACTGTGCACGGCTCCGGCGACGTCCGACGTGGAGGAGGCAGCAGGGGCGGTGGGGTGGCCGGCGGCGGCGTGGTGCCCGCCGGCGGCCGCGTCGTCGGCGGCCCGGCCCGGTCGGTGGCGGGGCGGCGCGGCTCGCCCGCGGTTCCGGCGAACCAGCGCGGCGGCGCGAGGCGAGCCCGGCGGCTGGCCGCGGTGGAGGGAGAGGCTGCGAGGGGCGGCGGTGGCGCGGTGCTCGCGCGCGAGGAGGCGGCCGGCGGTGGCGCTCCGGCGCGGGCGCGGCTCGGCGAGGTCCGCGGGAGGCGGCGGCGGCTGACGAAGGCGGCGGCGGCGGCGGTCCCGGCGGCGGCGAAGCGGGACCCGCCGCTAGGGTTTCCAGGAAAAAAGAAATAAAAGGAAAAAATAGAAAAACCGAAATTTTATTTATAAGATGGAAAGAAAAAAAAACTGGATCCGAGTTGGGCTCTAATTACGCTCGCGTGCGAAAAAGGCTAATGGGCCGGCAGCCCGTATTTTTATTTTTTGATACGAACCAAACTTCAAACAATAAAATAAAAATAACCGTAGCTCCGAAAAATATGAAATAAAATTCTAAATTCATCAAATAATACAAAGAAAATTATAAAAAGCAAATATTTTCCAAAAAGGAAAATAAAAAATAAAAACCTTTTCTAAATACTTTATTTAAATATAAAATACTTTTCATAAATCAAATAAAATCCAATAAACCTTTTAAAATATTTTTATTTGGTCAAAAACATTGACAATCCATTTCTAAATAATAAAATATAAATTTTAAGATTGTTTACTCCAAAATAGTTTGGTAAAATAAAAATATTCCATTGAAATACTTTTTCAACACTTTTAAAGTATTTTATAAATCTTTTACCATGAAATAAAAACTCTCTTGGCATTCTAAAATCTCTAAATTAATTTTAGAGTTATTTATAATACTCCAAATAAATTTTAAAAACTTTAAAATAGTATTCTAAATATTTCCAACTTTATTTAAAAAAGGGGAAAAGTCATTTTATATCCTCTCAAATGAATTTTCCTTTAGTTGCGAAATATTTTGAATAATCAAAAGAATTCCAATAAAGATTTAAAATATTTTCCAAACTTTTAAAATGTTGAAGGAGTCATATTACCTTCTCTCATTTTATTTTGTTGGTTTTGTTTTTAAATAATAAATTCCAAAACACCAACGGTGAATATTAGGGAAAGTCATGTTATTCCCTCTCTTTTTAATATCCAATAAACTCCAAAAGTTTTAAATCCCAGAGATAATCAAACACATCAATCAAACAATCATTATCTATTTAATTTATTAACATTCCAAAATTCGGAGAATTTTGGGATGTTACATACAACCTGGCCTTCGTCAGGCTAGCCAGGTACGCTCCAGAGGAGGTCAGCACAGAGGCTAAGAAAATCTCCAGGGGAGGTCAACTGGCGATGGGGTGGAGTAGTTCCCCACCCCCCAAACGAATCTGGCACTTCGGCCAAAGCAAGTTCCAGCTCAAGCAACCTCGGAGGTCCATCACTTCTTCGTCGTCGGCTCCAGGGGTCGATAGGGAGGTAAAAATTCATCGTAGCCATCCAGCACCCGAACCAGTTGAACCTATACAAGTTGGTTGGCATCGGATTACCATGGAACACGCGGTTGCCCGGTTGAACGATTCTTCCCACGGCAACATAATCCAACTCCTCGACCACGAAGTGCAGGAGAGTTCATGGAACGTTGGCTGCGCCTTGCGAAAACATGTAGGGCGTCAAGGATGCCCAGTCAAGGGCAAAATAAGATGAATTCATCGGCCGAGGCTTAGTTACCGTGATGGAGTTGAGCTCGGCTAATGTCGATGGACCGCCAACGGACGGCGGGCATGTGACGGAAGGGGCGCTTGCTCCTGAGGTGCCGGGCATTGGTGTTTTACGCTCCAATACTGGCGACGCCGCCGGGGTCACAAACGCATCCGCCTTCGGGGACACCAACGCGGCCGCAGCCAGGCACACCGTCGTGGCCGCCTCCGGGGTCACAAATGCATCCGCCGCTGGGCACACCGCTGCGGCCGCCGCCGGAGACACCGATGCGGCCGTTGCCGTCGCGTTGTGAGAGTTGCTGCCCGTGAAGATGGGAATCAGGGGCATCCCCTATTGACCACTCGCAAGCCAGTCTCGCATGAACACAAACAAGGAAGGCGTCATGTTGTTGAGCGCCTGTCCAACTTGTTCTTCGACAATGCGTGCAATCTGCTCCATTTTTTCCTGGAATTGTGCCTCCGTCTGGTTCACCGAGCTGCTAGTGCTTTTCTCCATTCCCCTAGTGACATATTAGTCCGACCATTTTGTGGAACAGCCTTTGCCGGAAACACGACCAGCTGACGACGGCTTACTAAACTTATCCTTTTTCTTGAGTGTGTTGACTGCCCTATTTAAAGAGTTGTCCCAAGGGGCGATAGGCGGGGACCCCACGCTGCTGCTTTCAGTTTCCTGCACAAGGAACACGGGGACCATTCAAAAATTTGGCTTCACTAATTTTAAAATGCAACCATATGAAGCTAATTAAACAAGGGGGGGGGGTATTCTTTACCAAAAGACGCTCAAGCTCCTCCACCTTCGGATCCGTCGTAAGATCCCCTGTTATCGGTTTCCTCTTGTACCGGGCCCTGACATAGTTATCTGTAGGCTTATGTCCATATTTTTTGAAGAGGGGCGGTAGGCCTTGCGCGGCACGCTCCGCGTCTTCCTTGTCCCATTTCGGTTCCGCCACTCTGTAACCGCCAGGACCGAGTCTGTGGACCCCTAAGTTCAATTCCCGCATACCTTTCCCCCATTGACTCGATTCACTAGTTGAGGTGTCCTCGCACTTGAGCTTGAAATCCTCGTAGTCAGTTTCGCTGATCGAAGTATTTGCTTCCTTGATCTTCTCGTAACTAACACCCTTAGTAATCAATTTCTTCACCTTATTTCGCCAAGTAGCCAGGGATGTGCTCATCTTCATGAGCGTGGCACTGTTCACTTTATTCCCTAAGAGGTTTGGGTTTGCGAATTGAGCAGGGAACTTGTAACGGTTGTGCAGCTTCGTGAAGAGGAGGTTGCGCAAATTTTCTCTGTCGGGATGCCTTAGGTTCTCGGTGTTGATCGAGACGGTGCTCCGGAGAATGCACCCGAGTTGTCTGGAGTACCCACAGACTAAATGTCCGGGCGCCGTTGGAAGCCCGTTTCTAGCCACTTCGGTAAATTCCTCCTTGACGGTGCCTAGCTTGCTCGGGCGCCTCTCCTTTTTTTGCTTCTTCGGTTGGCTGCCATCTGTGGGTTGGCTGCCATCCTCAGTGGTGGGATCGTCCTCGGCAGCACCACAATCATCCCCGCTAGGGGTTGTGTACTCATGATCGGTAGAGTCATCCCCGATGCCGTCGTAGCGGGGTTGACGTTGTGGATCATCGTCCATGCTCATCTCCCAATATTGCTTCTGGTGGTGCGAACCGGAGGCCTCGTCGTTGTCGGCCATCTACACCCACTAATTTAGGATAGGTAGGTTTAAAAAAAATTGTTCAAGTGAATGATGTGCAACCATAAAATAACTAGTCAATATAAATAACTAGAAAAATGGCATGCAAAGCACGTTCTAGGTCAACAAAATTAACAAAGGTCATGCAAGAATTCACAGAAAAAATCGGCATGACCTTTGCTAATTTTCTTGAGCTAGGACCCCATTCTCAACCGAAACAGAAATTAATCGACATTTTGGGAGAATGCGGTCATTATTTGTACCTGCACAAAAAATTCCTACATATACGCACAACAAGGTGCACAAGGATAAGTGACAAAAGCATATTTCCATCATTTTCTGCATGTGCATCGCTGTCCTGGAATCATATACCCTTTACAATAAAACTTAGATAATTTGATAGGGAGGACAAGTCCAAAACTCAAGCACAGATTTAAATGTTGCAACCTGCCAATGATACTAACATATCTAATTTAATTTTACTACCACTGCTTTGGGCAAGATTTAAAAAAATCAAACCGTTTTTCGCTAGTTACTTGTAAAGATCATGCATTTTGCTCTTGACAATGAGGAAGATGAGTTATAAGATCAGTGAGTTACCTTCAGTTATAAGATCAATAAAAATGAAGCTTCGCTAGTTACCGCCTGCAGTCTGCATTACATGGAAAGTATAAAGGAAGCGAAGTTATATGCCGGGCTACAGTGAGTTAATCTTGCTGGAATCTTATGCATATATATATATATGTATAACTAGTATTCATCAGGTGGGCTTGAAAATACTATGATGAGTAACACCCAAAAGAATGCAATACTGGTCAGGATGTACCTCAAACAAAACAGAGAACAATTTTCTTGGTTAGCTAGGTTGGGTATCTAATCTAGGCTTACATCATGATGTCACTCTACTGAAAATAGCAAGTTGTCAGAACCCCAACTAGGGTAAGTGCTAGGGTTGTTTGATCCCTTTGCATCATGAATAAAATTTCAAAAGAAATTCAAAAATGGGGAAAAGAAAAGCCCTAAGAATTTAATTAAATGGCCAGACAAAAATTTCTTCCAAAATTTCCTCTGTTATTTTTGAAAAGTCTTATAAATATGCATGATCACATATAAAGTGAAGTGGGTCCCACTGCATGCACCAAGAGTTTTAAAAAATTCAAAACAAGGCTTGGAAATTAAGTAATAACCCTATTTGAATTGAAATTCAAATAAATTGAATTTCAAAAATCTTCAAATCTTGGGATTGGCTAGTGTTATGCCATGTAAGTCCATATAAATGATTTGGGGATTTTATAAAATATTTTGGTACTTTTTTATATCAAAACAGAAAAAATGTCAGAAGAAATAAAAAGAAAAACAGAAGAATAAAGAAAAGGGCCTTACCTGGGATTTCAGCCCAACTCATCCCCCAGGAGGCCCAAGCCGACTCCCCCTTTTGTCTTCTTCCCCAAGCTCCTCGGTGGCGAGCAGGGAGCACGCAGCCAACGCCACCGCGACGCCGGCGACCTTCTAGAGCCCCCTGCCTCCTTCTCTCTCCACGCAGCACGCCACGACGCCCCGCTTCTTTCCCCCCCATCGCTGCTTCCTCCCCGTCGCTCCTCGTCGAGATCTCGCCGCGCCCGAGAGCTCCTCGCAGCCGCCGTGACTGCGCCACCGTGGACAACAAGGAGGAGCTTCCCAGCAAGCGTGTCTAGCAGAGTCGCAGCCGTCCGCTTCGTCGTCCAAATCCATCAATTAAGCCGCGGAGCCCCTGGAGCAGACGTCATCCTCGACTCCCCACCGCCGGCCGCCATTGTTGCCAACGAGGAATTCCTCCTCCAGCAGCTTGTTCCCGACCGCACCATTGTCACGTCTCGAACCAGGGTAAGCTTCTGTTCAATTTTCCCCCTCCCTCGTGTCATCCCGTGCACGGATTCGCCAAGTTCCTCCGCACAGTTCTCCGGTCGCCGCCGATGTCGAAGCCGGCGACGTCCCCGGCCACTTTCGAGACCCTGGCTTGCACCCCTCGACGCGCGGAAGCTTGGGGATCAATTTGGTGCAAGCCGCACACCAAATAGCCGCCGCGAACGCCACCTCCAGTGCGCGCCGCCGTGATTTTGGTCGCCGCCGGCCAAAACTCCGGCGAGGCCAGCATGGAAGGATTAGCTTAAGCTATTCCCCCACCTAGGGCCACTTCCAGGTGGGCCCCCTTGCCCCTAACCCCTCTCTGTTATTTAAACAGAGACGATTAAGCCTCTGTGTCATTGACAGGTGGGGCCCCTTAGTCAGTTTGACTGGTCAGCCCCCCTGCTGACGCAATAAATCAATAAATATTACATTCAATCCAAAGAAATTACAGAAGATAGGTTAAACTTCAATAATTCATAGAATATTCATTTTAACTCTAAATTCAACAAATAATATATGAAAAATTATCAGAAAAATGCAAGGATTATGAATATGCAATTTGTTTCTGTGTTTGACCATTTTAAAATGGGTGAACAGTAGCAAACATTAATATGGTATAATTTGAATTTGAATTTGAAGTTTGAATTTGCATTTCAAATGCAATACACTTCCTTTAAATCAAATGTACCACAAACCAGCACCATTCACATCATGGACAACATTATCATGTGTATGTGCATTCTATTTCAATGTTGCCCCCCACCTTTGTTGATGATTGTGCCGGTAACAGTGCCTCCGAGACGGTGATCACCCCCGAAGAAGAAGACCACCGTTAAGACCCGTGTATCGTCAGCAAGGCAAGCAAACCCCCATTGATCATACCTATAAAATCTTATTTCCCTCTCAGACTCGCTTATGCATGTTTAGGAGATCACCGAGACACGTTCTTTCGCACAGTTGAACCCATTCTGATGCATGACCTATCATTTTGTCACCGTATTAAGCAAACCACAATCCTAGAAGATATAGGAGTTGAATGATGAGCATGTGGCCCCTACAACTGTTACTCCTTATTGCTACTTAGTGTTACAATGAGGATGTTATGTTTGTGAGTCGGGATGGAATGAACACAGTGATGTTGATGATAACGTGTTGATGAATCCACCCTAATACAAGGTGAACGATGAGAGGCTGTGTAGGAGTACACAGTGGGTTGTCTCGTTGAACACCTCCTTAAGCACCGAGTTCTTGTATGGTAATCCAAGACAAAGAGTACAACCACACATTGGGCTCACTGACCCCTCTCGGCCTAGTGCCTTGATCTGTGTTGACGTCCAGGAGTCACATTAGTTCGGGATTTCCATTTGGCATGTGCATAGAAAAAGAATGAAGGAATGATGCATCATATAGATATGTGGGTGCACCTGTGAGGCAGGAAAATCATCTGCCAGAGGTGGCGTCTCGGTCACTTGCATTGTTTGAGTCTGTTTCGTCGATCCGGCCGGGCTCTCGAGCAGAGGCAACTCAGATAGTCGACTCCTGGAATAGACCGGTTGTGAGCGAAGTGTCGTGGTGAACATCCTTGCTGTCACCTCTTGAACGGTGGCGAGACCTGGCGGTAACTGATGGTCATGTGTGTGTAGTTTACACCCTTGCAAGGTTAACAAAACTATTCGAATAGCCGCGTCCGCGGTTAAGGACTACTTGGGACCTGTACCTGATTATTAGACAACTTGAATGCATACTTGTAAAACTCGCAAGTTAAGCGCGAGTGCTATGGGTGCTCCCCGTGGGGAAGTCGAGGAAGTATCCATAGTGGTGTATTGGTTGAAGACTTGGTAGTGGACTCGTGTACGCTTCTTACCTCAAGTCTGGTATTCGTAGTTCAGGACTAGCCAAGTCAAAGCTGGCACTTCTGCATGATGAAACCCCACCTCCCTTTACCTTGAAACTTGATCATGAGTATTTTAGTTCTGATGTAAGTCTTGCTGAGTACGACTTTGTACTCACGTTTGCTTATTCTATGTTTTAGATGGAAACCCAGACCCCGATGGAGTCACCTTATTCAAGCTCGACTTTGACTAAGCTAGTATAGTTCCAGACAGCAGTATGGTCCCTCGTGGAAGGGCATGTTTGTTGTACAAGGCTTCTCTAAGCCATTTGTTAATCTTGTCTGTACTCAGACCTAATTTTCTTCCGTTGTATGATGTAATGATGATCACAGACATGTGATCTTTGTATGCTCTATGTGTAAGGCAATAAATGTACACTTTGTAGAGTTATGTGATGATACCTGCTGTTCATACTAGGCATATGTGCTGCGTGTATGTTTATAACATGCATGTCTTAGTATGGGTTTTCGAGACCTTAATTGTGATCTGGCTGGCGGTCTTTTCTACACCAAGTGGCCCTTAGATGTGCGCAGCTTGGGGCATCGTGATGCGATTGCTCGTGACTGTCACGTTCACACTTTGTTTTATGATCGAGCCCGCCCTAGCCCCCGACTAAGTGATCGGGCTGGAGTAAGTCTATGTAAGAGTTAGGATTCAATCGATAACATGGTTGAGGCGACTTGTCTATGAGTATGGTATTCACCACCCATAAGCATTTAGACTTGTGAGCGGACGATGAGGACCCATCTCAGTTGATCATCCGTCCTGGATGGGATGCCCCTCACGTTTGATGCTTTCCGAGAGTGTTCTGTGCTTGGCCTTGTCTTCTTAGACAAGTGGGTACGGCTCTCGGCTCTCCATGTGATTGCATCGTGACTGGAATTACATACGCATATTCCGGGTCCCGACACACTTGGTATCAGAGCAAGACTGTCTGTAGGATTATTCAACCCTTGGTCGAAGTCGAGTCTAGAATTCTATAGTTATATAGTTACTCTGGGTAAAAGGGAACAACGTAAGGCTTCTTTTTCTCCTTATCCTCATCGATCTGAGTTCTGGGTCACCCTTACCTTTTCTACGGGATGATAGGACTAGGCTCATCTATGTCTTACTAGAACATCTTGTTGATTGCTTCCTTGTAGCCGTAGGAAAGTTGTGGTCGTCCAGACTCATCGTGTTGTTGATTTCCTTGAGGAAGTTCTGTCCAATCTCCTCAAGGTTGTTTCATTTTCCATCCCGGTGTAGCCGTTATGCTTCCCGAATTATCCCGTGTTACTATGAATCTTTGCCTTTGCATTACAATCTTCTCCTCCTAATCATGTACTCTTATCTTTGATTCCATCGTATAACCTGTTCTGATTGTTGATTTTTATCACACAGGATGTCAGGTGGACCTCGTAGTGCTGTTCGTCGGAATCAATGCCGTGTTCGGAATCGAAATGATGATGAACCTCCACCACCGCCTTCTGCGGCGGAAATCATGATGGAAGCTGAGCGGAATCGACGTCATCAAACACGCCTTCTGGAGCTCATCGAGCAGAATACCGCCCCTCATCGCAATGTGGTTGTGAGCATTCAGGACTTCATCCTCCTCAATCCACCGGTATTCCGATGTTCTTCTGAGCCCCTTGAAGCTGATGATTGGCTCCGTTCCATTGAGCGTAAGCTTGATAAGGCACATGTTTCTCCCGATGACCGGGTTATTTTCGCGGTATCCTTCCTGGAAGGTGCTGCTCTACAATGGTGGGAGAACTATGTTGCTATGCAGCCAGATAGTCACGTAGTGACTTGGCAGGAGTTCTATGTTGCCTTTCGAGGGTACCACATTATGGATGAGTTAATGGAGCGCAAGAAGGAAGAGTTCTGCAATCTGACTCAAGGAGAGACGTCCATTCATGAGTATGTGAGAGAGTTCAACCGTCTTGCTCGTTATGCCCAAGATGAGATCACCACCAATGCCAGAAAGAAGGCAAGGTTCCGTAAGGGACTTAGCCCCATCCTTCGCCATGATCTCAACCTCATCGAATTTTCCACCTTTGAGGATTTAGTCAACAGATCCTTCAGAGCTGAGCATGCAAATGAAGTGTTCGAAGAGTCTCGCAAGCATGCTCTTGAGCTTATTCCTTCTTCAAGTTTAGCCCCTCAGAAACGCCGAATTTTGATTCCCACTAGTGCCATACCTCAAAACCTTCTTCAGAGGCCACCATCCCATATGTGCCATCCACCTCAACACATTGTTCCTCCCAGGGATGATGGTGTGCAATCAAGTAATCCTGTCCCCAGCAATTCAGGCAGGGTGTGTTTCAAGTGTGGTCTGCCAGGCCATTACCTCCGTAAGTGCCCTCAGGTTTTGATGACACCACGTCATTCTCGACGTAATCCTTCAAGGAAATCCACCTCCAAACCCTTGCAAGCAAAGCCTTCATCCACTAGTAGTGGTTGTGTGAACCAAATCTCAGTTGAGGAAACCGCTGTTGCTTCCGACGTCATCCTTGGTACACTCCCAGTCAATCATGTACCCGCCTCCGTTCTTTTCGATCCAGGAGCTTCTCATTCATTCATGTTGGAGAGTTATGCATTTCGTCATGAGTTCCCCTTTGAAGAAATGTTTTCTCCAATGATAATTCAAACTCCTGGTTCAAAGTGGCAAACTAATAGAGTAAGCCATGGTAATCAAATTGCAATTGAGGGTTTAGTATTCCTTGCTTCACTCATAGCCCTCAAGTCTTCGGACATTGATGTCATCCTAGGAATGGATTGGTTATCGAGGCAGAATGCTTTCCTTGATTGTAAAGACAAATCAGTTAGACTTACCCATCCTTCAGGCCAGACCATTGACTACACCTCACCCATCTCTAGAATCCAGATGCATACTTTGAATGTGCTTCCCCTTCCTAACCTCGAAGATATTCCGGTGGTTCGTGACTTCCCGGATGTCTTTCCGGAAGAATTGCCAGGAATGCCTCCTGACAGATGTGTAGAATTCATTGTAGATCTTATGCCAGGAACCGCCCCAATTTATAGACGCCCATACAAAATGGCCCCACGTGAAATGGCTGAGCTTAAAATCCAACTTGAAGGTTTGTTGGCAACAGGCTTCATCCGCCCTAGCTCATCGCCATGGGGTTGCCCCGTTCTGTTCGTAACAAAGAAAGATGGAACAAAAAGGATGTGCGTAGACTATCGCCCACTAAATCTAGCGACAGTAAAGAACAAGTACCCACTGCCCAGGATCAATGATCTTTATGATCAACTTGCTGTATCCTCTGTCTTGTCCAAGATGGATTTGAGATTAGGCTATCATCAAATAAAAATCCGAAACGAGGACATTCCAAAAACGGCTTTCACTACTCGTTATGGTCTTTACGAGTATACCGTCATGTCCTTCGGTTTAACCAATGCCCTCGCCACATTCTCGCGCTTTATGAATTCGATCTTCATGGAGTACCTAGATAAATTTGTTGTAGTTTATCTTGATGACATTCTCATCTACTCGAAGAATGAAGAAGAGCACGCAGAACATCATAGGTTGGTATTGATGAAACTTCGAGAGCATCGCCTTTATGCCAAGTTCTCCAAGTGTGAATTTTGGCTACCAGAAGTGACCTACTTAGGCCACGTGATTTCTGCAAAAGATGTTGCAGTCAATCCCGAGATAGTTCAGGCCGTCCTTGACTGGACTCCACCTGAATCGGTTAAGCAAGTTAGGAGTTTTCTTGGCTTAGCAAGCTATTGCCGCTGCTTCGTCGAGAACTTTTCTAAAGTTGCAAAGCCTCTTACTGAACTCCTCAAGAAAGATAAGAAATTCCAATGGACCCCCAAGTGCGAGAAAAACTTTCAAGAGCTAAAAAGAAGATTGACTTCTGCACCCGTACTTGCACCTCCAGACACCAAAAGGGATTTCGAGATCTATTGTGATGCTTCACGGCAAGGGTTAGGATGCATACTTATGCAAGATAGACATGTGGTAGCTTATGCTTCACGCCAGTTGCGGCCACATGAAGAGAACTATCCTACCCATGATCTTGAACTCGCTGCCGTAGTTCATGCCCTGAAGACTTGGCGACATTACCTCCTTGGTAATCATTGTGAGATCTATTCCGACCACCAAAGCCTCAAATACATATTCACCCAGCCAGATCTTAATCTCAGGCAAAGACGCTGGATAGTGTTGATAAAAGATTATGACTTAGGAATTTCATACACCCCACGCAAAGTCAATGTCATGGCTGATGCACTAAGTCGTAAGTCGTATTGTAACAACCTCATGTTACAACAGTATCAACCACTTCTTCATGAGGAATTTCTAAAGCTTAATCTCGAGATTGTTCCTCGTGGATCTCTTTTCAACTTGGTGGCGAAACCAACTTGTGAGGATCAAATCATAGTTGCCCAAAGGCGTGCACGAGGTGTTCGCCGGATCAAGGAGAACATTGCTAGCGGAGTTGCTAAATGTTTCTCCACAGATAGGAAAGGAACGGTATTCGTTGAAAATCATTTGGTAGTACCTAAGAATAGAGATCTAAGGCAACTCATCCTCAAAGAAGTCCTTGACACACCCCTCTCGATTCATCCCGATAGCACAAAAATGTACCGAGATCTACGCCAGAGATTTTGGTGGACTAGGATGAAGAGAGACATTGCTCAATTTGTTGCCAAATGTGATGTTTGTCGTCGTATTAAGGCAGCACACCAAAGACCTCCTGGTACTCTTCAACCATTGTCTATTCCCGAGTGGATATGGGACAAGGTCGGTATGGAATTTATCACCGGCTTTCCAAAAACCCAGAAAGGAAATGATGCCATCTTCGTGGTCATTGATCGACTTTCCAAAGTTGCTCACTTTCTTCCTGTTCGCGAGTCTATAACTGCTAGCCAGTTAGCGGACTTGTATGTCTCTAGAATTGTGTCTCTTCACGGTGTTCCTTTGGAAATCAATTCTGATCGTGGTAGCCTTTTCACCACTAGATTTTGGGGAAGCTTTCAGAATGCTATGGGAACTCATCTCTTCTTTAGTACAGCTTTCCATCCTCAGTCTAGCGGTCAAGTTTAAATGG
Organism: Bromus sterilis; assembly: GCA_950022295.1. NCBI lineage: Eukaryota > Viridiplantae > Streptophyta > Magnoliopsida > Poales > Poaceae > Bromus > Bromus sterilis. Next base: position 215,697,552 of record OX465597.1, read on the forward strand.
TTAATCAAATCTTGGAACACATGCTCAAAGCTTGTGTTATATCTTTCGGAAAGAATTGGGAGAAGTCTCTTCCATTTGCCGAATTTGCTTATAACAACAGTTTACAATCTAGTCTAAACATGGCTCCTTTTGAACTCCTATATGGACGACGATGTCGAACACCCTTAAACTGGTCAGAAACTAGTGAAAGACAATTCTTTGGACCGGATATGATCAAGGAAGCAGAAGAGCAAGTTCGCATTGTTCGTGATCGATTGAAAGCCGCCAAGTCTCGTCAGAAAAGCTTCTATGGCCGTCATCATAGGAAAGAAAGCTATAATCTTGATGAGAAGGCTTACTTTCGGGTTACTCCTGTGAAGGGAACCCAAAGATTCGGTATCAAAGGCAAGTTGGCCCCACGTTACATCGGACCTTTCCGCATTCTTGCTAAACGTGGAGAAGTTGCCTACCAACTTGAACTACCCCCGCATCTTTTCCGAGTACATCATGTATTCCATGTGTCACAACTCAGGCGTTGCTTCAAGGACCCCATCCGCGAAGTCGACCATGAAACGCTTGATCTCCAAGATGACCTTTCATATCGAGAGTACACTGTTCGTATTCTTGATTCCACAGAGCGTGTCATCCGTCGTCAGAAGATCAAGTTCCTCAAAGTGCAATGGTCACATCACTCCGAGAAAGAAGCAACATAGGAAAGAGAAGACCGCCTCCGTGCCGAGTACCCCTCCTTCCTCCCGACGAATTCTGAATCTCGGGACGAGATTCTTCTGAGTGGGGGCGAGTTGTCAGAACCCCAACTAGGGTAAGTGCTAGGGTTGTTTGATCCCTTTGCATCATGAAGAAAATTTCAAAAGAAATTCAAAAATGGGGAAAAGAAAAGCCCTAAGAATTTAATTAAATGGCCAGACAAAAATTTCTTCCAAAATTTCCTCTGTTATTTTTGAAAAGTCTTATAAATATGCATGATCACATATAAAGTGAAGTGGGTCCCACTGCATGCCCCAAGATTTTTCAAAAATTCAAAACAAGGCTTGGAAATTAAATAATAACCCTATTTGAATTGAAATTCAAATAAATTGAATTTCAAAAATCTTCAAATCTTGGGATTGGCTAGTGTTATGCCATGTAAGTCCATATAAATGATTTGGGGATTTTATAAAATGTTTTGGTATTTTTTTATATCAAAACAGAACAAATGTCAGAAGAAATAAAAATAAAAACAGAAGAATAAAGAAAAGGGCCTTACCTGAGATTTCAGCCCAACTCATCCCCCAGGCGGCTCAAGCGCACTCCCCCTTTTGTCTTCTTCCCCAAGCTCCTCGGTGGCGAGCTGGGAGCACGCAGCCGACGCCACCGCGACGCCGGCGACCTTCTAGAGCCCCCTGCCTCCTTCTCTCTCCACGCAGCACGCCACGACGTCCCCGCTTCTTTCCCCCCCATCGCTGCTTCCTCCCCGTCGCTCGTCGTCGAGATCTCGCCTCGCCCGAGAGCTCCTCGTCACCGCCGTGACTGCGCCACTAGGGCCAACAAGGAGGAGCTGCCCAGCAAGCGTGTCTAGCAGAGTCACAGCCGTCCGCTTCGTCGTCCAGATCCATCAATTGAGCCGCAGATCCCCTGGAGCAGACGTCGTCCTCGACTCCCCACCGCCGGACGCCATTGTTGCCGACGAGGAATTCCTCCTCCAGCAGCTTGTCCCCGACCGCACCGTCGTCACGTCTCGAACCAGGGTGAGCTTCGGTTCAATTTTTTCCCTTCCTCGTGTCATCCCGTGCACGGATTCGCCAAGTTCCTCTGCACAGTGCTCCGGTCGCCGCCGATCTCGAAGCCGGCGACGTCCCCGGCCACTTCCGAGACCCTGGCTTGCACCCCTCGACGCGCGGAAGCTTGGGGATCAATTTGGTGCAAGCTGCGCGCCAAATAGCCGCCGGGAACGCCACCTCCAGTGCGCGCCGCCGTGATTTTGGTCGCTGCCGGCCAAAACTCCGGCGAGACCGGCATTGCAGGATTAGCTTAAGCTAATCCCCCACCTAGGGCCACTGCCAGGTGGGCCCCCTTGCCCCTAACCCCTCTCTGTTATTTAAACAGAGAGGATTAAGCCTCTGTGTCATTGACAGGTGGGGCCCCTTAGTCAGTTTGACTGGTCAGCCCCCCTGCTGACGCAATAAATCAATAAATATTAAATTTAATCCAAAGAAATTATAGAAGATAGTTTAAACTTCAATAATTCATAGAATATTCATTTTAACTCCAAATTCAACAAATAATATATGAAAAATTATCAGAAAAATGAAAGCATTATGAAGATGCAATTTGTTTCTGTGTTTGACCATTTTAAAATGGGTGAACAGTAGCAAACATGCAAATGGCATAATTTGAATTTGAAGTTTGAATTTGCATTTCAAATGCAATATACTTCCTTTAAATCAAATGTACCACAAACCAGCACCATTCACATCATGGACAACATTATCATGTGTATGTGCATTCTATTTCAATGTTGCCCCCCCTTTGTTGATGATTGTGCCGGTAACAGTGCCTCCGAGACGGTGATCACCCCCGAAGAAGAAGACCACCTTTAAGACCCGTGTATCGTCAACAAGGCAAGCAAACCCCCATTGATCATATCTATAAAATCCTATTTCCCTCTCAGACTCGCTTATGCATGTTTTGGAGATCACCGAGATACGTTCTTTCGCATAGTTGAACCTATTCCGATGCATGACCTATCATTTTGTCACCGTATTAAGCAAACCACAATCCTAGCAGATATAGGAGTTGAATGATGAGCATGTGTCCCCTACAACTATTACTGCTTATTGCTGCTTAGTGATACAATGAGGATCTTATGATTTTGAGTCGGGATGGAATGAACACGGTGATGCTGATAATAACGTGTTGGTGAATCCACCCTAATACAAGGTGAACGATGAGAGGCTGTGTAGGAGTACACAGTGGGTTGTCTCGTTGAACACCGCCTTAAGCACCGAGTTCTTGTATGGTAATCCAAGACAAAGAGTACAACCACACATAGGGCTCACTGACCCCTCTCGGCCTAGTACCTTGATCCATGTTGACATCCAGGAGTCACATTAGTTCGGGCTTTCCATTTGGCATGTGCATAAAAAAAGAATGAAGGAATGGTTGCATCATATAGATATGTGGGTGCACCTGTGAGGCAGGAAAACCAGCTGGCAGAGGTGGCGTCTCGGTCACTTGCATTGTTTGAGTCCGTTTAATTGATACGGTCGGGCTCTCGAGCAGAGGCAACTCAGATAGTCGACTCCTGGAATAGACCGGTTGTGAGCGAAGTGTCGTGGTGAACATCCTCGCTGTCACCTCTTGAACGGTGGCGAGACCTGGCGGTAACTGATGGTCATGTGTGTGTAGTTTACACCCTTGCAAGGTTAACAAAACTATTCGAATAGTCGCATCCGCGGTTAAGGACTACTTGGAACCTGGACTTGATTATTATACAACTTGAATGGATACTTCTAAAACACGCAAGTTAAGCGTGAGTGCTATGGTTTGCTCCTCGTGGGGAAGTCGAGGAAGTATCCATAGTGGTGTAATTGTTGAAGACTTGGTAGTGGACTCGTGTACGCTTCTTACCTGAAGTCTGGTATTCGTAGTTCAGGACTAGCCAAGTCAAAGCTGGCACTTCTGCATGATGAAACCCCACCTCCCTTTACCTTGAAACTTGAGCATGAGTAGTTTAGTTCCGATGTATGTGTTGCTGAGTACGACTTTGTACTCACGTTTTCTTATTCTATGTTTTAGATTGAAACCCAGACCCCGATGGAGTCACCTTCCTGAAGCTCGACGTTGACTAATCTAGTATAGTTCCAGACAGCAGTCTGGTCCCTCGTGGAAGGGCATGTTTGTTGTACAAGGCTTCTCTAAGACATTTGTTAATCTTGTCTGTACTCAGACCTAATTTGCTTCCATTGTATGATGTAATGATGATCACAGACATGTGATCTTTGTATGCTCTATGTGTAAGGCAATAAAGGTACACTTTGTAGAGTTATGTGATGATACCTGCTGTTCATACTAGGCATGTGTGCTGCGTGTATGTTTATAACATGCATGTCTTAGTATGGGTTTTCGAGACCTTAGTTGTGATATGGCTGGCGGTCTTTTCAACACCAAGTGGACCTTAGATGTGCGCAGCTTGGGGCATCGCGATGCGATTGCTCGTGACTCTGTCACGTGCACACTTTGTTGTATGATCGAGCCCGCCCTAGACCCCGACTACGTGATCGGGCTGGAGTAAGTCTATGTAAGAGTTAGGATTCAATCGATAACATGGTTGAGGCGACTTGTCTATGAGTATGGGATTCACCACCCATAAGCATTTAGACTGGTGAGCGGACGATGAGGACCCATCTCAGTTGATCATCCGGCCTGGATGGGACGCCCCTCACATTTGATGCTTTCCGAGAGTGTTCTTTGCTTGGCCTTGTCTTCTTAGACAAGTGGGTACGGCTCTCGGCTCTCCATGTGATTGCATCGTGAATGGAATTACATACGCATATTCCGGGTCCCGACACAAGTGATCTGTTTCCTTCCCCGTGCCCTGAAACGTGTTTCCGACGAAGCTCCAGCGAACACAGTTTCGCCGGCGACAACTCCGCCATTAGGGCTAAGCTAACCACACCACTAATCCCCCCTAATAGACACAGACAGTGGGCCCAGGCCCCTAATCTAATTAGAGATTAAATAAAACAGAGGGGATTAACCCCCTGAGCCACTGACAGGAGGACCCCACTGGCCAGAAGCCCCCCACGTCATGCTGAGGTCAGCATGACGCAATAAAGAGGTTTTCTATTTAAAAGAATTAAAAAGAAAATTAGAAAATTGCAGAAAATCATATAAACTTTGTAAATTCATAATTAATTAACCATAACTCCAAATGGGGCATATAATATGTCTAAAATTATCCAAAAAATGCAAGGATTATGAATATGCAACTTGTTTCTATGTTTGACCATTTTAAAATGGGTGAACAGTAGCAAACATGCAGATGGCATAATTTGAATTTGAATTTGAAGTTTGAATTTGCAAACCTTTTGCAATACACTTCAATTAAATTGAATTTACAACACATCAGCACCATATACATCATGTTCTACAACTTGATCATGTGATTGTGCATTGTACATTGATTGCAATGTTTGTGATGTTTGCTCAATTAGAGGTGGAGCCGGAACCGGAGGCCACCCCCTTCGTTGAAAACACCGTAATGAACCTCGTCAGCAAGGCAAACAAACCCCATTGATCATGTCTATAAAATCCCAATTCCCTCTCAGTCTCTCTTATGCATGTTTAGGAGATCACCTTGTTATCGATTCTACCGCATAGTTGAACCCATACCCGATGCATGACCTATCATCTTGTCACAGTAGTAAGCAAACCACAATTCTAGCTGACATAGGAGTTGATTGATATCATGTGGCCCCTGCAACTGTCACTGCTTATTGCATGCTTAGAGTTTACAATGAGGATGCTTTTGATGTGAGTCAGGATGATAGTGAACATGGTGTTGATGAAAGTGAAACTGTGTTGGTGAATCTACCCTAATACAAGGTGAACGATGAGAGGCTGTGTAGGAGTACACAGTGGGTTGTCTCGTTGAACACCTACTTAAGCCCGAGTTCTTGTATCGTAATCCGAGACAAAGAGTACAACCAGACATTGGGCTCACTGACCCCTCTCGACCTAGTAACTCACCCCGATCCAAGTCCAGGAGTCACACCTAGTTCGGGTTTTCCATTCGGCATATGCATAGAAAGATAAAGGAAATGAAATGTGGCATTCATGGTAGGGCTTGTATAACAGGGCTTGTCAAGCGGAGAACCATCCATCGAGGTGGGCTTCTCAGTCGTGCCTACATGGTTTGAGTCCTGACTGGAAGCTCGGCCGGAACTCCAGTTGGGTTTGGAACTCAGACAGTTGAGTCCTTGGACTAGAACGGAGTTGTGGGCGAAGTGTTGTGGTGAACATCCTCGCCGACACCCCTTGAATGGTGCCGAGACCTGGAGGTAACTGATGGTCATGTGTGTGTAGCAGTACACCCCTACAGGTTTAACAAAACTATTCGAATAGCCGCATCCGCGGTCATGGACTACTTGGAAAACTGTGCTTGATTATTAGAAAACTTGAATGGATACTTCTAAAACTAGCAAGATAAGCGTGAGTGCTATGGTGAGCTCCTCGTGGGGAAGTCGAGGAAGTAACCATAGTGGTGTATTGGTTGGAGACTTGGTAGTGGACTCGTGTACGCTTCTTACCTCAAGTCTGCTACTCGTAGTACAGGACTAGCCAAGTCAAAGCTGGCACTTCTGCATGTTGAAACCCCACCTCCCTTTACCTTGAAACTTGAGAATGAGTAGTATAGTTCTGATGTAAGTCTTGCTGAGTATGACTTTGTACTCACGTTTTCTTATTCTATGTTTTAGACGAGAACCAAGCCCCAGATGGAGACACCTTCCTGAAGCTCGACGTTGACTAAGCTAGTATAGTTCCAGACAGCAGTCTGGTCTCTCGTGGAAGGGCATGTATGTTTACAAGGCTTCTCTAAGCCCTTTGTTAAACTTGTCTGTACTCAGACCTAATTTGCTTCCGTTGTATGATGTAATGTTGATCACAGACATATGATCTGTGTATGCTCTATGTGTAAGTCAATAAAGAAGTACTTTGTAGAGTTATGTGATGATACCTGCTGTTCATACTAGACATGTGTGCTGCGTGTATGTTTATAACATACATGTCTTAGTATGGGTTTTCGAGACCTTATTTGTGATCTGGCTAGCGTTCTTTTATACACCAAGTGGCCCTTAGATGTGCGCAGCTTGGGGCATCGCGATGCGATTGCTCGTGACTCTGTCACGTGCACACTTTGTTGTATGATCGAGCCCGCCCTAGACCCCGACTAAGTGATCGGGCTGGAGTCTGTTTATGTAAGGGTTATGATTCAATCGATAACATGGTTGAGGCGACTTGTATATGAGTATGGGATTTCACCACCCATAATCATTTAGACTTGTGAGAGGGCGATGAGGACCCATCTTAGTTGATCATCCGGCCTGGATGGGATGCCCCTCACGTACGATGCTTTCCGAGAGTGTTCTGTGCTTGGCCTTGTCTGCTTAGACAAGTGGGTACGGCTCTTGGATCTCCATGTGATTGAGTTGTGACTGGAATTACATACGCATATTCCGGGTCCCGACAGACCGGGCCATCGGCGAGACCCTCTGCGAGAAAACGGCGCGGATGGGGACGGCGGAGTCGATCTGGAGACGGGCCCGGGAGCGTCAGCGCGGGAAGGCGCTGGAGCTGGCCGGAATCGACCGGTGACGACGGCGGCGGAGAGGGGATCGAGAGGATCATGCGGGGAAGGAGCGTGCGGGAGAGGGGATCGATTTAGGTTTTCGCGAGAATGTGTGGTGGGGTTAGTGGGGTCGGTATGGTAAGGCGATAGCAATGGCGCACTTTTTAGGATGTGCGCCATTAACACGGGGATAGCAATGGCGCAATTTTGAGGGGTGCACCATTAACGTTAGTAGGAATAGGTTAAATAAATTGTGTGTGGGCTTAAGGACAGAACCTATTACATAGCCTGCTGGTTGGTACCTGGATACATTAAGCAAGCCACCCAGATTCGAATCCTGGCAACCCACTTTGTTAAAAAAATATTTTAACCTTATAATAAACATCCAAACACTTTAAAATAAACCCATCACAATTTTAATACTCTATCCATTCCTAAATATTTAAATATCTCGTTTACTCCATTTCGAATTAAAAATATTTTTAATTAGACCACTTAAACCATCTCCTTTACTCAATCACAATAGAATCATTTACATGCTCATAAATGACATGGTTGAAATCAAGTGACATGAAATAACAATCATCAAAGATTGAGCTTGGCACTAACAAACAAACACACACAGACGCGGTAAACACGTCGTGATTGGATCTTAGTTATCATCTTTTCACAATCTTTTTTCCCTTTTTTCGCGTTTGCATAATTTAGCCCCGGAACCCCTTGATTTCTTCTCTTGAACGGGAGAACGCCTTTAGGTAGGGTGGTCCCGCTTCTTCTTGATTTGTATGGTACTGCATCATCGTCGTTGTCATCTTCAATCTTCGGGTTGCCGTACTTGTAGAAGTCTTGCTCGTTGGCGGCTCCATCCATTCCGATGATGTTCCTTTTGCCTCTCCGCACGACAACACGGCTGGACTTTGATGGGTCGTAAATGAAGAAGCATTGTTCCACTTGTCTAGCCAGTACCCATGGTTCATTTTTTGCGGTGACGTTTGCGCCTGCGGTCTTGGATTTGGCTTCGGGTATAAACATGATGGTGAAATACCAGCTTTCTTTTACGATGCTCTTGGCCCATCTGACGCGGAACATCGGCACCTTATCTCCAGCGTATAGCTGAGCTCCTAGATCTCCTCGATCCTTCCGTAGTATCTTTTTTGACTTTACCGGTGTAGGCTTCCATTGTTACCCCGGAGTTTTGATAATCGCTCTTCATGTCCTTTTCCTTGGTGTAGAATGTGTAGCTATAGATATCGTACGCCTGATATGTCATCAGGTTGTGCTCGGCGCCCTATGACAAGGAGAATACGAGTTTTTCTTCCTCAGAAGAGTCCTCATGTGAAGGGTACGATAGGAGCGTGTCCTTGAACCAACACGTGAAGCATGAGTTGTGCTCTTTGAGTACATCTCCGTCCGTCCACTTTGGCCTCGGTCATTGTTCGTCTTCTCAATTGAGGTTTTGTATTGTACCACCCAAGGATCGACCAAGTCAATGTGTTGCAGCGCGACTAGGTTTGTTCTTTCAAAGTCGGCGAGTCGATCCTGGTAGTCGACATGCATTTCGCGGCGACCCTCACGGTGACCACATCCAGCGAGCCTGTCGAGGTGCCTGTTGACGGGAAGACCAATGGGGGTATCGATGCCTAGATAATTTGTGCAGAAGGAGATGCACTCCTCGGTCAGAAAGCCCTGGGCTATGCTTCCATTTGGACAAGACCTGTTGCGAACATATCCTTTGATCACACCATTCATCCTTTTGAACGGCATGAAGCTGTGCAGGAACATCGGCCCGAGTTGGATGATATCATCCACGATATGGACGAGGAGATGCACCATGACGTGAAAGAATGCGGGCGGGAAGTACATCTCGAGCTCGCATAGTATTACCACGATCTCTTCTTGTATCCTTATGAGTTGCCTCACGCCAACCGATTTCTGAGAGATGACATCGAAAAAGTTGCATAGGCCAAATAGCGTTTCACGGACGTGCTTGTCCATGATCCCTCGGATTGCAACCGGAAGTAGCGGCGTCATCAGCACGTGACAATCGTGAGACTTCATCCTACTGAACCTTTTCTTCGCTGAGTCTAGGTATCTGTTGATCTTCCCCCGGAAACCGTAAGGAATTTTTTGTCGGGACCCGGAATATGCATATGTAATTCCAGCCACAACTCAATCACATGGAGAGCCGAGAGTCGTACCCACTTGTCTAAGCATACAAGGCCAATCACAGAACACTCTCGGAAAGCATCGTACATGAGGGGCATCCCATCCAGGTCGGATGATCAACTGATATGGGTCCTCATCGCCCGCTCACAAGTATAAATGATTATGATTGGTGAAATCCCATACTCATAGACAAGTCGCCTCAACCATGTTATCAATTGAATCATAACCCTTACATAAACAAACTCCATCCCGATCACTTAGTCGAGGTCTAGGGAGGGCTCGATCATACAACAAAGTGTGCCACGTGACAGATTCACGAGCAATCGCATCGCGATGCCCCAAGCTGCGCACATCTAAGGGCCACTTGGTGTATAAAAGACCCCCAGCCAGATCACAACTAAGGTCTCGAAAACCCATACTAAGACATGCATGTTATAAACAGACACGCATCACACATGCCTAGTATGAACAGCAGGTATCATCACATAACTCTACAAAGTGTATCTTTATTGACTTACACATAGAGCATACAAAGATCACATGTCTTTGATCATCATTACATCATACAACAGAAGAAAATTAGGTCTAAGTACAGACAAGTTTAACAAAGGGCTTAGAGAAGACTTGTAAACATACATGCCCTTCCACGAGGGACGAGACTGCTGTCTGGAACTATACTACCAAGGTCAACGTCGAGCTTCTGGTCGGTGACTCCATCGGGGTCTGAGTTTCCATCTAAAACATAGAATTAGCAAACGTGAGTACAAAGTCGTACTCAGCAAGACTTACATCAGATCTATACTACTCATGCTCAAGTTTCAAGGTAAAGGGGGTGCGGTTTCAACATGCAGAAGTGCCAGCTTTGACTTGGCTAGACCTGTACTACGAGTACCAGACTTGAGATAAGAAGCGTACACGAGTCCACTACCAAGTCTCCAACCAATTACACCACTATGAATACTTCCTCGACTTCCCCATGAGGAAGCCCACCATAGCACTCATGCTTATCTTGCGAGTTTTACAAGTATCCATTCAAGTTATCTATTGATCAAGTAGAGGTCTCCAAGTAGTCCATAATCGCGGACACGGCTATTCGAATAGTTTATTAACCCTGCAAGGGTGTACATCTTCACACGCGTGTCATCACTTATCGCCTCGTTTTCGTCACCCTTCAAGCGGGTGTCGGACGTGGATGAAACTAAGGCACTACCCTCACATCACCTTCTATAATCCAGGAGTCGACTACCTGATTTTGGCACCGCTCGAGAGTCCGGCCGGTTCCACGAAACGGACTCAGATAATGCAAGGGACCAAGACTCCACCTCTTCCATATGGTTTCACTGCCTCACAGGTCCACCCACATATCTATATGATGCAACCTTTTCTTCATTCTTTTTCTATGCACATGCCAAATGGAAAGCCTGAATACATTGTGACTCCTGGACCGGATCGGGTACGTAAAGAGGCCAAACGGGGCTCCCATAAACCCTACATGTGGTCATACGCTTTGTCTTGGATCACAAAACAGGAAATCGGGGCCTAGGGCAGTGTTCAACGAGACAACCCACTGTGTACTCCTACACAGCCTATCATCATTCACCTTTGCTTAGGGTGGATTGACCAACACGTTATCATCAGCATCACTGTGTTCATTCCATCCCGACTCACAAACATAACATCCTCATTGTATCACTAAGCATAAATAAGAAGTAACAGTTGCAGGGGCCACATGCTCATCATTCAACTCCTAAATCTGCTAGGATTGTGGTTTTCTTAATACGGTGACAAAATGATAGGTCATGCATCGGAATGGGTTCAACTATGCGAAAGAACGTGTCTCAGTGATCTCCTAAACATGCATAAGCGAGACGGAGAGGGAAGTAGGATTTTATAGACATGATCAATGGGGTTTGCTTGCCTTGCTGGCGATACACGGGTCTTAACGGTGGTCTTCTCCTTCGGGGGTGGTCACCGTCTCGGAGGCACTGTTATCGGCACAAACATCAACAAAGGGGGGGCAACATTGAATGTAAATGCACAAGCACATGTTTATGTTGTCACATGATGTGAATGGTACTGTTTTGTGGCACATTTGATTTAAATGAAGTGTATTGCATTTGAAATGCAAATTCAAACTGCACATATGAATTTCAATTTAACCAAATTGCAATTGCTATTGTTTGTTATTTGAAAACCATGTGATCATGTGTGTTTATGCCTCTGATGTACAAGTGATTAAGTTTGCATTGCAATGGTTCAAATTAGAAAAGCATTTGAATTAAATTTGAATTAATTCCATTTAAGACAAATAGCAAAAGCTACTTGTACCATTTAAAAATCAACTCAAACATGGTTCAAAATTGATTATTTGGATAGAGCATTTTCTGTTGATCATTTTTCATATATTATTTGTCCAATTTGGAGTTCATATGAATTTTCTATGATTTTTCAAAGTTTATTGTATTTTCTGCAATTTCTGGATTTCTTTTAAAAAGAAAAGGACTTATTGTGTCAGCATGAGGTCATGCTGACGTGGGGGGGCTCTGACCAGTGGGCCAGCCCTGTCAGCCTCAGTGGAGTATATCTCTCTGTTTATTTTAAACAGAGAGGGATTAGGGGGCTGGGGCCCCACTTGTCTGTGGCACTGGGGTGGGTTAGGGGGCTGTGGGTCCCATCTGTCAGTGACCCTAGGGGTTAATTAGGAGGGGGGTTAGGGCTCGGTTTAGGCCTCTAATGGCGGGGTCGCCGAAATGTCACCGGAACCTCGCCGGCGTTGCCAAAAAGTGCACGGGAGGGGTTTGGCTGGCACAGAACTGCTCCTCGCGGGCTTCCGCATCGAGTGGCATCGGAGGGGGCCAAAGACAAGCTCCAGGGCGGCGGCTACTCCAACCATGGCGGCGGACGGCGACCGGTAAGGTGGAGGTGGGGCTATGGTGCACGGGAGAGAGCGTGAGATGGGGGAAAACGAGCAGATGCTCACCCCAAACGTGATGGCGCAGTCGACGGGGCCGAGGAGAGCTCGAGGACGACGAATTTTGCGATGAGGTCCACGGCGGCCGGCGGAACTCGGAGAAGACGGCGTCGGTTCTTCGGCTCCCAAAGCTCGATTGAAGGTGCAGGGCGAGGAGGTCGTCGGTGCTGAATCCTCTGGACACCAAGGTGCGACGAGGGACGGCTGTTGGCCACGTCGGGTAAGGCGGCACGCTCCGGCCGAGCTTGGATCTCGCGCAAAAATGGCGATGCCGAGAGGAGGAGAGGACTAGGGGCTAGGGATAAGGGCGGAGAAGAAAATGGGCGTCTGCGTGGCGCCTTGGGAGAGAAGAGGGGGCTCCAGAGAGGCCTCGGTGGCATCAGCGCGCCCACGGCTCGCCACCGAGCAACTTAGGGGGGAGGGGAGGAAGAAGTCAAGAGGGGGAGTGGGCTGGGCCGAGCTGGTGGGCCGAGGGGGAATCAGTTGGGCGAAAGGCCAGAGGCTGTTCCCCTTTTCTTCCTTTCTTTAATTCTGTAATTGGTTTTCTCTAGTAAAAATACCATAGCATTTTATAAAAATGCCCAATTAATTTTATAAATCCTAGGTGACCAGTAGCTAGTCACTTTTAGGATTTGGGCATTTTTGAAATTCAATACATTTGAATCTCAATTCAAATAAGGGTCAAATTTAATTTCCAGGGCATATTCTGAATTTTAGAAAATTCCTTGGACATGGGAATGAACCCAAGCCACTTTTGCAATGATCAACATCATTTATAGGAATTTTCCAAACACTCAAATGATTTTTGTAAAAAGATTTTTATCTGGCCATTTATTTAAATTCTTCAAGGCTTTTCTTTTCCCCATTTTTTGAATTTCCTTTTTGAATTATTTATGATGCAAAGGGACAAGCAAGCCCTAGCACTTACCCTAGTTGGGGTTCTGAAAACTCGCCCCCACTCAACAGAATCTCGTCCCGAGATTCAGAAGTCGTCGGGAGGAAGGTGGGGTACTCGGCACGGAGGCGGTCTTCTCTTTCCCATGTTGCTTCTTTCTCGGAATGATGTGACCGTTGCACTTTGAGGAACTTGATCTTCTGACGACGCGTGACACGCTCTGAGGAATCAAGAATACGAACAGGGTACTCTTGATAAGAAAGGTCATCTTGGAGATCAAGCGTTTCATGGTCGACTTCGCGGATGGGGTCCTTGAAGCAACGCCTGAGTTGTGACACATGGAATACATCATGTACGCGAGAAAGGTGCGGGGGTAGTTCAAGTTGGTAGGCAACTTCTCCACATTTATCAAGAATGTGGAAAGGTCTGAGGTAACGTGGGGCCAACTTTCCTTTGATACCGAATCGTTGGGTTCCCTTCAGAGGAGTAACCCGGAGGTAAGCCTTCTCATCAAGATTGTAGCTCTCTTCTCTATGATGACGATCATAGTAGCTTTTCTGACGAGATTGAGAGGCTTTCAGTCGATCACGAACAATGCGAACTTGCTCTTCTACTTCCTTGATCATATCCGGTCCAAAGAGTTGTCTTTCACCGGTTTCTGACCAATTAAGGGGTGTTCGACATCGTCGGCCATAGAGTAATTCAAAGGGAGCCATGTTCAGACTAGATTGATAGCTATTGGTATAAGCAAATTCGGCGAATGGAAGAGATTTCTCCCAGTTCTTTCCGAAAGAGATAACACAAGCTCTGAGCATGTCTTCCAGGATTTGATTAACCCTTTCAACTTGACCGCTAGACTGAGGATGGAAAGTTGTACTAAAGGATAGATGAGTTCCTATAGCATTTTGAAAACTTTCCCAGAATCTAGAGGTGAAAAGGCTACCACGATCAGAATTGATTTCCAAAGGAACACCATGAAGAGACACAATTCTAGAGACATACAAGCCCGCCAACTGACTAGCAGTTATAGACTCGCGAACAGGAAGAAAGTGAGCAACTTTGGAAAGTCGATCAATGACCACGAAGATGGCATCATTTCCTTTCTGGGTTTTTGGAAAGCCGGTGATGAATTCCATACCGACCTTGTCCCATATCCACTCGGGAATAGACAATGGTTGAAGAGTACCAGGAGGTCTTTGGTGTGCTGCCTTAATACGACGACAAACATCACATTTGGCAACAAATTGAGCAATGTCTCTCTTCATCCTAGTCCACCAAAATCTCTGGCGTAGATCTCGGTACATTTTTGTGCTATCGGGATGAATCGAGAGGGGTGTGTCAAGGACTTCTTTGAGGATGAGTTGCCTTAGATCTCTATTCTTAGGTACTACCAAATGATTTTCAAAGAATACCGTTCCTTTCCTATCTGTGGAGAAACATTTAGCAACTCCGCTAGCAATGTTCTCCTTGATCCGGCGAACACCTCGTGCACGCCTTTGGGCAACTATGATTTGATCCTCAAGGGTTGGTTTCGCCACCAAGTTGAAAAGAGATCCACGAGGAACAATCTTGAGGTTGAGCTTTCGAAATTTCTGATGAAGAAGTGGTTGATATTGTTGTAACATGAGGTTGTTACAATACGACTTACGAGTTAGTGCATCAGCCATGACATTGGCTTTGCCTGGGTTGTAAGAAATTTCCTAAGTCATAATCTTTTATCAACTCAATCCAGCGTCTTTGCCTGAGATTAAGATCTGGCTGGGTGAATATATATTTGAGGCTTTGGTGGTCGGAATAGATCTCACAATGATTACCAAGGAGGTATTGTCGCCATGTCTTCAGGGCATGAACTACGGCAACGAGTTCAAGATCATGGGTAGGATATTTCTCTTCATGTGGATGCAACTGGCGTGAAGCGTATGCTACCACATGTCTATCTTGCATAAGTATGCATCCTAACCCTTGCCGTGAAGCGTCACAATAGATCTCGAAATCCCTTTTGGTGTATGGAGGCGCAAGTACGGGTGCAGAAGTCAATCTTATTTCTAGCTCTTGAACGCTTTCCTCGCACTTTGGAGTCCATTGGAATTTCTTATCTTTCTTGAGGAGTTTATTAAGAGGCTTTGCAACTTTGGAGAAGTTCTCAACGAAGTGGCGACAATAGCTTGCTAAGCCAAGAAAACTCCTAACTTGCTTAACCGATTCAGGTGGAGTCCAGTCAAGGACAGCCTGAACTCTCTCGGGATTGATAGCAATGCCTTTTGCAGAAATCACGTGGCCTAAGTAGGTCACTTATGGTAGCCAAAATTCGCACTTAGAGAACTTGGCATAAAGGTGATGCTCTCGAAGTTTCATCAATACCACCCTAAGATGCTCGGCATGTTCTTCGAGTATATAACGATGTCATCGAGGTAAATCACGACGAACTTGTCCAAATACTCCATGAAGATTGAATTCATCATGCGTGAAAAAGTAGGAGGGGCATTGGTTAAACCGAAGGACATGACGATGAACTCATAAAGACCAGAACGAGTAGTGAAAGCCGTCTTGGGAATGTCTTCTTCTCGGATTCGGATTTGATGATAGCCTAATCTCAAATCCATCTTGGAAAAGACAGCGGATCCAGCAAGTTGATCATAGAGATCATTGATCCAGGGTAGTGGGTACTTATTCTTTATCGTCGCTAGGTTTAGCGGGCTTTAGTCTACACACATCCTTTCTGTTCCATCTTTCTTTGTTACGAACAGAACGGGGCAACCCCATGGCGATGAGCTAGGGCAGATGAAGCCTTTTGCCAACGAAGCATCAAGTTGGGTTTTTATCTCAGCTAACTCATGTGGGGCCATTCTATATGGGCGTCTGGAAATTGGGGTTGTGCCTGGTATAAGATCAACTATGAATTCTATACATCTGTCGGGTGGCTAGGTTTAAGGGGTTGGATCTCTGGATAGTTTCCTAGAGGATGACCAAGGTTTACAAGGGGTTACAACAGATATGTCAGAGTAGTAAAGTACCCCATCACGATGGTTAGTGTGGTTATTCTGGCTAGAAGACATCTAAAGTGGGAGGAAGAGCAGCAAATGAATCACTATAGGTTCCTAGAACAAAACCTACAACAAACTTTAGAGAACTGTCGGGCATGCCACCTAATAATTCTTATGGAAAGACAACCGAAATGGAGGGAAGGATTTTGCAAATGCATCAGATTATGAAGAAACCTGGAATGAATCGGACAGCATAACAGCTGTAATTGCAAGAGAAATGGAAATCCTCACAACATTTCAACAGCACTTACATAGGAAGTCTCAAAATAGGAAGCACAACGACTCTAAACAACCAAACACAACTTTCCATGGCTACAAGGAAGCAATCAACGAGATGTTCTAGTAAGACATAGATGAGCCTAGTCCTATCATCCCGTAGAAAAGATAAGGGTGACTCAGAACTCAGATCGATGAGGGTAAGGAGAAAAATAAGCCTTACGTTGTTCCCTTTATACCCAAGTTACTATATAACTATAGAGTGCTAGACTCGACTGCGACCAAGGCTTTGATAATCCTACAGACAGTCCTGCTCTAATACCAATTCTGTCGGGACCCGGAATATGCGTATGTAATTCCAGCCACAACTCAATCACATGGAGAGCCGAGAGCCGTACCCACTTGTCTAAGAAGACAAGGCCAAGCACAGAACACTCTCAGAAAGCATCGTACGTGAGGGGCATCCCATCCAGGCCAGATGATCAACTGAGATGGGTCCTCATTACCCGCTCACAAGTCTAAATGATTATGGGTGGTGAAATCCCATACTCATAGACAAGTCAACTCAACCATGTTATCGATTGAATCATAGCCCTTACATAAACAAACTCCAGCCCGATCAGTTAATCGGGGTCTAGGGCGGGCTCGATCATACAACAAAGTGTGCCACGTGACAGAGTCACGAGCAATCGCATCGCGATGCCCCAAGCTGCGCACATCTAAGGGCCACTTGGTGTATAAAAGACCGCCAGCCAGATCACAACTAAGGTCTTGAAAACCCATACTAAGACATGCATGTTATAAACAGACACGCAGCACACATGCCTAGTATGAACAGCAGGTATCATCACATAACTCTACAAAGTGTATCTTTATTGACTTACACATAGAGCATACAAAGATCACATGTCTGTGATCATCATTACATCATACAACGGAAGCAAATTAGGTATGAGTACAGACAAGTTTCACAAAGGGCTTAGAGAAGCCTTGTAAGCATACATGCCCTTCCACGAGGGACCAGACTGCTGTCTGGAACTATACTACCAAGGTCAACGTCAAGCTTCTGGTCGGTGACTCCATCGGGGTCTGAGTTTCCATCTAAAACATAGAATAAGCAAACGTGACTACAAAGTCGTACTCAGCAAGACTTACATCAGATCTATACTACTCATGCTCAAGTTTCAAGGTAAAGGGGGTGGGTTTTAAACATGCAGAAGTGCCAGCTTTGACTTGGCTAGACCTGTACTACGAGTACCAGACTTGAGGTAAGAAGCGTACATGAGTCCACTACCAAGTCTCCAACCAATTACACCACTATGGATACTTCCTCGACTTCCCCACGAGGAAGCCCACCATAGCACTCACGCTTATCTTGTGAGTTTTACAAGTATCCATTCAAGTTATCTATTGATCAAGTAGAGGTCTCCATGTAGTCCATAACCGCGGACACGGCTATTCGAATAGTTTATTAACCCTGTAGGGGTGTACATCTTCACACTTGTGTCATCACTTATCGCCTTGTTCTCGTCACCCTTCAAGCGGGTGTCGGACGTGGATGAAACCAAGGCACTACCCTCACATCACCTTCTCTAATCCAGGAGTCGACTACCTGAGTTTGGCACCGCTCGAGAGTCCGGCCGGTTCCACGAAACGGACTCAGATAATGCAAGGGACCGAGATGCCACCTCTGCCAGATGGTTTCACTGCCTCACAGGTCCACCCACATATCTATATGATGCAACCTTTTCTTCATTCTTTTTCTATGCACATGCCAAATGGAAACCCCGAATCTATTGTGACTCCTGGACCGGATCGGGTACGTAAAGAGGCCAAACGGGGCTCCCATAAACCCTACATGTGCTCATACTCTTTGTCTTGGATCACAAAACAGGAACTCGGGGCCTAGGGCAGTGTTCAACGAGACAACCCACTGTGTACTCCTACACAGCCTCTCATCGTTCACCTTTGCTTAGGGTGGATTCACCAACACGTTATCATCAGCATCACTGTGTTCATTCCATCCCGACTCACAAACATAACATCCTCATTGTATCACTAAGCAGCAATAAGCAGTAACAGTTGCAGGGGCCACATGCTCATCATTCAACTCCGAAATCTGCTAGGATTGTGGTTTGCTTAATACGGTGAGAAAATGATAGGTCATGCATCGGAATGGGTTCAACTATGCGAAAGAACGTGTCTCGGTGTTCTTCTAAACATGCATAAGCGAGAATGAGAGGGAAGTAGGATTTTATAGACATGATCAATGGGGTTTTCTTGCCTTGTTGGCGATACACGGGTCTTAACGGTGGTCTTCTCCTTCGTGGGTGATCACCGTCTCGGAGGCACTGTTACCGGCACAAACATCAACAAAGGGGGGCAATATTTAATGTAAATGCACAAGCACATGTTTATGTTGTCACATGATGTGAATGGTACTGTTTTGTGGCACATTTGATTTAAATGAAATGTATTGCATTTGAAATGAAAATTCAAACTCCACATATGAATTTAAATTTAACCAAATTGCAATTTCTATTGTTTGTTATTTGAAAACCATGTGATCATGTGTGTTTATGCCTCTGATGTACAAGTGATTAAGTTTGCATTGCAATGGTTCAAATTAGAAAAGCATTTGAATTAATTCCATTTAAGCCAAATAGCAAAAGCTACTGGTCCAATTTTAAACTCAAATCAAACATGGTTGAAAGTTCATTATTTGGATAGAGCATTTTCTGTTGATCAGTTTTCATATATTATTTGTCCAATTTGGAGTTCATATGAATTTTCTATGATTTTTCAAAGTTTATTGTATTTTCTGCAATTTCTGGATTTCTTTTATAAAGAAAAGGACTTATTGCATCAGCATGAGGTCATGCTGAAGTGGGGGGGCTCTGACTAGTGGGCCAGCCCTATCAGCCTCAGTGGAGTTAATCTCTCTGTTTATTTTAAACAGAGAAGGATTAGGGGGCTGGGGCCCCACCTGTCTGTGGCACTGGGGTGGGTTAGGGGGCTGTGGGTCCCATCTGTCAGTGACCCTAGGGGTTAATTAGGAGGGGGATTAGGGCTCGGGTTAGGCCTCTAATGGCGGGGTCGTCGGAATGTCGCCGGAACCTCGCCGGCGTTGCCAAAAAGTGCACGGGAGGTGGTTTGGTTGGCACAGAACTGCTCCTCGCGGGCTTCCGCATCGAGTGGCATCGGAGGGGGCCAAAGACAAGCTCCAAGGAAGCGGCTACTCCAACCATGGCGGCGGCCGGCGACTGGTGAGGTGGAGGTGGGGCTACGGTGTACGGGAGAGAGCGTGAGATGGGGGAAAACGAGCGGAAGCTCACCCCAAACGTGATGGCGCAGTCGACGGGGCCGAGGAGAGCTTGAGGACGACGAATTTTGCGATGAGGTCCACGGCGTCCGGAGGAACTCGGAGAAGACGGCGTCGGTTCTTGGGCTCCCATAGCTCGATTGAAGGTGCAGGGAGAAGAGGTCGTCCGTGCTGAATCCTCTGGACACCAAGGTGCGACGAGGGACGGCCGTTGGCCACGTTGGGCACGGCGGCGCGCTCCGTCCGAGCTCGGATCTCGCGCAAAAATGGCGATGCCGATAGGAGGAAAGGACCAGGGGCTAGGGATAAGGGCGGAGAAGAAAATGGGCGTCTACGTGGCGCCTTGGGAGAGAAGAGGGGGTTCTAGAGAGGCCTCGGTGGCGTCGGCGCGCCCACGGCTCGCCACCGAGCAGCTTAGGGGGGAGGGGAGGAAGAAGACAATAGGGGGAGTGGGCTGGGACGAGCTGGTGGGCCGAGGGGGAATCAGTTGGGCCAAAGGCCAGAGGCTGTTCCCCTTTTCTTCTTTTCTTTAATTCTGTAATTGATTTTGCTCTCGTAAAAATACCATAGCATTTTATAAAAATGCCCAATTAATTTTATAAATCCTAGGTGACCAGTAGCTAGTCACTTTTAGGATTTGGGCATTTTTTAAATTCAATACATTTGAATCTCAATTCAAATAAGGTTCAAATTTAATTTCCAGGGCACATTTTGAATTTTAGAAAATTCCTTGGACTTGGGAATGAACCCAAACCACTTTTGCAATGATCAACATCATTTATAGTAATTTTCCAAACACTCAAATGATTTTTGGAAAAAAGATTTTTATCTGGCCATTTATTTAAATTCTTCAGAGCTTTTCTTTTCCCCATTTTTTCAATTATTCATGATGCAAAGGGACAAGCAAGCCCTAGCACTTACCCTAGTTGGGGTTCTGACAGTTTTATCCCTAGGAGGCAGTTGATTAGCTGCTGGATCTCCTTCTGACTTAAAGTGAAGCACGCGGGGGGGCATTAATGTTCGCTCTGCTTCTTGTCCTTTTTGCCTTTGCGACGACTTTCCGTGTCCTCCGGTGGCTCATCATCATCATTATCGTCGTCGTCATCATCATCATCATCGTTATGGCGGTTTGCGTGAAGCTCCTCCCTGATGCCCACTGATAGCAAGTCTGCCCTTGCTTTCGGCCCATCTTTGGTATTTTCTGGCATGTTGAGCAGGGTAGCAAACAGACTCTCGCACACATTCTTCGTGATATGCATGACATCAAGGTTGTTCGGCACACCGAGAATGTTCCATTACGGCAAGTCCCAGAAAACAGACCTCGTTTTCCATACCTTCAGCAGCGGCTCTGGCGCCTTTCTCTTAGAATTGATCTTTCCTGGCGATGGGCACTCTTTCCAATTTTTCAACATCATATTTATTTCGGTGTCGCTGTTCCATCGAATAGATCCTTCCGTTTTCTCCATGGATCATTGTGAGGAAGCCATCTTCGATGTCCCATGAACACAGTTTTTGAAGACCCGGGATCCTTAGGTAGATGGTGATACGTTGTGTCGTCCATGCACCTAGCGCATCCACAGTGTCCGTGGACCACCTGCCCCGTGTTTCGGCCCTTCAATTAGCACAGTCATGTGCATGTACTTCCTCTTCATGCACTCCCAGGGGGGATGTTGTACATGCCCACAAACACTGGCCAGGTGCTATGTGTGCTGCTCTGGTTGCCGAAAGGATTGACTCCATCGGTGCTCGCGACCAACACTACGTTCCTTGGATCCTTCCCAAAGTCCTCCTCGAAGTTCAACGCCTCCCACTGGGTGCCATCAGAAAGGTGACTCAACATCTTGTCTTTTTCTGGATAATTTTTTTCAGCTTCTTCCTTTTGCTGCTTCCTTTCCGCATGCCAGCGCATGAGCTTAGCTTCCTTAGGGTCCGCGAAATAACGCTGCAGACGAGGAATGATCGGAAAGTACCACACCGTTTTGTGAGGAGCTTTCTTCTTCTTCTTGTATCGACTGGCGCCGCACTTCGGACATACGGTGGACTCCGCATACTCATGCCGATAAATGATCCAATCGTTAACACATACATGGTATCTAACATGCGGTAAATCCAGAGGACACACGATTTTATTCGCCTCATTGAAACTGGTCGGGCACGTGTTCCCCCTGGGAAGACATTTTTTCCAGAATGACATGTTTTCGTCGAAGCATGTGTCGGTCATTTTGTGTTTTACTTTCATCTCTAGAGCCATCAGAGCTACTTTCAGGCGGGTATCCTCGGGATTGCATCCTTCATACAATGGAGTAACCGCGTCCATCTCAAGTTGATTTACCTTGGATTTCTCTCGGGCGGCAGCTCTTGCGTTATTACTCGCCTCATTCAGAAGCAACTCTTGAAGATGAGGGTCCTGCACCCAGTCCATCAACGATGGTCCATCGCCGTCTTCTCTGGCATCTTCATCTTCATGATGATCATGCCCTTCGTCTTGATCTTCCTCATGATCATGTCCGGCATCTTCTACATGATGATTGTGTCCTGCATCGTGATCATGTCCGGGAGATTCTTCGTCTTCTCTCCCGCCCTCGGCGCTATTTCTACTTACTGTTGCCCGGCCACCGTGGACGAATTCATAATCTTCTTCATCACCTTGCCACCGATAGTCATCCATGAAACTACGCGTGAGCAGGTGCCCCTTTATGGTTTTCGAATCCGGGTCCAAAAGGCACTTCAGCTTGCATCTTCGACACAGACATCTTATCTCCGTCTCGTTCTTTTGAATAATCTCGACCTTCGCGGAGCTCAAAAACCTATGCACGATGCCTTCGGTCATCTTGCGAACCATGGTCGCCTGCGGGGCATAGAGAAAAATGATTTTTTAGAACCAAACAAAAATTTGGCATGACCTTGCGTAATTATTAGGACAAAAAAGAATGCAAAGTGTGCAAAATTTTCTCCGAAATGGAAATGAATCAAAATTCCGGCAAAATATTGGCAACTATCGCATATATATACTCCATGATCATCACATCACACCACACATATATACCCCATGATCATCACATCACACCACACATATACACCGACAAAAAGTGTGTTCGAGAGAGAACAAATGCAAGGCCCGATATGCGGTACTGTTCCAGATCTACATGTTTCCATCCAGATCCGGGGACGAAGCACATATCGGTCCCAGCGCGACATATGACAATGTCATATGCCCCGGATTTCCAACATGATATCACAACATTACAGCTGCATGGATACAACATCTCATACAATCGGCATACAACTGCCTTAATACAATACAACAACAGAAGATACATGTCTGAGTACAGAAGACAATCAAATGCCTACTGGCAAAGAGAAAAACATCGATCCCATAACCACACGGGTCCAGGCCCTCCGCCGGGATCCGCCTAACTAGTAGTCGTCGAGTCTCCACGTCAAATGTCGATCACCATACCTGTTGTCGATCAAGAACCCTAAAAAGAGTTTGGGGGTAGTATCATGAGTACAGAGGTACTCAGCATCCAACTGTAGTGGTCAACTGACCCAGCAAGGAATTCATCACTCGTCATTCTAGGACAACTAGTAGTTCACGGTAAGGATGGGGTAATTGGTGAGGTTGCTGCCGCACTAGCATTTATGAAGTGGCTAACGATCTAGAGAGTAAGGTAAGAAGCCAAGCATTCGATGAGGAATTGCCTCCAACAAGTTTGCTATCCACCTACTTACACAAGCATAACACCTATCCTAACCTTGTCCTCCTGTTCGCATCCCGACGAATAAGAAGCAGACAAGGCACACACAGAGTTGATCAAGTTATATTAAGATTATCTCAGTTGTTTTTGTCTATGAACAAGGAGTAGGTCTCAAGTCGTCCATAACCGTGGACACGGCTTCTCGAAAAGATTTAACCCTGCAGGGGTGTACCAACTGCCCATTACAAGGCTCCACACGCACGCCCATCTCTCTCAGTTGATACCCATCACAGGCAACCATTTTATGATTTAGTTCCAAGAGATCCGAAATGACAGGTCCCTCTAGCTAACAACGGACAAATCCGGGTGGCCCTCGGTGAGTCGACGTCCAGCTCAGGAGCCGGCGGCTCTCTCGATCTGGTCTCTACCGTCTGTCGCAGGTTAGGATTGCCGGTAATTCTCACATGAGGCCGGGTCCTCAGAAGGACAGGTTGGGCCAGCAAGGAACCATGTCCTTACTGGTCCGGGTTGTTTTACAGGATGCCTGCCAGGAGCTACCCGACAGACATATATGCATGGTTTTCAAATGGTAAATCAGCTTGGGCCACCACTAGAAATGTTTGAAGCTAGGTAGGTAAGAAAAGGGGACCCCATGAAATCCCAAACGCGGTTAGGCACGCTCAGTCTTAAAACCAATACCCGGAACTCGGGTCCTAGGTGACTCGAATGGAACAAAGCGTCGGGGCGGGATAGCCTAGACCTTCCATCCTTCGTCGAATATAGTCAACATTATAATAATCATATCATCAACATACATAATAATAAGGTGATATCCCAAACCAAGGAGTAACAGGGTAACATCGTAGCATCCTAAGCATGCATACTAAGAAGGGGCTGAGCAACGAGCAATAGTAACATAGCAGTACATGGTTTGCTGGGAGGGGACATGGTTGTATCGGTTTGAAAGAGGTTGTAAACATGTGGTAGGATCAAACATCGAACCTATCCTAGACTAGCATGAAAACCGCTTGTTGAAATAAAATGGATCATAAGTAATGTATAGTCCTTGCCTGTTGATAAGTCGGGTTCCGAAGGTGTAGTTGATCGCAAGCTCGCATCGTCTCCGAGTGGTACCCGCGGAAGCACAAAAGACGGTAAACACTAGAAAGCAATCAACGAGCTGTTGGATATATGCCCTACAGGCAATAATAAAGTGTGGTATTATTTATATATTCATGTTAATAATTAATGTTTATATTTCTGTGTTATAATTGCAATGATCCTGACTATGAGATTCAGAAGAAAACTCATATGCATGTGTGGAAATGTAAACAACAAGAGTTCCTGGTTTTGCCTCTAAGACCAGCTCATGTGCTTATTGATGATTATGTTTTCTTAATCATGGACATTGTTCTTGTAACAAGGATGTCAATAGCAATGAGAGAATGTTGTTAGCAGAACAATGATGTTGAACCGACCCAGTGTTAAATGATATACTTAGAGAAATCATCGTAACAACGTTGTAAGTCAAATCATAAAATGTTATTATATACATAGTTCCTTAGACCATGAGAATGTCAAGTTACTTCACACAAGAATATGTGATTTGGTTCTTAGATGAATCTTCCCGTAAATGAGAAGTAGTAAAATATGTCTTGGGTACATTGGACAGTGTGTCTAGTAACGGTGATAGTTCGAGACTGGGATTTTCTCCTTCACGATGAAGAGATATAGACTCAGGTCCCACTTGGTCTAACGGTATCCATTCTAGTCTGGCCAGACACTTTGTGATTCAATCACGGGGATACCGGTATACGTAACGAGGAATGAAGACAAACGAGCAATGATGATAACGCATGGCTTTTGATCAAGAAGTTGTTTCACATGGGTGCCAAAATTTCTCTCCTCTAACTTTGTCATATATCGCGAAGCAAAGGGAATAGTATACGATAAACATAAAGGTTCGCTCGAAGTATTTTTCGTGTATGTGTGGGAGTTAACATGGGTGTCCATGGCTCCGCTTTTGATTATTGACAAATGACTATAAGCTTTTGATTAGGTAGATCATATGTTGATATGAGGCATTGATTTTCTTCTTTGCTTCCCTGTCATGTGATCTTTTCTTTGCTCGACGGCATGATGTGATTTTGCTACAAGGTTTGAGTTTTGCCATGATCCCTCTATGCTTCTCTTAGTATGCTGGTTACCTTGATCATGGACTACATCAAACTCCTTGGATCTCATCTTAGTCTTGCTATAGAAATTTTTACATGAACGAGCATGTGGATTTTATGAACTCAAATCCACACGGGGGTCATGCGTTTAACGAAGTTTGGCTTGTGGAATTATTTGCTACACGCACCCCGTATGTTAAACTAGCAACAAAAGAAATATCGTGTTTTGTTTTGTCTATGGTTTCACGTTTGCCATGTAAACCTGCTTAACAACCACGATAAAATTTGCAACAACCCGTGTAGACAGCGATCTAACTCATTTTTGTAGAGAATGCATGTGATGTGGTATAGCCTTCGAGATTTGCAATGTGTTTGTATGAGATGCTATATGATGGAATATTTTTCGCACCCTGCGAGCCGTGGTACGGCATGATTACTGGAGTCATATGATTGTCACTTAATTATGGCCTGCGTGCCAGAACTGTTTATTAGCTTGAGGCAAGGCTATAGATGGAGACGAGGTGATGATAAATTATGTGAAGGTGGACCCCAACACATATGCCGAAGCCGTGAGGAGGTACCGGCGCCAAGGACAAAAGGTGGTGGGTGGAGACTTCAACCACGAAGTCATGAAGGCAACGACAACTTCACGACACAAAGGGCTATATCATGTCACTAAATTGCCAAGGACAAAAGGTGGTGGGTGGAGACTTTATGAATTGCCTGTGATGTTAATCCCTTTCATGCACCCTTGTTTGATGCGTGGTAGTCGTGTTTTATTAGGGTGATCTCTCGCAAAATAATATCAAGTAGATAGTGTTCTCCCTACTGTAGCACCGTCTATACTATGTTTCACACCGGAGCAGGTCATGTCACATGGGTGCACACGGTGTGACGCATAAAAGACGGGTGTGTTAAGAACACACTTCATTTACACTTGGTTGTCTTGACGGTTTGGATAAAAGTTTCCTACCGGAACACGCCCATCGAAAGATGAACAAGAGTCACTCTTGCGTGATTGGCAAGTTGGCCTACCAATTCAGTCTAAGTCATCAGTGATGTCACATCAATGGCGGACGACTAAATTTGGATCTTGAATCACTTAGTATTAATTACGAGAGATGTTGATCTGAGTGGGAGCACTTATTAAAATTAATAGTATGATTAATTAGTGCAACTTAATTATG
This sequence comes from Bromus sterilis, assembly GCA_950022295.1. Classification (NCBI taxonomy): domain Eukaryota; kingdom Viridiplantae; phylum Streptophyta; class Magnoliopsida; order Poales; family Poaceae; genus Bromus; species Bromus sterilis. The sequence goes on from OX465597.1 coordinate 215,724,555, forward strand.
AACATTGTCTAAGTGAAACTTGTGTTTATGTTGTAGATAGAAATGGCCCGTGTCAATCCCCAGTTTAACTTAGGTCCGATGATTGAGAAAGAAAAATTGAAAGCTAATGGAAGCAACTATGCGGACTGGGTTCGTTCCCTGAGAATTGTACTCAAGAGTGCTAAGAAGGACTATGTCCCGACGACACCTCTCCCAGTAGCACCGGGGCCTGAAGCCACGGATGCTGAGCAGAATGTCCACAAGACTAAGCTTGATGATAGCACCGCAGTTCAGTGTCTTATGACTGCGTGTATGGAGTCAAGGTTTGAGAACACCGCTCCCCACTTGATTGTTAAAGAGTTAGATCCTCTGTATGCCAAACACGCTAGAACTTAACGGTATGAGGTAACTCATGCCATGTGGAATTGCAAGATGAAGGAAGGAACACTTGTCAGTGAGCACGTGATCAAGATCACGCGCCTTGGGCAAAGGTTGACTGAGCTGGTATTTCCGATCCCGGAATCACTGGGTATAGATATTGTCCTCATGTCACTCCCGCCAAGTTTCAATAGCTTTGTTCAGAACTATCGCATGTACGGGATGGATAAATCAGTTAATGAACTGCTTGCAATGCTGAAAAATGCAGAGACTACCATGCAGGCTGACCCTAACTATACGTTGGCGGTTAGCAAGACCACCAGTTTCAAGAAGAAGGGAAAGTCCAAGGGAAAGGGCGCCGGAAATCCTGGCGCCAAGACGAAGAAACCCTCTAGTACTGGCCCTAACAAAGATACCGAGTGCTTCTACTACAAAGCTAAAGGTCACTGGAAGAGGAACTGCAAGAAGTATCTGGCAGATAGAAATAAGCCTGGTTTTACCAGCGAAGGTACAAAAGTTATATATGTCATAGATGTTTAAGTAGTGGGTATTTGATACTGGAGCTGTTTCTCATATATGTAATTCATTACAGGGACTAAAGAGAATAAGGAAGCTGGAAAAGAATGAAGTGACGATGCGTGTCGGAAATGGAGCTACGATCTCTGCTAAAGCCGTCGGCGTCTACACTCTACATCTACCTTTAGGATTTACCATAGAATTAGATAATTGTTATTTCAATCCTGCTATTTGTAAGAACATTATGTCCGGATCATGTTTAATCCGCGACGGTTATAATTTTAAGTCTGAGAACAATGGTTGCTCTATTTACTTAAAGAATATGTTCTATGGTTTTGCACCTATTAAGAATGGGATGTTTTATTTATATCTTGAATGTAGTAACGACGTCTTAAACATAAGCTCTAAACGACTTAAGAAGGATGAAAATACCACTTACATGTGGCACTGCCGTCTGGGTCACATCGGAAAGAAACGCATGCAGAAGCTTCATAAAAGTGGGATTTTGCAATCTTTTGATTTCGAATCATTTGATAAGTGTGAGGCTTGTCTGATGGGGAAACTGACTCGGACGCCGTTCGCAGGTCATGTAGAACGGGCGAAAAACTTATTGGAAATAATACATAGTGATGTGTGTGGACCGATGAGTGTACCGGCGCGCGGTGGATATCTCTACTTCGTAACTTTTACTGACGATTTGAGTAGATATGGTTATATTTACTTAATGAAGCAAAAATCCGAAACTTTCGAAAAGTTCAAAGAATTTCAGAACGAAGTTGAGAATCATCGTGACAAGAAAATAAAATTTCTACGATCTGATCGTGGTGGTGAATATCTTAGTCATGAGTTTAGAGAACACCTCATGGAGCATGGAATCGTTTCACAGCTGACGACACCTGGAACTCCACAGAGAAATGGAGTGTCTGAGAGGCGTAACCGAACTTTATTAGACATGGTGAGGTCCATGATGTCATTAACTGATCTGCCACTATCTTTTTGGGGTTACGCGTTAGAGACTGCTGATTTTACTTTAAATAGGGCGTCGTCAAAGTCTGTGGAAACGACACAATACTAGTCATGGAATGGGAACAAACCCAACGTATCGTTCTTGAAAATTTGGGGTTTTGATGTTTATGTAAAACGTTTACAACCAAACAAACTCGACCCTAAAGCAGACAAGTGCTACTTTGTAGGTTATGCCAAAGACACCGTAGGCTATTCCTTTTACCACCCCTCCGATGGCAAAGTCTTTATTGCTAAAGGAGGAACTTTTCTTGAGAAAGAGTTTCTTAGCAAAGAGGTGAGTGGGAGGACAGTACAGCTTGATGAGGTTAGTGAACCTTCGGAACCAAGGAATGAAACGATGGAAGTTGTTCCAGCAGTCATCCCGATGAAGGAACCGGAAGCTCCTGCAAGTGATGCAGGAACTCCTGAGAAGCTAGTGAATGAACCAAGGAGATCAGGCAGAGTGCGTCAGCTACCCAAGTGGTATGCTAACGAAGTATTCATCTTGGAAGATGATGAGCCTGTGAACTACAAAGAAGCGATGATGAGCCCCAACTCCACTGAATGGCTACAGGCCATGAAATCCGAGATGGAATCCATGTACGAAAACCAAGTATGGGACTTGGTGATCCCTCCAGAGGGTGTGAAACCAATTGAATGTAAATGGATTTTCAAAAGAAAGACAGACGCGGATGGTAATGTCACTATTCATAAAGCTAGACTTGTTGTGAAAGGGTTCCGACAAGTGAAAGGAGTTGACTATGACGATACTTTCTCGCCAGTAGCAATGCTTAAGTCTGTGCGGATTTTGCTAGCAATTGCTGCATATTTCGACTATGAGATATGTCAAATGGACATCAAAACAGCTTTCCTGAATGGGAACCTAGAGGAGAATGTATACATGATACAACCTGAGGGTTTTGTCACACCAGAGGATGCTGGAAAGGTATGCAAGCTTAAAAGATCCATCTATGGACTAAAGAAAGCATCACGAAGTTGGAATCTTCGTTTTGATGAAGTGGTCAAAGGTTTTGGCTTCATCCAGAATGGAGAAGAAGCTTGTGTTTACAAGAAAGTAAGTGGGAGCGCAATATCTTTTCTAATATTGTATGTAAACGACATACTGTTGATTGGAAATGATAAAGAATTTCTTAACACTATAAAGGAGTCATTGAAAAGGAGTTTTTTGATGAAAGACTTAGGTGAAGCCGCTTACATATTGGGCATTAAGATCTATAGAGATAGATCCCGGCGCCTGATAGGGATGAGCCAGAGCACGTATATAGACAAGGTTCTGAATAGGTTCTGAATGGAGAAATCTAAAAAGGGATTCCTCCCAATGTCACATGGTGTGGCTGCAAGAGTCAGTGTCCTAAGAACACTGAGGAGCAGGTAGAGATGAGCACACTTCCATATCCTTCGGAAAATGGATCTGTTATGTATGCCATGCTATGTACAAGACCAGATGTTTCCTATGCTCTGAGTATATGTAGCAAATACCAGAGCAACCCATGTAGTGCACACTGGGTAGCAGTCAAAATATTTTGAAGTATCTAAACAGAACTAAGAATATGTTCTTGGTATTCGGAGGTGATGAAGAACATGTTGTAAAGGGTTACACTGATTCAAGCTTCATGACAGATCCGAATGACTTCAAATCTCAATGAGGATATGTTTTCACACTCAACGGGGGTGCCGTGAGCTGGAAAAGTTCTAAGAAGAATACGGTCGCGGATTCTACAACGGAGGCGGAGTACATCGCAGCTTCAGAAGCTACGAAGGAGGGATATTGGATTAAGAAGTTCATCACTGAGCTCGGTGTGGTTCCCAGTGCTGAAGACCCCATGGAGATCTACTGTGACAATAGTGGAGCCGTGGCGCAAGCTAGAGAACCAAGGTCCCACCAGAAATACAAACACATTGAACGCCGTTATCACAAAATCCGAGAGTTCGTTGACAAAGGATATGTGAAAGTATGCAAGATTCACACCGACATGAACGTGTCAGATCCGATGACGAAGCCTCTTCCACGAGCAAAGCATGAGCAACACCGGACAACCATTGGTGTGAGAGAAATTATGTAACTAGTATTATTGTATATGGTGCAAGTGGAAGACTGTTGGATATATGCCCTAGAGGCAATAATAAAGTGTATTATTATTTATATATTCATGTTCATAATTAATGTTTATATTTCTGTGCTATAATTGCAATGATCCTGACTATGAGAGACTATGAGATTCAGAAGAAATTTCATATGCATGTGTGGAAATGTAGACAGCAAGAGTTCCTGGTTTTTCCTCTAAGACCAGCTCATGTGATTATTGATGATTATGTTTTCTTAATCATGGACATTGTTCTTGTAACAAGGATGTCAATAGCAATGAGAGCATGTTGTTAGCAGAACAATGATGTTGAACCGACCCCAGTGTTAAATGATATACTTAGAGAAATCATCGTAACAACGTTATAAGTCATATCATAAAATGTTATTATATACATAGTTCCTTAGACCATGAGAATGTCAAGTTACTTCACACAAGAAGATGTGCTTTGGTTCTTAGATGAATCTTACCGTAAATGGGAAGTAGTAAAATAAGTTCTGGGTACATTGGAAAGTCTGTCTAGTAACGGCGATAGTTCGAGACTGGGATTTGCTCCTTCACGATGAAGAGATATAGACTCAGGGCCCACTCGGTATAATGGCCAGACACTTTGTGATTCAGCCACGGGGAATGAAGACAAACGAGCAATGAGGATAACTGATGGCTTGTGATCAAGAAGTTGTTTCACATGGGTGCCAAAACTTCTCTCCTCTAAGTTTGTCATATATCACGAAGCAAAGGGAATAGTATACGATAAAAATAAAGGTTCACTCGAAGTCTTTTTCGTGTATGTGTGGGAGTCAACATGGGTGTCCATGGCTACGCTGTTGATTATTGACAAATGACTATAAGTCTGGAAAGCGTTCCGAGTCATGTCCACATAATACCGAACCTATTGGGTCACACACTTAACGTGCAGTAATCTGTTAGAATACTAGTATGATTGAAGGTTTAGTGGAAGAAAGTAAAGAGCAAATAATATGGCTAAGATACTTTGGAATTGTTTCAGACAACTTTAGTTCATATAAGAGTGGTGCTGGGATAGTTTGCAATCAACCGGAATAGTTTCGGTGATCGGTGGACATCTTAAACAATATGTTGTGTTCACCGGACATGTTAACCGTAACCCTAATTGTTCCGAAACCTATTTAGATAGCTCCGGAACATTTGTTACAGGTCCTGGAAGTGCTCCAGAAGTGTCCGGAATGTCCCGAAACCATCCCAAAAGGTCCCGGAAGGTCCTGGAAGTGCTCCAGAAGTGTCCGGAATGTCCCGAAACCATCCCAGAAGGTTCCGGAAGGTTTTGGACAGTACCACCCACTGTCCCCACCCCCTAGCTTGGGGGGCAAGCCACCTAGGCTGCCCTGCCCCGCCAGGAGGTGGGGTGCGCCACAATGGGGGGATCCTACTTGGAGTAGGATTCCCTAATCCTATTTTGGAAGGACTCCTAGTGGGAAAGTCCTAGGAGGTTTGGAGTCCAAATTGGACTCCCCACCCCCTAGGCCGGCGCACCAAGCCCCTTGGCCACCTATTTAAGGTGAGCCAAGGGGGCGGGGGAGGAGACACACAAGTCCCCTGCGCCCCCTTGCCCCCTAGTTGCTAGTTGCTCCACTTTTCGACCCCGGTTTAGATTCTAATCTAGATCGGAACTAGCTAGGGTTTTCTCTCTCTAGTTTTCTCGGAGGCGTTCTTCTCTGAACGGCGGAGGGCTGTCGGATTGATGTGCCGGATGTGTGGATACCGGTGGAGAGATAATAGCTTTGATCTTTCTTCGAGGAGCATCTTCTTCTTCTTTTTCCTCGGAGATCTGTTCGAGGGATTGATCGGGAGATCCGTTCATGGGAGAGATCGTGGGACGGATCATGAGACGCATCACGAGATCTTCATTTACCCGCATCACCAACTCTTCTTCCACTGCAATTGCTGGTGCGCATTGACCTAAACCTTGGATGATCTTGGGTTCTTGATTCGTAGGCACGATTTTTTTTTATTTCTACTATGTTTCCCAACACGAGCAAGCATCTATTACTACGAAGAAATCACAAGCAAGCATCAACAAGAAGGCAACACGAGACATCGCACCTACCATCGAGAGCGGTTACTAACAGGTTAAGTGGAGTATTCGTCACACACGACGATACCGCACATTTAGAAAGGTTCAAGTTGTTTGGCTACACAAGATGAGCAGAGGTTATTAACATGGCATCTCACTCAAGCATGGCATAGCACACAAACATGACAAGAGGTGAAGCATAAAATAAACTATCTATGCTAGTCAATTTAAGTGAAGCACAACCTAAACATGGCATACCACTAAGTGTCGCGCGACAATTTAAACATTTGGTACCGTTCTGCCCTAAAACATATTTTAGGTTGGTTAACAGCAGCAAACAATATCATAAACACATAGTACACGAAAAACTAATCAAGTTACATATAAAGAACACTCCAAAAGGAGTTACGGTTAAAAAGATACAAGCAAAACAAATTTGGAACACAATCTGCCAACATCAGGAAGCAGACTTTAGAGCAATGCATAAACAGGATAATGAATCCAAACATGCTCACAAATGATATGCAACTAAAGTAGACATGGCAGGGAAGGCATGGCAAAAGGAATCATGCAAAAATGCATCATGAACAATTAATTATAGCCCAAGCAAAATGCAATAAAACATTACTGATCTAGGACTTAGTGAAAATCAGGGAAACAGGGCATAAACTGTTATTTTCATGCTGTATAAAAAGGGGCAAAACTATATGCAAAAGTGCAGCAACATGACATATCAACATATGAGCATGGAGTAGGCATGATGATGATCGGGTACAAACAAGAATCAAGGTCATAGGCATAACAGATCAAAAGATATTAAGCAAACAAAATGCCATCGGAAAGTTACAGACTTTAGTGAAAAACAGAGGTGGCTGTCAACAACAGCGGCATAGAAACTTTGGAGCAGAATATAACTATGTCCAGAAATGTAAACATGACAATGCAATACATATAATGGAAGTAGACATGATGCTTAACAGTATGCAACAAGAATCAATGCAATAGGCCTCATGGATGTGTCACAATCATCAAGCAAACTTGCAATAAAATAACAGCAGCAGCACACTAACAGAAATTAGTAGCAATTAACAGTCTGATGCCCACTTCAACAGTGATTAACAACATTAAGATTGCCTCAAATCAAAATGCTCACAAAAGATGAACAGAAGTACACACAATTCTATTTTTTTTCCTTTTGGGCGCAACATGATCCAGGCTACGGATCAATCGTTATTAACCTTGCAAAACGGATTACAGCACACATTTTACAGGACTTAGCCAAAAACTGGAAAAAAGGAAAAACAAACAGAAAAAAGGGCATCGGGCCTCACCCACTAGGCTCGTCCCAACAGTGGCTGGAGAGGCCATGGGCCTGGGGCGCTGGACGGGCCGCGCTGGCTGGCCTGGCTACTGGGCCGCGGGGCGCCTGGGCTGTGGGAGGGGCGTGGCCCACCTGGCTGGCTCAGGCTCCTCCCGAGCGGTTCCGGTGGCGGCCTCAGCTACTCCGGCGAGGGAAGGAGTTCGCGCGGCGCGAGGGTGGCCGAGGAGGCGGCTGGGCTCCCGTCAAAGAGCCGCCGGTGGGATTCGGGCGGCGCTGCGAAGGTCAGGGGCCGGCGGCGAGCTCAGCTCAGCCCCGAGCCTTTCGATGGCACGGCGGTGCCTGGCTGCGGCCAGCTTTGGGCGGCGGCCGGCGACCTGCAGGCGAGGGAGGGCGGCGTGAGGACGGGGTGAGGAGAGGAGGCGCTAGGGGAGCTCACCGAGGTTGATGCGGCGGCGGCTCGCCGGCTTGCGAGGTGGCGGCGGCGCCAAGACCTCCACGGGACGAGGTGCGGGAGCGACGGCTCCAAATCCGGGCTTCGGCGGGCCGCGGCGGCTGGATCGGGCCCACGGGGCCCAGTTCGCCTGTGCTGGAGGTTGGTGGAGCTCGTGGCGTGATCTGAGCCGTAGATTGCCGGATCTGACGTCCAGAAACACCTGGGGGCAAGGGTTTCGCAGATCTGAGGCTGTGGGGCAAATTTTGGGCAAAGTGGAGGGGGTGGCTGCAATTTTGGCTTAGGGGGAACCCTAGAAAGGGGTGGGAGAGTTGTGGTATTTATATAGCCCAGGTGGCTGGCAGTTTGCAAAAACATCCCCGGGTTTTCTCTCGTGCGCGCGTGTGTTTACGTTTCTGACCGCCGGGGGTCCGCATGACCTCCGATTCGGGTAAAACTTTGAACTGCGCGATCAGCGCGTCGAGCCGGCGGCGTTCTCCTCGCGCTGGAACCGTTCCGAGAACACTTTCTGACGCGCTATAAAATATCCCGTTTACTTATTAAACGGGGTTTTCGTTTCGTTGGTTGCGGCTGGTCTCGTGCGGTTTTCGCAATGGTGATCGGGTGAAACCCGGTGTCGCAACGGTCGAGTGTCAGGATGGCAAGGGTCAGTCTCCGTCCGGTACGAGATAAGAAGGTGGGGAAATAATCACCGATCGATAAATCGGGGATGCAAACACCGCAAACAAATCAGGCAATCAAACAATTCACACCAAAACAAAAAATTTATTTTTTGTGAAATCTGGGTTGTTACAATACAACAACACCAACAAGGGATCTCGTCTTGGGATCCTGGATGATCCGGGGGAGAGGAGGGGAGAGAAAAGAGACACGACAATCTACAACACCACCAACAAGGGACTCTGCTCCATGTCGAACGACGAACTCCGTCGAGATACTTTCCGCAGAGAGACAACATCGTCGGAAAAAAGAAACTGTCAGTGATAAGAGGAAGATCGACCGCGAAAACCAGATCAAGGGATAGTGATTTTTGACGCAAGTCGTAAAAACACCGGTAAAAGGAGGGATGGCAATGGATGACCCAGATGATATCCGAAATCGGAGAAGCTAAAGGTACTATAGGAATTCCCATTTGAGCTCGGAATTGAGACAATACGCTGCAAGCAAGGCATTGTAATGGTTCCGAAACTCCACACACTCGAGATCCTAGAGTTTGAAGGGGATAAGGCGAGAATTAAAACAATTACGACACTTTTCCTGACCATAGCAAGGGTAAGGAGTAAAAAGATTCCTACTCTCCGATAACTAACTTAGTAACTACAAAAGAGTTTTTTTCCAGACTCGACTTCGGCCAGAGAAGGGATCCTACGGTCGGTAGGGCTCTGATACCAAGTTGTAAGGCCTGATATGTCATACTGTCCAGATCTAGCTGCTTCCATCCATATCCAGGGACGAAGCACATATCGGTCCCACCGCGACATATGACAATGTCATATGCCCCGGATTTCCAACATGATATCACAACATTACACCTAAATGGATACAACATCTCATACAATCGGCATACAACTGCCTTAATACAATACAACAGCGGAAGATACATGTCTGAGTACAGACGACAATCAAATGCCTACTGGCAAAGAGAAAAACATCGATCCCATAACCACATAGGTCCAGGCCCTCCGCCGGGATCCGCCTAACTAGTCGTCGTCGAGTCTCCACGTGAAACGTCGATCACCGTACCTGTTGTCGATCAAGAACCCTGAAAAGAGTTTGGGGGTAGTTTCATGAGTACAGAGGTACTCAGCATCGAACTGTAGTGGTCAACTGACCCAGCAAGGACTTCATCACTCGTCATTCTAGGACAACTAGTAGTTCACGGTAAGGATGGGGTAATTGGTGAGTTTGCTGCCGCACTAGCATTTGTGAAGTGGCTAACGATCTAGAGAGTAAGGTAAGAAGCCAAGCATTCGATGAGTAATCGCCTCCAACAAGTCTGCTATCCACCTACTTACACAAGCATAACACATATCCTATCCTTGTCCTCCTGTTCGCATCCCGATGAAGAAGAAGCAGTCAAGGCACACACACAGTTGATCAAGTTATATTAAGATTATCTCAGTTGTTGTTGTTGTTGTCTATGAACAAGGAGTAGGTCTCTAGTCGTCCATAACCGTGGACATGGCTTCTCGAAAATATTTAACCCTGCAGGGGCGTACCACCTGCCCATTACAAGGTTCCGCACACACGCCCATCTCTCTCAGTTGCTACCCATCACAGGCAACCATTTTATGATTTAGTTCCAAGAGATCCGAAACGACAGGTCCCTCTACCTTACAACGAACAAATCCGGGTGGCCCCCGGTGAGTCGACATCCAGCTCAGGATCCGGCCGCTCTCTCGATCTGGTCTCTACCGTTTGTCGCAGGTTTGGATTGCCGGTAATTCTCACATGACGCCGGGTCCTCAGCCGGACAGGTTGGGCCAACAAGGAACCATGTCCTTACTGGTCCGGGTTGTTTGAAAGGATGCCTGCCAGGAGCTACCCGACAGACATATATGCATGGTTTTCAAATGGTATATCAGCTTGGGCCACAACTAGAAATGTTTGAAGCTAGGTAGGTAAGAAAAGGGGACCCCATAAAATCCCACACGCGGTTAGGCACGCTCAGTCTTAAAACCAATACCCGGAACTCGGGTCCTAGGTGACTCGAATGGAACAAAGCGTCGGGGCGGGATAGCCTAGACCTTCAATCCTTCGTCGATATAGTCAACATTATAATAATCATATCATCAATAACAATAATATAATAATGTGATAGCCCGAAACCAAGAGTAACAGGGTAACATCGTAGCATCCTAACCATGCATACTAAGCAGGGGCTGAGCAACGAGCGATAGTAACATCGCAGTACATGGTTTGCTGGGAGGGGACATGGCTGTATCAGTTTGAAAGAGGTTGTAAACATGTGGTAGGATAAAACATCGAGCCTATCCTAGACTAGCATGCAAACCGCTGGTTGAAATAGAATGGATCATAAGTAATGTCTAGTCCTTGCATGTTGATAAGTCGGGTTCCGAAGGTGTAGTTGATTGCAAGCTCGCATCGTCTCCGAGAGGTACCCGCAGAAGCACACAAGACGGTAAACACTGGAAAGAAACCAACGAGAAAGCATCTAATACTACAAAGCAATCACGAGCAAGCATCAACAAGAAGGCAACACGAGACATCGCACCTACCATCGAGAGCGGTTACTAACAAGTTAAGTGGAGTATTCGTCACACACGACGATACCGCACATTTAGAAAGGTTCAAGTTGTTTGGCTACACAAGATGAGCAGAGGTTATTAACATGGCATCTCACTCAAGCATGGCATAGCACACAAACATGACAAGAGGTGAAGCATAAAATAAACTATCTATGCTAGTCAATTTAAGTTAGGCACAACCTAAACATGGCATACCACTAAGTGTCGCACGACAACTTAAACATTTGGTACTGTTCTTCCCTAAACCATATTTTAGGTTAGTTAACAGCAGAAAACAATAGCATAAACACAAAGTACACGAAAAACTAATCAAGTTACATATAAAGAACACTCCAAACGGAGTTACGGTTAAAAAGATACAAGCAAAACAAGTTTGGAACACAATCTGCCAACATCAGGAAGCAGACTTTAGAGCAATGCATAAAAGGATAATGAATGCAAACATGCTCACAAATGATATGCAACTAAAGTAGACATGGAAGGGAAGGCATGGCAAAAGGAATCATGCAAAAATGCATCATGAACAATTAATTATAGCCCAAGCAAAATGCAATAAAACATTACTGGTCTAGGACTTAGTGAAATCAGGAAAACAGGGCATAAACTGTTATTTTCATGCTGTATAAACAGGGGAAAAACTATATGCAAAAGTGCAGCAACATGACATATCAATATATGAGCATGGATTAGGCATGATGATGATCAGGTAAAAATAAGAATCAAGGTCATAGGCATAACAGATCGAAAGATATTAAGCAAACAACATGGCATCGGAAAGTTATAGACTTAGTGAAAAACAGAGGTGGTTGTCAACAACAGCGGCATAGCAACTTTGGAACAGAATATAACTATGACCAGAAATGTAAACATGACAATGCAATACATATAATGAAAGTAGACATGATGCTTAACAGTATGCAACAAGAATCAATGCAATAGGCCTCATGGATGTGTCACAATCATCAAGCAAACTTGCAATAAAATAACAACAACAGCACACTAACAGAAATTAGTAGCAATTAACAGTCTGATGACCACTTCAACAGTGATTAACAACATCAAGATGGCCTCAAATCAAAATGCTCACAAAAGATGAACTGAAGTACACACAATTCTAAACAATTTTCCTTTTAGGCGCAACGAGATCCGGGATACGGGTCACTCGTTATTAATGTTGCAAAACGGATTACAGCACACATTTTACAGGACTTAGCCAAAAACTGGAAAAAAGGATAAACAAACAGAAAAAAGGGCCTCGGGCCTCACCCGCTGGGCTCGGCCCAATAGTGGATGGAGACGCCATGGGCCTGGGGCGCTGAACGGGCCGTGCTGGCTGGACTGGCTACTGGGCCGCAGGGCGCCTGGGCCGTGGGAGGGGCTTGGCCCACCTGGCCGGCTCGGGCTCCTCCCGAGCGGTTCCGGCGGCGGCCTCGGCTACTCCGGCGATGGAAGGCGGTGGCGCGGCGCGAGGGTGCCCGAGGAGGGAGGCGCCTGGCGGAGGATGCGACTGGTCTCCCGTCGAGGAGCCACCCATGGGATTCGGGCGGCGCGACGTAGGCAGGGGCCGGCGGCGAGCTCGGCTCAGCCCCGATCCTTTCCATGGCACGATGACGCCTGGCTGCGGCCGGCTTCGGGCGGCGGCCGGAGACCTGCCGGAGAGGGAGGGTGGCGTGAGGACGGGGAGAGGAGAGGAGGCGCTAGGGGAGCTCACCGAGGTTGGCACGGCGACGGCTCGCCGGCGTGCGAGGTGGCGGCGGCGCAAAGACCTCCATGGGACGAGGTGAGGGAGCGGCGGAACTAGATCCGGGCTTCGGGCGGGCCGCAGCGGCTGGATCAGGCCCTCGGGGCCCAGTTCGCCTGTGCTGGAGGTTGGTGGAGCTGGGGGCATGATCTGAGCTGTAGATGCCGGATCTGACGGCCAGAAACACCTGGGTGCTAGGGTTTCGCATATCTGGGGCTCTAGGGCAAATTTTGGACAAAGTGGAGGGGGTGGGTGCAATTTTGGCTTAGGGGGGAACCCTAGAAAGGGGTGGGAGAGTGGTGGTCTTTATATAGCCCAGGTGGTTGGCAGTTTGCAAAAACATCCCCGGTTTTTCTCTCGCGCGCGCGGGTGTTTACGTTTCTGACCGCAGGGGGTCCGCAGGACCTCCGATTCGGGTAAAACTTCCAACTGCGCAATCAGTGCGTCGAGCCGGCGGCATTCACCTCGCACTGGAACCGTTCCGAGAACACTTTCCGTCGCGCTATAAAATATCCCGTTTACTTATTAAACGGGGTTTTTTGTTCCGTTGGCTGCGGCTGGTCTCGTGCGGTTTTCGCGATGGTGAGCGGGTGAAACCCGGTGTCGCAAAGGTCGAGCGTCCGGATGGCAAGGGTCGGTCTCCGTCCGGTACGAGATAAGAAGGGGGGAAATAATCGCCGATCGATAAATCGTGGATGCAAACACCGCAAACAAATCAGACAATCAAACAATTCACACCAAAAACAAAAATTTTAATTTTTGTGAAATCTGGGTTGTTACACCACACATATATAGCCCATGATCATCACATCAGACCACACATATACAGCGACAAAAAGTGTGTTCGAAAAAACTAGATCTACACAACAATAAAGAGATATACCTTACTTACCAATGAAAAAAGGAGATACAACTACTTATTTTGGGTAGATCTATGATGTAAATAATGTGAGGAGAATAAAGGAACCGAGAGAAGATAATTGGAGGTGGAGGTGGAGAAAGTTAGTGTGCTAGGGTGGCTCCAAAACATCTAGCTGCTCCTAGACTTAGTAATGGCGCACCTTCACCAATATGCGCCATTACTAAGTATGGGAGCTAATGGCGCTCGAACTAGAGGTGCGCCATTACTAACTCTAGGAAAGGGGACCAGGGGCCAGAGAGGGGGGCCTAGAACAGTGATGGCGCACCATGCATAAATGCGCCATTTCTATTCCATACTTAGTAATGGCGCACCTCCAAGCCACGCGCTATTCCTGTGTCATCATGCCTGGGCCCACCCCTCCCCTGACTTAGCAATGGCACACATCCCAGAAGTGCGCCATTAGCATCCCTGTTGTCTTATGGCGCACTTTCGAGAAGTGCGCTATTGCTAAGTCAGGGGAGGGGGTCTGGTCCAGGAGCGAATGGGCGGTGGCGCACTTTTGTTCAAGTGCGCCATTAGTAGCAAGGGCACTAATGGCGCACCAGGACATGGTGCGCCATTGCTATTTAGTAATGGCGTACTAGACATCTGGTGCGCTATTAGTGTCCATATTATCTATAGCTATTTTTCCAGTAGTGTATAGAACTTGGCCAGATGTTCCATGAGCAGAGCATCATTCTGCAGGCTATGTAGAATGCCTAGGCCACTATTATTATTAGGCATGCAGATTAAATCCCAGGAGGTATCTTCAGGGTGCAAAGGAAATATATGGGCATGGATGAAATCAATGAGTTTAACAACTGAAGCCTGCACCCTATGTAAGGAAATTGGAACTGGAAGTGAGCCTTCTCTCCATGCAATCTACCAGGGGCAAGAAATCAGCCATCTTGGGTATGGTGGTGCCCACAGGTAAACGCAGATAGGTGAATGTAAGCTCGCCCATTTGACAACCAAGAAGTTGAGCCAGAACCTGTTGCACTCACAGTTCAAATGCAAATAAATTCATATCGAGTGGACATGAAGCTGACTTGGCGCCATATATCAAACGAAAGATGAAAATGAAAAAAAAATCATAGCTCAAGTGTAAAATGAAACCATAGAAACGTTCTAATCTACACTCACTGAGTTACATGTATCAGACACGTCTAGTTAGATGAAAAAAATTCGGTGACATGGTAAAGCACACGGTTCGTGTTCAACAACCGTTTGCTTAACCTATACCCAGCGGAATTCGCAGTTGCGCTCTGATTGGACAGAACGTAGCACCACGGATCGCACGCCCTGCACCGTCCAATGTGCACTGAAAGTGCAATATATCGACCAGAGGGGAGGTGAATGGGAGATTTTCAAATATCTTGAGGAATTTCGATTTCCTCAGGACTGAGGCAATACGAAATTGAGGAAACTAAAACACGAGGAAGAACAGATGCGCTACAAAAACGAAGGCGAGACAATAACTTAATCTATTGCATAGCGGAAGTAAGACCGAAGCAAGAACTGAGGAAACAGTGCATGGTAAACTCAGAAAGTAAGGCATCAGGATAAGTCATCAGTGCGTAAACTTAAAGACTGAGGTTGAAGAAATAGCACCAGGGCACTGAAGACATAGACTTGATGAACCAGTTCGAGTTGCTATGACAACTCTACGTCTGGTTGGAGAGGCTGAGATTGAACTCAGAAGACATAGTCTTCACCTTATTCTCCTTGAACTAAAGTCCTCAGACTCCGTCGAATAACTCAGGTGAGTCTTCAAGGTAGACTCCCAAAACCTTCACAGACTCAGTCACTCAGGTAAGTCACAATTGCATCTTGACTTCCTCAGACTGAAGAATTCTACACCGACTGTAAGATCACAGTCTTCAAGAGTAAAAGTCCTCGGATCACTCGAACCGACTTCCTCAGAAATGCTCAACTACTCAGGCTGGTGGTTTTCCTCACTTAGGTTCTTCAGTTTCTTCAATGAGGTGGGTTGCTCTCAGATGACAAGTGTCAGTTTTTATCTCGGAGCAGCCGACCCACAAATGGGGCTGGGGTGGCTATTTATAGCCGCGGAGCAACCCCAGGTGAAAGGACATAAATGCCCATGCATGAAATTACTTCCATGCCCACCCTTCGTACCGTTGGCTGGATCGGTACCAACACTCACCACGTGACACGTGGCACGGTCAGAATCCTTCTCTCTCTTTCTTTAGGTGAACTGCACTGGCAGTTTCCTGACTCCTCAACCGAATACAAACTCCTCAGTGTCCTGAAGAACATCACCTCAGACACCCGAGGAATTGAACTTCTTCTTCAGGAGATTTCTCTGGGTTTTCTTCAGGATTTCTAATTGAGCACTTCCTTAGAAATACATAACTCATTTTCCTCAACCCCTCCAACAGTGCGGTGTTTTCCTACGACTCAAGAAGTATAAAAATTCTTAGCAAAGACTATGCTTCAACTTCGTCTTCAGCGCGAACATCCTCAGGATTTGGTACAGCTTCAGCTTCAGCCGAACGCTTGATACAGAGTGGCAACTCTCCTCGTTGGTTACCCCAAGTGGAAGGTGAGATGCAGTGTAGCAGCAAGTTTCCCTTAGCAAAGATGCTAAGGTTGAGTATCGAACCAGTAGTACTCCAAGAGATACAAGTAGGTGTCACGGCGCTTGACGTGGACCTGCACACAGATACAAATAACTTTGCTCCCAACGAGTACAGAGGAGTTGTCAATTCCTCCGGCCTTGCTGTTTTCAAAGGATCAATGCAAGAGATAAAAGTGGAACTAAAAGTAAATACTGAAAGTAAACTAAGGGTGTAAACAATAATGTGAAGATGGACCGGGGTCCCGTGATTTTCACTAGTGATGTCTCTCTCCCAAAAGACGATAAAAGTGCTAGCGAGATAAACAAATCACAGCTGGGCAATTGACAGAATTATAAAGGCACCACAATGCTAACTATGTTGCAAAGAAAGGAAGGGCTCAAAAGCAATGGGCAATACGCCAAGGTAAGTAGACCGAAATCCAACTGCATCTACTATGAATCATCCACCTTGAGATATCTATCCAGAACATCTCGCTGGTATTAAGTTGCGAATCCCACCCAAAGTGTAAACTCAAAGCAACAGACAACTGCATTAAAAGAACTTTGCGTAAAGTAAACAATCCTTGCACCCGCGGGTACAAGCACCGTTGTTTTATCCCTGGTGGCAACATCACATCCCCAAGTCTCATGTTTCTGTCACTCAAGCTAGACATCAGGGGGCTGAACCCACAATCAAGCATAACGCTCCCTCTTGGAGTAGCAAGCAAACTACTTGGCCAAAGCAAAATACTGCAACGGAGAACATGCAAGAATTTACTCAAGAACAAAATATAAAAGAGAATAACCAAATATATTACTCATCACAATCTTAACATAGTCTCATAATCCATCAGATCCCAGCAAACTCAGCATAGCAACAGCAGAAATTACAAAAGTGCCTCGATCATGTGAGGCAGCTCACGAGGTCTCGAAAGTGGAAGCACAAAGAGGGGAGAGGTACATCACATAGCTACTCGTCACAGACCCATGGTCCAAGGGGGACTACTCAGGGCACATCCGGGAGGCGTCCATGCCTATGGATGGTCTCCCGGAGGGGGTTCCTCCTCCCGGCAGGGTGCCGGGGCTTCTTCTCCAGGAAGCCCCGATCTTGAAACGGCGGCAGCGGCGGTACAGAGGCGAGTTCGCGAAAAAGATATCGATCTTAGGGGTTTCCACCCCGAGGGCTAAATATAGGCGGAGGGGGGTATCGAGGGGACCCACCAGGCAGCCAGGAGGCCTCCTGGCGCAGCCTAGGGTGGGGCCACGCCAGGGACCCTCCTGGTCTTCTGGAGGTGGCTCCCCTCCGCTACCTTGGTGATTTCGGAAGCTTCCGAGTCGCTGATTTTTTATCTGATTTTTCCGGATTTTTTGGAGCACTTTTAATGGCCGGAAAACCTGAAATACAAAAACAGCAGAAAACAGCAACTGGCAGCTGGGTGCACTGGGTTAATAGATTAGTCCAAATATGCTCAAAAGTGTATGAAAGTTCAAGCAAAACATGGCAAAGTCACACAAAACATAAATGGAGCAAGAAGAAATTATAGATACGTTTGGGACGTATCAACATCCCCAAGCTTAATTCCTGCTCGTTCTCGAGTAGGTAAATGGTAACAAGCATAATTTCTGTGGTGACATGCCACACAACCATATAAGGACTTTTAAGTAAAGCAATCAAAGCATGCAATTCAATTCAAGTCTTAACAAGCAAGAGTCTATATTAGCATTGACACAAGCAAAAAAAGAACAAAAGGTGCAAGAGCTCTCGCTATCCGTGACTCGAATGTCTCCAGATGGTGTTTGCGTGCAAGCAGGGGACTGGGAAAAAGAGAGAAAAAAGGTTGTTGAGAACAACTATCTACTAAAGTTTCACACTTGGTCTCCTTTGGATTCTTATCTAGACTCTTGCCTAGACCACTAGCCGGGTACAATTCAAACTGATCCACTCCCTTTCGATATTTTGAGCACTCATGCAATGGATGAGCGTGAGCAAGAAAGTTGACACCTAAAAGGCGAAACAGAAAGAAGGTGGAGGAGGAAGACAAAAAGTTGTGAAAGGCTCACATCAATGAGTACAATCATAGGCGAGAGAAGGCCATATGATAGATATGATGTGAGGAGTAGGGATTGCCATGCGACGGATGCACGTGTGAGCTAAAAGCTCTCCAAGGGAACTAGTGGGGTGCATCTATCTTGCTTGCTCAAGAAGACCTAGAGCTCCTTTGAGGAGGCTCATCATTGGAATATACAAGCCAAGTTCTACAGTGTGAAGGTCCCCACATAGCTATATGCATGATGATGATCTCTATGGAGTCCAAGGGATAGAGGATGAAGTACTAGTGTGGATCTCTCAAAAGGAATAGTAGTGTGCCCCCTTCTCTCTTTTTATTTTTCTTTTGCTCTTTTTTTATTTATTTTTATTTTTTGGTGGCCTCAATGGCTCTTTATATTTAACTCTCATTTGTCCTCTTTGGGATCTTTTGATTTTGTCCTCTTTGGGATATTTTCCTCACTTTAGTGGAAACACTCTATATTTTACAAGAATATAGGAGATCTTTCACACTTTACAAAGGTACTCACATAAAGAAGATATAACTATCACGATGCAAATGTATGCCTCTGCCAGGATAGCAGGATATGCAATGATACTAGCGCGTCATGTAGCAATGATTAGCGCAAGGCCCAACTAGCATACAGCTCATCGATCAAGCAAGTAGCATGTACGGCATGAATATCAAGCCCTGAGAAGGTGGATGTTGCATGGCAATGTATCTCGGAAAGGCTATGGAAATGCCTTGTAGGTAGGTATGGTGGCTGTTTTGAGGAAAGATATAAGGAGGCTTATGATGACAGAGCGTATCGTGCCAAGGGTTTGGATGCACCGGCGAAGTATGCGCCAACTCTCAAGGTGAGAAAGGGAAATGCACGGTACCGAAGAGGCTAGAAAAAGTATAGGTGGGTGGAAGTGTCAACTTTCGAATACTCACATTAGTCCGAGGAACTCTTGCACTTATTATCGGTAACTCTCAATCTAAACAGGAGGTTCACAAAGAGAAAAGTACCCCGAGGAGGAGTGTATGGGGGTTTGGTTATCCTTGCGCATCCTCGACTCATGGTACGTGAGTGTACTCTAATATTCGAACCCTCCGGAGGTTAGTGATCAATCTAGTAGCTAGAGTTCTCAACAGGGGTTTTTAGTTTTCGAAAAACACACGGATTGCTAAAAATATGACATCTATCACTAATAGGCTCGAGCTCTTGACACCAAAAGTTCAAACATTACTCTGGTCAATACCTCAAAACTATTGCAAGTTACTACTACAAAGAGAATAGCAACTTCAACTACCTACTTCGAGTCAAGACACAAAACTCAGTGCAACAGGCAAACTCTCTAACAAGATAAAACATGCAACCTATAGAAAGTTCAACCTAAAACAAAAGAAAAGCTCTAGAAAAACTAAAGCACTACAACTAAACAGAGCAGCAGCTAAGAAAAGAAAAAGAACAACTCACAGCTAAAAGAATAAGCATGCAAATCCTATGAGGAGTTCTAGTTCAAGCGGAGCGTGTAACTCTCCCACACAAAAGAGTAAGCTGGGGTCTAACTTGTTACTACAGCAAACATGTCAGAACCCTCTGTTAGGTAATGTGGTAGGATCAAAGTCATCTTGCATCATGTTAAAATTTTCAAAAGAAGTCATTGAAATCAAATTCAAAAGCAAAATGGGAGAAGGAACCCCCCCCCCAAATGAATTAATTCAAAAGGCCAGATAAAAATCTTCTCCAAAAATTCATTTTAGATTTTTGAAAAGTCTTATAAATGAGTGTGATCACATATCAAGTGATGTGGGACCCACCCCATGCTCATGGATTTTTCAAATATTCAAACAGTGCCTTGGAATTAATCAAATACCCCTATTTCATTTAAAGTTCAAATAATTTGAATTTTAAAAATGTTCAAACTTTACAAGTGGCTAACCTAGTATATTGTGATGCCACATAAAAAGTTTCAGCATTTAATAAAATGGTTTGTATTTTTTTAGCTAGACAAAACAAATGTCAGAAAAGAAAAATAAGAAAAAGAAACAAAGGAACTTACCTGGCTTCTGGCCTGTTGGCCCACTTACCTGGCCCAGCCCAACCCACCAGGGGCAGCAGGGTCTTCTCCCTCTCCCCACGCCTCCAAGCAGCTCGTTGGAGAGGCCGAGCACGCCGTGGACGCCACCTCGACGTCCAGGGGCTTCCAGGCCTCCCCGTGCCCTCACCTCGTGCCGTGGAGAACCGCCTCGAAGCCGCCCGTCTTTTCCCCCTCCGCTGGCTCCCTCTCCTCCTCTCTCTCGTTCGATTTCGTCGCCGCCAGAGAACCGCCGTGGGTCACGCCGCCGAGAACACGCGGCCAACGCCAACGAGAAGCCTCGTCGTGGTGTCCATCTTCTCCGTCGTCGTCCGCTACGTCGATATGTGCACTCAATTGAAGACGAAGGCCTCTACACCCGTCGCTAGCTTCCTCTTCCCCAACTCGGTCGACGAGCTTCGTCGTGCAATTGCTTCGCCGTGAGACCCTCCCCGGCCTCGCCCCGTCAGCCCCCTAGCGAGTTTCCCCTTTGGAGCAGGAGCTCAGCGCCGCCATGGTCGCCGGTGGGGCTGCTCTTTTGCTCGCATGTCCTCGCCGTGCTGTCCATCGCATAGCTGGCGTTCCCAGGAGGTTGTCCAGCTAGCGCATGGCCAAGCACGGGCAGCGCAGCGTCTACTCCGTCGAAGTTGTGGCTCCGCCGCCGCTAGGGCTTGACGTCGGCGACGTTCCGGTGCCCCTCCCCCCCCCCCCCCCCCCCCGTGGCCCTGTGGTGCTCAAACGAGTGCGCGCGGGCACGGGCTTTCTTCTGGTGGTCTCGGCGCCTCTTATGGACCACGGGAACGCCCTCCCGTGTGTGCGCCGCCGCGTGCTGGTGCCACCGGCGGCTAGCCGCCGGCGAGGCCACCTATTTAGGGGCTAAACCCCCATGTTAGTTGACCCCAGGTCAATGACAGGTGGGGCCCCCAGGCCTTAACCCCCTCTGTTAATTTTAAACAGAGGTTAATTAAAACCCCTCTCACTGACACCCCTGGCCCACTAGTCAGACACCCCCCGCCCCACGTCAGCATGACGCAACAGTGACGCAGTAAATCGAATAAGTGATTTATATAATTCCAGAAAATCCAGAAAAAGGCTAAAACTTTGGAAATTCATAGAAAATTCATATTAACTTCAAATTTAACAAATAATATATGAAAAATGATCAGGAGAAAATAACCTATCCAAATTTCCAACTTTCAACTATGTTTGAGTTGAATTTAAAATGTGACCAGTAGCATTTGCTATTTGGTTTAAATGGAATTAAACCAAATTCTTTTCAAATGCTTTTGCATTTTGAACCATAGCAACATACCACATTATACTTGAACTTCAGAGGAATATCATACACATTTTAAAATGGGTTAACTTGATCAAACAATGTCATATGCAACTTGGATAAATTGGAAATCATATGTGGAGTTTAAATTTTCAAATTCAATTGCAAATACCCCATTTAAGTGGAATTGCTTCACACATCAAAGCATATACATCAAGTTTAAACCTTCAACCATGTGCTTGTGCATTGTATTGACTTTGCTACCTTGTTTGTTGTTTGTCGAGTAGAGGTGGAACCGGAACAGGAGGCTGCCCCCTTCGTTGAAGACCCCGAACCCGAACCTCGTCAGCAAGGCAAGCAAACCCCCATTGATCATGTCGATAAAATCCCACTTCCCTCTCATGTCTCGCTTATGCATTGTATAGGATGATTACCATGCTACGTTTCTACCGCATAGATGAACCCATTCCTTTGCATGACCTATCATTTGTCACAGTAGTAGGCAAACCACAATCCTAGTAAATGTAGGAGTTGATTGATATCATGTGGCCCCTGCAATTGTTACTGCTTATTGCATTCTTAGAGTGATACAATGATGTTACTGTTATGTGAGTCGGGATGGTAGTGATCATGATGATGTTAGTGGAAAGGTGTTGGTGAATCTACCCTAATACAAGGTGAACGATGAGAAGTTGTGTAGGAGTACACAGTGGGTTGTCTCGTTGAACACCGCCCTAAGTCCGAGTTCTTGTGTGGTGATCCAAGATGAAGAGTACAACCACACATTGGGCTCACTGACCCCTCTCAACCTATTCACTCATCCCTTTCGATGTCTAGATGTCGCAGTAGTTCGGAGTTCTGGTTGGATTGTGGCCTGGATGCTAAGTGAGAGAACGGCTCAACTGAGACTGGCTTATGCACCACGCACACATCACTTGGGTCCACTTCGGTAAACCGGCCGGGTTCACGATAGTGGTAGCCAACCCAGGTAGGCGGCTTTCTTGGACTAGATAGGCTATGAGTTAACAGTTGTGGTGAGCATCCTCGCTAACACCCCTTGAATGGTGTCGAGATCAAAGGCGGTAAATGATGATCTTGTGTGTGTAGCGGTACACCCCTGCAAGGTTAACAAAACTATTCGAATAGCCGCGTCCGCGGTTAAGGACTGCTTGGAAAGCTTAGCTTGATTATTAGACAACTTGAACTGGATACTTCTAAAACACACCAAGATAAGTGTAAGTGCTATGGCGTGCTTTCTTGTGGGGAAGTCGAGGAAGGCACCATAGTGGTGTAATTGGTTGGAGATGGACTCGTGTACGCTTCTTACCTCAAGTCTGGTACTCGTAGTTTAGGACTAGCCAAGTCAAAGCTGGCACTTCTGCATTTGAACCCCACCTCCCTTTACCTTGATACATGTGCATGAGTAGTATAGCTCCTATGTAAGTCTTGCTGAGTACGACTTTGTACTCACGTTTGCTTATTCTATGTTTTAGATGAACCCACTGACCCCGAAGGTGGCTTCTTCATCGAGCTCGACGACTGAAGATCAAGCTAGTCTAGTCCCAGTCAGACGACTGGTTCCCTCGTGGAGGGCTTGTGTTTAAATAAGGCTTCTTAAGCCATTTGTTAAACTTGTCTGTACTCAGACCTACTTTGCTTCCGCTTGTTTGTTGTAATGTTGGATCACATGCTTGTGATCTCTATGTGCACTCTGTGAGAGTTATCAATAAAATGTATACTTTGTAGAGAATTGCAATGATACCTGTTGTTCATACAAGGCATGTGTGTTGCGTGTATGTTTATAACATGCATGTCTTTGTATGGGTTTTCGAGACCTTAGTTGTGATCTGGCTGGCGGTCTTTCATACACCAAGTGTCCCTTAGATGTGCGCAGCTTGGGGCATCGCTATGCGATTGCTCGAGACTCCGTCTCGTGCACACTTTATGGTATGATCGAGCCCGCCCTAGACCCCGACTAAGTGATCGGGCTGGAGTAAGTCTATGTAAGAGTTATGAGATAGTCGATAGTATGGTTGAGGCGACTTGTCTGTGAATATGGGAGTTCATCACCCATATCATTAGACTTGTGTGCGGACGATGAGGACCCATCTCAGTTGATCATCCGGCCTGGATGGGATGCCCCTCACGTACGATGCTTTCCGAGAACGTTCTGTGCTTGGCCTTGTCTGCTTAGACAAGTGGGTACGGTTCTCGGCTCTCCATATAACTATGTCGTAGCGGGACTTGCATACGCTAACCTCGGGTCCCGACAAAATAAAGCAAAAACAAACCTAGAAAAGTAAAGAGCGAGACGCTCCAAGCATAGCACACAACACATGAAGTGATAAAAATATAGTGCAACGAGGGAAGAACTGATAATTGTTGATGAAAAGGGGATGCACGGGGGCATCCCCAAGCTTAGACGCTTGAGTCTCCTTTAATATTTATTGGGGGTGCACATGGGCATCCCCAAGCTTGAGCGTTTGACACTCCAAGATCTTCTTTCATCATCTTCCATCGCGCACTTGAAAACTCCCTTCATACATAACTCATTGTAGACTGATTAGAGAGGTTAGTGCCCTACTAAAATAATTTTCCTCTACTCCAAATAAAGATTTCTAGGAAGAGCTACTATTTCTCTTGCCTGACCAAAAGATTTTGCAAAGAAAAAGCAAGCTTAAGGATTGTAAAACTGCGAAAAGAAAAACCGGGGCAGAAGCTGAGAAAAACAGAACAGCAGAGAGAAAAGAATTTTTTCGAGGTACTTCTACAACTCAAATCAAAAAAACTCTAAATAGACGCCTGAAAGTTAATTGTATGGATCATGCTATCAAAAAAATTCAGATCAAAAAGATGATATGGTGATTTATCTCGAATTTTTCCGTCAGGCAGATAGAATCTGTTTCTGGACAGCATGTACCAATTTTGACCTTTCTTGCAATCTCAGGCTAAACTTGGCACAAAGCTTGAAAAGTAAAGATACAATGATGTTGCTACAGTAGTAACAATCATCAAAACCACTAAGAACAGAAGAAACGCAAAAAATAAAAAAATAAATTCGTTGCGGGCTGCCTCCCGAAAGCGCTTCTTTAGAGCCATTATCTAGGCTTAAAGCAGAAGATCAAGTCTTTTCAAGAGAATAACTAGCCCGTGTGACGGACTCAAAAGGTAACATAATCTTTTTCCTAGGGAAATGTTCCATCAATTTCTTGAGAGGTAATTGGAATTTTATATTCCCCTCTTTCATGTCAATAACAGCACCAACTGTGCGAAGAAAAGGACGTCCCAAAATAATTGGACAAGAGGGCTCACACTCAATGTCCATAATAGTGAAATCAACGGGAACGTAATTGTCATTGACAATGATAAGAACATCGTCGATCTTCCCCAAAGGTTTCTTTACGGAAGAATCAACAAGACGAACACCAAAAGAACAGGGATCAAAAGGTTTCAATTCAAGCATATCATACATTCTTTTGGGCATAACAGAGGTACTTGCTCCAACATCACAAAGAGCATAACAAGAGAAGTTATTCAATTTGATTTTTATCATAGGATCCCAACCATCTTCTAGCTTCCTAGGTATGGAGGGTTCTAGTCTAAGCTTCTCCTCCCTAACTTTGATTAGAGCATTGGTGATATGCTCTGTGAAGGCAAGATTAAGTGTGCTAGTGTGGGGGTCTCTAGACATATTGTGTAGGAAACCAATAACTTCAGGTAAAGTGCAGTTGTCAAAGTCTAGGTCACTACTATCTATCAAGGAGGTAGTGATATCATTTAGGCTCACTTGTTTGAAAGCCTCTATGTTCACAGAGGTTTCTTCATCTATGGTTGAGGTGGTAGCATCACCATTGGTAGGTCCAGTGGGACTAGGGGTGTGATGGGTGCTAACAGTTTGGACATCCTGAACTACTTGAATAGTGGCTACTGTGTGGTAGGTAGGAAGGCTCTTAATTCTATCTTCTTCATCCTTTTCTCTAGCCCATCTCTCTTTGAGTTTAGCCATCATCCTAATGTTTTCATTAATTTGAAATTGGATAGCATTCATAGGAGTGACCTTCCTCTCCTCAAAGGGAGAAGTTCTAATTTTAAGCGATTCTACTTCATGAGCTAAATTGTCTACCTTCGACGAGAGGGTATCTAGTTTGTCTAGTTTTTCCTCTAAATTCTTGTTGAAGGCTTTTTGGGTCGTGATAAAGTCTTTAAGAATACTCTTTAATTAAGAAGTGGAGTTTTTGGTGCTAGGATAAGTGTTGTTGTTCCCATAGTTGTTGGAGGGGAACGGCCTAGGATTGCTACCAAAGTTACTCCTATAAGCATTGTTGTTGAAGTTGTTTCTAGAGATAAAGTTCACATCTTCTTGATCCTGAGCAATCAAAGAATTTAAAGGAACATTTTGAGGATCAATAGGAGATTGCTTGGTAAGTAAAGACATGATCAAGTCAACTTTTTCATTTAGGGAGGAGATCTCCTCGACAGAGTTTACCTTCCTACCTGTTGGAGCTCTTTTGGTGTGCCATTGGGAATAATTGGTCATCATCTCATCGAGAAGTTTTGTGGCAGCACCAAGTGTAGTTGACATAAAGGTTCCTCCCGTGGCCGAATCTAACAAGTTCCACGAGGTAAAGTTCAAGCCTGCATAAAAAGTCTGGATAACCATCCAAGTAGTCAAACCATGCGTACGGCAATTCTTAACAAGAGATTTCATGCGTTCCCAATCTTGGGCAACGTGTTCATTATCCAATTGTTTAAAATTCATAATAAATCTCCTCAACTGGATAATCTTAGCAGGGGGGTAGTACTTCCCGATAAAAGCATCCTTGCACTTATCCCAAGAATCTATGCTATTCTTAGGCAAGGATTTAAACCAAATTTTAGCTTCATCCCTTAAAGAGAAAGGAAAAAGCTTAAGTTTAACAATATCACCATCTACTTCTTTGTACTTTTGCATACCACAAAGCTCAATAAAAATATTTAAATGCAAAGCAGCAGCATCTCTAGCACCAGAGAATTGATCTTTCATAACAAGGTTCAGCAAAGCAGGTTTAATCTCATAAGAAGGTGCTGAAGTAGCAGGTGTAGCAATAGGAGTGCAGATAAAGTCACTGTTGTTGTGACTAGTGAAGTCACACAACTTGATGTTTTCATTGGAACCCATAGTAGCAGCATGTATTTTTGGTATTTTTTATAAGGGACACAAAAGTAAAAACTGAAAGGTAAACTAACAAGACTAAAAATCAAAGATAAAAGATAGTGTGCAACTCCCCTATCTTGTAGACTGGAGTCCGCGGCAACGGCGCCAGAAATTTGCTTGATACAAAGTGGCAACTCTCCTCGTTGGTTACCCCAAGTGGAAGGTGAGATGCAGTGTAGCAGAAAGTTTCCCTTAGCAAAGATGCTAAGGTTGAGTATCAAACCAGTAGGACTCCAAGAGATACAAGTAGGTGTCACGACGCTTGACGTGGACCTGCACACAGATACAAATAACTTTGCTCCCAACGAGTACAGAGGAGTTGTCAATTCCTCCGGCCTTGCTGTTTACAGATAAAAGTGGAACTGAAAGTAAACTAAGGGTGTAAACAATAATGTGAAGATGGACCGGGGTCCCGTGATTTTCACTAGTGATGTCTCTCTCCCAAAAGACGATAAAAGTGCTAGCGAGGTAAACAAATCACAGCTGGGCAATTGACAGAATTATAAAGGCACTGCAATGCTAACTATGCTGCAAAGAAAGGAAGGGCTCAAAAGCAATGGGCAATACGCCAAAGTAAGTAGACCGAAATCCAATTTCATCTACTACGAATCATCCACCTTGAGATATCTATCCAGAACATCTCGCTGGTATTAAGTTGCGAATCCCGCCCAAAGTGTAAACTCAAAGCAACAGACAACTGCATTAAAAGAACTTTGCGTAAAGTAAACAATCCTTGCACCCGCGGGTACAAGCACCGTTGTTTTATCCCTGGTGTCTACAGTACATCCCCTAGTCTCATGTTTCTGTCACTCAAGCTAGACATCAGGGGGCTGAACCCACAATCAAGCATAACGCTCCCTCTTGGATTTGCAAGCAAACTACTTGGCCAAAGCCAAATACTGCAACGGAGAACATGCAAGAATTTACTCAAGAACAAAATATAAAAGAGAAGAACCAAATATATTACTCATCACAATCTGAACATAGTCTCATAATCCATCAGATCCCAGCAAACTCAGCATAACAACAGCAGAAATTACAAAAGTGCCTCGATCATGTGAGGCAGCTCACGAGGTCTCGAAAGTGGAAGCACAAAGAGGGGAGAGGTACATCACACAGCTACTGGTCATGGACCCATGGTCCAAGGGGGACTAATCACGGCACATCCGGGAGGCGTCCATGGTTATGGATGGTCTCCCGGAGGGGGTTCCTCCTCCCGGCAAGGTGTCGGGGCAGCTTCTCCAGGCAGCCCCGATCTTGAAACGGCGGCGGCGGCGGTACAGAGGCGAGTTCGCGAAAAAGAGATCTATCTTAGGGGTTTCCACCCCCGAGGGCTAAATATAGGCAGAGGGGGGTGTCGAGGGGACCCACCAGGCAGCCAGGAGGCCTCCTGGCGCGCCCTAGGGTGGGGCCGCGCCAAGGACCCTCCTGGTCTCCTGGTGGTGGCCCCCCTCCGCTACCTTGGTGATTCCGGAAGCTTCCGGCTCGCTGATTTTTTATCTAATTTTTCCTAATTTTTTGGAGCACTTTTAATGGCCGGAAAACCTGAAATACAAAAACAGCAGAAAGGAGCAACTAGCAGCTGGGTGCACTGGGTTAATAGATTAGTCCAAATATGCTCAGAAGTGTATGAAAGTTCAAGCAAAACATGGCAAAGTCACACAAAACATGCATGGAGCAAGCATAAATTATAGATACGTTTGGGACGTATCAACGCTTCAGGATCCTGATTCCTCAGGATTACGCACATCTTCAGTCTTCAGGAAACACACCGATTTCTCCCATGTTCCTCAACATATTGGGGGGTCGACAACGGTGGTTAACCTCATCCTCAGGGACTGTTTTCCTCTGTATACTCACACATACATCAGTCCCTTAACCATTTTGTCATCAAATACTCCAAAACCTCAAAGGGGGCACTAGATGCACTTACAATCTCCCCCTTTTTGGTGATTTGATGACAATCAGGTTAAAGCTTCAACGGGATAAGATAAATAATTTTGAGGAAAAACTTTAAGAAAAAGCAATTCATTGTTTCCGATATAGAGATGCTCCCCCTGAGGATATGCATGTTTTGAAGACTTGATATAATTTTTGAAAAACATGAGGAGCTCCCCCTATATTTTGGATTATTTGAAACAGTGCATCATATGGAACAATTGAGAAATCAAACATAGCACTGAGTACTGTGGTTGCTGAGGAATGTCATGAGTAATAGATAAACTTGAAGAATATCATGAGGTAACTTAAAAGTATCAGAAACCACAAAATATCAGTATACAACTCATTACAAAAATGATCAGAAGAACGAGAGTTGTAACTGAGGAACCCCATAAGAACCCGCTTGAAGACAACTAAATATCTCCCCCTTTGTCATTAAATGAACAAAAAGGAGAGACTATTGCAAACGTCCCAAAAGTAGTGCCTCAGGGCTGAGCATCAGGTCGAAGGCACGCCGTTGCAGTGTGAGGACAAGCCGCAGTGTCTTCAACTTCGTCAGGCGAGAATTCTTGAGCTGAAGAAAAGGAGTCCATCGCCAGAGGTGGTGTCTTGCTCTTGGTAAACTGACGTGGAGGCCGAATCTCAGGAAGCGGGGATTGTCTAAGGCCAATCTTGGCGAGATCTTCAGGAGTGATAACTTCAGTCAGAAGAGCATCAAGTCGCTGATAGGCATGATGAGCATACTGATGAACTTTCTTCTGAGTTGTATCCTTCTCACTACAAAAATCTGTTAATCCATGACAGTCCCTGTCCGTCACAGGATGACAAAATTCCGTCAGAGACGCCCATGCATCACGGTTATGAAATCCGTCATGTATATCGCGTCATAATTTGGTTGAGCTACAAACGATGACGGATTTCACTTACCGTCATGGCTGTTAGCAATTCCATGACGATTTGTTACCTACAAGGATGCGCACCCCAAGCCCGTCTGGCCCGCCCGAAGCCCGGGTTTCTGTGACGGACTATTTCGTCATGACTTTGCTGACGCGGCATTAACTTTGCTCATGTATGGATCTACCGTGGCGCCGGCGTGGATCTGACGTGGCATCGCCTTGACCCATTTAATTTATTGTGGCCAGGCCTTTTATCCTACTTTGGTATAGTGGTTCGGCCCGTTTGTTTCAGCCCAGCCATTTTCTAATCCTCTTTTGTTAGCCTGTTTCTACTGGTCCAACAAGCAAATAAATATTGGGCCATTTTTCTTGTCTGTTCACAAAAAATATTTTCGAGGCCTGCTTCATCCAGCCTACCAGTGCTTTATTTACCCAACCAATTTCAACATTTGTTCATTATTTGTACAATGTTGAAGATATAAAAGAGGCACAACATCACATTAAATAGATACTCATCCAACATTTCAATGAGATTACATCTCCAGATCCATTTACCATCTAGCAGCAAAATGCATCAAGTTTGCATCCAACAGTGTACAGTTTTCACAGCAAAAGTGTTACAAAATAACAAGGTACCATTCCAGCAGTGTATCACATTCACATAGCTTCAAGCAGCTTTTCTTTTCGACAAACAACTTACCCTTCACTTGATCTTGATTGCATCTGCCTAAGCAAAAACTCTAGTTTTGCATCCATGTGAGCTTGCTTCTTGCTGTTTTCCTCATCTCTTCCTATTCTCCTCATCTTGCCTGTCCCTTGCTTCTTCAGATTCCTTCAACTGCTTGGTCAATGTGACAACAAGCGCCCGAAGCTCGACATTTCCCCTCTTTGCCGGTTATGCTTCATGGTTGCTAGCATTGGATCTCGCATGGACGTGCTGGATACCCACATGCTGAAGAAACCTCGACTTCTTCGTGTGCTTAACAAGCACTTCAGCTACAGCCTCGGTTGCAGAGTTTGATTCATGGCCATCTTCTGTAGGTTGAGAGGCCTTGTTTTCCATCTCAGTCTAGTAATGCAAGCAACAAACATGGCTTAAGAACAGGTAGAGAATACGGCAACAACAAGTTAACCTGCATTATCTTTTTAAGGACTAACACGCATCCTTACTTTACAACTAGAAATTTCTGACAACAGCTGAGTCAAATTATTCATATATACTATCATCAACAAACAAGTGGACTAATGTTTACTATCATCAGCTGAGTCAAATTATTCATATATACTATCGTCAATTGTAGCTGTACAAGCTAAATTACCTGAATTAAATAGAAGCGACTAATGTTTAAATCAAATTGTTTCTGGAAGTCAATCTCTAGAAATCTATATATATATATATATATATATATATATATATACTAAAATATGACACTAAGGATGGCCAAAATTGCAATATATAAAGCCAAATATTAGATTAATACAAAACTTTGTAATCTTAGGTGGCTGATCAGTCACATGTCAAAATAATTATACGAAAAGTCGATTCATCTAGCCATATTTATCAATAGTGATGTTTTTCAATCAAGTCAAAACATTGGTAGTCTTTTGAAGCTAACTTACAATTGCAGCTTCCACAGCAGCAATGTAGCTTTTCTTTTTCTTGCTGTAGTGGCACTCCTTGAACAAATCCAAGGCAGTGGGTTCTTTATCTTTGTATTTGTCTCCCTGGAAACAGATACGGAGGCAAGGGAGCATCATACACGACTACTACATGCAAGAAATTGTTTACATGAACCTACTGCAGCTATCTATATCTCTTATAAGATAAAACCCCACTAAGATGCATTTAAAGTGTCTATCTCAACATGCAAGCTATCCACATCATCCACTACTATAGCCAATCATTTGTCCATGTCATACTAAGATGAATTTATGTTATCTATATGAACATGCAATTTATCCACATCACCCACTATTTTAGCCAATTATTTGTCCATGTCATCCAATTTTATTTACATGCATCTTATAGCTTTTCAATTTACATTACAAAGTTCTTATAGAGATATAGACTATTGTGATCAACTGAATCTTGCATGTGCCTATAACAAAAACTTCATATTTCATACATCTTTAACTCATTTTGTTTAACAATAAAATCCTTAAAAAGATTTACGCTGCAGCACGTGGGTGTATGAACATCACTTTATCTGTCAACCAAGCAATTGTTCATATCATCTCTACCAACATTTATTAATATAATAGTCGATGTCTACAATCTACATACAAGATATACACATAATCCATTTTTAGCTATTCAAACATTATCCATATCATCCATTGTAGAGTTCTTATGGAAATATCCGCTGCAACGCGCGGGGTAGTCTTCTAGTTTATCATGACAATGCACATCCATAGCCACATTTTTTACTTACCAGATTTTCACAATGCATAGGGTAGCTGCGCGCGCCAGTAGTTTGGTGAAACTTAACTTGAGCTCGGTTGTTTCTGTTAATTTCCGATATTTCCTACATCAAGATACATAATACATGTAAGGCACACTTTCTAGATTAGCATGTCGAAGGCAAGAGATTGCTCTCCAAGAAGAAGCATACCATCTTTTTGGGATCCTTCCAGCTTTCGACCAGCTCGTTCCACTGCTCATCAGTCATTGAGGGAACAGGAGAAGTTCTGCTCACCAAATGGAGTGGGTGAGGATCAAAAAAACTCTTTCTTAAGCCTGTATCATTGTTGGCGAGTAGCACGTTTCAGCATTTCTGTACAAGCCTTCCTAACTGGCAGAGCCTTTACGTCCATCTCAAACTTGTTCTAGTCAGATGGAAAAAAACATGTGTAAGTATCATGATTGCACAGAACTGACCAAATAGCACAAAATTGACAAGGTGGCTAGTGATTTTGGGGAGAAGGGCCTAGACTGTACTTACACCAACTTTGCCTACAAAGTTCTTGAAGATCCCTTCTCGGACATTTCTTTTGGGTCCTTGTAATCCATCCATCGCTTAAACACAGGAATATGGTGTCTGACTGTGACGTTGCATTCAGTTGCAAACTTTGCAGCAAGAAGCGGTGCCTCCGGCCTTATCCTCCCTTCTGGAATGACAAGCGGCAATTTTCCCTGCCGAAGTCGACTGATCCTTTCTAGTCCTTTTCCCAAATTGGGTCCCCTTTCCCTTGGTTCCTCATAGGATTGTGGACCTACAAAGAAGGTAAAATCAAGAATGGATACAATTCAGCCTCAATTACAAAGTATAGAAGTGTTTAACTCAAATAGATGCAAGAAAAAATCAGGTTCGTAACATCCTTCGGAGTTATTGTTGGATTGGGTTTGCTGATTTGGTTGGGCACTACCACCAGCTTCGTTGGCCATCTCGTTGTCGTAATCACAGTGACCAATGATATCAGCTCCATTGGCAATCCAGTTGTCATCATGAAAATGTGCAGGTTCATCATCTTTTTAGAAAAACGCATCCAGTGAGATTATGTTCATCATGCAATCACAGATAATAGACTAGGCAAGCAATTCAAAAGACAATACATGAGCATGATATAATAATAATAATAACAAACTTGCCTTCAACACCATGGTCATCAAAGTTAGGAACAGTGTCTTCAGCTTGGCAGGGACAAGCCACAAAAGCGGTAGGCTTATGGATGACACTTTGTGTTTGATGTTTAGGATCTGACATATCTTGGCTTTGAGTACTTGAATCATCATCTTGTAATAGAGCTTTCTTCGACCTTGTAACTCGTTGATTAGTTGGGAGGTCTGCTTGAACTCTCTTAGAAGGCCGAGGCTTGATTCCACCAGGAGGCATGGTAGCAGACCTTTTCTTACTAGTTTTATGACCAGTCTTCTTACAAACAAGCAAGATATCTAAGCAATGAATGACTAGATGGAGGAATTTAGCACCTTAGAATTTGAGCTAGAAGCAGGTGTGGACTTAAACTCCTCCAATGCTTCTGTCTCGTCTACTAAACTATCATCGGACGACTTTGCTCCACTAGTATTGTCTTCATTAGGATGGTACTCAGCTTCAGATTCATCACTATTATACTTAGCCCTTTTTTTCAGGTAAAATGACAGTTTTCGCTGCAAACAATGCTGATAATGCAGGAACTCCAAGTGCTTGCAGCCTTGAACTATTCCTTATGCATGCTTTGATGCGCACCTCTTCCAAAGGATGCGTCCGTGGTTCTAAAATGAGTGAACATATGAACACAAATTACTATGTGTATAATTTTAACTTAATAACAAGCTTCTATTTTTTTATTAAGTTTGGAACGATATGGGGCCCAAATCTACACTTACAGCACACGGCCCTAATTCATATGTAATTATGTATGGCCAGAATGAACCAGAAACACTAGCATTTGAAATCAATCACAAGCAAAAAATCTTTTACCACCCATCCATTTAGAATACATAGGCACGAACAGAAAATAGGCAGGCGTGAGGTGGGCTAAGAAGATTATACCTGCCATCTTGCGTTCTTGTGGCTTCTTTCCTGCAATCTTCTTCCCCGTCAGTGTAGCTTGTTCTAGGGTTTGATGGAGCGGATGGGGAGTGGGTTCTTGTCCGGCAGTGGGGATGGTGACGTGACCGGCGGTGGAAGCGGCAGAGGACGGGAAGTCGTGCTCGGCAGTGGCGGAGGTGACGACGTGCTGTAGGGTTTGGTGGAGGCGGATGGTGGGGGAGAGGGGGTCTTGGTCGGCAGTGGAGGTGGGGTCGTGACCGGCGGTGGAGGTGGAAGAGGGAGGGGCGTCGTCTTCTGCGGTGGAGGTGGAAGCGGGATGGGAGTTGAGCTCGGCGGTGGAGGAGATGAAGTTGTGGCCGGCGGTGGAGGCAGAAGGGGAAGGGGGGAAGGGGGAGGGGGAGGATTAGGGGATTTGCGGGTTCGGGCCAGTCGTGTGGTGGGGGCTAGAGATTTTGTGTGCATCAAATTACTAACTAGCCCTTGCTATGGCAATGGTGTGGAAGTATGCGTCTGTGTAATTTTTTGAAATCTTGACAGGCAATAGGGTCTATTTGGTTCATTTCGGCATTTCGCTATGGCGCGGCCGCGCGGCCGAGCGAAAACTATAACGCATGCGCGCGCTTTCTCGCTGAAATCTAATATATTCAGATTGTATTACTTAGTTTATTTGTGTACATACTTAGAACATTCTAGACAATATATCACAAATTCATTACTTGTTATTGTAATTAGTAAGACATAAATTTAATTATACACTATTTTTAGGAAATAAATACTATAGAGCAAGAAATATGTGCTTTGTGTCTCTTCTTATCATTCGTTGACCGACCGACCAACAAAATATGCGCTCCTCCGGTAGATGTGTGTCCGATCTCTACACCTCGCGACGGCTCAAGTTCAGCGACGACACGCTACGCCTGCGTTACGATTTTTAATATCCCAGGATGATCCGATCGATAGAAAAGAGGAAGAGGAGATGGGTACCTGAGCTTGAGCATGTCATAATACTCCCAGGTAGTCGCATCGGGCGATTGATCGGACCACTGAACATGGATTTGCACCATCGGCGCGTCGCCCTTCTTCATCGTGCGGCGGTCCAGAATGGCGATGGGCTTCACGCTGGCCGTAGTGAGGACAGGCACTCGAGGCAGCTCGGTGAAGACCGACATGTAGTCGGCGGTGAACGGCTTGAGTTGCGAGACGTGGAAGACAGGGCAGCCGGGAAGTTGGAGGCGATAGTGGACAGAAGACTGCGCCACATGGCACTGGTGAAGACCTTGTCGCGATCCGAGACGATGTGATTGAACATACTTTTTTTTAATTTATCTCTATGTGATAGTAATTAGTTAAAACATTTATATATCATATTTCCTATTAAAAAACACTTTTCCATCTGAGGTAGTCTTGAAGCAGGATAAAGATGAAAGGCTTGTGGAAGATGGCGTATACACTAATAACAATGAATTTGGTAACAACAGCCAAAGAGCATTTATGTGTGCTCTGGACATGCAAAAATCTGGGACTGATTACAATAATCTCCCTGAACTGTCAAAGAGCATTTATGTGAGCAAACATTTTTTGGATCAGTTCTAAAACGACCAAATGATCACAGGAAGCATATTACAATCTCTCTGAATTTAATAACAACAATCTCTGAATTTACTAACAACAAACTCTGAATTTAATAACAACAATCTCTGAATTATAACTGTCTCCCTAAACACAAGCGAAAGAACAACTATATCAATCAGTTCTAAACTTTTCAAATGAAAGCCTGAACTCGCGAGTTGAGAAGCACTTGATTCTGGTCAGTTCCAGCTTGCAAAAACAAAATATTTCTGGTCAGCGTCTCCTTCTCAGCTTCACATGTACTGTAATGAACAAACACTATTTATCAGTGAGGAGAAAATCACCTCACTCTCTCATGTACTGTACTTTACAAAAACATCATGTATGTAGTGCATAAACAACAAAAATACCAGTAGGAAATAGTAGTAGCAGTAGTAAATGTTGTCATCTACATCATAGAGGATTTGCACAGAATATAGTACACTAGAAGAAGAATTAAGATAGTACCTGTTGCATTAAATATCTACTCGTCATCGCTGTCGACATCCATTCTGCCACCTCCTTCATTTTCGCTGCAATACTCCAGACCCGTATCATCTTCTTCATCTTCGCTGCCACCTTCATACACTTCTCTGGGTTTTTGTTTCATGAAATGGGAAACTACATCAGCTTCAAGAATAATGCCTTGCTCATCATCTTTATGCAAAGGCTTATCAGATGTACGGTCAGAAGCTGATGTTCGCCTACCCTCCTCGTCATAACACTCCTCTTCTTGGTATGCAGGACCACTCAAAGGTACACCCTCAGTTTCACTAATATTGAAGAGATGCCTATGGTCAAATGTTTGCACAACTTGCCAATTTTTTCCATGCTTCATGTCTGGTAAATAAAAGACCTTCCTAGCCTGAGTAGCTAGAATAAAAGAATCATCCGTGTACCACCAACTCCCAACATTTATGCTTTTGAAAAAACCATCATTTTTAAGCTCAGTCTTCTTTCCATCAAGTTTAAACCAGCCACATTCAAACAAAACAACTGACCTGTCTTCTAAGTTATAGTCTAACTGAATGATCTCCTTTAAGGTTCCATAGAAATCTATGACTTTACAGTTACGGTCATGTTCACCTTCGGTCATGACTCCATTGTTCTGCGTTTTCTTGTTGCTATCATGGTCAACAGTGCTAAATCTAATCCCATTCACTATGCATGATGAGAATTTCCGGACTCTCCGATCAGGACCACATGCCAAGGAAAATAGATCCTCGTCTACCTCTTCACCATCCTCATCCCGCAGCCTTGTCATCTGCAACAACACACAAACACATACATCAGAATCTATAGTGAAATTTGACAACCAAAAATGACAACTAGATGTGAATGAAAACTAACATAGTTCTTGAACCATGTCTGGAATTTTTGTTGAAGCTCTTTATCACTATTGGTCAATTATTTTCTCTTTAATTCATCTCTAAACATTCTGTAAAATAGAACAAATTAGTCTTGAGATCACATATGTACAACACAAATGCAGCATACGCAAGTTTCAGAAGTGACAACGCACTCGATATACTTCTTAGCTTGATCACAATTGTTCAACACATACCACACCATCTGATCAAATTTTCTTTTCTCATGCACATATTCATAATCATATCCTGAAGTGAAATTAACTCCATGCCCAAAAATGTCAACACCATAGGCTTCTTCATCAGAAAAACCTATATTTCTCGGTTTTCGATTAAATATTGTTTCAGCATCATCCATGTACTTGGAGCAAAATGTCAAGCATTCATCCGCAATATATGCCTCAGCAATTGAACCTTCTGGTCGCGCCCTATTCCTCACATAGCGCTTTAAAGTATATAGCCTCATTTCAACTGGGTACACCCACCCATTTGTACGGGACCTCGGAGCAATGCCTCATCAGGTAAATGTACAACAAGGTGAACCATCACATCAAAGAAAGCAGGAGGGAAAATTTTCTCAAGCTTGCACAAAATTACAGGGATTTCCTTCCTCATTTCAGCCAATAGATCCCTGTTAAGAGTTTTCCTGCACAGTTCCATAAAAAACTTGCCTAGCTCAGCAATTGCTTGATATATATCACTGTCCAAAAACCCTCTCATGCCAGCAGGTAAGATTCTTTGCAGAAGAATGTGACAGTCATGTGTTTTCAAGCCCTGTACCTTGGTTCCATCAGCACTTGTGCATCTTGAGATGTTGGAAGCAAATCCATCTGGAAACTTTAATTCTCGTAAAAATTGACAAAATGCAACCACTTGTTCTTTGGACAAGGTATATCGGGCCGGAGGCATCACATATGAGTTTCCTTCCTCCCTCAATTGTAGCTCCTCTTTAATATTCAAATCTTTGAGATCAATCCTAGCATTAAGTGTGTCCTTTGTCTTACCCTCCAAGTTTAAAATTGTCCCGATGAGGTTTTCACATATATTTTTCTCAATGTGCATGACATCAAGATTGTGTCTCAGCTTCAATTTTCCCCAATACTTCAAATCCCACAAGCAAACCCTCCGGCTCCAAATTGGCACATGAGCCTTCTTACTGCCCAAGTCAGAACGCTTCCTTTGCTTGCTTTTTTGTTGTTTTCCAGGTCTAACCTTCTCCAATTCTGCTTGCAACTCTTTCTCGGAGAATTTACTTGGCTCATCATTGCTTTCATGAAGACCAACAAATTCATTGTTTCTCCGCAAACGATGACCCCTTGGAAGGAAAAGATAGTGACCAATATACCCAATTTTGTTCCATAGGCTGTAAGAAAGAGGGTGTTTGTCACAATGAATACATGCAAAATAGCCTCTTGTGGTACACCCTGAAAGAGTGCTCAGAGCTAGGTAATTGTAACATCCCAAAATTCTCCGAATTTTGGAATGTTAATAAATTAATAGATAATGATTGTTTGATTGATTTGTGTGATTTTCTCTGGGATTTAAAACTTTTGGAGTTTATTGAATATTAAAAAGAGAGGGAATAAAAGGACTTTCCCTAATATTCATAATTGGTGTTTTGGAATTTATTATCTAAAAACAAAACCAACAAAAGAAAATGAGAGAAGGTAATATGACTCCTTCAACATTTTAAAAGTTTGGATAATGTTTTAAATTTTTATTGGAATTCTTTTAAAATATTTTTAAACATTTTTCCACACATGGCAGTTCGCTGGAGAGGATATAAAAGGACTTATCCCCATTTTTAATTGGTTGGAAAATAGTTTAAAATATTTATGTGAGACTTTTTAATTTTACTTTGGAGTTATAAATATTTTCTAAAATTATTTTTGGAATTTATTTATGCTCTCGAAAAGTTTTTAAATCAATTTTCGGAGTTTTTGGTATTTTTAAAATGCCAGAAAAGTATTTAAAAATATTTAAAAATAAGTTGCAAAGTTTTTATTTTATTTTATTATTTTGGTCAAGCCAAAAATTAAATTTTATTATTTTAAAAATATTGGCGAAGACGAAATTTTAAAATAAATTTCCGTGATTTTTTTAATATTGTTTTGGGCCTAATGGGCCTGGTCTGTTTTTTTTTCCAGCAGACCGAATTTGTTTTTATTTCGGATTTACAAAAAAAAAATAGAGGATTAGGGCTGGCTATAAATAGCCCCGATTAGGGCAAAGTTTATTTTCGCTGGCGTTTTAGGGTTAGCTCTAATCTAATCCGCGGACCCGCCGCCGCCGACGTCATCGCCGGAGCTTCGCCGAAGTCCGTTTTTTTTGCGTTTTTTCGAGGTAATTTCTTCGTATGCGCCATCCCGTGCCTCGCCGGAGCACCGCCGCGCCGTCCCCGCCGCCCTAGCCCCGTGCGCCGCCGCCCCTGGTCGCCGCTGGTTGCCGCCGCCGCACGCCGGGAGGCCGGAGCGCCGCCGCACGCCATGGCCGTGCTGGCCGGCCGCCGCCCCGCGCGCTCCCGCCCGCGCCCGCACGGCTGCCGCGCCTCCCGCGCGCCGGCGCCTGCGCCGCCCCTCCCGCCGCGCCTAGATGGCCGGCCGCCACCGCCCCCTGCCGCCCTTGCCTCGCCGGCTTGGCTAGCCAAGCCATGGCCTTCTCTGTGCAGCCCCGTGGTGGAGGTTGAAGACGGAGCAAAAAAAAAAGTTTTGGAAAAACGGTTCGGTAAAAAAAAAAAAAATTCTCAGATCTGGATCCAAACCGCCCAGGGACCCGATCGCGTTTTTTGCAAAAAAATTTATTTATGTATCGGTCCTTTTTGCAGTAGACCCCCCGGTACCCCCGTTTTTCACCCGAAACCGTTTTCGCGAGTACTTTTTAACCGTAACTCGGAATTGGGCGATTCCAGTTGCGTTGCGACCGTGTAGAAATTCTCTAGCCAGTAGACCTAGTGTTACAGAAGTTTGAAGTATTTAAATTTGGGTCCCAAGCTGATCCAAATTTGGACTTCCGGCAGCCGTAACTTTTTACCGGTGCACCCGTTTGCACCGTTTCTTTTTGCGTCGGCTCACTCGTGTCATGTACCTTCTGTTTGTATCATGTGTGCACAAAATTTCACAAGTTTATTGATCTGTTCAATTTCAAATTCAATTCCATATTTCAATTGCTATGACCTGCGTTGTAGTATTTCGTTTCACGTGATTCTTTTTGCATATTGAATCATATGAGGCATCTTATCGGCAATATCGACATACCATCCATATTGCTATGATCTTTACCTTGATTTCATAATGCCTTGATCATACTTTTGTATTGACAATTCCTTATCCGTTGACTCTCTCGAGTTCACATTTCACCGATCACCTTCGAGCACATCCACACCTTTGCACTTCAAAACCTTTTTGTTTTGTTGCTAAAACTTTAGTGATTGTTTTGTTGATCTTATGTTTTGTCCTTGTGGTGTGATTGCTTATTGAGTTCTTTCGTTGACGATAGATTGCTCGGAGTGTGACGAGTAGAGTTGACTGGAACGTGAGAGCGAAGATCTTCATCGAATGTATAAGGCAAGTGATACTTTGACCATACTCATACCTATATTTTCTATATGCATTATGTTAGGAAATATCACTCTATTGCATGATAGGTAGTTTACTCTACTGTTGCTGCAAAACCAGATAGGATAGCCATATGTCTTGACTTGTCTACTGTAGATCAACCTAGCCGTGTTGTTACTTTATTGCTATGCTTTGTAGACGAGGTTGGGTTGTGAGAATTCATGGAGTGCATGTGAGCTATTTAATAAACTGTGTAGCAACTTTATATTAAATAGAAATCACTTCTGGGCGGGCGGGTTGCATCCTGGTAGTTGTGGCTCGGTTGAGGACAATGCCGGGGTTAAATGCACCCAATGGTTTGTTTGGTGGTGAACCGGGTGCGTCATGGTGTCTACCCTCTGAACGCAGTGGGCGCCGTCCAGGCTCAAAAAGATCAGACAGGCAATATTACTAGTAGCTTCCGTGTACAGCCACTGGCTATATGGGCTCTGGCTTAGATGAGTAAGTTGTGGGGAACCTGGCCCGGGTAGCTAGCAGATGTAGAATTGTGTTAGGTGTACCGGCTACCAAAGGGTGGAGGCAACCTCTTCAGAAAGTCTTTGTCTCAATCTTCGGGTTGAGTCCAGTGGGGAACGTGTACAAACCTCTGCAGAGCGTATAAACTGATCATGATTAGCCGTGTCCACGGTTACGGACGAACTTTGAGCAACTAGTCAGTACTGTTGATGAATGATCTTGACAGATGAACACTTAATAATAATTTGGTTGGGACAAGAGTAGCATGGGTTGCTGTGTGTTTCAGGTAGAACTCAACTTAAAATTTTGACTAGTTTAGTTCAGGAGAAAATTGGCTTTCTGCAAAACTAAACCATAAGCCTTTCCTTTGACTTACCTTGCATGTAGATGTAGGTCCTTTATATAAAAAATTTCGTGTCACTTGCCGTACAAATCAGATGTACTGACCCGTTGTCGGGCTGTAACCTTCGGTGTTGCAGGTTTTTCAGACGATCAGTAAGG
Organism: Bromus sterilis; assembly: GCA_950022295.1. Classification (NCBI taxonomy): domain Eukaryota; kingdom Viridiplantae; phylum Streptophyta; class Magnoliopsida; order Poales; family Poaceae; genus Bromus; species Bromus sterilis. Next base: position 215,766,312 of record OX465597.1, read on the forward strand.
TGCGTTTAGGGGTTGCGAGTCTACACTCAGCATGTTCGCATGTGGCTGTTGATGGGACTCCACGTTATTTGCTTTTGCTTCCGCTATATTTATATTGTTTAAGCTAGCCTTGAGCTATGCAACTTGTTATTTATTTACTCTTGGATCGTACGTTGTATCAATGATGCACTTGTACTTTGATATACATCTATTATACTGTGTGTGCCAGCGAGTTCGATCCAGGGACTGGCACTTGAACACAGAGACTTCAATTCGGTGTGAATTGGGTCGTTACAGATGGTATCAGAGCAGTGTGTTGACTGTAGGTTCGTGACCCTAGGAAATGGATAGAAAAAGCCATAGGAACAAAAATATTTATCACTCTTTGATCACTTACTCTCTTGACTAGTATTTCTCATCTATTATTCAATTTCTAAAACTTCTCATCTTGTTTTACTATGAATACCCTTGAGTTGTTTATACCCCTGAAGACAAGACATTTGAGAAGAACATCATCACCCTCGGGGATCGATTGGAGTTATGATTATCGGAACTAGAAGGAATAACCTACGGTGATCAATAAGTTTGACACTGTGGGAGGAACCTTTAAGATCAGCTTAGCTGAGAAGGATTAAGCTTAGAATCAGACCACCACCTTTTATGTGAAGTTAGATGAACGAATTCTCGCGTAGAATGATGAGATCGTATGTCTTGTACATATGACCTTACTCTAGGAGTTGTTTGTGTGTTTTGACTGTTGTGACTGTATTGTTTGTTGTTATGTGTTACTGACGAACGTAGGCGTTTTTGCCGCTTATTTGTTTGAGTGCTTATGTTTGGTGTTATCTTTAGTTGTTGTCTTGTTGGTGTTATAGTTTTGCCCTAACCCTTGTCGTATGGGTTTAATAGATGGAGTATGAACTAGGACTCGCCTTTTTTTTGGGGCGATGTCGAGACTGAAGGTAGAGCAATGGATTCACAGAATGGAGGAGCACATGAAGATAAACAAGGTTGGAAGTGAGCACATGGTCCCCTATACTGTCAAGTACTTTGTAGAAGAGGCTGCTACTTGGTGGAGGATGCACCAAGCGATTGACGAATCACGAAGGAAAATTACTTGGAAGGAGTTCACAAGGATTTTGTTGGGATCCCGCCTTGTCACCCCGACGCAAAGGACGGTAACCCGTAAGAGACCTCGTGCCTGTACCATTTGCGGAGAAGAAGGACACTCCTATGAAGGACACCAAGATGGATGTCCCCATTGTGAGGAAATTCACTCGGGTGAAGAATGCCCCACTGCACAAATCACATGTTTTACGTGTGAAGGAACAGATCATTACCCCGCTCAGTGTCAATTTTTCATCGTGACACAACAAGTGGTTCAACATCAAAAAGAAGGAATGAAGAAAGCTATCCAAGAATTGAAGGGAGCACCCGTGAAAAGGAAAAAGAAGGACATTAGCCACGTTCAGTGTTTTCGGTGCAGGAACTGGGGACACTACCGCGCTATGTGTCCCGAATTGGAGGGGAAGGAGAAGTTGTGAACGTGGAAGCAAGGATGCTGACTCGAAGAAGCTTATGTTTTGCAACAGGAGAATAGGATTTTCGTGGCGTGCACTAAGTGCACGATGCTACCCTTTTATGTTAGTTGGGATGTGTATCGATGCATGTTTGCTATGGATTGACTAGATGTTTTATGTCTGATTGTTTTGTTTTGTTTGATTGTGGCCTTGACCCTGTTATGCCTTGTTTTGATTGATGTTGTGGATGGCCCTTTGTGTTTCTTCTTTGCTAGTAGAATAAGTTTACGTTTCATTAGACTCTCATCTATTTAGTATGCTTCAAGACTAAAGAAGACACAACAACAAGAAGAGTAACTTGACGAATGACTCAATGATATGAAGATTGTTTCGACATTTCAAAACTGAAGCTACCGGCATTGGAGATTTGAAGACCTGGAAGATTCCAGTTTCTACCGTTGGATCGTTTCTGTGAGCTGTCGTTTCTTGTTTTACCGACAGCTACGCATCAAAACTTATGTTTCAAAACTAGTGTGATGTTTGTATGGGTATCTCTCGCTATCTCTCTCTACCTCACCATCTACATTCTGTTCCCTCTCACCTCAAACCCTACACTAAAGAAGCTACTACAATGGCTGCTAATATCAAGGCTGGAATAAAGATGGATGCAACCAAGGATGCGCTCAATTTAACCCACAGGTCCCAGGATCTTACGACAAGCAAGCACAATCTTGCTGAAGGAAGAACTCTGGAGCAAGTTGTAGTCCACCAGTGCACGTTTTATAGCAGGCTACGTAAATCCTGAGTGTTGAGGAAACGATAGATCTTTTGTGTGGCTTGCAGAACCATGGACTTATCTGAACCCAGTTCAAGATAAGAAGGACTTCTGCAATGCTCGTGAGGATGACCGAGCGTTAGATTGCGAGATTCGCTAAACCATATACAAGGTAATGATTTGGGTGCGGAATGGATTGGCCCCCATGACGACTACCCTTATTATTCGCTCTTGCTATGCGGGATAGTAAATCTTGAGTGACCTACCTATGTTTGAGAGACGACGATGTTAAAGCCTGAACCATAGAATGGTACGATGTGTGACCCCTGTAGGAGATTACCGTTTGTGTTATACGGTGACTATAGACCAAGAACTTTTTTTGCAGGTATCCCGTAGAAATATTCTTGATGACCACCATGAGAAAATCGATAGTTGCTTAGTATGGGCGTTTGACCTGCCAGCCATGAAGTCTCAGTACTTGGAAAACCACTCCCTTGCTAAGGAACGGAAACCTCAAAGGAGGAATTCGTGAAACCTCGAGGACAGCAGGTGAAACCTGTACGGTGAATGCCATCGATTGATTAAGATACTGGAAGCCCACACTCGTGATGAAGAATTCAATGCCCCAACTGAGTACGAAGAGTAGGTGTGAGGAGCTCGTTGAGGGAGCAAGCTTTTTAAGACCAAGTCACATTTCTTTTAAGGGTGGTAGCACCCTAGCTCATCGGAGGATCGATGGACTGTCATGAAGACCCGAACCCTAACCTTTCTCTCTCTAGCCTTCTCGAATCTCGAGGACGAGATTCCTTTTAAGGGTGGTAGTGTGTAACATCCCAAAATTCTCCGAATTTTGGAATGTTAATAAATTAATAGATAATGATTGTTTGATTGATGTGTGTGATTTTCTCTGGGATTTAAAACTTTTGGAGTTTATTGAATATTAAAAAGAGAGGGAATAAAAGGACTTTCCCTAATATTCATAATTGGTGTTTTGGAATTTATTATCTAAAAACAAAACCAACAAAAGAAAATGAGAGAAGGTAATATGACTCCTTCAACATTTTAAAAGTTTGGATAATGTTTTAAATTTTTATTGGAATTCTTTTAAAATATTTTTAAACATTTTTCCACACATGGCAGTTCGCTGGAGAGGATATAAAAGGACTTATCCCCATTTTTAATTGGTTGGAAAATAGTTTAAAATATTTATGTGAGACTTTTTAATTTTACTTTGGAGTTATAAATATTTTCTAAAATTATTTTTGGAATTTATTTATGCTCTCGAAAAGTTTTTAAATCAATTTTCGGAGTTTTTGGTATTTTTAAAATGCCAGAAAAGTATTTAAAAATATTTAAAAATAAGTTGCAAAGTTTTTATTTTATTTTATTATTTTGGTCAAGCCAAAAATTAAATTTTATTATTTTAAAAATATTGGCGAAGACGAAATTTTAAAATAAATTTCCGTGATTTTTTTAATATTGTTTTGGGCCTAATGGGCCTGGTCTGTTTTTTTTTCCAGCAGACCGAATTTGTTTTTATTTAGGATTTACAAAAAAAAAATAGAGGATTAGGGCTGGCTATAAATAGCCCCGATTAGGGCAAAGTTTATTTTCGCTGGCGTTTTAGGGTTAGCTCTAATCTAATCCGCGGACCCGCTGCCGCCGACGTCATCGCCGGAGCTTCGCCGAAGTCCGTTTTTTTTTGCGTTTTTTCGAGGTAATTTCTTCGTATGCGCCATCCCGTGCCTCGCCGGAGCACCGCCGCGCCGTCCCCGCCGCCCTAGCCCCGTGCGCCGCCGCCCCTGGTCGCCGCTGGTTGCCGCCGCCGCACGCCGGGAGGCCGGAGCGCCGCCGCACGCCATGGCCGTGCTGGCCGGCCGCCGCCCCGCGCGCTCCCGCCCGCGCCCGCACGGCTGCCGCGCCTCCCGCGCGCCGGCGCCTGCGCCGCCCCTCCCGCCGCGCCTAGATGGCCGGCCGCCACCGCCCCCTGCCGCCCTTGCCTCGCCGGCTTGGCTAGCCAAGCCATGGCCTTCTCTTTGCAGCCCCGTGGTGGAGGTTGAAGACGGAGCAAAAAAAAAAGTTTTGGAAAAACGGTTCGGTAAAAAAAAAAAAAAAAATTTTCTCAGATCTGGATCCAAACCGCCCAGGGACCCGATCGCGTTTTTTGCAAAAAAATTTATTTATGTATCGGTCCTTTTTGCAGTAGACCCCCCGGTACCCCCGTTTTTCACCCGAAACCGTTTTCGCGAGTACTTTTTAACCGTAACTCGGAATTGGGCGATTCCAGTTGCGTTGCGACCGTGTAGAAATTCTCTAGCCAGTAGACCTAGTGTTACAGAAGTTTGAAGTATTTAAATTTGGGTCCCAAGCTGATCCAAATTTGGACTTCCGGCAGCCGTAACTTTTTACCGGTGCACCCGTTTGCACCGT